>CM062809.1:330436067-332836067 GCA_031772625.1 Pinus tabuliformis
CAAAAACTAACTAGAAATCTAAAACAGGAACACAAGTTTTATTCTTGACGTTCCTGTTGCCCACTTGTTATATCAAAAAGTTCTATGTCATCAAGAGCAGTATGAGATGTGAATCCGCTAGATGCTTCAGCACCAGATTCATCAGCGAATTCCCTGTCAGTGTTTATGTCACTATCAATGTACAAATCAGCATCATCCATTGTTGCATTTGGAACAGGATCGATCCACGGAGTAGAAGAATTGGATGACTCTTTAGCCACATTCTTCAATGCCAACTGCAAATTACTACGAACATAAACAAGATCTTCTAATTTTTGAGATGACAGTCTATTTCTTTTTTTGGAATGAATGTGGTCAAAGGAACTCCAATTCCTTTCACATGCTGATGCACTTGTTCCTTGGCTTAAGATACGAATTGCAAAATTTTGCAATTCTGGTGCCCCTGAACCATAAAATTCCCACCATAGTGCTGGATCACTTCTGCTCCTATCATACTTTGCTGATACTGTTCCAAATAATCCTTCTTCTAACCTGTATGCTCTCAAGTTGAGAGTCTCAATCAGTTCATATACAACAAGATTCATATAATTGCAAGACATTAACAACAAGATTCATATAATTGCATGCAAAGGAATATAATTGCAAGACATTTACCTGTATGCTCTCAACTGACTTCTGATCAAACCTGCAATCTTTGGATCTGGATTTAGCTTCTCAATAGATTGGATAAGTCCATTCATGATTTCTTCGTCCCTATGTCTTGGTAACCCAAACAATCTAGGGTCCAAATAGCATGCTGCTACGTGTAATGGACTATGCATCATCTTCCATCTATGATCAATTAAATCCCATATCTCCTTGTAATCAGCTTCCACATTATCAAAAGCAGTTGCAATGGCCTCTTTGCAACGATCAAGGCTTTCATAAACAAAACCCATAGAAGGTTTGTCACCATCAACCATGCGGAGCACATTAACAATTGGGCCACAAATTTTTAAAACCTTGTTTGCATTTTCCCAAAAGCCATTATTGAGCACTATTTGTTCAACATTTTTCCCCTTAGTTTCTTTTGAGAGAGTAGATCTCTCCCACTCAGTGCTGCAAAAACAGCTCTTAGGCTCGCTTTTTCCTCAACAACTCTTTTCAGAGTAATAAAAAGTGGCAAACCTTGTATCACAAGGCCTCAACAACTCTTTTGATGCATTCTTCCTGTATATGCTCAAAGTGAGACGATGGTTGATGATGAAGTTTGAAATTGATTTGGCTCTTCGGATTGTTTCATTGACCCAAGGAAATTTGGCTAAGTCATGCAACATTAAATCCAAGCAATGAGCTGCACAAGGGTCCAATAAATCTGCCCATATTTTTCCATAATCAGCTTCCCTGCACCAACACAATTTGATGCATTATCTGTAACAACATGGACAACATTTTCCACCCCAACTTCTTGAATCGCTTCATCCAAAATTCCAAAAATGAATTCTGATGTCTTCACTTGATCCATTGCATTCACTGCCTTCAAGAAAACTACCCTTGAGGACAATAAACAAGCACATTGATCAATGGGCGATGACACAAATCTGACCAACCATCACTCAAAATTGTGCATCCTGTAAGCTTCCAGGACTCTTTAATATCAGCCAACTTTCCTGTCACTCTGTCTTTCGCTCTCTTTAGCAAAGTTGTCCTTAAAGCTTCAGATCCAGGAGGAACATAGCCCTTCCCAAAATCAATGGCCTTTTTAATTACATTTTTAAAATATGGACTCCCGCCATTAAAGGGAATTGCACATGCATAAAAATACATGCATAAAAATACTCAGCAACAGCGTCATCAACTTCCTGTTTCTCAACAGGTTTCCAGAATTGATTTAATGTTTTCGGCCCACCTGTTTTTGCTTGAGGAGCTGTAGAACTAGATCCACCAATGTTTGAAACTGAATTAATGGTGTTGGAGGAAGACATGGCAATCTCCCTCTCAATTCGCTGCCTCTTATTCACCCTTTTCTGCCTTTGCATCTGTGAACTGGAATGGTCTTTCTCCACTTTGGCTTTTTGTTCATCAGTGATCTTAGTGCAGGCTTCAACACCACCTCCACTTCCATTGCTAATACCGAGAAGGTGATCCACTGCTCTAGTCAAAGTGCCCTTGAAATTATGTCCACACAGCTGACATGAAAGATTAAAACCATCTTTTTGGATAAAATTCCAAGCTACAGCAGTTGATTTTGGGGGTGCCATTGGAATTTAGAAGTCTGAAATGTCTGACACTTCAATGTCTGAAATGCCTGCAATTTTTTTTGAAATTACATTTTCGTTAGTCATGTAAACTTGTAAAGCAAATGTTCATGATCATCCAACGAACAGTAAGCAAGCCAGAATTTTTCAAAGAATAACAGTCTTCTCTCATTGAAAATTGTCATCTGGAAAATTATTTAAGGATAAACTGTTATAATTTATAAACTGTTATAAATTATTTAAGGATAAATTTTCCAGATGAAAGATCTGATAAAGAGCTGATAACAGTTTTCAAAGAATAACAGTCTTTATTATTTAAGGATTGCCTAACTTATTGACAACAAATTTGAGGGTAGTAAGGAGGTTTTGGGTAGTTCTGAATAAAGAAAATTGTCTTCAACACAGTCAAACCAGGCTTCAACACAGTGAGAACATAATTAGAGCCTAGAGGTAAGGGAACTATCCAGTGCAAGCACTTCATGGGACAGACTATGGAAAAGCAAAAATGCCATACCCAGATTTCAGAGAGACAAAATCAGGATTTGAGAAAAGACTCATGCGAAGCAATGTAATGAAGGACTCATTTGGACAGAGGCACAGGACGTGAGTAACTCCACAATATTGCAATGGGTTATGAGATCTTACAGGCACAGCCAAAGCTCCACCAGCAAACAAATAATTTGTAACACAGTGGGGTACTCTATGTCTGCAGCCTAGAGATTAAAGTCATTCATCAAGAAGGTGCTCGAGAGTTGAAAATCCCTGACCATAACAAATAAAGAAATTGCATAACAAATTATCGGACAGTGGAAATGCTGCTTTACACAGCTTGATAAACTATATAAACTAGAATAAAAGACGATGAGGTTATTTAAATTAACTATTGTACACTTACGCCTTTGTCCTTTGCAATGTCGAGGCGCTTTAGACCTGCGTTTAGATGGGTTTGGGCTTGCGTAGATGCACACGCGGCAGTTTTCTGAGTTCTCGCCTCTCGGCCTGGTAAACACTAAACAGTGAACACGTTACACTGTACACAAGCCTTTACGAATCACGATCCAGTCTGGAGTATCATAGACTATAGTATGGCGTCTGCAATGACCAGCGGCGGCAATGAAAGTTGAAAACTTGAAACAATGAAACCCGAGTCAATGAAACCAATGAAACCTAAAACAGGAACACTAAAACCCGCGGGCGCGCGAAAAAAAAAAACGAATTTAATCCGCTGCAGGCGAATTTCAACGTATAGAAACGAATTTAATGGCGATTTTATTCGGCTCAAATTCGAATTCGGCATGAAATTCGAGTTCGCCGAATTTAATGGCGAACTCGAACGAATATGTTCGTTTGACCTTCAAATTCTCCGAATTTCGAATTTTATGCATAAAAAACGGCGAATCCGGTGACTTAGCTTGTAACAAAGCAATCTTTCTGAAAATCAAAGAACTTGATTTTAGTTTTCGGTATGATTGCAGTCAATGTTTCTTTAATGGTGTTCATTTTTTTATTTATGTTTTTTTTTGTTTTCTCTTGGACAGTGTAAGATGCAGTGAGTTGTTTCAGTTTAATTATGCATGAATTTACTTATTCGTACTCATGTTATTTAATGCTAATACCCTTAATGAAGCGCACCACATCCAAGAAACTCATTCACATTTTTTCAGTGTTTTAATTGCCTGGATTTAAACTATGTCCTCTTTATTTCTCTTCAAACCACTCCAATCCAAAGACCCTGCAACCCTCAAAGTTTTTTGGCCATTTTGTTTTGAAAGTTGGGGTTTCGGAACTAGAAGTTTTATTGCAAGCCCTCATGACTCGTCTCTTCAGCCATAAATTCTAAAACTTTTCATCAATATTTAGATGTCTTGGACACTGGTTCCCCTCACAACCAGGAATTGTCTACGGGAACAACATCAAATTTGTGTCGTTGTCAGGGAACGGATTAGAATATTTTTCCCTAGGGTTTCAAAATTTGGAGTTGATTCTTGAATGTGACAAGACTCAATAGTTGGTTGTATATCTTCACCTATTTACTTCACTTTGGGTTTTCTTTTTCAGGGTTTTAAAATGGCAATCCCTGCATTCTTTTCTGATAAGTTCATTCCAAGAAAAGAAGAGTTGATTGAGTTGTAGACAAACCCTCGAAGGTCATATTTTCTATATTTTACTTGTGCTCCAATTTATGACACTTATTTTCAGATGGGGTTTTTGTTGTTTAGAAGATGGTCCAATTTATGACACCTATATTTCAGAGGAGGAAGATTTTGTTGCATATTTTCAATAGGATTTGCTTACAGGAAAATGGCAAGAAGATGACTAGCAACAACCTTTCCAAGGAGAGCCAAGGTTGAAGAGTTAAGCAGTGACTGTGGTTTCCCTGTGCAAAGAGATATGTGTGAGGAGGTTATTCAAGAAAATGATGTAGCTGCAAATTTTTCTCATCAATTTTATGATCCAGTAGCTGACTATATGGCACCTTTCTTTGGTCAACAACAAACATCAGTTTTGGGGTATGTGTCAAATATTTTATTTGAAGATTTCATGCGATGCATGCTTATTCTTATTTTCAGTTTTCATAAGCATATAGGCATTAGGTCCAACGCACAAATGTTGGTTTGGTACCATTGGAAGGTGGATTTCACTTGAGTGAATTCAGTCTTGTTTATAGGTAGGACCTGTACATAAATAATCTCAGGGATTGAGCATTTGATATTCAGTTACAGTTTTTACAGATCAATTTTTCAGTTGGTAAATAAGGAAAGCAGTCTCGGTTGAAAACAGTTTTGAGGGATTTCAGACTTCAGTTTTCAAACATGAGATTTGAGTCCATGTCCAACTCTATCATTCTCAGCACTTTGCAAACAAAGCATTCTCCCCAGTTGGAGCCAATATGTTGTAGTTTAATCTGGTACAGTTGAAGGTATTAAAGGCTTTAACGACACCAAGGCCTGTGATAATTGTGGATGTGTGAAAGAAGCCATAAGAGCAACAGAAGCCTCTGCACAACAAATGGCATCCTGAGGTTCCCCACATTTCACAAGTTGTGGAAAGAGAAGTTTTCAGAGCCAAAACAATTGATTTTAGTGGGGCTGCAACTAAGGACAACAATTTTTCAGTTGGATGCTCGTTCCACTCCATATAATGCAAAAGGTTCCTTTGAAAATGTTATTAATATATATTAAAAGTGGGTATCAGAACACACGTAATGTGGAAGATGTTGATGGAACAACATTGGAAATAGAATCATGTTTTGTTCGACATATATGGTTGGATAAGGAGTCAATTAGGAAAGTGAATTTTAGAAAAAATTAACGGCAATTCATTGAATGATTTGTCACAAAAGCTTATCCTATTGATAAGTGAAAAATGCAAGGCAATCGCTAGAAATGAAATGGACTGACAAAAATAAATCCAACAATGGGGTTGTATGGAGAAAAAATATGTTTGCTCAAGGCCTAGTTTCACGAACCGAAGGTGGCTCACCCCACAAGATCTCAAGACTCTCTACTACACTTGCATCCCTGTCAACATGTTACAAGGTTTACAAAAATAACTATGTATGACTCATGTTCTTATACATTTATAAAAAACGGTCAAGTCAAAGGTCCACGAGAGTGTTATTATTATCCAAGTAACCACAGGTTTGCAAGTGATTGGTCCAACTTAGCATTGAATTTTAAACAGGACTCGAGCTATATGAAACGAACATGAACTATAGCACATGCTTTGAAGTGGCAGTGAGATATTGAAGGTGCAGCTGTTGGTCGGAATGGACTGGTAAGTTCATTGCTGGCGCATCTGACACTTATTTTGATCGATTTCTGGAAAACCAAAGAAATGTGATAATGACAGCGAAAGCCGAGAAGAAGCATTTTTTCTTGATAAACTTGCAGCTATTCCAAAGGGAATTGAGAATGTTTCAAAATGACCTGTCAATTTTGGTTATTCTCAAAAGGATGTTGACGCAATATGACATTCCTGAAGCGCGAGCTGTACCAGACAGGTTTTGTTAAACGAGTCTAGTGCGAGTTTCTATATGTTGTTGGAGCATTTGAAAGTTGGAATACAAACAGTTGCAGAATCCAGCCTGGCTACATTTGGAAAGCTTAAAACCACCAAAGATTGTGGATTTCACCAGAATGCATCAGTTGCCTCATATGGCGAGTAGTGATGCCTCTAGTGCGATGGCAGAAACTAGCAGTGTTCTATTAGCATTGAAAGCTAATGTTCTTGCAGCTAGGCTTACAACATCAAAATTGGAGCCATTGTTAGCGCAATTACTCCATTGATTTGGTGGATGATTGTTACAGGGCGAGTTATATTAGAAGGACTGGTGCTTCCAACCATTCTTTATTTTTGGCAAATCTTGGAGTTACCATTGCCATTACACTAAAACCTGCAGGTGTTAGTAAATGGACACCAGGAAACACACGGGGAGGGTTGACCTTCTACACCACCATTAACGGGGAGCCAACAATCTCCCCCAACGCAAGCCCAGTGTGTTTCAAACTCGAGACCTCTGGCTCGGATACCACTTCTTGGAGTCACGATTGTCATTACACCAAAACCCGCAAGTGTTAGTAAACAGACACATCGCTAGTATTAACCACATGCCACGAAACACACAGGGAGTGTTGACTTTTTACACTACCATTAGCGAGAAGCCAACAGCAAATCCCATATTTCATGACACTTACATATTTACATATTTATATCGTAATGATTATGCTGTTGGAGGATCCAAAATGCTCTCGCTACTGCATAGTGCAGGGGTAAGAACTTCACTTGTGGTTCTTCGAAACTGCACCTACCTTCCTCTAGCGGGTTTTGTTACAGATCACTGGAATATCAAATCAGCGTGGTTTGAGCTAGATACCTTGCGAGTGTCATGGCAGTCAACGGTTTACATTGGTCAACCTACAAATTGATGTCTTCTTGACAACCCAAACCAATCAAAGGATAAGATTAGGAGAGGTCCCAAAAGAAAATTCCCCAAACACTTGCCTATGTAGGTAACCAACAGCCATAAATCAGTCTCGACACGACTCCTCCATATTTCCAGAAACCACAACAGGTGCCCCCGAGGGCCGTTTCTTACTTTCTAAAAACCAGAAGGCTCGAATTTATTTTAAAAACTACATCATAAGATTTGTAAAGGGTCAAAAAAAATTGTATTTAACTTTGTATATAATATTATATATTAAAAAATATTATATTTTTGTAATTTTATTATTTCAAAATTTTCAAAACGAAAAAAGTTATATAGCTGTTTCAAGAAGTCGTCGTTTGGAATGCATAGGAAGCATTAGGCAAAAAAAAAAACGGAGAAGAGATAGTAGGGGTGGGAAGTAGTGGAGTCATGTACCCTGGTAACAAAGGAATTTCTCCGAAATCAAAAAACTTAAAGCAGTTTGACTCTAGTTTTGTGTTGAAGAATCTAGCGCAATGAGATGTAGAGTGATTATTTGGGACTAGATAACAATTTGTGAAGTTTTTTTACAATTTGTTTTTGTTAGCTTAATTTTCTTCTTCTCTTATTAACACATGTGTGTGTACTTCATCAAACTACTATCAAAAACATAAAACAAGAACACCAGATATTGGCTCTCTACCAGTGCCAAAACCTCTCTTCTCTTAAGAGAAAAATCCTTCGGTAAGTTTTCTCTTATTGAAGCTTCTTTCTTAATCAATGCCAAACCCTAGACCCTTGACTAGAATATCCTCCAATCACAAGTCAAGTCCTTTCTCATTTCTGTACTTTGTTCCCCGGCACTTCGTCTTCCTTATTTTGGCACTTCGTCCTCCTTCTTTCGGCAACTAGTGATGGACCTAGTTTATGTGAGCTCTAGAAGAGACTTCAATCTTTGGCCCTAGGTGAGATCCTTCACCAATGAGGATTTTTTCCTTCCCTTGATCCAAATGAGCTTCTTCTTGAGGTGTAGTTGCAGACTTGATAGGGTTGCACTGTAGCCCTAATTTCTCGCACGTTTGGGAGGTTTCCCCTATACTTTGGTTCCTTTCTTCTTCGCTTGAGTAGGAGGGCTTATAGGCCTAGGTTACTAGCCCAAAAATGAGATATATATGTTTGTTATCTTGTTGTTGTAGTGGTCACAGACTATCCTCTATTTCTCGCACGTGTGACTATTTTTCACCCTAAAAACAATCCCTTCAACTTCAGTTTAGGTCTCTCCTTCTCCACTACACTAGAGGCTCCTTCTTCTTCGACTTTCCTTACCCTTTTTCGGTCTTCCTTGCTCGTTGATTTCAGAGGTCAATAGTTGACATTGTAATGGAGTGGACAACCTCTATATATAGAGGATTGTCCCTCCTTTTAGGCTGACTTGAAGGCCGACTAGAACACTGCAGGCTAACATGAATTTATTCCATTATTTTGCTTCATTTGGAGGATGTCGCTGCATGGAGAGGACTTGGAATTTTCTTGGAGGTATTCCTTTGACCTTTATACTATTTTATACGTAGTGTAACATGCCCTGTAAGGGTCTTACATAAATATATTGACTTTTAACTTCCTAGAAGCACTTAAACATGTGTTTGACCTACTTCAATGAGCAAGAAACTCATTGACATATATTATAAAAATAATATTACTTTTCTTGAATAAATACAAATATCAAAAGTACATTTATGAAGACCGAACTTAGTTACACTTTCTTCAACACTTTGGGTATGATTGCAGCTATTGTTTTTCTTTGGTGTTCATCTTTTCATTTGTGTTTTTTCTTCTCTTAGACGATGTAAGACGTAGTTGGTTGTTTCAGTTTAATTTTGCATGAATTTACTTATTGGTACTCATGTTATTTAAACCTGAGACCCTTAATGAAACGCTCCACATCCGTGAAACTCATCCACATTTTTTGTCTTTCAGTTTTTTTTTGCAGAAGTTTAAATTCATATTCTTAATTGCATAGATTTAAACTTTGTCCTCTTTATTTCTCTTCAAACAACTCCTTCAATCCAAAGACCCTGCAACCCTCAAAGTTTTCTGGCCATTATGTTTTGAAGTCTAGGGTTTTGGAACTAGAAGCTTTGTTGCAAGCCCTCATGACCTGCCTCTCTGGCCACAGATTCTAAAACTTTTCATCAATATTTAGATGTCTCAGGCATTGGTTCCCCTCACAGCCAGGAATTGTCTCTGGAACAACATCAAATTGACATCATTGTCAGGGAACGGATTAGAAGATTTTTCTCTGAGGTTTCAAAATTTGGAGCTAATTATTGAAGGTGACAAGACTCAACAATTGGTTGCATATCTATTAGGGCCTAAATCTACCTCAGGCTGAGAAAGGTAGGATCTAGGGTAACATCAAACCATGCTTAACCTGGTAGCTAGCCCTACTAGGTTGGGAGAGGGCTCTCTCCTTGTCAATCTCAGGAAAAGATGGCCAATCAAGCTTGAGATGACTAATGTAATGACTGATTTTAGGCTAGGTATGTGTACAAAGGTGTTTGATTGAATTTGATGATGTTTTGCTGGCTCAATTGTGAAAGGCAGATTTGGGTCCGGGGATGAGGCTCAGTTTTGCAGAGATCTCTATGGGGCAAGGTAGGCAAATGGTTTGGTACTTCAAATTGAGTGAGATGGAGAGATTTTAGACTGGTGAGGAGTTGGAGAGGGCATGAAAACTTAGGGATCCTCTTCAAACAGCTGAAAACAAGATAACTAAACAAACCCTAGGTAGAGCACTGCACTTTCAATGTATTATACCTTTATCCTTGTTTGATTTAGTTAAGATGAAGCAAAGAGAGATAATGGCATACATAAAACACATGTAAACTTACAATTGCAGAAGAAAGCACAATACCAAAGAAATATGCCACATGAATCCCATAAAGTGCTACAAACCCTGGTCTATTCCTCAGCCAAACTGCTGAAATTAATATACAATGAAGTTCCAAGCTTTCCCAAAAGTCCAACCATGCTAATTACTGAAAACTTACAAGATATATGCAATCAACAACTCATCCTAGCCTCTAGGGGTCGAGCTCATAAGATTAGGAGTTGTTCCAACAAAATCTAAACTGAGAACTAAAAAGTAGGCAGTGGAACAGCTTGCCTCTAAAAACTAGAAAACTGATTCATTCAGTTGCAAACTACCTTTTGATGGATGAATCTACCTCTATGAGTGAAAATTTAGCATAATTACATCAAAATACATCATATCACATTAAATTACATCATGAGTTTGACAATTAGAAGGAAAAAAGTCAAACTGTGAAAAAACTAGGCAAAAAACAGAGTTTCTGACCAAAAATGAGCAAAATTCCTCCAATGCGCTGCACTGATTTCCCTATGCATAGTGCCTTTTTGAAACTGATTTTGGAGGTCTTCCTGGTGTCCAAATTTTCTCCAAGTGGGCTTGTTGAAAAGGTCTATTTGTCTACTTTCCAGAACAAGTGGAATTTTTGGATTTGGCCTCCATTTGCCCCTCCAAAATTGAGTTCTCCCAAGACTGCTTCCTGTGTGTCAAAAAAGGGGCAGAAAAGTCACTTTTAAGATGTTTTTTACCTTTTTGGAAGCCCAAAACTTGTCAAAATTTCTTGGCCATTTGTGAGCATGCATAATTTTTCATGAAAAATCCAAATATATTGATTTTTCCTCAAAATGAGGTCTCCATCAAAAGCGAGCGCCAGGTGGCACGGCGCATTGGGCAGAAAAGCCTGTTTAAGCGCCAAATTTTTCAAAATTGCAAAAAGTGTCCCAAATTTCTTGAAATTTGGGCTGAGTGTCCTTCATCAAGTTTTGTGTTGGGACAAGGAAGCCTCAGCCAAGATCTGAAGTCTATCTTTCTCTTTTTGCCTCCGTGATGCCTTCTTCAACTTGGCTTTCAAATTCCTGATTCTTGCTTTGCACGCCATATTTCTTGACAAGTAGTGGTGGGCCATGTGCCTCAACATATTTTTCTTGTTGTTGGCCTTCTCTAGCATCCTTTCTAGGTGCATGTTTGTTCTCTTAAGCCAAGATTCATGATCATCTTGAATTTCTTGCTTAAGTGTGGTCAATTAGATTTTCCTCCTCTTGGCAGCTTGTCGGTTTTGCCTTCATGTTTTTGAGCTCCATTTATGAGTGGGACTGATGAGGGGAGGATTTTGATGGTAGCTGTAGGGTTTTAGGGAATGAAAGGGTTTAGGGGATGATATTTATGGTTTGGTATGGCAACTAGGGTTTTTGGGATATTTGACTAGGGTTTGGGATAGTGGGATTAGGGATTTAGGGTTAGTTGATTAGGGATATGGGAAATGTGGAATGGGTAGATGAGAATGTAAAGAGAGGGAGAAAATGATTGAGGGAATGAAGGAGTGAGGGAGTGAGAAATGGCTAGGAGTGGAATTAGCAGTAAGAAATACAACTCATAAACCCTATGCAATTGTTTTTTGACAAAAAATGCAAGGGGGTAGGGTTTTAATTTTTATCCATTAAATCACCATAAGCACCAAGAGAAATTCATTCATTGGTCATGGAGGGATGTTAACTTACTTGGGCAATGAAGAATTTAGCAATTTTAGAGTCTTTGGAGGAAGATTTGAATGGATTTCAGGCTTTTTAGCCTAATGTGCCACACTTCAATGCGTAGCGCCACTTATAAAATTACACTGCAGAATGCTGCCCAATGTGTCGCGCCATCTCAATGCGTAGTGCCTTTTTGCAGACAAGTTTTGGAGGCCTTCCTGGTGTCCAAATTGAGTGCGGGATAGCTCATTGGAAATATTATTGAATTTAATTTCCAACCCAACTTTAATTTTTCAATTTGAAGTTCATTTTCTCTATCAAAAATCAAATCTCCCAAGACTGGTCAAAATGTGCAAAATGAGGCTGCCTCAAGGCAGAGTGCTGTTGCAGTCAACTTTTGAAGGTCTTCATCAACTCCAAATTGAGCTCATGATAGCTCATTGGAAAGCTCTTTGTGTCTAGTTATCATTTGACTCATCAAGCAAGTCATTTGGCCAAACAAGCTAGGAGAAAATTTGATTTTCCCAAGGTCACTTTAGAGGTGCATCAATTCTCCTGAGGCAAATGTATTTTTGAAATTTCTCTAAAACCATGATACCTGTGTAAAAAGTGAAAGAGCTTTTTCTTCTTTGGCCTATTGTGGACAAAAACCTCCCTCATTTTTCCAGAATTCATCTTTTCTTGCTCAAAAACATCATTGGAGTAAAACCTATCCTGATGTGTGGAACAAGGGATTTGTCGAAATGAAGTGAAATGAAGGGGATAAGGGGCTTATAAATTCCTAAGAAAATTTTGGGAAGTAGGGAGGGATGTTAGGAAGCAGGGGAAAGTGGAATTTCAAATATTGAGTGAGGGGAAGGGGTCCAAAAGGGTAGAACACAGGCCTAGCCTAGAAAATTGTCAAGTTGTAGCAAGAAACTAGGGTTTGTGCGAAAATGAGGAATTTGAGGGATATAAATGATGGGAAGTGTTTAATAAGGTACATTAAGGATAGGTGAAGGTGTATGAACATTAGGATACAAGCTGATGATTTGACCATCTAAGAGAAATTACCTTCAAAACCCTAGGAGAGGGAAATGAACCTTACCTAGGCACAACTAAAGCATGAACAAGGTGTAAAATGACCCATTGGAACCTGACATGATGATGACAACCCTCTGAATGATGGTACACTCAGTTGAATTGTGACATGGACTAACATTTGGACAACTTTGAAAGGAGTAAAAGCCAACCCTAAACCTAATACCTAGTGACCAAATTTTACTTGAAGACTCACTAAAATGACAAAATTTGAACTTGACACCTTAAAATCACTTTGTAAGAGCATGTTTGATCACTGGAGGAAGGCTGCGAGGACTGACACTAACAATATCTACCTATCTACTTCACTTTGGGTTTTCTTTTTCTAGGTTTTAAAATAGCAATCCCTAGATTATTTTCTGATAAGCTCATTCCAGGAAAAGAAAAGTTGATTGAGCTACAGATAACCCCTCGAAGGTCATATTTTGTATATTTTACTTGTGCTCCAATTTATGAAACTTATTTTTTAGATGGGGGATTTTGTTGTTCAAAAGATGGGCCAATTTATGATACCTATAGTTTAGAGGAGGAAGATTATGTTGTAGATTTTCAAGAGGATTTACTTACGAGCAAATGGAAAGAAGATGAAAACCAACAAACTTTCTAGGAAGAGCCCAAGGTTGAAGAGTTAAGTAGTGACTATGGCTGCCCTATGCAAAGAGATACGTGTCAGGAGGCTATTCAAGGAAATGAGGTAGTTGCAAATTTTTCTCATCAATTTTATGATCCAGTAGCTGACTATATCACATCTTTCTTTGGTCAGCGAAAACATCAGTTTTAGGGTGTGTGTCAAATATGTTATTTGGATATTTCATGCGATGCATGGTTGTTCTTATTTTCAGTTTTCAGAAGCATAGAGGCATTAGGTCCAACACTCAAATGTTGGCATAGTACCACTGGAAGGTGGATTTCACTTGAGTAAATTCAGTGTTGTTTGTAGGTAGTACCTATACATAAATAAGCTTAGGTGTTGAGCATTTTCTATTCAGTGACAATTTTTACAGTTCAATTTTTCAGCTGGTGAATAAGGGAAGCAGCCCCGGTTGAAACCAGTTTTGAGGGATTTCAGACTTTAGTTTTCAAACTTGAGATTTGACTCCATGCCCAATAGAGGCTACTGGTCTATTTTTCTCAGCACTTTGCAGGCAAAGTGTTGTCCCTAGTTGGAGCCAATATGTTGTAGCTTGAATTGGTACAGTTGAAGATATTAAAGGCTCTGACGACACTAAGGCCTGTGATAACTGTGGACGTGTGGAAGAAGCCATGGGAGCAAGAGAAGCCTCTACACAACAGATGGCATTCTGAGATTCCCCATGTTTCACAAGTTGTGGAACGAGAAGTTTTCAGAGTCAAGACAGTTGATTTTAGTGGGGCTGTTATTAAGGACAACAATTTTTCATATGGATGCTCGTTCCACTCCATACAATGCAAAGGGTTCCTTTGAAAATGTCATTGATATTTGTTAAAAGCAGGTATCATAACACACGTAATGTGGAATATGTTGATGGAACAACATTGGAAATAGAATAATGTTTTGTTCGTGTTAATTTTAGGATAACAATGGTATATTCTATGCTTAGAGAAATTTTACTACAATCTCTTTATTAGCCCAATATCAATATCTAGTTCAGCAATCACATCATCATGATAGTAAAATGAAGATAGAACATAACCAATAACAGTAGGATACAAGCCAACACAAGAGGACACAATATATGGCACCAGCCAAGGGCAAACCCCAATGTGGGGAAACCCTTTCAATTCTTCTTATAATTCTTCAAAAGTTCAGCAAAGAGAGAGAGAGAGAGAGTACAATTTACAATATTCACTTGCTCAATCAGATCAATCAAAACAACATAAACAGAAAGCCCTAACTAGAAAGTCAACGCCAGTCAACAGGGCTGAAATAGACCTCCAAAACGGCTCGGTCAACCTTGATCAACTCGACCTCCAACGGCAAGATAATGCAGCCCAAAACATTCTGAAAATAACCAATCAAACATAGTCAACAGAAGTCAATGCAACAACCAAAACTAGGGTAGTCAACGTTGATAACCACTAGTGTCAAATAGCCTTGGTTTTTGTGCCCAAAATTGTGGCCTACCCAAACAGAAGTCTCCCTCACAAAACCACAATCAAAAACTTACTATAAAAATGCACAGTAAAAGTGAAAAAAGCACAGTGAAAAAAAAGTGACAAATCAGTGAGATGAAAGAGTATTAGGTGAAAGTGTATCAGTTAAAGGACAAAGTAAAAAGAATAGCCAGCGTGGAAGACAAATAGCAAAGGAGAATATACAGCAAAAGATCAAATCATAAAGACAACACAGCCAAATAAATAGGGATAGCTTACATCAGTTGAATATCTGTCTCTATCTTCTTGCATGAAGATATTTCTTTCTCCTAGATTAATTCCCAAGACAGTTTGGGATATTTTGTAAACTATTTTTGTATAAATACTTCATAATTCAAAGTATAGAGGGTGGATTTCTTGAAATTACTATAGTTGTATTGATCTGAAACCTGAGGGTTATTTGTACCATTTTTCAAGTCAGCAGACTGGACTGAATAATAAAGAGATTGCAATACAGGATTCATGTGTTGGGCCACTTCAGTGAAGTACTTTCTTTTTTTCAAATTGTTATTTTCTTAAGTGTTTCACAAACTTGCATGTTATCTAAATTAAATGAATTAAGTGGAATTATATTACAGAATTTGTTTAAGTACACTCTATCATGAACAGTTAATCATTTTAATGTTTTCTACTGATATCCAAATTAGGGAATCCTTCATTTCTCCCTAGTTTCGATTGACCCCTACCATTTCTTTCATTATCCAGTTTGAGGAACCCTTAATTTCTCATTGACCCCAATTGAAAACCACTTCACCATCCAGCCTTAAGATCTGAATTTACTCATCTACCTTGCTCTGTAAACACTATCTTTAGAACTTGATCCAGTCCTGTTTGGTTGACATTTGACCCCATAGCCCAATGGTAAAAGGCATCCCTCTATCCTAAGTTAGTGATTTCCACCACCAACTCAAAATCAACACCCAATCAAAGCTTAAATAACTAGCCTAAAATCAATTAACTAAAAAAATTAAAATCATAAAGAGAGAGCCCTCTCTGAGCATTAGGAAGGCTAGATCCTAATCTCCAAAGTAGGTTTGTGGTTACCTCTATTATTTCTTTCCTAACAACTCTAGAGAAATTTTAGAGTGATAACATATTGGCAACCATACTGGGGACCAGTCCTCAGTTTAAATAAAACTTTAAGAAAATCTTAAATCTCATCTTTTACACCTTAAGGTCATTTTAGAGTTGTTCAAAAAGTTTCATTAAACACTTAAAAAATTAAAATTTTGGCTCCCAAAAGAACACATTATACTAGGGAAAATCCAGATCCAAACCCTACTACAATAGTTGATGATCCTGACAGAATTTTAAGAAAACCAAAAAAGGTAGAAACTCAAGGAAGTAGTAGTCAGTTAATTAAAGCAAATTCACTCCCCAAAGAATTATCAAGTTTAGAGGATATTCAGTTTGATTTATCATTTGAGCTTTCTTTGTTTAGAACCAAATCAAAAAATTCAATTCATGAAACTATAATAGACCCTAATTTTATTCAATTCATTGAGTCAAAAAAGGTGCCTATACATCCTAATTTAGATCAACTTGTTTTGGATACTTTTGATAAACTAGAAGCTTTAACCTCAACCTTGATAAGCCATACTTTAGGGAAAATCCTAACACTGGAAAAATTGCTATACCAGATCAGTAGATTAGACCACCCTTCCAGGAAAACTATGCTGAGGGTTCACAAAACCATGAAGAAGAGGATGACACCCAGTTAAACCTATTAGGGATTAAAAATGAAGATGTTGTTTTTCTTACTCAAGAAGAACAGGAATTATACATGCTACAACAATTACAATTAGAATCTCGAGAGTCCTTTGACTTCAAACAAGGCTATGAATCTGCTATATATGAAGTTCACAAACAGTACAACCTTAGAAGCAAAAAAAATACTGAAATTCCCACTATGAAACCAATCCAAATACAAACTAAAAAAATAATAGAAGCTCCTGTGAACAAAGTTCTACAAATTCTCCGTAGAGGAACTCAGGAGGCTTCCAGCCCAAAAATTGTAGATATAACTTCAGTTGAAACTCAAACTGAAATTGTTAGTCAAACTATTCCAAATAAGAGAATTCAAAACAAAACAGCTGGTACACAAACTGAATTGCCAAGTGCTGATAAAGAAGATAAAACTACACAGACCACAATTGCTTAGGAAGATCTCACACAATCAAGCAAAACTCAATTGCCATTCAACATTAAGACTGAGATAGCCAAATTGAAAATATCAATTCCTTTGACTGAATTAGTGAAAAATGAATCATATAAAGCACAAATCATTCAAACACTAAACATAGGTGAAGGAGAAGATGTTGTAAACCTTAGTGATGATCAACCTGAGTTATTATTTGGTCCATAAGTAAATGGCACACATCAGCAAGGGGGTATCCCTCCCTCCATTCTACATTAGCTTGAATGTTCATGATAAAATCTTACATAATGCTATGCTAGATTAAGGGGCATCCCATAACTTAATGCCAAAGGCAATCATGGAAATATTAAACTTAAATATTACCAGACCCTAAAAAGACCTGTTTTCTTTTTATTCCAGCCAATTCAAATGCCTTGGCCTGATTAAATATTTGTGTGTGACTCTAGTCCAGTGCCCAGCAAAGAGTATTGTTATGGACATAGTAGTTGTTAATAGCCCACCTAAGTATGGAATGTTATTATCTCGCTCATGGGGAGAAAAATTGCAGGGATCTCTACAGTTAGACATGTCATATGCCACCATATCTGTGTTTGGTTGGCCAAGAAAACTTTACAGAGATACCTTGATGAAATACATGGTAAGTAGTGTAGAAAAACCACAGAATTTCCCCATATACTCCATGCATTCTGATATGGACTCTTTTATCTTGTACAATTCAGAGAATGGAAAAAATGAAATCACAGCTGTAGAAGAAAAACACAAATCACCTAATAGTGAAAACATATTTCATGAGTCTCTATGGCATTTGGATTTTGATGGATCTATAAATATATTAGGAGCAAGTGCAGGAGTTTGGATTCATAACGTGGAAAATAATCATTCTGAAGGTCATGCCTTTAGATTAAACTTTAAAAGCACAAACAACATGGCAGAATATGAGGCTTTAATCTTAGGACTGCAAATTATAAGAAAACTTGGAGCCAAGAGAGTTTCTATGATGGGAGACTCTGAATTGAACATAAAACAAATTAAAGGAGAATACTCTCTGAATAATCCTAGACTTAGCCAATACAGAGAAATTGTCCTAGATCTGATTAAGGAACTCCTTGAAACTGATTTTGCTGCTATTCCTAGGAAACAGAACATGCAAGCTCACAGTTTGGCTACTTTTGCTAGCACTTGTAGATTACCTTTTCAGCCCAACTACCAGTACATTGCAGAAGTAAGACATGGACTTGTCATACCTGAAAATTTGAAATATTGGCAGATTTTTTCACAAGATTCTTAAATCTATGATTTCATGAATGTTGAAGGAGAGTTTCAAAACTGTAACATAGATACAGATCGTACAGTAGATAATATCATAAATAGTGAGATAGATATAAATTCTTTAGATGTAGATAAACCTACTAAATTCACTAAACTAGAAATACATAACTTAGAAAAGGTAGAAATAGAAGAAATAATCAATGGTGATTCTGAGATTTTGAACCTTAAGAATAATTTTTTGCCTAAGGGATTAGTCCCATTAGAAGATTTGTTTGATTCAAATGATGTAGCTAGAAAACCAAAAATGGAGCCTTTATGAGCAGACATAGAAGAATGTAACATAGGAACGGAAGAAAAACCCAAGCTTATCAAAATATCAAAAGCAATACCTCCAGATAAAAAGCTTAAATACATAAGTCTGTTCAAAGAGTTTCAAGATGTCTTTTCCTGGAGTTATGAAGACCATAAGTCTAATGACACCAACATTATTCAACATAAGATACCCCTCAAAGAAGATCAAAAACCCTTTAAACAAAACCTTAGGAGAATTAATCCAATTCTTATGCCATTAATTGAAAAGGAAGTAAAAAGGATGTATGATGCACAAATCATATCACCAATTAGATATTCAGACTGGGTCTCTAATTTGGTCACTACTAGAAAGAAAACAGGAGAAATCAAACTCTGTGTTGATTTCAGGAACTTGAACAATGTGTCATTAAAAGATAACTACCCTCTCCCTAAAATGGACCACATTCTCCAAAGGGTAGTAGGCTCATCCAGAATTTCATTACTTGATGGATTCTCTGGATAAAACCAAATCTTAGTTCAACCAAAGGATCAAGCAAATACTGCATTTACCACTCCCTGGGGTACTTTTATGTATTTAAAGATGCCTTTTGGACTAATGAATGTAGGGGCTAATTTCCAAAGAACAATGGAAATAGCTTTTGCAAAGGAAATCCATGACTTCTTAGTGGTTTACCAAGATGACATCACAGTGTTTTCAAAATCAGATAGTGAACATCTAGATCACTTAAGAAGAGTTTTTATTAAATGTAGGAAATTTGGCATTTCCTTGAATCCAAAAAAGACACTCTTTGGTCTAGAAGAAGGTAAACTCTTGGGACACATAATATCAAAAGATGGAATCAAAATAGATCTAGCTAGAATAAAGGAAATCCTAGACATCACTCATCCTAGAAACATCAAAGAATTACAATCATTTTTAGGCAAAATATATTTTCTTAGGAGATTCATTTCTAATTTAGCATAATTATTCAAAGAATTAAATAACATGTTAAAGAAATATTCAGCACTTAAGTGGACAGTAGAGGCTAAACAGTCTTTTGAGGCAATCAAAGAAGCCCTTACTAAAACACCAGTCCTCATAAGTCCTTATTTCAAAAAGGAATTTATAATTTTTTCTTTTGCTTCAGAAATGGCTTATACAAATGGCACAGATACACTAGATGTCATCATTATTTAAGTCTTATGTCATGCTTAATCCACCTACATTAGGGCTTATCCTTCCTTGGTGATTTATTCATCACCGTGTAATTGTCATTGTTCATCCAAAAAAAAAAAATCTTATCTCATCAGGTTCCTATCTCAATACCACATGATCGCTTTATCATAGGTTCACCCTTCTTCAAGTTGAACGAGAGATTTTTCCAATTTCACTTTTGGCTTGTGAAGACTATATTTGGTTTAGAATTTGAAGCATTTGAACCACTACTACCATTATCATCCACCAATTTTTTTTTTATGCTTATTGTGCTTGGTAATAACTTCTTTCAACGCTAATGACACAAATTTAGTAATTGTTTTATGTAAAGTGTCAGTATATCATCAATACAATCATGAAACAATGAGTGCAACTTAGTCACATATATCTTATATTAGTTGGTTTTCACTTATTTTGTCAATTTATGTGTATTTATTATCAAAGTCTCATTAGAGAATTTATAACAATATTCTTTCTTATACTTCAAATTTTATTTTTAACCATTCAAACCTTTGAACATTTTCTGAGTGTATCACTTATCATTCTTGACTAATTATGAGTGTTCACAATTTCCAATCTTGAAACTTTTAAATTTTGTAAGTCATCACTATGACTATCACAAATCATGTTGTTCAATCCACTCATTAATATCCTTAAGAAAATTTTCCAGTTGAGAAAAATACCCCTTAGTCTTATCTCACAAATTATCCCAGAACATTAATACCTTTTCATAGTTATCTTCACAATTCAATGTCATACACCTAAAAGGAATCATAGGAGCTTTGATTAACTACTCAAATTTTAAAATTTCGTATTGTTTTTAGACATGTTGTTAGTCTACTCAATTATCACTAATCTTGGACTTACTATGAAAATAATACTTTATGCTAATGTATTTTCCCTTTTGATTTGTGAAATATTCTTGATTTCTATTTTTATCTTCTTCATTCTCATCATACAAGCATTCATGGTTTCATATTCTTGATAATGTAACATCACCAATGATCTTCATCATTACCCACTCAATTACTTTCAATGGTTGATTGATAATATTTCCTCTTGGTAGCCATCATCCTTATTTAGAGTTTACATTTATCCTTATTGCGTTCTTATATGAAAATACTTTTATGATTCCACAATCATTTTCCACGGGGATATTTATTCATGGGATATCTCAAGAGTGCTAAGTTATTTCATCCTGATTATTCATAAATCCAAATTGTCGATCATGATCTATGATATCTATTGCTTATGGTTGACTTATTTTACTTGTTTGTGAAATTCTCAGTCACTCGCCTTAAGTATCTATCTATTACTCATTTTAATTCATTCGCTCATTCTATGTTGGCCATAGTTCCGAGGGCTATCATTTGTTATCTTCATTATAAAAATTACAAGTTCCACCTATGCCTTTATTCTTAAAGTAAAATTATCCAAATATCGTCACTAACATTAGGGATAAACATAGAAAATTTTCCTTCATTCTTAAACCCTTCCCTTTCATGCTAATTTTTCCATCTTTTTATTCTAATAATATGTTTATTTCCCTTTTAGGGTGGTTGCTTACTATGTTAATGGATATTTCTCCTAATTTTGACTTCTTTTGACATGTACTTTTAGAGAACTATACTATTATTCTCTCAGATCGATTAAATCATAATGTGTCCACATCTTGCATGAATAGCTAGTGCTTTTTTTTCTTCATTAGGTTACCTCGACTTGTTTATATTATGTAATTGTGTATTATGGCATCTTCTTCATGTCCATTGCCAAGACCCCTAACTCGATAATATTTGACACATTTCAATGATTATCTCAAGCTCATCAATGTAGGTTAACTTCTTACTTTAATTATAAGTTCCAAAATGCTATAAACAATGTCCCACTTAAACTAGTTATAAGTTATCTTGCTTCTTTTCTATCAATATATTTTAAGAATATTTGTGTTATGACTTTAATCTATCATCTTTTTGGGTCATGCATAACTTCTAAAAGCATAAGCAAATATTGTAATACATCATATTTTTACCAAACATTTCAGAACTATTAACTCAATTTTTATGAGTTTTCCTTATCACGGATAATTGATTAGTTTTAGTGAATCTTGTTTTTTTATTGTCACTTTTCCCATCACTAGAAGCCACTTCCTCAAGGCTAAGGCAACCTCATAACCATGAACCTCTCATACTAAAATTTAACCATAAATCTCTCCTACTAAAATTTTCATTTTCTAACTTTGTTGGGTTACTATCAATTTATTATTGTTTACATGTCAAACATATTGATTTAAAAGAAATAACTCATATATAAATTTATCACATTACTAATAATTTTTTTTTATATAAATACAATCAATATATAATAGTCATGAAATAATGCTATATATTTTAATAATAGACTCTCATATTTATGAAAATATTTATTATAAAAAAACTATAAAATTAATCATTTAAAAATACAATGTTTTTTTTCTTTGCCAACCTCTACATCATTAGTCTCATTAAAGAATATTATTTGAATGGAATAATATTTCCGTATTTTAGAAGTGCATTGACCCGGTGCCACAGGGTATCTTCACCAATGGGGGCCTTGCCCTGCTACCAAGGAAGTCCTCTCCAATGGATGCCCTTCTTGACTAGTTTGGCCGCTTCTGGGCCCGCACACGATGCGCCTTCAACTCATCTGGCATCGGCTCTTAGCCCACGAGCAACTGCGTCCACGACCTTATGTGCCGATAGGGTGCCGCCTGTCTCCCTGGCGGAGTTCAACTAGGAATGGTTTTTTTTGTTGGGTTCATACGTATCAAATGGACCCTTTTTCTTAATTCTTAATTAATAACCAAATAATTATTTTTAAATAATTTATCATTTTCAATAAATAAATAAATTTCATAATAATTTTAAAGACCTATTACTTTTAAGTAATTTCAAATCTTTATTTAGTTATACATAGTTGAAATTCAAGATTAAAATATACAGCTAATTATATTCATATTTAATAATCCAAAATTAAAATATATAACTAATTACATCAATTTATGTTTTTAATAATTAACACAGGATTATTTGAAATTCAAAATTAAAATATACAACTAATTACATCACCATATCATATGTAACAATCCCAAATTAAAATATACAACTAATTACATCAATTTATTTATAGAAGATATTTTTTACTTGTAATTTCAGAGTTGAATATTATTGGAAAGACAAATGTTTAATGATAATATTATTTTAAATGGAAAATAATGTTATAAATTACATAAATCAATATCATAGTTAAAATGTATTTGTGTGATGTAAATTTTATCAAACTAAAAAATAATAGGTGTTTAACATATATAAAAGTTTAAGTTCTAGATGATGATTTTGGTGTGATATTTAAATCATTATTATAAATATGAGTGTATAATTTAATTGACCTTGAACTATTAATACATTATAAGAAAAACTGAAAACAAATGAAGAATAATTTAAATATAAAACACAGTTACAATATTTTAGATAACTTAAAATAATCTAGATCCATCTTAAACATGGATCTATCTATTCACATTTGAAAATCATAATCTTTTATAAGAAAAAAGAAAAGAAAATGAAGAATATTTATTATGAATTAATATCCACTTATAATTATCAGCCATTTAATTTATATTGCTACAGGAATATTATTATTTTTTAATTAAATTAATTTATTGTTATAAAAAATATGTCCAAACATGTGTATTTGAATATATATAATAGTTAAAAAATTATAATTTTTTTTAAATATTATGAATTCAAAATAAAAAATATAAATTTTATAAACTTTAACAATCTCATCACCAATAAATTAAATTATTCACACTTTTTTAAATAGAAAAAATAATAAAGAATACAACCACACATATGCTATGATACCATTGAGCGTAAAATTCCATACTATACAACGCCAAAACGGACATAAGACAATCACCCTGTGTTCTGTTTAATCTGCGGATGCCGGCCGGATTCCACGAGGGAAACCCTACGTTCATCAAATTTCAACGTGGATTCTGTCTTTTTGTCCCACACTGCAGATTTTATTTTTCGGAGCTATCTTTGGGCTTCATAATAAATATTATGATATAGTAAACTTTATGGATTCTTGGGTTTTTATTTTTTATGGGAACACCAGTTTCAACCATCAAAACTTATAATTCTAAGATTCATTTAATTAAAAGAACTATCCTCGGCAGCCCGGGCCACTCATTATAAAGAGCAAATTGTCCTTAGTGTTTCTTATTTGTGGGGGTCGATTTTGATTGATATCACAATAAGCAGTGTTTTATAAGTTTTATTTTGATGCGTATCACTATAATTATTAAGTGTTTACCTATCTTTCTAAGCATAAGCCACTGCAAATATAAGTAAATTTAAAGATTTAAATTTTTAATGTGGGTTTATTTGGACTATTATCATTATAAATTTTAATTTATAATTATTTATATCAGCTAGCTCTTTTTTTACCAACACTAGTAAATTTAAAATTGAAATTTTATATTTTTAATGTAGGATTATTTAGATTATTATTATTATAAATTTTAAATGTTTATAGTTATTTTTACCTACACAATTTTAAATGTTTATATAATTTAAAAATTTCAACCTAAATTTTAACTTCAAACACATAATCTTCTAATTTCAAATACATAACACTTTATCACCGTAATAAATAATAAATTAACTGCCCACCTCGCTAAATTAACTCCCCCAAAAAGCTGTCTTCACTGTTAGCATTGATCAATAATAAATTAACTGCCCACCTCGCTAAATTAACACCCCCAAAAAGCTGTCTTCACTGTTAGCATTGATCAAGACGACGACTTGCAGTTAAATACTAGAATCTAAGCTGATGTTCCCATCATTTGTCGCCATTGAAAAACCCTCGAAGCTCGTGAATCACAAGCCTCTGTTTAATGTAGAATCAGAGTACAAAGTGTCCTAACAGATGTCCATGTTTGCCCACAGAACACTAATAAACTCTGCATTCATTTCGGTCTTTCACCATTGCTGAGTGTTGTGCTGATAGCTGCCCTATTGAAACAATGGCCCAAATAGGTAATACACCATTATCATTCTTACGGCCCCCTTTTCTACTCTCAGTCCTTATAGCTGGCTGTTGCATTCTTTCAATCATTAATGGAGGGGATTGCGCACAGTTGAAATCTCATGTGCAGTTCCTCCGGGCCAATTACAATGGTGGGCGTTTTGTTGGGTGTGCAAGGAACGCCAGCATATGCTCGGATCCCCTCAAGAATCCCAATGGGGGATCCACCTGCTGCTTCGACACCCTCTGCAAAGATCTCACCAGCGATACGTTGCACTGTGGGAAATGTGGCTTCCCCTGCCCCTATGGATTGGTTTGCTGCTCAGGCTGCTGCGTTGACATCAAGTATGATCCTATGCATTGTGGGAATTGCTTCCACAGGTGTGCTAAACACGAAAAATGTTTGTTTGGCATGTGTGGTTATTGACCCAATTCTAATAGCTTTGAGCTTAAGCAGATTAAATATTCTCGAAATAGGTTGGAATCCATAATAGATATAAGGATGTCCAATTTCTCATTCGCTATGTTATAGCTTTGGGCTTTAATATTATATTCATATCATAAATTTGTAGTGTGGTATACAGTAATATTTATTTATGTATATCAACCATATTATTATTATTGTTTTAGTTAGCAGAGCGTGATAGAAAAAAAGAGAGTATTATTTTTAAATTGCCAACTCTAGTGAATGGTTGTATTTAATAAACCTTGTTGTATTTAATAAAGCACTCCAATTCCACAGTATTATTTTTAAATTGCCAACTCTAGTGAACGGTTGTATTTAATAAAGCTTGTTGTATTTAATAAGGCATTCCAATTCCAATGAGAGAAATAATTGCTGGATGTATACATATTGGAGATATTACAGAAAGAGCCGTGGAGATAATAAGAGACAGCCTGTTGATAAATATGAGCTACGAAGCTACGCCGAGGTGGGCAGAAAACCTGAAATGGAGACCAAAATAGATTGCAGAGGCGTGTTGGAATCCTGGAAAATATGGTGATTCCGCCATGTCCAGATGTGCCAGCAAGTTAAAATGAAGAGTGCGCGGCAGGAGGGCCGTTGAGTGCTCCACCAGAGGAAGGCGTCCAGGACAGAGGGAAAGGAGCGATGCGTAAAACCATGAGAGAGAGAGCTCAATCCATATTGATGAGGAGGCTGTGCATTCAAAAAACATGTGGAAGTTTGATTCAGGATGAGCAGAGCAGAGAGAACACCTGCTCGGACCATGCCAACCTTTTCTCTGGAGAACCTCCCAGGTAAGGTTCTTGTTAGAGAAAAGGAACCAGGAGAACCTCTCATTGGTATGTTGCAGAAACAGCAACAGTTTTTCTGTTATGGGGGTACGGCCTTCTGTCTCCAATCTATTTTTGGTCACCATTTCAGGTATTCTGCACACTTCCGCGTAGCATCGTAGGTCATATGCTCTCATTGGTATGATGCTGTAACAGCAAACAATCTTTCTGTCATGGGGGAACGGCCTTCTGTTTTATGTCTCCACGGAGACAACTTATGTATTTCGACAAATTATATCACCTTAATATAATTATATCATGCTTTTTTCTGTTGAAAAAAATAAGGCATTCCAATTCGACAGCCGGAAGGAAGTCGCCTTCTTTCTGTCCTGCACAGCAGATCGCTGTAATACCAAATATAGTTTTCTTGGTTTTAATTATTAAGGTTGCATTGTGATCGACCAATCTTTCTCATCGGAACGGAGGTGTTTATACATTATCAACGTTATTTCCCGGACAAAACGTATTGCACGGTAAATCGGTGACAACGATTCATGTTTTTCAGCCATTATCATATATTGAAGTTTTGATATTTACCAAATTAGTTATGGTTTCGTGGAGGTGTTTATACATTACCAACGGAATTTCCCGCAGAAAACGTGTTGTACGGTAAATCGGTGACAACGATTGATATTTTTCAGCAATTATCATATATTGAAGTTTTAATATTTACCAAATTTGTAACCCCTCCATATCAGACACGTACAAAAAAAATTGAAAATGAAACAACAAGCACTAATATATGTTCTCATATTTATTAACGCCCATATTTTATGTGACTAAAGCTAAGTGCGTTTTTTTTTTTTTTAATATTTAACTTGTCATGAATGAATTGATTCATAAATACCAAACTAATGATGGGACCATATAATACAATGTCGAATCCTTTGATATCATTTAGATTACAGATTTGGGTACAATAATCATTAAACAAGGATTATTATACATATGATTTTTATTCCAACATTAATGTCAATTCACTGATGAATTTAATTGTTTTGGGTTCGTGGCTAGCACCGGGTTGGTGGCTAGCCCAAGTGCTAGTGGTACAAGCCCTTGCCTTGATCTCTGCATGTGCAATAAACCTTTGCAATTTTGGGGCCTGCTGGCGGCCAGAGGGCTCTCTGTCTGTCCTTCCTCAACCATGCTTCTCGGAGTCTGGCCCTTCCATCGACGGTTCTCTGTAGCTGGCCGGATCAGACGGCTCATCGGTTGTCAGGCATTCATAACTCCGCTGAGGGGACTCATTTGGTTATGGTTTTGCTTTGATGGTTTTTGGCTCCCACCTAGTTCAGGTCCTCTGCGACAATGGTTCTTTGATTTGGCATCGAGGTCCCTTACAGAGGGTTATCAAACTTCGCCATTATTCTGGAACACCATCAATGGAGGCATGCATATCCTTTTCAGGTAATTAAAGGGTTAAGTTCTTTATTCAAGCTTTCATTTGTTTTTATGCATATCCTTTACAGGTAAATAAAGGGTTAATTTCTTTATTCAAGATTTCATTTGTTTTTCTTTACTGCACTGGTTTGATCTCAGGAATGTATAACCCGTGAGGATTCTAATATTGTTTTCTTGTCAAGGTGCAAGGTGAAGATCTCCAGTCACAGGGGTCTGGAGTGGGTATGCGGCTAACCCTTCAGCCAGCTATACTCTTCGCTTTCTTACTGAGTATTCCATGTTAGAAACTGCTATTAGAAACAGCAAAAGGCTCATTGCTTTTTAACGTTAAAGCAGTTTCTAATCTTAATGTGACCCGATCTAATCTTAAAGCATTTAGATTTTATCCTAAAGCAGTTTCTAATCTAAAGCATTAGATCTTAAGCGTTGAATTGGTATATGATGGACGTACCATATTAGAGTTAAATAATATATAAAGGATTGGGTCCTCTCTCTCCCACACACAAGAGTTGCATTCTTCTCCATCAAGAAGCACATAAAGAAAGTGAGGGCAAGAGGAGAGAAACCGAATTCTGAAGAAGAGGAACAGTCAGGAGTCAGATCAAAGTAGATGGCAGCCATTACATCTTCCGCTGTTGATCAAGGTATGTCATCTCATATAAAGTTCTGTTTGTGAAATATTCGGTATTGATGATCTTTGGGATGTAAGTTAAGAATTTTACATTTGGTATCAGAGCCAATCAATAACTGAATATTTCCTATGATTGCAATTGATCTGTTTTGTGCTTTACTCATGTGATTGAGCCTTCGGGAAATTGTGGGGTTTCATGAATGGTATCAATGTTGTTCTGTATGATCAAGAGCACGCCAAACCCTAAACGGCTTTTTGATTGTTCCCAACAATGGGTTTCCTTCGTTTGATTTTAACACTATGAATTTTCATGTTTGAGGAAAGGATTTCTCATCAACTGGTTGCTTCCTCATTTCTGTTTTCCAAATGGCTTTGAGAATTCACGCCTTCTTGTGTCCACCCGGTATTCTCCCACTCATAGTAACGGCTAAAGTCGATTCCAAAGAGTCTTGCCTGGTAACAGCAGCGTATCGCTAATGTATGTTTCGACATTCACCCATCAAGGAAATGACTTGAATTTTTATAGTTATCTTCTGCATACGAGTGCGTGTATGACCATTCGATCAGGATAGTCCTTGCAGTATTTGTTTATGAGCTCCCATCTGAGTTCAATAAGGATTAGCTTGAGAACAGTCGTTGCGCCAGTCATTTGTTCGCTACAGAGGTCGCCATACACCGTGCTCTGTTGAATAGATCAGTGCGCGTGTTACTGTCTCTTATCATGTCACTAAGGTGGTCATTGCCTTGAGCTTCTCCATTGTAATTCGTTTGATAGCCCGGAGCACGCTCAATTTAATTCGACAATCATCGCCTCGAAGGAAAACTCATTCTTGGAACTGTATCATTGTTCGGTTGTCACAACCCTATTGCATGTCACATAACCATAACGTCGGAGCCTTTAGCTTCCATACATTGCACAAATTCTTGCTTGGACTAGAACTCTGAATTATGCTCCGCGGTGATCCTTGGGTTTCGATGCTCTTTGTATTTTCGAGATGCCATATAATGATGGATCCAGGTCACCTAGAAAATTGCCGCATCATTGTGTGCTCGCTGTGTATGTTGGAATGAATATGCGGTGAATATAAGTTATTGAATCCTGGTAGATAGTCAAATTTGTGCACTGTAAGAAGACTAACAAAGCAATCATTTTTGTACAGAGTTGAGTAGAACTCCTGTAGGAAAGTTACAGTTTCGATTGAATTTGAAATTTGGGCATAAAAGTAATTGCTCTATGACTGATTGTTTTGCATAAGGTATGTGCTATAAATTATTTATGCACATGAGATTTATGATCACCAAAGTGGTCAAAATCAGAATGTTGTTTCGCATCAAGTATGTGTTATAAATCATTTATGCACATGAGATTTATGATTTTGTTAATCACCAAAGTGGTCAAAATCAGAATAATCATTTAGTGCATAATTGACATAACGATTATTGATAGAAATTGCCAGTTATAAAAATACCAATTAAAGCTGGCGTCACTAATGATAGAACCTGAGAACTTACCCAAAGGAAAGTCTTGTTCTATAACTAGTTGACATGATGAGGTTAATAGATATTTTGATTAAATAAATATTGATCATCCAAAGATGTCAGTTCTATTTGATTGAATATATTTATTACCTGCTTATGTTTTGGTATTTAATTATGTTAAGTATAAGATAGTATCTACCCAAAGGAGTGCTATATTATACCATTATGTCTACATCTGAATCGCGTTAGTTATGAGCTTATAGTGATTTCATTTTTAATTTGCAGGAGTTACCATGAATACACATGCTTCATCTGTTACATTGTTCATGGTGTTAATTTTTCTGAATGGAAAGAACAAGTCAATTTCCATTTAGGTATTCAGGATCTTGACTTGGCACTCCTTGTGGATAAGCCTGCTGCTCTTACAAGAGATAGTACTGAGGCAGAAAAATCACACCATAAAGCATGGGAACGCAGTAACAGATTGAGCCTTATGTTTATTAAGATGACTGTTGCTAACAACATCAAGTCAACAATTCCACAAACAGAAAGTGCTAAGGAATATATGTAGTCTGTGGAAGAACGTTTTTGTTCAGCTGATAAGTCACTCGCTGGTACTCTTATGGCAGAACTCACGACCATGAAGTTTGATGGGTCGCGAACTATGCAAGAGCACATTATAGAGATGACTAATATTGCAGCAAGGTTAAACTCCCTGCGACTTACAGTAGAGGATTCTTTTCTTGTCCAGTTCATCCTGAACTCGCTACCTTCTGAATATGGACCTTTTCAGATTAACTATAACACTATAAAGGATAAGTGGAATGTTAATGAATTGGCCAGTAGTCTTGTTCAGGAAGAAGAACGTTTGAAAAATCAAGTGAATCACTCAGTAAGTTTTGTGAGTAATAAAGCTGGTAAAGAAAAGAAAGGAAAATCAAGTCATTTCAAGAAGAAAAAGGCACCTGCTAAGAATGGGCAGGATGAGGAAAAGAAGGAACTAAAGAGTGTTCAATGTCGTATCTGTAAAAAGAGACTTATCGTCTAATTCTAGAAAGTGGATATGTATTAAACTTATACAGTACCCTTTATGTACCTTCATTATCTAGAAACCTTATTTCCGCAAGTAAATTGGATATTTCTGGTTTTAGATGTATGGTTGGTTCTGGTATTCTAATTGATGGTTTATATAAATTGAAACTGAATGACACTTATGCGAATTCCTTGTTGAATGTAGTAAATAATGTTGGATGAAAACGTAGCATGTTGAATGAAAATTCTGCTTTCTTGTGGCATAAACGACTAGGTCATATATCCAAAGAAAGAATGATGAGATTAGTAAGTAATGAAATTTTGTCAAATTTGGACTTTAGTGATCTAGAATTATGTGTGGATTGTATTAAAGGTAAACAAACCAAACATAATAACATAATAAGAAAGGAGCCACTAGAAGCAGCCAGCTTCTTGAACTAATACACACTGATATTTGTGAATGTCCTTGAGACGTTTGTAAATGAAGTTGAGAGGCAATTAGAAACTGGTAACGCAAGATTCATTGAGAATGGTGAAGTCAGTGGGAGTACTAGAAGAGAAATAGTAGAAATAAAGGAAACAAGGGTAAATGTTACATTACCTAGAATAGTTCCTCCATCTACTATTACTCCAAATGTTGTTCCAGCTGTTGTATAACAGCATGATGATAATGAACAACATATAAATGAAGAAGTACTTCCTGAAGGAAATGACTTACATAATGCTGATATGCATGAACCACAACAAGTAGCATTAAGAAGACCTCAAAGAAATCGTAGGTCAGCTATTTCTAATGATTATGTGGTTTATATGCAAGAATCAGATTATGATATTGGAATCAATAAGGATCCAGTTTCGTTTTCACGTGCTGTAGAAAGTAAAGAGTCAAAGGAATGGATTAATGCCATGAAAGAAGAACTGAAATCCATGCAACAGAATGAAGTTTGGGATCTCATTGAGTTACCACATGGCTGTAAAAGAGTCGGATGCAAATGGGTTTTTAAAACCAAACACGACTCTAGTGGTAATATCAAACGGTATAAAGCTAGACTTGTTGCTAAGGGTTACACTCAGAAAGATGGTGTTGATTACAAGGAGACATTTTCTCCTGTTTCGAAAAAGGACTCACTAAGAATAATAATGACATTAGTAGCTCATTATGATTTGGAGTTGCATCAAATGGATGTGAAAACAGCTTTTCTGAATGGAGATCTTGATGAGGATGTTTATATGGATCAACCTGAGGGTTTTTTTTTTTTGTAGAAAGTAAAAAACAATTGGTGTGTAAACTTAAGAAGTCAATATATGGGCTTAAACAAGCATCCCGGCAGTGGTATATTAAGTTCAATACCATTATTACATCTTTTGGTTTTAAGGAAAATACGGTTGATCACTGTATATACCGAAAGATCAGTGGGAGCAAGTTTATTTATCTGGTCCTTTATGTTGATGACGTCTTGCTTGCTGCAAATAATTTAAGTATATTGCATGAGACTAAGGAATTTCTCTCAACGAAAGATTACATGCTCATCCAATGAATCGGAAGTGATTGGATATAGCGATTCAGATTTTGCTGGATGCATCGATACTAGAAAATCGACTTTCGGTTACCTGTTTATGTTTGCTCAAGGTGCCATATCATGGAAAAGTGCGAAACAGACTATCGTTGCTTCATCCACTATGGAGGCTGAATTTGTGGCATATTTTGAAGCCACAATTCATGCATTATGGTTGCGGAACTTTATTTCAGGACTTGCGGTTGTCGACACCATTAGCAAGCCGCTGAAAATTTATTGTGATAACTCTGCAGCAGTATTTTTCTCAAAGAACGACAAGTACTCTAAAGGTGCCAAACATATGGAACTGAAGTATCTTGTTGTGAAAGATGAGGTTCGGAAACAAAGAATGTCAATCATGCACATCAGGACAGAACTTATGATTACAGACCCTTTGACGAAAGGGTTACAACCAAGACAATTTAAGAAACATGTTCAAAGAATGGGTCTTGGTTGTATTAATGATAATTGATGTGTGACATTCTGAGCTCTTTTATGTGTTTCTGATATACAATCATGTGTTTCTTGTTTTAATGTAGTAATACGTATTTTATGTAATTTTAAACAAGAAAGAGTCTTATAAAGATATTATGTTTAATCATTATGATATAAGACATTATGTGGACCATTATGCTGTTTTATATAAATTATGAGTATGAATTGATGGATTGTTGGTATTGTAGTATATGGAAGGGAATGCATTGAATTAATAGTGCACAACCGCCATAACTCTCAGCAATTTATCATAGTATGATGTTCAACACTTAATATTATGAATAGTCGGGTCAAGTGGGAGAATGTTAGAAACTGCTATTAGAAACAGCAAAAGGCTCATTGCTTTTTAACGTTAAAGCATTTTCTAATCTTAATGTGACCCGATCTAATCTTAAAGCATTTAGATTTTATCCTAAAGCAGTTTCTAATCTAAAGCATTAGATCTTAAGCGTTGAATTGGTATATGATGGACGTACCAGATTAGAGTTAAATAATATATAAAGGATTGGGTCCTCTCTCTCCCACACACAAGAGTTGCATTCTTCTCCATCAAGAAGCACATAAAGAAAGTGAGGGCAAGAGGAGAGAAACCGAATTCTGAAGAAGAGGAACATTCAGGAGTCAGATCAAAGTAGATGGCAGCCATTACATCTTCCGCTGTTGATCAAGGTATGTCATCTCATATAAAGTTCTGTTTGTGAAATATTCGGTATTGATGATCTTTGGGCTGTAAGTTAAGAATTTTACATTCCAATCCTCTTCCGGTTCTAGAGTTAGCACAGGGTTGTTGGTTGTTCAGTTAAAAGTTTATAATGGTTATTTCAAATGGAATCATTGAGTCTGTAGTAGTTTTGAATAGGTGAAATGAGACCGCAAGCACTCCGCAATTAGTTTTTTCTTGTGCTGAATGTGCATTTAATTTTTAAGAACCGCAGGCACTTCGCAATTAGTTTTTTTTTTGCTGAATGTGTATTTAATTTTTAAGAAGCTTTATGACCTAGGCTGAAGGTAAAAGATGTGGCTCTTGTTCTCATGATTTAGACTATTTGAAGGTTGAACCCTCCATGGTAATCTTGGGGCCGAGACATTATTAGCGATGTTTTTCTTTTCGTTTTACCTCTCTGTCTTATGACCTTAGAGGGGACTAGTCGTTCTGTTTTCTCATGATCTATACTTTTTGAAAGTTGAACCCTATATGGTAATCTTGGAGCCGAGACATTATTAGTGATGTTTTTCTTGTCGTTTCACCTCTCTGTGTCTATAATGCTGCTTTTAGAAAGTCGAATGGTTTTCTCATGATTTAGACTATTTGAAGGTTAAACCCTCTATGGTAATCTTGGGGCCAAGACATTATTAGCGATGTTTTTCTTGTCGTTTCACCTCTCTGTATCTATAATGCTGCTGCTTTTGGAAATTCGAATGGTTATTCAGACCATTCTTCAAAGTGAAGTAATTCTGTAGTAAATTCATTTCAGGTTTTGAAAAAAAGAAAATCCTCTCCTTTTTAAAAATGACTATTCTAGCTATTTTCCTGTTCTTGATTACATGTTAATTTTATACATAACTGAGGTTCTATTCTTTAAAGAATTTTTGTTATTTTTGAAAGTCATAGAGTTTTTTACTTTCTTCCTATTTTTTCTATACTCAATGTATAAGGTTTTATTTTCTCTAGGGTTTTCTTTCGCTTCCAGTTTTATCATGCCAATAGGAAATTTTAAATTACTTTTCCATCTAAATACAACAGTAATAATCACAAAATCTTTAACTAGTATAAAGTATTTTCTTCCATATTTTTCTATATTTACTTGCTTTTATTTATCAATGAAAACGAGTATTTTCTTCCATATTTTTCTATATTTACTTGCTTTTATTTATCAATGAAAACGACTCCGGAATGAAATTTATAAGATTCTCTTGCCATAACTAAAATATCAGGACCTGCCTTTTAGTTTACAACTGACAACTGACATCTACAGTCATGATTTAGTGAAAAAGTTATGAAATGAAATTAACTAAATTCTCTCACCATGCTTAAATAATAAAGATCCTGTCAAAGTTACACGAGTTACTTAGAGTCATGATTTAATGACACAATCTTAACAGACAAGATAGATTGCAATAAATAAATTATATGAGAAATTCATTTTACTTATCTATTTCCATTACTTTAGATTGACTTAAAAATCAAGATTTGCACTTAAATCCTTCCTGCCTTGAGATAAATTTCTTCTGCTACTCTGGATTGACTTAAAAAGCAAGATTTGCACTTAATTCCTCCACGCCTTGACTTAAAAATCAAGATTTTCACTGAATTACTCCATGCCGTGAGATACCAAATTTGGTCAATCTCCCCCGTGCTACCATTGGCTTCAGGAATTCTCTACCTCAAAGATTTAATAATTTACTGGCTATATCTTTACCTAACATAGTTTTCTCAAACTATATGACCCTTCAACACAATGTTCTAATTTCTTGGCAGTAAAATTAAAATATTTACATTAATGGAGGATATTACAAAATTAGTTATGGTTTTGTAGAAGTAATAGCGCAAAAATAGAATTGGAATCTTTATTTATTGTTATTACATATAAATATGAGGGGAAATGCTTATTTTTCATTAAACTAAGTTTAATTATTAATACGCAAACAGATATGTGTATTTTAGAATACAATTTTTATAATTTTAATTTTCATTCTATAAATATTTTGAAATATTTATAGTAGCATTTATAAATTAAAAGTTGAGATTATAATAATATTTATAAATAAAAAGTTGAGATTTATTTAGAAAATAGTTATGTCATTTTTTCCTTTTTAATTAAATTGATTAATTAGAAAAAATGTCTTGTAAACAAGTGTGATATAAATTAAGTTATAGCTTTTCAGTATGTGGTATAACAAAGTCTATTTTAAAATATATATATATATATAATCCAATTTTAAGGTCATTGCCAAGCCATACACCAAATTGATGTATGAGACCCCCTTGTTTGTGGGACAAGGGACCTTGTCCCACCTCGGCTCAGCCATTTGACTACTAAATCTACTAAGGCATACTCTTAACCATTAGGCCCATATATATATAACAATACTTTAAAATGAATATACACTTAGTTAATTTTCATGATTTTTAAATTTTATCAACATGAGATGTATCATGAAGTGTTTTTTATGTTTATCATGGATTGATGCTTATTAACATTTACTAGCCATTTAATTTATATAGTTGAGATTAGTATATTTTGTAAGGGTTTCTAAGCTAATCTCTTGAGCAATAAAACATATATCTGTATTATATAAAGTATAATTTTCTTCACCTAAAAATAAAAATAAAAAATATCTCTTAAGCATATATAATATACAATACTACATTTTAATTCACTTGTATTTATTAAACATATTTCATTGATTATATATATGAACAAGAGAAAATAGTAGAAATAATATAATTTAATTATCAATCATTACTAGGTGGATGGTAGGGATTTAACCTCCTTGAAATATTCTAGAATTTTTATAGTAGCATCTACAAATCAATGGTTGAAATTTATTTATTTTCAAAGTAGTTATGTTTTTTTTTACTTGTTAATTAAATTTATTAAAAAAATGTCATATTACAAGTGTGAGTTATGGGTTTTTTGGACATGTGGTATTGATAAGCCATAGTATTGGCTCATTATATTGTAACAAGTCTTATTTATAGATTAAGAGTCTCCATGATAAATTGGAAGTAAATCATGTTTCATTACTTTAATTTATATGGTTGCAATAGTTTTATATCCTATTTCAAAAAAGATAAAGTAAATAAATAAATCTTATATTTTCACTTTTGAATCTAAAGAAGATGTATATTTTAATATAGGATTTAAATAAACAATTCTAATATGTGTAATTTATTTTAATGTCAACTTTATTTATGTATGTTTTTATAAAGAAAAAGTTATATATATACCATAATAAAATATCTCAATGCACAAAGACAAAAAATAATTGAAGGTAAAGAAATTATCTTATTTCATAATAAAAGTAAAAGTAGTGGAAGGTTAAAAAAAAAAAAATCCAAATAAAAATAGTAAAGGGAATATTAACATGTGGCATTTAAAAAATATTAATAATTGTGGCAATAGGCCCTCTACAATCTTGTACAGGAAAATGTATAAACGTAAACTTTTGTAAAATTTAACATGAACAAATTTAAAAAAAAATAATTTCGATTTAAAATCAAATCAAACCAATCAATCTAAAATTTTCGATTTTTTGTTAAATAAAACGTTTTGAGCAAAAATTTAAAATTAGGCTTAAGCATTTAGAGTGAAATTCTAAAAAAGATAAAATTTTATTGCAAAACTTAAGTAATCTAATCAAATCCATTACAATATTTTAAAATTAGAAGATTTGGAATGAAATTGTGAAAAAAATGGAATTTTATTCCAAAACTAAGGTAATCTAATCAAATGCATTACAATATCGTTTAATATTGATTACGAATTTTCTTCTTAAACAATACTGTGATTATATGTAAATTAAATAATCATAAACTTATATGTACATCAATATTGTGTCTATTATTGTATTATTGATCAATATGGTGTCTTTTATTGTATTAGTACTACATGATATTATTATATATATTAGTACATATAATTAATACTGCGATTATATGTAAATTAAATAATCATAAACTTATATCTATGTAATATTGATCAATATTGTGTCTATATAATATACATGATATTATTATACATATTATTATATGTATTAGTACTACATTATATGATCTATAATAATATAGATCATAACTTTGGATATCAAATATCTTAATTTCATTAATACAATATCATCTATAATATAATATTATAATAACTTTGTTATAATTTATATTAATGTATTGGAAAGCTTTAGAGATTATTAAATGTAGTATTATAGATTTATGGAATAAAAGTATTATAAACTCCTTACAATTGAGATCTTTGGTTGCAACATAATGGTATTGGTGTACCATAGTATAAGATCCATTTTAAATACAAATGTAACATAAGCTAAGAGGGATCCAATTTCTTCACGTGTAAATTTTTTTATGAATCCATATTATTTAAATATTTCGTATAATTTATTTATTTTTATTTGGATCCACATGAGTAAAATTTCAACTTTGATAAAAGACAGACAAAATTACATATCCTGTAAAATGAGTCTTTCGGTTCAATGAATCCATCTCTATATTACGTATTTATAGATTAACACCATTACAATGTGTAACTATATTTATAAGATAACTATACGCATAATAACCGAACAATTCATTATAATTAAATATCCTTAGATGCACGTAATGGTAGTAGAAGTTTATATATGATGTAGTGATATTAATAATAAATTAAAAGTATTGTTAAGTGGAGATTGTAGTAACAACTTGTAGCAAAATCTTGAGTACTAGTTACTTGAGAGTGGAAGTATTAATACTTTTGGTTATGAGGAAATGAGAATTGGATTGGTTAGAGGCTAATCCAATTGTTAATATAATTTTGAATATTTTGTAAATGGAAAATTAAAAAATATTATGTAATAATTAGATATTTATAATTATGATATAATGAGTAACATAAATAAAATGATAATTGAAACTTTTAATTTTTAGATTTATTATAATCAGTTTAGATTCATCTTAATTCTAGATTTATCAAGTATTTAAAGGTTTATCTCTTTTCACTCCAAAAGAGCTTTGCACTTTAAAGGATTTAATCTTTCTCAGCTCTCAGTAGATCCAGAGTTAATATGGATCTAGGATGGTGTTAAACAATTCAACGTGGACCACAAATATAATATTTAAATATGCAGAGTTAATTAATATTGATGTCTATCTAAAGATATATTAATAAAAAAATAAAAAAAATAAACATTTTCAATGTGATATCTCAATGTTAACTGGGATTTACAAAAAAAAAAAATGTGTATATATTATATAAATAGATTGAAAAAAATAAATGAATATGGTTAAAAAATTTCAAGTGATCATTTTTAGGTCATTGAAAACTAGCAAAGTCTTCTTAGAATTGTAACTTTAAATTGTGCAATCTATGCAATCCAAGCGCTCACTAGTGTTTTTCAAGGACTTGAATCTATTTATAAACTTGAAATTGCAATTTAAACAATGAAAAATTATACCATGAGAGAGAGAGAGAACTCCTAAATAGAGGTGCAAACCATTCTTTAAATTTTATACTCTAAAATAGATTTGCACCTCAAAAAAATTGAGATTTTTTCGTGCTTACTAGATCTATAATTAAGATGAATCTATATTAATATATATAAATATTATATATGTTAAAAAATTCAAACCAAACATACTAGAAAAATAAGTGAAGATCTAGTTTGGAGTTGAAGCGATGCCATGAGAGAGCTCTGCAACCGTGGCGGTCATCCATGGAGGCCTCGGGAGCCATAACCCCGGGGTCTGAAGCTCACAACCCTCCTGTACCTAGCCGACCTATTAACCTCTCCCTTTGCCCGTGCAGTTACACCCTCTCTGTTGCAGACATTTGCTTGTCACCTCCCGTGTAAACCTTGGAACCTAGCCCCTTGTTTCACTCCCTCCACGACATCTGTTGTGCAGCTGACCGAGCCTATCGGTTCGATGGAGATCAACGACATAGACTACGAGGTAGACCCCAATCCCGATCAAGAAATCTAGACGCATCATCGATCAGAGATGGGCTCTGGACCCTTTGCTGCCAATCTACGATCGCTGACAGCTGCCCAGTCCGTTTCATTCTGTCTAAGCCCATCCAATAAGCACCTTCCACCCTCTGTTCAAATTGAGGATGCTCCCGGGTTAGACTATCCCCCGCCCTCACCTACAACCCTAAATCTCCTAGGTACATGCCTTCAGCCATCTCTTTCATTTGATTCTCCCTTGGTCCACCCTCCTCCGTCCTCAGTTCCTTCCTGTACACCCTCCTCCTCTCGCATTCCCCCGTCGGGCCCCCCTCCCCTCTCTATTCTTGCCTTCACCTCGGCAACCCTAGCACCTGGTAGCTCAAACCCAAATTCTCCCATTTGCTCTGGGTGTTTCAATTCCCCCATCCCTTCCCCCTCCTCCCCCCATACTGTCAATCAAGGCTACAGAGGTTTGCTTAAGGAACATCCAACGACCAGACGCTCTGATAAGCCCAAGAAGGGGAGGTGTCTTAAAGCTGTGGATAGGGACATTAATTTAACCCTTGGCAAAGATATTCCAATGGGGGAAGTTGCAGACACGGCAAAGAAGGTTTTGGTTGGTCGTGTAAGGGGCAGAAACTACTCAGTGGAGCGCCTTCGCCTGTGGACTTCGGAGATATGGGGCTCCCTACTCAAGGAGCTCCCCATCATCAGAGTTTTGGCTCATGGCTAGTTCGCCCTTCACTTCCATAGGGAAGAATACACTGATTAGATACTTTCTCGCTTCTAGCATATTGAGCTTGCCCCTGTTCTACTCAAAAGATGGGACCCCTTATTTGACCCAAATCGCGAACAATTGGGTGCAGGGCTAATTTGGGTCCGCCTGCCAGGCCTTCCAATGCACTTCTGGACTCTAGTGGTGTTCAAATGCTTAGGGGACGTTCTAGGGACTTATCTGGAACACGACCAGTCATTCGAGAAAACTGCGATCATGTCAATGGCGAGAATACTTGTTCATCTGAATACTAGAGAGGGGCTAGAGGAGAAAATCACACTCCACTGGAGGCATTTCTCGTGTCGCCAAAATCTAGATTATGAAGGAGTGCCATTCCGTTGTTGAAGATGTCACAAGGTCAGTCATATTTACAAGGACTACCCTCTGCTCTCTTCGTCTGCTCAAGTGCCTGTAAGAGGTTTTAAACACCGTCTGTCTGAAGAACCGAATGTGGACAAGTAGCCCTCAGGTCTAGATCACTCTAAGGGAGTGGAAGGAGTCACTGCTCAACAAACCAGTACTCCAAGGATCGCATCTACATCCCCTCCACAGACCCGATCCAGGACTACAGTGGATGCTGATCCTACGTCGGGTAATATTCCTCTTGCTAGTTCTCCCAGTCATCCTTTTAATCCTTTACATTCAGTATTGCATTCTCTTATGTCACACGTGGAGTCAGTTTTGAGTTCTTTCCCTTCCATCACCTATGGCATTGATCCCCCCTCTCCCATTATCTCCACTACCCCCCCATCTCTTCAGGCTTTGAATCCCCACCTTCTTCCATCATCCTCACCTTCAGCATCAGGCTCCCATTCTTACAATCTTCGTTCTCGGCCTCTGAATAGCTTACCCCTACTTGGCCTCGGCATCCCCCCTCATCCCTCAGAGACTAAACCTACTAGAGGCAGACCTACCAAGATTGCAAAAGCTATTAAATCTATGGTTGCAAATATGGCATAGGGTCGTCAATCCACCATCGAAAGGGAACTTAGAGCATCTGACTCCCTTGATGCAGTTCCCTAATGATCTGGCTCTCCTTCAACTGCAGGGGTTTAGCCAACCCCAAGAAAAAAATGGCTCTCAAGCGCCTCTTAACCCGTACCCCCTGTGACATTTTATTTCTACAGGAAACACTTGGGCCCTCTGAGCAGATCACTAAAATCCTCCTATCTTTACTCCCTGGTTGGCACTTTCAAGGTCTTGATGTAGTGGGTAGGTCCGGGGGACTTGCCATGGGGATAAACCCTAAATCGATCAAGGTGCTATCATCTTGGGGTGGCTTGGGTTTCCTAGGCATGGACATTTTAGCAGCGGACATAGGCAAACATATCAGAATTATTAATGTCTATGCCCCCAACCATAACAGGCTCGCTTATTGGCAATCCTTGCTAGGATCCCCACTGATCAACCACTCCACCATCATTGGAGGAGACCTAAATTTCTCCTTAGGGAATGAGGAATCCTGGGGTCATCATGCTCAAATTGACTCTCTCTCAGATTAGCTGAGCTCCCTCCTAGACCAACATGGGCTTATTGATGTCCCCATGAACAAGAAGATGCCTACTTGGCATAACAGGCGTACTGGTGTTGCTGCTCTTGGAAGAAGGCTTGATAGATATCTTATACATGAAGACCTGCTTCGATCCCTAGCCTTATACAGACAATGGGTAGGCTTAGGTGGCATCTCGGACCATTCCCCAATTTATTTGGAAGTGACTGGCCCTTTCAGGAAACCCAAAGCCCCTTTCAAATTTAATTCGACCTATTTAAAAGACCCAAACTATGTCAAATTGGTCTCAGATTTCTGGCAAGCCCAGCCTCCACTCAGAGATCAAAGAAAGGCTAGGGACTTCGTAGAAACCTGAATCAACTCAAGAAGTTAACCATTGACTGGTCTAAGAGGAAAAAGGAAAGAGATGAACAATCACTTGTAGATATAGAATATTAGTTGGCCTCCCTTACTGATGAAAATGGGCTTGGATATTTATCCAATGAATCAAAATTCCGCCTGATGGAATTGGAATCTCAGAGATCCAAGATCCTTCTGGAAAAGGAAGAACTTTGGAGGCTTCGAAGCAGAGCAATATGGCTACAAGCCAGGGATGGCAATACAAAATTTTTCCATAACTTTGCAAATGGAAGGAAATCCAACAATACCATTTGGTAGATGCCCATGGATCAGGAGAGAATGGCTACCACTCACCCCCAGCTAGCTCAGCTTGGAACTTCACACTCCAAGCAGCTTTTTAAAGCCCCTCTAGCTCCCTCTCTGCCTGATATTATTAACCTAGCTGGTCACTTTCCTGGATACCTAAACCCGGATGGCACTAATGATCTTATAAAACCTATTTCCATGGAGGAACTTGAAAGCACATTAAAATGGTTCAAGAGAGACAAAAGTCCAGGCCCGGATGGCTGGCCTGTGGAATTTTATTTGGCTTTCCTGGACATCATTGGCCCGGATTTTCTTGGAGTGATTGAAGAAAGTCGGACCCTTGGTCGTATATTTGCCCCGCTCAACTTCACATACATAGCCCTCATTCCAAAGACAGACTCTCCATCCTCCTTTCATGAATTCTTCCCTATTTCCCTTTGCAACTGTCTATACAAAATCATTGCCAAGATTATTACCAATTGTATAAAGCCTATTTTATTTGAGCACATCTCTCAAGAACAATTTTCCTTCCTCCGCCACAGACATATTCATGAAGCCATTGGCTCTACCCAGGAAGCCCTTCACTCTATTAAACTAAAAAAGATCAAAGGGATGGCTCTCAAAATTGACTTATCCAAAGCCTTCAACAAAGTAAGTTGGCTTTTCCTTAGAATGATCCTCACTCATTTGGGTTTTCCTCTGGAATTCATAAGATGGATCATGGGTTGTATTACCTCTGTATCTTTTGCAGTTCTTATCAATGGGTCTGCCTCCCTCCCCTTTCAAGTAGAAAGAGGCCTCAGATAGGGATGCCCCTTATCCCCCTTGCTATTTCTTCTTGTAATGGAAGGACTAAGTAAACTTATAGATTTGGTGAAGCATGTTGGGAGGCTTGGGGGCCTGAAAATCACTGATCATTTCCTTCTATCCCATATGCTCTTTGTGGATGACATTCTTGTCTTCCTCAATGGAAGTGTACTAGACATTACTACTTCAAAAGAGATCTTAAAACTTTTCAGTGAAGCTACAGGAATGGAAATCAACAAGGAAAAGTCCACTATATTTTTTTATGAATGCTCACAATAGGAAATTCAACTCTCTCTCCAAAATTTCCCCTTTCAAGTGTTGGAACTTCAGGCTGGACTGAAGTATTTGGGATTTAGAATAAAAGCGGATGGATATAAAATAGCAGATTGGACTTGGCTGCTCACTAAAGTGGAGAAAAGAATAAACATCTGGTGTCATTGGTTTCTATCCAAGGAAAGTATATTGATCCTCATCAAAGTTGTTCTAGAAGCTACCCCAGTATTCTAGATGTCCTTGGCTTGGATTCCCCTGGGGATTCTACATAGGATTCAAAAAATTTGCAGTCACTTTCTATGGAGGGGCCAAAAGGATGGGAAGCCTTTTGCATGGGTCAAATGGAGCAGAATAGCAAATCCCAAAAAATGGGGAGGTTGGGGACTAAAGCACCTTTCGGCTTTTGCACAAGCACTGGCAGCAAAACAAGGCTAGTTACTCCTGACCCATAAGAGCCTCTGGTCGGAGGTGGTCTCCCACAAATACATTTGGCCCAGTACTTTAACTGAATGGATTAGAAGACCCTCTTGGAGCAGAAAAGGTATTTCGGTCATCTGGAGGGCCATCCTAAACACCCTGCCTATTATAAAAAGAGGCCTCATCTGGAAGATTGGTAATGGGGCATCAGTGCGCATCGGTCTTGATCCCTGGACCGGTAGTGGGAATGCATATCAGCTTCCTTCGAATTTGATCACATTTCTCAACAACATAGGTGTCCTGTATATCTCTCAACTTGGTGATCATCGCAACTCATCTATTTTTCATCAAGCTTGGCACACTGGTGAGGATTGGCTCATACCAATTCAATGGGAAAGACAGTGGGAAAATTTCTGGCAAGCTCTGACAGAATCCCATGTCCGACTCAACGATGACGAGGACGAACTACTCTGGGGTCTCTCCAAAAAGGGCCACTACTCACCCAAGCATGGGTATGACCTCATACAAGCAGAGGCAAAGCCGGACAGACAAATGAGTTGGTGGACTCAGCTTTGGAAGTTAAAAGCTCCCCCGCGCACTATCTTACTGATGTGGAATATCATTGAGGATAAAACACCCACAGGAGTTAATTTAAGGAAAAGGGCATTCATGGGACCTTCCTGGTGTGTACTCTGTCACCAGGAAGAGGAGTCCAACCATCACTTATTCCTTGACTGCCCTACTTCAAAACAGTTATGGTCGCAAGTCCTGCTCACTCTTAACATCAATCTATGCTGGCAGGGTGTGGACATCCCTACTGCATGGGACAGTTGGTGGGGAGCTGCAACAGATCCTAAAAGTCGAAATCTGTCGCTTCTGGTTTCTTGGCACATCTGGATGTGTCGAAACAATATCATTTTCTAGGACCGGCCTATAAATTAGGCACTGATCCCACCAAAGATCTGCTCGGCCTATGAGGAAATTCTAGCTGAAGAACATATCAATCAACCCAGGATCATCACTCAGGAACAGATTGACACAACAAAGCCCTGGGCATACTTTGATGGGGCAGCACAAGCACAAGGATGTGGTGGGGGGGGGGGTGTAATTATCCACCTATCAGTCATGCATTCTTTCCACATTTGCATGGGCTTAGGCAAGGGCACAAATAATTATGCAGAGCTGATAACCCTTCGTCACTTGATACATTTTTCCATTCTCAAAAATTGCAGACACATTCAAATTTTTGGGGACTCCAAAACAGTCACTAATTGGTTTAACAACATAGCTACATGCCATGCATATTCTCTAAGAACTATAATGGATGATATTGTTCTCCTCAAAACACATTTTGATCATATTTCTTGCACTCATATCTACAAGGAGCGTAATAAAGATGCGGACAAGCTATCGAAAGAAGCATTGCATCGTCCTCGAGGAGAATGGCTGATCACAGAACATTCACCGGAAGGGACCTTCCAGTTTTTTCACAGACCATATATAGATCAAGAGCTGCGGCAGGCAGACAACCCATAAAACAACAACTTTTTTGTCTTTATAACAGGTTTATATATAGGTATACAGCACTTTTGGGCATCTAAACAGCGATCACTGGGTGATTTTTTGCTTATGTAATTATTGATGTACAGCAACCCCACTTGGTTTACATAGTTATTGTTTGGAACTATCAGTTGACTAAGGTCACTGCATTTGCATATGCCTATGGGCATCTATAGCATGCAATTTCAACACATAATGGAAATTACAAACTTTTCTCCCTAGAAAAAAAAGTGAAGATCTAATTTGAACATAAAAAAATAAAGAAGGTGATTAAGATGTTTTCAGAGAACATGGAATTCTTGTTCTCCTTTAAAATATTTAGATGGGGGATTATAACATCCCCACATGGGTTCTTTAGTTATCAAGCAGGGTGAATAGGATTTCTTTATATTATTAACTAATTTATAAGCTTGTATTTGAACTCTAATAATATTGTAATATACAATTTGTATGCAAATATAAATAAAAGCAAATATAACTTTGCATGCATTGGTAGAGGGTCTGATTAAATTAAACATAATCACACATAACGTATGAAATACATATTTTTCCTAAAAAACAAAAAATAGCATTAGATTCATATTCATAAATAATGATATAACACAAATTTTATAGGAGATAAATTCCAAGAAATTAGTTGTGTAAGAGTTTTTTCCCACCCAATCATAGGTATAAGCCTAAAGGGAACCCCAGGTTGGGCTCTGAGGCCATAAAGGCAACAAAACTAAGGTACAATCTTCTAACTCATTCAACCCAACCCACCTACTCTTTTATTAGTTAATATACTCAGTTAAAAGTACTTTAAATCATCCTATCAAACCATCAAACAACCATGATAATCTCTTCCAAGGCCTCATACAATAAAAAGGACATCTTCCATATCTCCATTCAATGGTTCCTTTCGGATATTCTTCCTTTTAATTCTCTTCGATGTAGCTGGAAATAGCCCAATTTGTTATATGCTTTCTAAGAATTGATTTTTGGAATAATACTTGGGTCTCAAGCATGGAAACAAGCAACAAATATATATTGGAATCAAAGGATTCCTAACTTTCCCAACCTTCATTCTCACCTAAAAGTGTGAATATTTCTTCCAAAGTATGTAATTTCCTGTTCACACTGTTGATTTGGTTAGATTCCATGTTGGTTCATAGTTAACAATGAAAAATAATACATGAGAAGTCTAGAGCATGTATGTGAGAAACGTGGAATGAGTAGAGTAATCAGAAATGAGAGGTTTGAGGGAAATATTTCCAACTTTACTTATAATAAGAAGAATGTACTCCTACACTTCCTCATGATAATTGAACTCAATTGACACTTCCATAACTACATGAGAAGACTTCCCCCTAAATTTTTACATTATTTAATTATTGGTTATAATTCCATGGAGGTGGATGGATTCATTTAAGTCACATGGTGGAAAATAGATGAGAGATTATAGTAGCCATCATTTTTGCCTATTAAAAAAATCCACCATCTCATATGTATCATAGACATACTATCATCAAAATCTCAAGCATAATTTTGAATATCTTCATTACAATAATTAGATTCCATAGCATGAGATTCTTATCATAATGCTTGGCCTCTACACATGGTAGTAACCAATACTCATTGTATGCATACTCTCGTGGTCATATCCAAGGAAACTCTACTTGCAACATTTCCTTCTTGAGAAAGCTCTCATTGAGATAATCAAACATGAGTATTCATGTATATAGTCTTTTGGTAGTGATATTCACAATGACACATGAAATGATAATAGAATAATGACATACCAATAAATCAATCATTTTTAGATATTAATATTTTATCTACAATCAAATATTATCTATCAAATATGCATTATTAGAACAAGTATGTGCTCTCACCGTGCAATCAAAATATGTTTACAAGATTCATATATGATAGTATATAAATGACTATGCATTTCCCCAATTCAATTTACTTTAGAGGGCTTATCCAATGCTTTGACCCATAACCCAACAACTTCAATAGTGATTACTTGACCATCTAAACATTTTTTAGTGTAGTACAATACAAGTAAAAGCTTTCCCTTTCTCTACTAGATAATTCCTCAAAATCTTTTTCCTTTTAATACCCTTTAGTGTGGGAAAGAAGGTTATAATCAAGACAGTGATACAAAAAAGAAAGTCATTAAATACTTATGTAAGATCTCCAAAATACAACAACAAAACAATATCACATATTATTGTTTCACATGTCATTCCCTTTGCCTTCATTATTACCTCTTAACCATATTAACATAACCTTATATTAAATATGAATGTATTAATTTTTTTTAAACAATATTTACATGTGCTAGGATTTTACCTTTACCATACCACCACTTGAATACTCACCACATGTATGAATATATTTATCATTAATAAATCATTTATTATATCAACCATGGTTGAAGGAATTATAACCTATATTTCTTATATCACATATGTAATTTAAAATTACTCAATTCATACATATAAAGTTTCTATAAAAATTCATGATGTTACTTATACAAATGATGTATCATGGACGTTTACAAAATATTTTCAACCACTTAATGAGAATTTTCATGCCTTTATTATTTCGCGGTTAGAAAATAAGAAACAACCATAATTATTCACCAAGCCACACTTAATATAGTAGCATACCATATTTAACCAATATGCAACACCTTATATACCCTGGATATGTACATGCACTCTATTACATATTTATTGCTTAACTGTTTTTCTCTCTCGTATATACCAACATTTACATAACTAAATTATTTACGCATTGAAACTGGATGAATAAATGTAACGACATAACAAAATATGAGTTAAGGAATTTTTCTTTCCAATCCGTTCAGCTAGCATAGATATCTGCAACATATATGAGCTACTCTTACCAACTACACAATAGCATAGATATCTGCAACATATATGAGCTACTCTTACCAACTACACAATATATCATTAACTGTGATTTTCTCACCTAAGTGACAATTCTTAGGTCTCACACATAAAATTAATGTTGATACTTTTGAAAATTTTCACTACTACATTATGGACTTGCAGCGTAACCAATTTGAATTGCTGTAATAATTTCCCTTGATATAAATTTTTTAGTTAGTAAGCATCAACTTTATCAATGGTAATTTGCATAATTTTTGGGCCAATGTTCCATTATCATCACGATGCACACAACTTTATTTTATTTTTTTAATTATTTTCCAATGAGTCATCTTTGCATATTCTTGAGTCAATGTTGCATGATAGTTATGCCTCTATAATATGTAATGCATCTCATGCATCGTAACTTTGTTTGTTTGTTTTAAGGTGGTTTCATATTAATAAATATATAATGTCATATTAAAATCATCTAGCATTGTGATATTTTATTCGATGAAAAAATATGCTATAAAAAATGTGTGGTATTTATATATGATTTTTATTTTGTGAAAAAATATCACACTCAATGTAGCAAGTATAAGTATATAATAATGGGGAGATTACTATATACATTTATATGAAAATATGATCTTAATTTTATTTTGTTCATTTACAAGTTTTTAAAAAATATAATCTTTTTGAAAAAAAGGTTGTCACAGCTTCAGGGAACCGGGAAAATTTTAAGGATGGAAATTTATCTTAAAATTTAAAAGCTTTGGCGAATCTCATTAATCTTTAATATGAAAATTGTAAAATGTTTTTTGATATCCTTGTAAAAATATTCAAATTTTTAATGATTTCATATATATTATCTCTAAAACTTTGGTGATTTTGAAGGTAAAACAATTTTATACTATAAAATTTGGGCAAATAATTTTTAGAAAAAAAATGGAAATTGGTAAATATTTTTTTTTGTGAAGATCAAGGAAAATTAGACAACCTGCGAATATTAGCCCCTAAAATTTTCCTTGTAGGGAGACCCGTATAGATCAAGGTGCACCAGGGACTCTCAAGGCATATGGCATGAACATAATTCCACCCAATGAGTTACCCATACCATAAGTACTACACTTGGACTATGTCTTATAATACTTAGTTAAGTGTTTGTGAAATTATATGCTAACTAATTTCAAGTATGCAACTAAAATAATATCCATAAACATGTATAATTGCAAACCAAACACATTGCAAAAGACAAATATAGAGTGTGTGGTTAACTAGCGTAACACCCAAATTAGCATATATGTAATGAAAAAGTTTTAAAATAATAACCCTATTGGGTCTATTACATCAAGTAAAAACTTTCCAAAACCATCACACAACCTCCCTAGGCCCAACCCTAAATTCATGGTGTGATCCCCAAAAATTTGGTATTTACAAACCCCCAATTACAACCTTAAATTTATGCCTTGAAAAGTTTCCTATAGTTGTGTCATGTAGCACTTCGAAGACCTGCAATTTTCTGTCCATGTGTAAGATACCACCCTAGGAATATCTCAAAATCCCCACCAAATTTTTTAGTTTTGTTTGAGTTTGTCTCTATGGTATCTAACCAAATAGTTTGTGTACATATGGTTGTAGGTGCACTTTTTATAATTTGTTTCAATAAAGGTAAACATATAACCATATAGACACCATGAAAATGCTTCAACCCAACAACATGTAATTTAGATTAGACTATGAAATTGTACATACCACTAATAGCGAGTACTCCAATTATATATATGAGAAAGAAAATGATAAATATCAACATATCTATTATGTATATATATGCTTGTAGGTGACTAATAAGACAATCAGAAATGCACCAACATTACAATATAAGCATTCATCTGTAATCCAATGAATATCAACTCACCCAAATGATGGATAACAACCCCAAGATCACCCCAACACACAAAAATAATATTAGATAACCACAGAAATTTAAATGGACACCCAAGAAGCAACACGAATGGATATGATGAAGGGTCTCGACTCTCTTTAAGTCAGCTACTCAACCTCCTCAATAAGGTTATAGATCAACCCCCAAAAAAGAATAAAATCGGCCAATAGAAAGAACAACATTTAGCATGCAAATATTGAAGGTAACTTAGCCCCCAAAACAACACAATAGATAAACTTATCCCCCTATATACAACAAAAATAAACCTTCACGGAGTATTAGAACTCAACCTCTTGGATATTGTGAGCCCAACCTGTATAAGAATATAGAATACCAAAAGTTAATCTATAAAATAAATTGATAACACCAATGACTTACTCCTTTTTAATCATATATTCTTATATGAAATCTAATTGATTACATTCCAACACTAGCTAGGGTGTATAGTTTCAACATCAAAACTAGTAACCAGAATGAGGGTTTCCAAAATACTCTTTCTCAAGTGCTCTCCAAAATTTTATTTCCAAGTGATTGAATGCAAGAATAAGGAGAGACCCCTCATATTCCCCCTCTTATAACTCACTTGACTCTTTTTATACCTTTTTACCTTTTATTTAATAAGTGATTTTTTATTACTTTTATCTCCAGAAAACACTTAAATTGCCATCATGATCACACCGACCTCCCAAATCCCTTTTTCATCATTTTGCCTTGTAGATATTTTCAGCTTGATTCCAACAAGCTATTACACTAAGGTGTTTCTCCAAGTAATCAACCTAAAACAATGCCTTAAGCTTAATTAATTAAAATTTTCCTATTAATAATTTTGTTTTAAAGAAATTGTAGGAATGCAATGGAACCAGTATCGAACTATGTGGAACTGGTCCTGATGATGAAAAATCGAAACTAATCTCGGTCGACTCCCATAAAACTCCTTAAAACCCTTAAGGCCCACCAATAATGTAATGTTTCTCCCATGACCTAACTGACATAGGCTAAGGCCCTTAAGGCCCACCAATAATGTAATGTTTCTCCCATGACCTAACTGACATAGGCTAAGGAAAACCCTCCTAATCTCACCACAAGGAAATCCAAAAATGGGGGACATTACACCCCAAAAAACTAGGCCCACACCCCTTGCCTCACTAAGTAGGTTGTGACCAACACTAAAGCTATGTCACACTTTCTGATCCACCTTCATTCTACGATTGGTTCAGCACTCACTCAATTCATCTCAACCATAGAATATAATGTCTTGTCTCAACTTGCACTTTTTCTCCATCAAAATCTTCATGGCATATATATATATATATATATATATATATATATATATATATATATAAGGCATGTGCAACCTCCCAAGCCAATTTGATGATTGGTAAGTGCATCTCTTTTCCTTGTCATGCCATTTCATATGCTAGGTGATGTGTCAAACTTGCGATCTATTATGAATTTGTTCATTTGTTCTAGATGATGTGCCAACTATGCAATCAAACCCTAGTTTAATTCCATGTTTGTTTAGGCTAACATGCCCATCACATTATTCCAAGACCTAGTCCAACTAAATTCCTTATTGCATGTTTCCAAGATGACCGAATCTCTTGTTGCTTGTGCCCCTCTTTGTAGGTTTTTTCCCACACTCACATGATAGTGGAAAAATCGAATTTAGATTTCTCACCCTACATGATCTTGTATGAGGTCCTAATCAATGTTTTGGTTGTTCCCATACAGTATTACTCTCGCTCCAAGTCGTGTGTCATGTGATGGTATGTCACCCATGTAGTTCCAAGGTAAGGAAATTAAAAAATGTGTGGGAGTAACCAAAATGAGGTGATCCATATCTTTTAACTTTAATGATTCACACAGAATTGCATATAAAATAGCATATTAACCAAGTAACTTAACACATGAAAAAGAAGCAGAAATAATAAAGCAACCACAAGATCAAAGGCACACAAATTATTTGATTAAAGAGTTCACCCAGTGTGGGCTACATCTTCAAGCCCTACACAAAGTGGGGAGGCCTCTTTCATTAAGTGGCATCAAAGAAATGAATTACAATCAACTTTACCAAAATGACCCTTATACCTCCATTCTTGATGATGGCCTGAAAATGGAGACCTTGGTTGGAGGAACGGACTACACGATATGGATTCTTGGTGTGAAAACGTGAAAAATCGACTATAAAATTATCAAATTATGACACTGGCACCTCTGGCCCTCTAAGGGAATCTTTTCACACTACTACATGTAGGGGGGTTTTAAGACAATATTTGAGTCAATTGTCTTAACTTAAGACAAATTGAAACTTGTGTATTGTCTTAAATATTGTCTCTAAGCGAGTGTCTCAAAATATAATGTCTCAAAAATTTGTCTCTATAAAGACAATATAGAACACATATTATTATTGTCTCTATAAAGACAATTTGATTTGTCTCTCTAGAGACAATTTCATTTGTGTCTCTTTAGAGACAATTACATTTTTGTCTTTTTAGAGACAATTCCATAATTCAAACTATTGTCTCTCTAGAGACAATATGAAAAATTATTTTAAAAAAAATAAATGTCCATAATTCAAACTATTGTCTCTCTAGAGACAATAGAAAAAATTATTTAAAAAAAAATAAATGTCCATAATTCAAACTATTGTCTCTCTAGAGACAATATAAAAAATTATTTAAAAAAAAATAAATGTCCATAATTCAAACTATTGTCTCTCTAGAGACAATATAAAAAATTATTTAAAAAAAAATAAATGTCCATAATTCAAACTATTGTCTCTCTAGAGACAATAAAAAAAATTATTTAAAAAAAATAAATCTGCTCAAACTATTGTCTCGGATTTGCTCCTGCCAAAAATTATTAAAAAAAAAAATAAATCTGCTCAAAATACTTCATGAGAAGCATAATACTTCAGCAATAAAATACCATCGAACCGAGATAAGTTATGGAAGTAAATAGTGTTAATATTCCTTCTCTTAGCAACCAAACCTAAGTGCATTAGAAATTGTGACAACATGTTATGACTTCTTTCTTCAAATTCAGGCATGATGAGGGCAGAATCCTCACTGAAAAAGATTTGAGTTGCATAATCAGGCATGGCTGCAATATCATCACCAGGGTATACAATTAAGTAATCAGCTGTGTAAGGGACATGAACATCATTGACGAGAATAATATCCGTATCGGCAACAATGAAAGGTTTCATGTCCTTATGCCTAGCTAGGAGTGCAGTTACATGATTGGGATAATGAGGCTTCCTAGCCATAGATTGCACTTCTTGTGGGGAACCACCAACTATACCAGAATTAATTAATTCCCAAAGTTTGGAATCAATTTCATCCTCACTAATAGTTACCTCCTTGTCCTGCATCCCAGAAATATACGAGCGAAGGAATAAACCTGATATAACCTCTTTCTCATAATCCTCGGCAGTTTTCATTACGACTTTCCTGATCATTTCAAAGACCTCCATGTTAGGAACAACATTACCATGAGAATCATTTAATGAAATAGTTGTTTTACTTATGGTAAAGGGAAGATATCCTGTAGGGAGTTTAATCACATAACCAATAGTAAATTTCCCATATGAAAAACCGGTATTATAAGCGTACTTAATCAACAGTCACATGACAGCCAATGAAATAACTTCAAAGTCAGCGCATCACAGATATGGTGATCTAAACTTGAGTTCCACTATCCTGAATCCATCATATGCATCCTTGCAGTGTTCACTCTCAATGATACTATTTAAACATAGAAGATACTCTTCGAATAATAAAGCTGTAAAATTTGTCATGTTATTTCCAGTCATTTTAGTAGTGAACACTGTAGTCGCAATGCTCCTGCCAATCTATCTGTGTATCCATCTCTATCTACCTATCCATCCATCCATCCATTCAACTATATGCATGTCTGGATATACATATGTAAGCCTGCAGATCTATGTTTTATAGTGTGTGCTCTCCTAAAATTTGGGATATGCGTGCACATTGCATTTATAGGGTGTGCCTTGGGAAGTATGTATCTATTTTGACTTTTTCTCTATCTCATTTGCAAGGAGAAAAGATATATCGAACTAGTTAACATTAAATAACAAGGACTTGACAATTACTGTACAATAAATAAACCATGCTCATCCTGATTTAGGGACCAAATAAATTCCCTGGTCCATTAAATCAGAGAAACATACACCAGAGAAAATTCAAGAAAACAAAAATATTCGATAATACAAAAAATTACAAGCTACACAGGCAGCATCCTCAAAACTGCCAGCACTCTAGTTGCACCTCTGCTTCAGTTAGGTCTTTCTAAGCTTTCTTCCTACGATAAAATATTGGGCAGTCACAACTACAATAAGGATAGGACATCAATGTAAGTATAAAAGAGATAGTAATTGTAAAAATTAAAAAAAACATCCTATTAATTAAAAACAAATGCATGATCACACGAATGTTACAAAATACATCCATAATGTAAATTTAAATCAGGTTATGAAAATGTAATACTTGAAATATAGCATTCAAAAACCTTGTGCAAAGAAAATCTTGGTGCAGAGAGCCTTGGCACCGCTGACATTGTGTCCATAGTTTACCAAAGAGAATTTATAATTCCCTCACTGACATTGATCAAATATTAGTGTCATATGATAGAAAATCTAGGTGAGAACAATAGACACAAGGCCTACTTTAAATTCTCCAAATAAAGAGTAATGGTATTAGAATACCAGCTTACCATTTGCAACTATTTTCTGATACAATTCTGCTTCTCTTCCTTTGCAATGTGAACAAAGTGTCTGATCTTCTTTGTTGCAATGGCAACATGAAATCAGGTAACATCATGAATTTCAGTATGAAGCAACCTAACCAGACATTCTTATTATAAGAAAGCTAGACAGCTTCTTACAAGGAGAGCAGGCATGGAATCATGCAACCTCGTAGATTTTTCCACATCAAAAATATGAACCCTAGTAGCTTTCTAAAGCGCCAAACTGAAATAATAGTTACTCTCAATTGTGCACTACTATAAGCAAGGAAACCACATGCAGGACACCCTCTACTTGTATTAACTAAATACCTGATAGGTGTTTTACAACCAATACAACTGAGTTGTTTCTTGGCAAATTTCATAATTCCACTATTTGAAGGAGTTGATATGGAAACTGCTCGTGTGTGACTACCATGAAGAAGCTCCTTGCTTGCATTCTTCAAAATGGGCTCAAATATTCTCAACAGCAGCTACAGAGCAAAAACAGGCACTAATCAAAAACACTTAGCTGGAAAGAATTACTATCTATCAAGATATATTTGAAACACTAGTGAAATTTTCAAAAAGAGCATAAACTGCAAGTGATGATGCTTTGGTCTTTCACCTTGCTCAGTTGATTCTCCAGATAATATTATGGATCAATAGGGATGTTATTCTCCAGTACGTAAATTGGATCCTCAGATTTCTCATATGCCTGAGCCCAAGTAAACACATTAGTCATTATATCCATAATCCCTCTGTAAATTATGCCTCCAAATAAAACATAACAAAATAATTAAAATAACCATTTTTTAGTACAATATCGAGACTTATGCTGAGCATAAAAGGGGTTAATTATTACCTTAGCACCTTTTGCAGCCTTTATGATGACATATGGAACACGATCACCCACAGTTGGAGCAGTTGCAGCATCCCTCTGTAAACCAGGGGCAACTTGGCTTTAAAACACGACATCAATTTAAAAAATCCAACAATGGACTCATTGTCAATAAAAAGAAAAATATTACAAGAGTCTTTAGATGCACTGTAGTAATAAAAATAGAGAGATAGGATTGAAATGGAACCTGAAGGCATTGCACCATTCATTATACTTGTTCTGAGAAGTTATTTCCAGTATTTACCTTCCGCATGCGCTCAGCTAGTTCCACGTGTGCTGCCTTGACTGCATAGTCATCTCCAGTCTTTGTCAGACCCTAACTCAACAAAGAGATTGTTAGCATAGGCAAACAACAATGCCCTTAAGAATATGCTGATAGCCTTGATAAAGGATATGACCTGCAAACATCTGTTTCTGCCGCAGCTAAACAGTAATCAATATTTCTCAAGATGAGATTAAAAATGCAGATATATTATATATTGTCATGTTTTGATTCTCTTCAATTGTATAAGAGCCTCCCTTGACACTTCTCACTCCCATTTCTAGTAGTAAATATTGACTGAATCCCTTCCAAGTACAGAATGTAGGGAGACATTTTGATGACGTAGGTGATTGTTGTACAGGGGATTTGTTAGATATCACTGAACTAGTGAAACATTGCGTGAAAATATCACCAACCCCCACCCCTGGATTTTTCATCAACTGTTTTCTGCAAATCAGCAAATGTAAAATTGATTCTCCAGAAGTTAATTTATCCAAGTAGATTGTTTGTGTACTTAAAAGGCACAACGTATCCAAAAAACGTGAAAGAAGAGAAGCATACCCGGCACCAAATCTAGCAACTTCATCTGCATCAATAGTTACAAAGACGTTAGTTTATAATATGTCATTTTATGAAGTCCATGTTGGGACACTTTTGATGTCTAATTGCAATTTGCCACAATGTCATGAAACCTGTCTAATTTAAGTAGAAACAGAGTAAAAATTGGTAATTTGAACCAGATTTGGTATTGAAATAGATTGCTGAGAATCATTTTAAGTAAACTCACCATAGAATTGAATAAAAGCAGATGGAATAAAAAAGGGGATCACCATTAGAGCAATCCACATAAGGCTCTTCAAGGGCCACCAGCCTGAATGCCACGAGTCACGACATTCATGCAACTTCGTAGTTCCAACTGTTGTAAGAAACATAGCGAAATAAAATATCTGAGGTGATGTTAAGGTAAACAATTCAGACTCCAGAGGCCTATCGCTATGGTCCAATACTGTTGGGGAAAATAACGTGCTTGACATCGCACAAAGTGCCCGAGACGCATGTGCCACTTATAGTCAAATGGCATCGATACGCGGATATGATTTTATGTAAGTTATGTTGCCATGGTTATGCATTTGAAAATTTCCAAGGCCACTTGCATGTTAAAGCCCCCAGAAATAATCTGGTTTGTAACCAATGGGTGGTTAGTTCTGCATGAAAATTCAGACCTTGATACTGATCCGGATTTACCTTCTGTGAAAGACATGATGCCACTTCAAACTTAAAAAGCTCATGACACGAAATTAGAATCCGGTATCCAACGTGTTTAAAAGCCAAACAACTTGTAAGGCATATAAATTTTCAAATTGGATACAAAGTTGCCCAGGCTTACTCAAAGCACACCTTCTGTACCTAAGCAGTCATGACCTCCTTGACAGCCTTTCAAATCTATAAAAACGAAGACCTCAAATTCATATATATATAATGAAGAAAATGGCATACAATGTAAATTAGGTTCATTTTCCAAATCCAAATGTAATTACATGTATATCAAAAGAATAATAATCTAAATGGATGCAAATAAGTTAAAGAGCTATTTGAAAAATTCACGATTTTATGAGAATTCAAGTAAAGTTAAAAGTTGTAAAATCATGTGAAATGTCCCAAAGTAGGTATATAGTATATATTTCTAACACTTGAAACTAGGAATATGTAATAAGTGACTTGCTCACAATGTAAATCTCCTCTTCCCCCTTATCATATTTTCTCCATTTCAAAAGTAACAAATGGTCAAACAAATTTGGTCATAAACATGCAGAAGGATTCATTTTTCTCGCCTTAGTTATCACCAAAAGTGACAAATCCATTATGTTCATTAATAAGTCAGAAATAGTGTTCTTGACATGTTGCATTGCACCAGGTATGTCACGATCAATGAGTATTTTGTGAAGGCACTCTGTAACCAAGTTCTTCACCAGCAGGCAATTGTCCCTTCGCACTGTTTCAATGCCTGTTGATATGGAATATTTAAAAGAACGGGAATATTTAATAATTAAGAAGGCATCAAATAAATTATTTTTCTAAGAGCATTTTGAGCCTTCACAAACACTAAGGCCTGTCTTTGAAACAAAAAGATCAGGTTTGTCACCTTTAGTATCCATTTTGTCATAAGCATCTGGCTTTGTCCACAACAACCCAACATATATTTTCTTGCTGATCAACAAGTATGGGTAGTATATTTTTTCAAATTCTAGTTTAATAGGCTGTATAAAAGCGTATGTTAAATAACGCACTGATTAGATGCCAAAGATGCACCAAACAGATGCAGATAATCCACAGAAAAGCATAACTGATCATCTTGTCCTGTGTATATTTACAAAGATCTCATGGAAGTGGAATGTCAAAAGAAGATTAGTTTTAAAAAGAAAGGTGATATTAAAACATTCATCCCTACAAAAACATCATTAACAACTCTAGAGGCTTCACGGATATTTAAAATTCTTGACACTGTACCTTTGTAAATGTACCACTAATATAATCTGAGGCTTCCCTCCCTAGCGTCATGGCCTCTTCTATATTTGGTACACCAGACTGTATCATAACTGAATTTGTATCTCCATATACAACCTAGATTCAAATATAAAAATATAATATCAAGCTTTACAATAGAAATCTTGGTTAGGATCAGATCAGCCATTATGATTTCAAGAACTTGGACTATCACCAATACAACAAGTGTACTTCCTGTCATTACTGATCCAGTTCAAAGGTTACAAATGCCTTTAGTTACTAAATAATAGCCTACCTCAGCATTTTATTGGTAACCACCAACTATTATGAGCCTTTCTCAACTAGCCTCTTTGTATGCTCTATCATTTGACGGCCTGACAAGTGGAAAAAAAATGAGATGATTAATGATATGAAATTTTAAAATAATACGTAAAATCGATATTGTCTGATGGAACATAGAATGTGTCAAAAGATCAAAATGGACTTGTAATCAAAATATAATAAGAGGGCCTAAGCATATCATCTTAGTTGTACAAGTACACATGACTTATTAATGCAATTCAAGAACTCGATCTTATTTGTACAAGATTGTCAATTACAGTTCATACCCAAAACGTTATGCCAGGAGGAAGAAAAGAATTATATAGATATAATTGATGCCCAAAAATAATCAATGTGAATGGCTGATACATGCATATATAGAATAAGAGAGGACTGCAAGCATCTCTATCTTGTAAGTAAAAGAAGCACCAATAACGATCACCAGATGGAAAATAGGTCATCTCTCTTTATTACTAAGAAGAAAAATGTTATATTTGGCAATAGATGTAGTATATTCTATCCTTGCACCCAACATAAGAATATACCTGATGCATAAATGAACTCTCAGACTACAGGCCTGATTTAATAGTATTGGCTTTCTATGTTTCCCAAGTAGATCCAATTGGGTGATATAGGTATGGCCCTAATGAAATGTCCATATGCAAGACAAAAGCATAGAACAATAACCATGAAATAAGAAACCATGCTTCAATAATGCAATTCCTATTACACAGTCCAAGAAAAGCTTGCCATCTGATAGTAGACTATAGCAAAATCTGCCACGTGCGGGAGAAAGGTCACTTGCTGCAAAAGCCAATTAGGTTGCACTAGAAAGCCAGCTTCATAAATTTGGACCAAAGCAATGGCGGCGGCAATGAGGTTCCCTGCCATCAAACATAGGAGTTGTATTCAACCGCCACCAAGCTACAATCCATGCTTCGGAATAACCACTAACAGCCCAGAATCCCCAACTTGAAAAAATCAACCCCCTAAATTTCAATCAATGCATTATTTCTGCACCCCTCCACCCAACTTGTATCGATCAGCCCACTGAAAATATCAAATAATTTCAGTTCTAATCCCCAATAACATGTCAATTCAGCTCTTGGAGCCAAAGGCAAGAAGTTTGGAATCTACATAGTTTATCCTATAATCAACCTCCTCTATTCTAAAAAATAAAGAGATGAACCATGAATAGGTAATAAAAAACAGCCTTGTAAACATTTTGGTGTACAAAAAGTGAACTTTCGATTCTTTAATACATCAATTTCTACATACCCAAGCCTCATGCAACAACATCAATAGCAGTCATAATAGGGCTCTTTCCAGCCTTAAATTCTGATAAGATCCAGTCTCTCTCAGCTTGGCTTTTATCTCCATGAATTGATAGTGCTGGCCATCCATCCATACGAAGTTTCCTAGTAACTTGGTCACAACCTTTTTTAGTTTCCAAAAAGATAAGCAAGCGGCTACCATCCATGATCTCCTCTAAGAGATGTATTAACCTGAAAGAGAAATGTCTTAATTCATGGGTGCATTTGCATAGCTAAAAATCAAAACGATAGTCAGTATATACTATAAACAGCACCTAGGAAGGATAAACTGCACCTTCTATACTTCTCATGTTCAGAAACAATCTCCACAATTTGCTCAATAGCATGGTTTTCCTTGAGTTCTTGTGAGCCAATTATTACCTAGAAAGACATAAAAATTCATACAGCTTTAGCAGAAATTGGAAAACCTCTAATAGACTCCAATAATAATAAAGTTGCAAAAATAACAGAGACCATCACTTGCAACCCAAGAAAAGCAGAGCTCAGTTTTATTACATGTAGACTTGTAGAAAAGAAACCGGAGTTGACCATGGAGTTTCGAAAGAATCTTCAATATTCCCAGATCTAGAGTATATTCCTAGATCTAGAGTGAGACTCTTTAACTTTTTCTTGTAAACCCTTCATCAAATAGTTGGTTTCTGGATGGGTATTAGTAGCTATCATGGTCTTAATTCCTATAACAACCCTCTTGATTCCTATAAAAACCCATTTCCACTTCAATTATTCTTTTATCATTCACTTCGTTTGGGCATTTCTAGACAATCCCAACTTCGTTATAAACAACAAAGACGATGTGTAACTACTGGTTATAGTTTAAGAGTGACTTATCCAAACTTTTTTATAAACAACAAAGAGGATGTGTAACTACTAGTTATAGTTTAAGAGTGACTTAACCATGTAAATTGATTGGATTCACTTACCGTAAATAATAGCATTTGTTCAAAGAAACACCATGTAAATTGATTGGATTCACTTACCATAAATAATAGCATTGGTTCAAACCTGTTACATAACTGAAAGCTTGTACGTAGAGTATAAGACTAGCCAGCTTGATAACACTAATTGAATACACACAATATGCTAATTATACTATCACTAATTGAATAGACGCATGCCTTGTTTCCTGGAATTTTATAACCGCTATTCTTATTATCTGATACACATCCCATTTTGAGAATAGTTTCCCACTCCATTTAAGGTGACAATGGGGTAATATATGTGCAAAATAATGTATATCAATGCAGAATGGAGGAAAAGCAACCAAAGGAGAGGCTAGATAAAACAGAATCAAGCAGATAACTAGACTACACAAAACATGGATTAGGATTTAATGCGAACAACTTGAACATGGATGGATGCTATAGTACAACATATCACAAACCTCTAAAATCATACAAAGTTTCTCATAAAAATGGACCATAAGAGGACCTTAATTCTTATTGTGCAACTAAAGACCAATCTTCCAAAACCTGAATTACAACATTAAATACACTATTGGCCCGTGTGATCAGAGGTACACTTAATAGAATAATTCAATAATCAGAGCTTTTTGAAATTTAAAGAACTCACTATTAAACTATAAGTAGTGTGTAACAAAAGAGTGGACAGTCATGCTGCCATTATTTTCCTTTTCCCAAAGGCTTTATTTACCTTTAGGAAGGACAAGTTGAAAAAGAAAAGTTACTAGCAAATACATAAGTCAGAAACTATGTGCGCACTATGCAAAACTTTTGTACAAGCATGAAGGCAAACAAGGGTCTCCTCGAGATATTCACTATTGGAATTGCTGGTGTACACCTGTCCTCATTTCACTTGGGATTACAAATAGACTGGCTTAAATTCATGTAATTTGGGGTACACCACCAAAAACCATGAGAATAGACACCCAGTTACTGCAACATGTGGATGTAGGAATCGTGCCTTCCATAATAATGCAAAGCTAAAATTATCACAGAAAGCCCTAGAAGGCCTCTGCAGTTAAAGTGATTCAACAGACTGGTTGATTTCAGCTCCCTTCTTGTGCTTCAGTACAGGCTATAAACATATCAGAACTTTGAAAACAAAGAACAAAAAGTTCATACAAGACTGATCCATCTTTTACAGCTAAACAACTTAGTTGAATTTGCATAGCTCATACAAAACATGAAAGTGTGGAGATCTGTTAAGATGCAAAACCTTTCATCACTACATTAAAACAATTCTTCTAATGCATGATGCGTCTAATGCAGAATGAGACAGTGAAGAGATTAATTCAATTAAAACTAAAGATTGTGGCGTTGAATGTGGAGCTTGACTAGATAGAACAAGAAGATCAAACATTCATAATAAACACAAAAAAAAATATTAAGCAAATATGGATTGTCCTTATGATGTCAAAAGGAATACCAAGCAGCTCCTAATTGTAGGGAAAAATATCAAGTTGCAGTTGATAATATCAGAAACGTCAATACCTGGTAATGCCAAAAGAGCCATTACTACAGCTCCTCATTGTGGGGCAAGATAGGCAATGACAATTCATAGCATCAAAAATTTCAGCAGTTGGTAATACACTAAGAAAAAGGGTCATGTCCCAAGCTCCCCTCCTTGGTGCTTTCTCCCATCTCAAGTCAATAAAACCACATATATTGATAATAGATAGAGAGGCAAGCCCCAAGCATTAGCTCAATTGGTTGAAATATACACCCAAGGCATGTTGTTGACAAAAAGGCCATAGGTCACAGGTCTAAACCCAGTCAAGTCCCTTGGTTACTAGCCACTATTGTGTTTAGTGATTGAACCACCCTCCATCTAGATATTCTAAACAAGGGTGGTGGTTCCCACAAGGTTTTTCTTGGAAATCCTTCTAGAGGCAATGGTATTCTCTCTTAAAACCATGTTGTTAGAGGCAGAGCAGAAAGCTACTAAGGAGGAACACAGTCCTTCCTTCAGCAGAGCAAGGCTCCACAATTCCACTTTATGAGACTTAGTCCAGTAAACAGAATAGAACTTTGGACAATGCTCTTCATATCTACCACCAGCAGAACAAACTTTGTACAGTGGAGATGTAGACCCTTAAGTTCAAAAAACTTGAAATACATGTCATCAGTCACTTTAAATGGGCCTGTGTTAGTGGCCCAAATTGTCTGAGAAGTCTGAGATCTCCACACTGATTGTTGAGGTTGTTGAAATTTTTGGCCAACAAGATGAAGTCATCTGCATCAATTTGAATGATGACCATCCTTGCAAGGTCGACTCCACCTCAGTCTTCCTCTACAAGGCATTGCCCTAGTTAGTAAATATATATTCCAAACATGGTTTGGGCACCCCCATTATGTTACAAGTAATTTTTTTCTACCCATCCCTTGCAAGTTTTAATTCTGCCCGTTACTCTCCCATATATTCTAGCTGTTGGAGATCTAAGGCCTATGGGTGTGCTTAATTTTTCCATGAGTTAATTTTGGGAACTATGCCAAAGGCAATTTCAAAGTCCCAAAACAGCATATAAGGTCTCCTCTAACTGCTGATTAATTTTTCTTTTCTAAAATTGAAACATATAAATTTATTTAATTTATTAGCACACATGGATCTAATCATAGCAGGTTTTTCAGTCAACTGGGTTTATGTATATCAAACTATAATTGAAGACAATATGAAACAATTATGACTGCTTAAAAGAAAACATATAAATGACACACCAAAATGCAACAAGGTAAAAATGATTACGATGGCCATAATAGCTATCAAATGGTAGAAAGTGAAAAAGAATTGTCTGGGTCATTTAGATCATAATACTTGTATGATAATAGAGATGGACGTGTAGTAGAGACTGTACAAATAGATGGAGAGAACAGCATTCAGCCTCAAAGGTTATCAAAATCTGTTGAACTATCTGTCCAAGGTAGCTTTCCTAGGGGAAGACTTAGGTAACAAATTCAAATCAAATCTAGTGCCTTGTGGTTACCAGCCACTATAGTGGCTGGTGATTGAACCACTCTCCAGAAGGATACTCAGCAAAGGGATAGGATCCCGCAAGGATTTCCATGAAAAAGAAAGGTGCAAGGGATAGCTATAAACATAATAATTAAAAACAAAATAGAAAATTTAAACTGGAGGTGAACAAAAATTAAAATTTATCATCATAATTTATAAAAGTGATTGTATCATAAAGATACAAAGTAAACAGTGGTATCAATACTTTGAGGGCACATTATAAAGTCCACCAGACTGATCACTAATAATATGTGATAGCATTTAGGTATGGGCATAAGCAGAGAAAAATGGATATGTATACCCAGGAGCCATGGAGCCAAAATGGAAATGTCCCATCGAAGGTACACCAAAATGCATACCTAGAGTACATTCTACTGCATGGGACCTGCCCAGGCATATGAACAAGAGGACACACGAAGACGAGAGGACAACCATGTCTATCCAAAAACATTAAGAAACTACATGTAAAGAGACTTCTAGTTACATCAGACATCTGTGATAAAATTTGAGACCATAAAACCCATAAACAATTTCCCTTGTCTACTATTCATTTATCGACATAATTTTTACTTTTACCAAAGGTCAGAAAGTAGCTTGTGGGCAAGATTTTCCGAAGTGTGTAAAATTTTCGCTAGTGAACAGCTAAATTTGGAGTTGGGTAGTATATTTCAGTTCCAAAAATTTATTATTATTGAACAGAACCATTCAATTTTTGGCAGGCTGAACTCTTTTGGACAAGTTAAAACTATTTTTTATTTGGACAGCAGCATTTATTATTGAAATGTCTAAAGATAACCGCATCAGTGTTGGTTGTTGACACTCTTTGTGGGTCATTAGAAATTTTGTTGTTTATATTTTCCTGTCAGTGAATATACTTTATGTTAAGATAAATTTTATCTCAGACGGTTGTACTTTTCTGTTAGCCAATGGAGCTTTTTATGTAAATTCCATATATCCACAATCAAAAGATAAAAGAAGCTAAACTAGGATCATTAGCTAAAAAAAGGGCTCTTAGGCTTTATAGTAGAGGCTTTTTGCAAATGCGTGATTGTGTGGTAGTCTGTAGGAGACAAATTTGGCCAGGCACAACATCCATACTGCCTTGCATTTAGCCCAAATTGGCATCCATACCTTTACAAGAAGAGTTTCAATCCTATGTGTTGTACTGCGAGAATTTAGGCGATGCTACCAGAAACTACAGCTAGACTTCTGTTGTCGGTACCCTAAAATTGGTTATTGAATGTACTGCTGAATATTGCTGAAATATTTCTGCTTTTATTACTAATTACTGATGTCAATGTTGTTAGCACCCTATTAATTTCAAGTTTTCTATGTATGTCATTCCATAAATAACAGATTTCAAAAGAGATAAAATTCATTTGTGAGCAGCATTTTTCATATGTGAGCAGGATGTTTTTCAAGGGCAAGCTGTTATGGCTCCTAAAAATCATTTCAAGGTCTTGTTTGGTCATAGCGGCATTGTTGTTCAGTAAATAGGGGGCAGGAAAAATGTTCAATATAATCTCTTTCAATACCCTTGGAAGGAAATTTGTTCAAGAGTCTATAGTATATACATGTTTGTTGAGTGTCAGTTATATGGTAGATAAATACCCTCTGACTCAAAGTAACCCTGAATTGATGAAAAAATTAATGGCAGAACATTGTGCTGTTGAACGAACACTGCTTTCATAGTGCTTTCTTGGAATTTCTAAACAGTTCTTAGGGATAGTAGAAATGGGAAAAGTTAGTGCAAGACGCTATCCTAAGGAGCGTTAAAAGTGTCTAAATTCACCTGAAATACTAACAGTACTGATTTAGAATCTAACAGTACTGATTTAGCCCTCAACAGAGGCTCTATAGTCATAACTATTGTATGTAGTGCTTGCGAGAGCAAATGGTAACTGTAACTTGCCAGGGTCCTACAGTTTGAGGTCCCTTAGGGAAAAACTTAGCAGAACAATAATGGAGAAATTGTAATGTCAAGAATCAAACTCCATGGAGTGGAGGAGGTCAAAACCAGTAAGGAACCAACCTGGAAGCATACAAGCGACAATTAGTGCAGAGCGAGATAGTTGCGACAGATATCTTCCGGTCCAAACTCCAGTATAAAGCATACCTGTGAGGACCAAACAAACACGTATCAATTAACTGTGGACTCATTGAAGTAAGAAATTTCCAACAAACTAGACTATGGCATGCAAATAATAAATCCCAAAACCCTTACCTAGATAAACTTGCTGAGGTCTGTTGCTGACGACCCACCTGGATTCAAGGAAAGAATTCACTAGTTAGATTCGAAGAAAATAAGGGAAATAGACTAAAACAATCTTAAACCAGGAGAAGCTTAGCCAATAAACTAACCTGGGTGTCGGAAGTGGAAATCTTAAGCGTAGTGGAGTCGTTGGGCAAAATGATGCCCTGGGTCACTACAACACTTGTACAAGAAATAAAACAAACAGAAATTTAATCCCGAGAGTGAAAGATACGTGATTTCAGGGGAAAATTGAGTAAAAAAGATAATTTCGAAAAAATTACCTGAAACCAGGTCAAGTGAATGCATAGCCGAACACCAACCCTTCATTGCCCCATGTCGTCGCTCAGAGTTCTCTTGTAAGTGGTGGGAAATGGTAATGAACACGTGACTGTCAAACACCGCGGTGAACCAGGGCTATGCCTGAGCAATGGAGTAGGAAAACAATTTCGAAATGGTGAAATTAACCTCAAATCAGACCCTAGAAAGGGACAGGTTTATGAATGTGCGTTTGGAAATGTGAAGGAACAATAGCTCTGTCGAAATTGGAAGAGAGCGAGGAAAATGGGCAGAAAAGAGAACTTAGGAGGTCAGGAATAGGATAGGGTTAACCCTAATACATTAGAGTTGTTGGTATGGCGCCATGGATACACAACCATTGATTTACCCTCAAAACCGTAACCATGAAGATTCGTGCCATCACATACCTCCTCACATGGGATTGGGTGACGAGTAGGTGGATTATTGAGTCTGTGTTATTCATTGCACAACTATCAAGTATAGGGAGTGCCAGAGGAAGCAAGTAGGTTTCCACCTCACATGAAACCGTAAACAAATTAAGTTCATTGCCCTCCATGTGTACAATGGTGTGCAGACCTTGTCATATGACATTAAATGGCCAAGTATACAACTAGTAGATTAAATCACAAGTCAAGTTGGTGAAAATAATTATAATAATATTGAGGTATGTAATATATGGATTAAGTAGGTGAATTGAGTTTCATGAAAATAATACAAATATGATTTATAATGGTATGTTGAAAAAAAAAGGGACACATATGGAGTAGAAATATTGATTTTTAGTACATTAGCCGATGCATTATTATTAGTTAGACCAAAGAAATACATTATTATTAGTTAGACCAAAGATTAAAAAAAAAACTCAGATGTTGGAGAGTGATGTAAAGGTTTGTTACAAAAGTATAGTGTTTGTAAAGTTTATTGCTACCAAATTAAGTGGATATTGTGTTAAATAATTGGAGAATATAGAAATATGCTATTATATAGATGACATTAAAATATTGTTATATTTTAATTTTAAATTTTTATGGTGCAATAAAGAGTTGGAAAATAAAATTTAAGATAATATTTAAGAAGGTAGTTAATTCTCAATTCTAACTAGTACAAACAAGAAAATCAACATTTATAAAACATTTATGAACTTTTATAAGCTCCACAATGAAGTTGGGCATTGAACTATTCCCACAATATATTGTGATGCTAGAATTTATTATATTTGTCACACTAAGAGGGTTGAAGATGAAAGTAACTTTTTAAAAATATAGTGTGATCCTATAATTTATCATCTATGTGACACTAAGAGGTTTGAAGATGAAAGGCACTTGTGATGCTAGAATTTATCATCTTTGTGGCACTAAGAAGGTTGAAGATGAAAGTCACTTTCTCAAAATATAGTGTGATGCTAGAACTTATCATCTCTGTGACACTAAGAGGGTTGAAGATGAAAGGAAATTTTTCCTATAGTGCCATGACTACACCCAAATTAGAACTCGATTTCAAAATATTTGTTATAACACTAACCTTCAAAGCTCCTAATTCATCAAAACTATGGTAATCTTGGAATGCTTTTCCTAATGCATTTTGAACAAGAAATGATATTCTAAAATAATCTAGGTTATCTCTTTTCTTTTTAAGGTCACGTAGATAAATTATGATCTTAATGGATGTTAATCATAATCATCATCATAACAAGAGTATAATTTACTTCTTGAAGGAGTTCATTAATTGGAAATTACAAGTGACATGGGATGAAATCAATAAGAAGATAATAATGTAACATATCAAGAATGATTCGATAGATATTGATGGGCTGAAAGATAAGTAAAAAATAGTTCTAACTAAAGTAACCCATTAAGGGTTGGCACTACAAAACAAATTACATCTCACAACAAATAAGACAAGGAAATTATGCAACTTGAAGGGATCAACCCTATGGCACGATGTTGACATGATTTCAAGTTAATAATGCACTATGCAAGTGAGAAACCTATCACTATATACAGATCTACCAACCATTTCCTCTCCTACTTTTTACACTTATACATTTTACTCGCCTCCTCTTTCTTTGAACCATTGTCCCGGAGATGGAGCCTCTTTTGGATTCAAAACGCCAATAGTTTCAAAGATCATTATGGAAAGTCTGAGCTCTTTATCTGCAAAATCACACCACATAGACCTAAAATATACTAACCTATCACTATATATATATATATATATATATATATATATATATATATATCTGTGTGTGTGTGTGTGTGTATCTATATATATATATATATATATATATATATATATAGATACACACACACACACACACACATATATATATATATATATATATATATATATATATATATATATATATATATATATAAGTTTAAATCACTTACCTCAAAGGTATATAAAGAATTGGTGCATAAAAAGTGCCAAAGATATATCTTTTAATCCCATATTGGTCATCAACAACAACTAATACAGATGTTAGATATTAATATGAATCTTTTTTAATAATTTAAATGAAAAAAATAGTAGTCATAAAGGTTTTTGGGTGTCACAAGGTTGAAAAATGGTGGTATAAGGCCCAAAAAAGGCTTGAACTTTGATACTCTTCTTGCATGGTGCCAAAATGGCCATCTTAGAGAATCGACCGATGTCCAAAAACACAAACATTACCATGCTTGGTGGAGGGAAAATATAACATTTAATCCATAGTGACTAAATCCTAAGGCTTTCCTAAGCTATTTAAAGGAGTGTACAACCCCTACTTCTTGATGGTTGGTTTACAATGACATAGGCAGTGCATGATCTAATATACCAATGGACAACCTATTCAAGATTTGGCTAGTAGAAATATTTTTGAATTACTACTATTGTATTCTCGAAACCAAAGTGTCATGAGACATGACTGTAATGTGCCTCCTAAATAATATTGGCATGCTCACTTGAAGGAACACAAAGTTAGTCTAAGTATCATAGGACCACATCCTAGAGTTTGAATTATGGAACTTTTTTTTGAGTGACCAACGTTTAATATGTGGCAACAAAGTCATAGCTACTCTCTTGTAATTTTTTTCACCCAAAAATATCCTACCCACGAGTTAAGAACTACTTTTAGCACCACAAATAGGGGCTAATTGAGGCATTATACAATGTGGTTGGTGGTACCCTTCTTGTATTAATCAATAATTTACCTTCTACCACAATGTGATAAAGTTTTGCATCTACTTCAGTTTTGGTGAAGCCCAAACTAGTGAGATAGTTATCGATCCTAGTATACCAAGCACAGGGTGCTTGTTTGAGTCCATACAACACTCGCTTGAGTCTGCACACATGCGACTCTCTGTTGAAGGTCTCAAACCCCTTCGATTGCTCAATATACACCTCCTCCTCATAACTCCATTGAGGAATGTTATCTTCACATCAATTTCGTGGATCTTCCACCTCATCTGTGCTAACAGTGCTAGAATTGACTTGATGGATGAGTACCTTGCTACTGGAGCAAAGGCCTCCTCATAGTCAATTCCCTCCACTCGAGAGAACTCCTTGGCCACAAATCAGGCCTTGTGTTTCTCTATGCTCCCGTCTTCTGCATGCTTTATCTTATAAAGCCATCTCGAACCAACCACTGATGTGTTTGCTGGTCTTTGGACCAATTCCAAAACACTGTTTCTGACAATGGAATCACATTCCTCTACCATAGCATCAACCCATATTGGTTATTGCACTGCTTCCTTGAATGAAGATGTTTATGTCTCAACTAGCTCACTCATCAAAGCCATGTACCCAGTGTATTGATCCTATGACCTCCTTTGCTTGCACTGTGATGTGGGTGCTCCCACATTCTCTCGAGAATCCTGCAATAATTTGTTAGCTTCCCTGGTCTGCTTCCTTCCTTCTTTGGATGTCTCCACTCTCTGCTCCTTTTCTTGTGGCTACTCCACAACTTCCTGAGGTTCTTCCTTTGGAGCCAAAAGCTCCTGATCAAGCTGCAATTGAAGCTCCCTCTCAGGAGAACACCTCATTGCCTTCTCCTCATCAAACTTCACATCTCTTGTGACCATTGTCATCTTGAGAGATGGAGAGTACACACGATAGTTGTGAGTTGTGTCTGTGTACCTGTTGAAGGCTCGAAATTCTTTGCCTCAACATTATAAGGGAGACCACCTAGCGGGAACTTAAAGTATCTCATTTTCCGTTGAAATGGTGGTTCTGACTGGTTAAACTAGGTCCAGTTACCTTCTTTCTATCACTAATGGCTTAAAGTATACCTTTTACTTACCAATAGAGAAGAGACATCAGATCAACGCTCTTACTGATCACACAAGAAAATGATCCTTAAGCTGATTTGGGGCTAAGCCAAGCCACAACTAAATTTTTCCCCTTTGATAAGAGGACTTCTAGGAATGTAGAATTAAATCTAAATGCAAGAAAAATGAAAGAAATCCTAAGCCTATCTATAGCAAGTCCCGATAGTGATCTGTAGCAGCTCTTCGAATGGCTTTCTGAGTGCTTTGTCTATCACCTTCTGCATCTAGGATGGAGCTAACATTATTCCTTATCTTTCTAGCTGTCGTTTGCTTGTGAAAAAAAACTAAGTTCTTGTCACCGCCTTGTAACCATAATTGTCTCGACTTGAGCCTCCATTTTGTTTCCTCTTCTCTGTTAACTCGGTATAACTGTAAGTAGAGTTCATTTTCCTGGTGTTTGTTCTCTTGGGAAAGGCCATTATCCTCTATTGCTCTTTGGATACTCTCCAGATTGTTCTTAATTTCTTTTCTTACCTTCTCTGGTTGTTGATACTTTGTTTTAGCCCATTCATTGATGGTAAGCATACTAAGAGGTAGGCCCTCTTAATTGGTTCTAACCTAAGGAAATCTTCCATAGAATGTCTTATTAGTGGCTAGACCCGCTATCGGGCTAGAGGAATTGTTTGTTTCCACACTTAGAATTTTACTTCACCACACCCGCCTACTGCCATCTCTCTGGTTACTGCAAAACAATGCAGTAAACTAATTTCAAAAACCAGGAATTTTTTTTCTTCATGATATGCCCTCAAGGAAAGAAGAAGACAGTGGCCATGACCTTGAGACAAGTACCCTCCACACAACAACAACAGATGGACAAGGTCATGGAGGAGTACGAGGACATCTTCACTTTCCCCCATATTGGTGCCTCTGCACTGTCAGGTCAAGCACTCCATCGATCTGACCCCAGGTGCGTCATTAACCAATGGACCAATCTATCGATGCTCCGTTCTGGAGAACAATGAAATCAAGAGGCAAATTCAGGAGTTGCTACAGAAAGGTCACATTCAACCAAGTTCATCGCCCTGTGGGAGCCCAATCATGTTGGTACAGAAGAAGGATGGGACTTGGAGACTCTGTATTGACTATCGGGCACTGAACAAGATCACTGTCCGGAATAGGTACCCGATCCAATGGATTGATGACCTTCTAGACCAACTCACAGGAGAAAAATATTTCAGCAAGATTGACTTGAAGTCTAGATATCATTAGGTACCAATCGAACCCTCCAATGTGTGGAAGACTGGCTTCAAAGCCAAGGAGGGCCTTTTTGAATGGTTGGTTATGCCTTTCGAGTTGACGAATTCTCCTGCAACCTTCATGAGTCTCATGGATGACATCTTACGACCATTCACCAACTCATTTGTAGTGGTATACTTGGATGACTGATGAGCGCCAGTATTGCAACAAGGATGCTGCAACTCTTGGGCTACTAGCTTTACTTATCAACCCGAGGTTCAAACAAACTTGGAGGTGACAGTGCTATATGCACAAGTAAAAGTGAAGGTCCTACCTGTTATCACTGTTCACCTGGCGAGAGACCCCAGGGGTTCCAAGCTAGACTTCTATAGAGTCAGAAGAAGATTAATTCTTTGATGGAAGAAGAGAAAATCTATTCTAAGAGAGCTACTCTACTGCAGAAATGAAGAAAACAACATGTAATGCTAAATCACACCATATCCTAATTAACCATTTAAATAGCTATGCTAAGCAAAATTTCTAAATCAACACTAACCTAATGTTGTTATCTAAGTTACAAAAGTAAAGAGCATCAAACCATACTAATGTGTAAGCAAGGAAACTAAACTAAATTTGTTTTCACTTTTTTTGGATTTTTTGGTGTTTGCGATGATCGGACAGTGTTGGAGTCTGATTGAATAACCAAATCAAAGCTGAGGAGTGGTAGCATTTAAATGATACACATAGCAATGTTCGGGAAGGAGTCAAGTGGAAGAGCAATCGAAGATTGCAATCAGCGAAAGGAAGACGTAATGAAGCAACAGTGCACAGGAACCATTGGATCAGTTGGGAACCGTTGGATCTTCAGCCAGAGTTAGTAAGAGCACCTTCACCACATCCAACAGGTTCTCCAAATACTGTGGCAACACAAGATGTGTGCCGATTTGGAGAGATGTACTTTCAGCATGACCCAGGTTCAGTATTTGGGATACATTATTGATGAACGGAGGGTGCAGGTGGATCCAGCCAAGATTCAAGTCATTCAAGATTGGCCAACCCCAACCACTCTGACAGAGCTCCGCAGCCTTCTGGGTCTTGCTAATTTCTACCACAGGTTCGTGTTGGGGTTCTCTCATATCACTTGGACCTTGAGTCAAGTCACCAAAGGAGGAGTGAAATAAAAATTATTTTGGTCTAAATCTCAATAGAAGGCATTCACAGTGTTGAAACATCGCCTCTGCTCTGCATGAGTGCTCACATTACCAGACTTGCAACAACCATTCGAGATTGAGACAGATGCCTCTAACTATGCTATTGGAGTAGTCCTTACTCAACAGGGGCATCCAGTGGCATATCACAGTGAGACACTTTTAGACACGATACAAAAGTATCCCACTTATGATAAAGAGATGTATTCCATTGTGCAGGCCTGCAGATAATGGAAGCATTACATTTTGGGGAAGGAAACAGTCATCCACACCGACCACTGATCCCTGCAATTCATACAGACACAAGGGAAGTTGCAGAATGATTGCCATCAGAAGTGGTCCACATACCTACAACAGTTCCATTTGAATATCAAGTAAAAGAAGGGCAGCACAAATAATGTTGCAGACTTCCTCAGCCGACCACCGATCATGGTGTTAACTACTATGCTCAACTCTTGTGGGAATGAGACTTCTGATTGGACACTTCTAATTAGCATCTAGATACCTTGCGAGATAAAAGTCAATTTATGTATTGTATTTGGTATTGTGTCAATTATTCATTTTTTATGTCCTAATATTGTGTTAATGGCCTTCCAATGCATGGTCAATCTTGAATTAAAATTTTGACATGGAAAATCCCAAGTTGGAAATTTTGGCAATCAGAGGCACAATGCAGGGACAACGTGTATCCATCTTGGTGGACAGTGGGGAAACCAAAATTTTTATTGATGCACAGTTGGTGGAGTGTAGAGGCATTCATAGATTGATATATATCCTGAACAACATGGGCAAGAGAGGATGCCCATGCTTCACCTTAGTTGTCTTCTTGATTGTTGGTTCAATATGTTGAGGATATGGTTGATGGGAGAAATGTTGAGGATATGGTTGATGTCTTGATATTGAAGTCAAAATCCTTCCTTAACCCTTTAGCCAAAGAGGTGTCTCCTAAAGTATCTCCAATAATATCCTATGAAGAGTCATAACATTTAACTTGGAATCATGGCCCACCATGATCATCTAATAATTAATTGAAATAGAACTAAACCCCAATTTAGGGATTGGGTGGATCATATGGTGGGACTATTCTAGTGGGAACCTTAAATAAATGACTTGAAACCCCCTTGATTTTCTACCTTGTTGTCATTCATCTCTCAAATTTCTTGTTGGCTACACAAGTCCTAGAAAACAGGGCAAGGAAGATGAGAGGGAGTTGACAAGGACATTAGGTTGTCCTATAACATCATAAAGTGCATCCACGTGGATGAACATGGAATGGGAATTAAGGTCATAAAGTAGACTAGAGTGTTAGAGAAATAGGGTGCATCAAAATATTTTTTGAGTCTCCCAAAGGGAAATATACAATTCTTATCTCCTCTAAAATACAATATACATTTATTGTGGTGATAGTAACCACAAGATTCTTAGAACTAGTGGTATAGTGCTTGGTCATGAATGAATATGCGGAAAAGAAATCTAAATCTTTCGACTCACTGGCATAAAATAGATCATGGGACCGAATCAAAATTTCAAGGGACATGTCAAGGATCTCCGGTAAAATGTGGTTAGCAGCCAAAGACTACCTTCCAAATAATTTAAGGAGGGTAGGGAATATTTAGAGGAGGCCAACTCAAGAAACCATAAGCAACAAAAGGGGGAAGCTATCTAACAAATATGGTTAGAGAAGGCATCAAAATCCCCATCCTTGAACGAAATGGTGGTTTACACACAGCTCGTGAGAGAATATGGGATGGAGGGTAGATTGGCATGGTCAGAAAATGAGAGAAGGGTTTTATCTACTAAAGGAATATGGGATGGAGGTTATGTCTAAGTTCAGGGAGGCTTTTAGATTTTTTTACAAGGATGGAGGTGGATGTATCACAACAATGGAGCTTAGGACAGTAATGCATTCTTTGGGTCAAAACCCACCTATGGTTTTATGCATGATGGGCGGACCCTATGTTAGGATGGGCGGACCCACCTATGGTTTTGTGCATGATTTTTGCACATGTTTTTGGACGTGATGGTTTTCGGTCCATGGTATTGGATGCTTCGGCATGTAGAAATATGTATTATAACATTGAAAGGAACATAATGAAAAAATCAAGCTGGTAGTCCCGGTTTCGGGATCCATGGGAAAATCTCTGTGTATATGTGTTTTATGTGTTATGCTCTCGCATTGTTTATTTTCTATGTTTTAGAATTCGTATGCAGGTAATTTTTGTACGGGATTAAAACCTACACATACATCCTACTACTTAAGTGCTCCTTTAGGGAGGCTAGTGGTTATTTGTTGTATAATATTCGAGGTGCCATGATGCAAATGGCCAAGTATTTTGTGCCAAAGTTCATCGACATCGCGACCTACACTCTCTCCGCCTTAGTGCTTAATGCAACATAGTCTTCCACATCTAGATTATACAGGTTCTTCACACGAAACCTGATCTGCTTCACCTGTCTCGTGGCTATGTGTCTTAGGAACGTTTTTCCTTTGATTAATATCACTTCACAACCATGGTCTTCCAAAATTGCAACAAAGATGAGATTTTTCTTTAGGCCTAGAACAAACATGACATCCTTGAGCCTAATGCAGGAGCATTTGACATTCTTAATCAAACACAGAATCCAAAGCAGAGCAAGGAGGACGACATGGACCATCAGAGTAAACATGGGACATTTCTATTAAAATAAAGCTAATTTGATAGAATGGATAAAGTCTCTAGAAGACTTATTTAATGTAATATGCCATATGTATGTATGCATGTAGAGAGAATTAGGGATAGTTGAGTGATTCATGGAGAGGATTTGATCAGATCCTTTCAGTGATACGATCCAATGTGTTTATAAATGATGAACCTGCGTGTTCAATAGGAAAGAGTGAGAACAAAGTAAATTTGTGAGAACAGAGTGATCAAAATGCAGTTGAAGGGGAATTTGCTCCCAAGGCTGAAATGCCTTAGATCTGTAATCATATCGTGTATAATATAAAGTGTGTTCAGTGTTGATATTGTGTGGATTTCAGTGTGTGTATATGTAATAATGCCTTTTCGTGTTATCCGTATATATATGCGATGATGGCTTAATTCCTGTGTTACAAGATTTTTGATCGACCATCGATCACTATAACAATCGATGGTGATCCATTGATTAACGAAAATATTGTTATATATGGTGTGTCATGTGTAGACAGAGTCGGTGGCAGAACTGTGTTTTAAGCACAGAATCCATCAAATGGCGGACGAATGAGAGAATGCACAGGATCCGTTGGATCTCAAAGATCAACGGTCCAGATCAAAATACAAAGGAACCTGAAGGAACCATCAAAACCGTCCGATGGAACAAATCGACGGTCATCACATGGTAGAAGAGCATGGAAGTTATTTCGTGAAAAAAAGTGGTTTCAAAATAGTGGAAGTGGTATTTTGGGTGAGCGAAAAGTGGTAAGTGATATTGAAGGGTGAGAACCCGATTCCACTTAGTGATTAACACGTAGTAACGAGGAGGAGAGAGGAAACCGCTTTATCGGGTAGTTAATCCTCGTGCTATTTGTCCACCTGAAATCAATGTGGACCATCGGATCAACTAAGTGCAGATCGACGGTGGAGGATTGATGCGCTAGTTTGAATATTCAGAGTGAATGTTGACCGTTGGATCCGGGAAAGTAATGGACGGCAAAGATCGGTGAATGGAGAGCACAGCGGGACGCCGATGGACCGGATGTGGGGACTCGGCGATTTATGAATGCAGGTTCATTCTTTTTGAGGTCTGGCCATGCTTTCGACTGTGTGTTTTCCCCTATATTCCTGTGTATTTCCAATAAAGTGTTGTGGTCCCGATTTATAAAGAAAAATCGACTAAGTCGTATGGTCCTAGTTTTTAAAGGCTAAGGCCACGAATAATTCTTCCGATAAGTTTGTGGGCCAAAACCCACAGGTCTCAGGGTTGAATATTGATATGAAAGGGGTTTTGGCCTTACCCCAAAATCATTTTTCATCATTTGGAGACAGTTTTTGGAGACAGTGGGTTCCAGCTGAGGGAAGGACACTGGAGGAAACCACTATGAATTTTTGAATGGTAAGGTAGGTTGAGATTTATGCGCATTGCACAGTTCGAACAAGCAACGGAAAAGCTTGAGGGTTACATATGTGAAGTATGTAGTTCAGGAAAGTTGGATGAGGCTAGGTTGCTAAGGAAACTCCGAAATTTAGCTAAGTGTGGGATCAATGGAACTTATGTGAATAGTGATAAAACTTCACTATGATCACACACTTGAAAACTTATCGATACAACACAGACCATCCAGAACATATAACACATACTTCACTTAATGCAACAACCTTTGTGGCAGCTTACGGCAAGTGCGGCTTTGATTATAGACTTTGGGAGGATAAAGGTGACACTTGTGTAAGATTGTGTGAAATGAGTATTAAACATGTATCATTCTCATAAATATTTCCCCTTGAAGCAAAACAAACCTCCCTTTGCATGACAAGCGATTACCCCCATGCCCAAAGATGACACATTCTATGTAAAGATAAAAGCATAAACGACTCTTAAGATCGAAAAGGGGAGCTTGAGATCATCAACTTACCAATAAGTGACTAAGGAACGATTGATCACAATATCCATAATAGGCTCTGAAATTTAAGTGCAGGCCAAAATTTTGGAAGGTGTTGCAGCCTCTACAACATAGCCTTCACCTTCTTGCTAGCTTCGTTTTCAACTAGTGTCTTGAATTCTACGAACTCAAAGAATGTCTCATCTTTATTCCACGTGAAGAAGATCCAACACTTCTGTGAGAAGTCATCAATAAAAGTGACAAAATATTTGTGTCTGATAGTGTAGGTTGTCAAGAAAGGTCCATAAACATCATAGTGGATCCTTTCTAGGACTGCATGTGCTTTGTTGTCCTGATCATGGAATGTGGATTTTATGTACTTTTGTAATGTACATCCTTTGCATATATCCTATTGCTTAAGTGCTCCTTTAGTGAGGCAAGTGGTTATTTGTTTTATAATATTCGAGGTACCATGATACAAATGACCAAGTATTTTGTGCCAAAGTTCATCCACATCGCGACCTTCACTTTCTTTGCCTTAGTGCTTAATGTAGCACATTCTTCCACATCTAGCTTATACAGGTTCTTCACACGAACCCCAATCTGCTTCACCTACCCCGTGGCTATGTGTCCCAGGAATGCTTTTCCTTTGTTGAATATCACTTCACAACCATGGTAAACCAACCACTCAGTGAATGCTAGTAGACAGACCCCTAATCCTTTACCTTTGCCTTTTTTTACTATCGCCTCATATTGAAATTTTGAAGACAAAATATTTCTTTTCTCCTAAAAAATTGTCTTGAAGTCCCCCTCCGTGTAGTAGTGCCCAATGCAACAATAAACAATTTGTCTCTAATCATATCAGCATATATGAAAGGGACAGAAGAGGAATTGATGTCCGAGAAATCTTGTCAGTAAAACTTGTCGCGTTCTTCTTAGTCGACTACCCCCACAAAACAAAGAGCCCAACAAATCGTTGTCTTTATATAAGATAACGTGAATGGTAAGTAAAATAAAAACCTCGGTATAGGCGCAAGACAATAGCTGTCTACAAGCTGGCCGACTTAGGACGCACTGTCACAATCAATTTTTCAATTGTACTTAGATAATATCATCTTAAATTGATATGTTTGTGTCTTAATTGTTAATTGTATTAAACATAGTTTTTTTTTTCTAAGTAGTATTGATCTATTAATATAATACAAAACAAGTTACAGAGAAACCCGATCTCAGAGATGTTAAGCATCAGTCATCATCACAAAATGCAACTATTGGTATTAGACTGCCCCAACAGAGGGGAAACCAGTCCAAGAAGCTTTGAAGACTGCCCCTGTTATGGGGGAAACCAGCGATTGAACTAGAATAACTATTTCAAAGTAGACCTTGTTTTTCCAAAATGAACAAAGAGGAATGCAATCTTGAACCAAAAATATAGGGACATAACCAAGTAACAGTATGCCATTTCCACCTAGCAGAGAGTAAACCAGAGAATTCAAGACACTTGGCGTGAAGACAGAACACATCCAGACCACAAAACCATGAATCATAGAAACATATCCGCCTGGAAGTCAGACACCTTTACGAGAGACCAAAAACCACAAAAAGTGAGACGAATCCACCTGGGAGCTGGAAACCTTTGCATGAGGCCACGTGTTAGGCTGGTGGTTCCTCTAGAGCTGGCTCTTCCTCAATCCGGTAGGCAAACTGATACCAATCGTCATCCTCTTCAGACGCGCCGCAACCTTGAACAGCTGGAGAATCTACAGTGCCTTCAGCATCCATCTGTCGCTTACCAGCGTCCCCAGCGTTATCTTTGTCATGCAAAGCCTTACTGCTTTCACCTTGCTGCCTGTTGTTGATCCCATGACTACCTGTCTCTTCCTTGTTCTGCTTGTTCCCACGACTGGACAGAGCAGCTTGCGTCGCAGACTCTTCCTTGAAAGAAATTGTGATGGTAGCAGTGATTGTAGGCCTGTTTAGTGAACTGCAAAAATGAAATTGTGTGCTGTGAGGGCCAAAAAGAGGAGGGAGTGGGAGATCCACAGTGTGGACAACATTGTCCCTCCAACCTCTCCCACTTCTGGTATTCGAGTAGCTATGAGTGGGGTTAATGAGCGAGTTGGGCAATTCAGTAGTTGAGTCCAGGGAGTCAGAGGTGGAACTGGTAGAAGCTCGCGAGCAGTTAAAACCTCCATGCGAACTTCCATGCCTACTGTACCTGCGGTGCCTGAGGCGAGCCATGGCTTAATTCACAACGGAAGAATTGGAATGAAGGCGACGATGAGCAGGAGCAGGGGTGGGCAAACCACAATCAAGAAGACAATGACAGGAATGCAAAAAATGAAAACCATTACCAAAATTCTGACAAGGGAGAATTAGGCAGTGACTGCCTGTAGCAGTTCTGAAACACGGTTCAACCGCTTGCGGAGGACAAACGCCATGGAGAAGGGGAGGAGTAACAAAACGGTTTGCAGGGGCCATGGTGTTGAAGGAGGTGAGCTCGTCACAGCTTTCGGAGTCAATAAATGTCACCTGTAAGGTGTTTTTAATCCATCTGCGGTGAGCTCTCAGGATGAAGCACTTAGCCAGATGGCTTCCCAACCCGCCGGCGATCCATCTTGTCATTTAAATGCCGTTGTTGACACCCGCATCTAGGTGCGTTTCCTCTACATTTTCCCTTTCCTTTTGCACTAGATCATTGAAATCCTGCAATTGATGAGTATTGGCTATAGTGCTAAGAGCTCCTACATGAAGAGTCTTACCACTTTCAATGCCAATGCTTACTGGGAGGTCTGCTACTTTGTTACCATTCTGACGAGTGTGCCTGATGGTAACTGCTCTAGGAATGAGTAGCCATTGTTCAATCTGTTCCAGCCTTTACGCTAATCTCCAACTGCTACCCAATTTATGTGATGGAGTTCCCTGTAAGATCTGGTTGATCATGTTAATTAAGATCTAAGGGTCCCCTTCAATTATGAGTGGGAAGAATCTATTTTTCTGACGCAGGAGAAGTCCTTGCCAAATTCCTTCTAATTCGGCTGAGTTTTTTGTATCCCAACCTATTGACCCCATGAATGTTTGGAGAACATTGCCCTTGTGATTTCTAAATATTCCCCCAAATCCTGCTTTACCTGGATTTCCCTTTGATGCTCCATCAAAGTTGAGCAGTACCATGTGTGGTGGGTGTGGAGTCCATTTGTCAGGTGTATCTCTAGAGGGAGGGATTTTCCTTAGGTGTACTTGCTCATGGTTCCACTAAAGGTTCCAGTTCAGCCATATATTTTGTTCCTGTGGTTTGGATGGGAAATCATCATCAAGCCACGTTTGGAGCATCAAGGTTTCTCGTATGTTTTGACATATATTGATCCATAGAACTTCTATGGGAGAGGAATGGTCTTTGAAGATGCGGCTATTTCTCTCTTTCCAAATTGTCCACATGAGGAAACCTGATATTAGCTTCCATAAGGTGTTTAAGATTTTTCTTTTATAAGGGTGAGGTGCCCAAGAATGAATAGTGCTGGTTAAATCCTCCTTATTTCGCCCATCTCTTTGACATCTGAAGCTAACCTTCTCCCAGAGTCGAGTTGCTAACAGACATGAGTTTAGGAGATGTTCCTTAGTTTCTTCTGCCTGCTTATAATTTGGGCATATGGAAGGTCTGTGAAAACTCCATTTCCTTAGATTATCCAAAGTAAGGATTCTATTTTGGTACAGCAACCACAGAAAGGTGGAGATTTTTGGCCAAATTGGTGGTTCCCAAACTTTGTGCTAGAGGCTATCCTTGACAGTATAGTCCCTTAGTATTATATGATATGCTTCCCTGGAAGTGAAGGTACCTCTCGTTTCATAACCCCATCTGATGATGTCTTTCTTATCTGATTGGCAAATTTTCTTGTTTCAGAGTTCCATATCCAGGCTATCTTTGATGGATTGTGTGGCTTGCCCAAGAATGAGGTTCGAGCATAACCATTGCCTATAACCTTGGTTGTGAACTTCCTCCCAAAGTTGATTTACTTTGATCGTCGGTTGCTCTACCCAATCCTGAAGCTGGTGGGGCATGAGTAGGTCCTTCAATTTTGGTCTCTGCTACCAGGAGGCCTCCCAAAACCTCACATTATCTCTATTCCTGATTTCCCAAAAACTGTGTTGCTGGATTAGATCTTTATGTTGTTTAGCAGCATTCCAAATTAGAGAGCTTCTGCCAACTTCTTTGAGACGAATTAAATCATCCACTGGTCTATTATGATCATACTTAGTTGTCCAGAGGATTGCCTAAGGATTATATGGGTTCAAGAACCATCTCCACCAGATGCGCGCTCCCATGACCTCATTGTTGTGCTGAGGATCCCGTAATCCAGTGCCTCCAGAGGATTTTAGGTGACAAACTATTTCCCACTTTACCAGAGCCCATTTTCTTTTTCTTTTTGTATTCCCCCATAAAAAATCCCATTGAAGATTTTTGATTGCTTTAAGAACCCATTTGGGTGCTGCCAGGACCATGAAGAGGTACAGCGGCATAGATTGTAGCACTGCCTTGATTATAACTAGGCAACTCGCCATATTGAGAGCTCTGAAGGTCCATGAAGAGATACGGGCTTCCAGTTTTTCTAAGAGAATTTTCTAGGATGAGTGCTTTAAGGCAGAGGCTGTCATTGGAGCTCCTAGGTATTTGGAGGGCAGAGATGCAATCGAGAAGCCCAAAATTCTGGCTATGGAGGCTTGAGTGATGGGAGGTGTGTGAAAGAAGAAGACTTGAGATTTTGATTTGTTAATGCAGGTGCCAGAGGCATCCAAAAAGTCAGATAAAATTGATTTCAGCTTACGGGCTTCCTAGACCGAAGGATGACCAAATAACATATTGTCATCCACAAATTGCTGGTGGGTGAAAGCAGGGGTATTCTAGAAAGAAAGGCCACGTAATTGTTGGTTTTGAAGGGCATCTTTGATGTAACATTCAAGACCTTCCACCATAATAACAAATGGAAAGGGTGAGAGAGGGTCCCCTTATCAGATACCTCTGGACAGGTGGAAGGGGGTGGAGGGGGTCCCGTTGACAAGAATTGAGAAAAAGGTAGAAGTGATGAGACTCATAATCCATCTTACCCAAGGGGGGGTAAAGCCAAAGGCTAGCAGTATTTTTTGAATATATTTCCAACTTAAAGTATCGAAAGCTTTTGAGAGGTCGATTTTAGGAGCATACCTACCTTTTTGGTTTGCTTTAGGGAGTGAATGATTTCATGAGTGAGAACTATGCCATCGGTGATCTGCCTTCCTTCCACGTAACTTTATTTCTCTGGTGATATAAGAAGAGGAAGCAGGGGCTTGAGGCATGTGGCGATCACTTTGGAGACAATTTTATACAATACATTACATAGTGCAATAGGTCGGAATTTGTCCGGAGTCTGGTTGTTCTCCTCCTTATGGATGAGGGCGATGAAGGTGGCATTCAAGGATGGAAGCATCCATCTGTTAACTCTGGACTCCTCGACTACTTGCCAGACTTCCTCCTTGATTAGATCCCAGAAGTTGTGAAAGAAGTCTGAAGTGAAGCCATCTGGTCCGAGTGCTTTCCCAACTTTGAGCTGTCGCATAGTTGTCTCCACTTCCTGTAAAGAAATAGGCCTGAGGAGTATTTGATTGTGTTCCTCAGTTACGATCTTAGGAATAATCTTGATGATCTTCTCTATAGCTGGCAGTCGACCAGTCTTCGTTTCCTTATGCACCCTCCGAAAGTGGGTGAGGAGTTCCCGTTCTATATCTTCATGCTTCTCTAGATGTTCCCCTTGTCGATTTTGGAGGAGAGTAATGCTGTTGTGCATTCTCCGTTGGATAATGGTATGGTGGAAGAACTTTGTATTGCGTTTGCCCTCTTTAAGCCATCGGATCCTCGATTTTTGTCTCCAAATAATCTCTGCCTGTCTTGCTCTTTCTGAGATCTGCATTTGTAGTTGACGTTCTTGTTTTGCTATGGTTTCGGATTTGCCTTTAGCTAGTATTCTCTGCTGTAATTTTTGCATTTCTTGTTCAAGAGTGTTTTGCGCCTGAAAGATATTGCCGAAGGTAAAGCGATTCCACTGTTTTATTTTTTCCTTGATATGTTTTAGCTTTTGTTGGAGCTTGTACACTTTTGCGCCTTCTGGTGGTGTGAAATTTCTCCATGTCTCTGTTATCAGGTTACGAAAATCGGGGTGATTCAGCCAAAATGCTTCAAAGCGAAAGGGCCTGAGAACATTGTCTCCCGGTCTTTGCCAGTGAAGCCTAATAGGCCAATGGTCTGAGCCAGAGAGTGGCAATATAGAGGCCAATAGATCCCCGCCAAGATGTATTGCGCTATCAGAGATCAAGAATCTGTCTAACCGAGATGCAATTTGGTGTGCATCTGCACGCTTGTTGTTCCATGTATAAACGCCATTATTGAATTCCATATCTATAAGCCTGTTGTTATGAATGTAGTTTTTGAAGTGCGTGCTTTCACAGTCTAGCTTGATCTGTCCTCCTCTTTTTTCCTCCAATCTTGTAATCATGTTGAAGTCCCCTCCTGTGATCCAAAGTGGGTGGGATCTTTCTGAGTTGATCTGAGTTAGGGTGTTCAATGTGTCTACTTTGTTTGTTGCCTCCTGGGGGAAGTAGACATTAGTTAAGTGTCCATGAACATTTGTCCCTGTTAAATGAAACTTGGCCTGAATAAAGTGCTTACTGGCATGTATGTTGGTAAGTGTTATAGCTCTATCATCCCAAACGATGGCTAGCCCTCCTGAGGCTCCCATGGCTTCCACCGCCACTTCTTTGCTTCCTAGCCATGCTTTGGCAAGGATCTGATCCAACGTTGTGGAATTACACTTGGTCTCCTGCAAGAAGAGAATTTGAGGCTTTTCCTGTTGTAGCATGTTCCTTATTAATCGTCCCTTCCCCAGGCTGTTGAGCCCTCTGATGTTCCATGAGATGAGCTTCATGATTCACGATTGGGAAGGGGATTGTCTATAATTCTTATTCTTAGAGTTTGATCCTACCTAACTTACATTCAGATATATCACCACCTTCCTGGAGAAAAATGCATATGCCATATCTAAATGTTGGTATTTTTGTATTCAAATGCTCCGCCTTATTGTGATATCAGAGATATTATTTTATTTCTTCAAAGATTCACTTAGCTCTCTCGAGACACTCATAACTTATGAGTAACAAGTATACTTAACTACCTTCTTAGAGATTAACATACACCAATTTGCTTGCCTCTTACATCCAATCCTCCAACACTACTAGGAAGAGGCCCCATGGCTAACTTCAATGGTTACATAAACAAAATTTCAAAAGCTTAAATTACTCCCTTAACATCATGATCATTACACTTTTCTTTATGGCCTTAAATGTTAGAAATGCATCTCCTAAGCAACAGGAATACCTCTTTCTTTTCAAGCTTCATTATCATTACAAATATGTTACCTACTAATATACGCCTAATGATTTTTTCTTCATATTTCTTCTTTTAAATCATTTTTTTCTTTATTTCTAGTGTATTTTAATATTCACATTCTCATCTCCATATATTCATTCTTAATAGTTTTTTTTAATATTCACATTCTCATCTCTATATATTCATTCTTAATACTTTTTCAAACCAACAGTAGTTCTTATAAATATTAAATATAAAAGTGGTCATTGTATTAAATATAAAGTTTTGTCTTAAAATATTTTTGTCTCAAAATGCTTTTGTTTTAAATATAAAGTTTTGTCTTAAAATAATTTTGTCTTAAATTGTTTTTGTCTTAAACTATTTTTGTCTTAAATATAAAGTTTTGTCTTTAAATTTTTGTCTCAAACTACTTTTGTCTTAAATATAAAGTTTTGTCTCAAAATATTTTTGTCTTAAATTATTTTTGTCTTAAATATAAAGTTTTGTCTTAAAATATTTTTTTCTCAAACTACTTTTCTCTTAAAATATTTTTGTCTTAAATATAACATTTTGTCTTAAAATATTTTTGTCTCAACCTATTTTTGTCTTAAAGTTTATATTTAAGACAAATCAATTGATATTAATTTTTAATATAAAATAACTAAAATAAAAAAATGATTTTTTGAGACAAAAGATTTTTTTTGAGACAAAAGATTTTTTTTTGTCTCAAAAGTGCCCTTGGTGTAGTAGTGTCAGCATCTTGGTAGATCCCTCACTCATGGTTCCACTCCTAGTTTTGTCACTCCGCCCTCTTACAGTCTACTAGGAAAATGAGTTGAGGTTTTTTATATAAGAACTGGGGCGAATCCACCCAAGTGGATCCATTGGCCCATTGGTGGAGGTGATGTGTAGCTCGGAGGCAGTTCCGGTTCGAATCCCCTCACCTCCCATATAAGGTTTAACCATTTTTTAATTGCGACAATGTTTTGTTTTAAAATTTGATTTGGTCGTGAGTTCGACAGGGTTCCAGTAGGGGTTAGGTGGGTCAGCTGGGGGTGGCCCACCCACCCCATTTAAATATATATTATATATATTTCCATTGTTGAAGGACCATTGGGGGGTGTAAAATTAAGGGTTATTAGACAAATTAAGGAGGCTACAAATTCACCCATTCTGGTGGCTGGAATCCATGCATCTAGATTCTGCCAAATTATTGCCTCATTAGTGACTTCCACTTGGCCTAGTTTGACCAGAAATTTGACTATATATAACTTGAGCATACGAACTCAAATTTGAGTTTCATTCACACCGTTGGAATCAAAGCGACAAGCACTACGATCTCGTTCTAGTTTCACTTCCTTTTGAAGACTTTTCTTTTTTAGCTATTTTCAAGGCCACTTATATTTCTAGATCCGTCCAAATCATTCATCCCCACTAATGATCTTTTGGACTGCCAAAAGCTTTATCAGTCAATTGGAAAGTGAGGGAATTTGTCCCTCACTTTCTCATTTTCCATCCATCGAGCCTAACTTGGATGCATTCCTTTGAAACCAATATGAAGGTACTCCACATCTCCCCCTCGTGAAGTCCTGGTCTTCCTGTCAAGAATGATGTCCTCTTGTATCTTGTCCAAGTATTCAGGTGAAAACTCATCCACTATAGCAACCTGTCCAACCTCTTCTATGTCCATGATCAATGGAGGCTCATAAAGCTTCAATTTTTCAACATTCACCACTGAGTACATTTGAATGTATGCTAGAAAATCGAGACAAAAATAATTCTCTCCAATCTTATCTTATATGGTGAATGATCCATATCGAGTTATTCACAACTATTTTCCTTCCCCTTTCATCCTTTATTTTCTTATGTGGAACCACACTTTATCTCCAACCTGGAATTCGTGAACGACTCAGTGCTTGTCATGTCGGGATTTGTGTTGAGCTTTGACTTTTCTCCAACTGCTCCTGCACTACTTGGTGAATCATCTGAATTCGCTGAATGAAATTATGTGCTTTGTCCCTACCATGTTCCCCACTGGAATATTCATCTCTCTAGAATACCATGTTTAAGGGATCCTTTGGCAAATAACAAAATCATGTCTCAAACGGTGATCTCTAAGTGGATGAATGCACTACTCGGTTGTATGCATGTTGTACATAAGGAAGTTTCTCATCCCACAACTTGGAATGCTTTCCACAATAGCCTTAGAGTAAGTGTATCATTGTGCAGTTGAAAACCTCTATTTTTTTTTCGATCTGCAGATGAAATTTTATGCTCCTCTTCAACTTAGTGTCACTCATTCTCCACAAACTCGTCCAAAACTCTCCAAGAAAGTGAGAGTCTTGATCAAACACAATGGATATGGGCAATCCAAAGTGGATCCATACAAATTGGAAGAAGAGATGAGCAGTGTGCTCTGTAGTGACCTGCATTTTACAAGGCATTAATACACACATATTTCTAAATCAATCCACAACGACATACAAATAGTCATGATCTCTCCTAGACAAAGGAAAACTACCTACAAAATCCATTGAGACACTTTCCAGTGGATGACTTGAAACAGGGAGTGGTGTGTAGAGCCCCAATTTTCTATTAGTGGGATTTCTAACTGAACACAACACACATCCCTTTACATAACGAGTCACAACATTTTTCATGTGAGGCCAATAACACAACCTCTACAAATGACATAAATTTTTCCCTACGTCAAAATGATCTGACACAAGAGAGGTATGTGCCTCTCTCATTACATGTATTCGTTCATTGGTGGGGATACAAATTTTTTCAAGGTGATACAATAACTTTCCCTACAATTGTTAATTGTCCACCTTTGATCCATGAGTCATATTTTCATAAATCTCCTTAAAATCATCATCATCGACATACTATTCATCATAAATTTCAAAAGATAAAGAGGCATTTTGCAAAACTATATATGTAGAAATAGGAGGGAGAGAAAGCATATCTACCACTTTATTGATGGGGCCCTTCTCATATTTTATTACCGAGTGAAACTACTGAAGGAATCCCATCCACCTAAAATGACGTGCTTCTTGAAGCTTTGTCTACTACTGAAAGTATTGCAAGGACTGGTGATCTATGTGAATGATGGTCTCCTTGTCGATCAAATAGTGCTTCCACTTCTTCATGCTTTGAACCAAGGCATACAACTCCTTGTAATATGTGGGATAGTTCCCAACATCTTAGGAGAATATCTCTAAATGGGAAAATACAGGTTTCCACTGTTGCATCAATACTGTTCCCATGGCATATCCACTAGCATCGGTCTCGATCTTGAAAGGTTGTTGGAGGTCAAGTAAGGCCAAAATGGGTGCGATGCTGATATTCTCTTTCAGTGCATCAAATAATTTGTGTTGCTTTCCTCCCCACTTAAAGGTTTTCTTCACACTCGTTAATGCATGTAAGGGGTATGCAATGATGGAGAAGTTGGAAATGAACCTTCTCCAGTATTGTATTGCACCCAAAAAGCTACTAACCTCTGTAACATTAGTGGGTTTAGGTAATTTTACAATCACATCAATTTTATAAGGATCTATTTTCAATTTTCCAACTCCAACAATGTGACCTAAGTAAACCAAATAGGTTTTCCCAAACTTACAATTAGAAATTTTGACATACAATTTTTCTTTTTGCAAAACATCAAGAACTTTTTTAACATGACACACATGATCATCCCATGTCCTACTGTAAACAAGAATGTCATCAAGATACACAAGTACAAAATCATCAAGAAAAGACCTGAAAATATCATTCATCACCCTCATGAATGTGGTTGGAGCATTGCATAGTCTGAATGGCATTACCTTCCATTCAAAAAACCCCTTTTTCATCTTCAATGCAGTGTTCCATACATCTTGTTCTACAATCCTAAACTGATGATATCCACTGTGCAAGTCCAGTTTTGTGAAATAGACAACATTTTTCAATTTCTCTAATAAATCATCAATGCGAGGGAGAGGGTATCGATTCTTCACCATTATTTTTTGAGTGCCTTGTAGTCTATGCACATCATCCATGTTCCATCCTTCTTTGGCACTAACATAATAGGTGAACCGCATGGAGAATAACTTAGCCTTAGGACCCCTTGGTTCAGCAATTCTCATACCTACTTCTTTATCTCCTCCATATCAATGGCTGACAACCTATACATACCAATGTTGGGTAAAGGAGCATCCTACTGCAAGTGAATCTCATGTTGGATCTCACGCTTTGGAGGCAACCCACTTTGTTCCTGAAAAATCCCATCATAGTTAGAAATAATTTCATACAATTCCTTTTTATGAGTGGGATCACAACCTTGGAAATATTCAGATGTCTCGACATCTTTTGCTCTCACAACCATGAGCATGCACTCTTTGTTGGAATTAATCAATCTCTTCATCTGACATGTATTTACAATATTGGCATTGACTTTAGCATGATGAGCTCTAACAATGTATTCCACCTCATCTTTTTTGAGATGATACTTATTTTCATAGCGAAAGAAAATTTCTTTCCTGTCATACAAATATGGACTCCCCAATACAATACCACAAATATCCAAAGGTAAAACATCAAGATCAACCTCATCAACTAGTTTGGATGCAATTACAAATCTACCTCTACAATGCTTGGTTACATGTAATTTTTCTTTGTCACGCACCCAACCAAGTGGGTATGGTTTCAGATGAGGCTTGGTCTCTAATCCTAACATTTTAACCAAGGATTCTGAAATCAAATTTTCTTGTGAGCCCAAATCCAACAAGGTTTCCACTTTAGTATGTTTCATTAATGACTCTAATGTGTACCAATTAAATTCTCTTTCGTTCATTAACAATAGGATCATTTGAAGTACTTGTACTTGCATGTGATTTAGAATTTTCATTAACATGAAGAGAAAGAGTACCTTGTGTTCCCATTGTTGTGATAAATGTCTCATCACCGGAATCAAATCCAAGGTCCTGTTGTGCGTTTGCCACCGTATTTTTCTTTCCCTTTCCACCAAATCTCTTTGGCTTCAACTCTGAATGAAACTTCCAACAATTTTCATCATCATGGCCTTCCTTCTTGCAATGTGTGCAAGATGTATTTTCTCCCTCCTCCTTCTTGGTTGTAGCTGCCTTCTTTTCCTGTCCCTTTCCTTTTCCTTTGAACTTGCCATTATGAGGTTTGAAAGATGATTTCTTTGATTGCTCTTCTTTATCATTCTTTCCCTTGTTTTCAAGGTGAATGGCCTTCACACTGGCCACATCAATAGTAGTAGGCTCAAATAATAACAAAGAATATCTAATGTTACTATGTAAAGCACCAATATACTTTGTTACAGTTTTTGGTGAATCAAGTGAAATGCCCAAATTTAGTGCTTGTTTTCTAAACTCTTATGTGAAGCTTTTTTACATTTTGACCCTTTCCTTGTTTTAGATATTCCCATTCCAATAAATCCTTTTTTTGATAACCCAAAGGATAAAACTGATCTTTTAACACATAAACAAAATTGGACCAAGAAGAAAGGAGATCACCCAAGTTTTTGCTACATTTTTACAACTTGCTTTCCCACCAAATGGGAGCGGTGCCACCCAACCGAAGAGATGCTAATTGGATCTTTGCCTCATCTTCCTTGATCTACAAAATCTGACAATAAACCTCAATATGTCTAATCCAATTGTTTAGTTTCTCTACATTACATTCTCCATTATATGTGGGAAAATCAAACTTTACATCTAGCTTTAAAAATGGCTTCTTAGATGTATTCCTATGATGCCTGTTAGAGTGATGAGAAGAAGAAGAAGAAGAAGAATTGTCACTAGAGGATGGAGAGGGCGGTTTAGGAGGCTCTCCTCTTCCACCTTCATTATTTAATGATGCATGGTCATCTGGATCTTTCTTCTCATGCTTGATTGTCTTCTCATACTCTGCACACAACTTGTTAACTTTCTATGCCATGGTGAAGAATATCTTGCAATAATTTCTCTCTTCCTCAATTTGAGCTTCCTCATCTCCCATGTTCTGTCTTCATGGTGCATGCCCCTCTTTGGGATCAAAGGATTTAAGTTTTCCTTCTCCTCTTTGGAGCTTGTTCCTGTTTAGCATTCACTCATGCAACTCGCATTAAGAAGACCTGTTATAATACCAAACTTGATCCAGATATTTTAACTTCAAGGATGCATACATAATTGCATATAAAAGAGCATATTAACCAAGTAACTTAACACATGAAAAATAAGCGGAAATCATAAAGAAACCATGAGATCAAAGGCACACAAATGATTTGATTACGAAGTTCACACAATGTGGGCTATGTCTCCGGGCCCTGCTCAAAGTGGGGAGACATTTTTCATTAAGTGGCATCAAAGAAATGAATTACAATCAACTTTACAAAACTGACCCTTATACCTCCATTCCTGATGATGACCTAAAAATGGAGACCTCGACTGGAAAAACAGACTACACGGTTGGATTCTTAGAGTAAAAAAGTGCAAAATTGACTATAAACTTATCAAATTCTGACATCGGTACCTCTGACCCTCTAAGGGAATCTTTTCAGCATCTTGGAAGATCGCTCGCTCATGGTTTCGCTCCTCTGGCCGCTCTTGGTTTCGTCGCTCCACCCTCTGCTAGTGTGCTAGGAAAATGAGTTGAGACTTTCTATATAAGAACAGGGGCAGAGCCACCAACGTGGGGCCATTGGCCCGTTGGTGGCGATGGCACGTAGCTCAGGGGCGGTTCCGGTTCAAATCCCTTCGCCTCCCATATAAGGTTTAAACATTTTTTTAAATGTGGAACCGTTTTGTTTTAAAATTTGATTTGGTTGTGACTCCGATGAGGTTCCAATAGGGATTGGGTGGGTCCACCAGGGGTGTCCCACCCACCGCATTTAACTATATATTATGTATATTTTCGTTGGTCAAGGACCATTGGGGGGTGGCATGGCTGGCAGCCCACCCCCCCAAATATATATTTTTTTGTTTTCTATAAACATAATAGATCAAATTCATCTTCTTGAAATTAAGGGTTATTAAACAAATTAAGGAGGTGACAAGTTTGCCCATTCTAGTGGCTGGATTTCATGCATTGAGATTCTGCCAAATTGTTGCCTCGTTAGTGACTGCCACATGACCTAGTTTGACCATAACTTTGACCAGCTATAACTTGAGCATACGAACTCAGATTTGAGTTTTTTTCACACTATTCGAATCAGGGTGACGAGCACTACGATTTGGTCCTAGTTTCACTTCCATATTATGACTTTGATTTTTGAGATATTTTCAAGGCCACTTCTATTTCTAGATCCACTTGAATCAATGTGCCAACCATGCAATCAAACCCTAGTTTAATTCCATGTTTATTTATTTCAACATTCCCATCACATTGTTCCAAGCCATAGTTCAACTAAATTTCTTATTGCATGTTGTGAAGATGGCCAAATGTCATGTTGATTGTAACCCTCTTTGTAGGTTTTTTCCCACACTAACATGATAGTGTAAAATTAAAATTTAGATTTCTCACCAAACATGCTCTTGTATGAGGTTCTAATCAATGTTTTAGGTGTTCCCATATAGTGTGACTCGCTTGTTTCAATTCATTTGTGGTGCTCCTTGTCTCATCGAACTTGTGTCACTGAGTTGTCGAATTGGCATGTGATTCACTCGATCACCCAAAAATGGGTTTCTCCAAGTCTTGTGTCATGTGATGGCATGTCATAACATAGTATGTCACCCATGTAGTGCCAAGTTAAGGAAATTACAAATTGTGTGTCAGTAACCAAACTGAGGTGATCCTCTCCAACATTTTCAAGAGCGCTAGTGCACGTAATGTGCCCATGAGTGTGAGGCCATTACATATTCTCCCACTGAAAATAATTACCATCCTCGATAATCCCCCAACAAGGAATCTAACCTCAAAGTAGCTAATCAAAGTTACTACTACAATGAAGGTTTTTCCTCATGATTTGTCATTATGCCTCTACTCTAAATAACCCCCTACATGAATTCATGTGTTAGATCCCCTTATGTCCCACAATAATCAAGTAGTTAATTATGTCATCATGCCAATGTCCACAAGAACTAACTTCTCTACACAAATGCATTTGGTTCAACCTTATTTGCTCATCCATGTAACCTTCAATCTCCATCAATCATCAAAGATATCCTCTATGACATCCAACAAAAATGATTCACAATCTCCCCTCATAGCAATGAGCCACACCGTGATGGCTTAATGACAAGAAGACATGAGGAACTCTACATGGATATCACCCCCATATCTATCCAAAATTGACTCCAATGCTCTCTATGAATCTTGTCCATACTTTTTCATCACATACATTAGTAATGGAGAATAAAGACTAATCTTTCCTTCAACCTCCTCCACAAGACTCTCCAATTTTGGATCACAGGGCCACTCCTCCTCTCCAAGAGTCTCTATGACAGGAGAAATCTCCTCCCTAGCATGTTTATACCAAGGCTGGTAAGTACCCTCATAACATTCTCAGATAATTGGTGACTCATCCAAACAATCTACAAAATGATTTGACAATCATGTGTCCACCTCTCTGATCTAGAACACTTTGTCGATTCCTCTCTACAAGATTCGCTAATATGTCTGGATGTTGTAACAAGAAATTCTCCACTTAGTGAAACTTATCTTGTAAGTCTCAAATCCTCTCTTCATGAACTAGAAGGATTTGTCTGACCATCTCAACATCTATTTTCCCCAAAGAAAATCCATCACCCATGCCCATGGAATTCACCCAAGCTCCCAATGTTGCATTATTCCACTCAGTAGTCACAACCACCGGTGAGGGATAGGAATATATAGCCATACATCCAAATGTGGGATCAAGATGGCAATCTCTACTCTCAAAAACTCTTTACTCAAAACCACCTTTATCGAAATACATATGATAGTACCAACCACCTTATGCTATCCTAAGTCGACAACCTTGAATGATGTACATGCAGCCTCAAGTAGCAACTCAACTTGTCTCACAACATCCTATCTAAAAAAGTTATGAGTCAACCCCTTATTGTTGGGTGTGTATTATATTCTTTCCATGACTAGCCCCATGTGTGGGGGGTCACAAGGGGGGTGGTATCCCCCCTATTTGTTGCGATGGGAGCGGCAAGGGGGTCACATAGGGGGGGAAGCCCCCCTTGTCGAGGGGTTTGAGGGGGTGGTAGCCCCACTCTATGGGGTCTAGGGAAGTGCCACAGGGAAATTTTTTTTGGACCATATATTAGGTGGGAAGACCTACTTATGGTTTTGTGCATGGTTTTGGGCATGATAGTTTTATGCCCATGGTATTTTGCAGATTTGTTCAAGGGAACTATGGTTATGTTCTAATCCAAGGTTAATGGATTGGGGTTTATGGATGCTTCGACATGTAGATATATGTATTGTAACATTGAAAGAAATAAAATGAAAAATCAATCTGGTAGTCTCAGTTTTGGGATCCAGGGGAAAATCCCTGTGTATATATTTTTTATGTTTAATGCTCTCGCCATTGTTTATTTTCTGTTTTTAGAATTCGTATGCAGGTAATTTTTGTACAGGGTTAAAACCTACACTTATCAACCATCACTGCTATCTTCCTCTTGTTGATATCTAGATGAACATAGATCAAATGGGTTTCTCCTATGACTTATGATGATGTGGGCTAAGCCTCCATGACTACACCCAACACCTATGTCACCTCAATTGTTGGCTTCTCTATGCTCCAAAGTTAAGAACTGTTGGGTCAAAGAGAATCATTTGCATAATGTTCCTTGGTGAAAATCCAAAATGATACTGCCTTTTTCTCTGTTGAGGCATCTAAATTCTTGGACTCTCCATCCTTGGTTACCTTCGACTTCCCATTTTCCTTCGTCTTCTTTCTCTTATCACCATACTCTTTGGATCAAAATTATGATCACCTCTATAGTTCGATAGTTTATCGAAAATGATGATAGTTGCTACAAGACTTTGAATGTTTTGTCGCCATAACTCACTATGTGCCAATGACTATAGTCATACATAAAATGGAACAAATTTTCCTCATCTAACATATATTTGATCTCCAACATAGGCCCCAAAACCTCTTTGATATATGTTTGTATCTTCCGTGATTGCTTCAAGGACATCAACTAGTTTCGAGCCATCCATGCTTTATTGTCAGGCCTAAACTATACATAGAAAGTAGCCTTCAATATCCCTATGTGGATATCTTATCCTTGATGGGATTTGCTACAAACTTCTCTACCTAATTTCTCCACCATAGCTTATCAGTCCCTGTGAGAAACATGGTTATAGATTCACCTTGGCATCCTTTGAACTTCAACTCACCTGATCTAAGTATTTTTCAATATCCCAATAGGAATTCCCTGGAACCTTTGTATTTTTTGTCGCATCATACAACTCTATTTCTCTTATTTTAGTCTTCATAGAAGTGCTAAACAACCCTTTCCCAACAACATTATTCAATATAACAATCATGTCATCTTGATCCTGTAACTTCGGTTGAATGATAGTCAACTTGTTCTCTATTTCCTTCAATATTTCTACTATATTCTTATCTATTACCTATACAATAACATCTCTGACATCATGAACCTCTCTTATGGCTTGATTGAAATCTTGTTTCATTTGTCGCATCTCGATCTCTAATTTATCTATTTCTCCATCATTCCCTTTTGATGAGTCTATTAATTGACTCATCACCTGCTTGATATTTTCCAAATATCCCTTCATATTTGGGGTTTTAGGGTCCTTGTCTATTTCATTTCCACCCATTGTGATCCAGCAACACAAACTTATAACTCTAAGAATCTTAGGTACATCTAACTACTAGCCCTGTGATCATCTCAACTAACATGTTGTATTTGTAATGATTCTCCACTAGTGTTTGGCATATGTTGATATTCTTTGCATGACTTAAATGCACCACATACAAAGGGGAGTCCTAGGGGGAGCCTTTTAGCCACCCCTCCCACTCCCCTGCATGGGCTTTGGGGCAATGCCCTAAGAAAAAAAAAGGGCATTTTTTTGAGCCTTTTTTTGGCAGTTTTCAAGCCATGGTTTTGTTAAAAGTGGTTTTCTAGCACATGGTTATTTTTCCCATGGTTTTGTAATTTCAATTAAATATGGTTGGATTGAAATTTCATGTATTGCATAGGATATATATTGTATTGTAAGATTATATAAAAAATAATGAAAAAAATGCTTGTTTATCTTCCTGAGTTTGGGTTTCGAGGATAAAATCTTTGTGTAAATTGTTTGTTTCCCATTGTACCATTTTTTTATTAATAGTATGTTTCAAGTGACTAATTTTTTTCGGTCAAAAAACATTCATTATATTACCATAGCAAAAGTGTCAACAAAATACAGCAACACTGCAACAAGATATAATTTCATAGGCTTAACAGGTGGCACAAGCCTTGCTCTAAATAGTAAGAAGCATGAAGAGAAGCCAAGACAATCAGTGTCTTTGATTATTGCCGACACAAAAAGAGAAAAATCACATGTTTCAGAATTACACATTAAGGAGGGGGATTGGGAGGAAACATGGGAGGTGTAGCAAAGAAAGTAGCACATTCATGCATGTGATAATCAATGTGTTCCACCTGAGTCTCCAGGGTGCGAAGATGGTCATTTGTGCATTGGAGCTGGTGTCGGAGACCTTCCACAGAGACCAGGGTCTCATTCTACATATGCTGGAGGTCATTGATATAAGCAACCAATTCATTCATATCATCATACCTATGCTCTCTCAAGGAATCAATGTTGATATGTATGTTGTTCAGCTGGGCCGCGATGGACTCCAAGGTGACCGGAGCTTCTACATGGCCTGGGGAGCGGGTTGGGGACAGGGCCATTATCCGCAACGGAGTGGAAGCTCTCAATCGACTCCGATTTTGAGGTAGGACCTCCATGCTACTATTGTTCTTCCATCTGTGGGGTGGCACTCCCCCTGCGAGAACGCCCTTCCTATCCAAGGATAACACCAACACCACCACCACTAGTCGCACTGCCACAGGAAGCATATTGCCTAACCAGATAAACACACCACGAAATATTGAATTCACAATAATGAATTAAAACTCCACTTATGGTACCTCAGTCATTGGATAATATGATTCACTTAGGAGCGAGGCATAAGTCCCAAGCACCAACACCATAACCACAGCCAGCAAGGAAGTAGGGGGGCATGCCACTGGTCCCGCGGTCTGAAGAACTCATCCAGCCCTACAGGTAGCACCTGAAGTCACTCTCCCCCCCCCCCCCCACCCCCCTTACTATCGCTCTAGTGAAGCTTCCTCGAACCACAGATAGAGTTGAGCTAAGGAGAAATTTGTGCCTGCTCCTATCCCGTGCATTCCAATCCCGAGACCACAAAGTTTGTCATGCCATATAGAGAAGCCTTCCCCCAGATTCCATGGCCACGCTTGATGCAAGTGAAAATTCCCCTTCCAGTCACATTTGACAGACTCATCTTATTTTACTGCCCCAAGCCACAGCCTGAGCTAGGTCACAAAAAAACCACACCTCTTTTCTCTCTCGGTACTCTCTTCTCATCACCCAATGCCTACGAAGGCCACCTGCATGTCCCTGTGCGGTATTAAACACTTCTCATAGGGAGAGACGTACGGGTTCCAACGTCTTTCATTGTGTTTGTGTGGTGCATGGAGGCCCCTCTCACTCCACAACCCATGGCACCGCCAATTGGTCCTCATAATAATCACCCCCATCGTGGATTCAAGTGACTATTTATATAGGGTTAAAACTTACATTTTCTATCATATCATTTTTGGCTTCAAGGGGACACCTTTGTGGCTAAGGGGTTTGGCTTGGGCCTATGGTAGACCTTGTTACAGTGGGAGATGTGCATAAGTGATTCATGTGGTAAAAATAAATGGAGAGTTGTTTAAAAATAGAGATCGAGAAACTCAATGGGAAAGTTTTAAGTTGGGGAATCTCAAAATGATATACTTTTTGGTGGAAAAATATTAGTGGATTGATGTGGACCCAATTTCTGCATAGACGAGGATGTCAATAAAATACTAGACAACATTGAATTGGAAGGAAAACAACACAATATGATTATGTCTCTCCGATTCAATATCATTGAACTTGTCTGGGGAAGCAATAGCAAAGGCTTTGTGTGACAAGTCATGGGGTTTTGTATCAATCTAAGTATGTGGCGAACAAATTTTTCTTGCAAAAAAAAGAAGAATAACCTAAGGATGAAGGAAGGGGAATTGGTGATAGAGCATCTAACCACCTTCAATATTGTGGTGAATCAATTGTTGTCTTTTGATATTAATATTTCAGATGAGGATAAGTGCATTATCTTGTTATGTTCACAACCAACAAAGTTACCAACTTAAAAGGAATTGTACTGAGTTCTCATTATTTTAGAGGTTGCAAAAAATCATCAGATTTTAAAAAGTGTTGATGCAACATCAATCTTTTTCTTTTGAGCATATTTTTGACACTTTAAATTTTCTTATATATTAATTATGAACATTTTTTTAAATGTTAGTGATTTTTATGATGATTTTGAAAAGTTTTGATGCAACATCAACTCTTTTTTTAGAGGAGCTTATCTTGGACACTTTAAATTTTCTTATGTATTAATATGGATAATTATTTATTAAATGTTGGTTATTTAACAATTTTTGAAGTTTTTTTGTTATTTTTCTTCCCTTAGATGTTTGTTTTTTAAATGTTTTTCAAATTTGTGTTTTTTTTGCTTTTCTTTTCAAATATTTTTATGGCAAAATTTTTTTTTGCATAGTTAAAAAAATGGTCAATATTTTAAAGCTAGGATTTTCTATATATGTATGTATCGTTAATTAATATTTCAATGCACATCAAATAATTGTCACTAAAAAATCAATAATTTTAAACATTCGACAAAAAATACACATTTTGAATATAGATATAATTAAAAAATACACATTTTGGGACTTTTTTGCTAAAAATGACATGTCAAATAAATTATTTTTATGGGAAAATTTGAACAAAAAAACTTTTAAAATAATTTATTTTTGAATTTTATGTCAAAAAATAATAAATTTCAAAGGTTTTTTTTCAAAAAATAATGATTCACATAAAAATTATAGTGAAACTCAGATAATAAAAATATTAAACATATATCAACAATAATTGAATACTTATTCTAATCATAAAATCTCAAAGTCAAAACGTTACAAGTATAACTAACAAATAGTTCTCAAAATTGAGCTTGATTTTCAAGCATAACTTAAATTTAATCAACAATATCATATAATCCATGTTCATCATTACTTGATCTTGACGGACATTTCTGGATAGAATCGGAGGGATCGGCGAAGATGGCTAGGTTTTTTGGTGCCGCCAACACGCTGCAGCACTGCGAAGGAACAGAGAAATCGGAGAGACCCTGGGGGAAATCGAGCGCAGGAATCATGGATCTGCACACGCCGGCATGGGTTTGGTACTGTAGCGATCTTTCTGCACCAAATCGGCTCCCGAAGGCTGATTTGAATGCACACAGGTCATGGACGAGATCGTATTACCTGTCTAAGGGTTATTTTTATTGTAAACTGCTTACTTCTATTGAAACAGGTCACGGCAAGGATGATACTGCTAGCAAACGACCAGATCCGCAAACGTACTCAGAACACCATCTTGAATCAGAGGCATTATGTGCGTTTATGGGCAAGGGCGAAGCGGAACGACTGGAGATGGCCGTGTTTGCGGGAGCCAAACAGAGTGAGGATGACCAGATCTGGGGCTTTCCCATGGATATCACTGTTAATAATGTTGGATCTGTCGCAACTCACATAGAATCTACTACAACAGCATCAGGTAAACCGCTGGTTGGAGGCGGACCTTTCTCTTCCACAGTGAGAAGATATTTGAACCCCAGATCTGCCATTTTTTCGCCAGATCTGGCTCATAAACCAGTGAATCAGGGCCTCATGAACACAGATCTGATCCAGATCTTCATTAAATCGATTGAAGGCAAACATTTTTGCATGAGATTCAGTAAGGGGATGAGCATACACGATTTAAAAAAGAAGATCCAGGGTCATCTTGGAACCCCAGCTCAATATCAAAACCTTATATATTCTGGGTTCAGTTTGCAGGACAACCAAACACTCCAGCACTACGGCATTACCAACGATTCAACCATCATTCTTAATCTTCGACTGTGTGGTGGAAGCGCTGGTACCAGCTCAAAAAATACCAGCTCTTTTCGGGATGCAGTGAAAGGGAAAAAAATGGAAAATAAAACAGCACCACCAACAGAGTTACCAGGACCCTACATTGTGGAACAAAAACCAGAATCACCAACGTTACAAGTAACTATGCCAGAGGTAACTAGCCTTCACACCGATTTATCTGAAAATGCAGTTATTTGTAGATTTAATGGTTTCTGGCCAAAATCAGATGCCCTGCATCAATGGATCTCTACAACATGGACATCAAACTGTGAAATTTACCTCTGCCCTAAAGGGTACTTCATAGTTAGATTCAACACAGAACAAGAACGTGACAGCATTATTAATCAGGGTCCTTGGTTCTGGGGCAGTGCTGGCCTCTTCCTCACCCCCTGGTTTCCTGATTTCGACGCCAACACAATGAAAGTCTCAACGATGCCGGTTTGGGTAAGGCTACATGGTCTCCCGCTACACTTCTGGCATCATAAAGTATTAGCAGCCATTGGGAATTCCCTGGGAAAATTCCTAAAAATGGATGAAGAAAGAGCTATTAGGGGCATATTTACATTTGCCAGAATATGTGTAGAAGTGGATCTTAGTCAGGGGCTACCCGACCACATCACGCTGAACTTCAATAACTCTCAATGGATACAACAGCTCGACTATGAGAACACAGTGTTCCGGTGTAGGGGATGCACGCAAACAGGGCACCTTCAGTATAACTGCCCTTTTGCTCGAAAGGACCCCACGGGAACCAAGAAACAACAGAAAAAGCCGAAAGGATGGCAGCACACTGAACCATTGGAAGAAGAGGACATAAACGTGGAGTCTACAGAGGAACAGACAGAACCCGAACCCCAATTGCAGCAGACACATACTCAGGTAGAGAATGCCCAAAGTTCATACTTGGGGCCACACATTACAGATCTGCAACAAGAGCCGCAAATGGAAACAAGTGGCATCAAGCGAGCACATGGATCTGAGGGCTCAGAATCTGACAAAGAACTTCAACTGATCCCAATGGAAAATCAGCTAGCTATTATTACACCCAGTCCTGACACTGGTGGTTGGCGGCGGGTTGAGAAGAAGAAGGGCAGAAAAGTTTAGCTTTGCTGATACATTTTAATTTTTATTTCTATTGCAGTAGTTTCCGGTTTTTACAGGAACAGTCATATACTATTTTGTTTCTTTTTTGTTTGCTGCCTGTTACCACAGGTACAGCCATCTGAATATGCCTTATGGCATCTACAAAATGTAATTTTATCAATATGAATAAAATTACGACTTTTTCCTAGGGGAAAAAAATCCATGTTCTTCATCTTCTAGAGCTTCATTATTGTCTTCTTCCATAGTATTATGTGCTTTAGTTTGGCCATTTCCCTCTCCTCTTAGATCTTTGATGTCTACAAATCTCTCGAAGTATCCCTTTCTAATCATTCCATCTAATGGTGGTTGAGGTTCCTTTTCCTCTTTAACCACACGTGATTCATTAAAATCCCCTTTCCTCAAACCAACTTCTTTCACTGCATCTGGAATAAATTTAATAGCATTAATTATTTGTTGAATAAAATGGCATTGTAGAAAGTCTTTTTCAATGGCTATGCGATTTATTCCTTTTTGTAGGCAATAGTTAGTGTTGTACCTAATCATCAAGTACAAAAGAAATAATCAAGTAATTTTTTTTTGTCGATCAAAAACACTAGATTTATATTATTGAAGATTAAACAAGTACATTCAGATGGCCATCAACTCATCTTGCCTCACTCCAACCAGATTTGTTGGTGAGGAGAGTTGGGATATAAAGCAGAAGTTTTAACAACTTGCGCCTTATTTCTAGAGGGCTTCACAACCATACAAGCCAAAAAACTAACAAAACAAGAATAGAACCTAGCACATTCATTTCAAGGTGGTGGACATGGTGGGTGAAAATATGCACGAGCCGGATGCTCCCTTTGGTCATGCTGGTGAAATTCAATATGCTCCTATCGAGCTTCAATCCCCTGGAAATGGTCATTTGTTCTTTGTGAGCTTCTACAAAAATTTGTTAATTATTACAAGATTTCATCTTGATTGAATTGTATATCATTCCAATAGGCCACATTTTCATTTTGATCCTTGTACCAGTGGTTACGGAGGGTATCCAAGTTGGTATGGATTCCTCTTAATTGCTCAACAGTTGAATCCAAAGAGGTGACTTTGACAACTTGTCTAGGGCTGGTGCATGTTTCTATGTTATCTCCTCCTCCTTATCTATGTTGGTTGAACGAGTCTCATTAGAGGAAGAGGCCCCACCACCTCTAATATTTATGTGACCACAGTATCCACCCCCTTGACGGGGTCTTCCTCTCTGCCTCCGTATATCTATAGGAAGAAGAAAATTTTTAAGAAAACTGAGACCCCACTCTAGTAGACGCTTGCTTGCCACAACACAACACAATCTCAAATACCCACCATAAAACTACACAGCATCCAGGTTTCAAGGAATGATTTCCACAAAACCAAGACCAAACCACCCCAACCACCCAACACAAGAAGGATAATTCAACCCCACAAAATCACATAACCCCCAAGACCTAACAGTATATTTCCTGCAATCCAGCAGTGAGGGTCTTTCAAGTTGTTGAGGGCCTCTTAGCTTGAAAAGTGAGCTTTCGTATAACACATGCTAAATTTCTCTTCCCCTCAAGACCGTGCTTTGTCTTAGCCCCTAGGCCGATTGGGCTTGAAGTCACGATAGAAAGGTTCAATTGATCACAAGTCCACTACTGGAGGCTTGGGATTATTTTACCAAGGGTCTAAACACAATGTAAATATCACCAAATACTTTCAATCTCCAATAACTCATAGGGCCATTAAAATAGTTCCCTTTCTTTTTGATATTATGGGTGACTAACTTCGCCCAGTAAAGATATCATCTCCCTTGAACAATATCCCAAACAATAACAACAGAAACAAAATTAGATATAACCAACAAGCACCATTCTAAGCAATAGAAAGTTACCTAAACATATCTGATGAAGGATTACCACTAGCATAGAAGAAGAGACGACAGTTGGTGAAGACGCCAAATCCCATAGAGGAAGAAGACATTTACCCACTCAAATTCCAATGACCCCGATTCACCTAGATCCAAAACAAAACCTTCAATACAAAACCAAACACATTGAATGATGGAAGCTACTGAATGCTTACCACCCCAACCTTTTGGCTTCATCGTAAGCCTGAATGATAAGTATAGCCACCACCCTTGATCTCAACGTTTTTTTCATCTCCTACCACAAACAAACTATGAACTTCCTCCGCCTGAGAAGATGATATACCCCTCCCCTCTCTAGAGACTTTTGTTTTCAAACAAAGTACCCCCCATCAACTCTCATTAACTCACACATGGCTTACAACTAGCTGAGGATGGGAATCCTAAGGCCCTCTCTAATGCATGTCAGTCACCCCTATCGGGGGAAATAATCAAGAAAATTAGTATAAACACATAAAAAATAAAAAAGGAAGAAAATAAAAAATATATGTATCAGGCATCAAATATATATCTCATACCTTGCTAACTACCTCATAATTTCTACCATATCAAAGCTCAACACGATATATAAATATTTGTCCCACTTGGTTACTTCGTTTATCTTTAATATACCATGCAAAGTCCATTTTATTTTCATCTGGTGCCATATTTCATTTTCTAACATTCTTCAAGTTGATTTTGAGGGGTCAATTGCTTGACTTTTACCATAACGAGTAGTTTGGTTTTGTTAGGAGTCAATGATCCAAAAACATTTATAAATACTTTCTTTAATGTCCTTTCCATATCTATCTATCTATCTATCTATCTATATATATATATATATATATATATATATATATATATATATATATATATATATATATAAGTTTGTATTTTATTATCATAAGAAATTATACTCATATTATATTAAAAAAGATTATACTTGAAATTTATACAAAGGTAAATATTTTAATACTTAACAAAAGAATATTATAACATAATATATATATAAAATATTGTATTTAATTATCATAAGAAATTATACTCATATTATACTAAAAAAAGATTACACTTGAAATTTAAACAAAAGTAAATATTTTAATAATTAACAAAAAAATATTATAACATCATAAAAAAATATTATATATATATAACCCAAATAAAACATAAAATTGTAATTAAAAAAATCAACATTAACTTAAATAAATTAAATAAAGAAATAATACAAATTCAAAACAACATAAAATAAAAAAAATAATAATAATAATATTAAAAAATCTATGAAATTCAAAATGTTTAATAATATAATTTTAAACAACATTAAAAAAAATTAAATTAAAAAAATAAAAATAAAATTAGAGAATAAAAACAAAAAATTAAAATTGTAAGCTTGGTAGCACAATTAGCAAAAAACATGTTGGCAAGCCCTTATGTATCCAAGTGATCGGAAGTTAAATCCCCCATATGGTCACCAACCCAACAAAAATAAAATTAAATTAAATAATAAAAATTAAAATTATAACAAATTAAAAATTTCAAATTAAAAAAACTAAAATTAAGAATTTTAATTTAAAAAATAAAAATAGAAAAATTTAATAACAGAAAAAAAATTAGGGTGTCGTGCAACAAAGGGTCGCGACACAGCGAAAGCGACAGGGTTCCACTACCACCACTCTTGTAAGGCCCTGGGAGTCATTGTGCGATGCGGTGTAATCAACGAAGGGTGCACCACGGGTGAGCGAATAGCTAGAGGGTGACCGGTGAGTTGGGTGCGCCCGCACGGTGCGACGAGTTGGCTAAACGATGGAAAACACGAAAGTCATCTTCAAAAAATGACTAAGTGTTGAGAAGTCGTGGTGAACTTATATGATGGGTGGTCCCACGTATGGGCACCCACACCATGGGTCGATGCGACAGAGGGGCCGAGTTGGATGAAACAATGGGTCGGCTTGGTGGGCCAACACCCCAACTGAAGGGCCAACCACCATATAAAGGATTGGGCAGAATGGTGGACAAAAAATCATCAAGAAATATTCTAAGTGTCTTGATGAGCAACAAGTGCGAGCTCACTTAGAGGAGGCGAGCTGAAATCTTGGCGAGGTGTAGGCAGAGTACACGGGCCGAAGCACTTAGCCGTAGAATGGAGGAACAAAGTTCGGTTGGCCACGGGTAGTGCAGAGCCACAGGGCAGGTCGACAAGTTTAGGCCGCAACGAGTTGAACGGGAGTCGGGCTGCAGGCTTGGCCGCGAGTTGGGCGAGCGCACACGGAGGCGCTAGGTAGACCACGGTTTGGCACATTGAGCGAGTCGAGCGAGCAAGGCGAGCTCAAGCAAGGGCACCAGCTGGTCGAACAAAACAAACAATCGAGTGACTCGGCCGGGTAGGCGAGTCAGAGTGTCTGGGTGAGGGTAAACGAGCGAGACAAGTCAGCCGGGTGGGCGACACGAGACTTGGCAGACGAATGAGTTTGGGCGGTGGGAGCTCGGGCAAGTTGGAACGGCGAGTTGGTGAGCACATGCAGTGGGTTAATACAGCGTGCTAGGCACCCGTGAACGATACTTGGAATGCACGAAGGCATCGGGCAACGTGAACGGTGGGCATGCCCAAGGCGAGTCGAGTGAACCGTGGGCCAGTGCGACAGTTGGGTTTGAGCGACGAGTGAGGAAATGGTGCGGACAGTTGGTGCAACAGGAAGGCGAGTTGCGGTGTGCGTCGAGTGGGCGACACAACCCGGTAGCATTGCATGGGCAGGTGAATGACAGGGCTCCAAACTTCTAAACGACGAGTTGGTTGAGGCAACGTGTGGGTGCCTCTACTCGGTGAAAAGGTGAGGCTGCATGGTGTGCAGTCCGAAGTGTAAAATTTTCAGGTTGATTGTAAATTTGTAAAAACTAAATATTATCATTATTGTTTGGGCAGACTCATATTGCAGGGAGTTTCCCCTCCCAGTTTATATCCGTTGTGCACTTTATGGTTAAAATGATAATGATGATGATGATGAATGTAATGTGAATGTTTCTGTTGTGTTAACGAAAGATAAATACATGGTAAAGTTGAAAACTAAACTAAGTATAGAAAGTAGGCATAGTCCACACTTGCAAGTATTGTTAAAAAGAAAGTGGGTGGTGGTGCTGCACCCCCCATCGTGCAGTTGGAAGATTACCTCTAGGGTAGATGCGTGACAAGTGGTATCAGAGGCTTACTAATACGAGGCAAAAACGTCTGAAGACTTGGCATATGGTTCAAGTTTGTAGGTGACTTTGGTGGATGGTATATACAAGATCATAAAGAAGGAAAATGGCAGAAATGATGGATGAATCTCATGTTGTGACAGGTGAATCTAGCAAGGATGCAGGTGAAGATTTCTTTAATAGGGTATTGGATTGTATGCAGGAATTTTCTTCTGACATGGCTTTGATGAAGGCTAAGAATGTACAATTTCAATAATCATATGCGAAGGTGAAAGGGGAGCTCGAGGACCTCAAGGTTCGATATGAGTATACTGAATGGCAGTATACACAAATGGAAGAAGAAATCCAGAATATTGGTGAAGCAAGAGATCAAGGTTTGTCTGAAATCTTGAAATTACAACAAGCTCTTGGCGATGCTCGAAATGAGATCATGGTTTTGAAGAGCGTTTTTGGGCACAACTCAGGTGGAGGTGTGGCCCATGTGAAAGTTAAAGAGCCAGATGCTTATGATAGGACGAGGAGTGCGAAAAATCTTGGTAACTTTATATGGGCTATGGAGCAATACTTGGAGTGTTTGGGGATGTCTGATGAGGAAACCAAATTAAACGTAGCTGCTCAATTCTTGATGAAGGATGCTAAGATGTGGTGGCGAAGGAGGATGGATCAGATTGCCAATGGAAATGTTGAAGACATAACTTCGTGGGATGACATGAAGAAGGCTTTGCAAACTCATTTTAGTCCACAAGATGAAACATGGGATGCAAGGATGAAGATAAAATACATAAAGCAAACGGAAAGTCTGCAGGCATATTAGCGAGAGTTCTCAAGTGCAGTTTTGGAAATTCCAGACATGGCGGAAAGGGACAAGGTGTTCAACTTTATCATAGGGCTGAAACCTTGGGTGTGGAATGAAGTGAAGAGGCAAAAGATAAAGACACTTGAGGAGGCATTTGTTGTTGTGGATCGTTTGGTGGAACACTATGATGAGGGTTCTGATGAGAAGAAGAAAAGGAATGACAAACCAAAAGAGAAACCTACGAAAGAGGAGACTTTGAGATTGTATGACAAGTCGAAGACGAAGAAACCATTGAAGTGTTGGATTTGTGAGGAACCACATATGGTGAAGAATTGTCCTTCAATACCAAAAGTGGCTACCTTGGCACAAGCCAATACGAAGAAGAAAGAAGAAACTTCTATAGGAGTTATGCAAATTTTGGGAGCTACAGTGGCTACGGAAGCTGTCTCAAGGAGAGACCCAGAAAGAAATAGATTGGAGTATGTCGAAATGAAGGTTGGGAGTGTTGTTGTACTCACTATGGTAGATAGTGGGGAAACTCATAACTTTATGAGCGAGGATACTGTGAGAAGATTGGACTGAATTTTGTACTGGTGTAGGCACAAATGAAGGCAGTGAATTCTCCTCCAGATTATGTGATCGGTGTAGCTGAGAAGGTGGATGTGACACTTGGTGAATGGATTGGGAGAGTCGACTTCACTATAGTGTGGATAGATGACAATGATGTTGTACTAGGCATGGAGTTTATGAAGCAATTTGAAGCGATGGTTATTCCCCATTTGAAGAAACCATACATTTATAACGGACGAGAGGATGTACCTATCGGTGTTCCAACCATAGAAGTAACTAAGCTCGAGTGTAAACTGACAGCGATGAATATGGAGAATGGGAAACGAGATGAAGAGGTCTATAAGCGGTTGTCTGTTGCAAAGGCAAAGCTTATGGAGAAGTCACAGGTTATCAGGACATTGTCAGATAGCATCTTGGATCTATCTAGGAGGCTAGAGGTAGTGGAAGATGATGAGGATGAAGAGTATGTGAGGCCGAATGTTCAGACGGAGGATCGAGAGGCATACTTGCAGATATTAGAAGTGGAGGATCTAGATAGGTGGATTGAGTTGATCAGTGAGGGAGAGCCTTCAGGCTCTACTCCCTCCTTATCTTCTTATACTATCATGGAGATGAGGTTCATTGTTAGTTGCTCATGGCAGTGAGTCTCCAACATTTTGAGAAGGCATCTAGGGGTGAGATGACACAGATTGACAAGTAGCATGCAGTGGACAGTCATGATGATGTAGGGGCATGAGTTCTGGTAGAGGTGATGCATGGTTGGATTAGCTACCCAGCTAATCACTGACATGCGGGGTACCAACATGTGATTCCTTGCAGAACAGTGCCATATCTTTGGCATGAAGCAGGTCTAGTGGTGGACACTTGAATTACTCATATACACAATTTGTGTGGATGAGTGCCTTGGCGACAGATGGTCGTTGGGATGGATAATTTTCCAAGTCGACAATGACTTGAGGTGGGGGAGGATGTAAGGCCCCGGGAGTCATTGTACGATGTGGTACGATCAACGAAGGGCGCACGACAGGCGAGCAATGAGCTGGAGGGTGAACTGCGAGTTGGACGCGCCCGCACGATGTGACAAGTTAGCTGAACAATGGAAAATGCAAATGTCATCTTCAAAAAATGACTAAGTGTTAAAAATTCATGGTGAACTTATATGATGGGTGGTCCCACAAATGGGCACCCACACCATGGGCCGACGCGACGGAGGGGTGAGTTGGACGAAACGATGGGTCGGCTTGGTGGGCCGGCACCCCAACCAAAGGGCCAACCGCCATATAAAGGAGCGGGTAGAATGGTGGACAAAACATCATCGAGAAATCTTCTAACTATCTTGGTGAGCAACAAGTGCAAGCTCACTTAGAGGAGGCAAGCTGAAACCTTAGCAAGGTGCAGGTGGAGTACACGGGCCGAAGCAATTAGCTGCAGAATGGAGGAATAGTGTTCGAATGGCCACGGGCAGCGTGAAGCCACAAGGCAAGTCGACATGTTTAGGCCACAGTTAGTTAACCGAGAGTCTGGCCACAGGCTTGGCCACGAACTGGGCAGGCACACACGGAGGCACTGGGCAGACCACGGGTTGGCGCATCAGGCGAGCTGGGCAAGCTTGGGCTAGGGCACCAGTGGGTTGAACGAAACGGATAGTCGGGTGACTCGGCCGGGTAGGCGAGTGGGTGTCCAGGTGAGGGTAAAAGAGCGGCGAGACGAGTCAGCTGGGCGAGCGACATGAGACTTGGCAAGCGGACGAGTTTGGGCGGTGGGTGCTCGGGCGAGTTGGAACCGTGAATTGGTGAGCACGTGCGGTGGGTTGACATGGCGAGCTGGGCGCCCATGAATGATAGTTGGAATGCATGAAGGCGTTGGGCAGTGTGAACATTGGGCGTGCCCAAGGCGAGTCAGGTGAACCATGGGCTGGTGCAATGGTTGGGTTTGTGCAACTGGTGAGGAAACGGTGTAGACGGTTAGTGCAATGGGAAAGCGAGCTGCAGGTGTGCAACGGGTGGGCGACACGGCCCAGCAACATTGCATGGCAGCTAAACGATGGGGTGCCGAACTTCTAAATGACGAGTTGGTTGAGGCAGCTGGTGGGCACCTCTACCCATTGAAAAGGTGACGCTGCACGGTGTGCAGTCCGAAGTGTAAAATTTGCAGGTTGATTGTAAATTTGTAAAAACTGAAGATTATCATTATTGTTTGGGCAGACTCATATTGCAGGGAGTTGCCCCTCCCGGTTTATATCCGTTGTGCACTTTATGGTTAAAATGATAATGATGATGATGATGAATGTAATGTGAATGTTTCTGTTGTGTTAACAAAAGATAAGTACTTGGTAAAGTTGAAAAATAAACTAAGTATAGAAAGTAGGTGTAGTCCACACTCACAAGTATTGTTAAAAAGAAAGTGAGTGGTGATGCCGCATCCTCCATCGTGTGGTTGGAAGATTACCGCCAGGGTAGGGGCGTGACAACTCTAGTCATGTCATGACCCTTGACCCCATCACTTTAGTCGTGTTGCGGCTCTTGACCCCATCACTCTCGCCGCGTCGTGGCCCTTTAGTGACAAATTTTATTTTATTTTTATTTATTAATTTTATTTTTTTTCAATTTATAATTTTTTTTTTCATATATATATATATATATATATATATTATTTTGGTTAGTTATTCTTTTTTAAATTTGAATAAAAAAATTTATTTGTTATATTTTTTAATTTTTTAATTTTGTTTTTCTATTTTCTATTTTTTATTTTTTTTACTTTGTTAAAAAAAAAAAAAAACAAACAAACAAATTTAACTTACCTTTTTTTTTTTTTAATTTCCATTTTTAGATTAATATTTTCTTTGAAAAGTATAAGAAAATGTTTCAAAAAGGAAATTTACGGAAAAAATAAATAAATAAATAAATAAAATAGAATAAAAATAAAATTTAAAAATGATTTTTCCCATTTTAAAGTCCTAAAAATTATTGTTTTTTGTTGTTTTTGTTGATCTCCTAAAAATATTACAAATATGGGTTTTTTTGTGTTTTTCTCCTAAAAAGCTTATAAATGTGATACATTTTTGTGGTTTTTACCCTAAAATATATGATTTTTTTATTATTATTTTGAAAAAAAAAATATTTAAAAAGTTTAATTTTTCAATAAAAATATAATGAAACAACATATTTACCCTTTTTAAATGGTAAAAATAAAAAGAAATCTAACTTTTTAAATGCAAAAGTCTCCTATTGAATGTCTTATCGATGACTTTGTAGTTCCTTCATAAAGTTTCAAACAAATTCTCCACAAGTTTTGATGCGATGTTGGGAATAGAAAAGATAAAATATAATATATAGTGAAGATTGTGGAATTACTTTAGGTTTTGTTAGATGTGAGAATCAAATTAAAATAGAAGGAAAAATAATATATAGCTAAGATTATGGGTTTAGATTAACTTTTGTGAAAAGGAGGATAAAAAATAAAATACAAATCGTAAAAATTAATTTAATTACCTAGTTAATGTTAAATAATTAAACTAAAAAAATTATTTTATTTTTGAAGGAAAGTATTAAAGGAAAATTTGTGGAAAATTTGAATAGAAAGTGTGTTAAGGAAAATTTGTATAGAATGCTTTGGAATAACTTTGGGAGAGAAATTTTGGAAGACCAATTTTCAGATAAATTTTTTTGGGCAATATTTCTAGGGATAAACTTTGGAGAGAAATTTTCATTCTCTGACTTGTAAATTTTCATTGACAGAGAGAGCATTTGTATCATTCAACATATTCTATGAAATTTCATGGATTCATGTGATAGTGAAGTTTCTATTTCTGCATCATCAACATATTGTTCACACAACAACTTTATTTCTATTGATGAATATAACATGAATGCTTTCATTATGAATAGAGAGTCGAATTTTTCACGTAGTAAGGAGTTTGATGAAAGTACAAGTAATGATATTGATCATATTAATCAAAAAATCCTAATCCTAAGGATTATAAAGGCACCATTGATGAAAGGGAGGATGAAAAAATTCTTCCAAACAAGAATTTTAGAGGCACAGATGAGGATATTTCATTTTCTCTGAGTTAGGATTTCAGAGGCACTCATGGTGATAATGAATTCCTCTAAGGATTTTAAAAGCGCAAACAATCATAATGGATTTCCCCAAAGTGATAATTTCAAAGGAATACGTGAGGAAGGTGAAGGATTTACTTTGTATGAGGATTTCAATGGAACATATGAGGATAGTGAAGGATTTACTCCAAGTAAGAATTCCAAAAGCACTAAACACGATGATGAATTTTCTCTTAGTGAGGCTTTCAAAAGCACCAATGATGATTATGGATTTCCTTTGAGCAAACATTTCAAAAGCATCGATGATGATGATGGATTTCCTCCAAGTGATAATTTTAAAAGCACAAACGAGATGATGAGTTTTCTCCAAATGAGGATTTCAAAAGCACAGACAATGATAGTGAAGGATTTCCTCCGAGCGAAGATTTCAATGGAAGAGATGAGGATAGTGTGTCAAAACCTATGAGTGAATTTGAATAATTGTCTAAGACATTTTATGTAAATGATGTTTGCATGGTAACTTGAAATAAATATTTTAACTTGCATATGATCTTACATGGAGTTATGAGTCATTTCTATTTTTTTGGATTATATGTTTTAATTATGAAGAATTCATTTGTTTAGAATACCCACAATGCAACAATAACTTTGATAAATAATGTATGTTTCACTCAATCAACTTAGTATTGATAATTTGATTAAAAATAATAAAATAATAGAAATTAATGTTGAATTTAGTTTCATGATATTATTTATTGTTATGATTTGATAGACCGTAGTTAAAAATTGTTGTAATTTTAATGCCCCATTAAAAAGGGAATACTTATTTTGATGGTTGATTTTTAAGTTTTCGTTGCAAAGGGACAAGTTGTGTTAAGCTAAAATTTCAAAATAATTATACTTTTAGCCTTTAAAATAAAAATTACTCTTATTGTAGTGACTCTTTGATTTAGGTGTTCATTTTTAAAGCTTTTTTAGTCATAATAATTAATTGATAATGCCATGGTTGAAATATGTTGAAAACTTAAGGTTTTTTGTAGTCATGATATTTGGTTTGAATTCCATAGTTGAAAAACGTCAAAATTTAAGGTTTTATGGAGTCATGATATTTTATCTTTAAAACCATAGTTGAAAACAGTTAGAATTTAAGGTTTTTTGAAGTCATGATATTTTATCTTTAACGCCATGGCTTAAAATTGTTGGAATTTTAAGGTTTTTCAGAGTCATGATATTTTAACTTCAGTGCCATGGCTGAAAAATATTGTAAATTTAAGTTTTTTTGAATTCATTATATTTTATATTTAACATCATTGCTAAATAATGTTGAAATTTTAACTCTAAAAAAATAGTGTTGATGCATCATTACCACTTTTCATTTTTAGGGTGTTTTTTCATGTTATTTGTGCAAAACAAATATTATTTTTCACTACCATTTCTTAAAAAATGTTAAAATTTTACCCCGATTAAAAGAAATGTTGATGCAACATCAACTCTTTTCATTTTCGAGGTGTTTTTTATGCAAAAATAAGGGATTTTTGGGCTTGAGTTCTCATTTTTAGGTTACAGTTCTTGTTCATTCGGTAACTTTGTTGACCAAACTTGTGGGATAGTTTGGTTGTTTCAATAGGTATTAATGCAACTACCTTAAAATTCAAAGAAACTATCTCATCCTTGTTGTTGAAGGAGATGAGAAGAAAAAGCATGAAGAGCCAGAACAAAGATTCTTTTTCTGTGAGAGGATGCTTCCAAAATAGAAATAGAAATAATTCCTCATGTGAGAGATAAAAATCTAGAGGAAGATAAAAGATATCCATGAATGTTCATGGAGGTATGTTGGAGATGTGGAAAATAAGCACACTACAAAAAAAACTATAAAGCCAAAACTGCAAAGAAAAGGAAGGGATCTAAATATGCTCCTTTTGTCAAAGAAAAAATTTCCTCAAATGAAGGAGGAGATGTGCACTTGGATTCTTCAAGTACACAAGTATATCACGAGGCATGATTGGTCGAATTACGCACATCTTTTCATATGAATCCTCATGAGGAGTGATTTTGTGAATATTAAATATTTGGCAATGGTGATGTTTTCTTAGGAGATGACATGAGAGCCAGAATCATAAGACAAGGGGAATTCAAGTTGAATTTCATGGATGGAAGGGTTAGGACACTCAGGTAGAAATTAAATTTTTATAAACAAGATGAGTGATGTGGGTGTACGATAGTGTTTGAAAAGGATACATGTAGGATGGTTTGAGGAAAAATGATAGTGTTGAGGGGAGTTCAAATTGGAACTCTATATAATAGGTTGGGAGTCATTGTCATTGTTGGTGCAATAGTTCCATTGTTTATCAGAGTGGCATAGAAGAAGGAAAATCCCTTGTAGCTTCAGGAGAAAAGATTATGTTGTGGCATCAGAGACTAGGAAATATTGGAGACAAGGGCCTTTGAGTACTTCATGCTAATGATATGGTAGAAGGGATGTATAATCATTATCTAGATTTTGATTCATGTGAAAAAAATTTATATGGGAAGAAAAATCGAGTGAGATTCTTCTCTAGTGCTAAGAGGGTAGAGGGAATACTACATCTAGTACACAATGATGTACTTGGACCTATGTCAATTCCATAATTGGGTAAATATTTGTACTACATCTCATTTATAGATAAATTTTCAAGGAATACTTGGATATATTTCTTTGGGAAGAAGTTTGAAATATTTGATAGGTTTAAAGAATTCAAGGCTCTAGTGGAGAATCGGGCAAAGAAGAAAATAAAGATGTTGTGCATTGATAATGGTGGAGAGTTATGTGGGAAGGAATTCAAAGAGTTCTATAAGAAGTGTGGTATAGCATGATAAAATAATACCCCTTACACACCTCAACATAATGGACTTGCAAAAAGGATGAAAAGGACATTGATGGAGAAAGCAATGAGCATGCTTAATGGTGTTGGGTTAGGACAGGAATTCTGGGTAGAAGCAACGAATACTACATGTTACATGGTAAATATATCACCCTTGTCAAAATTTGATAATAAGAATCCACATGAGGTATGGACTAGTAAGAAACAATCTCTCTCATATCTCAGGGTATTCATTGTGATTCATATGTACATGTTCCAAAGGAAAACATAGACAAGTTGGATAGAAAATTTTAAAGGTGCATCTTCATTGGTTATAAAGATTGTTTAAAAGGTTAAAAGATTTAGAACATAGAAACAAGAAAGGTTATGTATAGTCAAAATATGGTATTTAGAGCAGTGAAATATATTATCAAACAAGAAGTCCTATCAAGGGAGAAAGAACCAGAGAAGATAGAGTTTGAACTAAAGGATGATGAATCAAAATCTACAAAAGAATGAGAATAACTAGAAGAATATCCACATAGTCTGGTTTTGATGAGATTAGTTCAGAAAATAAGAGAGAAAAAACAGTATAATCCACCTTATTTCCATTGAAATTTTGTTTTTCTAATACTAAAGATTATCGTAAAACTTTTAGGGAGGCAAAGGATTCTAAGGATGGAAAACTCTACAAAAAGGCAATGGTTGGATAAATGGCAACCTTAGATAAGAATGAGGCTTAAGATTTAGAGTACTTACTCATTGAAAGAAAACCCATTAGCAAAAAATGGGTGTTTAAGAAGAAGTTGAATGCAAAGGAAAAGTGGAGAAATAAAAAGCTCGATTAATAGAAAAAGGTTATTCCCAAGTGCAGGGAATTAACTTTGGTGATTTCTTTTCTATAGTTGCAAAATTATCATCTCTTAGATTTATTTTATCTATTGTTGTTGTGTTTGATTTTGAGGTAGAATAGATGGATGCAAAGACAAAATTTATATATAGGTATATAAAAGAATATATCTAAGTAGCCATAAGGCTTTGAAGTGAAGGGTAAGAAAGAGTTGGTATGCCTGCTAAAAAAATCCTTGTTGGTTTGAAGCAGTCACCAAAGATGAGGTATCAAAAACTTGATACATATATACAAGGACATTTCTTCACAAGGAGCAAAGTAGATCATTGCATGTATTTTAAATTACTTTGTTATCATGTTATTTATTTGGTCTTGTATGTGGATTATATGTTGTTGATTATAAATGATCGGAAAATCAACCAGTAAGTGAAATCCCAATTGTCCTCTAAATTTGACATGAAATATCTCAGTTTTCTAAATTTTATTTTGGGCATTAAAATTAAAAGAGATCAAGCAAAGATAAAACTCTAGTTAAATCAGAGAAAGTATGTTGAGACAATATTGCATAAGTTTAGTATGAAGTAAAATGGAAAAGGTCCCTATTCTTGTAGGTGTAAAGATATCTGCAAATTAGTGACCATGACACAGGAGGAGGAAGAGGACATATCACTTGTTCCATATGTTAGTGTGGTTGGAAGTTTGATGTAAGAAATTATATGTACCATATCGTACATTGCACATGCAATGGGAGTATTGAACAAGTATATGTCAAAACCAAGGAGGGAGAATTGGACAACATTGAAGAGGATTTTTAGGTATTTGTGTGGCACTACTAGATATGGATTGTGCTACTAAGGAAAACCAAGATTGGGTAGACTGGTGGAAACCCATGGCTTTATTGATGCACACTGGGTTGGAGGTATGGATCGTAGAATATCTACAAATACGGTATGTGTTTAACCTATTTGGAGGAGAAATCAATTGCATGAGAAAGAGACAATCTATAGTGGCACTTTCAAGTACATGAGTTGAATACATGGTAGCGACTAATGCAAGCAAGGAAGTAGTTTGGTTATAGAAATTGTGTTAAGATATGGGGTTGGTACAACAAGCTATAAGGATAGGTTGTGATAGCCAAAGTGCAATTTTCTTGGTCAATAACCCTGCTTATCATTAAAAGACACAACCTATATATGTTTAGTATCGTTTTATGATAGATATGATTGAAAGCAAGAAGGTATTGCTGGTAAAGGTGGACACTTTGAAGAATGTTTCAGATGCATTAAAAAAAATATACGAGCACTAAAAATTTCTCTTGGTGTAGAGAAACAACGGACATCATTGCCCTTAATTTTTAACTATGTACTCATGTGGTCCCCAGTATGCAAAGAAAATCAGAAGTGGGAAAATCGTGTGTATATGTTATATTCTTTGCATGAATTAATATGCACCACCAATAAAAGGGGTCCTGGGGGGGGTTTCTAACCCCCGCTAGTCAAGGGTTATGCAGGGGGATGGAGCACCCTACGTGGATTTTAGGACAGCACCTCAAACAACAAGGTGGGTAGTTTTTTTGTTTGTTTTTGGAAGTTTTCTGCCCATTGTTTTGTTAAAAGTGGTTTTTTTGCACATGGTGGATTTTCCCATGCCTTTGTAGTTTTAGTTAAAGAAATATGGTCATATTGGTGGGTCATGTATACCAGGGGATACATATTATCTTGTAATATTATACTAAAAATAATGAAAAAAACTTTGTTGGTTTTCTGAGGTTTGGTTTTCTTAAGTTTGGGTTTCCAAGATAAAATCTCTGCGTAAATTTGTGTTTGATATTGTATATTTTATTTTTTATTAAGAGTCTATCTGTAGCAAATAATTGTACAGGATTAAAACTTACATTTGGTGTCATACCATTTTTGGCTTCAAAGGGATTTCTCAGTGTGGGTAAGGGGTTTGGATTGGGCCTATGGTTGACCCTATTATAGGGGCTTATCTATGGAAGTGATTCTTTTGTTGAAAATAAATGGTGAGAAATTTATTAGGTAGATTTTTTAGTTTTGGAAGCTCAAAATGGAAGACTTGTTGGTGGATAAAAATTAGTGGATTATTGTGGATCCAGGTTCTACATCGACTAGGATGTCAATGGAGGATTGGATGAAGTTGAATTGGAAGGAAAAGAACACAATATGATTGTGTCTCTCAAATTTAGTATTATTAAATGTGTCAAGGGAAGAACCAACAAAGGCTTTATGGGGCAAGTTAGGGGCCTTTCATTAGTCTAAGTCTTTGGTGAGAAAATTGTTCCTAAGAAAAAAGTTGTATAACCTAAGGATGAAGGATGAAGACTTTGTGATAAAGCATATGAATGCTTTCAATACTATGGTGTGTCAACTATTACATATTGATATTAATATTTCATATGAGGATAAGTGCATTAGCTTGTCATGCTCTCTATCAAACTCATGGGATAGTATGGTTTTTACCATAGGTAGTAATGAAACTACCTTAAAATTTGATCAAATAGTCTCATCCATTTTGGCTTAGCTTATTAGATTCTTCAAGTACACAGGCAGATCATGAGGCATGGTTTTTCAACTCGGGCACATATTTTCATATGAATCCTCACAAAGAGTGTTTTTGCAAGAATAAAAGGATCGATGATGGTGATAGGAGATGACTCAAGAGCCAAAATCATAGGGCAAGGAAAATTCAAGTTGGATATCATGGGTGGAAGAATTAGGACACTCCCTAGTTTCTGCACATCTCAGGATTAGTTCGAAATTTCATTTTTGTAAGCCAGATGAGCAATGTAGGTGTAAAAACATTGTTTGAAAAGGATACTTGTCGGATGGTTTGAAGAGAAATGGTATAATTAAGGGGATTTCACATTGTAACTCTATATAAGATATTAGGAAGCATTGCTATTGTTGGGTGCAATAGTTACATTGTTCCCGAGAGTGGAGAAAAAGAAGGGAAAACACTTGTAGCTTCAGGAGAAAAGATTATGTTATCACATTAAACACTGAGACATATCGGAGAGAAGGGCATTCGAGTACTACATGGTAATGGTATAGTAGAAGGCATGTCTAATTTATCTTTGGATTTTGATTTTCACAAACATCTTTTATATGGAAAGTTGGATTGGGTAATATTCTCCTCTAGTGTTAAGAGGGCAAAGGCTAGTGCATAGTGATTTGTTTGGACCTATGTTGATTCCATCATTGGGTAAATATATGTATTGTGTCTCATACACAGATGACTTCTTGAGGAATACCTGGATATGTTTTCTTAGGAAGAAATGTGAAGACTTTGGCAGATTTAAAGAATTTAAGGCTATGATGGAGGATTGGATAGAGAAGAAAATAAAGGTGTTGAATATGAATAAAATTGGAGAGTTCTACAGGAAGGAATTTGAAGAGTTATGTAAGAAGTGTAGTATAGCAAGGAAAAATAATACCCCATACACACCTAAATATAATGGAGTTGCAGAAAGGATGAAGAATATTTTTTATGGACAAAGCAAGGAGCATGCTTAGTGGTGCTTGTTTAGGATGGGAATTCTAGGTAGTGGTAGTGGATACTTATGCTACTTGTTAAATAAATCACCCTCATCAGCTTTGGTTGATAAGACTCCACGTGAGGTATGGGCTGGTAAGAAACCATCTCTCGCACATCTCAAGGTATTTGGTTGTGATGCATATTTACATGTTCCAAAGAAAAACAAAACCAAGTTGGATAGCAAATCTAAAAGGTGAATATTTATTGGTTATAAATATGGTTTAAAATATTACAAGCTTTGGAACCTATAAATGAGTAAGGTTTTGTACAGTAGAGATGTTGTAGTTAGAAAAGTGAAAGATCATATCAAACAAGAATTCCTACCAAAGGAGAAAGAACCAAAAAAGATAGACTTTGAACTAAAGGATGATGAATCAAACTCTATAGAAGAAAAGGAATCAGAACAAGAAGATACACATAATCTAGTTTTGACGAGATTAGTTTGGGAAAGAAGGTAGCTAGAAAGGTATACTCTAGTTAAAAAGAAGTGAAAACCCAGTTGTCCTCTAAATTTGACAAGAAGGATCTCGGTGCTACAAATTTTACTTTGGGCATGGAAATTAAAATAGATTAGGAAAAGAGGAAACTCTAGTTAAATCGAAGAAAGTATGTTGAGACAATATTGTAAAGGCTTAATATATTGTAGGAAAAATAATGTAAACTTTGAAACGAGAACTATAAACTCAAAAAAGGAACTCTGGCCCAAAAACCTCGAAAAAACATGAAAAACAGTGCTGAAAACGAAAAGTGTGTATACTGGAATGATGGTTTTTTTTAGGGTCAATTTTGAACATGTTTTAAAAATGGCAGTGAAAACAATTTTTTTGTGGAAAAATTGTGCAAAAAACACCCTGAAAATGAAAAGTGTTGATATTGGAATGATGACTTTTTTTTAGGGTCAATTTTCAACATTTTTAAAAAATGCGAGTAAAACCGAATTTAAAATTTCGATTTAAATTTTTCTTAAGATTGTTAATATATATATATATATATAGATATATATATATATAGATATATATATATATATATATATATATATATATATATATATATATATATAGATATATATTAAAAACAAAAACAAAAAAAAGACTCACACTACCCTATAAAAATATAAATATAATTTTGATTCAAATGAAAAAAATTAAAATTAAATTATTTTGGTTTTTTTTTTATAACACTCATAACATATTTCTTTAAAAATACTTTAAAATATTAACATTGTGTGTGTTTTTTAAATTGAATGTTTTAGTTTATATCCATACATCATACCCCTATATATATATATATATATATATATATATATATATATATATATATATAGATATAGATATAGATATAGATATAGATATAGATATATATAGATATAGATATAGATATAGATATAGATATAGATATAGATATAGATATATATATATCTATATATATATATATATATATATATATATATATATATATATATATATATATATAGTCACTCTTTAACCTGTTTATTTAATAGATGAAGGAACAATATACAAATATAAATACAATCTTTATTTAAACTAAAAATAAATAAATTTAAATTATTTTGTTTTAAATTTAAATTTAAACTAGCATTTGCACCTAATGTTGCAAAGGAAACATCGTAAGGCATAGAGTGTGGAAGAATATTGAAATGTGAATGGGCATTTTTGAAAGCAAGGGTCATAACAAAACATCACTAAGGGTTCCAATTCCAGGATAACAATTTATAGGTTGACAAAAATAGATTAAGACAGGGTTACATCTCTTGTCAAGTATCTGAAACAAGAGATCATAACAAAACACCCACCTCATTCATGAGCAGTCATTGAACATATAAAGGCTATATGACAAGCATCCCTACAAGATATCCATATAAAGGCCTAATACCAGCTATTCTCGCTCTGGATATTGTTGTAATCATTGTGACAAAACATCACTAATCGTGTGCAAATTGTCCTGTTTTGTTGCCTGAGTAATGTCATTCAAATAAGGAAGAACCATTCTTGAGACAAAACACCACTAACTCTCTGTAAAATGTCATGTTCTTCTACCTAAGTAGTGTCATTCAAATAAGGAAGAACCATTTTTGAGACAAAACATCACTAACCCTGTGCAAAGTGTCATGTTTTGCTGCCTGAGTAGTCACTCATTCAAACAAGGAAGAAAAATTCTTGATACCAAACATCACTAACCCTCTACAAAGTGTCCTGTTTTGTTGCCTTACTGTCATTCAAATTAGGTTGCACCGGGGCTATCCCTATCTACTGAGGGGAAATAGAACTAATGAGGAATATCGGAGCATAGAATTGAATAATTATGCAGAGAATTGATTCCAGTTGGCTATGAATCCAGCCCAATTCTTATCACCGAATGGTGAAACTCCACTTCAGACAACTAAAAACAGTCACCAAGGGCTTGCAAACTACTTCCTCAATTTATCCTTTGCACTGACTTATTTGTAATGCAGCCTAGCATGTGAAGGGTGTGCTAGTTAGCAGAGTAGGGTAAAGTCTAAAAAAGCGATAGATGAGAAAATCCTAAACTCCAAAATGACAGGAACCATGGCCTGTAATTGTAGTCATTCTTTTAACAAAGATTTCCAATAAATTCTATATCTGGGATGGGAGAGGTCTCGAATACTTTAAAATCAATCTACGCTGTTATGTTATAGCTTACAGCCTCTTACGTGCATGCTTTGATTTAAATCAATATCACGGTCACTTTATCTTCAAATTTAGAAGTTAAGGTCACGTTATCCTCAAATTTCACAAACCATGCCTCACATGAAGAAATGGAATAGGAAAGCATCTATAGTCGTGGTCATTGTATGGGGAAATCAATTTTGGAAGAGTGGGAAATAATTGCAGCACAGTCTTTAGTCGTGGTCACTGTATGGGGAAATCAGTTTTGGAAGAGCGGGAAATAATTGCAGCACAATCTTTAGTCGTGGTCACTGTATGGGGAAATCAATTTTGGAACAGTGGGAAATAATTGCAGCACAACAGGGCAATCTTTTTTTTCATAAGAAAAAAATGTTGATTTTAGAAAAGTGGGAAATAATTGCAGCACAACAGGGCAATCTTTCTTTTCATAAGAAAAAAAATGTTATTTTATTATAAATGATAAAACCAGTATATGTGCATTGTATTTGCATGCAATTTGCAGAAATTGGTTCGGCATGTAAAAATTCAAGAGAGAGAAAAGCCCCTTCATCAAGGATGTATCCTCTCACATTTCATCTATGGTTTCATATTAGAAAATCAACACTTTTATAATCCTTGGACATAATAAGCCCCATCATTTATGAATGAGCCTATAACAGAACATGTATTTAGCATAAGGAGAAATGCACAAGCCAGTTTATAGAATTATGCCATTTCATGTAACGAGTTGTCATTGTGCATATCAATAACCATGAGCTTTGAAGATTCAGATAAAGAAATGTATCTCATAAAAGCCTCATGTAAAGAATGTTAATGATTGAGAACATGGCAAGCTTGGTGTCATTTATAACAAACAAGATTACGGGCACTTGAAATAAAACAAAAACGGAGGTTGGGAAATCAATTTTGGAACGGTCTAGGAAATAATTGCAGCACAATAGGGCAGTCTTTTTTTTTCATAAGAAAAAAATGCTGATTTCAGAACAGTAGGAGATAATTGCAGCACAACAGGGCAATCTTTTTTTTCATAAGAAAAAAATGCTATTTTATTATAAACGATAAAACCAGTATATGTGCATTGTATTTTCATGCAATTTCCAAAAATTGGTTCAGCATGTAAAAATTGCTATATATGTCAAAGCTATGAAACAACAATCCTCTTTAAAATATCAGTCATACTTATAATCTATCTTCTGAGATGCTTAAACAGTCTCTAAGATTATCTATCCATATACTTTCATTAAAATATAATTATGCTGTCTGGACAAATACCAAAAAACAGAAAGGGAATGTTGGTATGACCAAAAGTGTCACTCAAGGCAGTCCCTCATCCCATGTAATTTTGTCCACCATGTATTTCAATTTCATAATTTAGTAGGGCTCTCTAATGCTATCTTTTGACAATTTGTCTGGCTCCAAGTTAGCCTAATTATCAATGAGAGATTTAGAATCGAATTTCATAATTCAGTAGGGATCTCTAATGCTATCTTTTGACAATTTGTCTCTAATGCTACCTTTTGACAATTTGTCTGGCTCCAAGGTAGCTTAATTATCTATGAGAGATTTAGAATCGCTATAGATATATAGACAGTTTAGTTAGTTTAGTTTCTTTGGCTGTGCAAACCAGAATAATCCCCTAAAACGATTGCTTCAGCTCTTTAGTTTCTTTTGTTGTGCAAACCAGAATAATCCCCTAAAACGATTGTTTCAGCTCTTATGTTGGTACCTGTGCCATGCTACTATACCTTGAACCTTAATTTTTCCAATAGTTTTCTTTGGCTTAGGAGCCGTTCCTTCTAGGGCAGCATCTGCAAAATCATTTCTCAACAGTTCTTCCTCTAGTTGCAACAGTATTTGTTGTAGTCTATACAAGTTGCAGACATTTCAATTTACACAATTACTTAATAATATGTAGAGTATTACCTTCAATGTGAAAGAATTTGCATTTTCCGAACTACATGACAATTAAAAGAAATAAAAAAATACAATTTTGTTAATAACCTACCCAAAGGCATTATGCAAAACAATGCACTCATTATGAAGGAATTCAGGAGCTTCCATGCGACCACTGGCCCATGCCCGGAGACAAAGACGCACACAGGCCTCATAGGCAATGAGGGCTTTCCAGGCTCCCTGCCCACTACACTCAATAATTGCAAGCACATTATTGTCAAAATGCATAGAAGATGAGAAATAAAATCTATCTGATAAATAATTATGGATCCACATTAACATGAAAAACAAATCTTAAGACATCCTGGACATGGACCAACTACAATCATGACAGCTGGCTCATGCCCAAAAACAAAGGTGCACACATCCCCCATAGACAATAAGGGCTTGCCCACTACACTCAATGAATTGTGAGCACATTCAGGTCAAGATCCAGAGCAGATGAGAAGTACATTCTATCTAGTAATGAATTACTGGTCCACATTAACATGAAAAATAAATCTTAAGGCATCTTGATTGTTTATTTTTATATATCAACACACACAAGACCTTAGGTAGGAAGAAACAGTCAAACCTGAGGTAAAAAGTGGGTGGCTGGCTTGCTGAAGTTATTGATTGCCGACAAAACCTGCTGCCTCTCTAACATTCATAGAAGCGGGCCTGTAAAAGCAAAATCAAAGACTTTTCTTATAAAAATTTGAAGTTTGAACTCATGTATGACTATAAACCAGTGTACTCATTTATCAGACCACATTTTCCTAATTTACAGTAAGACCATAGATTTATGAATCTGAGGATGTACTTTGAACATTGATCATGGAAAAATTTTGATGGAAATTATAACAGCACAATATATCTCTATTCTCTACATCTATTTGTTTCTTTTTCACTACCTTTCAAGAAGAATGAGATATGTGCCATTTAGAAAATAAGGAATAAAAACAAATCAACTGTACTTATTATTGATGCATCCATATCAAGTCAATACAAAATAACCATGAAAGGAATCAAATGCTACTATACTTTGAACCTTAATTTTTCTAACAGTTTTCTTTGGCTTAGGAGCAGTTCCTTCCAGGGCAGCATCTACAGAATCATTTCTCAACATTTCTTCCTCTGGTTGCAACAGTATTCACTGTAGTCTATACAAGTTGCAGACATTTCAATTTACACAATTACTTAATAATATGCAGAGTATTACATTCATTGTGAACGAATTTGCATTTTCCGAACTACATGACAATTAAAAGAAATCAACAAAGACAATTTTGTTAATAACCTACATCCCTGTAACAGAGAGATTCAAATTGTGCTATGTGACTGAATATTTTTCTTAATAGCCAAACATGGAAAAAGATGGTCTAAAACCTCTACAAAGTTATAGAAGATAAGTCACACCTTGTGTCATTGCATTTGATGTGCTATTGCGAAGTGATGTCGCCCCTGCTTTTATAAGGGTAGACACCTCTCGTATGTATTTTGCACTAGCTTGCACATAAGCAATACCACGCTGAGAATATGTGGCACGGAGAGGAGGATGGGGTCTAACATGAATTTTTCTCACTGCTTCCCATACAGCCAAAACTGTGGACTGTAAATTTGAATATCAGGAGCGTAGGGACTCCATATTTAGAAAGGATGACCTACAAGACTTAAAACTGCATCTGGATGGCATATCTGGGATGATCTTGACTTTACGCACTGCATCAAAAACAATGTATTGAAATCTCAGTTTAAACTATCTTTCTAAATCATGAGGTGTTTTACATTCACTTGCTTTATTTCAAGTGCAATCAAACAACCATAGACTCCCAAACCTACCTAATGGAAAAAATTTGATGGAAATTATAACAGCACAATAGATCTCTATTCTCTACATCTATTTGTTTCTTTTTCACTACCTTTCAAGAAGAAGATTTTTCCAATAGTTTTCTTTGGCTTAGGAGCAATTCCTTCTAGGGCAGCATCTGCAGAATCATTTCTCAACAGTTCTTCCTCTGGTTGCAGCAGTATTTGCTGTAGTCTATACAAGTTGCAGACATTTCAGTTTACACAATTACTTAATAATATGCAGAGTATTACCTTCATTGTGAAAGAATTTGCATTTTCCAAACTACATGACAATTAAAAGAAATCAACAAAGAAAATTTTGTTAATAACAGGGAAATCTTTTTTTTTCATAAGAAAAAAAATCTATTTTATTATAAACTATAACACCACTATATGTGCATTGTATATTCATGCAATTTCCAGAAATTGGTTCAGCATGTAAAAATTGCTATATATGTCAAAACTATGAAACAACAATCCTCTTTAAAATATCAGTCATACTTATAATCTATCTTCTGATATGCATAAACAGTCTCTAAGATTATCTATCCATATACTTTCATCAACATATAATTATGCTGTCTAGAAAAATACCAAAAAATAGAAAGGTAATGTTGGTATGACCAAAAGTGTCACTCAAGGCAGTCCCTCGTCCCATGTAATGTTGTCCACCATGTATATCAATTTCTCAATTCAGTAGGGCTCTCTAATGCTATATTTTGACAAATTTTCTGGCTCCAAGTTAGCTTAGTTATCTATGAGAGATCTAGAATCGAATTTCATAATTCAGCAGGGCTCTCTAATGCTATCTTTTGACAATTTGTCTCTAATGCTATCTTTTGACAATTTGTCTGGCTCCAAGGTAGCTTAATTATCTATGAGAGATTTAGAATCACTATAGATATATAGACAGTTTAGTTAGTTTAGTTTCTTTGGCTGTGCAAACCATAATAATCCCATAAAATGATTGCTTCGGCTCTTTAGTTTCTTTTGTTGTGCAAACCAGAATAATCCCCTAAAACGATTGTTTCAGCTCTTATGTTGGTACCTGTGCCATGCTACTATACCTTGAACCTTAATTTTTCCAATAGTTTTCTTTGGCTTAGGAGTCATTCCTTCCAAGGCAACATCTGCAGAATCATTTCTCAACAGTTCTTCCTCTGGTTGCAACAGTATTTGTTGTAGTCTATACAAGTTGCAGACATTTCAATTTACACAATTACTTAATAATATGTAGAGTATTACCTTCATTGTGAAAGAATTTTCATTTTTCGAACTACATGAAAATCAAAAGACATCAACAAATACAATTTTGTTAATAACCTACCAATAGGCATTACGCAAAACAATGCACTCATTATGAAGGAATTCAGGAGCTTCCATGCGACCACTAGCCCATGCCCGGAGACAAAGACGCACACAGGCCCCATAGGCAATGAGGGCTTGCCAGGCTCCCTGCCCACTACACTCAATAATTGCAAGCACATTATTGTCAAAATGCATAGCAGATGAGAAATAAAATCTATTTGATAAATAATTATTGATCCACATTAACATGAAAAACAAATCTTAAGGCATCCTAGGCATGGACCAGCTACAATCATTATAGCTGGCTCATGCCTAGAAACAAAGGTGCACACATCCTCCATAGACAATAAGGGCTTGCCCACTACACTCAATGAATTGCGAGCACATTCAGGTCAAGATCCAGAGCAGATGAGAAGTACATTCTATCTGGTAATGAATTACTGATCCACATTAACATGAAAAATAAATCTTAAGGAATCCTAATTGTTTCTTTTTATATATCAACACACACAAGACCTTAGGTAGGAAGAAACAGTCAAGCCTGAGGTGAAAAGTGGGTGGTTGGCTTGCTGAAGCTGTTGATTGCCAGCAAGAACCTGCTGCCTCTCTAACATTCACATAATTGGGCCTGTAAAAGAAAAATCAGAGACTTTTCTTATAACAATTTGAAGTTTGAACTCATGTATGACTATAAACAAGTGTACTCATTTATCAGACCACATTTTCCTAATTTACAGCAAGACCATAGATTTATGAATCTGAGGATGTACTTTGAACATTGATCATGGAAAAATTTTGATGGAAACTATAACAGCACAAGAGATCTCTATTCTCTACATCTATTTGTTTCTTTTTCACTACCTTTCAAAAAGAATGAGATATGTGCCATTTAGAAAATAAGGAATAAAAACATATCAACTGTACTTATTATTGATGCATCAATATCAAGTCAATACAAAATAACCATGAAAAGAATCAAATGCTACTATACATTGAACCTTAAATTTTCCAATAGTTTTCTTTGGCTTAGGAGCAGTTCCTTCCAGGGCAGAATCTGCAGAATCATTTCTCAACAGTTCTTCCTCTGGTTGCAACAGTATTTGTTGTAGTCTATACAAGTTGCAAACATTTCAATTTACACAATTACTTAATAATATGCAGAGTATTACCTTCACTGTGAAAGAAATTGAATTTTCCGAACTACATGACAATTAAAAGAAATTAAAAGAGACAATTTTGTTAATAACCTACATCCCTGTAATAGAGAGGTTCAAATTGTGCTATGTGACTGAATATTTTTTCTTAATAGCTAGACATGGACAAAGATGGTCTAAAACCTCTACAAAGTTATAGAAGATAAGTCACACCTTGTGTCATTTCATTTGATGTGCTGTTGCGAAGTGATGTCGCCCCTGATTTTATAAGGGTATACACCTCTCTTATGTATTCTGCACTAGCTTGCACATAAGCAAGACCACGCAGAGAATATGTGGCACGCAGAGGAGGATGGGGTCTAACATGAATTTTTCTTACTGCTTCCCATCCAGCCAAAACTGTGGACTGTAAATTTGAAGATCGGGAGCATAGGGACTCCATATTTAGGAAGGATGACCTACAAGACTAAAAACTGCATTTGCATGGCATATCTGACATGATCTTGACTTTACGCACTGCATCAAAAACAATGTATTGAAAGCTCAGTTTAAACTATCTTTCTGAATCATGAGGTGTTTTACATTCACGTGCTTTATTTCAAGTGCAATCAAACAACCATAGACTCCCAAACCTACCTAATGGAAAAAATTTGATGGAAATTATAACAGAACAATAGATCTCTATTCTCTACATCTATTTGTTTCTTTTTCACTACCTTTCAAAAAGAATATTTTTCCAATGGTTTTCTTTGGCTTAAGAACAGTTCCTTCCAGGGCAGCATCTGCAGAATCATTTCTCAACAATTCTTCCTCTAGTTGCAACAGTATTTGTTGTAGTCTATACAAGTTGCAGACATTTCAATTTACACAATTACTTTATAATATGCAGAGTATTACCTTCATTGTGAAAGAATTTACATTTTCCGAATTACATGACAATTAAAAGAAATCAACAAAGAAAATTTTGTTAATAACCTACCCAAAGGCATTACGCAAAACATTGCACTTATTATGAAGGAATTCAGGAGCTTCCATGTGACCACTGGCCCATTCCCAGAGACAAAGACGCACACAGGCCTCATAGGCAATGAGGGCTTGCCAGGCTCCCTGCCCACTACACTCAATAATTGCAAGCGCATTATTGTCAAAATGCATAGCAGATGAGAAATAAAATCTATCTGATAAATAATTATTGATCCACATTAACATAAAAAACAAATCTTAAGACATCCTGGGCACGGACCAGCTACAATCATGACAGCTGGCTCATGTCCAGAAACAAAGGTGCACACATCCCCCATAGACAATGAGGGCTTGCCCACTACACTTAATGAATTGCAAACACATTTAGGTTAGGATCCAGAGTAGATGAGAGGTACATTCTATCTAGTAATGAATTACTGATCCACATTAACATGAAAAATAAATCTAAAGGCATCCTGATTGTTTCTTTTTATATATCAACACACACAATACCTTAGGTAGGAAGAAACAGTCAAACCTGAGGTGAAAAGTGGGTGGCTGGCTTGCTAAAGTTGTTGATTTCCGGCAAGAACCTGCTGCCTCTCTAACATTCACAGAAGTGGGCCTGTAAAAGCAAAATCAGAGACTTTTCTTAAAACAATTTGAAGTTTGAACTTATGTATGACTATAAACAAGTGTACTCATTTATCAGACCACATTTTCCTAATTTACAGCAAGACCATAGATTTATGAATCTAAGGATGTACTTTGAACATTGATCATGGAAAAATTTTGATGGAAATTATAACAGCACAATAGATCTCTATTCTCTACATCTATTTGTTTCTTTTTCACTACCTTTCAAGAAGAACGAGATATGTGCCATTTAGAAAATAAGGAATAAAGATAAATCAACTGTACTTATTATTGACGCATCCATATCAAGTCGATACAAAATAACCATGAAAAGAATCAGATGTTACTATACGTTGAACCTTAATTTTTCAAATAGTTTTCTTTGGCTTAGGAGCAGTTCCTTCCAGGGAAGCATCTGGATAACCATTTCTCAACAGTTCTTCCTCTGGTTGCAACATTATTTGTTGTAGTCTATACAAGTTGCAGACATTTCAATTTACACAATTACTTAATAATATGCAGAGTATTACCTTCATTTTGAAAGAATTTGCATTTTCCGAACTACATGGCAATTAAAAGAAATCAAAAAAGATAATTTTGTTAATAACCTACATCCTTGTAACAAAGAGTTTCAAATTGTGCTATGTGACTGACTATTTTTTCTTAATAGCCAGACATGGACAAAGATGGTCTATGTTGGCATTATGATTCAAGTGTTGTCCTTGATGGCAACTCACTCAGAGGTTGGTACAGATGCTCAGAAGTTGGTACAGGTAATGGCAACTTAATCAGAAGACAGATCCTAGTACAGCTTACCAAGGAAGTTCATACACGCAGGTTTGTTAAGCCCAAGTCGCGTGTACACGCAGGTTGGCTTCAGAAAAAGCGCGTGTATGTGGAAAAGTACCTTTGGTCCATGGCGGTTAGTCCTTGGAAGTTGTGCCTATGGTTTCGGACCATTGTGTCTCGACGGGCGTGTCGATCCCTAGTTTTGAAGTTGATGGTATTGTGTTTCTATGGTTTTGGCTCTTGGTATTGAACAAGGCCTAAGGCTATATAAGGAGAAGATCACTAGGCAAAGATGGGTGTGTGGGTGTCTGACGCAGTGAGAGGATCTGGTATTGCTGGTTATCTATTCGGGACGCTTGGCAAGGGTCGGATCTGACAGCAAAGGCAGAAGTAATCATTTCTAGATCTGCACGCGGGTTGACTTTGGAGAAAGCGCGTATACACGCGGTTTTGGTACAGTGAAGTAGCGTATGCATGATAAGGGTTGATATTTCAGGTTGTTGCTGATTCTGGTGGTTGTTGCAGAGTTCTAGATTCTGGTTTGGGTTCTGTGTTCTTGATGACAGGGTTTCAGTGATTCGGTATTGGGTTGTTTAATGAATTATGATGCAAGTATAAGTTGATGATTGTATTGCGGTAATGTTTGCTTTGTACTCTTGGATCCAGTCTGAAAATTGATGAAACGTGGTCCCTGAAGGTTGTAGGGTCAGCACCTACGTACTAGTAAATGGATCAGCTAGTACAAGAGCTGAGGGAGTTGTAGCTCCCTTCCAGAAGTAGTTGGAAAACGAAAGAGAGGGTTGTAGCCCTCTGCAGGTTGTAGCCTGCATACTGGTAAAGGACTGCACCAGTATATTGTAAAAGAAGTTTCTCATTAAAGAAGAAAGAGACGAATTGCAGCAGGTGGTTTTCACCCACATTGGGTTTCCACCTTATATCATGGTGTTCATGTGTGTGGCTCTTGTGTGATGTTCTGTTCTGTTATACTGCACCTGTTTACTGTTAAATTGCTTAATAATGTTCTGATGCATTTACTGAAGATAAGATTAACTGAATCATAAGATATCTGCATATACGCTAGTTGCTTTAGACACAGTCGCGTGTACACGCGGATTCACTTAACTGAAGTCGCGTATATGTTTCTGAGTATGAAATTGAAAAGGTTTTATTGATCTGATAATACTGATTCACCCCCCCTCTCAGTATTATTTCCAACAATTGGTATCAGAGCAGGTCCTTCAGAGGAAGCTTGATCGCTTGAAGGAAAAGATCCATCAAAATGGCTAATCCAGAAAGAGAGGCACACATCATGCCACCAGTCTTTGACGGGAACAATTTTACTCACTGGAAGATAAGAACCACTGCATATCTACAGTCTCTTGGAGCAGAAGTTTGGGGACTCGTAGAAGGAGGATACAAATTCCCATCAGCAACTCCTACAGATCCAGCAGAGAAAAAGCAATATGAGCTCAATGCCAAAGTAGTTAATGTCCTATTGAGTACTTTGACTCAATCAGAATTTATGAAGATCATGCATCTCAAATCAGCTAAGGAAATATGGGACAAAATCGTTACAAGCTACGAAGGAGATGATCAGGTAAAAATAGCGAAGCTTCAAACTCTCAGAATCCGGTATGAAACTCTTAAGATGCGAAGTAATGAAAGCGTAGCTAATTATTTCCTGCGTATGGATGAGATTGTGAATTGTATGAGGGATCTGGGTGAAGAATTTGAGGAAGTTGTCTTAGTTCAAAAGGTTTTGAGATCTCTGTCTACTAAATTTGATTCTAAAGTATCTGCCATAGAAGAAAAGGAGAATGTGCGGAAAATTACCATGTCACAGCTTCACGGGATCTTAACTGCTTTTGAAATGCGACAAGAGGTACCACCAGAGGCCGCATTCGAAGTGTCAGAGGAAGAAGATGAGGTAAATTTTGTCAAGAATCTTGAACGGGGAACTGGACGGTTCAAAGATAAGTTGCCTTTCAAATGTTTTCTATGTGGTAGAGTTGGTCACTATGCTGCTAGATGTCCTCATAACAAAGAAAGGATATATGAAGAAGATGGTAGAAGCTATTATTCCCATATTAAAAGTTCATTAAATGATAGTGAAGATATTAGAAGTCTCATGGCGCACAAGAAGAAGAATGCTTCATCCAATAATAGCGAGGATATTAAAAGTCTCATGGCACATGAAGAGAAGAATGCAGAAACTGAAGAAGCTGCCAAATTAAAAGAACTATTGGAAACAGAAACCAGGGTAAGGGAGAGATTGCAGGATATAGCAAAAGATCAGAGCACAACTATTCAGAGACTTGAATCAAAGATCCTCTCTCTAAAAGAAGATCTTGAAGATCAAGAACATGAAGTGATCAAACTAAAGCGACAAGTGGAAGAAGGGAGAAAAGTTGAAGAAGACCTAAGGAAGCAGTATCTGAAAAAGGAAGAACAACATCAGGTTGAGGTAAATATCTTGAAAGGTAAACTAGAAGAAAAGGATAAGCTCTTACGATTTCAAGATAGTTCTAAAGTCTTGGATGATATTCTTAATAGTCAAAGATCTCCTGCTATCAAGACTGGTCTTGGTTTTCATGAATATGGTGAAGGTGAATCTAGTTCACAAGGTGAGGCAAGAAACTCTAATGAGAAATCTGAAATGCTCAAGGAACAACCAAGGAAAGAAATTCCTCAAGGAAGATCCTTTACTCCTAACTATGGACGTGATAGACGATTATTTCCTCCGCTGAATAATGTTGAATGTTATGTATGTCATAATCTTGGACATGTTGCAGCCAGATGCAGAAGTAGAATGGTTCAAGAAAGATCATCACATCCCAAGTATTTCAGAGGGTATTGCTTTGCCTACAATGCATATGGACACAAAGCAATTGATTGTGATAGAAGGAACATGAAAAATATAAGGTGTTATACATGCAACAACTATGGGCATAAAGCAAGGGAATGCAGGAGCAGATTTCAAAATTCAAGACAAGGGGACCATACATCATCACAGTTGCAGGAATTGAAGAAGACAGAGACAGAAAGGTGTGGGACAACTCAGTCAGCTGACATAACAGACACAGGGGAATCTGAAAGTGATGAGATTCAGTATTCCATCCTGCATACGCTGAAATAATGAAGACAAGTCGCGTATATACGCGAGTTACAGGCTGCAAAGTCGCGTATATGGAGAAAGGGCAGCAGAACAGACCCAGGTTCAGTCATGGTTGGCTCAGGCTCAGGGGGAGCAGAACAGACTCAGGAAATGGTTCAGACATGGTTGGCTCACACTCAGGGGGAGAATATCCTTCAAATAATGCATTGTTGGCATTATGGTTAGAAGTTGTTGATAAAGTCTATGAAGCTAAATGATACATCTTACTGTTTAGGAATGGGATTGCAGGCTGATGCTTATGGTACAGATCATGATGCTGTTGGTGGCTTTCATAAGTCTTGGTCTAGATATTTCGTCTCTATGTCATGTATCTCTTGTGATATCTCTTTTTATGGTGTCAAGGTCATGTAACGGCCTATGTTGGTTTCCCCACTATGCCTGGGATGAATGATGAATGTATGTTGAGTCTTTTGGTGATAGGAAGGTCTTCTATGATGTATAAGTCCTTGTTCTTCTTGAAGAACATCTTTTGCAGATCTTGCCTACAGTCAAGGGGAGCATGAACAGCACAATTCAGCAAGAGCAGGATGGATAGATTGGTACACTTTGGCATACACAAAGGGGGAGCACAGTTGGAGATTTCAGCAAGTACTCAGGGGGAGTATGGACAGCAGAAGGTATACCAAAGAAGAGAATATCTTGGTCCGCCCTTTGCCCTTGATGTCAAAGGGGGAGAGTGACTTGGTGTAGTGGTTGCCATCAAGTCCAAAGGGGGAGATTGTTGGCATTATGATTCAAGTGTTGTCCTTGATGGCAACTCACTCAGAGGTTGGTACAGATGCTCAGAAGTTGGTACAGGTAATGGCAACTTAATCAGAAGACAGATCCTAGTACAGCTTACCAAGGAAGTTCATACACGCAGGTTTGTTAAGCCCAAGTCGCGTGTACACGCAGGTTGGCTTCAGAAAAAGCGCGTGTATGTGGAAAAGTACCTTTGGTCCATGGCGGTTAGTCCTTGGAAGTTGTGCCTATGGTTTCGGACCATTGTGTCTCGACGGGCGTGTCGATCCCTAGTTTTGAAGTTGATGGTATTGTGTTTCTATGGTTTTGGCTCTTGGTATTGAACAAGGCCTAAGGCTATATAAGGAGAAGATCACTAGGCAAAGATGGGTGTGTGGGTGTCTGACGCAGTGAGAGGATCTGGTATTGCTGGTTATCTGTTCGGGACGCTTGGCAAGGGTCGGATCTGACAGCAAAGGCAGAAGTAATCATTTCTAGATCTGCACGCGGGTTGACTTTGGAGAAAGCGCGTATACACGCGGTTTTGGTACAGTGAAGTAGCGTATGCATGATAAGGGTTGATATTTCAGGTTGTTGCTGATTCTGGTGGTTGTTGCAGAGTTCTAGATTCTGGTTTGGGTTCTGTGTTCTTGATGACAGGGTTTCAGTGATTCGGTATTGGGTTGTTTAATGAATTATGATGCAAGTATAAGTTGATGATTGTATTGCGGTAATGTTTGCTTTGTACTCTTGGATCCAGTCTGAAAATTGATGAAACGTGGTCCCTGAAGGTTGTAGGGTCAGCACCTACGTACTAGTAAATGGATCAGCTAGTACAAGAGCTGAGGGAGTTGTAGCTCCCTTCCAGAAGTAGTTGGAAAACGAAAGAGAGGGTTGTAGCCCTCTGCAGGTTGTAGCCTGCATACTGGTAAAGGGCTGCACCAGTATATTGTAAAAGAAGTTTCTCATTAAAGAAGAAAGAGACAAATTGCAGCAGGTGGTTTTCACCCACATTGGGTTTCCACCTTATATCATGGTGTTCATGTGTGTGGCTCTTGTGTGATGTTCTGTTCTGTTATACTGCACCTGTTTACTGTTAAATTGCTTAATAATGTTCTGATGCATTTACTGAAGATAAGATTAACTGAATCATAAGATATCTGCATATACGCTAGTTGCTTTAGACACAGTCGCGTGTACACGCGGATTCACTTAACTGAAGTCGCGTATATGTTTCTGAGTATGAAATTGAAAAGGTTTTATTGATCTGATAATACTGATTCACCCCCCCCTCTCAGTATTATTTCCAACAGTCTACAACCTCGACAAAGTTATAGAAGATAAGTCACACCTTGTGTCATTGCATTTGATGTGCTGTTGCGAAGTGATGTCGCCCCTGCTTTTATAAGGGTAGACACCTCTCATATGTATTCTGCACTACCTTGCACATAAGCAATACCACGCTGAGAATATGTGGCACGGAGAGGAGGATGGGGTCTAACATGAATTTTTCTCACTGCTTCCCATACAGCCAAAACTGTGGACTGTAAATTTGAATATTGGGAGCGTAGGGACTCCATATTTAGAAAGGATGACCTACAAGACTGAAAACTGCATCTGGATGGCATATCTGGCATGATCTTGACTTTACGCACTGCATCAAAAACAATGTATTGAAAGCTCAGTTTAAACTGTCTTTCTGAATCATGAGGTGTTTTACATTCACTTGCTTTATTTCAAGTGCAATCAAACAACCATAGACTCCCAAACCTACCTAATGGAAAAATTTTGATGGAAATTATAACAGCACAATAGATCTCTATTCTCTACATCTATTTGTTTCTTTTTCACTACCTTTCAAGAAGAATGAGATATGTGCCATTTAGAAAATAAGGAATAAAAACAAATCAACTGTACTTATTATTGATGCATCCATATCAAGTCAATACAAAATAACCATGAAAAGAATCAAATGCTACTATACCTTGAACCTTAATTTTTCCAATAGTTTTCTTTGGCTTAGGAGCAGTTCCTTCCAGGGCAGCATCTGCAGAATCATTTCTCAACAGTTCTTCCTCTAGTTGCAACAGTATTTGTTGTAGTCTATACAAGTTGCAGACATTTCAATTTACACAATTACTTAATAATATGCAGAGTATTACCTTCATTGTGAAAGAATTTGCATTTTCCGAACTACATGACAATTAAAAGAAATCAACAAAGACAATTTTGTTAATAACCTACCCAAAGGCATTACGCAAAACAATGCACTCATTATGAAGGAATTCAGGAGCTTCCATGCGACCACTAGCCCATGCCCGAAGACAAAGACGCACATAGGCAATGAGGGCTTGCCAGGCTCCCTGCCCACCACACTCAATAATTGCAAGCGCATTATTGTCAAAATGCATAGAAAATGAGAAATAAAATCTATCTAATAAATAATTATTGATCCACATTAAAATGAAAAACAAATCTTAAGACATCCTGGGCACGGACCAGCTACAATCATGACAGTTGGCTCATGCCCAGAAACAAAGGTGCACACATCCCCCATAGACAATAAGGGCTTGCCCACTACACTCAATGAATTGCAAGCACATTCAGGGCAAGATCCAAAGCAGATGAGAAGTACATTCTATCTGGTAATGAATTACTGATCCACATTAACATGAAAAATAAATCTTAAGGCATCCTGATTGTTTCTTTTTATATATCAACACACATAAGACCTTAGGTAGGAAGAAATAGTCAAAATTGAGGTGAAAAGTGGGTGGCTGGCTTGCTGAAGCTGTTGATTGCCGGCAAGAACCTGCTACCTCTCTAACATTGACAGAAGCAAACCTGTAAAAGAAAAATTAGAGACTTTTCTTATAACAGTTTGAAGTTTGAACTCATGTATGACTATAAACAAGTGTACTCATTTATTTGATTGAAAATTTTAAAGTTGTTGAAATAGAAATGGATTATGATTCTACAGGTTATTAGAACATTTAATATAATCTTTCTATTTACCTATTTGAACACCACATTTACTAGTGAACAGTTTCAGATTCTACCAGTACCTTAACATGAACTTTTCCTCCAAGAGCATAAAAAAGGTTGCATCGTAATTGAACCTTGCTAATCCTAAAAACGTCTCCAAGAACAGGAAAAATATTGTACCAGAATTGAGCACTGCTCATCCTGAAAAACCTCGAGGGAATTGAACCTTGCAAACTTTGAAAAACTCAGGTCAAGATGAAAATTCACAAACATTATTATTTTCCAAAAATTATTATGCCATCCGTGAGTTTGATTGTTGTTTTCTTTTTAATGATTTATCTCATGGCATTTGTTGATCCTTCACGACACGTGGGAAGCATACCGAGGTGAGAGAACCAGGCCATAAAATCTGATTGTCACTGCACAGAGGTCCACACTGTTACAGTTGAGGCCTTATCTGAAGGTATATTTGGGAAATAATGCTCACGCTGATTTTAAGGTCAAGGGAAGCTTCTTTGAAGGGTCTTGTGCAATTTATCAAGGAACCACCGTCATTGCCGAGGTATGATACCCTGTTTTTTTTGGTTCACATATATATGAAAACACAAATATAAAACATAATTCTCATGAATAACTTGTGTGTAGATGAGGCATAAATACACGGTACACTAGAATTCTTTGTAGAATATATTGTTGCCAGGATATTCAGCATAAGTTTGATGCCTACCGTATGACTGATTAGTTTCCATCTCAACAGCTTTTAAAACGACACTCCCTTGCAAGAAATAAACATTTATTTCAATGTAATAATGTATTAATGAAAATTCACAAACACTATTATTTTCCAAAAAATATTATGGCATCTATGAGTCTGATTGTTGTTTTCTCTTTAATGATTTATCTCATGGCAGTTGTTGAGCCTTCACGACACGTGGGAAGCATACCGAGGCGAGGGAACCAGGCCATAAAATCTGATTTTCACTGCACGGAGGTCCACACTGTTTCAGTTGAGACCTTCTCTGAAGGTATATTTGGGCAATAATGCTCACGCTGATTTTAAGGTCAAGGGAAGCTTCTTTGAATGGTCTTGTACAATTTATCAAGGAACCACCGTCATTGCCGAGGTATAGTAAATATTTAGGTTTCAGTCACTTTCTTGAATATAATTGATTGGCAGCACTCCTCCTGCTCCTTAACTTCAATCCAACTGCATGTGGGTTCCTTCTTTAGGGACGTTTTTTTCATTGTTCTCCTTATTTTTGCTGCATCATTCCATTTTCCAGCCACAGCATAGGCATTTTAAAGTAGAAAATATGTTGGTCCATCATGTGGCACCAAAGCAAGAATGAATTTTTTTATATGCTTTCCATGTTTTACATCACCTTGGACTCTACAAGTAGGAAGCAGGATTCATCCCCAAATCACAATACTGAAATGATATTTTATTGATAAGATCCATTGCCTCTTCCAACTATCTAGCATGACCAAGAATATTCACCATACAGACATAGTGGTGTGATACTATAATATCTACTTGTAAAATAGAAGTAATGACAACCTTCATCAACTAGCCATACATGAATTTGTTTGCTTAAGCTTGCAATTAGTTGCTTCATAGATTCCAAGTGCAGATTTAAATTCTTCAGCACCCTTCACTATAGGATATGGAACTTCCTCCTATGAAAAAGAATCGTAACCTACCCACAGCTGCATGAGTAGCCAAGCTCCTCCTCTACGAGTTAATGGTCTAGTGAACATGTCTATCAAGCATTCACCCTTTACCAACTCTAACATTTTATTGGCATTTTCACTATCAAAAATGTTTTCTTTATCACCAAATTTGGTTTCCCCTTCCTTCTTTCCAATGGCCATGGCTATGAAAAAGGATGAGAAATAGCAGAGAAAAAGAGTGAATCTAGGGAAAAAGAAAAAGCAAAGGGGTCCATCTCAACAACTTTTAAAACGACACTCCCTTGCAAGAAATAAATGTTTATTTGCAATGTCATAATGACCAACCTCAAGGCCTTGGCCCAGTGAAATGGTATTCACGTCTCCATAGAGTAGAGCAGCTTCACATAGTTTTATCTCTTTGTGCAACTCTTTCAGATGCCCCCACTTCGGTTTCCTTATATTGCCTGTAAGGATTACAAAGTACCACGATTATACAGAGGTATATATTTTATTTGTTTTTAGTTTTGAGAATGATTTTTATAGATTATTTTTAGCTAAGATGCAAGGCTGTGAGGGGCACATCTACAGTAAAAGTCCCTCAGAATTTACACTCAGTATCATCTAACTTAATAGAAGACCAGTCACTTTACTACTTGGGCTAGACCACAATCTAGTAGGCACAGAGCACAAAAAATTAAGCAAATATGGAATAGAGTACCAAAATTTCCAAATATGGACTCACAATGGTTCCTAGCTTTTGTCATTGTGAAAGGATAATTGAACCAGACTAATTTTTCAGTGCTATACAATCATGGTGCTTATAATCCCGCTCCTTCCCCCCCGCCCCAAAAAAAGAGCACCCACACAGTTTTAGAGCAGACATCCAAGCCTTTTTAACTAAAAGCTTATGCAAGAATCTCTCATCAAATTTACAATACTTTGGATGATTATTTGAATTTGAAATCTGCTATACTTCATATTGTAGCATAGGCTTCTCATAGCAAACTATATCGTCCATGCCCAATTGGATGCATCAACGAAAACCACATTCACTAATGTCCTCATAGATGAAATCAAACATTCCTGTGAACGTTGCTGAGAAAGGAAACACATACATCAGAATTCTTTGTAGAATATACTGTTGCCTGCATATTCAACATAAGTTTGATGCCTACCAGTCAGTGATTAGTTTCCATCTCAACAACTTTTAAAACGACACTCCCTTGCAAGAAATAAACGTTTATTTGCAATGTAATAATATAATAAATATTTAGATTTCAGTCACTTTCCTGAATATAATTGATTGGCAACACTCCTCCTGATCCTTAACTTCGATCCAACTGCATGTGGGTTCCTTCTTCAGGGACGTGTTTTTCGTTGTTCTCCTTATTTTTGCTGCATCATTCCATTTTCCAGCCACAACATATGCATTTTAAAGCAGAAAATATGTTGGTCCATCATGTGGCACCAAAGCAAGAATGAATTTTTTTTATATGCTTTCCATGTTTTACATCACCTTGGACTCTACAAGTAGGAAGCAGGATTCATCCCCAAAGCACAATTTTATGTAATCTTGAGAAGAGTTACGAAAGTACCTTACTCTGATTGACGTGAAATTTTCTTGAGAGTTGGATTTTCGTATCTGGATCATTCTCCCTTTTTCTAGTAAGTCGTTGATCCATATCATCCTTGAACAGGCCCGAGAGGGATTGAACCCTAGCGAGAGGGAAATTATGTTGAAGGTGTTCAGGTAGGTCGGTGTTCCGCAGGTCGGCTTGGGGGAGGGGAAGGTCGAGCCAACATCTTCGAGCTGTCTGACATCGACATCGTTGTCAGCCTACAGGCGCTTGAAGCCCCAGTGGAACCAAGAAACCTCCATGACCTGCGGAACGGTGATCCTCATCAGAGGGTTAGGGTCTAGCAGTCGGACAACCAGACGCCAGACTTCAGAGGAAAACCAGGGCGAGCATTTGAAATCCCCTTATTTGCATCGTGGAAAGGCAAGTAGCCTGCTAGGAGCACGAACAATATGACTCTGCAGGACCAGATGTCAGCCTTGGCTCCGTCATATCCCTTCTTGGTAATCACCTCTGGCTAAACGTATGCTTCCTTCAATTTCCCTTTTTGACAACGGCATTGAAGAGCTACCTGCAATGAATTCATAACTATTTTTTGTGATCGAACGGTTCAGTTTTTCTCAATCGTCTAACATATAATTTGACAGTGCATAAAAATGATAGAAGGGCAAGGAGGGAAGTTGATTTCAAAGGGAACGCCTTACGGCATAAATATTTTATTTCAAATTTATTATAATATAATAGTAAGTGTTATAAATTGTTATTATAATTAATATAATTATTTTCATAAATATAATATAGTAATTATAATATTTTATCAAATCGTAATTAATTTTATAATATTATTTTTATACCTATGTGAATCTTGATTTTTTTAGTTAATAGTGATATGTTATTTTTTATGGAAAATATAATACATATAATTTTCAATTAATTTATAATTTAAATTTATTTTGTTAAATTATTAAACTCATTATACTTTTTATACCTATAAAGTTTTATTTCAAAAATATTAATATTTTTAATTTTTTGTTCTAAATTAGATATTTTAAATTATACTAATACATCATATAATTATTTTTATGCTATTAACACAAAATAAAAAACAAATATATTTTAAAATATATATAATATTACTTTAATAAAAATTTCAATTATGTATTTCGAATTTGAAAAAAATTAGTCTTTATATTCACTCTTTTTTTAATATATGAATTTCACACCTTATTATAATTATTTTTTTTAATAAAATATTCGTTTTCTTTTTAATATCAATTTTTTTTTTTAAATGGACCAGCAGCCGCGCCCCCACAGGTCGCTGGGCAATTAGCAAAAACTAAAAAAAAAAAATAATAATAATAATAATAATAAATTAAAAACAAACTAGATTTAAGAAAATATATATATATATAGATATAGAAAATTAACAAAACAAATTAAAAAACTACAAAAATAAAAATTAAAAACATTTAAAAAAAAACCAAAAAAACAAAAATATATTCAAAAAAAAAAAACCAAAAAGCATTTAAAATTTTCAAAAGAATACGTATTTTCAAAAAAAAAAAATTAAAAAAAAACAAAACAAAACAAAAAAACAAAAACAAAAATAAACAAACAAACAAACATTTTATATTTTATATTAAAAAATTTTAAATTTCAATTTAATTTTTTAATAAAGGTGTCTCACATAAGCAACAAGGTTGGGGAAACTAACTGAGAATAACGCTGAGCTCTACTAACCATAAGTATAACATACTTAGTAAAATCGCAAGTCTAAAAGGGACAGGAATATTTATAAATGAAGATCTCATTCCAGAAGATTAAGCAAAATTGAGAAAAGAGGTTCAAAAGGTAAAGGAAGCTAGGAAGGAAGGAAAATGAGCAATAATCAGAAATAGAAAAGTCGTTATTCAAGATAGAAACCAAAAAAATAATAATAAATAGCAATTCAACATACTTTGGATTCTTTCTTGGAACTGTCAGGGTTTTCCATGGAACAAAGGTCCCGAGCTAAGTTGGATCTTGAATGATCTTGATATTAATTTGCTTGTTGAAACTTGGGAGCGCAAAGAATCTAAGGTCCCTAACATAGATGGCTTTACATTATGGTCTACCTGGAATAAGAAATCCTCACGTAGAGGCATTGGGGGTATAGCTTGTTACATTAAGAAGAACATCTCTCCCCATGCTAGGATTTATAAAAACAACGCTTACAACCAATATAGTTGGATAGAAATTACTTACATTTATGATAAAAAAACCTACATAGCAATCTATTATTCCCCCCCATCAATTCTAACCTCTATAAGAAAAAGAATCTAGATAAAAATAGTCCTTACATTGGTTTAGAGAATGATATTTCTAGCCTAAGGAATGAAGGCAATATCCTTTTAATGGGTGACTTTAATGCTCGAACTTTAAGCAACCAAGTTATTCTTCTAAGAAATAATTCCAACCCTAATCCTCTTTGGTTAGACGAAGACCTTCCTCTAGCTAACCAATACACAAGGAGCTCTAAAGACTTGGGAAGAATTTGTTTGGGTCGGAGCTAGTCAAGCTCTATAGTGCTTAGGATCTCATAATTTGCAACGGTCTAAAGAAGTGGCCCAATTCTATCTAGATGACCTGCGTCCATGGGCTTGGTAGCAGTGTGGTAGACTATGTTATCTTCGATCTCCCTCTATACAACAAAATAACAAATTTTGACATCTTAAACGACCACGAGCCTGACTCTGATCATAGGCCTTACTTATAACTCTCAATTTTGTCATGGATAGAAATCCCATAGAAGATAATCCTTATAGCCAAAAGAATTTAATCTTTGATAAAAATAAAAAATATCTCTTTCTAAATGAATTAAAAACTAATTTACTTCCTTTATCTAGTATAGACAACATAGCAGATCTCTATCATAATTTTACTACAACTCTCTCCTATTCTATTAACAAGTTTTCAATTGAAGTTTCAAGTAATAAAATAAATAGAAAAACCAACCCATGGTATGAAAAAGATTGTAAAAGTGCGAGGAGAGCAATTAAGGAAGTTGTTGATGAATCTCTTAAAATTGGCAAGATAAAAAATATACAAATCTCTAACTAAAAGAAAAAAAGGCAGTATATTCCATAAAAGACAAGAGAATCTCTTACACCTCTCTAAGGTAGCTCCTAAGACATTCTGGAGGTAGATTCTAACTAGAAAAGCTAAAGATAATAATAAAATTGCTTTACATGACTGGAATTCTTATCTTAAAAAGCTTTATGAATCTCCAAATGTCATGGATAACTTTGAAACCATACTCACAACGAAAGAATTTTTCTCATTAGAAGACATTGATTTTTGGGTTAATCGCTTGGCTAATGGGAAAGCTAAGGACATTGAAAGTTACCAAGCAAAGATCTTAAAAATTGGAGGTCCTGTCCTCATCCCCCACATTCATAAACTTTTCAATCAAGTGGTCAAGCAAGGGTTCCCTAAACCATGAACGAAAAACCTCATTATCCCTATTTTTAAAAGTGGGGATACAAAGAACCCCTCTAATTATCGAACAATTATGATCAGCCCTCTCCTAGCCAAGTTATATGGTATTATTTTGGAAAGGAAGTTGAGCATATGGCTTGGAAGTGAAGGTAAGCGAGCTAAAGGCCAAGCGGGGTTCAGAAAGCAGCACTCAACAACAGACCACCTCATTACGCTTAGGATCATTGTGGAGGAATACCGCAATGATAAATCCAATCTCTTTTGTTGCTTTGTGGACTTTAGAAAGGCTTTTGATATGGTTCCCAGAAACAACCTTTGGAACAGATTAGAAGAGCTAAAAGTTCCATTTGAGTTGAGAGTTGCTGCTATAAGTTATACGAGAATGTAATTGCCAAGTTAAAGAGCAATGAGGGGTGGTCAAAAGATATTAAGTATAATATCGGAGTTAAACAAGGTTGCCCCCTCTCCCCTACCCTATTCGGCATTTACTTTGACAAGCTAGAAGGTTGTTTAGAGGAAGAAGGATGCGTTGGCACGATCTTAGCTGGGGTAGTCGTCATCCTTCTTCTCTATGTTGACGATATTGTTCTTCTTGCAAGGTGCCCATCTGATCTTGACAAGCAACTTATACTTTTTAAGGATTTTTTCTCTACCATGGGTATGATTATTAACACTGACAAAACAAAAGTTATGATTATCAAATCCAAGAAGGACACTTATGCTAATTTTATGTATGACAATAATAACTTGGAGGAAGTGTCTTCCTACAAGTACCTAGGAATTGATATTTATCACAAGCTCAACTGAAACTATAGCATTGAGAAAAGGATTAATGGGAGATGGAAAGCTTATTTTGGTCTTGAAAATAATTGCAAAATGACAAACCTCATAATGTGGGATAGAAAGAAATTCCTCTTTGAAACTTTAGTCACTCCGGTTATCTTATATGGATGTGAGGTTTAGGGTTGTAGCATCTCTAGAGAATCCTGGAGAAATATTGAGCAAATCCAGAAGCATTTTATAACGTATAATCTCAAAATTAAAAGCAACACACCCTATCCTATTCTCCTTATAGAAGTGGGTCTTTCCCCTATCTAGAGCCTAGCTATGACTAGGCTTCTGTTGTACAAGAACAAACTCAATAACATAGGAGACCATAGACTTCCTAAGCTAGCTTTAAATTCCAGCCAAAACCATCTAAGGCTTAAACGAAGTTGGTACAAAGACACCAGGGCCTGGTTAAACCATTGGGAGATCGACGAAAATGTTGCATCGCAAAACATTAATAACATTGAAAATATTGTTACTTCTAAATTCAAAGAAAAAATGTGGTGTGAGAAAGATTTTGCAGCTAAAAGAAAATTAAGATATTATAAGGAGGTCATCAACCCCACCCTAGAAGATCAAAAGTATCTCTCTGGTTTCACTAGCTCAAAGAAGAAAATTAATATAGCCAAGATTAGAACGAACTCTCATAAGCTTCATAGTGAAACGGGTTGTTGGGCAGTGCCTAAAACTCCATGGATGGAAAAGTTCTGCCATCTCTGTGAGAATACGAACATCGAGGATGAAAATCACTTCTTTTTAGAGTGCCCCGCGTACAACCACATTAGATCTCAGTGTCAAAATCTTTGTTGCAATACTGACTTTCCTAGCCTTTTACGTTGTCAAAATTACAATGAGCACAGGAGGCCTCTCTCCAAGCTTTTTGAGCATTGAAATAAAATCTTAAATCAAATTAAATAATTCATTTATTTAGGTCCGATAGACCAAAGTTTGGTCTCAATGGACATTAACCATCAGCGTTATTATCATCATCGAAAAAAAAAAAAAACATTTAAAACAAATTAAAAATAAATATTATTTGTTTGAAAAAATTAAATGCGTTTTTTAAATAAAATATTCGTTTCTTTTTAATATCAATTTTTATTTTTATTTTAAAATATCCAAGGCTTACAACCGTGTCGCCCAGGGCCGCAACCCCCATGGACAGTCGGGGAGCGAGTGGGTGATTCCGAGAATCACCCGGCCACGCCCCTATGGGCGACCCGGTCGCGCCCCCATGGGCGGTCGAACAGCGGCCGTGCGATTCCCAGATTCGCCCACCAGCTGCCCGACCACGCCCCCACGAGCAGCCAAGTGGCGGCCAAGCGATCCCGGGAATCGTCCACCCACTGCCTGGCCGTGCCCTCACGAGCGATCGGACAGCTGCCAGGCAATTCCGGGAATCGCCCAACCGCCTATGAGGACGCGGCCCTGGGCGGCACAGCTACAATGGCTATCGTGTTCCATCTCGTAGCTACATTGATGCCTACATTGAAGGCATTGTTGATAGCCGCCGAGATGGCCTTCGTGTTGTCCGTGGCTCTGGTTGGATCGGCGCCATAGTCTGTGACATAGAATAAGCGGCGATTCGACGGGACCTGCAGACCACCAACAAACATAAAACTCAAGAAAAGCTCATCCCCATTGCTCAAATTGCAGAAAATTAAATGTAATGTCTTCATTCTTTACCGTGGCGTTATCAGTATTGGAAGATGCAGCGAGCGATCGCATCAGCCTCCAGTGAGCAACGGAAACTCTCTCGGCCTCCACCCGACTGAGATACTTCGGAACATTGAGAACTGGAGGCTTCTTGACATTGAGAACTGGAGAATTCTGAACATTGGGAACCGTAGAATCCCAACTCCCCAGACTCCTTTTGGACAAGGGTTTCTTGTGAGCACCAGTCTTGACTGATCTCAAAGTCATGGGGCAATCGACAATCAATAAACTAGCCAGAAACGCAATCACAGTGAAGATCAAATCAATACGGGAATGCACAACTCCTTTCGCAGGCTGAGATTTGCCCTCCTAACAATATAAAAAGGAAATAGTCTATAACGCGACTTTTTGAAAGCCTTTCCGGCGGGTTTTTCCGGTCGAAATCCGGCAGGAATTTATTGGAATCGCAAGTTTGATAGCTAGTTTCTGCACAATGAAAGCGTCCCAGGGGTTTTCGAGGGTGCTGAATCCAAATATGCAGTTAAAAAACCATTTTAACTGCAACAAATCAAGATTTAACCTCAATTTCTTCTGTCGGATTCCGTCACCGAAATCTCCAAAAAGTCGCATTATAGACAACTCCATATAAAAAGCAACGTTCGCCTCGACTGACACGTTGCGAACAGTGTCTCCTTGCCCTCTTTTATATTGTGACATCAATGGAGTCTTTGTCTTTGGAATGGAGCGCCTCTTCATAGCCTCTGTGTGTATTTTTATTGGCTCGTTGCACGTTAACATAACTGCACACGGGGCTTGTTTTTTTGAGAGACACATGGTTTTGAAAAAAAGTTTAATTGCATGACATTTGTAAAAAGGGTGGAATTTTTACTTGTCACAAACGATTAGATTTAACATCTTTGTCATAAAAGAATGTGGAAAATACAATTCACGAAACTGTCATAGTATCAAATTGAGGGGATAAAGCACAATTTTTAAAATTCGAAAGATAAAGCTCATTTTTTTCTCTCTTTCATCCATTCATTGTGTGGTGTTTAGTTTTGGAATATTTTAATTCTTTAGAAGTGGTTTTTATTTTTAATTTTTATTTGAATTATTGGTTTGGGAAAATAAACCTCACTCAAACTAATTTATTTAAATTTTTTGAGTGGTCCAAGGTTTACTTTTTATTATGAAGTGCAATTATGTAAAAATTTCATATTCAACTTTCAATGCTTCAATGTTTAAAAAAGAAATTGTTAGATTTTTAAAGAGGTTGAAACACATGTTAAATTGATATTAAATAATAATAAAATATTTGATTTTAGAAGTTAAAAAAAATCAACTATTTAAGAATGTAATTTTATTATTATGCCATTGCTTAGTAGTAATTTATATGACTTGTGTTGTTTAGTTTGCTGCTATAGAAAAATTGATGGCTCATATAAAAAGAATTTGGTTGTCTTTAATGTTGATTTTGGTGTTTTGGGTTCATCACGCAGATGTTGCACCATTGTACTAGTGCTTCAAAACCCGAGGCAAAGGCATAGTTCATTGCACTACATACCACTAAGGTACAACCCTGTGATGTTACATGGACCAATAACACTTTAAGCTTCTTTCATGGGTATGAATTTATAAATACATAATTTTTTTTCTCTGTATTTCAAGTTACATGTGGCTTTAAATGCAACTTTTACATTTAGCATTTATTCCTCAAAACATTACCCACGTTTTATGCAAAATCTCGAACAATTGCCAACTACCAATGATTTTTATGGTCTAAAAGCTCCTCACATTGAAAATGGAAGCTGAAAAGTAGTGCATGGTTGGAAAAAGGTTTTTCTATAGAGACACATGGTTCTACTGTAGGGTGCCAACAAAGGGCCCATTGTAGTCTATCATCACGTTGACATATTCTAGCTTTCGAAAGGGAAGAAAGTCTCACCCGAGGTGTGCCAAAACACATGAGTGAGGCTTAGGGTTTAGAAGGTGACAAGATAGGTTAAATTGATTAAAATATACTTTATAGCCATCAAAGATCAATTAAAATATGCATTGCAACCATCAAAATTCACAGATCAATCAAACAATCTTTGTACAAGAACCAAACATATACACTATACAAATATTAATATAGAATCTCAAAAAAAAAAAAAGTGGCCACATGAACATGTAGACATACATCCATACATAAATCATAAGACACAATAGAGATCCTTGCAATAGATACTTTACTATAGCATTTGGGAGGGCAAGCTCTTATTACAATCTACAACACATGTTTCAAGAACAAACAGTTCATTACAATGGATCTTATCATATCATTACAGGTTGTGACTGAATTTCAACAGCTTTTCGTCCTTCCTCTGTTATATCTCTCGTTTTTGCAGCTCACTCTGCATATCTGTAAGCCTGGCCCATTTTAAAATAAAAATAAAAATTGATATTAAAAAATGCATTTTATTTTTTCAAAACAAATAATATTTATTTTTAAAAAAATTTAAATGTTTTTCTTTTGTTTTTAAAATAAAAATTATTTTTTTTAATAATGTTAAAAAAAACATTTAATTGAAATTTTAAATTTTTTAATATAAAATTTAAAATGTTTTTTTTAATAAAAAATGTTTTTTTTAAAACGTTTTTTATTTTTTATTTTTTTAATTTGAAACTACGTATATTATTTTAAAATTTTAAATGTTTTTATGTTTTTTTGGTTTAATCTGAACATATTTTGGTTTTTTAAGATGTTTTTAATCTTTATTTTAGTAGTTTAAAAAAAAAAAAAAATTAATTTTCTATTTTTTAAATCTAGTTTGTTTTTATTTATTTTTTTTGTTAATGTTTTTTTAATTTTTCTATTTTTACTTACTTAATTTTACAGCTTTTTTTAATATATATATATATTTTATGTCAAAAAAAAGTTGACAGAGAAAAAAATAAATAAATAAATAAATAACGTGTCAAAAATCGTTAAATTTAGAAAATAATTATTTACATTTCATACATTATAAAATTTAAAGTCAAAAAATAGGTCTTTTAAAAAAAAGGCATGATGTAGAATCACCACTTTTTTAAATCAGCATGCAAATCACTAACATTCTAAAACGTAATGTACATAAAAAAAATTAAAGTGCCTAAAACTATGCTTTAAAAAAAAATATGTGTTCTGCATCACCCCTTTTCAAAATCGGGTCACTTTTTCGCTATCTCTACGAAATTGGTAACAATATCAGTTCCCATTTCAAAGTTTACATTGTTGAAACTAAACCAGTAAAGGTCCCTATTCCTATAGGTGTAAATTTATCTGTAGGTTAGTGTCCCAAGACACTGGAAGAGGAATAAAACATTTCCTATGTTCCATATGGTAGTACAAATATAAGTATGATGTATGAAATGCTTTGTACCATACCATAAATTGCACATTCAATGGGAGTATTGATGAGGTATATGTCAAAACTGAGGAGAGAGCATTGAACAACAATGATAATGGATTTCAGGTATTTGTGTGGCACTACTATATTTGTAATATGCTACCAAGGAAGAACAAAATTATGCAAAGTTTTGGATGTTCATGGCTTTTTGATGCAGATTAAGCTATAGATCTAGATTATATAAGGTCGACGGATGGGTATGGGTTTAACCTATTTGGAGGAGTAATCAATTGGATGAGAAAGAGATAGTATATAATGGAACTCTCAACTACAAAAGATGAATACATGATAGCCACTCATGCAAGAAAGGAAACCATTTAGTTAAAAATATTATTTTAAGTATGGGGTTCGTAAAACAAACTATAAAGGTAGATTGTGACAGCTAAAGTACAATTTTTTTGGCAAAGAACCCTGCTTATCATTGGAACACAAAGAATATTGATGTGCAGTATCGCTTTGTGAGGGATAAGATTGAAAAAAAGAAGGTATCGCTGGTAAAGGTGAACATTTTGAAAAATGTTGCAAATTATGTATTAAAAAAAGTTATGATCACTAATAATTTCTCTTAATGAAGAGAAACAATGGGCATCACTGCCCTAAATTGTTGACAGTATACTCATGTGGCCCCATGTATGCAAAGAAAACAACAAGTGGGAGATATGCAACAAAAATAAAGAGGGATACCAAGGGGGGTTGTTTAGCCCCCCTAGCTAGGGGCTATGTAGGGGGACAAGAGCCCCCCTGAACGAATGTCAGGACAACACCACAAGATTGGGAAATTGTTTCTATCCGGCAGTTTTTAACCCATGGTTTTGATAAAAGTAGTTTTGTGGTGCATGGTGGTTTTTCCTATTGTTTTGTAGTTTTGGTTAAATAACTATGGTCAGATTAGTGATTCATGTATGCTATGAGATATATATTACATTCTAATATAGTACATAAAATAATGAAAAAATAAAATTTGTTGGTTTTCCCACATTTGGGTTTCCAAGATTAAATCTCTATGTAAATTTGTGTGTTTTTCATTATATATTTTCTATTTTATTAAGAGTTTGTTTGCAACGATTAATTTTATAAGAATAAAAATTACATTCACTATCATATCAATTTTGGCTTCCAAGGGATGCCTTTATGGCTAAGGAGTTGGGCTTCAGCCTATCATAGACAATGTTACAATGGGAGAGCTACAAAAGTGATTCTTATGGTGAAAAGAAATGGTGAGTAGTTAAAAAATACAGATCGAGAATTTTAATAGGCAGAGTTTTGAGTTGAGTAAGTTCAAATTGGAAGATTTGGTTGTGCACAAAGATTAGTGGATTTCAATGGATCAAGTTTCTTTGTCGATAGAGATATTCATACAAGATTAAACAATGTTGGATCGAAAGACAAAGAGTGCAATAGAATTATGTCTCTATGATTCAATATTATTGAATGTGTCATGGGGAGAAATAGAAAAGGATTTATGGGACAATTTAGGGGCTTTGTATTAGTCTAAGTCCCTGGTGAACAATTTTTTCCATGGAAAAAGTTGTATAACTTGAGGATTAAGGATGGAGACTCGGTGACAAACAATATGAATGTCTTCAATATTGTGATGAGTCAAATGTTATATGTTGATCTTAAGAATTTAGATGAGGATATGTGCATTATCCTTTTATGTTCTCTACCAAGCTTGTGGGATGGTTTGGTTGTTTCCATAGTTATTAATTAAACTACCTCAAAATTTGATGAAATTGTCTCATCCTTTTTGTCGAACGACATGAGATGGAAAACCAAAGAGAAATAGAATGGGGTCTATAAGAGGGTGATCCCAAAACATAAATAGAAATAAGTTGTCAAGTGGGAGACATAAATCTAGAGGAAGAGAACAATATCCAGCAAAGTTTGTAAAGGTATGTTGAAGATGTAGAAATGAAGGACATTACAAGAAAGAGTGTAAATCCAAAATTGCAGAGAAAGGAAAGGGATTTGAAGATGCTCCTTATTTAGAAGTAAAAACATCCTCATATGAAGGAGGGTATGTACTTGTCTTCTTCAAGCATATAGGTATATCATGAGGCATGGTTGGTCTACTTAGGTGTATATTTTCATATGACTCATCACAAGGAGTGGTTTTACGAGTATGAAATATTTGACAGTGGTGATGTTTTCCTAAGAGATGAATCGAGATCCAAAAACACATGACAAGGAAATTCCAAGATTAAGCTCATGGATGGAGGGATTAGAACACTTCATGGTGTTCAACACATCCCAATATTAGCAAAAAAAAATTATTTCTATAAGCAAGATGAACAATGTAGGTGTAAAAATAGTGTTTAAAAAGGATACCTGTAGGATGGTTTGAGGAGAAATGGTATTTCTTAAAATTATGAGGGGATTTTGGATTGGGACTATGCATAAGTTGTTGGGAAGCATTGTTAGTGCTAGGTGCAACACTTCCATTGTTCTTGAGAGTGCAGTAGAAGAAGGAAAAACCTTTATAGCTTCAGGATAAAAGACTATGTTATGGCATCAAAGACTGGGATATATTGGAGAGAAGGGACTTCGAGCACTGCATGGTAATGGTATGGTAGAAGGTATGTCTAATTTCTCTTAGTATTTTTATTTTTGTGAACGTTGGTTATATGGGAAGCAGAATCGGGTGAGATTCTCCTCTAGTGCTAAGAGGGAATACTACAATGATCCAAAATGGATTTTGGATAGACTCCTAAGTCTAAGTGTTCCTCACAGAGGAAAATGAAAGTCCAAGGAAGTTCCTGGAAATAGCCCCATGGAAAAGATCTTTTCATTCTGAATCTACAGCAACTTGAATGGGAAAAAATGGACTTAGGGTGCAGAAGTTATCACAGAAAGAAGATGCCCTTTGTTCTTTGGAAAAAGAGGCAAAATCCCTTAAAAATGGAAAAAAACCCTTATAAATGGAAATCACATCGGAGAAGGATCAAAGAGGTGGACTTAAGTGGAAAGGGGAGAGACCCCCAATCTCCGATCTTCGATATCTCAGGTCGGAGATAAACCTGTGTTCGATGGCAAGACCCCAGGCCGAGCGATATTGCAATCGTCGATGTTGGCAGATCAACGTCGCCAACATCAGTGATGCCACGAGGCAAAGGAAAGACCCCCAGGCCGTTACATATGCGATTTGCGATAATGATCTTGACCGGGCGATCTCAGCCATCGAATCAGGATCCGAGATCAAAGGCCAAGATTAAATCGGTGGTCGAGAGATCGGTGATCCCCAACACATAGGGCCGATGTGATAAGCGATGCAATGCGATCTGGACCGTCCAATTGGGGATTAGATCAACGGTTCATATTAAATCAGCAATCGGTGATCAGTGATCCCCGGTAGAGGGGCCAATGCAATAGAGACATGCGATGTAATCTCAGTCATCCAATCCGGGATCAGATCGATGGCCAGGATTAAATCGGCGATCAACGATCCGAGATCCACAATGTCGATAAGGGCCAGACCCAATAAGATTATAGGGTGGATGCGATAAATTTTCAAGTCCGATAGAAAGCGCTTTGACGGGGTTTTCATCATTTTCCCGTGTATTTGGGATTTTGCCCAATACACTAATGCGATGCGATATACCGCCAAATGGCGGACCCGATAGGGATTTTGTAGGAATTTACAGGGTAAGTTCCTCAGACAGAACACCAAAAGGACACCGCTCACAACAGATCGTAGATCAATACACCAGTATTTTGACGTGGTTAAAACCCTCAAAGAGGGAAACAGTCCATGGCCTGAGCTAACGCGGCCACTTCAGGCAATTTATTAATAAAAGAATGAAAATTTACATATGTTTCTCTCATGCACGGATTACCCTACAAATGACCCTCCATGCGCTTTAAATAGAATTCATGGACCAATCGGGTGTCAAGCCACGGATCAAGTGTCGGTAATACCGAGGAGAGAATGAACCGTCGGATCACTACATATCGTGACCGTTGGATTGTAAGTTACAAAATGTACACCGGTAAAGAAACACACTTCACCTAACTCTATACCTAACTCTACACTAGACCAAGTTGTACTTAACTATTTCCTATGTGTCGGAATATCCTAACATCCCCCCTTAAGAACAACTTGGGATAGGATTGAAGGATTTACAAATATGACACAATAGAAGAAGGAAGGAGGCACTAGAGCCTATCCCCCCTTAGTGACAACTTCTTGAACTCCAACCATAAATCGAAGTTTAGTGAACTTCGCCTCTGTGAGAGCCTTTGTGAAGATGTCTGCAACTTGATCATCTGTTGAACAATAATGAACTTCAAGAACATGGTCATGGATGAGCTTTCTGATGAAGTGCATGTGCAGTTCAATGTGTTTGTTGCGCTGATGTTGGACTAGATCTTTGCATAGCTGAATGGCACTTTGATTATCACACCAAAGTGTAGTTGGATGCTGCTGCTGAAATCCAAACTCTGACAGGATCTGACGAAGCCACAAGGCTTCCTTACTAGCTTCTACGGCACCACGATACTCTGCTTCTGCTGATGAAAGAGAAATGGCAGCTTGTTTCTTACAAGCCCATGTAATAGGTCCTGAACCAAGAGTGAACACATAACCGGCAGTAGACTTCCGATCATCAGGGTCACCAGCCCAATCGGAATCAGTGAAACCAACCAATAGAGGAGCTGCTTCGGCACTGTAATGAATCCCAAACTGAACTGTACCTCGAACATAACGAAGTATTCTTTTAACTGCTTTCCAATGACTTTCACGGGGGTTTTGCGTGAACCGAGCAACAAGGCCAACAGTAAAGGAAAGGTCAGGACGAGTATGAGTTAGATACAAGAGTTTTCCTACAAGTTGACGGTATAATGTAGCATCAACTTCAGGAGAAGTACAAGTGACTGAAAGTTTGACTCCAGACTGAAAGGGAGAAGGGGCTGGCTTACAGTCTTCCATGTGAAAATGACGTAGAATATCACAAGCATACTTGGACTGGGAAAGGGAAATACCCTCCTTGGATTGCAAGACTTGAAGACCGAGAAAATAGTGTAAGTGTCCTAAGTCTGTCATTTCAAATTTCCTTTTAAGGCTAGACTTCACATGGTTTATAAGGTTGGGATCACTACCAGTAAGGATAAGATCATCAACATAAAGAACAAGGATGATAAGAGAGTTGCCCACTTTCTTGGTGTAGACAGTATTGTCAGAATGACACCTAGAAAAGCCAGATTCTAAAATAAAGCTATCCATTTTGGCATACCAAGCTCAAGGAGCTTGCTTGAGGCCATAAAGGGATTTCTTAAGTCGACATACAACGCTAGAGTCTGTTTGTATGAAGCCAATGGGTTGTTCCATATAGATTTCTTCATGCAAGTCCCCATGCAAGAAGGCAGATTTAACATCCATCTGATGGACTTCCCATTTGAAAGAGGCAGCAATGGAAAGAACAAGGCGGATAGAGTTCATTTTGGCAACAGGGGAGAAGGTTTCAGTGTAGTCAATGCCTTCAACCTGTGAAAAACCTTTAGCAACAAGACGAGCTTTATGTTTATCAACTTTCCCATCTGGTCCATACTTGGATCTGTAAACCCATTTGCATCTAACAAGTTTTCATCCCTTTGGTAGAGGAACAAGATCCCATGTATCATTTGCCAATAATGAATGATATTCTTCATTCATAGCTGCTTCCCAATCTGGATGGCCTGAAGCTTCTGCAAAGGTGTCAGGATCATAATTTACTGGAGCTTGAGCCAGTAAAGAAGAGGCTCTCTCGAACTGAGAACGTGTGCGTCGCTGATCTATAGGATCACCGGCAAGATCACCTGCTGCATCTCGAGTAGCACAAACCCATTTTGGAAGCTCAGGAGCTGAAGGAGGATCCTGAGATGGTGGGGGAGGATTGTCATCCTCACTTTCATCATCTGAAGAAGAAATGTTTTCAAAGGTAGAAGAGATAGGGAGAGGTGGCACATCCGCCAGACTAGGATCGCAGGCCGATATATTTTCATCAAATTTTACATCTCTTCTAAAGATAACATTTTTGGACTTAAATGGAATAAGTCTATAGCCTTTGACATCTTCAGAATATCCAACAAAAGTACATTTTTCACTCTTAGGTTGTAAAGCTTTATGCTTTTCATCTGGAATATGGGCCCACGCTTCACTTCCAAAAACATGAAAGTGACTTACATCTAGTTTAATTGAGCTCCATGCTTCTTCTAGAGTGATATTCTTTAAAGCCTTAGTAGGAGTGCGATTTATTATGTAATTTGCACAGTTAATTGCTTCTTCCCAAAAACTAAGACCAAGTCCTTTAGATTGTAGCATACAATTAACCATTTCCTTTAAGGTGTGATTCTTCCTTTCAGCTACACCATTTTGTTGTGGAGTATATGGAACAGTATGTTGCATTTGAATTCCATTCTCAGTGCAATAGTTGATGAATGTGTTTTTAACATATTCTCCGCCATTATCAGATCTTAACTTAAGAATTTGATGTCCAGATTGTTTTTCAACAGAGGCCTTGAAGGCCAAAAAAGTGTTAAATACTTCACTCTTGAGTTTTAAGAAGTATACCCAAGTGCATCTGGAGAAATCATCAATGAAAGTTAAGAAATACTTGCAGCCAGAGAATGACACAACTGGAAGTGGACCACATAAATCACTATGCACAAGCTGTAAAGGGGCTGAGGTGTGCCAAGAGGCACGTTTTTCAAAACTGTCCCGATGATGTTTTCCGAGTACACATCCGGAACAAACACCATCTCTGCAAGATACCATAGGAAGACCTGTCACCATATTTTCTTTACATAGATGTTGAAGGGAGCGATAGTTTAAGTGACCAAATCTCTCATGCCAAAGTTTGCTCACTTCATCGTTATGAGCAACAAATACTGAGGGAAGATTTGATGACCCAAAGTGGTGAAACTTATACAACCTTGTAGAATCATCAGCAATGGCAGTAGCCAAAATCTGTTTAGGATCTCTTAAGTCCTTGATTACAACATCATGAGGTGAAAATTCAACGATTTTACCTTCACCTGAATAAGTTATCTGATATACAGATAGAAGGTTGCAGGATAAGGTTGGAACACATAATACATCATTAAACTGACCATTGTCTAGATGAACAGTTCCAGTCCCTACAACATTAAGAGATCTATCATCACCAACATATATATTTTTGGTGTTACAATCATTTAAAGAAGAAAACATGGCTTTGTTTTTGGCCATGTGATAAGAAGCTCCAGAATCAATGAGTCACTCATGAGAATGAGAAGAAGAAGATACATTTAATGCATAGCCAGACCGAGATGCTTGACAACCACATGCAGAAAGTGCCATTCCTGAAGATGAAGTTGAAGTTGAAGATTGCCCCAAATGGATGTTATGCTTCTTCATTGTTGCTTCCAAGGCTTCCATCTTCTTAAAGCATTTTGATTCTAAGTGGCCATCTCGATTACAAAAATTGCAATGTCTATCAGTCTTCTTCCCTTTGTTTTTATTTGTCTTATCATTTTGTTGAAATGATTTTTCATTTTGGGGCTGAAATTGCTTAGGACCCTTGTTTGGTTTAGGACCATTCTTTTTAGGATATGACTTCTTAGGATTCTTTGAATTTGGTTGTTGCTGGGCGGCTAACGCTTTCTTGGAAGAGTTTCCAAGATTAAGAAGACCAAGGTGTAAGAGTTTTTCTTGTTCTCTTATTAAAGAATCACAAAAAGAGTCAAAGGAAGGGGGCTTGTAGTCTGTTCCTTGAGAAATGAAGGCTTCTCTTGTAGAATGGAAGGTGGAAACAAACACAGAGCAGGTTGGTCCCAACTTTGTAAGAATAGAATAGATAGGGTTACTATCTTCTTTCTTAACTTTAACACCTTCCAAAAGATATCTAAGGGTCTTGAACTTGGACAAGAAATCTTCAATGCAAGAAAAATTATTAGGGTCCAATGTAAGCAACTCATTTTCAAGTTGATGGGCTCTAATTTCATTTTTAATCCCAAAAACTTTATTGATTTGTTTCATTGCTTCATCAGGAGTATCAATTTCTGCAATATGGAATCTAAGATCTGGAGAAATAGACATCCCTATCAATCCACGTGCTTTATCTTGCCTATTTTCCCATTTAGCAGCTTTATCTTCATCCTTTGGTTTCTTTTCTTGGCCTGACGCTATTCTGTAGAGACCTTTACTTCTAAGTAAATCCTCAATGTAAGCCAACCATTGGAAGTAGTTGGTGCTGTCAAGGGTAACTTGGTATTGACTTTCCATTTCAACGGAAACTGAAGCTAAAGATGCTGAAAATAAGTGTTCCAATGGATAGATCTCGAAAAATTAGGCTGGTTTAAAAAAAACGGCTCTGAAAACGGCTTCCGGATGAAGAAGTTATGGCTTTTTGAAAAAAAGTTGTTGAAGTTGCCGACGAAGTGCGGGAATGTGCGGAAATGAAAAAGTCCGCCCCCACAAAATGGAGACTTGAACCCAAGACCTCTACTCTCTTAAAATAGCTTTGAACCAATTGATCTAGACAAAAAATTTGAGAAAGAGAGAGAGAGAAGGGGGGGGTGCTTTGGGTTGCGTGCTTGCTTTGAGAAATCTCTTTTTCCCTACAAAACAAAAAACACAAAACCCAACACGGACATGCAAAGAAAACGAACCTTACGGCTCGAAGTTAGCTTTAACCGAAAAACTAGATATTTTCAAAAATGAACCTTGCGGCTCAAAGTTAGCTTTGGTCGGAAACTAAATATTTTCCTCAATGTTTCTGATTTTCCGAGATCACCCTAAGGCGCAGGGAAAAGAGCATACGCATGAGAAAAATCCTTCATTTCTGTTTCTGATTTGCCCAAATCGCACAGAGTCGCAGGGCAAAGAGCATACGCAGAAATGAAAGGTATAGATCCGGTAAATAAAAAAGCCAAATAAACCGAAACTGAAATAAACAGAGAGAAAATAACAGTAAACTGCAAATAAACACTGTATACCTCCAGATCTTAAAAATGACGCAGCTAGGGCTACCGGAAACCTTTTCACGTGAAACGAAAGGGGTTCCTCACTGGAACAGATGCTCCCAACACAACAGAGCAGTCTTCTCAGCCCGAAAGCAGTCAGAAACATCAGATCTAGGAAAAGGCAGTCGGATGCAGTTCTACCGGCTTCAGATTTGGATCACCAACGGACGCGGCCCTCAAATAGCTCTGATACCATGTAGGAATTTACAGGGTAAGTTCCTCAGACAGAACACCAAAAGGAACCGCTCACAACAGATCGCAGATCAATACACCAGTATTTTGACGTGGTTAAAACCCTCAAAGAGGGAAACAGTCCACCGCCTGAGCCAACGCGGCCACTTTAGGCAATTTATTAATAAAAGAATGAAAATTTACATATGTTTCTCTCATGCACGGATTACCCTACAAATGACCCTCCATGCGCTTTAAATAGAATTCATGGACCAATCGGGTTTCAAGCCACGGATCAAGTGTCGGTAATACCGAGGAGAGAATGAACCGTCGAATCACTACATATCGTGACCGTCGGATTGTAAGTTACAAAATGTACACCGGTAAAGAAACACACTTTACCTAACTCTATACCTAACTCTACACTAGACCAAGTTGTACTTAACTATTTCCTATATGTCGGAATATCCTAACAGATTTTAGGGGCAATTGAATGGGATTTCAAATCTGAAAATCATGCACGATAATATATTTTGCAGACTTTCTCTGCGTAATGGGATTTTCTCAATTTTCGAGTTTTTGCTTGGAAAATGACCCCAATCCCTTCATAACAGCTCCTGATCATTGATGCACACTACAGGTGGGCATTTTTTACAAGTAATGATGTGTTTGAATCCACAGAGCCGTAGAGCTAGGTGGTCAATCGAACATACAACGCACAGAGAAGCCACAGGGATGCAGAAGGATGATTATACGCAGAGAAAATGGTTGGGGAAGCTAAAAAGCCGGGAAAATGCCTAAAAGAAGCTAGAGAACATGACTAAGAGCACATAAAGCATAAGCCAGCAAAAGCTGAAGTATAGAGCAACTAAGGGAGCTTTGGGAATCGCTTGGAGGTCGAGAAAAATACTAGAGAGCAAAAAGTTGCTGAGACAATCGCTTGGAGGTAGAGCGGACTACTGAGAGCTCAGAGAAGCCAGAGCCAAAGAGCTAGAGCCAGAGCCAAAGCTGAAGAGCTAGAGCCAGAGCCAAGAGCTAGAAAGTTGAGAGCTTCAAAGCTAGGGAGAGATGGTGTTCTGAGCCCATTGTTTCTGTGTAAAATAGTGGATTTGAGCCAAGAGCTTATAAAAGGGCTTTGCAATATCCTAGAGAGCCTAATTGAGTTGACTAGAGCTCATGGAGACGTAGCCCAAGAGTTTTGGGTGAACTCCTAATTAATATTGTTGTTCTATGTGCTTGTTTTATTGCTACATTTTTTTACTGTTATATGTATGTTATATTAGCATAAACAACAGAATTTTAAAGCACATAAATAGTCAACAATAAACACCAGCATACACCTTATTTTCAAGCACATTTATTAATTCCACATTGGTTAATCAATAAGACTTGGGAATATTTAAGCTTTGGAAGTGGGAGAGGTTCTTGTAAGTTAGACAAGAAACCAAAGTGCCCCATTTTCAGATTAGGTGGTATCAGAGCTTGAGATTAGTTAACCCCACCTTCGAAGAAGGCTATATCAGAATTCTTGATTGATAGAGCAAAGATTGCTTGTCTGAAAGGTGTTTGGGCAGTCAAGGATTGATTGTCTAATTGATGTATGCTTGTTTACAGACTGACTAATTTCTGAGTTTGCAGAGGTGAAGGGAAATTTGTTGATAGCTCAGTCCAGGAAGGACAAGAAGGAAGAAGGGTTGAAGGAATTCTTTTATCCCAAAGGACCTCAAGGAAATCCTTAAAGCACAAGAGGTTTGTTGCACAAGGTTGCTTGCATAAGCTCTTTATTAATCTTGTTTGAAGCTCTTTTGTTCATTCGTATAATGACAACTTCTACAAGTGAGTCCTCAAACTCCTCTTGCATCACAAGACTCTTTGATGAAGACATGAAGCAAGACTTGTTCATTATGATGGGCAAGGTGAGAGAAATGTATGAGGATGGAAGGAAGAGCAGCATACTTAGGGAGCAGTTGAATTCCATGAAGGAAGAGAAGTAGTTGCTTTCTGACAAATTGAAGGAAATGGAGAGACAACTTCATATTGCAAATATGAACCTGAAAAGGATGCATGAGTTGGAGTCACAGCTCTTTATTGCCAAAGAAGCGTTGGTCAAGTATCATCTTGAAGAAGAGGTAAACCATTCCAGATTGTCTTCAAATTCTTCTAAGAATGCTTATATTGGTTCTTTTGAAAAACATACTAGAGGCATAGGTTCCAAGCTAATGTCCAAGATGGGCTATGAAAGATAAGGCTTGGGTAAGCATGCACAAGGTATTGTTGAGCCAATAGTGGTTGCAGAAAGGCCTAATTATTTGGGTCTTGGCTATGGACAGTCTTATGGAGAGAGTTCCAAAGCTGCCATGAAGGCCATTGAAACAGTCCCAAGAAGGAATTTCATGTCATGTCCTCTACCTCAGAAGTGTGAAGATTGTATTCAGGGGTAATGTAATGGCTTGAAACATCATTCGCATGATGCAGGTGTTCAAAAGCACACACTTGAACCAGAGAGTTGTGGAAACTCTGAAAGCCTTGAAGAGATTGATGGTGTTCCAAATGGAGCTACTTCTTCACTCAATTCACCTCCTCCGGAAGGAAATAAAGGTGAAAGAGAAAGGGAGAAAGGTATAAATTTGGGTATAATCATCTTCCTTTTGATTTTGCAAAGCATGATAAATTTCCACATAGATATGGGAAAATAGTTGCATGTTCCTTTTGTGGTTTGGATAACCATCATGTTTCCAGATGTTGGAAGAGAATGGCCACATATAGGAAACTTTTGAAGGAAAGGAAGCAAGAAGCCAAAGGTCCATTGGACAAGGCAAATCATGCTATCAAGAGGATGCACATGTGTTGCACTTACTGCCATAAGCAAGGACATGTTGCTGCAAAATGTTGGACTCTGAATCCAGCAATGCTTCCACAAAAGCTGAAGAAAGTGGAAAGAGAAGATGGTAGAAATGGAAATAAATTTTCCATGTATGATGTGTTTCATGATGATTCACATGTTGATGTTGATGTGCAGACAAAGGAAAGACCTTTGAAATGGGTTGGTAAGAAATGGTTAGAGTTCTTTTCCAATTAAGATTGCATGTCTATTGATGCATCTATTTGCATTTTTTTTTAATGGAATGCAAGTTGCAGGTTCTACCAAGAAGGTGAATGGAAAAAGGTTGAGTAGGAGACTCACTTTGTTGCTGCAACATTATATTTCATTTCAGTTTTGAAAGTACAGTGTGCTTAAGTGAAAGTTGAAGGATGAAATGCATGCATAAGCATGATGGGCATGAACACAGGGATGTTGATGTTTTTCCTTGTATTTGAACATGTATGTGTAATTAACTTGAAGGGTTGATTGCTTTTTTGTAACATGCATGTAATGTTGACTTGAGGAAAGTTGACTTGGTCTCCAATATGGAGATAGTGATGAAATGTTTCATCTTTTGAAAAGAGTCCTAATGGTCTTTTTCTACATGCTTGACTTGAAGGGTCATTTGTTTTAAAGGCATGTTTTGTGGGCTTGTTATCTAGTCCATCATTTGTATGCATATGTGAGACATGGAGGTATTCACAAGATGTGAAATATGTTTCTTTTACTAAAGTAGGAGTTTAGGCCATCCAGTTTTTTTCTATGTTTCTGTTGTTGTTAACAGTTTTTGTTAACAGCTTGTCAAACAGGTACAAATGAAAGTTTTGTGAAGCAAGTATACATCACATTTGTTTGAGCCACCTTGGATCTATGATCAAGGCAGAGAAGTTCAAACTACCTTCTGTGACCATTTCAGTAGGAGTTTTGCAAGAAGGCAAGGAGGAAGAGTTCTTCCCAGGAGGACCAGCATATCTAGAAAGGAAAGTGGTCAAAGGCTTTGGTTCATAGGCACTATGCAAGGCAAGTGTGTGGAGGCTGAAAGAAGAGGGTGTTGTTACTCTCATTTACTGTTCAGATCAATATATCAATCTTTCGGAGACCAAAAGTTCTTTTAGTGGGAAGGCGTGATCCAAAATGGATTTTGGATAGACTCCTAAGTCTAATTGTTCCTCACAGAGGAAAATAAAAGTCCAAGGAAGTTACTGGAAATAGCACCATGGCAGAGATCTTTTCATTCTAAATCTACTGCAACTTGAATGGGCAAAAATGGAATTAGGATGCAGAAGTTGTCGTAGAAATAAGATGCCCTTTGTTCTTTGGAAAAAGAGGAAAAATCCCTTAAAAATGGCAAAAAAACCCTTATAAAGGGAAATCGCATCAGAGAAGGATCAAAGAGGCGGACTTAAGCGGAAAGGGGAGAGACCCCCGAACTCCAATCTCTGATATATCGGGTTGGAGATAGGCCTATGTTCGATGGTGGGACCCTGGGCCGAGCGATATTGTGATCGCCGATATCGGCGGATCGGCGTCGGCGATGCCACGAGGCAAAGGAAAGACCCCTGGGCCATTACATATGGGATTTGTGATAGCGATCTCGACTGGACAATCTCAACCGTCGAATTGGGATCCGAGATCAACGGCCAGGATTAAATCGACGATCGGGAGATCAGTGATCCTCGACACATAGGGTCGATGCGATAAGCGACGCGATGCGATCTAGACCGTCCGATCAGGTATCAGATCAACCGTCTAGATTAAATCGACGATTGATGATCGGCGATCCCTGATAGAGGGGTCAATGCGATAGCGACATGTGATGCAATCTTAGTCGTCCGATCCGGGATTAGATCGATGGCCAGGATTAAATTGGCGATCGGTGATCCCTAATGCCGATAAGGGCCAGACCCGATAAGATTATAGGGTAGATGCGATAAATTTTCAAGTCCGATAAAAAGCGCTTTGACGGGTTTTTCATCGTTTTCCCGTGTATTTTGGATTTTGCCCAATACACTAATGCGATGCGATATACCACCAAATGGCGGACCCGATAGGGATTTTAGGGGTGATTGAATGGGATTTCAAATCTGAAAGTCACGCCCGATAGTTTATTTTGCAGACTTTCTATGTGTAATGGGATTTTCTCAATTTTCGGGTTTTTTGCCTGGAAAATGGCCTCGATCCCTTCGTAACAGCTCCTGATCATTGATGCACGCTACAAGTGGGAATTTTTTACGAACAATGATGCGTTTGAAGCCAAGAGCCATAGAGCCAGGTGGCCAATCGAATAGACAACGCGTAGAGAAGCCGCAGGGCCATAGAGGGATGATTATACGCAGAGAAAACGGCTGGAGAAACCAAAAATCCGGGAAAAGGCATCAAAGGAGATAGAGAGCACGACTAAGAGCAGAGGAAGCATAAGCCAACAAAATCTGAAGAGCAGAGTAGCTGAGGAAGCTTTGAGAATCACTTGGATGTTGAGCGACATACCAAAGAGCAGAAAGTTGTTGAGATAGTTGCTTGGAGGTAGAGTGGACTGCTGAGAGCTCAAAGAAGCCAGAGCCGAAGAGCCAGAGCCAAAGACAGAGCTGAAGAGCCAAAGCCAGAGCCAGAGCCAAAGCTAAGAGCTAGAGCCAGAGCCAGAGCTGAGAGCCAGAAAGCCGAGAGCTTCAGAGCCAGGGAGAGATGGTGTTCTGAGCCCATTGTTTCTATGTAAAACATTGGAGTTTAGCCAAGATCTTGTAAAAGAACTTTGCCATAATCCCAAAGAGCCTAGTCGAGTTGACTAGAGCTCACGAAGATGTAGCCCAAGAGTTTTGGGTGAACTCCTGATTAATATCGTTGTTCTGTGTGCTTGTTTTGTTGCTACATTGTTTTACTATTATATGTATGTTATGTCAGCATAAACAACAGAATTTTAAAGCATATAAACAGTTAACAATAAACACTAGCGTACACCTTATTTTCAAGCACGTTTATTAATTCTGCATTGGTTAATCAATAAGACTTGGGAATATTTAAGCTTTGGAAGTGGGAGAGGTTCTTGTAAGTTAGACAAGAAGCCTAAGTGCCCCATTTTCAGATCATACAACTAGTGCATAGTGATATCTTTGGAACTCTACCAGTTCCACCATTGGTTAAATCTATGTACTACATCTCATTTATAGATCAATTCTCAAGGAATACATGGATATATTTCCTCGAGAATAAATTTGATGTCTTTGATAGATTAAATAATTTAAGACTCTAGTGGATTATTAGATAGAAAACAAAACAAAGGTATTGAGGACAGATAATGGTGGAGAGTTATGTGGGAAGTAATTTGAATAGTTTTGTAAGAAGTGTGGTATATCATGGTAAAAGTATACCCCATACGCAACTACACATAATGGAGTTGCAAAGTGATGAAAAGGAAGTTGATGGAGAAAGAAAGGATCATGCTCAATGGTTTTGGGTTAGGATAGGAATTTTAGGAAGAGGCAATGGATATTGCATGGTACTTGATAAATAGATCACCCTAATCAATGTTGGATGATAAGACTCCACATGAGATATGAACCAGTAAGAAAACATATTTCACACATCGCGAGGTATTTAGTTGTGATGAATATGTACATGTTCCAACAAAAATTATAACCAAGTTGGATAGAAATTATAAAAGGTTCCTCTTTATTAGTTATAAAAATGGTTTAAAAGGTTACATGCTTTGGAACCTATAAACAAGGAAGGTTGTGTACAATCAATATTTGGTCTTTAGAGAAGTGAAAAATTTATCAAACATGAAGTCCTGCCAAGGGAGAAAAAACTAGAGAAGATAGAGTTTGAACTAAAGAATGATGAATTAGACTCTAGAGAAGAACTTGAATTAGAAGAAGGAGAGCCACATACTCTGGTTTTGAGTAGATCAATTTGGGAAAGAAGACAGCCAAAAAGATATATTCCACTTGATTTTTATTCAAATTTTTATTTGTTTATTTCTAATGATGATCCTAGAAGTTTTAGGGAGGTAATAGATTCAGGGGATGGAAAACTCTGAAAAAAGGTCATGGTTGAAGAAATGATAGCTTTAGAAAAGAATGAGGCTTGGTGCCTATTTGGGTAAACCTATTTGGGTGTTTAAGAAGAATTTAAATGAAAAAGGAAAAGTGGAGAAATATAAAGCTATTTAAGTAGTAAAAGGTTATTCCTAGGTTTAGGGAATTGACTTTAGTGATATTTTTCTCCTCTTGCAAAGTTAGCTTCTATTAAACTTATTTTATTTGTTGTTGTTGATTTTTATTTTGAGGAAGAATAGATCGATGTGAAGACAACAGTCCTACATGAGTATCTAAAAGAAGGGATCTACATGAAGCAACTAGAAGGATTTGTAGTGAATGGTAAGAAAGAGTTTGTATGCTAGCTGAAAAAGTCCTTGTATGAGTTGAAGCAATTAACAAGGATGTGGTATCAAAAATTCGATAGATATAGACAAGGAATTTGCTTCACAAGGGTAAAAGAAAATCATTGCGTGTATTTTAAACTATTTGGGGATCATGTTATTTATTTGGTCTTGTATGTGGATGATATATTGCTAATTGGAAATGACAAGAAAATCATCTAGGAAGTGAAAATATTGATGTTCTTTAAATTTTACGTGAAGTGTCTCAATGTTGTAAATTTATCTTAGGCATGGAAATTAAAAAAGATTAGGCAAAGAGGAAAATCTAGTTAAATCAAAGAAAGTATGTCAAGATAATATTGAAGAATCAGCTTATTATGTAGGAAAGTAAACCAGTAAATGTCCCTATTATTGTAGGTGTAAACTTATCTATAGATCAATGTCACAAGACACAAGAAGAGAAAGAGGGCATGTCTCGAGTTCCATATGATAATGTGCTTTGAACTTTGATGTATGCAATAGTCTGTATCATACTAGAAATTGCACATGCAATGGGAATATTCTCCACCAACAAGTGTTGTGTGATCACATTCTCAAAAATATGCCAGCGTAAACTTTGTCCAATCTTCACTATCTCAATAGATTCAAGCATTTCAACGATTGAATTTGATTAATTCCACCAATCAACATAACACTAGAAAAAATAGAGGTAAAACAAACATATGGCCAAGTAGGGTCAAGTGGAAACCCCCTAAACTAGACCAACATTATTATGGGAAATGCTAATGCTGGCAACCAAAATAAAAATTGCTAATAACAATAATAACTATCATAAACAAGGGAAGAACAATCATATTCATATCAACTCCCATTTTGTATTATATGTCAATTATGGTCAGTATACCTGCCACTTCCCCTTAATTATATATTTCAAACAGATAAAGGAATCAATTTCTAATGAAGTTACTTCCCCTGAATTATATATTTCAAAATAGATAAAGGAATCAATTTCTAACGAAGTTTCACTTACCCCACAGGGGACAATTCCTCCCGAAAAGAATTTCCCTCAACCATTACAACCTAGAATCTTGCACAACCTTTTTCTTGAACAAAGTATTATTACAGCGCAGTCAGAAATTGGGATCTATGCCTACTACTAAGGATAATACCAACCTCCAAGACAAGCTCAACCTATAAATCCAACCTTTCAAAATATCTACATGAATATTATAGATATTCACCTTCAAACTTCAAACCACGAGTATAGTATTCCTTCTTTCCTTCGACCATGTTGTAGCTAATTTGCACTTAAGAGTCATTATCATAGCCTCTCTATTAAAATTCACTCTATTCCTATAGAGAATCTAATATATTTCTTATGGCATTGAAAATATTATGTAAATTAAACTTGGGCCCATGGGAAGTTTGTTTTAAATAGATATTCAATCCAATCTCATCCAAATCTCATGTTTTACATACTCACCATTGAGCAAGAAACCAAATGATAGATTTGGTTACAAAATTAGCATGATACATCCTATGGTTTTGAGTGAGTTGATCAATGGAGCATATTTCCATCACACGAGAAATAACGTGGAAGTTATCACATGAAATTATGCGTCATAGATCTAATGGTCCATATCACTTTCATCGCATCGTGTATGGTTAGTATTAGCAGTCAAATAAATACTAGTTAATCGTATCAGAATCACCTGATATGATCCACGGTCAGAAACAATTAATATAACAAGTGTTATCAAGCGCAACTTTCGTCGAATAACCACATTGTCATCACACAATTTAATCTATTCCACGGTGGATATTCAACATTGGGCATAAACATACCTGAAAATTAATTATTTCCTGTTGCTTGATGAGATCTAACGATTCTAATACGATTTATCCAACATCTCATATTTACGTCAAGTAATAACTTGGTCACTAAATCATAACGATGGTGATGATTTAAATCGTGGATTGAAGTCATATAGAAATTAACAAACTTGAGTCATTTGATGCATCTAACGATCAATGTTGATTTAATCTGACTGTCGAGGTTCTGAATAATTCTCACTCGCATAGGAATTAAAAATGGGTCCACTCTAAATGCAAAGTAAATGCGTATTATTTTGCTTCAAGTGGTGTTTCTAGCTTGTTAATTCTCACATTTTTTTTATTCTGCTTCAAGTGGTGTTTCTTGCAATAGATAACTCATGTTACAACTTCCAACTAAACTTACGGAAAAAGTAGCAACTCGCTTAAAACATTTTTTAATAGCATGTAATACCTTAGAAGCTCCCTCTGAAGTTTAATATTGAAAGGGATGGCCACCAATAATGCTGGTAGTTCCAAAATGGTGGTAGAAAAGCATGAAGATTCTTTTATCAATACTTTATCTCTAATTTTTAATACCCATCTAGCAAATGTTTATATACATGATCTTAGAGAAAAATTGGAAATAAATTTTCAACCAACAATCTGAATTCTTGCTTATTGAGTTCTAGCTTGCTCAAAGGTATAGTATCGCCAACCCACTTTCACCCAGATTTTTTCCTTCTCTTAGTGTACCATGATGACTCATCTAGCAGAAGTATTGTCCATTCTCAGATGGACGTGTTTTTATTCAAATATATGTGAATATATTAGAAAAACAATGTTAGGGTTACATACTAGTGAGAAAAGTATTAGTGATAAAGAAATGTATGAAGATTTTCTCACATGGGAAGATGAAGGAAAGTTAAATTTTCTTAAGAATTTAGTAGAAAACTCTAATCATATTTTGGGAATTAAATTTCTGATAGATAGTAAATTATTAAAGCTGCAATTTAAAGACATGGTGTCTTTACTTTACTGTTGTATTAGGGTACACAAATGATTCAGTAATGGATGAGGTAGTTTTTGTGTGCCTGAGAGAAATTATGACTAATCCTCATGAGGTCAAAATAAATTGTCCTTGCTACTTAGTTCAAAACATGCACTTTATTTTGAGTACTATACAACTATTTAATTTATTCAAATATACTACATATATTATTCACTTAGTTCTTTTTTGATATCCAAAGCTTTTTATAAGCAAGGGGTTACAATTTTAAATTAAATATTTCCATAAAAAGAGTGGGAATTTGATAAATGGAATGAGATATTATATGCAGAAATTTTGAAGGAAACTATACCCAGTATGCAAATTTCTTACTTTTGCATCTTCAAGCAAAGTTTTTCAATAAAACCCCAAAGAGAATTCCAAGTGAATTCAAAAGGATTTTACAGCTAAGTAAAGAGATCAGGATAGGGGAATGGTACCTCATTCATAACCATACAGTCATAAGGATATATGTTTTTGAAGGCCAACTTTATTGTTTTCCCAAATTCATTACTTCCCGGCTCTTTGCTCTCGAAGTAGTCAAACAAAGATTATCAATTGATAAGATCCACTTTGCTGTATTGAGGCTTCTGTGATCCATATCGAGTTTGAGATTCTTTCAGCGTAAATCACATGATGTTTCATTTGTCGATGCGTTTCGAACCAACTAGTGTGGTTCATCATCAGGACAAGTTGAATGAACAGATCTCGCTTATGCATATTAAATAGATAGCAGAACATTCTAGACCAGGTAACGGCTATAATGACAATGGTTAGATTCGACCGGGAAACAGCTAGTTGACTTGGATAAGGGTTAAAAACTTTATTAAATAAGTTTTTAACCCTTATCCAAGTCAACTAGCCGTTTCCCAGTCGAATCTAATCGTTGTCATTATAACCGTTACCTGGTCTAGAATGTTCTGCTATCTATTTAATATGCATAAGCGAGATCTGTTCATTCAACTTGTCCTGACGATGAACCACACTAGTTGGTTCGAAACGCGTCGACAAATGAAACATCATGTGATTTACGCCGAAAGAATCTCTCTTAAAGATCCACTTTCTCTCAAAGAACCAAAGAAAATGATTTTGATGCCTTATGAAATTCTATCTTTGATGATTACAAATAGGAATTCCTTTGAAATCATTAAAAAAGAGTTGATTTCCTATGGGTTGGAGCAAAGAACTTTTTCTTGTAAATATGACCCTTTCCATATTATCTCTAAATTAAGAAAGAAAGTAGGGTTATCTTCTTATGATCATTTTCTTAATCTTGAAATCAAAAAAAATGCTAATAATGATCTTTGGAGTGAAAATTATAATAACAAGAGAATATTAAATATTTAGAGGAAATCATAGTTGGTATTTCATAGATGGACACTAACCCTTAGACAAGAGAATATATCAAGCATCTCAATAGCTTCTAGTTTGACATATAGCACTATCGAGCAAATGGTGGAGACAATGGTTAGAATTCCTACCATAAGCAGCAGTGCAGAACAACCCCAACTTAAAAGGAAAAAAAAGATAAACACCAATGATTAGGGGCAAATTACAAAAAAGAAAAAATGATGATGCTTTAAACTAGCATAGATCCATCTTAAATATGGATCTAACATGAGCCAAGAAGGATCCAATTTCTTCACGTGTAAAATTATTTATGAGCTGACATTATTTAAATGTTTTGTATAATTATTTATATTTAAATGTTTTGTATAGTTATTTAGATTTTTTTATTTTCAGAATTTCATAATTTTTATTTTGGCAGACATGAACAAAATTTCAATTCAATTTTGGTGATGGGCGAACAACGTTACACATCACACTAGGCTGTAGAATGAGCCTCTCGGCTCAATAAGTTAATGTAATGTAATTTTTTAATTAAGAAATTGTGATAGACATAGTTTCTTTTAACTAATGAGGTAGTTTTCGTGTGCCTAAGAGAAATGATGACTAATCCTCATGAGGTGAGAATAAACTATTTTGCTACTTAGTTCAAAACATGCACTTTCTTTTTAGTACTATACAGCCATTCAATTTATTCAAATATACTACATATCTTGCTCACCTAGTCCTTTTCTAATATCCAAAGTTTTTTATAAGTAAGGGGTTGCAATTAGAAATTAAATATTTCCATCAAAAAGAGTGGGAATTTGATAAATGGAATGAGGTATTATATCCAGAAAGTTTGAAGGAAACTATACCCAGTATGCAAATTTCTTACTTTTGCATCTTCAAGCAAAGTTTTTGAATAAAACCCCTAAGAAAATTCCAAATGAATTCAAAAGGATTTTACAGCTATGTAAAGAGATTAGGATAGGGGAATGGTACTTAATTCATAACCATACAGTCATAAGGATATATGTTTTTTAAGGCCAACTTTATTGTTTTCCCAAATTCATTATTTCCTGACTCTTTGCTCTGGAAGTAGTCAGACAAATATTATCAGTTGACAAGATCCACTTTCTCTCAAAGAACCAAAATAAAATGATTTTGATGCTTTATAAATTCTATCTTTGATAATTAAAAATAAGAATTCCTTTGAAATCATTAAAAAAAAATGATTTCCTATGGGTTAGAGCAAAGAACTTTTGCTTGGAAATATGACCCTTTACATATTATCTCTAAATTAAGAAAGAAAGTAGGGTTATCTTCTTATGATCATTTTCTTAATCCTGAAATCAAAAAAAATGCTAATAATGATCTTTGAAGTGAAAATTATGATAACAAGAGAATATTAAAGATTTAGAGGAAATCGCAGTTGGTATTTCATAGATGGACACTAACCTTTAGACAAGATAATATACCAAGCATCTCAATAGTTGTTAGTACAACATATAGCAGTATCGAGAAAATGGTGGAGACAATGGTTAGAATTTCTTCCATAAGTAGCAGTGCAGAACAACCCCAACTTAAAAGGAAAGCAAAAAATATAAACACTAATGATCAGGGGAAAATTACAAAAAGAAAAAATGATGATGATTTAAACCAGCATATATCCATCTTAAATACTGATCTAACATGAACCAAGAGGGATCCAATTTCTTCACATGTAAAAAAATTTATGAGCCGACATTATTTAAATGTTTTGTATAGTTATTTATATTTAAATGTTTTTATAGTTATTTAATTTTTTTATTTTTTTTATTTTTCATAATTTTTATTTTGGCAGATATGAACAAAATTCCAATTCAATTTTGATGACGGACGGACAGCGTTACATCATACTGGATTGTAGAATGAGTCTCTCAACTCAATAAAATTATGTAATATAATTTTTTAATTCAGAAATATCACATAATTTTTTAATTAAGAAATAGTGATAGAGACCATTTCTAAAAAGGACTATCATTATACCTCGAAGGTGTTGGATTTTAATTGATATGAAACTTTAAATTTGATGGAATTATTAACACGTTGATTTTACTTGTTTCATCATGAAAATGTGAGCTTTTTCCTTATGTATCCATAATCATTAATGTTTTATAAAAGTGTTAGGCGTATTTATTCTCTCTTCTTTTATTTTGGTATAAATGAAGGTTATGGTCATTTGACACATTCTAATCATTATATTATCTCATACATATGGTCAAATATCAAGTCTACTTGGATATACAGTATCTAGGAGAATATGATTTAACCACGTCAATTGACTTTTTTTTAGTCTTAATTTATATGGATACATAATATCATATAATTCCGATGTGCATGATCAATTGAACACACTAGAAGTGTTTTTGCTTTTCTTTTATTTATTTTTTATTCCATTTTAGATTTTCATTTAATCTTAATCCACTCTATTATGTTAAATATGTTCTTTTTATTAATATGTTTGTTGTACACATTAATGAATTGAGATACGTAGTTACAAAATAATAATTTAAGTTATTGGTGACTCTGTTTGATAAACAAAGTTTCATGTATTGTTAGCCTTTCGACATATTTTCCTTATCAATATTAAATATATGAAATCTGGCTTATTTCTATAAATATTATCATTGCTAAAATTTTATATAAGTATAGAGAATACCCTTTGTGGTTAAGGAAGGTTGGACCTTTAATCAAAAGCAGGGAGATCATTTTGATTTTCATTGAATTCCTTGATATTGTTCTTGTTGCCTAAACATTTTTAGGAACAACAAACCACTTTGGATGACACCCAACTTCCAGATACTACACCTTTGATGATCCCATGTCGTAGTGGTGAACCCACTCCCTGAGTACCAAAGGAACCCATTAGGCATATAGCACATAACCCTCATGTAAGGGTAGCTCATAAATACTAATTAAACCCATTCTTTTGTAGCATTGTCATCACTCAAGGTATTATAGATGTGTCCTTCTCAAAGGAAAGTTATATTTTTCAGCATTAAGAGAATTTTTCCCTTTTTATTTGTGTCTTATCATGTTTGATTGGAAAATTTTGAGCCACTTCTTCCATATTTTGTAATGCTCCAAATCATAGTGAAAATCAAGAATGTCACTATCCACCAATGCATTATAGATGAGGGAGTATCTATTTGCATTATGTCCAAGAATGTCTGGTTAAATTTGGGCTCTTCTGAGCTTACCGCATCTATTATTTCCCTTTGGGATTATGATGATTGACCATCTCAACCTAAGGGTATTTACTAGAACATCCTCGTCAAACTAGTGGGAACATTGTCTTGTTTGATATCAAGGTTATAAATGCAACATTGGATGAAAACATCCTTTTAGTATGTAGTTACATGTACACTATGAAAGAAGTTGTTTTCTATGTGTTTCAAATAATCATCTTCCCTCACAACTGAAGGGTCATCACAATCGACCAACTTACAAACTATGAGCTCCAACCAATATCCAAATTGAACAACAACCTACCCCTAATTTATCCCAACAATGTGTTCCCATCATATGTTGACATGGGTCATAGGATTTTTAAAGGCTTTGCACTCTTGGAAATTATCAAGGTTACCTACCTTCAATTTTTCCACCATATCCTACTCTAGTGTGTATTATAACACTTTTCACGGAGAAAACATATTCCCCTTTGTCTATCCCAAAATCACCATCCACATAATACCAACTACCTTACATGCATACAACACCTCACCCTCTCACTAAAATCCTATTTTTATACCCATTGTAGGCCTTAACCCTGTATAATTAATTACTTCAAACATATTCTTAATAAAACAAAAAATATGCAATGGCACACACACACACATTAACAAAAATATGTTATCCTAGAAACCCAAACCACGAAGGCAACAAGTTTTTTTTCCAGTATTTTTTTGTACAATATTACAATAAAATATATAGCATGTGGCATCTATAAATTTCCAATCCATTTACCCTTAATTAAAATAAAACCATAGTTCCTTAAATTAAACTACAAAACCATGGGAAAAACAACCATGCACCACAAAACTACTCTTAACAAAAAGCATATGTTGAAAACCACCAAAAACGGACGCATAAACCACCCAAAAAAACATTTTAGGGGAACTGCCTCCAAACCCCCATGCATGAGGGCTTCTTCCTTTTGTTGGCCCAACCATTGTGCCTGACGAAACATACAACTTGTGCAGATAATAGTGTTAAGAATATAACACATACCCACCATTCTCCCACTTGTTGTTTGCTTTGCACTCATGGGGTTATTAGACTACATGATCAACAATCTAGAGCAGTAATTCCCATTGTTTCTCTACAACAAGATAACTTCTCAGTGCTCACAAATTTTGTTAATGAATCTGTAACAGTCTTTAATGTGTCCACTTCTTCTAGTATCACCTTTTGGTCTTCAATCATATCTCTCATCAAGTGATATTGAACGTTAATATGCTTTCTCTTCGAATGATAAGTTGCATTATTTCATAGGAATATTGCACTCCAGCTATCACGATCTATTGTTATAGCTTAATATACCAACCCAATACCTAAACACAATCTTTGTAACCATATTTCTTCCTTGCTTGCATGAGCGGCTACAATTTATTTATCTTATGTAGTTAAGTGTGTCGCTACGAACTATCTTTTGCTCATCCAAATTATTTCTCCTCCAAATAGGTTAAAAACATACCCACATGTATATCTTCTGCGATCCAAATCTCCATCCCAGTCTACATCAAATAAGTCATGTATTTCCAACACGCTATACAATCCCAGTTTTCCTTGGTAGCACAATCCATAGTAAATAGTGCCATGCAAATACCTGAAAACCCTCTTTACTATTGTCAAATTCTCCTTCCCTGGTTTTGACATATACCTACTCAATACTCCCACTACATGTGCAACACATAAGTCATTCCATACATCAAGCTTCCAACTGCACTAGCATATGGAACACGAGACATGTCTTATTTCTCTTATAGTGTCATTGAACATTGATATACAAATAACTTTACACCGACAGGAATAGGCACCTTTATTGGTTTATGTTCCTACAAATTAAATCTCTATAATATTGTCTCGACATACTTCCTTTGACTTAACCAGAGCTTCCTATTTTCCACATCTCTTTTAATTTCCATTCCCAAGATAAAATTTCCATCGTCGATATCCTCCATGTCAAATTTAGAGGACAAATGAGTTTTCACTTCATGGATAATTTCCTTGTCATTTCCTTGTGATTGTTTTAACCCATATAGGGACTAGTTTAGGTCGTATACTATCTCTTTCTTTCCTTTCACGAAAAATCCTTATGGTTACTTTGTGTATATTTCGTCTTCCATATCCCCATGTAGGAATGTTGTATTAATTTCGATCTATTCTACTTCAAGACCAAAAGAAGTATCAACAAATGAAATAAATCTAATAGAATTTAACTTGGAAATAGGAGAAAAGATATCACTAGAGTCAATTCCCTCTACGTGGGAATAACCCTTTGCTACTAACTATGCTTTATATTTATCCAAATTGATTTTTGCATTCAAGTTCTTCTTAAACACCCATTTTCCACCAACGAGATTTCTTCTAACTTACAATTCCACTAGATCTCAAACCTCGTTCTTCTCCAAGGCTAAAATCTCTTCAACCATGGTCTTATTCTAGAGTTTTCCATCCTCTAAATCCACTACCTCCCTAACATTTCTACGATTATCATCAGTAATAAATAAAGAAAATTTTGAATGGAAATCAGGTGGAGTATACCTTTTTATTTTACTTCATTCCCAAATTGATCTCCTTAATGCTAGAGTATATGGCTCTTATTCTTCTAATTTTTGTTCTTCTCTAGAGTTAGATTCATCATATTTCAATTCAAACTCTATCATACCTAGTTATTTCTTTATTACCAGGACTTCCTCTTTTACAACATCTTTGACTTATCTAAATAGGACATCTCAACTATAAAATACCTTATTACTTTATGGGTTCCAAGATTATAACCTTTCACAACATATTTACATACAATAAATGGATACACTTTTCAACTTTCTTATCTAGCTTACTCCTATTCTCCTTTGGAACATGTACATAACCATCATAACCAAACATTCTGAGATGTTTAAGAGAAGGTTTCTTACCATTCCATACCTCGTGTGGTGTCTTATCATCCAACATTGATGAGGGTGATCTATTTACCAAGTAACATGCAGTATATGTTTCCTCTACCCATAATTCCTATCCTAACGCGACATTATTAAGCACACTCCTTGATTTCCCCATCAATTTCATGTTCATCCCTTTTGCAACTCCTTTTTTTGTGGTGTGTATGGAGTAGCCTTATTCTTTGTTATAGCACATTTCTTACCAAATTCTTTGATTCATTCTCATAGAATTCTCCATTATTATCTGTCCTCAACACCTTAATTTTCTTCTCTATCTAATTTTCTAAAATATCATTAAATTCTTTGAATTTATTAAAGACTTTGGATTTCTTCCTTAGGAAATAAATCCATGTATTCCTCTAGGATTCATTTATAAATGAGACACAGTACACAATTTACCCAGTGATGTATCCAACAGATGTCAAAACACATTCACCAACAGTAATATTCCCTCTGACCTTATCTAATTAGAGGAGAATATTACTCGATTCTACTTCCTATATAAACAATGTTCATAGTAATAAAAATCAAAAAATAAATTAGACATACCTTCTACTATACCATTATTGTGTAATACTCAAAGGGCCTTCTCTCTAATATGTCCCAGTCTTTGATGGAACAACATAGTCTTTTCTCTATATATTGTAAGAGTTTATCCTTCTTCTTCTCCACTCTTGGGAAAAATTGTTGCACCCATCACTAACACTACTTACTATAATCTTATACATAGTCCCAACACAAACTCCTCTCAAAAATAGCATTTCTCCTAGAACCATCCTACAAGCATCCTTTTCAAACATTGTTGTTACACATGCATCATTCGTCTTGTTTACAGAAATCAAATTTATTTCCAGTCATGGGATGTGGATAACATCAAGGACTATTCTAATCCTTTCACCCATGAGTTTCAACATAACTTTTCCCCATCCTATGATTATGGATGGTGATCCATCTCCTAAGAAAACATCATCACCATTAAATCTTTCATATTCACAAAACCACTCCCCATGATAGTTTGTATGAAATGATGCACCTAATTGAACTAGCCATGCCTCATGATCTACATGTGTACTTGAAGAAGAAAAGTACACATCCCCTCCTTCATCTGAGTATGTTTTTGCTTTTGCAGAAGGAGCATAGTCAGATTCCTTACCTTTCTTAGAAATTTTACATCCATAATCTTTCTTACCATTCCCTTCTTTTCCACATCTCCAAAATATCATGAACTTTCAAGGAGATTTATATCTCCCACTCAAGGACTTTGTTTTATTTTTAATCTGGGATGATCCTCTTATAGACAAGGCATCTCCATTATGGCTTTCCATGTTTTTCCATCTCATATCCTCTGATAACAAGGATGGGACTATTTCATCAAAGCTTAAATTAGTTTCATTGCTACCTATGGAAACAACCAAGCTATCCCATGAGTTTAGTAGAGAATAGGACAAGCTAATACACTTATCCTAGACTAAAATTTTAATATCAATAGACAATAGTTGACTTACCACAATATTGAAGGCATTCAAATACTTTGTCACTAAATCTCCATCCTTCATCCTTAAGTTTTAGATATATATATATATATATATATATATATATATATATATATATAGATATTGCATGAACAATTGTTTCACCAGGGATTGAGAATGGTACAAATCCCCTAACTTGTTCCACAAAGCCTTTGTTGTAGCTTCCCATGAAACAATTATTAATATTGAATTTGAGAGACATAATTGTATTAGTCTCTTTTCCTTTCTATCCAACCTGGTCCAATATTTTGTTGACATCCTCGTTGATGCAAAACCTAGATACTAAAAATATATTCTTAATCAAATATAAAAGATATAATTGCAAGCATACACATTAACACAATTTTTTTTTACCTAAAAATCCAAATTGGGAAAACCATAAAGAAAGATTCAATATATTCTTCAGTTATCTCGTCGCATCCATAAACCACCAATCTATTACCCTGGATTATAATGCAACCGTATTTCCCTTACCGAAACTAAAAAACCATGGGAAAAACCACCATGCACCACAAATCCTCCTTTAGCAAAAATCGTGTGTTGAAAACTACCAAGAACATATGCGAAAATCCTCGTGCAATGTACATCATGTGGGGATAGTCATGCAAATAATATAACACATACCCAAAACCCAACATACGAGGCTATAGACTACAAAGTGATCACCACACTAACCCTCCCAAATATCATTTTAGGGATAGCTATGCACTATCTCGAACCTCCATCCATGGTACCAATGCCTACATCAACACCTCACTTTTTTGTCGAACTAATGCAACCCCCTATCGACCTAATGTTGATAGATTTTTATAACATATCTAGCGGCATGAAAAAACCCATTAGGGTAAAGGAAAAAAATCATGGGGAAACACTTTTCCCACTCCTTATGTGTGTCCTCCCTGTTCTCTTTATGACACCTCTTTTCACCCCATGAACCTACACCCTACACTTCTTAAGTTAAGTAACCTTCTTCAACACCTCAAGAAGCACCATTGCAACCCACCACTTCATTGTTATTGCTTCCACAACACTCATAAAGGAACCTTACATAGTGCATGGAAAGAAATTCTGTAGAAACAATCATTGTGGCATATGCTTATCATATGGACATTACACTCATCATTGCCTATATCATGCACATTTTCGAGTTATGTTGATTGAAGTGCATCAAACACCACTTCTTACATCCTTCAACTCCCATTTATAACCAATATCACAACCACCTTTGTTTAGGGAAAGTGGGTCCTCCAATGTTTACTATGTGACCACTATAAATATCAAACCTTTATATTAAATCAATACTTACATAGATACTTTATAAAACAAAAATCTAAATAATAGAATTCATTCATAGTACTCTAAACTTTACCCTAGAAACCCTTAAATGGAAAAATTAACAAATGATTATATTTGCACCTCTAACTCTCATTATATTAATTTCGTTATTTACAATACAATATGTAGTATCCCACATTATCCATAACCCTAATTCATTTACCCAAATTATATATCTTACTTTAAATTATATGACAATGCTAGTTGAAATACCATTGGTCTAAAAACACCAAAAAAAGCCCCATTTTTTCATGGGCTCTACCCCAAACACTAGTACCCTTTTCAATCTTGTTAGTGTATGTAATTCAATATATAACACAAAGGTATAATCAACAAAAAATATAACACATGCCCAACATTCTCCCACTTGTTTTATTTGCATACAAGGAATCTAGGATTACATGATCAACAATTTAGGGAAACAGTGCCCAATTCTCCACACTAAGAGAACTTCTCAGTACTATAAAACTTTGTTAATAAATTGAAAACAATATTCAAAGTTCCAACCTTCACCAATAGCACTTTTTTGTCTCAACCATCTCTCCCACAAAGTGATAATACCATTATGCTTCATTTTAGAATGATAAGTAGGATTCTTTACCAAAAAGATTGTACTTTGACTATCACAATCTAGCCTTCCATATTGGTATATAAACCCACTAGCTAAACACAATCTCTATAAATATCTAGCTTCCTTACTTGCGTGGGTGGTCTTCTTGTAATTAGCATCTACAGTTGAGCATATAATTACATATTATCTCTTGCTCATCCAATTGATTTCTCCTCCAACTAAGTTAAACACATAACCACTTGAATATTTTTCATGATATATATCCACACCAATCTACATCAATATTCATGTACATCTAACATTGTTTTCTCTAGGTATTCCTTGGTAGGAAACTCCATATTTTGTAGTGCCATATAAATTCTTGATAACCCTCTTGGCAGTGGTCCAATGTTCCTTCTCTAGTTTTGACATATACCTTCTCAAATCTTCCATTTCATGTGTAATTTTTGGTCTAGTACAAACATTTCATACATCACACTACCAACAACATTAGCACGCCGAACACAAGAAATATCCTTTTCCTCTTCATATGTCCTAGGACACTGATTTACAAATAAATTTACGCCTATAAGAATAGGGACCTTGACTATTTTACATTCCTAAATATTAAAACTTTGTAAGAATGTCTCAACATATTTCCTCCAATTCAACTATAGTTTCTTATTTTCTAATTATTTTCAATTTCCATGCCCAAAATAAAATTTACAGCACTAATATCTTTCACATCAAATTTAGAAGACAACTAAATTGGACATCTTTGATGATTTTCTAGTTGTTTCCAATCAACAACATACATCAATATATGCAGGACCACATAAATACAATTATCACCGACTAATTTGAAATACAACATTGATCAACATTTCTCCTTGTGAAATATCTCAATGTACAAGAATAAAAAAGTTTATACCACGTCCTTGGAGATTTTTTTAACCCATCTATGGAATTTTTCTCCTTGAAAACCAAGTCTTTCCCTTAACCACAAAACCTTATGGATACTTCATGTAGATTTATTCTTCAAGATCTATATGTGGGAATGTTGTCTTTACAACCATCTACTCTACTTCAAGATCAAAGACAACAACAATGAATAAAATAAATATAGTAGAAGTTGATTTAGCAACAATAGAAAAATACGTTGGAAAGAAAAGATTTAAAACAACACAAAATGCTTAAACACAAAGAAACTATAGATTAACTCTACAAACCCTTAATCGATAAGGCCAACATCTAATAGATATCTATTATCCTTGGTCACACTATACAATTGAGGTATCTTACAATGGAGTATATCAAGGCTTTAAATATGATTCATCATATTAGATATCATTTTTGGGATTCAACTGTGTTAAGTAAGTCATTCACGTATGACCATTTCCATGAGAGGTAGTCGTAAGTGACTAATTTCTCATGATTTTTGAATAGTTCACTTAGCACTCATTGCATTGGGTGATGCTCACCATGGGGGAATCATCATACCATGGAAAAATACCATTGGGTTATCAAAATCATGAGATTGTAAACCACCATTGGTAAAACCATCGTTGATTGTTATATCAACTACTCTATGATCAATTCAAAGTTAACCCGATAACTCCTCCTTCACCTATCCCCCTCAATGTTTGTTTAATGAGTTTTTGGGAATGCAACATGCTCCCCACCTCCCCCCACTAGCGCCTATGTCTATACTTTATGAGTGAACTATCAAACAATGGGTATGTATGCCTAAATAGGTATTACAACCATATGACCATTTGTGTGTAATAAAATAAAACTCCATAAAAATATTTACATGAGTATGTCTAAGAAAATGATGCAAGAAGAATCTACTTACTTCCTTTCCCACATCCCTATATACTCCAAATTCAATGAGTTGAACCAAGAATTCATTCACCAAGTACTTTATCTTCCACTCTAAATCCATGTGCTTCCATTAATACTCCAATTGTAATCTTTGGAATGTGGCCACATACTTCTTGTACATACATTGAGCTAGTTTCAATAGTTGAAAATTAAAATACGATGCAATCCATTCTAGTCACATGTTATCCCATCTCACTTTCCAATGCTTGCACACTAGTTATGATGACCATGCAATTGTTAGATAGTTCTTGAGATTTATCACCTTAAGCAATCCATTATGCCTGATATTCCCTTGCCTTTTTCGTATATGATCTCACACAACCAAACCTCCAATCTACAAGCATCAGCCACTCAATATTGCAAATCAATGCACTCAAACAATAGATTTTTAGATCAACTCATAGATCTTTCTTAATATTGTCCTCATTGTTGACCTCAAATAACGAACCCCTAAATCTTGTTTTGTTGTAGGATGAATTGAAGTCCTTCTTCACAACCCTGATGGGGGTGAGTTATAACAAATTCACTTGAGTGTATGGCTTCTTTCATGTCTCAAACACTACCTTTGCTCAGATGTCAAAGTTTTAGGTGTACACGCCACCCATCAACTCCTATAGTAGCAATTCCACGTCTTACTTCATGACCTCTCTAAAGGTCAAATCCACGATGCAATTGTATAGTGTCATGATGAATTTAAATCTGTGTGCAAATTTCACATGCACATATATACTCTCACACTTAGCCAAACAATTAACCATTCTACAGGGCATCCCCTTGGCATCCCTCTTCACAATGATTTGCTTCTACAACCCTAGGAGTAAATTGACCATCGTCTTTATCAACATGATCACCCTGCTATACTTTTTCACTTCAATATCCATCTTGATCACTCATCTACATCCAAATGTCTATGCCTCAACTATAATCTGAGGACAATAGGTGACCACCACTTTTCTTACAAACATTGGGAAAACTCTCAAAAAATGCATACATAGGCCATTCCAATAACAATAAATTGAATCAAAAAAATCCAAAGCATTCAAAGACCACCAACATGAAATATGAAAGTGCACCCTTATGATAAATTAACATCCCTTATAAATCAAAGACCATGGATTTGATTTCCCTACCTTCAGTCATGATGTATAAGGGCCAATCTATCTTCATTATTCACCTTTGGATTTACATTTCCATTTTTAGCAATTTATCTTCATTTTCCTCAACAAGAATTCCTCATTTTGAGGTAAGTTTGTCCACCCATTCATCCCAACACGCTTTTAGGATCATCTCATTGCTAGGCTAGATCTAGGCTCCAATTCTTAGGCCACTCTTGTAAGAGAGCTCAAGTCAATGATGCCAAATATAATTTTTAAACCTTTATAGTAATTAAGTGCACATTCAGATTCTTTATAAAACAAAAAATTAAACAATAGCATGCACTCACGATACTTGGAATTTTTATTTAGAAACCCTTAATCAAGAAAACTAATGAATGTTTAGAGTTGAACTCTAACTCTCATTCTATTAAATTCACCATTTACAATACAATATATAGGGTCATGTGACATCCAAAATACTAATCCATTTACCCGTATTATATTCCTTGACCAGAATTAAATTACAATGTGTCAAAAAACTCATGGAATAGTTACCCATGTGTATTTGTGGGAAAGAAGGCCATTTTTGTACCTTTTCCCTACAATCATTAAATATCTAATTCATCACATGGTGAAATTAGGAAACATCATGATTTCATCGCACCTACCACCTCAACCTCCCCTCTGTTACTCCAACAAGAGATGGCATCCCTTTCTCCTCCACTTAACTCTCCACTATGTCAATGATAGGAGACAACACCTATTACCCAACCTAACTCCATGATGAGCCTACAAGAAGAAATTATTCATTTTACAAGAGAACATGACACACATGACTATGTGCATATGTGTTATTTTTCCATATATATTGGCCCTATCCAACCAATTCACCTATCCTTACTTGTCGGTATCCATCTTCAAACAAGGCTGAAAATTCCCCATGGCCAATGTTAGGCCCCTATAATTCTAGTGATTCCCCAATTACTATTGTCATTGTATCCCTTATTGTTATTATTGTGCCCCTATTGTCCCCATATTGTTATTAGTATGCCCCCTAGAAACCCACTATTGTTATTTTTGTGCCCTTATGTTATTATTGTTATGTCGGCTTGATTATCTTGTGACCCCTTAGACTCCTATATATAGAAGGGAGGTTTAGTCATTTGTATCATCAACAATTGTTCATTTGTGTAATGTAAAGGAGGTTTCCCCCTCGAAGAGGCTGAATTATAAGGCGTTGTTCTATCTTTTCTATCTTTTGTGAGCTGGTTTCCTAACATTTGGTATCAGAGCTTTGGATTCTAAGGTTTCGCTGCTCCAAACAGGTCATCGTGGCATTATCGATATACCTCTTTTTTTGCGAAGTTTTAGAAGCCAAAAAAAAACCCATTTGAGTTGAAATCATTATGAACTTCAGGCCCAAATTTCATAGATTTTTGCGCTATACTTGTGGAGATATGATCTGAGGAAGTTAGGGTTTTTGCAGACTCCCGAATTACATTCCAAACAGGTGACTTGGGGAAAATCGTCATAACTTTTGTTTTTAACATTAGATTGAAATTTCGTAAAAAGTTTCAGAAAGAGGATGCCCTGTAGTTTTTTGTATATCATTTTCAAGTACTAAGGTCGAAACAGTGACCTGTGGCATGTCGTACAAGTTCACTCTACTGAACTAGTCTATAATCAGGTCACCGTGGGAGATTTGGCATAACTCTTCCTTGGAGAATCCAATATTGATCAGATTTGCAGGGTTAGAAGGAGGACTCAAAGGGATACCACAGGATGCGATTTCAAATATTAGAGGTCCACAGTTACAGAGATACAACAGATTCAATATCAAGCTCTTACAAAGTGGAAAAAATATGTGTAGTTTTTTTTTTTTTTAATTTTGCATAAGATTGGTACTATGGCATACAAATTGGAGCTTCCTACAGCTTCCCAAGTGCACCCAGTTTTCCATGTTTCATGTTTAAACAAGGTTACAGGTGACAAGCTCCTAGTTCAAACAATATTTCCATAACTTGACGAGGAAGGAAAAATCATATTGGAACTGGAAGCAGTCATAGAAACAAGAACTCAACAGCTACGAAATCAATCAATTTCAGAGTATCTCATCAAGTGGAAGAACTTATCCACTAAAGATTCCACATGGGAGGATGAGAATTTTATACAGAAGCATCTAGAACTACTCAAGCGTTGAGGACAACGCTTTTCAGAAGGAGAGGGGCATGTTAGGCCCCTATAATACTAGTGATTCCCCCATTACTATTGTCATTGTATCCCTTGTTGTTATTATTGTGCCCATATTGTCCCCATAATGCTATTAGTATGCCCCCTAGAAACCCACTATTGTTATTTTTGTGCCCTTATGTTATTATTGTTATGTTGGCTTGATTATATTGTGACCCCTTAGACTCCTATATATAGAAGGGAGGTTTAGTCATTTGTATCATCAAGAATTGTTCATTTTTGTAATGTAAAGGAGGTTGCCCCCTCGAAGAGGCTGAATTCTAAGGTGTTGATCTATCTTTTCTATCTTTTTTTAAGACGATTTCCTAATAGCCAAAATTTACACTCAAGTGACCTTCATGGTACCAAAATGTCAATCCAATTAGTTCAAGCTTCATAGAAGTCCATCACTTTTACTTCCCATGTATTTCACATAGGTGAGGACAACATCAAACTACCCTTAGGATGCAATGCACAACCATTCCTTCTTCCTCCCTCGGGTTGTGTTTCATCTCACCATGTATATATGCATTTGTGTGGTTGAAACTTTAAAAATTATACCTCATGGACATATCAATTGATTTAAAAACCCTATCCTAGCACAAAATACTTTCGAAGAGGCCAACATGGCCAATATTCCCCCTGCTATCAAAGTGGACATTTTTGTCAAACCAGGCATCATTATTCTCCTCGAAGCAGCTTGTTGTCCCAAGGAAGTTTTTACATATACATCTTTCTTCCAAAATTTTCACCATGTATTGGCTTGTTGTTACACAAAAGTACCAACACTTAACCTTGTTATTGTCAAGCATCACATTAACGCATGGATAGATGCATCCTCAAATTGGTAAAAACAATAACCCATCCATTATTTGAAATCTATGACCACCAAGACTAATATTGACAAGCTTCATAAAGATGGTTTTAACCACCCTATTGTATACACCTCATGGATGTCCAACCTTATCCTTATAAAAAATATCCATCTTAAAACTAGATGTATCAAGCATCGAGAGGGATCAAATTTCTTAATGTGTAATTTTTTTATCATTTAATTACATGTCATGTATAATTTATTTATATTGAATGATTAAAAAATTACACATTAATAAATATGATCCCTCTCAGTGTTCGATAGATCCATGTTTAAGATGGATCTAGGTTGGTTTAGATTTTTTAGATGTTTTCACATACATATGTACATATCTAGTTATTTACTTTTATTTATTTATTTATTTATTTTTAATGGTACATGAAAACATATCGCACACACTAGGACGTACAACACATGGCTACTGTCAGTGTAAAAAACAAGGTCACTATCGATGTTTGTATTGATTTATGTGACTTTAATGAAACATGTCCCGAGACAACTTCTCGACACCATTCATCGATCAAGTGATTAACACATGTGCTAGGCATGAGGTGCCTTCCTTGATTCTATGGTTCTCTAGGTATAATTAGACCCAAATTCACCATGCAACACGGTGAAAAATAGCATTCATGACCCATGACACTTTTGCATATTGTGTAATGTCTTTTGGTCTTAAAAATGTTGGATCCACTTTTCAGTGAGACATGACATATGTATTTTATGATCTCAAGAACCTCATATGGACCTATTTGGATGACGTGATGACTCAATCCAAAAATAAATCCCAACATTTAGAAGACGTTAGATTATTTTTTAGAGGTGTCACAAATACAAAATTCACTTGAATCCCCTTGAGTGTGTTTTTTGCATCATAATTAGATAATTGTTTGGTTTCATTATCTCTAAGCAGGGAATCATGATCATCCCTATAAAATTTTAGGTTATCAATCTAAACCCCCATCCAAAGAACCTATGCCAATTGAAAATTTTGTAGCGTAAATCCAAATTCCTATGATGCTTTGTTCTTAACTATGCCACTTGTGCACATGAATTCTTTCATATACTACTTTAATGGATTCCTTTTCAATTAGATGACCAAGATCATCAAGCTTTGGATGCTTTTAAGACCACTGTTTCCAAATCCCCATAATTATTTCGTTCCCCCAACTTTAATAAGGATTATATCCTTTACCTTTTTGTTTTAGAGGTGTCTATAGTAGGTGTTATCGGGAAAAGTGTCTATTCAGAACGACCCTATCCCACTGGGTTGTGACAGTGACCTCATAAACAAACAGGGAAAACTACTCTTGTATTCTCCTTTATGAACTATAAACAAAGAGGAATAGGATGAACCAACCTATGTCTTGCGCTAGTCCTTTGATCCAATCTCTCTTCTCTTTGACAGCTTCCAGCTACCTGCTCCCTTACTTGCCCAGCGTCACCAAGTTCCTGCAAGATCACAGAAGAAGGAAACTACACAAAGACATGGATTTATGTTCATAAAAAGCTTAGGATCAGATTTAAGCTAAACATACAAATATAACAACATCAATGATATACAAGCATGTAGGAGAAACTCAAATAGTTTTATTGATAAAACAAGAAGATCCAGGAGGAGTTACAACCGATGATTCCTGATCCAGCATCAACCTCCCAGCATAGAATCCCCTCTTCACCTCCAACAAAGCATAAATCACCCAATACTCTGATATCCATCTCAAAACCAACAGCAATTCTCTGCAATGTACAAAATTCCAGCCCCTGGATCTCTTGGTGGGGGATCCATATATAGATGTATGCAAAGAGGATGAGTCAGCTCATGAATTGATTAGTGGCCTCTCTCTGTCAGTTCTTGCTTCCACTTGGAGACTGAGAGCCTCTTACTCATCACTAGTCGAATTCAGTGAGGCAAGTGTCATTGGAGAAGATCCTGGAAGCTTCCATTATCTCTCCACCTCGTGGAATGACTCTGCCACTTGTCATTTCCCGCTTAACGCACCCTGGTAGTGCATTCAAGTGCGTTGCAATGCACCTAGCCAGTGTATTTGGGTGCTTTGCAACGCAGCTAGCTAGTGGAGCAGCTGAAATGATCCTGATTTGACTAGTTTTGAGCAGTTTCTGGTGGAGAACTTCTGGGAGAAGCTGTAATTTGTTGACCTTGTTTCTTTAGGAGCTGGAACAACACCTTTAGGGACTTAGGATCCCTTGGTTTATGGACATTTCATGCTTAGAGCTGTAAGGCACAAAAATGTCTATAACAGTTGCCCCCTAAAGTATGAGGCCGTTTATCGGGTGAAATGCTTTATTAGGAGGATCCGAAGTTCTTTCAATGTTGGGAGGAGACCTGTAATAAGATACAATACAATACATTATCTTCATACTGTTTTCATGATCTAGCTGAGGCGGGCATTCCCATGCTCAGCTTTATAAATTCATTTTTATGTACATAGGACAGACAATCGTCTGATGGTAGACTGATGATTCTGATGAAGTCATCATCCTTTTGGTATGATGATTATATGTGCTGCAATGCTGTACATTTCAATGTCTTTATTTTTCCTGAATATATATCGCAGCCCGGATGGATGAAACTAGATCTGGGGTCTTCAATCTCGTCCAATTTTCATTCGAAGTACAAGTCGATCCATGTGAGAAATGTTTTGAAGTCGAACATGGAAAGACATCGCTTGATTACCAATCAATGATGTAAACTGTTAACAAGCGCGAGAGGAATCACCGATAATGATAATGACCCTCAAGGTACTGCAGTACAATTCACGTGGTGTGAATAAAGGACTTGGCGTCGAACACCACGCAAAATCTTTCGATCAAAGGTCATTGATGTATACCTGTCGCCGGAAGTGAGAAACTTGCCATTGAGGCATGCAAGCTTCAAAGTACTAAAGGGGTGTTCCTAGATCAACTTCTTGGATAATGCGCTGATGTCGACAAGAAGCGATCCGTCAAAGGAGGGCCTTAACGAATCCCACATCAATGACACGGAACGGAGCAAATGATTTTGATGGAGGTGAAAACGATCTGATGATATATGGTTCAGGGTGGCGGTCATGAAGGAATGAAGTATAATGTATGGTAGTGGATGGGACACGGGTGACTTCTCTGGATGACTTCTCTTGAACATGTCGGCGACACTTTATGTGATGGATTGGTAGCATTTACCCCAAATGTGGATGGTATGGCGTGACCATGGTGATGTGACCGGTGAATGAAACAACCCAACCCGACTCAGGCACGGAGTGGAAGTGTCATGTTCAAGAGCAACTTGCTACCAATAAAGTTTCTTTGAGTTTTCTTCCCAATTTTTCCCCAGTCATTGCTGACCAGTACCTCTTTATTTTTGTCAAGCTTGAGGAGGATAACATATGCTTGTTCTATAATTTTCCCTTCGGGCAAACCCATCGCTATGTTTTAACGAGCCTAGCGATAGTGAAACTCATTCTCGCCTAAAGACAAGTTTGTCGCTATTAATCTTTTTAACGAGTTTAACGACAAAGATAACTCGGTCCTTTTCATTTTTAGAGAGTCTGAAAAGGTACGTAAAGGCAACTCCAAAATTCCTTTTTCGTCATCTAATCCCTTAAGTCTGAAAAAGTATAAAACAATACAGAAGGGATGAGTTTTCGATAGTTTTAACGAGCTGAACAAAACAAGCGCTCGATCTTTTTGTGCAATAATCCCTCAGGTCCAAAAAGATTAAAATCTAGAGGAGGGATAGCACTTCCGGTCGCTTTAACGAGCTGGAAGGCCAAAACTTGGTAATATTTTCATATTTTACGAGTCAGATGAAAAGAGCTTAAAGAAGACTCGTCTTTTGAGGAACGAGTGATAAAATGGGTAGCAGCTGATTCCAGGTAAGGTTTGGAATTTTCCAATCACGGCAGTGTCACAAGGATGGCTAGTGAAATCACTCTTCGCAGCTGTTCCTCAAAATGGGTAAACAATCAAATGGAGGTGAATGATCGGCCAATGGAAAAGTGGAGGTGACGGTGCAAACACGACCAAGGCTTTAATGGCTGAAGTACTACATTCACGGTGGTTATTTACCAGGGGATAGTTCATTTTTTAACGAGCTTAAACGCGGGTGGAAACACTTGCTCGGTCTTATGTTTATTTTTTAACGAGCTTGAACTATGCGCTAAAACTGCTCGATTAATCCAGTCATATGATAAGAATGTCTCATATAAAACGGCAACTTTTAGATTTTTTCCCCACATCCTTTCTTTATGCAAGTTAGATGACGACTAATCTAAAAAATAGATAAATAATCGCTCTTTGCTTGCACTCCAAAAGGTTTGCATGCCCCCAAGTATAAAATATGGTTTCAAGGTTACCCCTCAATTTGCAGACAAAACATTTGTTCTATCAGGAGAGGCCTACCTCTTACAGGTTACCCAAAGATTGCTCTATTCGCGGTGCAAACAAAACACTTCTTCGGCGATGTCTACTGAGATAAACAAGGGTGAATGACTCCGTCTGTCAACTCACATAACTTTAACAAGAGAATCTTATTCTAGACTAACCCCTCTTCCACCGACGGACGGGGTACAGACTAGTCATATTCTCCTGTGGAAACCTACCCTATACCCAAAGTTTTCCTGCCGAAGCAGACCAGGACGCATGCCCCCTGGGTTTCAGTCATATCCCTCTGAATTACTCGCGCTCATCGGGAGGACGGACTGGGGTTTGAGACATTTCTTGCGTGAAGAGACCATTTAGGGATGGTATATGACTATTTGCTATGCGTGATCCGGGAAATGAAAGCTGGTCCACGAGCTTGACCACTCTTCCTTCGTGCGGAAAACACATTACTCTAAAGAGTGAGGAGATGATGGCTCCCATGCAATAAATATAGTCTCGTCCAAGGAGTAGGTTATAGTCCAAGGGTCCTTGAACAACCATTACGTTCATTTGAACTGTCTTCCTTCTCAATGTTATGGGCACATCAGGAAGGATCCCTAAAGGTCGAATGGTTCATTTATCAAAGCCTGTCAGATTTCTCATCTCAGGCAACAGCGATGGCGAACCAAGCGCTTTCCAATCAATAGAGGAAAGGATACTCACAGAAGCCCCCTCATCTATGATGGTACCAGCCATAACCATTCTATATATTTGAACGATAATTCGGAATGGTATGCTTGCTGGTAAACGGGGTCTACCTAGTTGATTCCAGTCGAAGGAGACAAATAGGTTGCTTGGAGGTGGGACCGAATAGACGGCCGGGTATAGCTCTGACGAACTTCCTTCCTATGGTAAAGGAATGGGTAGATTGCCCCCATGTTCGTCGGAGTCTGTGTTGATGAAGAGAATTTAGATGGTGTCATCCTTGTTCTCTTCAGTGACTGTATCATCCGAAGATAAAACCTCTGAAGGCAAGACCGGGTCGACTACCGCCTCGACCTTTTGACTTTCATCTGGTATGGATTCAGATGGTTTATCTTCGATGATCGGCGCTTCAGCCGACCACTTGAGCGGGCCAGCTGGATTCTCAACTAGCGACGGACTCGGCAAGAGTTTTTTATATCCTGGAGGAAATCGTAACGGTGAAACCGGACGATCATCCAAAACTCTTTTCGCTTCGTCTAAGAAGGGACAACGGTGGACGGCATGATTGCCTTCGCACAGTTTACAAGGAAATCTAGCTTTCCCTTTTTGTCCTGGGGCTTCACTTTCGCTAGTTGACGGTGTGCTTTCAACATGATCATCAGAGGTTGATGACACCGAATTGTGCAAACGAGGAGACCAGTCCCTTAGTATCCGAGGGATGCAAGGACAATCTCTGTGAAAGTGGTCTCCTTTGCAAATGACACATGGCGATTTAGGCCTGGTCGGTGCAGTGTGTGGATTTTCGTTAGACGACACTCGTTTTCCCCCATTCGCCTTTGGCTCCTTCTTCTTCTTCTCTTTCTTCTTCTTTTCCTTCTTCTCCTTAGGAACTTGACTTTTGACTTTGCCAGCCCCATTAAACGAAGAGGAAGGAGGAGAGGAAGAATTAGAGGAAGTAGAAGGTTGGTGGGCAACTCTGGACTCGTCTAATTGCTGATTCGATTGTTCAGGAATAGTGGTGTTCTGAACGACATTGGTTGAGAAGAGCCATACTAGCAGGCCAATTGTCAGTCCTGGAAGCGACAATGTGGCCATATGGGGCGCACCAACATCTCCCCAAGAGGAGAAGGGACTAGGATTTCCACCAAGGGGAATTCCTTGGTTGGTAGGCTCCATTTTCTCAACCCAAAGATCAACGTAGGAAAAGGGGATGAATATTCCGTTTAAAATAAATTTTAACACGCTTTGACACAACTTGTTTTTTCAGTTTTTAAGAGTCGAGAAAAAACAAAAGATGACTCTAGTCTCCTTCGATTTTTAATGAGCCTGAAGTGACAAGTGCTCAAATGGACCTTTTCCGTTAAGGAGTCTGAAAAGGAACGAAAGGGACTACTCTGGAGGTCTAGGTAGAGGGAGTACCAGACCAATCGCAAAACTGCAGAATACTTTTTACGGTACGGCAGTCAATCTTCCCGAATGATGTGTTTGGTGCATTGCGATCAGTAGGGCGGCCGACACGGCTTCCTATGGATAAAAGGTTTTAAGCCTATAGGGGTCTCCCGATATATACTCGACGGTACGTGGGAGCACAAGTCCGTACTAGCACTTATCGTCTCAAAGTGGAGGAATCACCCAACCATCAGTGAGGACAACAGTTACCAAGCTTTACGACGCCGGAACACGTCTCTAGCCTAGACCTCTAAATGTTGTGCGTTAAGTTACAAAGCGTTGTTAAGTTCATTGAGTTTATTTTAAGTTGATCTTTCTTATGAAGTTTGCCTTTTGGGTTCACCACGAGATGTATATGTAATTCCTAAAATGCAATCTAAAGATGATAAGCAAGCTTTTATCTCTTTTCAGCAATGAAAATCCTAGCTACAAGGGGAAAAGAAAGACACAATCTTTTCTCAAAGAGCAAAGAGCACACTGTAAATGCACTTTTCCTAAATCAAGCCAAACAGACTGTCAATATGCAAATGCACATGTGCATGTATTTGTTTTTCACTTTCTTAATATTGATGCCTAAAAAGAAAGTTGTTGTACAAATTTGAATTCGTTTTCAAGTGAAAAACACAAACAAGCTTCTTTTCGAAATCAAAAGGTAGAGACGATTACGACACTTTATGATTTTGAAATAAACACTTGTTTCGACACTAGAAATTCACAAGTTCAAGCCAAAGGCAAAAGTAAAAGCATAATCGACTGTCAACAGCAAATAAACTTTCTCCTAAGATCAAAATCGACACTTACGACAGATCTAAATCCAAGGACGATAGTATGACTAGTCTACTTTTGCAATGGGAAACTGTAAATGACGTAACAAACACACAAAAACAAATACAGTTTCTTTTATACAACTGAGGCGGAATTAAGGCAAAGAAAAGGGGCTTTTAAATAGACACACACACTGATCACAGGCTGCAAAAATCAGAGGTAAAACTGGAAAAAAATGAGCAAAGAACCTCAGCTGCACAGGGCTAAGCTGATCAACGCACCTGGTACACAGAGAAATTGGATTGCAACGCAGGTTGCCCTCTCGGGAACTGCGCTGAAATGCAAGAACTCTTCACAGCACCTGTGCTGGGGCAGAAACGAGAATTCTATCTGGGTTCTGGGTCACAGTTTGCAGTTTAATCTATGGTTTTTGGCCGAGTAAAAGCAATCAGTAATGCAGAATCAGAGGGTTGATTTAAAATAGGTTTAAGAGCTATCACAAAGGGTAATCAGATCATTTGTGAATTAGCTGTTCAAATCATAAACAGATCCAGCGAATGGATTGAAGCAGCAGGTGTCTACTTTGCATTTGTTAATGGAAAATGCAGTTCGATTCGCTACTTCTAAGTTTATGAAACAAACAACAAGAGAAACACAAACAAACTAACTAGACACGATCCCCAGCGGAGTCGCCATTTTGTTATCGGGAAAAGTGTCTATGCAGAACGACCCTATCCCACTGGGTTGTGATAGTGACCTCAGAAACAAACAGGGAAAACTACTCTTGTATTCTCCTTTATGAACTATAAACGAAGAGGAATAGGATGAACCAACCTGTGTCTTGCGCTAGTCCTTTGATCCAATCTCTCTTCTCTTTGACAACTTCCAACTACCTGCTCCCTTACTTGCCCAGCGTCACCAAGTTCCTGCAAGATCACAGAAGAAGGAAACTACACAAAGACATGGATTTATGTTCATAAAAAGGTTAGGATCAGATTTAAGCTAAACATACAAATATAACAACATCAATGATATACAAGCATGTAGGAGAAACTCAAATAGTTTTATTGATAAAACAAGAAGATCCAGGAGGAGTTACAACCGATGATTCCTGATCCAGCATCAACCTCCCAGCATAGAATCCCCTCTTCACCTCCAACAAATCATAAATCACCCAATACTCTGATATCTATCTCAAAACCAACAGCAATTCTCTGCAATGTACAAAATTCCAGCCCCTGGATCTCTTGGTGGGGGATCCATATATAGATGTATGCAAAGAGGATGAGTCAGCTCATGAATTGATTAGTGGCCTCTCTCTGTCAGTTCTTGCTTCCACTTGGAGACTGAGAGCCTCTTACTCATCACTGGTCGAATTCAGTGAGGCAAGTGTCATTGGAGAAGATCCTGGAAGCTTCCATTGTCTCTCCACCTCGTGGAATGACTCTGCCACTTGTCATTTCCCGCTCAACGCACCCTGGTAGTGCATTCAAGTGCGTTGCAACGCACCTAGCCAGTGTATTTGGGTGCTTTGCAACGCAGCTAGCTAGTGGAGCAGCTGAAATGATCCTGATTTGACTAGTTCTGAGCAGTTTCTGGTGGAGAACTTCTAGGAGAAGCTGTAATTTGTTGACCTTGTTTCTTTAGGAGCTGGAACAACACCGTTAGGGACTTAGGATCCCTTGGTTTATGGACATTTCATGCTTAGAGCTGTAAGGCACAAAAATGTCTATAACAGTAGGAGTATTAGTTCTATTGGACACACAAAATTGGATATCAACGTGTGATGCATTCCTCATTAATATCAAACATATAAATACATAATTTTATGACTTTTGGATTCATCTTTCAAGGTATCTTGGACTCCTAATGAAAAATCTTATTCCCTTGAGACTCTTCATATTCCCTCTGAAGTGAATATCATAACCGTCATATATTATGTTTTTGAACATTTTTCCACCCCCCCCCCCACCCCCCAAATATTAAGGGGTGTGTATGAGTCCAAGAACAATGCTAAAATATGGAAGTGGATAGTTGGCTGAATGTGCTCTTTGATTATGGTGGTTTTTTCGGATGACCACAAAATAAATGGCTAGCAAATTTGATGACTTCTACAAAAATGTGGTTGAATGATGACCACAAAATTTATTTGGTGGAGATGGCCATTTAAAGATAACCACAAACTCTATAACTTCGCTCCAAGGGTCAACAATTCCTTTTAGATTTCCTAATTTTCTAGAAGTTGATATTTTCTACAAAATGAAAGTGTTCTCAAATGGTGGCTCAAAGATGAGCACAAATTGATGAAATGATGGAGATGGTGGTTTAAACATTACCTTAAATTGTTTTCTAGCAAAAGTTGTAAATCTTGTACTAAATGATGGTTTAAGGAAGACAAAAAACCAAATCATGTTCATGGAACATGACTCTGGTTAAATCTCTAACTTCAGCTTAAGGCTCTAGTTTTGGTTGTGGTTCATACTCGTTTTTTCTTACATAATTGATAGTACTTCGAAACTTGAAGCCTTACCATCAATAACTGAAATTATTCCCCATTATTAGATACAAGGCAAGAATATGAAAATATTCTCACTACAAAATGCATCAATACTCAAGAATGAATTCTTCATCTGACCAATATATCTTCTTCGTTATTTATGACCATTGCCAAGAAGTGATCCACCCATAGTGAATATTTACTCTTACAAGTTTCTCTACATTTGGAACATATTTTTTAAGGATGACTATGATTTCCACAATGCTCACAAGGATGAAGATCAAAACATTGATCCTTCATGTGGTCAACTTGATGACAATATTGGCATTATGAATATGATCTTGAATTGAAGCAGATAAAGATGTTTTTTTTTGAAGGAATACAACACTCTAGAACTGGATTATTTTGGAGTAGTCTAAAATGTGAAATATCACTTCCTTTTTGTACTGAAGAATTGTTATGCACTTGTCATTAATGATTTCTTCACAAGGTTTGACGATGGATTTGGTAAGTGCAAGTATAACGTCATCTTCATTTCAATTTCCTTTTGAAGTGGAGTCACCAACTTGATCATGTGTTGTCTACTAAGAGAAATATTTCTCAAAGTCAAAAATAAAATTTCTTTGAACATGGAATAGTTCAAAATGTTGAATCTTTTGTCGTAATTCATCTTGTTAAAGATATGATTCAAGTTGGAGAAATTCTATTTTATCTGTTAAATATTATAAACAGATTCGAACATGAGTAAGACATGCTTTTTTTATAGTAGAGAGAATTAGAGTATTCTATAACTGTAATAATTCATCAATTTGAGCAATTTAGACCTCAAAGCATTTCTTCTAACTCTAACCTTTAACAACTCGAAATCAATAAATTTAAGGTGTTGATTTCCACCAAAAATTCCCCTGATTACAATGCAACAAGTAAACCTACAAAAAGACTATTTGCAAGTTAGATTGTGATGCTTAGAATTATTTAGTGTTCCAACTTGCATTTAAATGGTAGATTGCTCTAGTTTACCAAAACAAAATGTTTCAATCATGACAAAAGTAGGCAAACTTACTAAGACAAGAGAGCTTGTTTGGCCTATAAATGACAATAAATGGTCTTATAGATATTAGGAAATCCTAGCAACCATGAATTAACAACCTATCAATTGCATTGCTAAGGTACTAGGCATAGTGCATGGGTTTAATTTTGGCTTGAGGTATCAGTAAAAGGACTTTTATTGGATTCGATCAAGTTTCCTAGAAAAGAGGCACTTTGGATATGCAAATAGAGGACTTACATTAAATATATGTATATATGTTCTCCAACAAATATATAAATTCCACTTTCAATGGATGGAAAGAGACGAAAAACATAGGTGCTTTTCGCATTTGCATCATTCATTCCCTTCAATAATCCACTGGTTATGTTCAAGTTAGTGGAGAAAGTTGTGATGTCATGTGAATTGATACCTCAAATGAAGATAACAAAGAAATAAATTATGATAAGCCTCACTATCTTCGTTGTCACATTCATTGTATCACTTGCCACATCAAGTTTAAAATGAGCAAAGTTTACTCTTATTTTGAAGTATCGTCTTATTCTTTGAGCTCTACCATATAATATCTGTATCTTGATCTATGTTGTTATTTATTTGTTATTTCTCATTATTATTTTTTCTCTATGAGGCCTTCAAAGCATGTCTACTAAACATTTTTCACAATAATCGGCCAAAACCTAGAGGTTTCCCTTATTTTGATCCTCACCGCCCATGCTTTGTCTGATCTCAAAACAACAAGTATGTTGATTCTAATTTGTAAGTTGGTGACATTGATCTTTCAGTTCAAGATGCACATAAAATTCAAACTAGAAGACATTTGTGATGGCCCACATTATTCCTACAACTTCTAGTTACAAGTTATAGAATATACCATTCTAAGATAACATGTTAGGAATTGATATGGTGTGGGAAAATAACTCAACTTTGTATTCCTTCGAGCATGCAGTGGCGCAATCCCAATTTCGTGATTTTTCCAAGCTAGGGATTCTTATGAAATACAATTTGTAGCTATGAAAGCCAAGTTATAAAGGGAAATCCAACAAGAAAGAGGGTATGTGAGGGTTCTAGAACACCCAGCAAAGGGAGGAGGTTTGTGCCTTGGTCGTCGTGAAGTTTAGAATGTTCTCCTATGGCTCAAGTTCCTTCTTTTGTGTGAGCTGACAATGGACAATCAATAAGGCTACAAGTTGTTAATGAGCAAAAAAATGTTGAGAGCACCAAGGTCCAGGGCCAAAAAACCATGGTCAAGTAGGGAAAGAAACATCTTCTTTGATACTACTATTGAACACACGAAATTGGATATCAACATGTGATGAATTTCTCATTAATATGATACATATAAATACATAATTGTATGACTTGGATACATCTTTCAAGGTATCTTGGACTCCCTATGACAGTTTTGATTCCCTTGAGGCTTCATATTCCCTCTCAAGTGGATATCATAATCCCAACGAATTATGTTTCCAACAATTTCAATGGGAGAAGACGATAGAGAGCATGTCATTAACTACATTACCTGGAATCTATCTATCCCTCCTCTCAATTACCCTTATGAGGAGATGTTGGCTCTCACTTTGGTTCACACATCACTATATTTTTCTACACACCACCAAACATAGAAAATTCCAATCCCATTTAGTACTTAGTTGATGGCTTATCGATGGTAATTGAGCTTGGTGGATCGGGAATTTGCAAGGACTTAATCCAAAGTTCACCACTACTAAGAGTAAGAAAGCTTGGTCCTCATTGAATTCATCACTAATCTCTCATCTAAGACCAAAGACCCATTAGTGAATGATAGTGTTTTTGATTATTACTTGTTCATGATATATCAAATAACCCACGGTATGACAATATCCCCACATACATTTGTACTCAAAATTTCATCGCAAATATCTCTTGAGATGATTGAAAATGCATTTTCCACCAAGCCCCTTGGTACCTCCTCATTGCAGATGTTCCATAATGGTAGGGAGTGGACATTATATTTCATTATTATCTCATATTAAATTAGAGAGAATAGATCCTTAATGATTATCATAGCAACACCTAAAATGGATATTTTTCAAGAATGTTCACTGCCCAAAAGGTGATCCCCACTAGTTACTTCTGACCCACCATTTTTTGTGATTGAATGTAGGTATTCAAAATATGTCACAAGTGTTAGGTCATTTTTCACAAAACTTGAGCTCCACCCTATCATTATTGTTTGTCCGTTATACATGTGGGGCATAAAATTTATTATGTTCAATTCCCCATGTAGCAATGGTCATAAGTACATCATTATGACTATCGACTATTTCACCAAGTGCATTGAGTTCATGCCAATAATTATCAAAACAATCATAAACATTTTCATCCATTTCTTCTTTAATCATGTCATCACTCATTTTTAAGTACCCCAATAACTATCCTTGGACCACAAATAGCATTTCAAGAATGAAGTGTTTCAATATCTTCCCCCCTACCTGGTTATACCCATGAGTTTTCTTCAACCTACTATCCAAAATCAAATGGCTAAGTTGAGGCTATCAACAAAGTCCTGAAAACCATGTTATAAAGGATGGTTAATAATCATAAGACCAATTGGAAATATATGTTATTTTCTTCACTTTGGGCCTATCACACCCCATTTAAGACTATCATGGGTTTCACCACTTTCCACCTCATTCACAACATAGAATAAATTCTACCTGTTGAATGTGAGATTCCAACCCTCATGATGGCAGTTGAACTCCTACCAAATACCACCACTCTCGAACAACCCCTTGTAGCCTTAAAGCACACTAATGAAGATCGTTGATCTTCATTACAAAATAATGAAGCTACTAACAAGAAAAATGTGCCAAAAAGCTACAAGCTCACCTTCAATCATTTATTTAAGGGGATCTTGTCCTAATGTATGATGTCACTAATGACAACCTCAGCCTTGGTAAGTTCGGGATTCCCTAGCGAAGCCATTTCATCATCAAATATTAGGTAACTCAAGGTGCACACATGCTTACTCACCTCAAGGGAAGCTTACTCAAAGACCCTATCAAAAAGTTATACTTGAAGAGATTCTACCCTTGAACAACCACCCACTCAGGGTTTCCACCACTTACCATTTCATTTATGAAAATTCTTTCAGTTTCTTGACCTTTTTCGTTGACATGACTTTTTTTACACTCTCAATCACTTGTTCTTTATTTTTTTTCCAAATGAATCATTCAATAACATATCCAATTATTTTTCTCAATGGTGATAATCAATGGACTCAGAATTTATCTTATGCAACTTGAGCCCTTTATTCACCCTCACACATGCTACTTAATTTAAGCAACATATGCTTAGGGCCAACCATGAATAACCAAGTAGAGTATGTTGTTGTAATCATCCTACTAGTTAATGCCACTCAATTAAATATCCAACAACTTAGCATATACTTTGATTATCAGCTCGTCATCTCACAGTTGAACAATGTTTACCATGTCTACGATATCTACATGTTTAGGAAATACCTACAAATAAAACTTTTGTCAATGAATTTTGAGTCCACCACATTCATACATATCCCTAGAAATGCAAATCAATTTATATATAATATTGCAAATGGAATTTTGTACTGACATCTATCTAATTAAAGCATTTATTTCTATGATTCATCTTGTCAATGTATGCATTTTTTAATATTATCTCATCATGGTATGTAAAACATGTAAAATAAAACAATACATTATAAGCATATCCATCACATCAACATGTAAACACAAAGACTCGTCATCATCATTCATATATATATATATATATATATATATATATATATATATATATATATATATATATATATATATATATATATATATATATATATATATCATCATCATCATCATCATCATCATTACCATCATCATATTTCAAAATGAGTACATCAATACATCATTTCAACCATGATTACAACCACACCGTTAAAAAATAATGTGTTATGTACAAAATGTGGGTTATAACCATATATATATATATATAAATTCATTAAAGCCACCATGCTGGTGGAAACTGTAAGTACCCAACCCACTCACCCCACCAAGGGTTCTCGTGTTGCTTTGGCTCCTCCTACTAGAGGCATCCTCTGTCTTTTGGTAATGGCACCTACTACCAATGCCCACCTTAGAAATGATCAATACTCTGGGAAAATGACAATACATGCATCAAGGATCTCCTCATCAAGGTCTTCCCATTTGACCTCTATAGCTCCCCAAAAGATGCAATTGAAACGTCGTTGTAGGTCCACTGACAATGGATGGATCTCAACTAACCATTGTTGATTATCCTCCCCCCTAGGAGTCTAGGTTTTTCCTCTAATCCACTAGTCTAGTCTCATCATCATGAAAACCAATTTTCTGACCCACAATCTCTAGTCCTTTAAGAGCCATTTTTATCTACCCTATTTCCACTACCAAGAAACCCCTCACCAAGGGTGCCCCCCATCCCCTCAATCCCACATTTACACACACAAAACAAAGTACCATAAGTATTTTGTTAGGTGCATCTAAAGAAATCATGAATGTCGTGAAAAACATAAACATAAATGTAAAGTAACAAAGAAATACTCACCCATGGACCCCAATAGTGTCTGGTTGTAGGCCCATCTCAAGGTCACCTTTGTAGTCCATTCCCATGTATGGGAACTCCAGAATGACCTATGATACCTAGCACCACTAACATTGATACTCAAGAGTAAATTACCTCCCTACCTCTCCTTTTCCCTCATAGATTATAAGCTCTTCCCATCACCTCATATAGGCACCCCTTAATCCCCTCAGCTCAAGGTACACTTGTAAATATAGTAACACCACCTACTCAAAGAAAAAGTATCAAATTACTAAGACAAAGGCATAATAATTCCCAAATCTTCCTCTTTGAACTGTTGCTCCATGGCCTCTATTTATAGGACTTATTCTAGATTCATTAAAACTAGTTCCATGAGTGAAAGAACTTAGTTTGAAATGTAGTTCCCCATGCATGAATAGACTTGGAACTACCCAAGGAATGATCATAAATGGTAATGGAGCTTGAGATCTAGTTGTAACCCATGCCAAGAGTACCTCAAATGACTTGTCTTCCTTTAATGCACTGAAGTTTGTGGGTTATTGCATGTTTTACAATATTGTGCAATTATCAAAGGAAAAGTTACGCAAATTGCACAAAAATCCAAAATAAGCCTATGTAAATGAATCAAAACCCAATTTTGTATAGTTTTGAGGCCTCCTTTTAAGTGTTGAGTTAATGCCATGAAGTAGTAATTATGTGTTACATTGATGATGCATCCAGTGATCCCTTGTATAGATTTGTGAGTGACTTTCAAGAGAATAATATCTATGTGTGCTTTTGGTTTGATGGACCTACGAATTAAATGATAAGGAAATTTGTTGGTTGTTATGGAGAGAGCACAATGATCAAAAGGGACTCAATATTTGAATAGGAAGAAGAGTCTATTAGAGCCGCATGGATGAAGCTACACTTTTCAAAGGCCAATCTTCTAGAGAAAATATGGTGATATGGTAATCATATCCCTCTAGTATTGCAACTCATTCTAAGAAAATGTGGTGAAACCTTACAATTCAAATCTCAAACCCAAGTGAAAGAAAAATGTAGTAGAGAGCATAATTGTGAATGGGAAGGATCTATTTTGTATCAAGTTAATGCTTTAATATGTAACATTTTTGGTATCTAATCATGTTTATATTTTGAAACAATAGCGGTCTTCTCTTGTTGCAAATAACCTTCACTTGCGTTGACATCAGGCAAGTTATTTAAATGAGAAATTTGTTCATCCCTTGTTGTATCTTGATTGTTTTTTCTTCGTGTAAATAAATATCTATTATTAGATCAATTCCTGGATTTCCTCTTATGTCTAGAAACAAACTTGAATACACAAATAAATTCATATGTCCAAAGCTTAGTGATTGTTATTGTATTCTTATTAAAAGATGTTTTATCAATGTTATATATATATAATGTATTCTTCCATTCAAAATATCTAATGCAAAAGATCAAGGTGGAGGTAAGATAATCGGTGCAATTTAGCAAGGATAGCACTCACTATGAATCCCAAAACATTTTTGCTAATGAAAATACACAAATTTTGTATGAGTTTAATAAGTAGGTTTTATCTGTGTCATGGGCACTTTGGGGGATGAAAGGGTGTCTATGTTAAGGTATTGATTTACAGCGTGGCTATAGATTCAAAGGACATTGTTATATGCATCTCTTCAATTTATCTTTCAAAAAATGATGGCAATAGGCAACGATCATAAAATTAATGATGAATAATGATTCTTGAGTAATGTCTCGCATTCCAAGCATCCATTTTAACCTTGAACAATGTAAGTATATTTGTGAGTTCGTTACCTTCTTGCACATGTATCACATGTTTGCATGTTGTATATTAATATTAGAGGAAGATCATGCTCTACTATGTAAACAAGTTGTGATATGCATTACTGCACTTGATTCCTAGCAACATTGTTTAAATTAATAACATCGAACATGGAATGTGAAGTATCCATCCTAATCCTTACATATTAGAAGTTTGAGGTGTTTTTTACATGTCTATGTGTTCAAGCAACATATATCTTTCTCATTCATAATCACATACTATACCCTTTCCTTTGTTATTCACTTTCATTTCTTTTTACTAATCATTGAAAATAGTGATGGAATGAGGGAGGTAACTATAAATGGAATTAGATATTTAAATGTTACAATGTAGCTCCAAGTTTTAATAGTTTTTCATATTCAAAAATGTGGAAAATAAATATTTGAAATGGGCAATGTATGAATGGAGCATAAAGGCGCATTTTAAAGGAAATATTTTTTATAAATTGTAAGTTGACAAAAATAAGTGCAATTTTATTTGAAAATGCACTATACAAGGAGTTATAAGTAGGGTATATTGAACATTTTTGTAAAATAATGTTATGAGGGAATTATTTGATTTTTCCAAGAGTTTATAAGGCATAGTATTTTGCACTATGTATCATTTATAATTGGGGTTATAAAGTGTACTTTGACTTTGCACCAATTGTAATTGGAGTTAAAAAGTTGTAAGGAGTCATAAGGTTTCTTATAAGGAATTTTGTTCTTTCAACTCCATCTAGTGATCTATAATACTCAATAAAATCAGTTTTAGTCTTGTGTCCTAGATGCACCCAAAATTGAATAAAGGGATCTTAGTATTTTGTGTATTGTGTGCCATGGCCCTATTGGAGATCATATTAGTGCATTTTATGTATATATCTTGACCACACATATTCAAGGACATGCACTAAAGGAAGTCAATATAAAAAATTTGAAGCATGATGCACTAAAGAAGGTAAGCATATGTATAAAGCTTAAGAATCCATCGTTTCCATTGAATCTATAGGTGTCTTACTTTGGGGTGGAGTTACAAAAAAATATTATAATGTATTAAAGATCCAACAATTTTGCAAGTGTATCACTTTGAAATCTATGTGAAGTGTTTTGATCTAGCCCAAAATTGAATGGGGGGATAAAGTGTAATGATGAACTTCTTTGTATGATTGGTCACTATTTGGTGTTTTGACATTTTTGTCTTTCACTGCAACATTTGGCAATTTTTGTGACGCATTGTTTTTTACACTTGAAGAACTTCATTGAATCATGATGGTGAATATCAAAGATTTGTCCAGTGCTCAACACCTTAATTCATATTGCACAAGGATCAACTATTCAAATCAATAAAGATTCACTAAGCCATGTCATACATCTATACACATCATGCACAAAAAGATTGACCTACTTCAAATTCAAAACACATTATTAAAAAATAAGTTAAGACATCATCAAAGTTAAGATATACTTTAGCATTTTCCTCCTATTTTTAAATCCTTCACAAGGTATTTTCACCAATGAACAAGAATATCACAAACAACATACAATTAAAGATGGCATCAATGAACTAGATAAATTTGATGATAAGAAAATTGACAATGTCAAACATTAAGAAGAGTTGCAATTCAAGAACAAAATTGAATTAGGATATGAAAAGAATAATGTTGACTTCTTTCATATTCTTGATTATTTGAGACCAGTTACATTGGTGAATGTAGGGTTTCTTTGTGAGAGTTGTAGCAACACACAGTGGACAATGGTATAAAGGAACTTGATGTTGATGATGCAAAACAAGATGATAATGATGTATTTGATCGTTAGGGTCATATCCTAAACTCCCTACTTTCGGCTACATGTGAATTATTTAATTGTTGTATGCAGCCATCCTCTTTAGATAAGGCCTATTGGATAGTAGTAGATAAGGCCTATTGGATAGTAGTAGATAGTTATTCAATGTAAAAAGGGTCCACTTTATAAGGCCCACTAGGTAGTTGGTATCCACTAATAACGAGACCACAAATAGTTAAGAGTTTTTGCTATGTAAAATCTATTTAAAGAGAGAAAAGACTATGGAATGTTTTGTTTGTGTTATGTATTTGGAGCTTTGCTCAATAGAATGGCATCCCACCTGTTGTAGCGCGTGTGATAATTGTGGACATGTGGAAGAAGTCATGGGAGAAAGAGAAGCCTCTACACAACAGATGACATCCTCAGATTCCCTACATTTCACAAGTTGTGGAAGGAGAAGTTTTCAGAGTAAGACATTTTATTTTAGTGAGGTTGCAATCAAGGACAACAATTCTGCAGATGGATGCTTGTTCCACTGCATATAATACAAATGCAAAAGGTTACTTAAAAAATGTTATTAATATTTATTAAAAGTGGGTATCAAGACACACGTAATGTGGAAGATGTTGATGGAACAACATTGGAAATAGAATCATGTTTTGTTCGACATATATGGGTGGATAAGGAGTCACTTAGGAAAGTGAATTTATCAATGGATATGTTACTTTTGAATTTCAGAAGATCTATTAAAACCAACGGCAATACATTAAACGATTTGTCAGACAGGCTTATCTTATGGATAAGTAAAAAATGTAAGGCACTCGCTAGACATGAAATGGACTGACAAAAAATAAATCCAACAATGGGGTTGTATTGAGAAAATTTCTTTTTGCTCAAGGTCCAGTTTCATGAACCGAAGGTGGCTCACCCCACAAGATCACAAGACTCTCTACTACACTTGCATCCCTGTCGACAGGTTACAAGGTTTACAAATATAACTATTATACATTTACAAAAAACGGTCAAGTCAAAGGTCCAAGAGAGCGTTTTTATTATCCAAGTAATGCCATGTTTGCAAGTTATTGGTCCAACTTAGCATTGAATTTTAAACAGTACTCGAGCTATATGAAACGAATATGAACTATATCACAGGCTTTGAAGTGGCCGTCGATCTTGAAGGTGCATGTGCAGGTCAGAATGGACCAGCAAGGTCATTGGTGACGCATCTGACACTTATTTTGGTCGACTTCTGGAAAAAGAAATGTGATAATGACACCAAAAGTCGAGAAGAAGCAATTTGTCTTGAAAAAATTGTAGCTATTCCAAAGGGAATTGAGAATGTTTCAAAAGGACGCTGACGCAATATGACATTCCTGAAGCGAGAACTTGAACCAGGCATGTTTTGTTAAAAGAGCCTAGTGCGAGTTTCTATATGCCGTTGGAGCATTCCAAGGCTAGAATACAAGCAGTTGCAGCATCCAGCCTGAGTACATTTGGAAAGCTTAAAACTACCAAAAATTGTGGATTTCACCAGAATGCATCATTTGCCTCATATACCGAGTGGCGATGCCTCTAGTGCGATGGCAGAAACTGGCAGTGTTCTATTAACATTGAAAGCTAATGTTCTTGCAACCAGACTTACAACATCAAAATTGTAGCCGTTGTTAGCGCAATTGCTTCATTGATTTGGTGGACGACTTCTACAGGAAAGTTATATCAGAAGGACTCGATCTTCCAGCAGTTCTTTATTTTTGGCAATTCCCATATTTCATGGCCGTTACATATTTATATCGTAATGATTATGTTGTTGGAGGATCCAAAATGCTCAGCACGGGTGAAAACTTCACCTGTGTTTCTTCTAAACTGCACCTACCTTCCTCTAGCGGGTTTTGTTACATATCACTGGAATATAACATCACTGTGGTTCGAGCTAGATACCTTGCAAGTGTCATGGAATTCAACGGTTTACATTAGTCAAGCTACAAATCGACGTCTTCTCGACAAACCAAACCAATCGAAGGATAAGATTAGGGGAGGTCCTTAAAGCATATTCCCAAAACTGCCCATGTAAGTAATCAACGGCCATAAATCAGTCTCGACACCACTCCTCCATATTTCCAGAAACCACAACAGGTGCTCCAGAGAGCGGTTTCTTAGTTTCTAAAAACCAAAAGCGGTTTATATATGGGTAATGAAGTTGGGCCCACATCGAATTTTATTATATTGATATGTTGCGTTCATGCCCAGGACTAAAGGCTCGAATTTATTTTTAAAAACTATATCATAAGATTTGTAAAGGGTAAAAAAAAAAATTGCTATCGTTGGGGATATTTAATATTATATGCATTGTATATAAATATTATATATTAAAATACATTATATTTTTGTAATTTTATTATTTCAAAATTTTCAAAACTAAAAAAAGTTATATAATTGTTTTAGGAAGTCGTTTGGAATGGGTAGGAAGCATTAGTCCAAAAAAAAAAGGAGTATATAATTGTTTCAAAGAAGTCGTTTGGAATGGAGGAAACATTATTCAAAAAGGACGGGAGAAGACACAGTAGGGGTGGGGAGTATCGGAGTCATGTATCCCATGTAATAAAGAAATTTTTTTGAAATCAAAGAACTTAAAATAGTTTGACTCTAGTTTGTGTTGAATAATCTAGGGCAATGAGATGTAGAGTGATTCTTCGGGACTAATAACAATTTGTGAAGTATTTTTACAATTTGTCTTTGTTAGCTTAATCTTTTTCTTCTCTTATTAATGCATGTGTGTACTTCATTAAACTGTTATCAAAAACATAAAACAAGAACACAAGATATTGGCTCTCTGCCAAGGCCAAAATCAGTATTCTCTTGAGAAGAAAACCTTTTGGTAAGTTTTCTCTTATTGAAGCTTCTTTCTTTATCAATGCCAAACCTAGACCCTTGACTAGAATATCCGCCAAGCACAAGTCAAGTCATTTCTCCTTTCTGTACTTTGTTCCCCGACACTTTGTCTTCCTTCTTTTGACACTTTGTCCTCCTTTCAGAAATTGGTGATGGACCTAGTTTATGTGAGCTCTAGAGGAGACTTCAATCTTTGGTCCTTGGTGAGATCCTTCACCAATGAGGATACCTTTCTTCCCTTGATCCAAATTAGCTTCTTCTTGAGGTGTAGTTGCAACCTTGATAGGGCTGCACTGCAACCCTAATTTCTCGCATGTGTGGGAGGTTTCCCCTATACTTTGGTTCCTTTCTTCTTCGCTTGAGAGACTCTCTTATTCGCTTGAGTAGGAGGCCCTATAGGCCTAGGCTACTAGCCCAAACAATGAGATATATATGATTGTTATCTTGTTGTTGTAGTGACCGCAGACTGTCCTCTATTACTCGCACGTGTGATTGTTTTTCACCCTAGAAACAGTCCCTTCAACTTCGGTTTAGGTCTCTCCTCTTCTCTGCACTAGAGGCTCCTTCTTCTTCGACTTTCCTTGCCCAATTTTGTTCTTCCTTGCTCGTTAATTTCATAGGTCATTAGTTGACGTTGTAATGGAGTGGACAGCCTCTATATATAGAGGATTGTCCCTCCTTTTAGGCCGACTTGAAGCCGACTAGAAGACTGCAGGCCGACATGAATTTATTCCATTGTTTTGCTTCATTTGGAGGACATTGTTGCATGGAGAGGACTTGGACTTTGCTTGGAGGTATTCCTTTGGCCTTTATACTATTTTATACATAATGTAACATGCCCTCTAAGGGTCTTACATAAATACATTGAATTTTGACTTCTTAGATGCACTTAAACATATGATTGACCTACTTCAATGAGCAAGAAACTCATTGACATATATTATAAAAATAATATTTTTTTCTTGAATAAATACAAATACCGAACCTAGTTACACTTTCTTCAACACTTTGGGTATGATTGCAACTATTGTTTTTCTTTGATGTTCATCTTTTCATTTGTGTATTTTCTTCTCTTAGACGATGTAAGATGCAGCTGGTTGTTTCAGTTTAATTTTGCATGAATTTACTTATTGCTACACGTGTTATTTAAACCTAAGATCCTTAATGAAACGCTCCACATCCGGGAAACTCGTCCACATTTTTTGCTTTCAATTTTTTTTGCAGAAGTTTAAATTCATATTCTTAATTGCATAGATTTAAACTTTGTCCTCTTTATTTCTCTTCAAACCACTCCTCCAATCCAAAGACCCTGCAACCCTCAAAGTTTTCTCACCATTCTGTTTTGAAATCTAGGGTTTCGAAACTAGAAGCTTTGTTGCAAGCCCTCATGACCTGTCTCTCCGACCACAGATTCTAAAACTTTTCATCAATCTTTAGATGTCCCGGGCACTAGTTCCCCTCACAACCAAGACTTGTCTCCGGAAACAACATCAAATTGGCGTCATTGTCGAGGAACAGATCAAAAGATTTTTCCCTAGGGTTTCGAAATTTGGAGCTGATTATTGAAGGTGACAAGACTCAACAGTTAGTTGTATATCTTCACCTGTCTACTTCACTTTGGGTTTTCGTTTTTTGGGTTTTAAAATAGCAATCCATGGATTATTTTCTAATAAGTTCATTCCAGGAAAAGAAGATTTTATTGAGCTGCAGACAAACTCTCAAAGGTCATATTTTGTATATTTTACTTGTGCTCTAATTTATGACACTTATTTAGTTCAAAGGAGGAGGATTATGTTGCAGATTTTCAAGAGGATTTACTTTTACGAAGATGACCACCAACAACCTTTCCAAGAAGAGCCCAAGGTTGAAGAGTTAAGTAGTGATTGTGGCTGCCCTATGCAAAGAAATACGTGTCAAGAGGCTATTCAAGGAAATGAGGTAGTTGCAATTTTTTCAAATCAATTTTATGATCCAGTCGCTGACTATATCACATCTTTCTTCGGTCAGCAGCAAACATCAGTTTTGGGTGTGTGTAAAATATTTTATTTGGATATTTCATGTGGTGCATGGTTGTTCTTATTTTCAGTTTTCAGAAGCATAGAGGCATTAGGTCCAACACTCAAATGTTGGCATGGTACCACTGGAAGGTGGATTTCACTTGAGTGAATTCAGTCTTGTTTATATAGGTAGTACCTATACATAAATAAGCTTAGGTGTTGAGCATTTTCTATTCAGTCACAGTTTTTACAGTTCAATTTTTCAGTTGGTGAATAAGGGAAGAAGCCCTAGTTGAAACCAGTTTTGAGGGATTTCAGACTTTAGTTTTCAAACTTTAGATTTGACTCCATGCCCAACAGAGACTACTGGTCTATTGTTCTCAACACTTTGCAGGCAAAGCGTTGTCCCCAGTTGCAGACAATATGTTGTAGCTTGATTTGGTACAGTTGAAGGTATTAAAGACTCTGACGACACCAAGGCCTGTGATAACTGTGGACGTGTGGAAGAAGCCATGGGAGCAAGAGAAGCCTCTACACAACAAATGGCATCTTGAGATTCCCCATGTTTCACAAATTGTGGAAGGAGAAGTTTTCAGAGTCAAGACAGTTGAATTTTGGGGCTGTTATTAAGGACAACAATTCTGCAGATGGATGCTCATTCCACTCCATATAATGCAAAAGGTTCCTTTGAAAATGTCATTATTATTTGTTAAAAGTGGGTATCAGAACACATGTAATGTGGAAGATGTTGATGGAACAACATTGGAAATAGAATAATGTTTTGTTCGTGTTAATTTTAGGATAACAATGGTATGTTCTATGCTTAGAGCAATTTTACTTCAATTTCTTTATAATCCCAATATCAATATCCAGTTCAGTAATCACATCATCACGATAGTAAAATGCAGATAGAACATAATCAATAACAGTAGAAGACAAGCCAACACAAGAGGAAATAATATATGGCACCAACAAGGGACAAACCCCAATGTGGGGAAACCCTTGATCAATTCTTCTTATAATTCTTCCAAATTTCAGCACAGAGAGAGTACAATCTACAATATTCACTTGTTCAATCTGATCAGTCAAAATAGCAAAAACAGAAAGCCCTAACCAAAAAGTCAATGATGGTCGAGAGGGCTGAAATAGGCCTCCAAAACAGCTCAATCAACCTTGGTCAACTTGGCCTCCAACAGCAAGATAATGTAGCCCAAAACAGTCTGAAAATAACTAGTCAAACATGATCAAAAGTAGTCAACGCAGCAACTAGAACTAGGGCAGTCAATGCTAGTCAACATTGGGTAAAATAGCCTCGATTTTTGTGCCCAGAATTGCGGTCTACCCAAAGAGAAGTCTCCCTCACAAAACTGCAGTCAAATAGGGTCAACATTGGTCAAATTCAACCTCCTGAAATTTCGGCCTCCCAAAATTTCGACCTCTCAACCTCCTAATATTTCGGTCAAATCTGGTCAACGCAATAGCTAGAAAATCATACCTTCCTTCGCACGTGTGGAGAGACAGAGAAGCCTAGAAATTTGCACCCAATCAAGATAAGAGAAAGATGAATGAGAGTGATGTGTGTCCAAATGAGGATGACGCATCATGTATTTATAGGTAAACTTTGAGGATGAATAGACGTGATTGTTGGGCTTCTGAGCCTACATGAGTTTGTTGGCCGACCTTGACAATTTGTCCATAATCAAAATAAATTCATAATTTCATTTGTACATGTCAGAACGGGATGATCTTTAGATCAATCCTACACCTCTCGGAAAGAGGAATCCAAGAAAAATATTAGTTGCTTCATAAGCACTGTCCAAAGTGATGTTTTTCCCTAGCTGCCAAATTTAACACTCCCTCTCAACTAGGGAGAACATCACCTGTCAAACTATCTGACAATCTATACCATCCCTGTCACTGTTATGCTCTGCTAAACCATGAAGAAATAAAAAATGATCGAGAATGTATCATACCATTCTCCACTGACCCGAAGTCAGCCTCCAATAATAGAGAGTGTGTCATACCACTCTTAACTAACCTGAAGTCAGTTTCCATTGATCCCAGATCAATATCAACATCCTAGCATAGGGAGTATGATAGTGCACGATGCGTCCATTAGTAGTACTATGGTCCCTATCCTCATTTCCCTACTCATTGGTCAGATGAGAGGTACTTCCCATCAATGTCGGGCTACATGGGTAGGATGCGCCGACAGGAGCAGGTGAACCATTCATCCTGCTCATATGCCATAGGGGAGGGTGAGTCACTCAGCCTATGCATATGTCACCATGGGGTACCACAGGGAAAGGTGAACCATTCACCCTGTACAAAATGCACCACTAGGGGAGGGTGAGCCACCCTATGGTCGCTCGTCGCTCCAAGAAGTACCCCAAGCCCCTCGAAGCTCCTAGAGCTCACTATTCATCTCATACAGGACCCTCATAAGAGGGTCTCCCCACTACTTCAAGTCGTTCACGAAAGGTTAAGAATTTGACCTTCCAAGGGGCTTCGTAAGAATATTGGCGACCTACTCATCGTTCCCAATATGATGGAGCCTTATTGCTCCTTGTTGTACCATGTCCCAAATAAAGTGGTACCTGATATCAATATGCTTGGAGCAATCATGAAACACAAGATTCTCAGAAATAGAATCCCACTCTAGTTGTCACAGAAGATCACGGTGGTATCCAGTACATGTCCAAATAGCTCACTAAAGAGCTTCCTCAACCAGACAGCTTCACAGGAGGACAAATTAACAACAATATATTCAACCTCAGCAGTGCTCAAGGAAATTGCAGAACCTAGAGAGAAACAGCATCCAGATGTGCTTTTTCGATCCACCACACTTCCAGCCCAGTCTGCATCAGAGTAACCATGGAGCCTTACATTCCTGGCAGTGTATCTCAATCCATAAGTGATTGTGCCCCATAGATATCTCAAGTGATTCTTAGCAGCAATCCAATGTATGTGATGAGGCTCAACCGTAAACTGGCTCAATGTATTCATTGCAAAACATATGTCCAGACGAGAGTTCACCAAGAACATCAAGGCCCCCACAAGTTGACGATACTCGGAAGGATTTCCCAAATCGGGCCCAGCAGCACTTTTGCGTAACTTCTTGAAGTTAAGTTCCATCGAAGTATTCACAGACTTGCAGTCCACCATCTCAAATCTTTCAAGAATCTTCACAATATATTTTCCTTGAGAAAGGAAAATATCGCCTGGCTTTTGCCAGACCTCCAACCCTAAGAAGTAATGCATCAGTCCTAGGTCCTTCATCTCGAATTCGGAAGCCAACTCCCTCTTACATTGATGAATAAGAAGGTTTTCACCTCTCAGAAAGAGATCGTCCACATAGAGTGCCAAGATGAGAGGTCTATCATTCTCAACATTAAAGTAAAGGTTCGGATCAGCTTCACTTCTTGTAAATCCCAGCTTCACTAGATAGTTATCGATCCTCTCATACCAAGCCCGGAGTGCTTGTTTCAACCCATAGAGGTCTTTCTTCAGCCTGCATACATGTTTTTGACAATCTTGAACTTCGAATCCCTCAGGTTTTTCTACATAGGCTTCCTTAAGTGAACCATGCAAGAAGGCAGTCTTGACATCCATCTCATCAAGATTCCATCCTTGCGAGGCAGCAAGGACTATAATCGAACGAATGGTGGTGTAGCAGGCAACCGGTGCAAATATCTCATCATAATCTACACCTTCCTTTTGAAAGAAGCATTGAGCAACGAATCTAGCCTTGAAATTTTTAGCACTTCCATCAGCTCCATGCTTGATCTTGAAGAGCCATTTCGAGGTGACAACAGATTTGTCCTTGGGTCTAGGGACCACATCGCAGACATCATTCTTCATAATGGACTCATACTCTTCGTTCATTGCATCCTTCCAGACCTGGTGTTTGGCAGCTTCTTCAAATGTGCAAGAATCAAATTGAACAATGGTGCTCATAGAAATTAAGTACCCTTCATACCTATTTGGCTTCTTACTTTCACGAAATGTCCCCCTATATGCAACATGTCTCTCAGCATATTCGAGAGTCTCCCTAATCCATGAGGGTCTCCTTTTCTAGGAGGAGGGCTCATGAGGGGATGGATCAATGGGATCCATTGGTCCTTCAGCATCGGGCATCTTCTCATCCTGTGATTCTCCCTACTTTCCGGAATCTACTTCTTTGCCCTTCCTTGGAAGAGGAAGGTTACTAATCTTCCCAAGGGCAACATCCTCATTGAAAGTGACATCATGACTTATCTCCACTTCTCTTTGACCAGGCACATAGATTCTATATGCCTTAGAATTTTCACCATAGCCCACAAATGTTCCTTTCTTCTCGGAAGCATTCAATTTGCTTCTCTTTTCTTTCGGAACATGAAAATATATGGGCCTACCAAAAATTCTAAAGTGAGAAACATCAGGGTTCTTACGAGTGAAAACGTCTTCGGGAGTCTTGGAATCCAATGCTTGATGAGGGCATATATTTTGAACATACACAACAGTGTTTGCAGCTTTGGCCCATAAGAACTTCCAAAGGCTTTGATCATGAAGCATGGCACGAGTGGCTTCTATGATAGAACGGTTCTTCCTTTCAGCAACACCATTTTGCTCAGGAGTATATGCAGTAGTAGTCTCCCTCTTAATGCCAGCTCCTCTACAATAATCTTTGAACTCATTTGATTCATATTCGGTTCCATTATCGATCCTCAATATTTTGATTTTCTTCCTGATTTGATTTTTGACCAAAACTTTGAAAGAACGGAACCATGAGAATATTTCGTCCTTCTTCTTCAAGAAATATATCCAAGTCTTGCGAGAGAAATCATCTATAAAGGTTGCATAATATAAGTATCCTCCCAATGAGTTCACGGGCATTGCACCAGATAGATCAGAATGAACCAATTGCAAAATGTTTGTGGTCATGTTATCACTTGAGGGGAATGGTCCCCTTGTATTTTTTCCCTCAGCACATCCCTAACCTACACCTTCATGCTCTATTTTGAATTCGGGCATACCTGTAACCATCTTCCTTGCATCGGGAAGAGAATTATAATGAAGATGAGAAAACCTCCAATGCCATAGTTCAGATTGGAGGAATGTGTCGCAAGACATAGCTCCCAATGGACTTCCTCCAACTTGATATAAACTGTCAACCCTGAATCCAAGAGTAAATGCTTCTTTGAAATTTCTTTTCCATACACGTACATTTCCATCGATGAATGCCACCTTGAATCCTTTGTCTTCCATCGCCGAGATAGACACAAGATTCTTCTTTAGATCAGGTACATATAGTACTTCTTGAAGATGAACCGTGTTACCTTGATTCAATTGAAGGGTAACATTCCCAACTCCCTTCATGGGATAGGTGGCATTGTCTCCAAGGATAATTTCCAAATCTGTATCCTTCTCTATCATATTTGAAAGAGCTTCCTTGTACCCGGTGAAGTGCCTTGAGGCATCACTATCAATCAACCAATTTCCCAAAGTATCCAGAGGAGAGGCAGTAGAAAGAGAAGATATAAGATAAAATTCATTTTGCTTAGAATTTACAACATTAGACTCATCATACCTGGAGTTTCTTGTTCTTTTAGAAGCTCGATCATTTCCAAGTTGAATAGAGGAAGAATTTCTTTTCCCTTTGTTGTTGAACCTACCATTCCATTGATTTTTGATGTTGCCCCTGGAATGATTGTGATCATCATCATGAGATCTATCCCTTCTATTTGGACACTCCCTGGCATAGTGACCAAACTTTTTACAAACGAAGCATCTTCCCTTCCTTCTATTTTTGAATCTCAGTCTTCCTTGACTTTTCTTCTTTGAACCTACATTATTCTTCTTCATGGCATGAGCGGAGAATGCGGTAGGATTATTCCTATTCGAAGGCATATCCAATTCCATCATCCTTGTTTCTTCTTGAGAACATCTAGTCATCAATTCTTCAAAACCTATAATCTTGTCGTTATTAAGAATAGTAGTGTTGAACACGTGCCATTCTCGAGGGAGTCCTCTAAGGGCAATGAGGGTAAGCTCCATATCAGCAATAACTTCTCCAATTGGAAGAAGATCATTTTTTATCGCAGTAACCCTCATGAAGTAGGATTGAATATCTTCATTTCTTCCTTTTTTTATATCCTTCAGCTTGTTCTTAAGGAAAAGAATTTAATTTGCATTGCTAGATTTGAACATGTCAGCCAACCTATCATATATCTCCTTTGATGTGTTCAAATCGGAAATGTAAGCAAATAAATGTTTATGAATAGAATCCTTGATGATCTTTTTGGCCTTGACTTCACCCTTCTTGTACTTGGTCTTAGCAGCAGCCGGTGCATTAGAAGTAGGTTCTGAAATCTTTCCCAGCACATAATCCATTACATCTTGCTCTTCTAAGAGACATCTTCCATGGATGATAATCATACTTATCATGAAGCTTATCATCAAACTTGAAGTAGGATGTGGAGGCCATTGAGACTTGACTTTCATCAGTTTTTTCTCCTCTTAGTGATTGCTTTTAACTCTTGCTTGGGCTTTGTCTTCACCTCAGCTCTCATTCCATTTTAATTTTAGGATAACAATGATATGTTCTATGCTTAGAGCAATTTTACTTCAATTTCTTTATTAGCCCAATATCAATATTCAGTTCAACAATCACATCATCATGATAGTAAAATGTGGATAGAACATAAACAATAATAGTAGAAGACAAGTGAACACAAGAGGACACAAGATATGGCACCAACCAGGGACAAACCCCAATGTGGAGAAACCCTTGATCAATTCTTCTTATAATTCTTCAAAAGTTTAGCAGAAAGAGAGAGAGTACAATTTACAATATTCACTTGCTCAATCTGTTCAGTCAAAACAACAGAAACAAAAAGCCCTGACTAGAAAGTCAACTTTAGTCAATAGGTCTGAAATAGACCTCCAAAACAGCGCGGTAAACCTTGGTCAACTCAGCCTCCAACAACAAGATAATGCAGCCCAAAACAATCTAAAAATAACTAGTCAAACCTAGTCAACAGAAGTCAACACAACAACCAAAACTAGGGAAGTCAAAGCTGGTCAACACTAAGGTCAAACAGCCTCAATTTTCGTGCCCAAAATTGTAGCCTGCCCAAACAGAAGTCTCCCTCACAAAACTGCAATCAAATAGGGTCAATGCTGGTCAAAGTCAACCTCTTGAAATTTCGATCAAATCTGGTCAACACAACAGCTAGAAAATCATACCTTCCTTCGCACATGTGGAGAGAGACAGAAGCCCAGAAATTTGTACCCAATCAAAGATGAGAGAAAGATGAATGAGAGTGATGTGTGTCCAAATGAGGATGACGCATCATGTATTTATAGGCAAATGTTGAGGAAGAATAGACGTCACTGCTGGGCTTCTGAGCCTACATGAGTTTGTTGGCCGACCTTGACAATTTGCCCATAATCAAAATAAATTCATAACTTCATTTGTACATGTTAGAATGGGATGATCTTTAGATCAATCCTACACCTCTCAAAAAGAGGAATCCAAGTAAAATATCAGTTGCTTCTTAAGAGATGTCCAAAGTGATGTTTGGCCCTAGTTTCCAAATTTAACAGTTCGACATATATGGCTAGATAAGGAGTCACTTAGGAAAGTGAATTTATCAATGGATATGTTACTTTTGAATTTCAGAAAATCTATTAAAACCAACGGCAATCCATTGAACAACTTTTCAAACAGGCTTATTGTAACAACCCAAATTTAAATATACAACTAATTAGATCAATTATGTGATTTACAATCAACACCCCTCTATACAACTAATTAACATAGAACTTTTGAGATGTATGAGCAAAGACAACTTACCTGTAGTGATAATATTCCTTACTTTTTAATTTCGGAGTTGAACACTATTTGAAACCCGCTAACCGCAACAAAGTTTTTGGGACAACTCTCCACCAAACCGTAGGCTCAGCTGCACATAATCTTTCTACAGTTGGCCACCCCCGAGCCCTCAATCGACGTACTACTGCATGGAATCCTTTGTCTCACAACACTTTTCTCCCAAGAGAATGGATGAAAGAATGATGTCTCCCATCTTCCTCATCGTCCAATAAATAGATCAAACAATGGAAATGGTATGCATACACACATTCCATGTGTCAGCATGCAACTTTTATTTTTTTATTTTAAGTTTTACTTAATTTAATATTTGTCTTAATTTAACACTTTTTTTTTTGATAACTTTACTTATTTTTACTATTTTTATAGTTCTCTTAATTTAACTCTTTCTTATTTTATTTTACTTTGTATTAACTTTACTTATTTTTAATATTTTTATAGTTTAATTTTTATATATTTGTTTAGAACTTCAATATTATTATTTACTATTTTATTTATTTATTATTATTATATTCTCTTCATTATTTATTATTTATTTACTCTTATTATTTTTTTTTTAATTTTCACTATTTATTTACCATTATTAACTTTTATTTATTGTTTATCATTGATTATATTATTTTATTTATTATTTTTATTTTTAATGTATCTTATTGATAAGTGAAAAATGAAAGACGCTCGCTGAACACGAAATGGACTGACAAAACATAAATCCAACAATGGTGTTGTATGGAGAAAATTTACTTTTGCTCAAGGCCCAGTTTCACGAATCGAAAGTGGCTCACCCCGCAAGATCTCAAGACTCTCTACTACACTTGCATCCTTGTCAACAGGTTACAAGGTTTACAAAAATAACTATATGACTCATGTTCTTATACATTTATAAAAAAGGATCAAGTCAAAGGTCCAAGAGAGTGTTTTTATTATCCAAGTAATGTCAAGTTTGCATGTGATTGGTCCCACTTAGCATTGAATCTTAAACAGTACTCAAGCTATATGAAACGAGCATGAACTATAGCATAAGCTTTGTAGTGGCATCTAAATCTTGAAGGTGTAGGTGCAAGTCGAAATGGAATGGCAAGGTCATTGGTGGTGCATCTGACACTTATTTTGATTGATTTATGGAAAACCAAAGAAATGTGATAATGACACCAAAAGTCGAGAAGAAGCACTTTGTCTTGATAAATTTGCAGCGATTCCAAAGGGAATTGAGAATGTTTCAAAATGAACTATCAATTTTGGCTATTCTCAAAAGGACGCTGAAGCAATATGACATTCCTAAAGCGAGAACTTGAACCAGACAGGTTTTGTTAAAAGAGTCCAGTGTGAATTTCTATATGTCGTTGGAGCATCGATGGTTGAAATACAAGCAGTTGCAGCATTCAGCCTGACGACATTTGGAAAGCTTAAAACCACCAAAGATTGTGGATTTCACCATAATGCATCATTTGTCTCATGTATCGAGTAGTGATGCCTCTAGTGCGATGGCAGAAACTAGCAGTGTTCTATTAGCAATGAAAGCTAATGTTCTTGCAACTAGGCTTACAACATCAAAATTAGAGCCATTGTTAGCGCAATTCTTCCATTGATTTGGTGGACGATTGCTACAAGGCGAGTTATATTAGAAGGACTAGTACCTCCAAGAGATCTTTATTTTTGGCAAATCCTATATTTCATGGCCCTTACATTTTTATATCATAATGATTATGCTACTGGAGGATCAAAAATGCTCTCCCTCCCATAGTTTTAAAAACCAATCGGCATGAATTGGAAACCAGTCAAACTGACCGGTTCATTAGGAAACTGGGTCAAACCGAGAAAAAAACACAGTTAAGGGCCGAATTAGCCAAAAAACACAAAAATCGGACCAAACCGATCAGTTTATAATGGAACCGACCGGTTTATGGTCAAACCGGTCAGTTTCGTCATAAACCGATCGGTTCATTGCAAAGGCCACAACGGACCCACACAAAGTCTTAACGGAAGCTTCCTGGGTGTTTTGGAGGGAAAGTAAAGGTTGTTTCCCCCCAAAAACACCCTCTCCAAGCCTTTAAAAGGATATCACCCCCCTCATTTGCCTCACACATCTCATTTGGAGTTTTTATGAGTTTGATTGGGAGCTTGGAGAGTGTGAAGTTTTTGTTGGAGTAGTAGAACAATAGAGAGTTTGAGCTAAGTAGTAGCCATCATGTCTCCAAAAGCCAAGGATACTGCATGGACTCATTGTGATATGATTGATGGCAAATGATCTACAAATATTGCCAAAAAATTATTAAAGGAAGAGGTATTAACAGGTTCAAGCAACACTTGATTGGGATAGGAGGCCATGTAAAGCCATGTGGAGCACTCAAGTCACTAAACCACTAGAGAACTTTGTGACTCAAACAGTTGCAAAGTTTAGGAGTCAAGACTCAACCAACTGAGTTTGATCATGATGAGAAGTTTCAAGTAATAATGTTGATCATTAATATCACATATGTAGACTTGTAGTAGTTCAATGGCCCCATAGTTTGTAGGCTTTGTTTTTGAACTCTAAAGTTCATTGAGAGCCTCATTGATTATATATTGTGTTGTTGATATGTATTGCACTTCGTGCCATTTTGATATATTCACCTTTACATGGGTATATATATGAGCAAACTTTACATATTTTGTGTCTATTGGTTTGGAATCATGGTTTTAAATCTTAAAAATAGTTTTTCATTAAAAATTAATTATTTCATGTATTTTTTAAAAATGGTTCATTGAGATCTAACCTGTCTCGATTTCACTGGTCTCAATTTGAAACCCAGTTTATTAGGTGGATCGGTCTGGTCACCGGTTCCGGTTTTTAAAACTATGCTCGCTACTGCATAACGCAAGGGTGAAAACTTCACTTTTGGTTCTTTGAAGCTGTACCTACCTTCCTCTAGCAGGTATTGTTACATATCACTAGAATATCACATTAGCGTGGTTCGAGCTAGATACATTGCAAATGTTAGGCAGTCAACGGTTTGCATTGGTCAAGCTACAAATCGACGTCTTTTCGACAACCCAAACCAGTCGAGGGATAAGATTAGGAGAGTTCTTGAAAGAAGATTCCCCAAACTTCCCACGTAAGTAATCAACGACCATAAATCAGTCTGGACACCACTCCTCCATATTTCCAGAAACCACAAGAAGTGCCCCTGAGAGCGGTCTCTTGCTTTCTAAAAACCAAAAACAGTTTATATATGGGTAATGAAGTTGGGCCCACATCAAATTTTATTATATTGATATGTTGTATTCACGCCGAGTATTAAAGGCTCGAATTTATTTTTAAAAACTATATCATAAGATTTGTAAAGGGTAAAAAAAAATTGCTCTTGTTAGGAATATTTAATATTATATACATTGTATATAATATTATATGTTAAAAACATTATATTTTTGTAATTTTATTATTTCAAAACGAAAACATTTATATAGTTGTTTAAAGAAGCAGTTTGGAACAAAGAGGAAGCATTAGTCAAAAAAGACGGAAGAAGAGATAGTATGGGTGGGGAGTATTGGAGTCATGTATCCCTTGTAACAAAGATATCTCTCTGAAATCAAAGAACTTAAAGCAGTTTGATTCCAGCTTTGGGTATGATTGCAACGATTGTTTTTCTCTAGTATTCATCTTTTAATTTATGTTCTTCTTCTCTTGGATAGTGCAAGATGCAGTTGGTTGTTTCAGTTTAATTTTGCATGAATTTACTTATTAATACTCATGTTATTTAAACCTGAGACCCTTAATGAAGCGCTCCACATCCAGGAAACTCATCCACATTTTCTCAGTCTTTCATTATTCTTTCTGCAGAAATTTAAATTCAAATTCTTAATTGCCTAGATTTAAACTGTGTCCTCTTTATTTCTCTTCAAACCACTCCTATCCAAAGGCCCTGCAACCTTTAAAGTTTTCTAGCCATTTTGTTTTGAAGGTTGGGATTTCAGAACTAGGAGTTTTGTTGCAAGTCCTCATGACCTGTCTCTTCGGCCACGTATTCTAAATTTTTTCATCAATCATTAGATGTCTCGGGCATTGGTTCCCCTCACAGCCAAGAACTATCTTTGGGAACAACATCACCTTAAGAGGTGAGTGGACATTTTATTCTTCTTTGCATTATCAATAAAAAAAGGAAATTTTTATAGGTTTTATCTTATTGTCTCTTATTTTTTGTTAATCTACAATTTTATTCTTTGGATACTTGTTCGTGTTCAATTTTCAAGGGTTAGGAAACACCAACAATGGTATCAGAGATCTTTCTTGAACCAACACGCTTATTAATTTTAGTAGAAATAATTTTCAACCTACAAACATGCATCAACATCTTTAAATAACATAATGATTCATCATTCAACAAGAAAAACTATGTTTGGGAAAAATACAAGTAGGAAATACAAGTGGAATCACATTGTTGGTGTTGACGTTTGTAGCTCAAGCAAGTACTTACGCACAAGACTAAGTTTATGGGCTTGAATAAGTCGTCTAATGGAACCTTGAACCTTAGTAATTACTTTAATAATTAAAGTAATTTTTTAAGGACAAAGTGAGTTCAGTCTAATCTCATGCAAAGTTATTTGCATTAGTGAATTAGATGAATCTCACCCATCGATCTCAAGTGGGGTGAAATATAATCTCAGTTTCCAATCACTTTGGAGAATAGGGTTGTGGATTGAGTCATACTCAAGTTTATATAAGAAGGGCTAGGTTAAGGGAGAAGACACAACAACACATAGGGGCACAAGGCATTGAGAGAGGCATCTTAGTGGTAGGTGAAGGAATTCTACTCAAGTGTGCCCAGTCCAAGGAAGGTGCAAAGGGGGCAGCAAGGATGTCCTGGTCAACCAAGTCTAGATGTTGATCAGTGGAATCATATTCAGATTGTTCTATGTATTTTCCTCAGTTTGGGCCATTTTCCTAGTAAGGGGGCCCAAATAAGTTCTAATTAAAAAAAATGAAGAGTTGCAGTTGGGCATAAATTTGTTTGGATATGCAAATGGGAGGTTGGTTAAATTAATGTGCTTTGGCTAGATAAATTTTTTCTATGTTACGAACTCAACTATCATTTTATTCAATAAACATAAATCTTATTGATTTTAAGCTTCTGCGATTTATATTTGTGTGGTGTTATCTTCCGGAGTCAAGTGTTGGGTTTAGAAATGAACATGGTATGATATCATAAACTTTGAGAAACAAATCGCACAAGGAAGTAGGTTCATACAAGTGTTGCAGAAGGGCCATGTTCGGTCACAATCGTACGAGGCGTAAATTTAATTTTCAAGTTGCATAGGGGTTGAGATTGTACAAGGCCAAAAAAAGAATCAATCACACAAGCACAAACATCAAGTCATACGTCATACAGTGGCACAACTATGGATGTCGACAAAACCTCATACAAAGGTAGTGCAATCAAGTGGCAAAGCAGAAAAAAAAAAAAAAAAAACAATGGTCAAGTAAGACCTAGGCTAACAATGGATGACAGGTAACAGAGAAACAAAATAAAACTAAAAATAAAAAGTGGTCATTGGTTGTGGTGGCTAACAGTCATGGATCAGTTGCTAGTCAACCAACCCTAACAACTAGCTAACAAGGTGAGCACTATGGAGTATTTGTTCGAGTTGATAGTGTACATTGTATACCCAACAATCGTCTCAAGTTCGAACCCATGGGAGCACGCGAAGAAGCTGGCGAGCCATTGGCCTCCATGTTGTGCCCAAATGCATAGTTCCAAGGGCATGGAATCGTTGCCATTAAGAATGAAGGCAGAGTGCATGCAAGGGAAGGTGGAGTAGCTTTATTCATATATATCTATCTATATCTATATATATATAAATATATATATGTGTGTGTGTGTGTGTGTGTGTGTGCGATCTTGTGAAGCAAATGGAGGCAAATTTCAAAGAGGTAAACAGGGCAAACACCAAACAGTAGTGGCAACGACCTGGCTATGGTTCCATCCAATAGATAAAGATTCAAGACAACCACCAGGTAGATAGGGATTTGAGGCATCTTCTAAGGATTTCGAGCTAGGTAGGAGAGCAGTGATCGTTGCATAAGATAGACTAGAATCGCGAGAAGGTGTTGGGCACAATTTTGAGTGACCATAGTAGTGGCCAGTAGTTGTTGGGACAAGGCCAACCACGTACTAAGACATACATCAGCCATAGAAGTCTAATAAAACGCACATAATAGCCACAGCACATAACACAATTACAACAAATTTCTTCAGTAAAATTTTGAATTGGAAAGATGGCAACAATCGCTTTGAGGTTTGAGGATAGGTTGGAGGGTGCATATAACTTCATTCCCTAGAAGGTGAGGGTTTCACGAATTCTCATAGAGAATGGCATATGGGAGTTTGCTAACACTAAACTCACCCCTCATACAAATACTATAGATCTAACCTTCCATAATCAAAAGGAAGTGAAATCCAAAAGGATTATCTTGGATGCAGTGAAGGATCATCTGATTCCTCACGTATCCAAGAATAATACAACAAGGGAGAAGTGGGATGATCTAACAAAGTCATACCAGAGCAATAATACCAACAAGAAGATGGTTTTGAGAGAAAACCTAAAAAATAGCAAGATGCCCAAATTTGATCCAATGACATCTTATCTCACCAAGATCAAACAAGTTCATGATGAGTTGGCTACAATTGAGGAGGTTGTGATAGATTTAGAGATGGTAAGGACGACCTTGAATGGCTTCACCAAGTCATGGGCTCCTTTCATAAAGGGCATCGTGGCATGAGAGAAACTTCCTAATTACGATAGATTGTGGTATGATTTCATTCGGGAGGAGATTTGGGAGGAATCTCTATTAGGAGGCCAACACAAGAGTGATGATGAGAATCTTACTCTTTCTAATCAGGCAATGAAGAGCAAAGAAAAAAATTAGTAGCCAAAGTGAGGAGTTAGCCTCACAACCAAAGAAGAAAATGGACTTGACTAAGTGTTATAACATATTTTGCCACTCATTTTCATCAAATGCTCATGATTAGCCTAGGTAGATCCTTTTTCCTTACAGACCTATCCTTATCTCAAAAAAAAAAAATCAAAAACTATAAGAAACTTTTCCCACAGTAAAAACGTGTATGTGCGTGATTCCTATGAAAGCTTCCCACGTACAATTTTTTAAAATTGAGAAAATATATATAATTAAGTCATTTTTTGGGCGAGTTTTACAGGTTAGACCGGAAACCCACCTACGAGAGTCCATGGCCTAACCAACTTAACTAGTTTTTGGTGGTATAAATACACCCTATGGGTTGGCATAATCAGCATCCTAATGATTGGCATCCTCACTCTGCCAAATTTCCCCTAGATTAGGTATGCATTATCATGTGTTCTCTGCACTCCCCTATCTCTAGGAAACCCTAGTTTCCTTGTATAGATGTTGAGCCCCTTTATCTCACATCTCAGTGCTACTATTGGAGAGAAGGTTCTCCTTGGCCTGGGTAAGAGGGATCTAGAGGAAGGTTCCATCGGTGCCGACAGTTTGGATTAGGTCGTATCTTAACTACCCCTTGTTTTTGTTATTTGAATAAAGAGACTCAGATTATGTTCCTATCTACATTGTATAATTCTTACGAATATGAATGTATACTAGTTTTATGGAATGAATTGATTATATGCCTATATGTTTTGAATGTTGTGATTTGCATCTAGTTTCTTGTTCATCTTGCAAGTTTGCAACTTCATGAAGAGAAATTAGGGTTTGCACCCTACGGGAACATCATCAAATGTAGGACCTATGGGTATGCACTTTAAACCTACTTTGTCAATCCAAGTTGTATGCATGATTTCTTGAGTATATTTGTTGAATTTTATGTTTTTCTCTATTGGGGATGCCAACCCTAGCCCTAGGGAATTTTCCTGCTAACAGAATTGGCAACTCCACTAGGGATAATACTTTTAAGTATTGTCCTTAAGGGTTGTTTGGCTTGATCTGGGTGATTGGGCAGTGTCTTGTCAGTTTTTCTAGTCTTCTAGTATCTTGTTAGACCAGATCTTCCATCTTGATCTTTTAGATCTGGGCCTGCCTTTTATTTTTTCTCAATTTTTCATATGTGCACACTTTTCTTTAATAACAGTCACATATATACGCAAATTGCTTTTACACGACTCGTATATGTCGGCTTTGTTTTTATGAAAGTTTTGTACATACACAGAATGTCTTTTGTACAGTTGTGTATAGGACTAAAAGGAAAAAAAATCACTTATTGAGAGCCCAGTTGAACTGTGTATTTTGTCTTCTAGTCTCTAGTGCCTATGTAAGGCCGAAAGTCTTGGGTTCAAGATTTGTTTCTTTCGTTCTTCAATCTCTGCTTGAGAGTGCTTTCGTGTCAACCTAGGGTTTCTTGGTTTCCAAGAGCTTTGGGTGATGAGTTGGGTTATTGGTCTTTTGTCCAAGGTCCTAGACTATTTCAAGTCTCTAAGGCGACCTTAATTTCAAACTTTGTGATTGAATTATATCCCTTCTCTTCACTTTTGCTTCTTATTTGCCTAAAAGTTGATTTGTGTATTGATTTCTCTCATTGGTTAAAAGAACTTGAGTTCTTTCTGATTGGGGTTTTGGATCATCATTTATTTGAAGTTATTAAATGTCATTCCTTTGAAACTCTTGAATCTTTGAGATTTGAAGTCTTTTTGACCTCATTCATTCTTGCTTTTATGAAAGTCTAGAGTCTCCTTTTGTTGAAAATCATGGTTTTCTTTGGCTTAAGGTTTTTGAATTTGTTTTATTGAAGTTCTAAGGTTTCCTTGCTTTGATGTCCTCTTTTTCATTTTGTTTGAAGTTTTGAATTTCATATATTTTAAAATAAAAAACAAAAATAAATTGCCCTTTTATGTTTGTTTTAGTTAATTGTTTCTTATTTTAAAAAAGAAAACAAAAAGTTATAAGTTTTCATTTCATTTGCATTTCTTTTTGCATAAAGTTTCTTTTTTACCCCTTTGTGCTTTGTTTTTTTCCTAATAAAAAATAAAAAAGAACAAAGATAATTTACTTTAATGGTCTTTTTCTTTACTTATTTTCTTTCTTTCTATTATCCACCTAAATTCTTTAAAACATATTCATAAATATATTCATGATTCTAAGAATTTTGATATGTCTTTCCCTTTACTGATTTTCTTTCTTTCTATTATCCACCTAAATCTTTTAGAACATATTCATAGATATATTCATGATTCTAAGATATTCTGATATTATGTAATATAAAAGTACTAGCTTAAAATATAATAAACATCAAAAGATATAACATATACCTATATGATTAAAATATGTTTTTAATCATTTTCATATATATGATATCATGCGATGCTTTACACTATTCTTAGAGTAAGTTAGAATATATTATATATTATAATAAAGAAAAAACATAAAATTATATAAATATTAAATATATTTGTTTCTAATATATAATAATCATAAAATATTAATATATATTTATTTTTAAATAATAATGATCATAATATATAGCTATAATAAACAAAATATTAATATACATTTATTTTTAAATAATAATGATCATAATATATATAGCTATAATAAACAAAATATTAATATATATATTTGTTTTTAAATAATAATGATCAATATATATATATATCGGAATATAAAATTCTCGAACATATTATATATTACAATATATTTTAATACATAATAGATATAGGAAAAAATATATAAATATTAGAATTTTTTAAATGATAGAGATAATTTTTTTTAAATGATAGAAATATAAAAAAAAAATATATATTGTTTTTAATAAATATTGTTTTCATGGTTTCGAGACAAATATTTTATTTTATAGATTTCGATTAGTTATTTGTTCAAAGTTATTAAATATTAAATTTCTACTATAATGGTTAGATTTCTTAATTTATTAATATACTTTGATAATAGTAAATTTTAATAATTAATGATACATTATAAAATATTAATTTATGAATTATTATCTTATAAAAATTATATTATTAATGAAGATTTGATTTCGAGAGCGGATCAAGACCAGGAGCGCTGGTGCAGACCATGAAGACCTAGTCTTCTGCCTGCGCTTCGACCTCTACACCCTAGATCTCCCTGCCCTGCAGCCCCATGGCCCTGGGCCTTCTGCCCCGCTGCGTCATTCATGTGCTCCTCCTTTTGAGAGCCTGCGTCTGTGTGGCTCGTTTGCCGCTGAGAGGGGCCAGTGAGCTAGGGTTCACCCCCATGGAGGTTTCGGGCTCGCCCTAGGCAGGCCCTCTCCCCCCCCCCCCTTCATCTGCCAAAGCCTTCTCTCGACTCTTGGCCAATTTGCCGTAGAAGAAAAAGAGTGACGCAGCCAAGTTTGTCAAGAGGCTTGAAGACATTCTTGAAATCTCCTTGCCGCCAGAGACCCTGATTCAAGTCGCCCTCTCCTTGGCTGAGCGGGCCCTTGTTGGCCAGTTCACCAGTCTATGGCCTTCTCCTAAGTCCACTAAAACCTAGGTCAACAAGAACCGGGCTCCTCTAATCAAGAATAGCATCACTTCTTATTTCTTAGGACGAGGGTTTTTCCTCTTTGAATTCACCTCTAAGGATGACAAGGATCTGATCTTCCAGAATGGCCCCTATTTCATGGGACCCCAGGGCCTTTATCTCAAAAGATGGACGTCGGATTTCGACCCTACAGTCAATGTTCCCACGGCTGTCCCGGTGTGGGTCAGACTTCCAAATCTCCCAGTGCATTGTTGGAACTGAGACTCGTTGAAGCACATCAGCAACGCCCTTGGGAAATTCATAGATCGGGCAAACAGCAAAGATCAATATGACTGTGCCCGAATCTGCATAGAAGTAGATCTAGAGGTGGGACTTCCGGAAGCCATCAAAATCAAAGTAGGAAGCTGGACTCACTTGCAGAAGCTAGATTATGAGCAGTTGCCTTTCAAATGCCGAAAATGCCATGTCTATGGCCACTTCGCCAGAGGATTCCCATCCAATGCTGAACCAGATAAGGGTAAAGAAGAAGGCTGGAACCAGGTCAAGCGTGCCAGGAAAACCCAAAAGCATGTTGGTCCAAACGGAAGAGGTCCCCAGCAGGCCCCTCCTCAGCAACCCCCTTCCAGAATGGAGCAAGAAAATAAATTCGCCCCTCTAAGCTCGCAAATAGAGGAAACACAGGAAGCAGACAATCAAAAATCAACCCCCCTCGCAAAAGGTACCCCCTCTTCTCCCAAGGGGGCAAGTCTTGCTGAGAGCTCCAAAGGAAACACTGTCGAAGTCAAGGAAGTTGAGCAAGAATCTGATGGCTCAAAGGAAGAAGGCGAAATAGGAGAATCCCAAGCTTCGATAAAGAGATCCATAAGAGACCGCAAAACAGATCGGGAAAAAAGAGAGCAGGAAACTTTCAAAGATAAGCTCCAAGGCAGCGAGCCAACCCTTGAGAAGCTATTAGCGTCAAAACCAAAGATGGCGAGAAACCAGCCCCAAGGCTCCAAGGGAGCCAACCAAAAATACAAATGATGAAGATTGTCTCCTGGAACTGTAGAGGTATGGGGAGCAGAACCAAAGAAGAAGCCATCAGAAGTTTAATAAGAACAGAAGCTCCTGACATACTCCTCATCCAGGAGACCAAACTGGAGGACTCTGTCTTCCTTCAGGCAAGTAAGAAACTCTGGAATAAATGTGAGGCGAAAGCAATCTCAACCCGAGGGGCTTCCGGTGGGTTGGGCACTCTCTGGAACGCTAGCAAATTCTCAGTTATTTCTGAGACCCTCAACTCTCACTGGTTGTTCTTAAAATTGCAGCATTTAGACTCAAAAGAGATTATTAGTCTCTTCAATGTGTATGTCCCTGTGAACGCTGGGGAAAAAAGGCCTGCTGGGAATCCATAAGAAACCAAGCAGACCTCGTTAACCTTGAGAATACCATCATTGCAGGAGATCTAAATCTCACTCTCTTATCAGCAGACAAGAGAGGAGGCAACATTGTTCGAGATCCGGCAAGGGAATGGGCAGAGGACCTTATGCAGGACTGGGATCTGCTGGACATCAAGCCAATCTCTAGTAAGTACACTTGGACTAATAAAATAATTGGTCCTGGCCACATTGCTGCCAAGTTGGACAGATTCTTTCTTCAAAGCTCTTTTCTTCTGCTTGGATTAGAGGCTAGAGTCCACATTCTCCCTTGTAGCACTTCTGATCATAAACCCATCAAGCTGGAACTGGTGTTTCAGCTTGATCTCGGACCAATTCCCTTTAGATTTAGCCCGCTCTGGGCTAAGGAATCGGACTTCATGCAATTAGTTAAGGGAATCTAGTTGCAGCCGGTCAAAGGCTCCCCCTTTTTCGTCTGGGAGGAGAAGCTCAAAAGAGTGAAAAGGGCTTTGAAAAGCTGGGCCAAATCGCTGCCCAATCCAGTCAATGAAAGGAAAAAAATTCAACACACTCTAGAAATTCACCATCTCCAAGCTGAAACAGCTGACATCACAAAAGAGACTCTAGATAAAGAAGCCCAGCTCCAGGGAAACTATCACAACGCTTGTCTTGCTGAGGAAGAGTACTGGAGGCTTAAGTCACGTAGTCTTTGGCTTAAAGCAGGGGCAGGAACTCTTCCTTCTTTCACAAACAAGCTCAGGTAAGGAAATGTACCAACTCCATTACCGAAATCAATGATGGCACTACCATTCACAAGGATAATGCAAGCATCAAAAAAGCAGCCTCCCTTCACTTTAACAGCCTGTATAGTGAAGACATAAATATGGACCATAACTCTGATATGATAGATGTGGTCCCCTCCTTGATTATTGTTGAAATGAACCACCTTCTTGAAGCTAAAGTCACCAAGAATGAAGTCAAGGATGCCCTCTTTGCCATGGACCCAGACAAAGCCCCTGGGCCGGATAGATTCTCAGCTAGATTCCTCCAAAATTGCTGATCGATTGTGGAAAAAGATCTTTACAAAATGGTTCTTAAGTCCCAAGTTTTCCAAAAAATCGGAGGCAGCACGAACTCTGCTTTTCTTGCTCTCATCCCCAAAGAGAAAGGAGCCAACTCCTTCAACAGGTTTCCCCCGATTACGCTTTGCAATATTGGTTACAAATTAATTACCAAAGTCATCGCTAATAGAATGAAGCTCATCCTCCCCAAAATCATACCGGAAAGCCAAAGAGGATTCATTCAAGATAGACAAATTGTGGACAATTTCATTCTAGTCCAAGAGGCAATCCACTCAAGCCTGAGTCGCAATGAAAAAGGTATGGTTGTCAAACTTGATTTAGCAAATGCATTCGATAGAGTTAGGCATAGTTTTCTGTTGAAAGTCTTACATAAGCTTGGATTTGGTGAGAAATTTATAAATTGGATTCGGGCTTGCATTTCGAAGCCTTGGATTGCCCCATTAGTAAATGGCAAAGCTGCTGACTTTTTCAAAGCCACGAGAGGGCTCAGGCAGGGGTGCCCTCTCTCACCCCTTCTATTTGTTCTTCAAGCCTTTGTCCTCAGTTTTTATTTAGACAAAAAAATGATGGATCGGGAAATCGTTGGGCTCTGCATAGCAAGAGGTGTTAAAAACATAAATCATGCCCTCTTTGCGGATGACACCTTGTTATTGGGAGCTGCTTCTATGCTTATGGCCTCCATATTTAAAGGAGCCCTGAACGAGTTTTGTATGGTTTCGGGAAGCAATCTAAACAATGGCAAATGCCATATCTATTGCTGGAACACCACTTCCAACTTGCTCAACTCCATTTCTAGAACCTTTGGTTTCGCCGCCTCCTCAAATTGGACTTCCTTCAAGTACTTAGGTCTCCCTGTATTTCTCAAAAGAGCCTTCAACAGAGATTGGCTCCCTCAATTGGAGAAATTCAAGAACAAGTTACTTGCCTGGGGCTTTTCCTGGCTTAACATTGTTGGTAAGTCTGTTCTCATCAAATCAGTCCTTAACAGTCTCCCCTTATTTCAGTTTTCTGTCCTTCTTGCTCCCATTGGTATTCTCAGAAAAATGGAGGAGATCATTCGAAAAAAAATTTGGAAGGGGGGCAAGCAGAATGAGAAAAAGATTCCGCTAGTCAACTGGGAATCCATCTCCATACTATTGTTGGAAGGAGGCTTGAATTTCAAACATCTTGGCTATCATAATATTACAATGAGAACTAAGCTTATCTGGAAAATTATTGCACCTAACCCTGGCTCGGCGCAATTAGCTCTTTGGAAAAAATACTTCAAAGGCCAGCACTCCCGCTGTCTCGATCACCCTTTGACGCTTCCAAATATGCCCTTTCTGAAGCTCTGTATCAAAGCCTATCCTCTTATCAATGCTCATGCCTACTGGGTTCCCGGTAATGGAAAAAGGATCAACCTCCGGACAGACATAATAATGAATAATGAGCCGCTGGGAGACTGTCGCTCTCTTCAAGCGCTGCGCAGATGGATGAATGAGGCTAGTTTGCGTTCCCTGTGGGACATTTCCGTCTGGCAGGATTCACGTTGGGCTGGCTGGAATCTTGAAACGCCCCCAGATTTGTCTATGGAGCGCGAGGCCCTGCTCTCCAAGCTCCATGGATTGGCTCCAACGCTGGCTCGAAATCGGGACTCAAGAGGTTGGGGTGTGCAGGCTGGTGGATACACCATAGCTCAAGGATACGCCAAGCTGTGTGAGCGCCCTCATGTGGCCACGAATCCAGAGCCGTGGAGAGGGATATGGCATTACCCCTCTTTGCCAAAAATCGACTTCTTCAATTGGTTGTTATGCCACTCCAAAATCTTGACAGATGACAATCTTCAGAAGCGAGTTTTCCACGACCCTTCAAGGTGCAGCGTTTGTAAGGTAAACCAAGAAAGTGTAACTCATCTTATGCTTGAATGCACCTTCACATTGCAGATTTGGACTGATCTGCTGGGAACTTTGAGTTCCAGCTTCGCTTTGCCTTCCTCCATTCCTGATTTTTTTGCTAAATGGCTGCAAAGGTATCCTAGTTCTCCTCCAAAAAATAAAATTATCAGAGCTGCTTGGTCTACTCTTCCTAAAATAATCTGTTGGCAGGTTTGGCTTGAGCGAAATAAAAGGATCTTCAAAAACTGCGAACAGGATGCCAAGCTTGTGGTAGTTAAGATTAAATACCAGTTAAAAGAGTGTCTGAGTGATCATAAAAACGATTTAAGTCTCAGCCAGCGAGATATAAATTGGGGCTCTTCTCTCGATCTTCAATTCCAAAAAATTGCAAAGAGTATCTCCCTCCCAAAAGAATGGCAAATAAGGGTTGCAGCAAAAGAGCTCCAAGGATGGATTCCAAATCATCAAAGACACTTTCTATTTTTTGATGGGGCTGCAAAGGGCAATCCTGGAAGAGTTGGCGCTAGAGGAGTCATATTGAATCCAGATTGCATAAGGATCCATAGTTTCGTCTGGGGTTTGGGCATCGCTTCTAGCATTCAAGCTGAGGCTTTGGCTCTTTTCCGGTCTCAAGATGTTGAAAGTGCTGAACATCAGGGAGGCTAATGTTATTAGGGACTCTCAGGTTATCATTAACACTATGGTGACACATTCTAAGCCAACGGACCTAAGGCTTGCAATGCTGATCTACAGAATTGCAGACATTGGAGACTCATTCCAGAATTTGAATTTCTACCATGTGTTGAGAGCCAATAATAAGGAGGCAGACATTGAAGCTAACAAAGTAGCCCTTCTTACGACTGGAGTCTTGCTCAGAGGCGGACAGGAAATATGGGAACCAATTCCTTAATTTAGAAAGTTGTCATGTTTTATTGCCTATTGTTAAATCAGTTTGTATGTATCCACAATCTTGGGAAAATCTCTGAAATTGACTACATAGTAGCAGCTAAAAAGAGATGTGAGCTAAGCATAAATGCCACGACCTTGCAAGGTTGTGCGGCACTCCTGGAATTAGACTCACCTTTTGTAATCCGCTTTTTGGCATTAAGGCCAAGTATCTAATATATCCACTATCCGTTTCTGTAAAAAAAAAATTATACTATTAATATTTATTTGGTCAATAATGTATTAAATATTATATTTTTATTATATTTTTTATTTTATATTAATTTCTAGATTTCTTAATTTTATTAATTTATTTTAATAATTATTAATTCTTATAAAATATTTTTGACTTTCTCCAATGTTCAGATTTTATTTTTCGAACATTATGCATCTCTATTATTTAAATTATTGGATAGATCATATTCTTCATCTCTGTCGTGAGGATGAACTACATTAGTTGGTTCGAGACGTTGACCAAAAACTATTCATCTGATTAATCTGAAAGAACGATCTCAAAACAATATGAATCACAAAAGTTTGAACTCTGAGAAAAAGAAAAACATTTGAGCATGTTTCCTTTTGTTTGTGCATTTGAGAAAAGTGTACTTTTCTTGTCAGTTTGTAGGTCATCTTTTAGGTGCTTTTTCCTAGGCTTTTTATGGAAATTTTCCCCAAATCTGAGTTTATACGCAAGTTTCCTTGAGGCAAAGCATGTATATATGCACTTTGTCCCTATTGAAAAGCATGTATACCTATAGGTTTCCTTCCCAGGGGTCGTGTGGGCCAATTTTATGGGAAGTTGTTGGTCATTTTACCCATTTTTTGGCCTATTTTGAGACCTATATGTGGGTTTCCTTCACAATAAATGCACAGATACTCATGTTTCCTTCATAAGAAGTGTATATGTACACCCGTTGTGCTCATAAGGTTTCTGCATACCTCCTGCACTAGTGTTTTTTCATATTTTTTGTTTTTTTCACCTTTTTTCATGTTGCTTTGGTTGTCATGAATGGTATGATCTATTGCAAGTGAAGTTAATTCTTATTTGTGTCACATTAGGTGCATTCATGCTTATTTGAAAAAGAAAAGAAAAAAAAAAATTGCTTCTTACTTGTTTATGTTCTTTTTCTTGCAATCTAGGTAAGAATTGTCCATGCTTTATGCTTGCCTAAGACTCACTTCATTGAAGGATAAGTGTGAAGTTTTCTTTGCCGGTGTTCTTATACGTTTCTTGCTTTAAGAGTTTCCAAATATCATAAGTTCCACGTCCATTACCTTCAGTGAAAAACAAACACTTAATAAAATACACTAACCTTTTTATTTTTGTCTTAGAACATCAACAAGTTTAGGTATTTGAGGGCCTTGGAATAGGTGTGTGGAGAGTAAACTCTCGAAGAACACTCAAATTGAAACTAGAAGTTGATTAAAAGGTGGAAATCCAATGTCGTATAGGTTGTCAGGGAAGCTCCTCTCACACAAGGGTTAAGCACTAGGTCGTGTAACGATAAGAAAAGAGAGACACCCCCTCTCCTACTTGTCAGAACACCTACCCATGACTATCCCCCAGGACTTCTGATTACGAATTGGTAACCCTAGTTTCCTTTCCTATGTACCTACTAGGTGACAGCAAGGGGGAATACCCGTGGTACTAAGATGGGTGTTGCATCACTGTAATAGTGCTCCTCAAGGGCACACCATGAAGTGAGGGTGCTTGCACCAGTTAAGGCTATTGTCAATGGATCAACATTATTATTTATGTTACCTTCATTGGTAAGACTTGGGCCCTCATCATCATAATCTTAGCTTTGGAAGGTCCTTTATCTACTCTTTGATATTATGTTGTTTGTTTCTAATCAACCAAAACGGGAATATTGGAGTGTTGTTTACTTGTTTCTCTATGATTTTTATAGTGGTGTGCTTTGTTCACTTTGTATTTTTTATTTTGAGTGGTTGACCAACCACTCCACTGGTCTTGAATGGCTCTTGGTCTTTCGCTTGGAAGTGTGGAGTTACCTCCTTAAGGGCAAAGGTTTGATTGTATTGACTCTTCCTTGAAAGTCAGTTTAAGAGACTCAAGTTTCATTGAACAATCCCGCAAGGGAAGGACATGTGCATAAGTTGGGTATTGACAAAGTTCTTGAGGATACCAACCAATGGACCCCCTCCAAAAGGGGATCCTTGTGCTTTTCTTTTCTTTGGAAATGTTGGTGCTCCCTTGATGGCCACCTTGAATATTTCTGGATTGAATGTTGGACTAACAGTTTGGCTATGGTCCACTCTGAATATTTTGAGTGCTTTTGAAGCTTCTTAGGGAAGCACTTTATTTCAAGGGCATCAATACTTGGAATCAACACCAACACCAAGCTCAACCTATACTCCTAGGTCTTGCTCTATTAGACTAATAAACAATTGTCAGACTAATGTCATATGATGAGATACTCCACTAACCACATACAATGCGTTCCTTGAAACCATCCTAGTAGAAATGCAAGATACCATTGAGAATTTTTTCTCATACTTGGCAGCGAGCTCCATCTGAGTTTCTACAGAGGCTACTACCTATTTCTACTTCCCTTTTCCCTTCTTCTTGTCTAAACATTGTGATGCATGCATAATGTTCAAACTTATGACCAATGAAGCACTTGATTTTACTCAAGTCTTTCTTTCTTACTTATGAGACTGACTTCTGACACTTTTCCTTACCCCTACTGAGTCATTTTCCTTTGCTCTTCTTCGTTTAACCAAATAGGGCCAGGTTCTCACCACCACCATTCTTGCAAACCTTTGACTCCATTTGAGTTTCCTCCTAGATATAGTCATCCCACAGTGTTTCTAAATTAGGAAGATTTTCATGAGTACAAATACCTTTGACAAATTGTTCCCGTGACAATTGGAATACATTCAGTACCATGTTCACCAACTCTGCAATTATAACCTTCTCCCCAATTGTTGCAAGTTGATCATGATACATGATCTTCATCAAGAAACCAGTAACAATGTTGATCTAGTCATCTCCATGGATTTTATTTTATTTTGCAATACCAAATTTATGTTTATGTTCTCACTCTGGTAAAGGTTAACTAAAGCATCAAACATATCCTTTGTCGTTTTCTTCTTAAATAGGTGAAGAATCAAATGATCCTTCATGGCATCTAAGATCACCCACTCGGGCTTCACCTTTTCTTATGTGTTGCCATATGTTGTGGGTCAAAAATGGAGTAACTACCTTCTTAATGATATTCCAGACATCATTTTCTTCCAATAGAAATGTTACCCTAGCTTTCTAGGACAAGTAATTAGAGGCACCATCTAATTTGTCCTCAAATATGAGGCTTGTTGATGTCATCTCTTAGATTTGTTTCACAAGCTCACAAATCTGAAAATAAAAAAATAAAAAATTCTCTTATTGTTGGTCCTTCCTTGCAATAGATTTGTTGTTGCAAATCCTTGAGAATTTCAATCAAAGACTATGTTTTCATACCATGTGAATTTTAAACCCTAAGTGATTTTTGTGTTATGTTTCTCTTAATTAAATAAATCAAATATGAATTTCTTTAACCTCAAAAATAAATATTCTAAACATACAACAATCACACATAGCTGAAAAATAAACAACGAAAGCATAAACATGACACATCGATAATTACACCCTCAAATCAGCTTTTCATTTAGATATTGCAAAGCTTGCAAGGAAACCTCCATAAGAGTCAAATTGACAACTATATGGTATAACACAAAAATTCATATGTACATTTATTGTGATAAATATGCCTACTAGTCAACTAAGAATCTACCTACCTGAACTATTGTATAGTATTGTACGGATTGTATTTTATCCTACTTCTCAACCTTGGCTCCTCTCTTATGCTCTCAATCTGCTCAACTCATCTCTCTTATTTTTTTGAGTCTTTTTGGTGTGCAAAATATGTTTATTCAACCCATCCCATCTTCTTCTATTTATGTTTTGCAAGATGTAACTAATATCCTCAATTCTAACAACTAATTTCCCAAATCCTAGCAATTATTTCCCAAAACTTAGCAAATAATCTTCTTAATGCTAACAACCACCTTATAACAACAATGACATGTATGACTAGGATTAGATCAAATCTAACTCACTAATGTTCTAAAATCTCTAGAATATTTCATTTAGATTTCTTAGAATAGGAAAATATAGGAAATTTGGCTTTCACTTTATTTATTTAAATGAAATTACAAGATGGTATTATTTCCCACTTTTACAAAGTGGTCACTAAAAGTTGTCTCGAACTACTTCTCGCACATTCACACCTAACTTGTGCAACAAGCTCTTGTTCAAGCTATATCTCTCAACACCCAAAATAATTAGGGCAATCCACTACAAATCCTAATAGATCACCTTAGTTGCTTCAACAACTTTCAAGAAGGTCAAGGGAGGATTCTCCTTTAGAACCTTTCCAATGTTTTGGAGAAGGGATTTTATTCAAAAAGGTATAAGAGGGCACACTACCACCACTAGAGAAGAAAACCACATTTACAACCATTTAGGATAACCACAAAGAAATGAAAAGATGTTAAAATTCGCAATTGGGGCCAAACTCCACCTTGGACAGCTCATATGATGGAGATGATATTTTTATTGGATTCCTCTTTCCGAGAGGTGCAGGATTGATCTAAAGATCATCTCATTCTGATATGTAGAAATGGAATTATGAATTTATTTTTTCTATGGACAAATTGTCAAGGTCGGCCAGAAGTCTAATGTAGTGTCATGAAGCCCAAAAGGTGTGTCTCTTCACTCTCAACGTTGTGTATATATAGAGGAGTTATTTTCCTCATTTGGTCACTCATCATCACACATCTTTCTCTCTCTACATCTGATTGGATCGTACAAAATTATAGGCAACATGTTCCTCTCCACACGTGCAAAGGTTTGACTGGGCATTTCTATTTTTTGCGTCGACCGAGTTGTAGCCAGCGTTGGCCAGGCATTGTTTGACTGCATCTTTTTGTGGGAAATTTTATGTTTGGGCAGGCCACATATTCTGGCACAGAAATCGAGATTTTCTTAGCAAGTTGACTAGCGTTCACTGTAGCCCTTTGACCACATAAAGTTGACTGTGCATTGACCAAGTTTGACCAAATTTTTCAAGACTGTTTGGGCTGATTTGGACCGACTTTGGAGGCTGAGTTGACTAAGTTTAATCGAGCTGAATTGGAGGAGAATTTTTGTTGGTTTGACCAACATTGACTTTCTGGTTAGGGCATCCTATTGATTGCATTTTGACTGCACTGTTTTACAGTGATTAGGCAAGTAAATTTTGTATATTGTACTCTCTCTCTCTCTGCTGAACTTTTGAAGAATAATAAGAAGATTTGATCAAACAGTTTTCCCCACATTGGGGTTTTTCCCTGGCATCCGCCAAATACTATGTCCTCTTGTCTTGGCTTGTATTATGCTTATTGTTTATGTTCTATTTGCATTTACTATTAGTGTTAATGTGATTGCTAATCTGGAAATTGATATTGGGCTAATAAGAAAAATTGAAGTAAATTGCTCTAAAGCATAAAACATACCATTGTTATCTAAAATTAACATGGAACCAGAGTTGAGGTGAAGACAAAGCCCAAGCAAGAGTGAGAAGAGAAATCACTGAGATTTGTTGGACAAGGACAAGATTCAATGGCCTCCTCATCTTACTTCAAATCTGATGACAAGCTCAATGATAAGTTTGATTATCATGCATGGAAGATGTCTCTTGACTTAATTTTGGAAGAGCATGATGCTATGGACTATGTGCAGGGAAAGATTGTTGAACCTCCTTCAAATGCATCAACTACGGCTAAGACAAAGTACAACAAAGGTGAAGTCAAAGCTAAGAAGACCATCAAGGATTCTATTCATAAGCACTTAGTTGCTTACATCTCCGATTTGGGCACATCTAAGATGTATGACAAGTTGGTTAGCATGTTTAAAGCTAGCAATGCAAACCAAGTCCTCTTTCTCAAGAACAAGTTGAAAGACATAAAGAAGGGAAGAGGAAAAGATATCCAATCCTACTTCATGAGGATCACCGAAATCAAAAATGATCTTCTATCAATTGGAGAAGTTATTGCTGACAAGGAGCTCACTCTCATTACCCTTGGAGGTCTCCCTCGTGAATGGGATGTGTTCAACACTACTATCCTAAAAAATGACCGAATTCCAGGTTTTGATGAATTGTTGACTAGATGTACTCAAGAAAAAACTAGGATGATAGAGAGGGACATGCCTTCAAATAGGAATGATCCTACTGCATTCTCCACTCATGCTAAAAAGAAGAACAATGCTTCAAAGAAGCAATGTCAAGGAAGATCGGGATTCAAAGATGGAAGAAAGGGTAGATGCTTCATTTGTAACAAGTTTGGCCACTATGCTAGGGAGTGTCATAATAGAAGGGATACACCTCGGGATGATGACAACAACAACCGCAACAATTTTGGGGGCAACAACAATCTAAGGAGATGTATGACAAGTTGGTTTTCATGTTTAAAGCTAGCAATGCAAACCAAGTCCTCTTTCTCAAGAACAAGTTGAAGGACATAAAGAAGGGAAGAGGAGAAGATATCTAATCCTACTTCCTGAGGATCACCGAAATCAAAAATGATATTCTACCAATTGGAGAAGTTATTGCTGACAAGGAGCTCACTCTCATTGCCTTTGGAGGTCTCCCTTGTGAATGGGATGTGTTCAACACTACTATCCTCAACAATGACCGAATTCTAGGTTTTGATGAATTGTTGACTAGATGTACACAAGAAGAAACTAGGATGATAGAAAGGGACATGAATTCAAATAGGAATGATCCTACTACATTCTCCGCTCATGTTAAAAAGAAGAACAATGCTTCAAAGAAGCAATGTCAAGGAAGATCGAGATTCAAAGATGGAAGAAAGAGTAGATGCTTCATTTGTAACAAGTTTGGCCACTATGCTAGGGAGTGTCCTAATAGAAGGGATACACCTCGGGATGACAACAACAACAACTGCAACAATTTCAGGGGCAGCAACAATCTAAGGAGATGTATGACAAGTTGGTTAGCATGTTTAAAGCTAGCAATGCAAACCAAGTCCTCTTTCTCAAGAACAAGTTGAAGGACATAAAGAAGGGAAGAGGAGAAGATATCCAATCCTACTTCATGAGGATCACCGAAATCAAAAATGATCTTCTATCAATTGGAGAAGTTATTGCTGACAGGGAGCTCACTCTCATTGCCCTTGGAGGTCTCCCTCGTGAATGGGATGTGTTCAACACTACTATGCTCAACAATGACCGGATTCCAGGTTTCGCTGAATTGTTGACTAGATGTATTCAAGAAGAAACTAGGATGATAGAGAGGGACATGCCTTCAAATAGGAATGATCCTACTGCATTCTCCACTCATGCTAAAAGAAATAACAATGCTTCAAAGAAGCAATGTCAAGGAAGATCGGGATTCAAAGATGAAAGAAAGGGTAGATGCTTCATTTGTAACAGATTTGGCCACTATGCTAAGGAGTGTCCTAATAGAAGGGATACACCTCGGGATGATGACAACAAAAACCGCAACAATTTCAAGGGCAACAACAATTAAAGGAATGCTCTCGTTACTCAACATGGAAATGGTCGACCTCCCAAAAGATCAAGAAACTCCAAGTATGATGAATCTAATGTTGTAGATAACAAGAAAAAAGATTTGTATCTTATATCCGCCCTCTCTACTGCCTCTTCTCCGGATACCTTAGGAAATCAGTTGATTGATAGTGGTGCCTCAAGGCACTTCACTGGGTATAAGGAAGCTCTTTCAAATATGATAGAAAATGATACAAATTTGGAAATCATTCTTGGAGACAATGCCACCTATCCCATGAAAGGAGTTGGGAATGTTACTCTTCAATTGAATCAAGGTAACACCATTCATATACAAGAAGTAAATATGTACCCGATCTAAAGAAGAACCTGGTATCTATCTCGACGATGGAGGACAAAGGATTCAAGGTAGCATTCATTGATGGAAAGGTACGTGTTTGGAAAAGAAATTTCAAAGAAGCATTTACTCTTGGATTCAGGCTTGACAGCCTATATCAAGTTGGAGGAAGTCCACTAGGAGTTATGTCTTGTGACACATCTCTTCAATCTGAATTATGGCACCGAAGGTTTGTTCATCTTCATTATAAATTCTTACCTGATGCAAGGAACATGGTGACAGGTATGCCCAAATTTAAAGTAGAACATGAAGGTGTTTGTTATGGATGTGTTGAAGGAAAACATACAAGGGGACCATTCCCCTCAAGCGATAGCAAGACTACCGACATTTTGCAATTGGTTCATTTAGATCTATCTGGTATGTTGCCCGTGACATCTTTGGGAGGATATTTATACTATGCTATTGTTGTGGATGACTTCTCTCGCAAAACTTGGATTTATTTCTTGAAGAAGAAGGACGAAGTGTTCACATGGTTCCGCTCTTTCAAAGCCTTAGTTGAAAATCAAACAGAAAAGATGATCAAATATAATGAGTTCAATGACTATTGTAGAGAAGCTGGTATTAAGAGGGAGACTATTACTGCGTATACTCCTAAGCAAAATGGAGTTGCTGAAAGGAAGAATCGTTCCATTATAGAAGCCACCCGTGCCATGCTTCATGATCAAAGCCTTATGAAGTTCCTATGGGGAGATGCTGCCAACACTGTCGTGTATGTTCAAAATAGATGCCCTATCGAGCATTGGCCTCCAAAACTTCTGAAGAAGTTTTCACCATAAGAAACCTGATGTTTCTCACTTTAGAATTTTTGGTAGCCCCGTGTATTTTCATGTGCCGAAAGAAAAGAGAAGCAAATTGGATGCATCTGGGAAGAAAGGAACATTTGTGGGCTACAATGAAACTTCAAAGGCATATAGAATCTATGTGCCTGGTCAAAGAGAAGTAGAAATAAGTCATGATGTCACCTTCGATGAAGATGTTTCCCTTGGGAATATTAGGAACCTTCCTATTCCAAGGAAGGACAAAGAAGCAAATATAGGAAAGCAGGGAGAACTACAGGATGAGCCGATGCTCTATGTTGAAGAATCGATGGATCCCATTGATCCACCTCCTCATGAGCCCTCCTCCTCAAAAAGGAGACCCTCATGGCTCAAGGACACTCTTGAAGATGTCGAGAAACATATTGCACTAAGGGGGACATTTCATGAAAGTAAGAAGTCAAATAGTAGCTGCCATAAGCACCATTGTTCAAACTAAACCTTGCACATTTGAAGAAATTGTGAAGTACCAAGTTTGGAAGGATGCTATGAACAAAGAGCATGAGTCGATTATGAAGAATGATGTCTAGGATGTGGTCCCTAGAACCAAGGACAAATCTGTTGTCACCTCGAAATGGCTCTATAAGATCAAGCATGGAGCTAATGAAAGTGCTAAAAAGTTCAAGGATAGGTTTGTTGCTCAAGGCTTCTCTCAAAAGGAAGGTGTGGACTATGATGATATATTTGCACCAATTGCCCGATATACCACCATCTGTTCGATCATTGCCCTTACTGCCTCACAAGGATGGAATTTACATCAAACAGATGTCAAGACCACCTTCTTGCATGGCTCACTTAAGGAGGAAGTCTATGTTGAACAACCCGAGGGGTTCGAAGTTCAAGATCAGGAGACACATGTATGCAGGTTGAAGAAAGCCCTCTATGGGTTGAAGCAAGCTCCCCGGGCTTGGTATGAGAGGATCGACAGCTATCTGATGAAGCTGGGATTTACAAGAAGTGAAGTTGATCCGAACCTTTACTTTAAGGTTGAAAATGATAGACCTCTTATCTTGGTACTTTATGTGGACGATCTCTTTCTGACAGGTGCAAACCCTCTTATTTATCAATGCAAGAGAGAGTTGGCTTCTAAATTCGAGACGGACCTAGGATTGATGCACTACTTCCTTGGCTTGGAGGTCTGGCAAAAGCCAAGTGAGATTTTCCTTTTCCAAGGAAAATACATTGTGAAGCTACTTGAAAGATTTGGGATGGTGTATTGTAAGTCCGTGACTACTCTGACAGAACTTGACTTCAAGAAGTTATGCAGAAGTGTTGCAGGGGCCAATTTGGGAAATTCATCTGAGTATCGTCAACTCGTGGGGGCCCTGATGTTCTTGGTGAACTCTCATCCAGCCATATGCTTTGCAATGAATACATTGAGGCAATTCATGGTCGAGCCTCATCACATACATTGGATTGCTGCTAAGAATCTCTTGAGATATCTCTGGGGCACAATCACCTATGGACTAAGGTACACTGCTAAGAATTTGAGGCTCCATGGTTATTCTGACGTAGATTGGGCTGGCAATGGGGTGGATCGAAGAGCACATCGAGATGTTGCTTCTCACTAGGTTCTGCTTTGATATCCTGCATGAGCAGGAAGCAGAAATCGGTTGCTTTGCGCATCATTGAGGCAAAATATATTGTTGCTAGTATGGCCTCCTGTGAAGTTGTTTGGTTGAGGAAGCTCTTTAGTGAGCTATTTGAGCATGTGTTGGACACCACTGTGATCTACTACAACAACCAAAGCTGGATTCGTCTTTCTGAGAATCTCATATTGCATGACCGCTCCAAACATATTCATAGTAGGTACCACTTTATCCGAGATATGGTACATCGAGGAGCAATAAGGCTCCATCACATTGGCACTGATGAACAGGTCGCAGATATTCTTATGAAGCCCCCAGGGAAGGTTAAATTCTTAACCTTCCGTGAACGACTTGGAGTCGTGGAGAGACCCTCTTATGAGGGTCCCATTTGAGTTGGATATTGAGCTTTGGGAGCTTCAGGGGGCTTGGGGGTACTTCTTGGAGCTATGAGCAACCATAGGGTGAGTGGTTCACCTTCCCTTAGTGGTGCGTTGTGTACAGGGTGAGTGGTTCACCTTCCCCTGTGATACCCCATGACGATTGATATATACATAGGATGAGTAGTTCACCTTCTCCTATGGCATATGAGTAGGATGAGTGGTTCACCTTCTCCTACCGATACATCCTACCCATGCAGTCTAGGACTCATGGGAAGTACCTCTCATCTGGCCAATGAGTAGGGAAATGAGGATAGGGACCATAGTACTACCGATGGATGCATCGTGTACTACTGTACTCCCTATGCTAGGATGTTTGATATTGATCTAGTATCAATGGAGACTGACTTCAGGTCAATGGAGAGTGGTATGATACGCTCTCGATCATTTCTTCTTCATTATTTCTTCATGGTTCAGCAAAGTAGAACAGAAATGGTACAAATTGGCAAATGGTTTGGTAGGTGGAGTTCTCCCTAGTTGGGAGGGAGTGTAAAAATTGGCAACTAGGGCCAAACTCCACCTTGGACAGCTCATATGATAGAGATGATATTTTTATTGGATTCCTCTTTCTGAGAGGTGCAGGATTGATCTAAAGATCATCTCATTCTGACAAGTAGAAATGGAATTATGAATTTATTTCTTCTATGGGCAAATTGTTAAGGTCAGCCAGAAGTTTAATGTAGGCTCATGAAGCCCAACAGACGTGTCTCTTCACTCTCAACGTTCTGTATATATAGAGGAGTCATTTTCTTCATTTGGTCACTCATCATCACACATCTTTCTCTCTCTGCATCTGATTGGGTCGTACAAAATTACAAACAGCTTGTTCCTCTCCACACATGCAAAGGTTTGACTGGGCATTTATGTTTTCTGCGTTGACCAAGTTGCAGCCAACTTTGACCAGCGTTGACCAGGCATTGTTTGACTGCGTTTTGTTGTGGGAAATTCTCTGTTGGGTAGGTCACATATTTTGGCACAGAAATCGAGATTTTCTGAGCAGGTTGACTAGTGTTGACTTCAGCGCTTTTGACTAATCGTTGACCAAGTTTGACCAAATTTTTCAAGATTGTTTTGGGTTGATTTGGACTATCTTTGGAGGCCGAGTTGACTGGGTTTGACCGAGATGAATTGGAGGAGAATTTCTACTGGTTTGACCAACGTTGACTTTCTGGTTAGGGCATCCTGTTGATTGCAGTTTGATTGGACTGTTTTACAGTGATTGGGCAAGTAAATTTTGTATATTGTACTCACTCTCTGCTGAACTTTTGAAGAATAATAAGAAGATTTGATCAAAGGGTTTTCCCCGCATTGGGGTTTTTCCCTGGCATCCGCCAAACACTGTGTCCTCTTGTCTTGGCTTGTCTTTTGCTTATTGTTTATGTTCTATTTTCATTTACTATCAATGTAATGTGATTGCTAATCTAGAAATTGATATTGGGCTAATAAGAAAAATTGAAGTAAATTGCTCTAAAGCATAGAACATACCATTGTTATCTAAAATTAACAAAAGACCACTTATCAAATCATACACAAAGGCATTCATTCATTGACCATCCATTCATTAAAAAGCATTTACAAAATAGCACCTTCAAGAGAACGCTCTAGCTAGTTATCCATAGCACAAGAAAACAATAAGGTCTCCAACAAATTTCAGAATTTGCTAAGGGATTTCTCCCCAATTCAACCATGATTACAAATGTGAAAGTGCATCTCTATTTATAAGGAGATGCTCAATTTTCCTTGCAATAAAAAAATAATATTTCAAGTGAAATCCACTAAGCTAGTTTATGAAAGGGTAAAACGCCTTCTTTAATTAACTAATCTAAAATATGTAAGAGATGAGTTGTTGAAGCCACATGTACAATGAAACAACCCTTAAAGAGTAAGACATTTCACCAAAGAAAACATACATGGTCTCCAAGGTGCACTGTGCAACCTCAAAAGCTCCCCAAAGTGTATAGATCCTCAATAAAACCCACAACAGTGACAATCCAATATTCCAAACTCTATCCAAAGGTAGATGTATGGGGCATGTTATGTATGGGCTTCAACATGATTTCCCAACAAGTTATGAGTAGATTATGAGTAAAAATGTCCAAAGGGGGTGACCCCTCTAAGCAACTCCATAGACTAGCATCAAGGTGTACACAACCTTCCACCTTCCTCAAAACCGCAAGCTGATCCACTTTAGGGTCCCTCCAATGTGAATGTTGCGGTATTAATAGTGAGACGTTTCTCCAAAATCCTTAAGATGGAAGGCTTCAACCAAGTCAACGAAAGGTTCGGAGTGACTCATTCCAAGATCTAATAAACCTTATCATCTAAGAAAGGCTTCTATGCCCCTTTCAAGTGCATGTATGAGTCATCAGGGTCATGAACAAACTCCTCCAAGTAGGAAAATCTTCTCTTTTATAAAATGCCTAATCAGACTACTGTCCCTTTATGGTGCGCTCCTTTAACAGGTCCGAAATAGACACCCTTAAAACATGTTGTGCACTTTGCCAATTATACAATTTGGGTTGTTTGAGTGCATCATAGGTACTAAAGGATCAATCATTTTCTCAACTGCTGGACTTGATCCTCTACAGGCCGAAAATGGTTCTCACGTACCCACTCTGCTTCATTTATTCTAGGACGTAGAATTCATTATCATACTAGAGTTTCGAAACCATTTCTTTGCCCAATGTATGCCCTGATCTACAGGTTCCGAGGAAAAGCGGTGCTGGTCTAAAATTGAATGCATGGGTCATCCACCACATACATCCGATGCCTTGTATTCATTGCACCTTGGGTAGTAAATAAAAAATTACACTTGGAAAATCTTAAAATTAATTGATTACAGTAAATGCATATGATTCTTCCATTAAAGCAAATCATTCTAGATAGAGAAACTATCCCACACGTTAGGAGTCCTCAAGCTCCAAGCTTCAAAAGCATCCTCAAGGTCTGTATAGCCACTGTGAACCCCTCTAAAAGTAGTAGTTCGAACGTGTTGGTTTTTACAATTCTTGATTTCTACAAGGACCCTTTTCAAAAGCTCTACCAGCTACTGGATTTGTTGCAAAAGCAGTACATGGCATTCAACAATCATTTTAGTTTCCACCAATGTTTTAATGCCAGATTTTAACTCCAAAAGCGAACATATTTTCAGCTTCAGTAATTCCGGTAATGGTTCCATCATAATGAACCATATAGGCCTGTACTATATGAACCTTCGATGCATCTTCAAAAAAAAAACCCAATCAGGAATCTTTCATAGACAATCGAATAATATTTCATAATTCTTGAAGTCCTTAGCATTACCTACCATGATTTCCATTAGTCCAACTGCCTTCCACAAGATATCTACTACTTTTCACAACAACACACTTCCACTTTAAAACATCGTTGCAGGAAACAAAGTAGGTTCCCTTACCGTCAAAGCTCAATAAACTTGAAGTAAAAAAAATATTTAAAATAAGTAAATAACCCCATACCACATTAGAAAGTAACAAGGCCTTATAAAGGAGGACCTTTTTCACATTGCATAGTTATTCATTATTGTCCAATGGCTTTGTTTAAAGAATATGACTGCACACAATAATTAATTAGTCTTTATGTAGCTTAAAATAGGAAGGTTAGGAAGGTTAGGGTTGGATCCTAATATGTTCTCTCAAATAAAAAATAGTGTTGTTCTCAACGTTGAAGATAAGGAAGTTGCCGCAAAATCATCGTTAGTTTATATCTGGCATTTTCGGGTGGCATGTCTTTCCATTAAATCAATACCACTAATCATGTGCTGGCACAATTAACGCTCTCTAGTATCTAGTATTGCTGCCAAATGGAGCCTTCTTCATCAAGGTCTAATAGGCTTGTTTGCACCTTGCACTTCAATCCTATGACCTTTTTTAGACAACGCACATGAAGTACTAAATGAATCTTTGAGTAGGGTGGAAGAGCTAGTTTGTAGACCGGTTGTTCAATTCATTGAATGATCTCATAGGGTGTTTTGTCCATAGAACTTGGATGTTAATTTCTGATTTGTTTTGTCTTTGAGTAATGTTTGTTTATAGGATTGAAGTTGAAGAAATACCTAATCCCCTAGTACAAAAAACTAGTCTGAGTGACGTTGGTCTACTTGTTGCTTAATTCAGTTTTGAGCCATCACCAAAATGTCCTTTATCATGCAAAGAATGGCTTCTCTAGTGTAGAATATGTGATCCACTACATGAACCTTGGAGGTGCCTAGCATGTATGAAGTGACTAACAATGGCTTTAGCAATAAACCACGTCATATGGGGTCATTTTAGTAGATCCATGATAAAAAGGTATTGTACGGTTGTACCACCATTTTGCAAGGGGAAGCTATTGTGCCCATTGTTGTGGTTTTCAAAGACAATGCATCTCAAATAGGCTTCAAGGCACTTGTTAACCACTTCAATTTGACAAATTGTTATGGGGTGATATCCTATGCTCATATTTAGTTGGGTACTTTCTAGTCTTGATCTAGAAACATCTCTTGGTGAGGTAAGTGCGCCAAGACTCTATAGCGTGCAAGATGACCATCATTTCTTTCTCATATGTGGATTTACCCAAATTGTGGTCACATAACTACTTACTAGTAAATGCCAAAAGGCACCCTTCTTGTATTAGTATTGCTCCAAGACCTCTACCCGAGGCATCACATTACAAAACAAAAGTCTTCGTTAAATCTAGCACATGTAAGACTATAATTATGTGCATGGCATCTTTTAAAGCTTAAAAGGCCTATTGCACAACCTCATTCCAAACAAAGGCATTCTTTTCCAGTAGGTTAAAGGAGATGCAATTTACATAATTTTTCACAAACTCCCTATCAATGTTTTTAAAACCGGAACCGATGACAGGACCGGTCCACCTAATGAACCGGTTTACCAAACAGAACCGGTCTAACCGGGACTGGTTTGGTCTAAACGAACCGGTTTTAGAAAAATACATTAAATAATTAATTTTTAATGAAACAAAACTATTTTTAAGATTTAAAACCATGATTCCAAGCCAATAGAGACAAAATATGCAAAGTTTGCTCATTTATATACCATGTAAAGGTGAATATATCAAAATGGCACCGAGTGCAATACATATCATCGACAAAATAGAAAAATACATAAAAAATGAGGCTCTAAATGGCCTATAAAGTCCAAAAACAATGCTACAAGCTATGAGGTCATTGGCCTACTACAAGTCTACAGTGTACACATAATCAATCATCAAGTTCATCACCACTACTAACCACAAGATCATCATCAGGAGCTACATAGACATCATCTGGTTCAAAGTCTGAGGATGCCTCAGCCTGATCTGCAAACTCAGTATCAATGCCACCAATAACAATAGAAGTGGACCTAATGGAAGCACAAGTTTGTCGACCTGCACGACTAGTGCCTTCCGTTGGTTCTTTGCCTTTCCTTGATGCCGCTACTAATCCTGGTTCTGATGCCGCCACATAATCTGCTTCATCCCCGCTAAAGCCATGTCGATATCAAAATCAGCCTCAAACACAGGATCTGTAGTCTCCTCCACCCATTCTGATGTTGGATCAATATCGTCCAACACAATGGGATCTAGATCAGGTGTTTTGCTCATCATTTGGTTCCTCCTCAGTCGAAGGTTGTATTGCACGAAAACAAGATCATTTAACCGTTTTTGTTCCAAACGGTTTCTCTTCTTCGTGTGTATGCGCTCAAAAACAGACCAATTGCACTCACAACCTGAAGCACTACAAGTTTGACTGAGGACTCTAATTGCAAACCTTTGCAATTGAGGACACTGGCCACCAAATGACTCCCACCAATGTGCTGCAAAGAAAAAGACATTAATTAGTAACTTAGTTTATAATTTGAATTGTAAAGAACGTAAACAATTTTAACTTGAAAAGAAAAACAAATTGGAAATTGGAATTGCTTACCTGGTTGGTCCACATCTCTTGCCATCTTTGCCAAGTTTTTGCCAAAGGTACCACCTGCCATAGTGAAAACAGTAAGTTGTCTATGTATTTCCAACTAGTCTGCATGGGTAGGGACCATGCGCTCCAAGCAATCAATCAATCCAGCTCTGACCTCCCCATCATGCAGATCTCCTAGCCGATTCTTATAATGATACTTTGGGTTCAAAAAATACCCAGTTGCATGTATAGGACGATAGAGTTGATTGTTCCATCTGTTATCAATGATCTCCCATATACAGCCATATTTAGCTCACCTGTCCTTGTAAGCTGCCCATACCTACCCCTTTGCCTGATCCATAGCCTCATAAATGTAACCCATGGCCAATTTTTCCCCATCCACCATCCTTAGCACCTTAACAAGGGGCTCGGTAATTTTCACAAGCTCTACAGACCTTTTCCAAAAATAACTGTCTAACACTTTCTTTTTGGTGTCTTTTCCATCTTGTCTACGAGCCCACCGAGATTCAGACCATTCTTCAGAGGAAAACATTTTCTGCAAGTTTTTATGTTGACCATTGAGACATTGCAACGTGAGGAAGTGAGTTGCAAATCTCGTAATTGCAGGCCTAACAAGCTCTTTGCCCCTAGTGTTTTTCCTCATTAGGCTCAATACCCATGAGTGGTTGTAAATGTATCTTGTAATGCACTTGGCATGCTCTACAGTGTTTTTACCCACTCCACTTTGCCTATATCCTCAATCATGAGGTCTATGCAATGTGCAGCACATGGAGTCCAAAATATGGTCTTATATTTGGACTCAAGCATCTTTCCAACAAGAACATAGTTTGAGGCATTATCGATGATGACCTGCACAACATGCTGCTCCCCAACTTCCTGAGTAATGTTATCCAAAAGCTCAAATAGAAGCGCTGCATCCTTCACCTTATCAGATGCATCAATTGATCTCAAAAACATGGTTCCTTAAGGGCAAGAAACAAGGAAATTAATGATAGTGTGGTTCTTTCCATCGATCCATCCATCTGACATGATGGAACAACCTGTTTTGAGCCATGAATCTTTAAACTCAACCAAATACTCATCAATGGAAGATATCTCTTTTTGCAAAAGAGCTCCCCTCAAGTCATGCATACTAGGGCCTTTGAAGCCTTTTCCTGCAGCTATAACAGAGTCCCACATAGCTTGGTAATAAGGTGAGCGAGCAGCATTAAATGGGATATCTGAATCATACCACCATCTAGCAATGTATTGATGAGAAGTTTCTTTGCATTGTTTTTTCCAATGTTGATCCAAAGTGGGTTGACGACTTGGCTGGGAAGAAGTGAGATTAGAAGAGGCAATGTTGGCAGAAGATGAGAAAAAACTTTGAATGTTTGTTCTCTTTGTTCCTTTTGATGGTTGGCCACAAGAAGGATGAAGATAGTGAAAGGGGTCATTGGTGGAAGGGATAGAAGTTGAGTCTTGAATCTCATAATCATCATACCCACTCTCTTTCATGGCTTCTAATAATTCCCTCTTCCTTGCAATGTCATCTTGGATGGCCTTCTCCCTAGCCTTATCCTCATAAAACTTTTCAAGCTTGGAAATGTATTCTGCCCTAATAGGACCTAACATCGCATTTGGTGCACCACACAACGTTACTTGGCCTCTTATCCCAGCCAAGTGTTGTTTCAATCTAAGAATACCCCCACCTCCAATAGATTTATGGCATAATTTGCATATCATTTTTCCATCAATTACATCACAATGAGCCCATGCACTATCCTTTCCTTTTGGAGCCATGTTTGCTTGAAATAATTACAATTTGCAAAGAAATCTACCATTTAAAAAAAAAAATTGCAGCTAAGCAACATGGAAAACCAAAGCTAAATTTAGGAAAACAAATGCACATGCAAGCTACAAAATTTGATAGCATAGAGCTAGAGATTTGATAGCATAGATGATAGAAGTGAGAAGTTTATAAATTTATAACACATAAAAAAAATTAATTCATGGACAACAGTCAAATGAGGAATTTTCAAGTGAAAATCCTTACCTGGAAATGCAAACTAGCTTCCTTAGCCTCCTCTTGAAGATGCCAACTCCACTGACAGCTACAAACTATCTCCAAAATAGCTCCAACTCCAACTCCAAGATGACTACTCCAGCAAAAACTCAACACTCTCCAAGCTCACAAACACTCATAAACACTCCAAATCAGATGTGTGAGACAAATGAGAGGGAGAGGGGCCTCTTAAAGGCTTGGAGAGGGTGTTTTTGGAGGGAAAGCACCCTTAGTTTCCCTCCAAAACCCCTAAACCTCATTGAGAAATGCGTTGAGTGGGGCCTCAGAGGGCATGACTGGTAACCCACTGATTTAGGACGGAACCAGCCGGTTTCCTACAAACCGGCCAGTTCCGTCCTAAACCGGCCGATTCCGTCCTAAACCGACCAGTTAGGACCGGTTAGGGCAATTTTTTTGCCACACAGCCTCTTAAACCAGGTTTTTTCACCGGTTCCAACCGGTGGGCCTGCTAACCGGTCGGTTAGACCGGTAACCGGTTAACTAGGCTGGTTTTTAAAACTATGCTCCCTATAGTATCCTCTAAGTCCTCAGAATCCATGCAAGCTCTTTAGAGTTTTAGGATGGGACCAATCTTCCATAGTTGTGGCTTATGGGATCAACTTATACTCCCTCTTGGCTTACAATGTAACCCAAATATTCAACCTTTGAAACCCCCAAAGCACATTTGACACATATATGGTGGTTCCATAGGAGTTCCAAGGATCTATCAATTATGTGGTATTCCCATGTCCTACTGTAGATCAAAAGATCATCAAAGAATACTAGCACAAAATTGTGGAGGGATGGTTGAAATATCTTGTTCATGAGACTCCAAAAGGTTTATGGAGCATTGCAAAGGCCAAAAGGCATCACTAAAAACTTGTAAAGGCCTTCATTTGTATGAAAAGTCGCCTTAGGAATGTTTTTCTCTTTCATTATGATCTAGTGGTAGCTCGATGTAGGTCAAGTTTAGTGAAAAACTTGGCTCCATGAAGTTCATACAAGAGGTCATCAACAACTGGGATAGGAAATTTGCCCTTGATTGTCAACTTATCGAGGGCCCAAAAATTAGGACACATGCACCAAGTTCCTTCCTTATTTAATATCATAACCACTCGTGAAGAGTAAGGGCAAGGACCAGTACATATGACTCCCACCTCCAACACTTCTTTAATGTTCTTTTCAATTTCATTTTCTATCACAAGGGTGCTAATAAGGATGCACATTAGGTGGTTGAGACTTCTTGGAATGAGGGGAATACCATGGTCATACTCCCCACATGAAGGTGGTAAACCTTGTGGAGTTTCAAAGACTTATTGATTCTTGGAGAGCATTGATTACAGATCCAATCCAAAGTTTAGGTAAACCCACTCAAAGTCGACTAAGAAAAATCCTAAGTCTATGCATCAAGTGTCTGCGTCAGTACAAAGGTTAGATCATAAGGCCATATCTCAACTCAAGAAAGTGCTTAGAATAAAAGGGCATCTTCAATAGAGACCCTCTGGAAGCACATCCAAATAACCTAGATAAATTGCCTATTAATGTCCTCTTTGGCAACTCGATACAGGGCTTGCTTAGACAACATTATGTGCCCTAGCAAATCTAGGGAGTGCTTGAGAGGGGGAGGGAAAATTAGAGAGATGCCAACTAACTAAAGTAACCAAGAGAACTCTAAAAGCCACATCAAGCACACCCTAGGGGGAAGAGGCAATGTAGGGATGCCTATCTAACCCAAACGTTGAGCCCCCAAGAGTCTTAACTCTATGAAGGAACCAGACTAGTCCAAAAATGGTCTCATGACAAAGAGCCTTCTAGTCTTGAGGGCATCACTACAAAGCAAGTATGGCATGATGCCATGAAAAAAAATTAAAACTCCCTCGTCGAGAAGATGTTTGCAAGATAGTTCCAACAGCATTACAAAATAGTGATCAATTCCATATGGTTGTACAAGATCAAGCATCCTGCGCATGGGAGCATGCAACCTATTTGTACAAGACTAGGTTCACTGCTAGAAGATTTTAAAAAGAGGTAGTTGACTATGACGAGACTAATGCTCTCGTTATTAGGTAGTGGACGATGGGTGGAGTGTCCACTCGAAATGTTGAAAGTTTCACTCTCTTGCACAAAGTTCATCTCCAAAAACAACACAAAGCAAGTATCCCTTTATCATAACCATCATGTCTTTAGCATCTTACTTTGGTGGTGCTTTGGTGGGCCTTTATATCAGATGGATGTAAAGGAAACATTTGTGAATGGCATGAATGAGGAAGAGGTATACATAAATTAGATAAGAAAATCCAGATTCATGGGTGAGAGACCCCTATTTGCATGTTAAAGAAAGCCTTTTAAGGGCTAAAGTAGGCACCATGAGCATGGCACACAAAGAATGATGAGTATTACCAAATTTGAGTTTTTCCAAGACCCATGCAAACTATAGTATTTATTTTTTATCTACCCATGCAAACTATAGTATTTATTTTTTATCTTACTTTGGTGGTGCTTTGGTGGGCCTTTATATCAGATGGATGTAAAGGAAACATTTGTGAATGGCATGAATGAGGAAGAGGTATACATAAATTAGATAAGAAAATCCAGATTCATGGGTGAGAGACCCCTATTTGCATGTTAAAGAAAGCCTTTTAAGGGCTAAAGTAGGCACCATGAGCATGGCACACAAAGAATGATGAGTATTACCAAATTTGAGTTTTTCCAAGACCCATGCAAACTATAGTATTTATTTTTTATCTAATAAATATGATATTCTTATCTTGGTCTTATAGGCAAATGACCTTATCATTATAGGAAATTCTAACTAGTTGCTTTTGCGGCATAAAAAGAAATTGGCTAGTGTGTTTGACATCAAGGACATCAATTTGTTGCACTATTTTTTGGGACAAGAGTTTTGGCGAACTGTAGGTGTTAAAATTGGCAACTAGGGCCAAACTCCATGAGGGTCATCTTATTTATAGCAGCTAATATTTTTCTTGGATCCCTCTCATTGAGAGGTGTAGGATTGATCTAAAGATCATCCGATTCCGATAAGTATTCATGGAGTTATGAATTTATTTGTGTTATAAGCCAATTTGTCAAGGTTGGCCAGCAACCAAATAAACCCCACATGTGCTCAACGTTTTAGTATAAAAGGAGATGACTTGAGAGTCATTTCTCACACACACTTCTATCTTGATTTCTCTCCACTTGTCTTGGGTTTTAGTGGAAGAGAAATCTAGGAGTGGAAGCCCTAGATGCTGGAAGAAAAGAGGTTGCCCTAGCCGCAGTCAAGAAGAAGGAATACGCTGCCCTAATCTAGAGGACGCAGTCATGAAAGAGAAGCCCTAACGCTATCTAGAAGGAAGCCTACAACCCTATACGTTGGTCCCTACCAAAACGTAGTCAAGGAGGACATTACCATGCCCTAGCCGCAGCATTAGGAGGTTGCCCTAGACAGCATGGAAGGGTTGTGTGGACAGCGTATTGAGCAAGAGTCTTAGCCGCTGTTTGGAGGGGTCCGAAGTGTTGGAGAAGGGGCCGAGTTCCCTTGTTATCATGCCGCAGCAATAAAGGACTGTTGGAAGGGCAGCCGCAGTCATAGGACTGATTTGTGGGCAGTTTTAGTGACACATTTATAGGGCCGCAGTGAGGGACTGCTAACAGCAATTGGGAGATGAAGTTTGGATGGCCAAGAGACCTAGAACAGACCTCCTAACCAGGCCGCAGTCACCTCTAAGGACAGCAAGGCAAACAGGGGTATTTTCCCTATATGTTAGGCTAGTTGGTGTGCCCTAACCAGACTAGTACATGCACAGAACCCTAGGCAGAAATCAGCAGTAGCATGCAGCAGAATTGAGGGCTGTTTGTGGACTGATGGATAGATGCATGGGACAGCAAGGCAACTAGTACAACAATGCTAATATATATGGGACAGCTGGGCTACATGGTGCTGCCCAGAATGTTGGGAGAGCACAATGATGGGACAACAATGTCATTATGGACAGCAACTATGTTGGGACAGCCCTATGACATAGGACAGCAGTGACATTGTGCAGCAGCTGCAAAGTGGGACAGCAGCTATGACATGGCAGCAAAGTGGGACAGCAGCTGTGACATGACAGCAGCAAGCATGGACAGCATGGATAGCAGTGGCAAGCATGGTGTTGCAAGCACATGAGACATGCAGTGTGACAACATGGTTCAACCATGGCACATGGGACAGCAGCGCAGCATAAGGTGCAGCAGTCATGAGGTCCAGCATTGTGATGATGGGTGCAGCATGATGACGAGATGCAGCACAATGAGAGGTGAAGGAGTCACCTTGGAGAATCAGTTGAAGCAGCATGTCTTCAACTGATCTCATGTATCATCTTCTTAGAGATGAACTCTACTCTTATCTAGATAAGTCAAAGTGTTGACTTCTATTGTAAATATACTATCTCTCTCTCTCTCTCTCTGTTGAACTATTGAAGAACATAAAAGAAGATTTGATCAAGGGTTTCCCCACATTGGGGTTTGTCCCTAGCTAGCACCACATCTTGTGTCCTCTTGTCTTGGCTTGTCTTCTGTGATTTATGTTTATGTTCTATCTGCAATTTACTTTAATGCTGATGTGGTTGCTAATCTGGAAAAGATATTGAGCTAACTATGAAAATTGAAATAAATTGCTCTAAGCATAGAACATACATAAAATTAACAATAGGTGAAGTCTTCCTTAGACAAAGGAAGGATATTGTGGAGACTCTAAAGATATTTCTAATGTCGAACGACAAAACCATGTCTACCCCTATGGTTACAAATCTAAAATTAACTTGTGATGAAGATTCAGATTTGATTGGTCCTGCTCTATCAAGGTAGTTGATTAGATCTCTAATGTACCTTATGAATACTAAGCTAGATATATGTCATGTAATTAATACACTAAGTCAGTTTATGGTTGAACCTTGACAATCTTGTTAGAAAGTTGGTGAGCATGTGCTTCAATACTTGAAGGTAATAATTCATTATGGCATGTGGTATCCAACAGATGGCAAGTGGCTACTCCATGAATTTGTTGATTCAACTTGGGAAAGAGATGCAAGCACAAATAAGAGCAGTTCCAACTATTATTTCAATTTGGGCACAGGTATGATTTCTTGATTTAATGGGAAGCAAACGGCAATTGCACTTAGTTTAGTGGAAGTAGAGTATATGCCGATTTCTTTAAATAGTTGTGAAGCAAAGTTAACCGATGAGACATTGGAGACCACTATTATTTGCCGTGATAATCAATGTTACATCAAACTTTTTGAGTATCCAATCTTCCATTATTACTCCAAAAACATTGATATTTGTACCATTTCTTGAAAGACAATCTGCAAAAAGCAGCAATGGTCCTAGATTACATTCCTACATATTCAAAATTCGGTGACACTTTGACAAAATCCCCTAGCAAAGAGGAAGTTCAAGACCCTAAGAAAGAAGCTTGGTTTGGTGGGAAACATTTTCATTGTAATGAGGGAATGCTAGTCTTCTTGGGGGCTCCAAGCCTAACCTCAATTAACCATCAATTTCTATCATTTGAGATTTTTTGGGGTTTTTCTATTTTTCATAGTTTTGTAACTTGTTTATAGACTAAGTTAAAAAGTGAACTAGTCATTAATCAAACAGAAGATTGTTCTTGGCATGTATCGGTGTGTGGCCACCACATAGAGGAGTGTGCTTGGCATGTGTCTACTTATCCTTGACACCTAGAGGCATATTACTTGAGGAGTTAAGTAAAGGAGTGTGATTGGCATGTGTTGACCTGTGTCAACCTATTCTTGGCAGATGTGGGGCATACTACTTGAGGAGTTAGGTAAAGGAGTACGGTTGGCATGTGATGGCATGTGGCCACCACATTGAGGAGTATGCTGGGAATGGAGGAGTATGGTGGGAATGGATCTGCATCTGTATACCCATTCTTGGTACATTATTTGAGGAACCCTCACTTATCCTATAAAAAGAGATGAAGGGTGCATTATCAAACAAGTAGACATTGCAAGTACTCCTTCAGTGTTAATGAAAAGTTATGTGATTGCTGTTACAGTAATCTAGTTTGATTAGAAGATTTGGTATTTGTCATATCTACATTCCGTTTCTTTCTGGATTGATCTTAAATTCTATTATGCAGTGTCTGCATTCCTGATATATACTCTTATGATTTAGTTTTCGAAACTCTGAAGTTTTTAACAGTGTTTCTTAACATTTTAGTTTCATGTGTATTGCACTTTGAGTACAGATCTGTTATCGTGAATTATAAAATTTAACAACCTGTAACTTGAAAGAAGGGATGTGACACTGAAATGCAAATGCAAATGCAAATTTGGTAAACTTTGCAATTGACAATATCATAACATCCATAAACTCTTATTTCATCAATCTTATGTTAACCCAGGACCAACCCTTTGTTACACAGACTGACCAGGACCTTACTGTTTGGCTGGGTTGACCCAGGTCAAACTTTTGTTAGACCGGTTGATAAGGACTTTATGAGACTATTTTTCAGTAACTTACCTGTCTGCTCCATGGTTGACTAGTGCATAACCCAACCTGATGAGAATGGCACAGGACCTTACCGAACTGTTCCAGGGTTGACCAGGGGCAGCATGAGAATGGTAAGAAATAAACGATGTTCCCAATAATGATGGAACCTCTAAGATGAAACATTTTCAGTTTCTTTCAGAGGTTAAAAGCAATTGTTTTTTCCTGGGAGTAGATGTAATCAACTATCACACTACAACACATATAAAGATCATATAAACATGTAAAGATCATGTCCATTCTTAAGCAAGTCAACAATGATACAACTGTCAAGAATGAACCGGATATTCTCTTTAGCAGGATATAGTCAAATATATATTACTAACTGGAATCTATTCTGGATAACAATATAACCAAGATTCCTGCATCTCTTTGCATCTCTTCTCATTACATTACTGTAGATTTCAGAGAATAGTAACCATAAAATGAACAAATCGACCCTCCTCTAAAAAGCTGACCCGCTAGAGTTGGTATTTCTCAGCATGATATCTTTAGCTTCGTTGACTTTGGAGGCGAGGTAATCGCTACCACCTGCATCTGGATGGTTGGCTACCATCACCTTTCTATGAGCCTCCTTTATCTTATCAACTGATGCACCTTCCCTGTCGGTAGCCATTCCCAAATTGATTTAGCAAAGTTACCAAAAGAATTCTAAACCTGAGCAATAAAATAATAATTAACAACCATCATCAAATTGATTTAGCAAATTTATCAAAAGATTTAAAAAACTCAGAACCATGTTACGACAGTATGGTAGAACTATACCTACAAGCTAGTATAGTACTCTGTCAAAATTTTGAAGATAGAAAAAATATCTGGGCAATAAAATAATAATTAACAACCATCATCAAATTGATTTAGCAAATTTATCAAAAGATTTTAAAAACTCAGTACCATGTTACGACAGTATGGTAGATCTATACCTACAAGCTAGTATAGTAGTGTGTCAAATTTTGAATATAGAAAAAATATCTGTGTATTATCTGAGTATTTGTCATGAGTCTGACCTACATTTGAAATATATATATATATATATATATATATATATATATTATGAAGTATAAAATAATTGGTGAATAAGTATATTGTTAAGACATTTTTTTATGTAATAGTTACTGGTTCAAAATCTATAGATGTACTAATGACTTAATCCTCTGCCAAAAATTGGTTCAAAATCTATAGATGTACTAATGGCCTAATCCTCTACCAGAAATTATTATCATACCAAATCAACACTGTTGTGAGTACAAGATTCCTCTGATCACCCAAAATAAACACACTGTTGTGAGTACAATATACCTCTGATCACCCAAAATAAAAATAATAATAATAATAATAATAGTTCATTGGGCTGTTGTCTAGTAGTTGACCGGTGGGAGTTTAACACAATTAATCCGGGTTCGATTCTCATTCCTGTTCAGGTTTCTATATAGGCTGTACCTAAGATCCCAAATGCGACATGTTCGATAAGTTTCGAACCCCCTACTGCCAAAAAAATCCCAAATGCGACATGTTCAAGAGAAGTTTCGATCCCCCTACTGCCAAAAATTGGGAGACTTTTAATACATAATAATAATGATAGTACCTGATTCCAAGAATGAGTGCAGCTTCCCTCCTGGTCATGGTGGGTTGAAACCCTCCTTCGTAGAATTTGCGGGTACGAGGAATCGGGGGGCGGGATTTGAAAGCTTGCCAAGCCTGAATGCTGTATCTGCCTGCCAACGCAGCTGCGGCTACTGCTGCCCCTATAATCAATGGCGTTGCCTGCAGTCGAAAACAAGGCCAACGTATATGAAATTTCTAGTTATCCTCTTCATCCCCCTTCCATGATTGAGGTTATACAGAGACATTAAATGTGAAATTTGCCAAATTGACACATGGAATTGAAAATATATGTACATAGAATCTCACCATTTTGTTTCCTCGAAGAGCAAATCAAAGGGAGAGGAGACTACGCCCGCATTCGATCATGGTACAGAGTTTATCATCTAGGTGTAGGTACAGAGTTTATCATCTACTTTCTGAACAGGGTGTAGGCGCACTGGGTTAAATCGGCTAACCTTTATATTCCATAGGAGCCCCCTCCCGACTTGGGATGGAAGTAGTAACCTCCAATTCATTGGAATAATCGTAGTTAGATTCATGGGGAAGTTAGATTCAATTCCACATTGAACATGTTTTTTTACTTTTCCCTGCTGTGTTAGGAATTATAATATAAATATAAAATTGTATGTTTTTTTTTCACCGTTAGTATTTGTTATTGCATCGATAGGTGTTTTTTTACTTGGATATTTTGGAATAGGGTTTTAATAATTTTAATTTAATTATAGTTAATTATTAAGTAAATGGCAGATCTAATTTTCTAAAATGAGTAGAGGTTTATTTAGCCCATAGATTTATTCTACGGCCAGTATGATGTGTAATGTTGTAGTTTGTCATCAAAGTTGAAAAAAAACTATACACGACATTTAAATAATGTTGACTCATCAAAAAATTTGAACGTGAAAAAATTGGATCCCTCTAAGCACATGTTAGATCCATATTTAAGATAGATCTATAATCAAAGTTTGAAATTTATATGCAAAGTAGTTATGTACTTTTTTCTTTTTCAATTAAATTGATTAATTAAAAAAATGTCATATGAAATGAGTTATAATTTTTTAGGCATATGGTATTGGTCAATGGTTTTGTAACAAAACCTATTTACACATTAAAAATTTCCATGGTAAAGTGGAAGTGAGTCTTCATGGTTAAAGATCTTGTTACATGTTTTTTTAAATGTTTATATGTTTAACTTATATATTAATTCTTTATATAGTTATTGATAATAATAATAATAATTTAAAATAAAGCTATACTTTAGTTCATTTATATTATTTTTTTCAATTTTAGTAGCATGAGATGTATCATGAAATAAGTGTTTTGATGTTTGTTATAGATTGATGTCCATCCCAATGTAACAACCATTTAATTTATATGGTTGTGCTAATTTAATAAGTGTTTTGATGTTTGTTATAGATTGATGTCTGTCCCAATATAACAACGATTTAATTTATATGGTTGTGCTAATTTATTCTTATTTTGGAGTAGGAAGTGAATAATAATATATTTATATTTATATGGAGAAGGAATAAGCACGTTATTTAAAGGATGAAAACAAGGTAATTATAAACTACACTAGTGTTAGGGATGAACAAATCAAGGTTTCAAAGGAATTTAAGATTTATAGTGAAGAATGAACTAAGAGTCAAAAGGAGGAAGCAAATCCTCAAAACAATTTAAGTGGATTGAATAATTTTGTAAATGAAACAAAAGTACTTGGAGTATTAAACCTTAATTATATGTAGGATGAAAGGACATTTGATGATGCCTGAAAGATCCAACTCAGAGTTCATGCAAAGTATGATAGAGGGAGAGTAAGTGTCAATGGACTTGAAACGAGATTATTATTACTATTGCAAATGGAAGAGGAAGTAACTCAAGTAAGAATAATTGAGAACAATAAAGAATGGAGATCTCAAAGCTCTAGTAGAGGGTATGTTGTTGATCAACATTATGGTTAAGGATAGGGATTCTAACCCTTATTCCTCATTGAACTAACAAGGGGAGTCAAGGAAGTATCCAAGAAGATAAGAAACTCTTTTAATATATGCTAAATGAAGAATAAAAGGAAAAGCAATTTTCTTAAAGTGCATAAGGACAAAGTTTGCTTGGTATTAGGGAAATAGCAAACCTTTCAAAGGAAACCATAAGGGGTAATTAATTAAGAATAAAGTAACAAAATATTATGTGAGGTTGTGGATGGAAAAGACCCACATAGGGCACTTAGGGCATCTTCCAAAATTCCACATTCTAATTTGTGAGTGAATCACCTCTAAATTTTGTTCAAGAAAAAGCAAAAAAAATTGGCTCAAGATGGTATTTTGGACCCTCATTCCTTGATTTAATGAATTAGAGACCAGGTTTAACCCAATAAAAGGAATAATGTTTATCCACCCAATATATATGAAATTTCATGTTTGAGACTTATGTGATTAATGATATGGTGTGAATATTCTTCTGGCATAATTGCATTAGTTTATAGATCAATGTTTCAAACCAAACAAATGTGGTCCACCTTCAAGCTGAGATATGAATATATATTAATATGAAATATTATAATTTTTACCTAAGGTTAAGACCAACAGGTTAGAGTAAGAAAGATAATGGAAATAAAATAAAAGTTATTAGGTAAAGAAGGAGAGATAAGAATACAATAGGAAAACCAAAAGAACAAATAACAGAATAAGCAGTCCTACTTATCAATTAGGCAGTCCTACTTGTTAATTAGATCAGCATCTTAATCGTAAGCTTAAGCCCTTGGTTGGTAATACCAGTTCCTTTTCTAAGGACTCTACTTTCTTTGTTAATAATATCAAGGATATCAAACTTGAAACCAAGGACATTCTTGTAAGTTCTAACATTGTTTCGCTCTTCATGAAGATTCCTATTGATGGAGCCATGGAGGTCATAAAGAAGATCATTGATGAAGAGACTACCACGTTAGTGGAATATGCTTGGAATTCACATTTTTCAGTTCCCCAGGTGACATACATGAACAAACTTTTGGGGTTGCTATGAGATCCCCCTCTCCCCTATTATAGCCAATTTGTTCATGGAGGATCTTGAAAGAAGAGCTCTTATTTCTTCTCCCCTTCAACCCATGCTCTAGAAAATTTTTGTGGGTGATGCCTTTGTTATATGATCCCATGGCCATCATGAATTGGATAAATTTGTTGACCACTTCAATAAAATCTAGACACCTAAAATTCACAATGTAGGTCAAGGTTGAATACAAACTTCCGTTCACAAATAGTTGGGTCACGAAAAAACCAAATGGTTCCTTAGCTCACCAATTTTATAGAAATAAAACTACCAATTTTATAGAAAGAAAACTCATAGTACACAATATCTTCATGCAAAGTCCCATCATCACTCAACATAAAACTTATGAGTTCTCAACACTTTATCTACCATAGCTTTAAGAATCTCTAATGAAGGTCATTTTGAGGACAAAAAAACCCATGTTCTTGAAGTCTTTAAATACAATGGCTATAAGGAACATCACGTGATTTGAGCCTTTAAGAATGTTAGGAATGGACCTAGAAAAAAATGATCTCATTAATAATGAGCTCTCCAAGAGTATCCTTCTCTATATTCAAGGGCAAACTAATAAGCTTGCTAGAGTTTTGAGAAAGAATAAGAATGGAGAAACCTTTAAACCTCTTAATACCATTAGAAATTCCATCAAATATATGAAGGACCCTTTTGATCCCATCAAAAAGGTGTGTACATTATCCCCTGCTCATGTGGAAAACAATACATTGGAGAAGCATATCATTCCTTTATGATTAGGATCCAAGAACATGTTGTAGATGGTAAGCACAATCACACCCATCCTTCCACCTTGGCCAAATTCTCTAGCAAAACCAAACATCTTATTTGTATCAAGGACACTAAAATTCTAGCAGAGGTGGACCATTATCACAATAGAAAATTCATGGAGGCTATTGAAATCAAAAAGTGGCCCCATGATCTCAAGAGAGATGATGGTTGGAAGATAAACTAAATTTATATACCTACCTTGTCTAGCAAGTTTGTTCCTGGGTAATGCTCTCTATTTGTCTCATTATTTTTCTTGTATGTTCTTAGTCCTTTTTGTTTTCCTATTGTATTCTTATCTCTTCTTGTTTACCTATCCTCCTTCTTTTATTTTGTTTTTCCTAATTGTTTCCTTTATATACTTCCTTGATTAGTTTTATTTTATTTTCATTATCCTTCTTACTTGAACATGTCAGTCTTAACCTTTAGTTAAAAATATAAAATTTCATGCTAATATATATTCGTGTTTAGATTTTTTTCATATGCCAACCTTACGATGGACAACATTTGTTTGGTCCAAAACATTGATCTATTAAATTATTCCTTGACTCCAAAAGAATCTTCACATCATAGGTGAAGTTTTCCAAATTACTAGTGGAATTATGGAACTTAGAAGAGTTGAAGGCCTTAGGGAATAGGCTTGGTGAGTTCATAAAATTGAGGTAGACTTTCTCTCAAAGGTAGATAGGAAGATAATCAAAATATTGGTGGAAAAGGATCTTATATAGGAAGGTTTGTTGGATGAAATGGAGATAATTGGTGTCAAGCAAAATTTATTTGAATCCTAAATTGCTAGAAGATGTCATTTTATATGTTTGAAATTCTATGTGACCAGTCATGCATGGAAACGTCTTCCTAGCACAACAAGAAGATGGGTGTGGAACTAAAAAGTTAAGTCACCAATGGGGGTTTCAAGAATTAGGTTTTTCAAAACAAGACTGAAAGAAGAGGAGGATGGCTCTAAAGATAAAAAGAAGATAGGTTATGGATTTTTGGATACTTCAAAGAAATTAGAAGTAGTAGAGAAATATTTGAGTGACGAATTAAAGATTTAAAGTTAGATTCCATGGCACCATAGCAAAATCTAAATCTCTGAGTGCGACACTAGAAAGAGGTTTGGTTTTTTAATCCACCCTACACTAGCTCTAAGTTAAATTCAATATGATAAATACTCCATGAGAAAGTAAGCTAATAAATATTGTTGAGGAGAGACTATCTATGAACAAAATCCAAAGTGGTAGTACACAAAAGGAGAACCTTAGAATTCATTACGATTTAGGAACTGACCCAAAAAATGATTCATAGTCAAAAAGGGGTTTTTGGTGTATAGAGGTTTTCTTCCCAAAGAGTCATAATAATAGAGTGTTTGAGGAAAATACTCTAGAGTGGGAAGGGAAGAATCAACCAAGGTACAAACTAAGATCTAAGGCTTTTGTTTAGACAAAAGAAGATGGCATGGAGGAAGGATTGGCCTTGGAATCAAATCCCTATTCTATAGTCCTAAAATCCCATATATCACTAGCAAAGAAGAATGCTAAAAAAAAATGTCAGAAGGTAAACACATGACCATTAGGGGGGGACTCAGAGTAGGGAGTGCCTAGGTTAGAATTAAACCATGATAATCCTTTATTTGAACACAACATATATTAGGGTTACCTATAAGAAGCTAACCCTCACAAGATTATTTCCAACTACAATCCAAAATTATAATGATTCAAGAAACAATCCATAAAGGGTCAAAAGACCAAACTGACTAGAAGTATGAGGACCTTTCATCACCACAAACCCATGTGATCATAGGACAAACTCACACCCGCACGACCCTTCTATATGACCACTGCGCTATCTTACTTCCTCCTTTAATAAAAAATTTATTGATAGGGAGGAAGGTATTCACAAATGGCGATTCTCTGGTTCATTCACCTCCTCAAATTATATTCCATCCTTTATAGTTATTCTACCTTCATGTACAAAAGAGTGGTGGTTTTTTTCATTGGGCTTTAAGGGGAGGCCAAGAGGCATGGTAATAATATGTTGAAAGATTGAATGGAACTTATCAGGTGATTATTTTTAGATGTAGGTGTGCATGTAGATTTAAAGTCCAAAGAACTGGGGAAGGTGTTAAGAGGATTAAAATCCCTTTTGGGATACTCTTAAATTGTTAGACAAGATTAGGGATAAAGATGTTATTATGGTTGCTGATTTTAATCTTACAATAAATATGGGGGGAATATGGGAGAAATGAACCACTTTATATCCATTAGCTAACTAGTTCTCCCAAATGTCTGGAGGCCTTGGATTTTGTGATGTTGTACCTCCTAAGTTGGTTCCAACTTGAAGTAATTGTAGAAGTGCCAAAAGAGCATCTCAAAATTCTTGAATAGATTTATGGTAACACAGAAGGTAATGAAAGAAGAAAAAAGATTAAAGTGATGGGTAGAGAGAATGAGGTGTGTTAGATCACTTACCCATGTTACTTCAAAATGAAAAGGATGAACTTAAACCATCAAGGCCTTTTAAATTCAATTATAGTTAATGCAAAGAGGAAGGATCCAAAAATGTGGTCCCCCATAACTAGAAGAAATGTGATGCAAATGTAAGAGAGCCTGTGATATTTTGATTTGTAGAAACTTGGGAAAAAATTAACAAATTAGTGGGAGATTGGGAAAAGAAAAAATATCAAAATGACCCAAAAAAAATTAAGAGAGATGGTGACAAGCCTTTTAATTACCTTTCTAATTGCTTAGAGAGACAACCAAAAGACTGTTCATTTTATTGTCAACCTAAGGTTTGTAGGGAACTTGTGAACTGTCATGCACCATATATGCTAGTGCAATTGTGTATGTCTTTGAAGTTGTAGTAACTAAATGATTGTCATAGTTCAGGATATAAAGATAATTTTACAAGTCACTAGGTAATTTAAATCACACCTTCAATCCAATCCACACTTGTAGAAATGTAAAGGCACACTGTCTAATCTATGTTGAAGAAAAGTAAATCTCACTTGTAGGAAAGTACATCACACCAACATCGACGAGTGACTTTCTCAAGTATTAAAATGATCTTGGTTGTTGTAACTAATATGTAGTTGCATGTGCAATGAAATGCATTCATCACAAACCATTAATTCACACTTGATTATAAAGTAAACATAACCATAGACCAAATGCTTTATAAAATAACCAATCCAAACTATTCAAGTATAAAAATATATTCTAGAAACAAAATAATTTTTAATACCACAACGGAGTTGCATCAACAACCCTAACTCACAAGATGTTGCAAATCCTTCACGAAATCAGTTAGTGGGTAAATGAAGATAACATTAACACCTTAGTTGCAACAATAACCCTGTAGTTCAAAGTTCCAACAATGAAATTTATTATAGTTGTAACAAATAGTAATTCAAAGTTGTAGTGATACAAAAGTAGGGTAAATGTAGAAATAGACAGAACAAAAGTTATAGCTATATCTATGTTATGGATACAAAAAGTACCTAGCCAAGGAGGGGGCCCTACCTCCTTGGACAAGGCACTGGTTAGAAAAATAATAGAATGTGAATGCTTAGCACACCATTACTTGAAATGAAGCAAAATGGAAATTAAATTGCAATAAATATAAAAAGTACAATAACTTGTTCTTCTCTCTCAATTCTCAGTTTTTGGTTACTAGACACCCAACTCGAGGAGATACAAGTGTTTTTATATAGGATGTCTTCTATCTAAATAAGTCAAACAAGAGGATAGACAACCATGAGAGTCATATTGTTCATCCCGTTACATCAATTTTCTTAGAAAATGGAAAAAAGCATGCATCAATTAACTCGATTTAGGTGTACAATAGGTGGTGGTTAAGTCATCCTCTTTTCTTGGCCATATAATTGCTTATATCATATTCCTATGTGCGAAACTATTTTTTGATTGCCTAATTGGTCCAAAACTGATAGGTGGATGGTTGATTGTCACACTGGCACATTGGGTGCAAAGTTGTAGAATTGTTGCTAGAGTTGAAGTAATGCGGCACTAGTAGGGGAAACACGAGTTGCAACAACAATATCATGGGTAGCATGTGTCACAATAACCAGAATAGCAACACCAAAGTCGCAACAACAATGACAATAATCTAGAGTTGCAACAACTGTGGTTACATCTCAAAGTTACAGTAATAGTGAAGAGTTGCAGCAATTCTACTTTGCTCGACTAGAGAGAGTTGTATCACCTACAAGGAATTGCAGCACCTACAATGAATTTCAGTACCTTCAGGGAGTTGCAGCCATTGTTGAGACACATGCATTGAGTAGTACTTGTGCAGTCTTGTGTCCTATATGCCATTTATCTATAAAGGCAACAATTTCCTTAAAAATGCATAAGAATAAGCATTAAAACGGCACATAGAAGGATATTCACACTTGACCAAAAATGTATCAATATGGATGAAAAAGGTAATAAGAAAGGATGAAAATCGGGAAATGGTGGACAAAAAGGTATTAGCCCGATGATAAAAATATGCCAATTTGGGCACCCATCATATCCCCCCAACCAAACTCGTTGCATGTCCTCATGCAACTAGTAGTCAGTCATAATCTAAAAAGGCGAGGATCCCATGGAGGTTACTGAGGCTATAATCAGCTTGTCCTGCCTCATTTGCATGAAATATCCTCCTCCTACATGGATTTACCTCCAACAAGCCAATTCTTGCCTTCTAGTCAACTTATAATCATTCCTATATTCTCTGGTTGGAAGCAAGATCATCAAATAATGAAAGTTCAACATGATCCAATTATTTCCCTTGTTCTCCATGCATTTAATGTATTTGTACACTCTTTCCAATGTTATCCTCAAATTGTTGGGATTGAAAGGGTATTCTTTGGATGTCTTCCCCTGCTTACTTTCACCTTTCCACACATCTTTCCATGGATGCTTTCTCCATTATCTCAATATGTCCCTATAATGTGTGATGGTTGTATGTCTATTGTTTGTTATGAATTGTGGATGTTGAACAAAGCAAGTCCATTGCTTATGAGTGTTAAGGACTTGTAAGTGCATGTGGTACTCTCTCCTAAACAAAAAAATATTGGCAAAATTATGTTGTGCGACATTATGGGTTGATGCAAAATCAACATGGTTGTTAATGTAGGACACAAATTCTCTCAATTGTACATCCCCTGCAAAATGATTGGGGTTCCAAATGAGATCATGAAATAACAAACATTATGTTGATAAAACTCACAGACGGGGTTATTCTCCTCACTGGTACATGTAGAGTAGGCCTCCAAAAATGTGGTTGGGCTTGTGATTTGAAATGGCTTGCTACTTGTTATGGGTTTTCTCTGAAACATTATGAATTCTTTTTGCAAAAACATATTGTAATGTGGAGAAGGGTCTCTACAACTAAAATTTGATTCTACTAACAAGCCAGGTTATATTTTATTTATTTCCAACCTATTGACTTGTCTCTTCAACTGAAACAACTTATTCTTTTCTTATCTTGCTTCCTCCAATATATTCATGTGGGTTTCACATAATTTAACCCACCTTTCTCTCATTCCTTTGATGATTCGGCGATCCTCCTCAATGGGCATCACTCCTTCCTTGTGTGAAGCTAATAATTGGTTCCATATATCTTGTTTTTCCTTTACCCACTCATCTTGGGTATCCACTTATGTGTCCTTCTCTTCCACCAAGTGGTCATATCAATCAAGAAAGTATTGTTGAAAATGCAACAAGATGATGGAGCTTAGTGGAAAGGAGTCTCCTTCACTAAGTGGGCCCGCAGGCTATTTTTGGCGCAAAGTCTATTTTTAGACTATGTCTATTTTTTGACTATGTCTATTTTTAGACATATGGATCATGGTCTATGTGTTGGAAATAATACTGAGAGGGGGGGGTGAATCAGTATTATCAGATCAATAATACTTTTCAAATACTCTGAAACATATACGCGACTTCAGTTAAGTGAACCAGCGTGTACACGCTACTGTGTCTAAAGAAACCAGCGTATAACCAGAAAACTTATGATTCAGTTAGTTTATCTTCAGTAAATGCATCAGGACATTATTAACCATTTTAAAAGTAAACAGATGCAGTATAACAGATCATCACACAAAAAGCCACACACATGAACACCATGATATAAGGTGGAAACCCAATGTGGGTGAAAACCACCTGCTGCAAGTCGTCTCTATCTTTCTTTAATAAGAACTTCAGTTTACAATCTTTTGTACTGGTGCAGCCTTATACCAGTACGCAGGCTACAACCTGCAGAGGGCTACAACCCTCTCTCGTTCTCCAAACTTCCTTGGAAGGGAGCTCCAACCCCCTTTGCTCTTGTACTAGCTAAGATACTAGTACGTAGGTGCAGGCCTACAATCTTCTTTCCTTCAGGTACCACTTTTCATACATTTTCAGACTAGATATTCCTGAATCACAACATTACAATCTGAAGACCACAATTCATTCAACTTTCATAGCAGATTACAAAACAACCAATACTTGCATCAACAATCTCTGAATCACTGAACCACTGATACCCTGTCAAACCCAGTCACCAGAACACAGAGCAGACTACAAAACTCTGCAATAACAGTCAGACCCAACTGCAAACCCAAAAATCAAGCTTCAAAAGATATACGCTACTTCAATGAGAGAAACCCGCGTATACACGCTCTTTTAACGAAGACAACCTGCGTACAGATCTAAAAATAAATTCTCTCAACTTGCAGCTGTACCAGACATCAGTTAGATCCAGAACATAACATTGCGTCAGTATGCAGATCTAGAAATACGCATAATCAACCATATCATTATAGAGCATTTCAAACCATTAGATCCCGATCTGTCCTTAGATCTAGTCTTCCATCAACCGATGTGATCTCTCCTTAGCTTAGATCAAGCAACCCAGAACCTGCATATGAGATCTCTTTCTTTATCAGATATTCAAGACCTTTTTTTTTTAATATCTATGCCTAATGATCTTCTTCTCCTTATATAGCCTTAGGCCTTGCTCAATACCAAGGGCCAAAACCATAGAAATCCAATACCATCAGCTTCAAAACTAGAGATCAACACGTCTGTCGAGATACTTTGGTCCAAAGACATAGGCTCAAGTACCGAGGACTAACTACCACGGACCAAAGGGAAGCTTCCCGACATATACGCCCTTTTAAGTTCATGCATCTGCGTGTATACGCGACTTCGTATGTAGCTCACCTGCGTATACGCGACGTAGACTGTAGATCACCAGCGTGTATACGCAACTTAGACATAATTAACCTGCGTATATGAGATTTCTCTTCATACTTGTAGTCTGGACTGAGATCTGTCATCAAAGAGAGTTGCCATCAAGGACAACACCTGTATCGTAGCGCCACACCTGTGCCAAAATGCCAACAATCTCCCCCTTTGGACTTGATGGCAACCCTACGATCCTTAGAATCATTCTCCCCCTTTGTCATCAAGGGAAAAGGGCTGTGCTCCCCCTGAGTACATGCTGATATCTCTGCTTGGCTATGCTGAAATATGCTCCCCCTGACTGTAGGCAAGATCTGCAAAAGATGTGCTTCAAAAAGAACCAAGACTTATACATCATAAGAGACCTTCCTATCACCAAAAGACTCAAGACATACATCCATACTCCCTACCAAGAGGGGATACATCAGAACCAACCAATTATAATACATCATTCATCCCAGGCATAGTGGGGAAACCAACAAAGGCCGTTACATGACCTTGACACCATAAAAGAGATATCACAGAAGAGATACATGACATAGAGACAACAAATCTAGACCAAGACTTATGAAAGTCACAAGCAGCATCTGATACACATCATTTAGATCAGCAACCAAGATTTCCTTCTGAGCTCCTTCTCCTGAAACCAACAACTAGAACCAAAAGCATCTAAATGCCAACAATGCTTTATGAGATTTTAAGCTGCTCCCCCTGAACCTGTGCCTGCTGCATTCTGGCATACCCATTTCAGACCTTCTCCAACCGGAGTCTGCCCTTGCTGTTCAGAACTCCATATACGCGACTTCTCCTACATAAAACAGCGTATGTCCGCGGATATAATTTCTGCAACACGCGTACACCATACACGCGACTTTCCCTGCACAAATCGGCGTATATACGCGGATATCCCTTACGTAACTCGCGTATACCAACTTTTCTGTAGAACAGACAAGCTTCAACAGCAGGATGAAGCATCAATTACTCCCAGCTTTTGTCTGAGATACTCAAAAGTTTCCCTGGGCAGTGGTTTTGTGAGAATATCAGCAACTTGTTCCTTAGAAGGAACATACTCCAACTTGACCTTTTGCTCAAGCACTTGTTCCCGAAGAAAATGGTACTTGATTGGTATGTGCTTGGTCTTTGAGTGCATGACTGGATTCTTTGAAATGCTGATTGCACTTGTATTATCACATAAGATAGAGACTGGTGGAGTGCAAGTGATTTGAAAATCCTGCAAGGTCTGCATCATCCAAAGAAGTTGTGTGCAACAAGATGCCGCAGCCACATATTCTGCTTCAGCTGTAGATAAGGCAATCGAACTCTGTTTCTTGCTGAACCAAGATACTAATCTGGAACCCATGAAGAAAGCACCACCACTTGTGCTTTTCCTATCATCCACACTTCGGGCCCAATCTGCATCTGTGTAAGCATGAAGAGTGAGATCTGTATCTCTAGGATACCATAAGCCATAGTTTTGGGTCCCTTGAAGATTCTTTTGACTGCCTGAAGATGAGTTTCCTTTGGGTTGGCTTGAAATCTTCCAACAATTCCTACTGCATGCATAATATCTGGTCGGGTACCTGTCAAATAAAGCAAACTCCCAATCATGGATCTATAAGTTGGTTGGTGAACTGCTGCTGATTCATCATTTGCACTGAGGCTGCATCCTGTAACCATGGGGGTACAAACTGGCTTTGAATCTTCCATGCCATACTTCTTCAAGATCTGCTTGAGGTACTTGGTTTGAGACAAGAAAATACCTCCTTCATTTTGTTGGATTTGCAATCCAAGAAAGTATGTCAATTCTCCAAGTAATGACATTTCAAATTCTTTCTGCATAACCGAGGCAAAGTTTTGACTCATAGCCTCTTCATTGCTGCCAAAGATAATATCATCTACATACACAACAAGTATTAGCAATTTGTTATTTTCAACTTTCATATAGAGATTGCTATCTGCTGATCCTTTTGAAAAACCTTGTTGGTGAAGATATTTGTCCAAACGATAGTACCAAGCCCTTGGAGCTTGTTTGAGACCATAGAGAGCCTTTTTCAATCTGCATACAAGGTTTGGATCATTCCCAAGAATGAAACCATCTGGCTGCTCAATATATACTTCTTCTTCTAAGTCTCCATTCAGAAAGGCTGATTTCACGTCCATTTGAAATACCTTGAAGTTTTGAAAGCTTGAGAGAGCAAGGAACATTCGGATGGCCTCAAGTCTTGCAACAGGAGCAAAGGTCTCTTCAAAACCTATTCCTTCTTGCTGCGCATACCCTTTACAAACAAGTCTGGCCTTGTTTCTAATTACTTCTCCATTTTCATTCAATTTATTTTTGAAGACCCATTTAGTCCCTATGACATTTTTATCTTTTGGTCTAGGAACCAATTCCCAAGTATTGTTCTTTTCGATCTGCTCAAGTTCTTCATCCATTGCTTTGACCCAACATTCATCTTTGCATGCCTCTTTCACATTTTGTGGTTCAGTGGAAGAGAGTAATGCCAAATAGCTTGAAGCTTCTGCAATTCTTCTTCTTGTTTGTATTCCTACTTCTTTCTGCCCCACAATCTGAGATTCTGGATGATTCTTTTGAACATATCTGGATGGAGTCTTCTCTTCTATTCTTGTCTGCTCCTCTGGTTCTTCTTGAGGTTCTTCTTCTTCTTGAGGTTCTTCTTGAGGTTCTTCTTCTTCATCATTCTGCCTTTGAGGGTAGCCTTCATCTTCTTCAATGTCTTCATGATGAACTTGCCTAGGAATATATCCCTTCTCATCGACCACTACATCAATGCTGTCAACAATTCTGCCAAGTATTTTGTTGTAGCACTTGTATGCTTTGCTATGTGGAGAATAACCAAGAAGAATGCCTTCATCTGCTCTTGGTTCAAGTTTTCCAAGTTGCTCATCAGTATTCTTAATATAACATTTGCTCCCAAAGATTTTGAAATGCTTCACCGAAGGAGTCTCACCACTCCAGAGCTCATGAGGTGTTTGAGTGCTGTTTACTCGGACATTTGTTTTGTTAAGAATAATAACCGCAGCATGTGCAGCCTCACCCCAGAAAGTTGCGGGAGTACCTGATTCATCAAGCATAGCACGAGCCATTTGTTGGATTGTTCTGTTCATTCTTTCCACAACCCCATTTTGCTGAGGAGTTCTAGCTGTAGAGAATTCTCTTCTTATCCCATGTTCTTCACAGAAATCGAAGAATTCGTTTGAGGTAAACTCCCCACCTCTGTCAGATCTGAGGCACTTAATTTTGTGTCCTGATTCATTTTCAACCAAAGCTTTGAAGGATTTGAATTTTTCGAATGCTTCATCTTTGTGCTTCATAAGCCCTAACCAGACAAACCTGGAGAAATCGTCAATGAATAATATCAAGTATTCTTCTCCTCGAGGTGTCCTTTTCCTGAATGGACCACATGTATCTGTATGTACTAGCTCAAGAGGCATGCTAGCTGATCCTTCCTTCTCTGGAAAGTTAGTTCTGGTTTGCTTTCCAAACTGGCATGATTTGCATATGGTGTTGTCTGGAATTTTGATATCTGGAAGATCGCGAACTGCTTGATATTTGCATGCTTTCCTTATTTGTGAAAAGCTTAGATGCCCCAACCTCCGATGCCATAACCAGTGTTCATCATCCTTGCTCAAATAGCATTGTTGTGGTCCTTCTTCAAATATGTATAGATTATTTGGAGTCCTTCTTCCTTTGATCACTGTTTTACCTGTATCAAGGTCACGAACACAACATCCATTTGATCTAAATATTACCTCTGTTCCTTGATCGCACATCTGACTGACACTCAGAAGATTATGCTTCAATCCATCAACATACAAAACATTTCCAGCTTTGACCTTCTCTTTCAATGGAGCAACACCTTTTCCTTTTATGGCTGCAGAGATGTCGTTTCCAAAAGAGACTTTCTTCCCCTTTTTTAATGCGGTATATGACTCAAGTTTTTCTTTGTCCCCTGTCATATGCTTCGAACATCCGCTGTCAATGTACCATAGACTTTCTTGACCTTCTGCATAAAAGGCTATCCCACATCTTTCTGGTTGCGGTTCCTTTATTCTCCATGTTCTGACATTTGAGGTTTGTTCCTTCTGAGTTGTCTTCCGGAAACTGCTCCTGCATTCAGAGTCTTCATGACCAAAGTTATTACAAATAGAGCATTCAACTTCATTTTCAAGAACCGAAAAGTTGTTATAAGTCCTTTTCATGGTTCCAGTCATTCTCCCTTGCTTTTGAGCTTCTCTAGTCATGATTGTCTTGTAGGCAACACATTGAGCTGCTTTGTGACCGAAGTTATGGCAAGAAAAGCATTGGCCATTAAAGAAACTTCTGCGATAATCAGATCTATCATCCAACCGATTGTAGCTTCTATTCACATTCATTCTTGGAGCAAATTGGGAAGATTTTACCTGAGGCTGATTGTAGCTTTTGTTTGTCCTTAAGGCAGTTTGTCCCCGAGTTTCTTGATGGTCTTTATTTGTTCTTGAGGTAAATTGTCCCTGATTCACCTGATGACTTTTATTTGGCCTTTGCTCGCTTCTCCTTGCTGCATCAAGATAGCTTTTAGAGGTGGATGCTTGAGATGTTTCTCCATTATATCCAAGACCTGTCTTGATCAGAGGAGATCGCTGCACATTGATAATCTCATCCAAGGTTTCAGATCCTTTAACAAATTTAAGATTAATCGCTTTTGTTTTCTCAATCTCCTTTTTAAGACAAACAATCTCACATTCCAATTTTTCAAGATGTTTTTCCTTTTCATCAATTTGAAATTGTAGAGTATCAATGATCATATTCTTTTCTTCTATACATCTCTTGAGTCCAGTAATTTCATCATAAAGGTTATCCATATCTACAGCATCCATATAATCATCATCTTCAAATGCCATTAACAACTTATATTCATTACCTCGTTCATCTTCATCACTGTTTGATAGACCATCACTATCTTCATGAGTGTAGTAGCTTTTCTTATTTGCACTCTGTTTCTTGTTCCATCTAGCAGGTTCCTTTCCCTTGTCATTCTTATCTTTGTGAGGACATTTGGCAGCATAATGACCTACTCTTCCACATTTAAAAGGTAACTTACCTCTGAACCTTCCAGAACCTCTTTGAAGATTTCTGACGAAATTTGATTCTTCTTCTTCATCTTCTGGCATGTGACTTGTCTCATAATAATCTTCTTTGCCTGAAGCCTTGAAAGCAGCCTCTCTTCTGTCTGATGGACCTCCTTTTCTCATTTCATAAGCAGTTAGAATTCCGTGAAGCTGAGACATAGTAAGAATTCGTAGATTTTCCTTTTCTTCTATTGCAGACACTTTAGATTCAAATTTGGGGGACAATGATCTTAGAACCTTTTCAACCACAATAGCCTCTCTTATTTCTTCACCCAAGTTTTTCATGCAATTAACAATCTCATCTACCCTAAGGAAATAGTTAGCCACACTTTCATCATTATACATTCTGAGAGTCTCATACTTAATCCTGAGAGTTTGAAGTTTAGCACGCTTTACCTGTTCGTCTCCTTCATAGCTCGTGACAATTTTGTCCCATATTTCTTTTGTGGATTTATAGTGCATCACCTTCATGAATTCTGATTGGGATATACATCCTAATAGAGTACTGACTGCTTTCGCATTTGTTTCATACTTCTTTTTCTCGGCTGGATCTGTAGGAGTAGCTGAAGGAAAAGTGTAGCCTGACTCTACGATGTCCCAAACTTCTGTACCAAGAGATTGAAGATAGGCAGTAACTCTTACCTTCCAATAATTGAAGTTTGTCCCATCAAAAACCAGTGGCCTGATTGATGCTTCTTTCTCGTAGTTGCTCATGATGAATGATCTACCTTCAAGCGATCAAGCTTCTCTGAAGGACCTGCTCTGATACCAATTGTTGGAAATAATACTGAGAGGGGGGGGTGAATCAGTATTATCAGATCAATAATACTTTTCAAATACTCTGAAACATATACGCGGCTTCAGTTAAGTGAACCAGCGTGTACACGCTACTGTGTCTAAAGAAACCAGCGTATAACCAGAAAACTTATGATTCAGTTAGTTTATCTTCAGTAAATGCATCAGGACATTATTAACCATTTTAAAAGTAAACAGATGCAGTATAACAGATCATCACACAAAAAGCCACACACATGAACACCATGATATAAGGTGGAAACCCAATGTGGGTGAAAACCACCTGTTGCAAGTCGTCTCTATATTTCTTTAATAAGAACTTCAGTTTACAATCTTTTGTACTGGTGCAGCCTTATACCAGTACGCAGGCTACAACCTGCAGAGGGCTACAACCCTCTCTCGTTCTCCAAACTTCCTTGGAAGGGAGCTCCAACCCCCTTTGCTCTTGTACTAGCTAAGATACTAGTACGTAGGTGCAGGCCTACAATCTTCTTTCCTTCAGGTACCACTTTTCATACATTTTCAGACTAGATATTCCTGAATCACAACATTACAATCTGAAGACCACAATTCATTCAACTTTCATAGCAGATTACAAAACAACCAATACTTGCATCAACAATCTCTGAATCACTGAACCACTGATACCCTGTCAAACCCAGTCACCAGAACACAGAGCAGACTACAAAACTCTGCAATAACAGTCAGACCCAACTGCAAACCCAAAAATCAAGCTTCAAAAGATATACGCTACTTCAATGAGAGAAACCCGCGTATACACGCTCTTTTAACGAAGACAACCTGCGTACAGATCTAAAAATAAATTCTCTCAACTTGCAGCTGTACCAGACATCAGTTAGATCCAGAACATAACATTGCGTCAGTATGCAGATCTAGAAATACGCATAATCAACCATATCATTATAGAGCATTTCAAACCATTAGATCCCGATCTGTCCTTAGATCTAGTCTTCCATCAACCGATGTGATCTCTCCTTAGCTTAGATCAAGCAACCCAGAACCTGCATACGAGATCTCTTTCTTTATCAGATATTCAAGACCTTTTTTTTTAATATCTATGCCTAATGATCTTCTTCTCCTTATATAGCCTTAGGCCTTGCTCAATACCAAGGGCCAAAACCATAGAAATCCAATACCATCAGCTTCAAAACTAGAGATCAACACGTCTATCGAGATACTTTGGTCCAAAGACATAGGCTCAAGTACCGAGGACTAACTACCACGGACCAAAGGGAAGCTTCCCGACATATACGCCCTTTTAAGTTCATGCATCTGCGTGTATACGCGACTTCGTATGTAGCTCACCTGCGTATACGCGACGTAGACTGTAGATCACCAGCGTGTATATGCAACTTGGGCATAATTAACCTGCGTATATGAGATTTCTCTTCATACTTGTAGTCTGGACTGAGATCTGTCATCAAAGAGAGTTGCCATCAAGGACAACACCTGTATCGTAGCGCCACACCTATGCCAAAATGCCAACACTATGAGTTGCAGGATGCTATTTGTGGATGATTGGTCATGTTGGTAAAAATAGATGGACTTATATTTTTAGACATATGGGCGGAGTCTATTTTTAGACTCCCAGGCTAAAAATAGAACAGTCGAATATTATTAGCTCTTAATAATATTTGGACTCTAAACATTATCTTATCCTCTTGGAGCACTTCAGTTCGAGCTACAGATGTGGGACATGCAACTGCCAGAAGGAAATACGCTTTTCTTATGGGTCAGTTGAGCTATTACATGAAGGACTTCAGTTAGAACTCAAGTGGTTGAGTTTGGTGGAGTTGATTGAGGAGTTGATGGAGTTGTGTTCAATTTGACTTAGTTGAACTAGTTGTATTTAGTCTAACTGCAGAATACACTAGTGATGAGTGATGTGAATTAATTATTAATTAATTCACTAATTATTAACTCATAAAGCAACTGAAGAATACATTAGTTAACTCAGTGCATGGACAGTTCAGTGGAGACAAGTGTTAGAGGTGAGTGAAAGGGCAAGACAGCTGTCAGTTGTGACTATAGTTGTGCATGAGATTTGCACAATCAATGGATTGAGTATTGCCAATGAGGATTGTGTGGTTCAGCCAAGGGAAATATGAGTTTGGATCAACAATTCTCAACTATTCTCATGCAGGATTGCGCAGTGGAGGCAGGCAAGCAGCGAAGGAGATTTGAACCTATGATTGATTCAGATCTGAGCTAGTTTGTGTGTAACAGGTGGAGATAGTACTGAGTACTTGTGAGGAGTATTGTACTATGTATTGTTACATGTTCTCAATCAATATAATATATAGATAATTGGGGGTTTTCAGCTGTATGCTTTCTCCGGTTACATACTGTGTTGATATGTGTTATTGATGTGTTTCAATGTGCGCATGCGAATGTTTTAATTCAGCAAAATTGATGATCAACGTAGAGGAGGTTATGTATTATGCATGCATTCCGCAAATAGTGTATAATCAGGATAATCTCTATGAATAAGTGTTATATTATTCAAAATTTCTACATGGTATCAGAGCAGAGTTGATCATCAGATCTATTATTCAGAAAGTGGTTACATTTTATTTCTTCAGGCAGAGTACGTAATCGGGCCAGGTAGCCTCTGGATTCATCCTTCCTTTGGAAGGTGAGATATTCGGTAAAAGTCCATACAATCAATCTCTGTATGAGAAATACTTTGTTCTCACGAATTTTAGATCAGAAGCGGTTGAGTTTTAAGCTGGTGGAATTCGAATTTGCAGCAGTGTTTTCTTGGTGTCAAAGTTAAAAGGTCTTTCAACGAATTGCAATTGGAGTATGCTCTTAAGGGTAGCTTGAATTATATTGCATGGAAAGACAGGATGGAGGCGATGTTAGATGACAATGGGCTGAAGGAGTTCATAGAGGCTGAAGTCCCAAAACCTATTGATGCTGCTGAAGCTGTGGCTTGGAAAAAGAAGACAACAAAGTGTCAAAGGATTCTGTTGGAGGGCATGAAGGATCACATTGTATCCAGCCTGCATGGAAAGGCTTCTCCATACTTGATGTGGAAAGTGTTGATAGATTTATTTCAAAGCAAGAGTGACCAGAGGAAGTTGGCGCTCAAGGATAAACTCAGAAACATTAAGTGTGAGAATGGAGACAGTATGCCCAGGTATCTCACGAAGTTCACCCAATGTCGGGTTGAGCTGGGAAGTGTGGGGGTGACTGTCGATGATGAGGACTTGGTGAGCTTGGCTCTCCTTGGTCTTCCGAAGAGTTGGCATTCCTATCAGGACTCTGTCAATGGTTGGGAGAAATTGCCAGGATGGGAGAGACTTTGGTCAAATCTTGTGCAAGAGGAGATCAGGCGGAATACCAGGGACGAATCTTCATCAAAGGCATCTGATGAAGAAAATTGTGCTTTGGCTGCCAAAGCAAAGAAGGTGAAGGAGAAGGGTTCTCTTTCCGAATCCAGTTCTTCCAATGATGGGAAGAAGGTTGACAAATCAAAAGTGATATGCTTTCGTTGTCATGAGGTGGGCCATTATGCTTCTAATTGTCCATGGAGGAAATCTAAGAAGGGATCCGGGGAAGGATCTGAAGGTGAGGCACTTGCTTCATAGTTTGAGTTGGATTTCACACTCTTCGCATGCATGGTTTCATCCATGGTGGGAAGTGGTTGGTTTCTTGGCAGTGGAGCTTCTTTCCACATGATCGGTGACAAGAGTTTGTTTCGTACTTTGGAAGAGAAAGATCTCCAGATACTCATAGTGATGGGTAATGATGAGAAGTATAGTGTCTCAGGTGTAGGCACTGTTATTTTTCAGAGGGAGCATGGAGCTCGCCTTACCTTGACCGATGTCAAGTATGTACCAGGACTGGAGAGAAACTTGGTGTCAATCGCGATGCTGGAAGACAGAGGCTATGATGTAGTCTTCAGTAAGGGAAAGGTTTTCCTTAGACACATCATCACTAGACAGGTGAAGCAGATTGGTTCACGGGTCAAGAACCTGTATGCTCTTGAGGTTCAAGATGCATGAAAAGCCTTGAGCAGCGAGGCAACTGATGGAGACTTGGTGGTTGAGAGGGAGCGTATATTACCTCTCAACATGCAGAGCCAGAAGAAGTCTCAGACGATTGTGGAGGAGCCACAATTGGTGCAGCAGCTTCAGGAGGTTGTGGAGCAGCCAAAACAAGGGAAGCTGAGAGGAGATCGAGTAGAGACATCTACTCATGCAGAGACCTCCAGTAGGGGGAAACTTCGAGCCAGGTGGGCTGAGGGATCACATGCAGCCATACCTCTAGGTAGGAGGTGGGGCGATATAGAGTGATTGTCCCAAGGAGGAGGGGCAGGATCCTTGAGGTACCCAACCTCTTGGATGAGACCTTGCTACGGGAGCCCCGATGTGGAGTAGCAGGAACTGATTGATTGGGTAGAGACAGATGCGGATGGAGCAGCAGAGAGAGCAACAATGTAGGGAATCCCAGGACAACGCATAGCTAGCAGGCTGCAGCAATGCGAGAGGCACAAGTGTTTTGCACAGTGCTAGGTGGCACAGAGAAGTGTGCAATGGTGCGAGATGCATGGAGATGTTGTAGTAGCGCAGATGTCAGAGAGGGAGCACTTGTCAGCAACAGGTAGAGCTTCAGCATCAGAGTATGTTCCTAGCCCAACAGAGTGGTTAGTTGGGAGTGTTTTTGTTCCAAGTGTTGTTGGAGCAAGTGGATAGGGCAAATGTGTTGCATGCAGAACATTCCAGAGTTGCAGGATAAGGGTTGCAGATAATCCATATCTTGTTGAGAGGGAGTGTTGAAAATGCAACAAGATGATGGAGCTTAGTGGAAAGGAGTCGCCTTCACTAAGTGGGCCCGCAGGCTATTTTTGGCGCAAAGTCTATTTTTAGACTATGTCTATTTTTAGACATATGGATCATGGTCTATGAGTTGCAGGGTGCTATTTGTGGATGATTGGTCATGTTGGTAAAAATAGATGGACTTCTATTTTTAGACATATGGGCAGAGTCTATTTTTAGACTGCCAGGCTAAAAATAGAACAGTCGAATATTATTGGCTCTTAATAATATTTGGACTATAAACATTATCTTATCCTCTTGGAGCACTTCAGTTCGAGCTATGGATGTGGCACATGCAACTGCCAGAAGGAAATACACTTTTCTTATGGGTCAGTTGAGCTATTGCATGAAGGACTTTAGTTAGAACTCAAGTGGTTGAGTTTGGTGGAGTTGATTGAGGAGTTGATGGAGTTGTGTTCAGTTTGACTTAGTTGAACTAGTTGTATTTAGTCTAACTGTAGAATACACTAGTGATGAGTGATGTGAATTAATTATTAATTAATTCACTAATTATTAACTCATAAAGCAACTGAAGAATACATCAGTTAACTCAGTGCATGGACAGTTCAATGGAGACAAGTGTTAGAGGTGAGTGAAAGGGCAAGACAACTGTCAGTTGTGACTATAGTTGTGCATGAGATTTTCACAATCAATGGATTGAGTATTGCCAATGAGGATTGCATGGTTCAGCCAAGGGAAATACGAGTTTGGATCAGCCATTCTCAACTATTCTCATGCAGGATTGCGCAGTGGAGGCAGACAAGCAGCGGAGGAGATTTGAACCTATGATTGATTCAGATCTGAGCTAGTTTGTGTGTAACAGGTGGAGATAGTACTGAGTACTTGTGAGGAGTATTGTACTATGTATTGTTACATGTTCTCAATCAATATAATATAGATATAGTTGGGGGTTTTCAGCTGTATGCTTTCCCCGGTTACATACTGTGTTGATATGTGTTATTGATGTGTTTCAATGTGCGCATGCGAATGTTTTAATTCCGCAAAATTGATTATCAACGTAGAGGAGGTTATGTATTATGCATGCATTCCGCAAATAGTGTATAATCAAGATAATCTATGTGAATAAGTGTTATATTATTCAAAATTTCTACAAGTATGAGGTAAGTTTTTTGGATAGCTATCTCCTATATTTAATTTATGGGGGTCTGAGTTGTCTCTTTGGTTTTAGTGTCAGATCCCATGTAGCAAGTTAACCAACTGCTCGGGAAAAGTAGTCAAGATTCTCAAAATACCTCATTTCCTCAGGCTCATTCCTTAATGTCTTAATAGTAACTTGAAGCTTCCTATTTTCCATCTCTAATATCTTATTCCTTCTTAGAATAGATGATTATAATGGAAAAGAACACACGGTACTTACTTTCTTGAGCTTCCTAAATTGGGGTGTTGCAAAGATAATAACAATAAATTCTTTCTTTTCTTCCTCCTTTGAATAAATTTCAAAGATAATAGCAAGGCTTTCCCCCAAAGCTACTCATGTTGGTTCTTGTGTTACAACAAGATTTTCTATTCTCATCTCCTCGCCAGTTGTAGGGTCAACAATATTTTGACTATCTCCCATCTCACCTACTAGTTCTTGTGTTTCAGTAGGAGATTTTGCTTCAGAATTCTCTATTGGTTCTTGTGGAGCAACAAAGGCCTCTACTTGTGTTGCAACTCCTTCACCTTCCATGCCTATTGGTTCTTATGTTTTTATAAGGGTTTCTTACTATATGTGTTGAGTTGCAACCACAAGGGTATACCTGGTTCTCTTTTTCTTTAGGATTGGCACATAAGGTGGCCTCTTAATCATTCTCCTTAATCACTTGGTAGGGGGTTTACTACCTATGATCTCCACATTAATGTCATGATTGTCCTCATACTTCTATGGACTTGTAGTGTTTCTTTCAAGTATTTCTTCTTACATAGGTAAAGGGGGGTATTCAATAGCCAGGGGAGTTGCAATAATATACACCTCAGTTGTAGATCCGAGAATGGAAATAGTTGTAGCTCCTTGAATTGTAGCACTATCATCCCACAATAGTTGCAACCTTTACTTCTCCTATTGGTGGAGTTGCATCTTTTGTAATTTAGTGAGGGCTCTAATAATCTCTTCCTATGTTATGCCTTCTCATTTCAAGGCTCGCTCCACTAATAATTTTATAAGGTAGTGATTGGAAAGGGAAACCCTGGGGCGTCTCGAATGATAAGTCTTCCATGCCTTGGATGATCCAATAATCAAATACGTTTTATGTACACTACTCTAATGTGGCCCTTGTAGGTAATATACCTCTACATGACCATGACTACATCCTCCCATGGGTGTGGTAGTGACCTCATATCAAACCATGTTCCTTTCTTGACGAGGGCTTCCCAAGGATCAAGAAATTGTTCCATGATATTTGGATTTGATATTCTACTACAATATCATCTTTATCTTGTTTGTGGTAGCCATGTTACCTTAGCTAAAATATCTTTTGTAACTTCCACAACTATACCAGCTACCACTAACTCTTTTTTTTTTAAATTTAGAGCAAACACTAGGGCTACTTCATCATTGTACCCATGTAATCTGTGGACATATTTAGTCTAACCCCCCTGTTGAAACATTTCCCAAATGTGATTAGACACCTTCAACAACAAGGTTCCTGTAGGTTTTCTATGGATGAGGTAGACTCCCATGGTTTCCATTCTTCCCAAGATTCATCCTACTATTGCACGACAATGTGGATTTCTAATTATGGAAGGAGGGATTTCATGACGAAGGATTATGTTACTGGTGGTGGAAGTGGTAGTGATCCGAGTGATTTTAAATCAAATGGTAAAGTCAAATTATGTCAATCAATGTTATCCATTATGCAAATCATTGGGAAACATACTTGTCCCGACTTTCCATAAGTGGCTCTAACTTGTACCTCTGTTGTGTTGGTGTCTCGGCCCCACAAATGGCTCAAATTCATGTTTCTATCATACTTGTAGCATGAACATAGAGTTGTAACAACAACGTTGGGCAGAGTCACAACAATAGTCACAATTGGAATTTTAACAACGACATCAGTTGACCATGGTGCCACGACAGGAAGTATCGTTACCAGTTCTAACCAATAGAATTGTAATATTAGAGCTTCAGTTTTGAACTTGTAGCAACAAAATTTTGGAGTTGCGACAACTGTGTCTTATCCCTAAGTTGCAGTAACAATTTTGAATAGAGTTGTAACAATGATATTTTGACAATGGGATTGTGGCAATAATGGTCTAGCAATAGAATTGCAACAACGAGTTTCAGAGTTGCAGCAACTTGACCATGTAATGGAGTTGCAACAATAATAGTGTCCTCTCCTACATATCCTGGAAGTCACTTTATTAGCAAAAAAAGGAAAATAATATGTGTATAAGTAGAAGGGTCCTAAAATAACCATCAAGAAACCATGAAGTTCCCTTCTAATTTTTTTTTTTTTTTTTACCATTCTATTCTTTTAACATGTCATGCGTTAGTTTAAATTGGTTTTCACATGACATGTACTCCGATATGCCCCTAAGGGTTTTCATACATGAGCTTTTTTCTTCAAGGTGGAAGAATGAGTCATCCTATAGGGATTTTGGCTTTCTAGACAATTTCCATTATTATCATACCATCCATTAGTAAGCTTCCTCAAAAATATCTCTTTTGATAAGCACTGGTGATACAGGAAAAGCCTATGTCCATTGGCCATTAGAGGAATTATTGCTTCATCAATAGTATGAGGCTTTATAGATCCGTTATCATATATTTTATCAATATCGTATAGTCAAAGTCATATAATGTGGAACTTCCCTTTGAAGTCTTTGAACTTGGGGTCAAACAATAATTCTTAGTCTCTGGCTTTAAATTTCTTATTTTTGATGAACTTATTGTTTCATCTAGCCCTCTGATATTATATCATTATGGTTTGATGTAGATAAACTTGACATAGTTCATCTAACTCATTGATCTAGAGGAGCCTTTGCTTCTGAGATTCTGATAAGTCTAGTACAAGTTGTACAATTATCCTTGGCGTTTGGATTTGTATTTCAATAGGAAAAAGCACTCTCTTTCCATATACTACATGTGGAAAACATTTGGTAGTTGTTATCCAGGTTCTTTTTATAGGCCCATAATGCTTCAGGGAGTTGATCAACCAAGTCCTTGAGGTGCAATCTGACAATATTGGTGATGATGGGCTCAAGGATCTTGTTAGTCTGCTCCACTTGTTCATTCGCCTTTGAATGATATGATGTTGTTACCCTATGCTTGATCTTGTAGGCATCCATTAATTCCTCAACAATCCTTGAAGTAAATAGAATTCCTTCACTAGTCACTATCTCTCAAGGTATCCTGAACAGTGTGAAAATTTCTTCATGGAGAAATTCCACCACTTCCTATTTGGTTGCTACCGATAGTGCTTTAGCTTCCATCCATATTGTAACATAATTTGTGTAGATCAGGATGTAGGAATTTTGATGGGAAGGGGGATATATTGGCCCCACACATTTGTCAAAGGGTTCCAACACTAGTTGAGCTTGCAATGACATCTCATATATCATATCTATTCATAAATTCCTTGGCGTCTTTGAAAATAGAGGGCCAGTAGTACCCCTGATGGTGTACCTTGTACCCAATTCTTTTGTTGGCAAAGTGGCCCCCACATGAGCCGTCATGGCAAGCTTTCAACATTTTGTAGACCTCATCTTCTCATACACATCTTCTGATAATAAAGTTAGGTCTTTTGCAGAAAATACAACCATTGATCCATGGGAATCTTCCACTTTGTATAATAATTTTTTATCGCTCTTTTCAAGTCAAGTGATGCAAAAGCTTGCCTACAACCAAGTACTTAGCAATATATGTGAACCATAGAGAGTTAATAGATACTGTGAAGAGATGTTTTTTAGGAAAATAATCTTTGACTTGGGGCTCATTTTCGTTAGATGTCAATCTAGAAGAAAATCAATGACTACATTATCATTCCATGTTTATTTAAGATGTTAATATCAAACTCCTGCAAATAAAAGAAACCATCTAGTAACTCAACCATTAGTCATTGGTTTCCATGTTAAGTGCATAATAGCAGCATGATCAGTATGTAATATAATCATATACCCTATAATATAATGTCTAAATTTATTTATTGCATGAATAATGCCAAGAAATTCTTTTGTCAGTCACTATGTAGTTCAATTCTGTTGGTGAGATATTTTTGTTGATAAAGTATATTGCATACATATTGTTCTCTTCTTATTTCCCTAAGATAGCTCCAATGGTAGTATCTAATGTGTTTATTGAGATGTGAAAGGGAAAGGACCAATTGGGCCCTCTTAGAGTAGAAGATTGCAACACTTTGGACTTTAGTTCCTCAAAGGCATGTTGTCAACTTCCTTCCCACAAAAACTCTACATTTTTGTTAAGTAAAGCAAATAATGGATGTGTTATTTGTGAAAAATATTCAATAAATCAAAGATAGTAACTAGCATGACCTAGGAAACTGTGTACTTCTATTTGTGATTACGTAATAGGCAAGTGGACTATTACTTCAATCTTTGTCAGATCCACTTGGATTCATTTAGCAGAGATATGATGCTCTAATACAATGCCATCAGTCAACATCATCTTACACCTCTCATTACCAAGGGAAACATTATTTTCCTTACACCTTATTAAAGTTTTCTCCAAATTATCAAGAGCTTCAAACTCATTTCCATAAGTGGTGAAATCATCCATGCACATATCCATGCAATCAAGGACAAGTTCCTAAAATATACCTATTATTGCTCTATGAAAGGTGGTTGCAGCATTGCATAATCTAATTAGAAAGACATGATATGTAAATATCTCGCATGGATAGGTGAATGTTGTTTCTTCTTGGTCCTAAGGAGTGACTTGGATTTGATTGTAAACACTGAATCCATGAAGGAAATAAAAGTACTTCTTCCCTACTAGTGTATCTAAGACTTGGTCAATGAATGAGAGAGGGAAATGATCCTTGTGTGTTGCTTTATTTAGTTCCTTTTAGTACACACAGATCTTCCACTTACCATTCCTTTTCGAGACTATGACAAGAGAGGAGAAGCATTGATTGTCAGATATTAGGTAGACAAAGCCTGTTGTGAGAAACTTTTGTAGCTCCTCTATTACTATTTCTCTTAGTGTAGGGTTCATCCTATGTTAAGGTTGTTGAATTGGTTAGGATCCTTCCTTAATGTAAATGTGATGTGTACACAAGCAAGGAAGGATCCCCTTCATGTTTGAATAAGTCCAAACAAAATAATCATTGTGATTTTGCAATAGTTTAACCAATCACACTTTTTGCTCTTCTCTTAGCCCTTGATTAATTTCAAGGTTTTTCTAGGGTTGATTTCAATTGTATCTAAAGTTGACCCTTAGTATTATTTAGTTAAGGATTCACGTTCGATAAGTGAAGCACTTGTTGAGGCTATAGAGGCTTCAACATCAGGTTGCAGTATGTGGTCAAGAGCATGTGTGTCAGAGGATGAGGAGGAGGAGGCAATGAAATCATTGATTTCATCATCCTTAGTTTCCTCCCTAATGGTGAGATATTGTCCAACGATGAGGACTTGATGAACTACCTCTTCCTCATCACTATTATCCCCATCATCCCATAAAGGTGTTTCAAGATTTTCACTGTGCTTGGCCGGAGGATATAAGGTCAATTATTTAGTGGAGGTTCCATGGGATATTGTCATATTCCCAAATCTACAACCAATATTCACATCTGCAATGGCTAGTCATGGCCACCCAAGGATTAGGGTGTATTCCCCCAAAGAGGATTTAGGCTGGAAAACCATAAAGTTGGTAGGATACTCCCATGAGATTATAGATATTACTATGTCCTCCAGAATTCCTTCCATTTTAATTGTTGACCTATCAACCAATCGAAGCATAGTGGGGGTTCATCTAAGGCCAGAGAGGCCTACGACATCCATGGTTTCTAGCATCATAAAATTAATGGTGACACCTAAGTTAATTAGCATGTTTGGAATAATAATATTACTAATTTGCATGTGAATAACTAGGCTACCAGGATTGAAATATTTTGCTGCGAAGAACCCCCCATCTTGAGATCTGATAATTTTTCCATAACATGGACTTTTTGGGGATATTTCCTTCTTTGGCCCAACCTTCTCAAATAGAGTTCCCTCACCGCTTTTGGGTAAATTAGCACATATTTAAGAGATTGGAAAAGTGGGATATTGAGACACACATTCTTGAGCTCTCCTAATAAATCAAATTTTGGTCGGGTTATAGGTTTTTCTCAATTTAGTCTTTCAAGGTAAGGTGGTTCTTGAATTTTGGGGCTTACATGCTCATTTCTTAAAGGTTTAGGAGATGATTCCTAGCTAAGTTCTTCATTTTGAGCTTCCCCAATGAGATCTTCAATTGCATTGTAGGATGCTCTTTAGTCAATTTCTTCCCAGATGTAAGGTGGATATCATGGAAATCTAGGGAAGATATACAATAATTTGGGTAGGTTGCAATCCCAAAAGCTTGTGCTAGTTGAGTTAGCCTACCATAATTGGGGATAACTATGGGTTGTGCATGAAATTGCGGTCGTGGAGGGGAGGATGTGGATGCTTGCATTTGACGAGAAGGAAGGAGTTGCATAGGTGGATACATAGGGGTATATTAAGGGCCTCCATACAAAGGATTTCTCCACCCCTACTTCTAGAGTTGTTGAGAGAGAGGAGGAGGAGCCATCCATGGCTGAGAAGGTAAGCACCATTGTTGAGAGAAATACAACATGAAAAGGATTAGTCCAACAAGAATTAAAAAGAGGGTTCTTGGATCAAACCTTATGGCTTTTGTGACCACAGTTATTTTTTTGCAACAAAACAAATATGTTTTGGCTCTTCCACTTCTTGATGGACAACTTTTAGTTTGGGTAGATATGCATATCTACTCAAAGGATGCTCTTTGCTACATATGGCACAAATTTTGATATGATCCAATGGGAATTCCTATAGTAGATGATTCTTCTACATTTTGGGTAGAATATTTCTAATGCTAATTCTTCCTCCTCCTTCTTTTCCTACAAGGTATCTAGCTGGGAGCCCATTGTGCTTAATGAATAAATTTTGAAGTTCTCCAACATGTTGCCAATTTTTGCTCTAATTACCACTGCACAAATAGTCTTATTGATCCTCGCTAGTATACCTTTGGGTCCTTTTTCAATCTCAGAAGTTCCTCATGAATATCGCTAACATAGTTCCATGATGTCATCAAAATTTTCTACAAGATATCCCCTCCACTTGAGGAGTTCTATACAATCATATTTGATCCCTTGCAATAATGACATGAAGTGTCTCTAGATCTAAGTTTCTTTTTTGTGATCTTTGTAAATTGTAGTGGAATATCTCAACATAGTCTTTAATATTTTTGTCTACGTGTTGGGTAATTCACAAGGATTATTCTATTTGATCCTTGTCCTTGCAGTAATCCTAACATTTTTCCAATAACTTCTTTTTTGGTTGGGCATGTCTTGATGATATCCTTCCCCAAGTCCATGAACCAACATAGTTCGGTGCATTCAAAGGTAGTAGGAAAGAGTTTCAACTTCTACACAACAGAGACATAGTCATAACTTCTGAAAAGCATGTCGAACTCTAAGAGAAAGGTGTTGGGGTCTTCTTTTGAGAGAAAATTTGGCAAGGACGAATGCATAATGTTTTTCATATTAGTTTTCCTTTATGATTCGCTAATTGGGAATTCGAAGGAAGAGAACTACTCTTCCTTAACTTTGTAGGCCATTTCTTCTAAAGAATTATCTTCTTTCCCAAATGGTGCCTTGGAAGATTAAGGAAAAACTAGCTTTGTGTGGAATTGCTTGTCGAGAAAATATTATAGGATTAAAGCTTCTACAGAGACAGAAGATGAAGGCCGCATGAATTTAGATTTTACTTCCAAGGATTCATATTTCTATTTGGCTAGTGAACTTGTTGTAAGAGTCAAATAATGAGGTTGGATGTGCCCTCTTTCGTTAAGACCTACACCATTAGTTTGAGGGATATTTTTGACAAATATACCAAATTGATATTTACTCATATGAATCTATCAAGTCATTTTTTCAAAACAAATTGCTGAAAAATAAAAATGAGAAGAACAATGAATTAGACCTATCTTGAAAGAAAAAAAAAATCTATAAAGCACTAGATAACAACAAGTAAGATCACACAATAACTAAAGACATCAAGCAACACAATAGAGGTTGTACTATTAATAGTTCCCCAACAACAATGCAAAAAATGACAGGCCTTTAAATTACCTTTCTAATTGTTTAGAGAGACAAACCAAACACTATTCATTTAATTGACAACCTTGGGTTCATAGGGAACTTGCAAATTGTCATGCACCTTATATGCTAGTACAATTGTGTATGTGTCTGAATTTGTAATAACTAAATCATTGCCACAATTCAAGACATAAAGATGATTTTACAAGTCACTAGGTAATCTAAATCACACCTTCAATCCAATCCACACTTGCAAGAATGTAAAAGCACACTATTTAATCTATGTTGCATAAAATTAAATTTCACTTTTAGGAAGGAATCGCTCTTGCATGCAAGTAAATCACACCAAAATCTAAGGGTGACTTTCTCAAGTATTAAAATGGTCTTGATTATTGTAGCTAGTATGCAGTTGCATGTGCAATGAAATGCATTCAATCAAAAACCATTGATTCACACTTGCTTATAAAGGAAACATAACCATAAACCAAATGCTTGATACAATAATAGATCCAAACTATCCAATAAAACATAGTTGTTATGATTATGGGAATAAATCCATCTTTAATAATACAATAGAGTTGTAGCAATGGGAGTTGTAGTAACAACCCTAACTCACGAGATGTTATAAATCCTTCACGAAATAAATTAATGGGTAAATGAAGATAACACTAACATCTAATTTGCAACAATAACCCTATAATTCAAATTTGCTACAATGTAATTCATTGTAGTTGCATCAATTACTGATTCAGAGTTGCAATGATACAAAAACAAAGTAAATGTAGAAATAGAGAGAAATAGAAATTGCAACTATATCTATGCTATGGATACAGATAATACCTAGCTATGGAGGGGGCCCTACCTTCTTATATGAGTAACTGGTTATAAAAACAATAGAATGTGAATGCTCAACACACCATTACTTGAACTAGAGAAAAAAGGAATTTAAATTGTAAGAAATATGGAAAGTACAATAACTTGTTCTTCTCTCTCAATTCTTAGTTTTTGGTTAAGTAGTTACCCAACTCAAGGAAAGCAAAGAGTTTTTATACAAGATGTTTTCTATCTAAATAAATAAAATATGTGGATGGATAACCATGAGGGTGAGGTTCATCTTGTTACATTGATTTTCTTATAAAATGGAAAAAAGTGGGCATCGACTGACTCGATTTAACTGTGCAATAGGTGGTGGCTGAGTTACCCTCTTTTCTTGGTCATCCAATTGCTCCTGTCATCTTCCTACATGATAAATCATTCATTGATTGCATAATTGGTCCAACACTGATAGTTGGGTGGTTGATTGTCGCACTAGCACAATAGGAGCAAAGTTGCAACATTATCGTCATACTTGTAGCAATAGGAAAAAAATGGATAGTTGTAGGATGTAACACTGTCGGGGGTAGTATGAGTTGCAACAACAATATTAGGGGCAAAACGAGTCACACCAACAAGAATCATAGCACCAGAGTTGTAGCAATTGTTGAAAAATGCAGCAAGAAATTCTCAATTTGATTTTGCCTTGATTAAATTGAGAAAATTTGAATTTCCACATTAACAAATAACTTGGATGTAGTTAACTTTTGTGACATGGCTTGTGTCACCTAGTTTACTCAGTAAATTCGAGTTGGAGGAGTTAGATTTCAGTTAAGCATGTGTGATTTCTAATTTGTAGCAATCAAGGTCAGTTATTTCAAGTTGTTTTCAGTTAAACTAGTTCCAACTATTGGAGGAACTAGTGGAAGGTCAGTTGTGCAGTGGGACTTTAGTCAAACTCAATGATCATCTAGTTAACTGATCAATCAACCCAAAATAGCTAGTGCATGCAGAGAATTTGAGTTCCCCAGTTGTGGTGGAGATTCCAAGGCAGTGTAACATTAGTTGTAGACTAGTCTTGAGTGTACATGTGTTGCATGCAGTCAAATGATCAACCTTGGGAATTGCACAATCCATTTTGGAGAAATTCCTAAATAATAGGGGCCTAATTTCTCGAGGAATCGCGCAAAGAAATAGGGGCTCAAGCAGAGGTATAAATTGACTAATTCTGGGTCAAAGCTTCTCAGTGAACAGAGATATATGTTATTCACTTATAGGTTTTGCTCAGTTGAGCAAAGCAATTCTAATACATCTCTATTCATCATATTAATGCGAGCATGCATTGGGGTTTTTAGCAATTTCTTTCCCTTGAAAAAATATTGTGTGCACGTGTGTTATTTCTCATTTCATGTTTGTGATTGATGTTCTAAAATTGTAAATTGAATTCCATAGAGAAGTAGAGTAGGTTTGTGTCTTGTGATATTGATTAAAACTTCATGAGCAACTGAAAATCTACACCATAATATCTACATGGTATCAAAGTAGGATTCACATTAGAGAGGGAATTTCGAAGTTGTTTCTCAAGAGGTTCGAATTTGTGGTTCAGTGTAGTAGGATCTCTTCAGAGTTGGGAAGATGACCTTCAATGGGCTGAGGCTAGAGTATGCCTTGGAAGGCAACTCTAATTTCATCGCATGGAAGGATCGCATGGAGTTGGTATTGGATGAAAATGGATTACTAGAATACATCAAGACAAATGTTGCAAAACCACAAGCATATGATGCTGAGAACCTTGCTTAGTGGAAGAAAGATGTAGCTAAGGCGAGGAGAATAATATTGGAGGGAGTACGGGACCACATTGTCACCAATCTCCATGGGAAAGAAACTCCTTATGTAATGTGGTAGACACTAGCATATTTTTTCCATAATAACAACGACCATAGGAAACTGGCACTCAAGGATAAACTTCGAAATATAAAGATGTAGAAGAATGACACTATTCAACAATATCTAAGCAGGTTCACGCAAGTTCGTGATGATTTCAGATGATGATTTGTTAAGCCTAGCCCTTCTAGGCCTTCCCAAGAGTTGGCATAGCTACCAATATTCAGTGAACGGGAGGGGGAAATTATCGAATTAGGAATTCTTATGGCATGAGGACTTCACTTAATGAACCCCCAACATAGCATGCTCATTTGTGGCATACTAAATAATACCTTTAATTTGGCTACATATTGGGAAATGCCTCTAAAAATAATTTTATTTAACCCGCTACCAATATGAACCCAATACACCTTCCCAATTTAAAAAACCCCTAATTTCACTAGATATTGTAGGTTTCCATTTTTTACACCCCTTTATATTTTTCCATTAACTTTGAGCTCAATTTTTTACAACGCAACATATAAAAACCCTTTACCCCCTATTGTATGCTCAATAAATTATGCCATTTTTTCCTCAATATATATCCACCAATATGAATGAACGTGGTATGGTATTGCTCCACCAGTGAAGCCCCCATGGCTTATGATACGATTTGGTATAAGAGGAAATAAAGTGGAATACCAGAGATGGGACTTCATCCAAGTGTGAGGATGAAGAAAAAATTGGATTGGTTGGAAAGGGAAAGAAGGGAAAAGGGAAGAAATATCAAACCAAACTACAATCCAGCCAAGGGGGCAACAACAAAGATTTTTCCACAATTAAATGCTTCCATTGTCATGAATTCGGGCACTATGCCATGAAGTTTCCAAACAAAAAGGCAAGAAAGAATACCTTAGGAGGAGAAATAGGTGAAGCCTTGGCCTCACAGTTCGAGCTTGACTTTACCCTTATCGCATGCATGACTAACACAGTGATGGAGAGAATGTGGTACTTGGACTCTGGTGCCTTGTTCCACATGACAAAGTGTAGAGACTTTTTAAGTGACCTGGAGGAGAAAGATCTCTAGATGCACATCGAGTTGGGGGATGACGAAAGGTATAGAGTGACCTAGATTGGTATAGTCACTTGTCAGAGGGAGTCAGGCTCCCCTCTCAGACTCAAGGATGTCATGTTCGTTTAGAGCCTAAAGAAAAATCTCATCTTTGTTGCAATTTTGGAAGATCGTGGTTGTGATGTGATCTTCAACAAAGGAATATCATTCCTGAGACACATAGCCACGAGAAAGATGAAGCAGACCAGGGTTTGTGTGAAGAACCTGTATAAGCTATATGCGGAAGATTGTGTCGCATTAAGCACTAAGGTGGAGAAAGTGCAGGCTCGCGATGTGGGTGAACTTTGACACAAAAGACTTTGCCATTTGCATGATGATTCCTTGAAGATTATGCAACAATTAACCACTAACTTCCCTAAAGGAGCACTTGAGCATCAGGATGTATGCAAAGGATGTAACTTGGGGAAGTACACAAAATCCACATTCCATGATCAGGATAACAAAGCACATGCAGTCTCAGAAAGGGTCCACTCTGATGTCTATGGACCTTTCTCGACAACCTCCACCACCATACACAAATATTTTGTCATTTTTATTGATGACTTCTCACGGAAGTGTTGGATTTTCTTCAAGTAGAAGAAATAAAATACATTCTCCAAGTTCATAGAATTCAAGGCACTGGTTGAGAAAGAGACGGTAAGAAGGTGAAGGCTTTTAGGAGCGATACTGGAGGTGAGTATGTGTCAAATGAATTAAAAAAAAAAATTGTGTGAAAGAAGGCATTCGACGAGAATTGACAGCACCCCACAACCCACAACAAAATGGGGTGGCTGAGAGAAAGAACTATAGCATTATGGGAGTAGCGAGGGTGATGTTGCATGATGAAGGCCTATCTCTGCATTTGTGGGTTGAGGCATGCAACACAACAACGTATTTTCATAACTGGATTCCTCATCGGATTCTTGGATAGATTACACCAGAGGAAGCTTTCTCAGGGAGAAATCTGGATGTGTTGCACTTCAAGATTTTTGGAGCCTCGGTTTGCTGCCATGTCTCCAAAGAATCAAGGAATAATCTTGAGGTGATAATAAATTTGGGGGTATTTCTGGGTTACACAAAAACTCCTCACAACTACCGTGTGTACTTTCCATCCCTCGGAATGACAGTCATGCAAAGGTATGTAACGTTTGATGAGGAGAAATCTATGTGGTGCTTTCTTGAGAGAGATATTCAAATCTGACCAGAAGAGAAGATTTTAGCTCCAAAGGAGGAGCCTCGGGAAGTTGTGGAGTAGCCACAAGTAGAGGAGCAGACAGTGGAGACATCCACACAAGCAGAACCATATAGAGAAGGTGGAAAAAGAACCAGGGAAGTTGATATACTTGTGCAGGATGGGAGTGAGAATGTGGGAGATCCTTCAAATTTGTTTAGGCAGAGGAGGTCACCTGATTGGTACACTGGTTACATGTCTCTAATGACTGATCTTGTAGAGACTAAGCCATCCTCTTTTGAGGAAGCAGTAGAGAAACTTGTATGGGTTGATGTAATGGTGGAGGAATACGAATCCATTTTCAAGAAAAATGTTTGGGAAGCAGTCCCAATACCAACAAATAAATTAATTTTGCGTTCGAGCTGGATCTTCAAGTTTAAGCATGTAACAGATGGAAACAAACATAGAGAAGTATAAGGCCATATTTTTGGCCAAGGGGTACTCTCAAGTTGAGGGAATTGATTATGAGGAGACCTTCACTCCTATAGCAAGGTTTCATCCATTATATCAATTCTTGCACTGGTTGTGTAGATGGGGTGGAAGATCCACCAGATCGATGTAAAAACAACATTTCTCAATGGATTTATTCAGGAGGAGGTGTACACCAACCTAGATCCATCTTAACTCCGAATATATCAAGCATTGAGAGGGATCAAATCTCTTAAGGTGCAAACCTCTTTTTTTAGTGCAAAACTTGAGGAAAGGTTTGCACCTAGAGAGATTTGATCCCTCTCAGAGCTTGATAGATATAGAGTTAAGATGGATCTAGGCTAGTTTCAGTTGTGTGCGGTCATAAAAAATTTGTTGAACATCTAATTATTTTGATCATTTTAAATATGCCAAATATGTCTAAGATTAATTTGGTTAATTTGATTTTAAATTTGCTTATATCAGTTTTTTGAGATGAGAGAGACTATTAGCAACTTGAATGATGAAATAAAATTTTTGAGTGCAAAGTGAATGGTAGAAAATGTGAATAATAAGAATATAGTCAATTACAAATAATCTTTATTGCAATCATTCTGAAACTATTTTCTTCTACTGTTCTTATTTTCACACCTATTAGTTTTTACATTTTCTCATATCGATAATATGAAAATGACAGTTGAAATCATAATCCATTCAAATATTTAACTCGAGCTACTATAGTAAACACGATACCTTGTCTCTGTTGCTCTCTAATATTAATAGTAGTTTTCTCCAAAGTCAATCATTGTGACTCCCAAATAGTATTCAATGGTAGTTATTTTCTATTACCACATTTGAATGCAAAGTGATTAAAAATGTTGAATGACGGAAAATGGGAATAATAAGAATGTATCCAATTACAAATAGTTTACATTTTTTAGGAAGCAAATCTTTCGGGTAAGTGAACATTTTATTTAGGATGAAAATTCAAGTATTATTTATGGTTGAATTACTGTAACACAGAAGTCAATTCATGTCATGAATATTTTTTATGTTCTTTCACTGAGATAGATTGTGTATGTTTTGGGGTGAGAAGGAGAGATAAGGGGAGATAGAGATATAGATGGAGGAGGGAGAAAGGGAAGAAGAGATACGCAAAGAAAGGGAGGGAGGAAGAGATATATGTGTGGAGAGAGAAGTGTAAAGAGAGAGAGAGAAGATAAAGAGAGAGAGGGAGGGGGAAAGGGAGGGAGAGAGAGATAGCTATATATGGAGAGAGTTTGTGTATGTTTGTGGGGTGAGATAGAGAGATAAAGAAGGAAAGAAAATGGGAGATAGAGATATAGATGGAGGGGATAGAGATGCACTTACACAAAAGCCAATGCACAATATTAATCTAATTACTTTGAAATTATTGTACATCATACATCTAGTTGCATGAAATAAAAAATCAACATCTACACTGAAATCAATGCATCTAGTGCAAACAATCAAATAGGATTAGAAATCAACATCTACACTGAAATCAATGCATCTAGTGAAAGCAATCAAATAGGATTAGAAATCAATATCTACACTGAAATCAATGCATCTAGTGCAAGCAATCAAATATGATTAGAAATCAACATCTACACTGAAACCAATGCATCCAGTGCAAGCAATCAAATAGGAGTAGAAATCAACATCTACACTGAAATCAATGCATCTAGTGTAAGGTATTAAATAGGATTAGAAATTGACATCTACACTGAAATCAATGCATCTAGTGTAAGGTATTAAATAGGATTAGAAATCGACATCTACACTGAAATCAATGCATCTAGTGTAAGGTATTAAATAGGATTAGAAACCAATATCTACACTGAAACCAATGCATCCAATGCAAACTATCAAATAGCAATACAAATCAACATCTACACTGAAATCAATGCATCTAGTGTAAGGTATTAAATAATATTAGAATTTGATATCTACATTGAAATCAATGCATCTAGTGCAAGCGATCAATTAGTATTAGAAATCAACAACTACAATGAAATCAAAACATCTATTTTAGTGAATAACCAAAATATTCATGAATTTCTAGATCTAAATTATATGTATGTATTTGTGTAGGTGTGTCTCTTTACTCTTCCCTCTCTCTCCACCTTCCATTATGTGTTTATCTTCCTCCCTCTCTCCTTATCTCTCTCCCCCTCCCTCTCTCACCCGTCTCTCTCTCTCTGCCTCTCCCTCGCTTTCTCTATCTTTCTCTTCTTCCCTCTCTCCGCCTATCATCTATGTATATACCTCCCTCCATCTCTCCTTATCTGTATCTCTACCTTAGCCCCCTAAACACATCTCTCTCTCTCTCTCTCTCTCTGCATATCTATATCTATTTCTTCCTCCCTCTCTCTGTCTCTCTCTCTTATTCCCTCTTACCCCCTCCATCTATATCTCTATCTCCCTTTGTCTCTCCTTTATCTCTCTATATCAACCCACAAATATACACACTCTCTCTCCATATCTATGTATCTATCTATCTCTTCCTCTCCCTCTCTGTCTCCCCCCCCCTCTCTCTGTTATGCAACCATCTCACAAAATAGAAGAAAAGATAGATCAACGCCTTTAAAATCAGCCTCTTCGAGGGGGCAACCTCCTTTACATTACACAAATGAACAATTCTTGGATGATACAAATGAAAAAACCTCCTTTCTATATATAGGAGTCTAACGAGTCACAATATAATCAAAGCTGACATAACAATAATAATATAAGGGCACAACAATAACAATAGTGGTCTTCTATGGGGCACAATAATAACAATATGGGGACAAGAGGGGCACAACAATAACAATAAGGGCTACAATGACAATAGTAATGGGGGAATCACTAGTATTATAGGGACCTAACATGCCCCTCTCCTTCAAAAAAGTGTTGTCCTTAACGCTTGAGTAGTTCTGGATGCTTCTGTATAAAATTCTCACCCTCCCATGTGGAATCTTCAGCGGGTAAGTTCTTCCACTTGATGAGATACTCCAAAATTGATCGATTTCGTAGCTGTCGAGTTCTTGTTTTTGTGATTGCTTCAGGTTCCAATATGATTTTTCCTTCCTCGTCAAGTTCTAGCAATATTGTTTGAACTGGGAGTTTGTCACCTATAACCTTCTTTAAGCATGAAACATGGAAAACTAGGTGCACTTGGGAAGCTGCAGGAAGCTCCAATTTGTATGCCATAGTACCAATCTTTTGCAACACCTTGTACGGACCATAATACTTTGGTGATAATTTATTATCCTTCTTAGCTTGCTTGAGGGACATTTGTTTATATGGTTGTAGCCGTAGGAATACCCAGTCACCTACATCAAAACTTCTTTCGCTGTGATGTTGATCTGCCTGTTGTTTCATTCTATTATGCGCCAAAGTGATGTTATCCTTTAAGAGTTGGAGAACCTATTGTTGATGCTTGATGTGATCTTCCACTGCTTGAACCTTAGAATTTTCTCTTAAATATGATGTGATGGATGGTGGATGATATCCATAAAGTGCCATAAATGGGGTCATTTTTGCTGCAGTATGGAAGGAAGTGTTATACCACCATTCAGCTAGAGGTAACCATTTGACCCATTGTGTCTGTTTATCAGATACAAAGCAACGAAGATATCCTTCCAAACATTTGTTTATTATCTCAATTTTCCCATCATATTGAGGATGATAAGATGAGCTATGAGCTAACTGAGTATTAAGACAAGAAAATAATTATGTCCAAAAATTTCTAGTGAAAATGAGATCTTTGTCGCTTACAATAATCTTTGGGTTTCCATGTAGATTTTTAATTGTTTCCATATATGCAGTAGAAACTATACTTGCTTTAAATGGATGTGATAATGCACAAAAGTGTGCATACTTGGTAAGTGTGTCAACTACCACCATGATGACACTCTTTCCTTCGGACTTGGGTAAACCTGTGATAAAATCCATTGAAACCTCCTCCCAACATTGGATTGGAATGGATAAAGGTTGTAATAGACCTGGGGTCTTAATTGTTTCAAATTTATTTTGTTGGCAAACCAAACATTCCGCCACAAACTTTTGAATATCTGATTTAAGGCCATCCCAAAAAAATCCTTCTTAACCCTGTGGTAAGTTTTTAAAAATCTTGAGTGCCCTCCTAAGGGAGAGGTGTGCAATTCCATAAGAATCTTTTGTTTTAGTTGAGAATTCTTACATAGGTATAAGTGATCTTTGTACCATAATGAATCATTTTTCCAGCTAAATGCATCAGATGTACTAGGATCTTGTTGTAACTTTTGAATAAATGCCCACACTTCTTCGTCATTCTTCCATTCATCCCTTGCTTCGTTTATCCAATCTGGTTGGATAATAGAAATGGCACAAAGCAATGCTTCCACATCCTCATCCTTTCTTGAGAGTGCATATGACATAACATTTTGCTTCCCTTTTTTGTAGATGATTTCAAAGTCCTAACCCAACATCTTTGTGATCCATTTTTGTTGCTCTTCTAAAGATAATATTTGTTCTAAAAAGTATTTAAGACTATCATGGTCCATTTTTACCTTGAAGTGTCTTCCCATTAGGTAGGGTCTCCATTTCTTAAGCACATGTAGTATTGCCAACATTTCCTTCTCATAAATAGCTTTGTGTAAATACTTTCCTTTGATTGGATGACTTTTGAAAGCAATGTGTCTTTCTTCTTGCATTAAAACAACGACAATTCCATTTCTTGAGGCATCGCATTCCACAATAAAGGTTTTTGTGAAGTCTGATGTAGCTAAGACCAGTGCTTGGCACATTTCCTCTTTAAGATGTTCAAAGGATTTCGTTGCTTCTGGAGTCCATGAAAATGCATCTTTCTTCAATAATGTTGTTAGAGGTGCTACTGTTCTCCCATAATTCTTAACAAACTTGTGATAATACCCTGTTAACCTGAGAAATCCTCGTAGATGCTTTATGGATGTGGGGATTTTCCATTCCTTAATGGCTTTAAATTTGCTATGGTCTACCTTAACACCTTCATGAGATACAATATGACCTAGATATTCCACCTCTTGTACTCCAAAGAAACATTTGGAGCTTTTTGCATATAATTGTTTCTCCTCCAATAGTTTGAGAACCCTGTCAACATGTTGAACATGATCCTTCCATGACTTGTTATAGATTAGTATATCATCAAAAAATACTAACACAAATTTTCTAAGGTAGGGTTTGAAAATGGAATTCATCAAACCTTGAAATGTAGAAGGTGCATTGGTAAGGCCAAAAGGCATGACCAAAAATTCATAATGACCCTCATGAGTTCTAAATGCTATTTTCAGAATGTCTTCAGTCTTCATTCTGATTTTGTGATATCCTAAATGAAGATCCAACTTGGTGAAGTAAATTGATCCATGCAATCCATCCAATAATTCATTAATGACAGGAATGGGAAATTTATCTTTAATAGTGATCTTGTTGAGCTCCCTATAATCCGGACATATGTGCCATGACCCATCCTTCTTGTGAACCAATACTACTGGAGCAGAGAAAGAACTTTGACTAGATTGAATTATACCAGCCTCTAGCATTTCTGCAACCATATGTTCAATTTCACTCTTTTGGGCATGGGGATATCTGTAAGGCCTCATGTTTGGAGGAACACTTCCTGGAATCAAATGAATAGCATGATCATGATCACGAATAGGTGGGAGGCGTTTGGGAGTCTCAAATACCTTGGAATGATTGTCCAAGACTTTTTGGAGATCTGGAGAAATAGATGGTTTCAATGCAGGAACCTCTAGCGAACATAATTGTGCAATTACGCCTCATTGTTCTTTCTTTAGAAGCTTTGTCATTCCGTTAGAGCTGATTATCTTTCCTAGTTTCCCTACGATACCCCTTAATTCAACTTCCTTTCCTTCTGAAGAAAATTTCATGAAAAGTTCTTGAAAATTAAAAGCTACTGTACCTAAGGATTGTATCCATTGGACTCTTAGTACAACATCAGCACCACCCATTTGAATGGAAAGAATTGGGATATTCAATACATATTCTCCCATGGATAGCTTGATATTATGGCACTTTCCAGAACAATTTATGGTTCCTCCACTTGCAACAATCACTTGACACTTTGGTGCTGGACATAGTAAGCAATTCAATTCCTTGGCTATCTTACAATGAATAAAATTATGGGTATTGCCTGCATCAAACAAAACTATTACCTTTTTCTTCTTGATATGTCCTTCTATCTTGATAGTTTGAGGAGTGGTAATTTCGTCTAATGCATTACAAGATATAGTCGGATTCATTTCTTCTTTCTCTAGGGTTTGTTCCTGGTGTATATCCTCTTCTTTTGAAGTTTTCTGATCCTTTTCTTCCTCCTCTTCACAATCTATGTAAAATAATTTCTTCTTAGCACACTTATGACCTTCAGTGTATTTTCTATCACAACTGTAACAAAGCCCTTTTTCTCCTTTTTCTTCCAATTTTTGTGGTGTCAACCTTGTAGGTTGTGGAAGGCTAGGAGAAACAACACTTCCGTCTTTATAGTTGTGAGTGGTAGGCTTCTTTGTTGCCGTAATTTTGCTTTCCATTTTTCTTTCCAACCTGAATGCCTTCTCCAATGAATCAGGTCCCCAAAGGTGAACCTCATGTTGGATGTTATCCTTTAAAGTCCCTATGAACACATCAATCCTATGCTCCTCTGTAATATATTTTACCCTTATATTCAATTTTTGGAAGTCCTCAATGTGCTCCATAATTGAACCCTTTTGTTTGAGATTTATCAATTGGCTAAAAAAGGTGTTGCTTTTTGTATCCTCATAATGTGCTATGATTTCTTCTGTAAAAATTGCCCAAGTGGAAATTTGTTTATGAGAGCAAAGTCATTGATACCATACAAACTGATTTGGTTCCAAATATAAAGTTGCAATGCATACCTTTTGTGTGTTTTGCACATTATAGAGATCAAAATATTGTTCCATCTATAGTATCCATGTTACGGAATCCTTGCCATCAAACTTCCTCATATCGATCTTTGGAATGTGGTGGGTCTTTGTTCCAACGTTAGAGTATATGAAATCATGATTAAAATTTCTTTTGTTCTCATCGTGAGTTTCCTCTACTACCTTTTCAACATTAAGAAGCCTTTGTTGTAGCAACTTTGTCAAACCTTCAATGTATTTCTTCAAATCTTCAATGGTGTCATTATTCGAATCATGATTAACATTTCTTTTGTTCTCATTATGAGTTTCCTCTACTACCTTTTTGCCATTAGGAAGCCTTTCTTCTGGCAACTTTGTCAAACCTTCCTTCCAGCCTTCCATGTGTTTCTTCCAATATTCAATGTTATCTTTCATACCATCCATCTTAGCTTCCATGCCTTTCTTTAAACCATTCATATTAGCTTCTGTTACTTTTTGTGAGAGTGAAATTTGTTGCACTTGGTCTCGTAATTTAGATATGTCATGATGAATTTCTTCCTCTTCTTCATGATTCATGCTAGAGCCTTCAGGTTGCTTACTAGGTGTTTCCATTTTCTTTCTTTGGGGCATAGAAAAATGATAATAATGCTTCACTATGCCCTTTCAATTCCTTCAAACTAAATTTTTAAATCAAACTTATGCAAAATAAAATTAAAAAAACTACACACCTTTTTTCACTTTGTAGGCGCTTGATATTGAATCTGCTGTATCTCTGTAATTTCGGATCTCCAAGGTCTGAAATTGCGTCCTGTAGTAGCCCTCTGAGTCATATTTCTGACCCTACAAGTCTCATCAAGATTGGATTCTCCAAGGAAGAGTTATGAAAAATCTCCCATGATGACCTGATTATAGATTGGTTCAATAGAGCGAACTTGTACAAAGTGTCACCTGTCACTACTTCGACCTTAGGACCTGAAACTGATACACAAAAAACTAAAAGCCATCATATTTCTGTAACTTCTTACGAATTTTCAATCTGATGCTTAGAAAAAAATTTATGACGATTTTCCCCAGGTCACTTGTTTGAGATATAATTTGGGATCCTGCAAAAACCCTAACTTCCTTGGATCATATATTCGAAAATGTAGCGAGAAAAGATCTGAAATTTGGACCCGAGGTTCAGAGAGGTTTCAACTCAAATGGGCTTTTTTTTTAGCTTTTGAAACATCGCATAAAAAAAGTTATAGTGAAAATGTCACGATGACCTGTTTGGAGCAGCGAAACCCTAGAATCCAAAGTTCTGATACCAAGTGTTATGCAACCATCTCACAAAATAGAAGAAAAGATAGATCAATGCCTTCAAAATCAGCCTCTTTGAGGGAGAAAACTCCTTTACATTACACAAATGAACAATGCTTGGATCTATATATAGGAATCTAACGGGTCACAATATAATCAAAGCCGACATAACAATAATAATATAAGGGCACAACAATAACAATAGTGGGCTTCTATGGGGCATAGTAATAAGAATATGGGGGCAATAGGGGCACAATAATAACCATAAGGACTACAATGACAATAGTAATGGGGGAATCACTAATATTATAGGGACCTAACACTCTTTGCCCCCTCCATGTATGTGTATATCTCCCATTGTCTCTCTATCTCAATCCCCAAACATACACACACTCTCTCCATATCTTCCTATCCCTCTCCCTCCCTCCCTCTTCCTATCCCTCCCTCTCTCTTCCTCTCTCCCTCTCTCTCTTCCACTTCTCTCTCCATATATATCTCTCTTCCTCCCCCCTCTCTTTTCCTCTCCCTTCTTCCCTCTCTCCCCCCTCCATCTATATATTTATATCCCCTTGTCTCTCTATCTCAATCCTCAAACATGCACTCTCTCTATCCATATATATATATATATATATATATATATATATATATATATATATATATATATATATCCCTCCCTCTTCCTCCCCCCTCTCTTCATCTCTCTCTTCTTCCCTCTCACCCCCCTCCATCTATATATCTATCTCCCTTTATCTCTCCTTCTCACCCCCAAAACATATACACTATCTCTTCATATCTATCTATATCACTCTCCCTCCCTTGTCCTCTCCCTCTCTATCTTCCCCTTCTCTATCTTTGTATTCCCTTTGTCTCCCTCCCCCTCTCTCTCTTCCCTCTTTCTCTCCTCTCTCCCTCACCATCTCTCCCTTGTCACTCACTCTCCATATCCACCTTTATCTATCTATGTCTTTGTTCCCCTTCCAACTCCATCTCTCTCCCCCCTCTTTCTGCTCTCTCTCAAGTCCTCTCTCTCTTCCTTCCTCTCTCCCCCTTTATCTCCCACCTCCCTCTGTCTCTCCCCCCCACCACACTCTCTCTATCTCTCCACCCTCCAACTCTGTCACTATCTCCCCCTCTCCCCCCCCCTCCATATCTATGTCTCCCTATCTCTCTCTTCCCCTTCTTTCCTTATCTCTACCCTCTCCTTTTCTCTCTCTTCCCTCATTCCATCTTCATCTCTCCCTTGTCACTCCCTCTCCCTCTCCACCTCTATCCCTCAATGTCTTTGTTCTTCCCTCCCTCTCTTTCCCCCTCCAAATCCATCTCTCTCTCTCTCCCTCTCTCCTCCTCTCCCCCCCTCTCTCTCTTCCTTCCTCTCTCTCATTGTCTCTCCCACCTCTATGTCTCTCTCCCCCACTCTATTCCCCCTCCATCTCACTCTCTCTCTTAAATATGATCCCATTGTATTGTATTTAAGAAAGTATCTAAATTGAAAAAAACATACTTGGTTATAAAATATTAAACCTATATTTTGGATCAATCAAGTCAAAGAAAATATAATAATAAAAAACTTAAAGGAATTGTGCACTATCTTTCCTCTATCATTGCTAGTCACTTTGCTTTGTGCACTATCTTTCCTCTATCATTGCTAGTCACTTTGCTTTCTCTCTTAGCTTAGATCCTTGGTTAAGATGCATCTTTTCTAGTCACTTTGCTTTTTCTCTTCACTTTGATCCTTGGTTAAGATGCATCTATCCCGTTCTTTATAATATTATTTATATTATATAAATTTCACATACATATATATAAAAGTATTCTCACTTTTAATTTGTTAAAACCTTGATTTAATCTCTATGGGAATATCTCTAGTAGTTGTAAGGATGGAGGGTTTATATATACCTCAAAACTAATTATAACCTTTTTGCTTTTAGATTTAATTAAACAATGTTATAAAATTAAATTAAAATAAAGTGTTTGTAAAATATTTTGATTTTGAAATAAGTTATGGTTTTTGGCATGTAGTATTGATAAGCCATGGTATTGTAACATAATAATTAAAAGCCTAGATCCATAACATAATAATCAAAAGCGTAGATGGCCCATGGTATTGATAAATCATGGTATTAGCTGATGGTATTACGAATTTCTTCCTTCTTCTTCCTCTCTCCCTCCCTCCCTCTATCTTTCTCTTTTAGGTATTAGCCCGTGGTATTGTAAAATAGCCTATTTAGAAGTTAATAATATCCATGGTAAATATTCATGATTAAAAATGTTGTTATATTGTAAATATTTATTTTTTATCAGCTTATTAATTAAATTTAAAAATGGTTATGGTAAAACAGATGTTAATTTCTAAGTACTATTTATGTGTTAGATATTTTAATGTGATATGTATATTATATTTTCTTTTATCTAAAAAATTGTTTGTAATTTTATTAATAAAAAACAAAATTACAATATAATATCTCACATCTTATATCTCACATCTCACATCTAACACTCACACATCTAATGCTCACCCATCCACCCTAAACTGGCTTGTAGAGCGCCTCTCGGTGCAATCAAGCAACCAGAAGGTTTTGAGACATTTGATCAAGAGTCTCATGTGTGCAAGTCTGATATGTATTACCATCACCATTGTTCTATAAACACTTCTTGTAGTTTAGATATAATTTGGTTCTTAGAATCATTAGATTGATTTTTGTATTGTAAGTGGAAAGTTTCTTAGAATCATTAGATTGATTTTTGTATTGTAAGTGGAAAGTACGTCTATACATTTGTTCCACTAAATCCCTCATAGTTCTGTAAAATATTTATCCCCTTTCATTAACCTCCAACATCACTCCAGATGAGCTAAGGACCAATTCATCGCCATTTACATGTTCTATAATTTTTCTTTTCTTAGAACAACATTGCTTTTTTCCTTTGTTGTTGCTCCCAGTAAAACATTACACATATATGAATTAATAGATTGTTTGAAACATGTTATCTAATATTCTTAAGTATATTATTAATGAAAATTCAATAATAATAATAAAACTCCTATTGAATAGTATTTTTTCATTCACCTCTTCTACATGACACGCACCAACCAATACATATTAGTTAAGCTTACATATAGTTCAAACATACTAATTTTGTAAAGAATTTACAAAGAACTTGCCTTCTTTGTTTTTTTATGTGTTATCATTATGTTGATCAATAGTTTTGTTACTTGAGACTTTCAGAGACATTTTTTTTATCAATATACTACCTGTAGAATTCATTATAGAAGCCATTAAATATATTTTACAAATAAATCAAATAATTTTCAGCTAAAAAACGATGGTAACTACCGGTGAGTTTATAACATTGAATGCACCAGGGGTTTAATTATTCAACATTGTCATGGAAAATTGTTTTTTAAAATAATTTTAAACTATTAGGATGCGATTTGTAAGGATGAACGCACCGAAATGATTTAACAGTGTTCTTTGGAAGAGACGAGTTGGTGCATTATATTGCACCAAAAGCAAAAATTAACATACTGGACAAAATATAGTGTTATAATATACTAATGCATTGTATTACACAAGGTGTTATTTGGAAGAGATGAGTTGGTGCGTTATATTGCACCGAGAGCAAAAAATAACAGATTGGACAAAATATATTGTTATAAGATACCAATGCATTGTATTACACAAGGAGCACCGATGCGTTATATTACAGAGGGCGCACCGCGGAACATATAGTCGTTTTTAAAAAAAATGGAGAGGGTCGACATGGTTTGGATCTAATTAAATAATTGATTCCCTTACTTTAAATGTCAAACACACTATATAGTAAGTACACAAACCCATTAGATCTAAAATGCCTAATTGAAACCCTAATTGTGAAGAGGTAGAGGAAGTTAAACCCTAAGGTGAAATTCTACAGGAAGAAGCAAGGGTTTAAGGTAAGTATTGTTTTATTTTTTTGTTTTTTGTCTGAATTTTAATTAAATTTAAATATGAAAGCAGATCGTAAAGAATTTTACTAGTAAAAACTATAGTATAATTTTTATTATTATAGGGTTTTTAAATTTATTTATTTTCTGAATGGTGAATAAATCTAACAAAATTTGTAAAATATTTTAACATTAAAATTTAAAATTTTTGTTATCCAAGCTTTTGAGTGAATCACTATATCTTTCAACTTCAGATCTTTCGGCGGATCTAAAATATTTTGCAGCTCTACAGTGCTTTCAGTATGTCTCTCTTGTAAATGATCTCAATTTTAATTAAACTTCAATAGAAATTGTAAAATTTTTTATTAGTAAAATAAACAATAAAATTTTACAATTTTACTCTGCAAGTTTTTGAGTGAATCACTCTACCTTTAAGCTTCAGATCTTCTGAATAGTTCTGCTGCTCCAAAGTATTTTGCTCTGCAGAGTGCTCTCGGTATGTTTTTCTTGCAAATCACTTACTTGAAATTTGGGGTAAAATAATGAAATGGTGAATACATTTTTACTATTTAAAAGAATTTATGAAATTATATTTCAAAAAGTTAATTCTTGCTTGTTTTTGAATTTTAAAAAGAAAAAATGAATCACGGTTTGTTCTGATAAGTGCACTGATTGGGTTTAAAATCTATTTGAAACTTTATTTTCACATAAAATGGCATATTAATCTCAAATATCCTTTAGGATGCATCTAGGTGAATTACAATAATTCATAGTATACATTTTCTGCTTAAAGTCACCTTATTCTTGAAAATGGTTTGAAACTATATTGAAATTTAGATCGTGGTTATATGGTTGTCGAGATTAATTTTGGATATGCACACTTTTTTTTTTTTCAAATGCAAGGAAAAAACCTCAATAATATCAAATGGCCAATTTTTCAAATTCCAGCTCATTCCATATTGTTGATCAAAGTACTTCACGGAGTTCTACCTTCCCATCTCCAGTAAGTTCAAATTTTATTTATATTTCAATTATCTCATTGAATATTTTCTTTTTAATCCATGTCAATTTGAATAAAAATGTATCCAAATTTGCAGGAACCTGACTCAAAATCGAGTTCAGACACAAAAAATATTACTCCATATTTTCAAAAACGCTCGAAGCTCTTATGAGGAGCAGCATATCGCAAGTAGTTGGTAGATGAAAATGGGCAACCTCTTCACCCTGCCAACTGGAACATGACATCTTCCAACCACAATATTGGATCAAAGATGGTAATAATTGTTTGGTATAATGTAATTTCAACAACCAATTTCATTGACGTGCTTACTAATATCATTGATATTTTATTAATGACGTTCAATATTTTTTGAAATTAGGATTCTAGTGATGATGAGCTACCCACCTACCATCTTCTGAAGCACCCCACTATAATGTCAACTTGAGAGAAGGCTGCATTAAGAGCAAGAACCAGAGAGGAAACATACAAAGAATGGTTGAATCAACCACCTATTCAATTCCCACTATGTCCAGATTCACCAATGACTACAAAAATAGTAGTTCTTCATCACAAGTTGGAAATGGAGGCAATCAAATGGAGTTTGGTATTAATGATTACTTATGAGATACAACTTCCATGGAGGCAATGTTGCTAGATGCATTCCAGAACGATGAACTAGGGGATGATGCTCATATTACTGATACCTTATTCGAAAGCCTAAAATATGCTTCCACCAAACCTCTCTTTGGACTTGGCAAAAAGTCAAAGTCTACTCAGCTGGGGGCAACGATGTTGTTGTACAATGTGAAAGAAATGCTTGGCATGTCGAATGCATGTTTCTTGATAATATTGAGGTAATTGACCTACATGATCGATCAAGTTCCTTATATTTTGTCGCACAATCAAATTTAAAAATGGTTGATTTTATGAATGTTAAATATCAAAATTGTACGCTTATATTCCCCACCAACTACAGGATATTCAAAGGCAAGGTTCTTCTGAGTGATAATGTCTTTCTGGGTAGCAACGAAGAGGCAAAGTAGTTGTTGAAAATGTTGGGTGTTGAGTACATATCATATCATGCATGTCTAAATGATTGTATTCTATATAGAGGAGAATATACAAATAAAGAGATATGTCTGAAATGTGGGCATGACAAATACCGTAATTAAAAAAAAAGGGTAAATCACATGGTCCTCCTCATAAGATATTGAGGCACATGCCTATAATCCCAAGGATTCAAATACTCTTTCATTGCAAAGAATTAGCTATGTTGCAGGGATGGTATGCCTCACACAAAAGTGAGTCAGGAGTTATGTGAATCCCAACAAATTTAATAACCATGAAGCATATAGAGGATACATGGCCTGAAAAATTCAAGGATGAAGTACGAAGTCCATGACTCGGTGATGAGCCCCAAAAATGGACAATTATTTGGGCTCATTCAACCTCCTAATTTGACTTAGTCCACCATTCTCATTGGTTTATTGCATGTTTTTGATTATTTTTATGTTAATAGAGTGAATTTGGTTAGTCATTATGCCAACAAGTCTAATGGGTGCTTTGTGTAGCCTTGTTGGTCAACTTGGAGACAAATTTGAAGGTCTTAATGAGCACTTGGCAGCCAAATTCGTGGGAGAACAAGCTAGAGGATTTGTAGGAAGGTGTCCCCCTCATTTATGGGCCCTTACCTCGAATTCTCCACCATCAGCTCGGAGTTCAAGGGCCACCGAATCAATCAGCTCAAGGGCAGCCAAGCAAGTCAAGTTGGACTGCTGTTAACTACAAGTCTTGGGCAGCCAAGTCCCTAACTTTTAGGAGGACTGTTGGGTCCTCAAAATTGTATAAATAAGAAGGCTTGGGGCCTCATTTTGGTTAGCTAGTTGGTAGTCATTTTTGTAGCTAGTTAGTCATTTTGTTTTAGCCATTAGTTAGCTAGCTTGTAGTTCGATTTTTAGGCCATGGATTAGCTTTGCTTTCAGCTCATTCTCAAGCTCTCCTTATGGACAGTTTTGATGTACTTTTCATTTCTTGATTAATAAAGATGGATCAAGCTTTGCACCAGCTCTAAATCTCTCATGGGAGGCTGTAGCTCTTGGGGTTGGGCCCATCTCAAGCGCCCAGTACCTCCCTTGTTTATCTTTATATGTGTTTGCTGCGTTCTTCAATTGAAATCTGCTCTTTAGACTTACATCTTGCTTTATTATTTAGATTTCTTTTGATGGTTAAAGTAGTTGTTTATGTTAGCATATATTGATAGGATATTGACAAGGAAAAGCTCTACAAAAAGGCCATCAAGTACCTTGGATCTCACCTCTCCTTCAGTGGGATAATGAGCTGGGACCAATGTAACCTTGCTGCCAACAAAAACACTTTCTTTGCTTCACCATGCAATCATTAGTGTTTGAATCTCATTTGCAGAACTCGATATCAGTTTGGATGCATGTTTAAGTTTGTAATCGCTTAGTTTCATAATTGTTTCACATGGTTTCACTGCAAATAAACTTCTGTTCATTTCCTCTGCTGTTAGGTCAGATTAGAGTGAAGAAACTAGGTCATAGGTTTTATAACTAGATCTTTGTTTTCTTGCATGACTTTGTTGGTTCAGTTGTAAACACTATGCAGGGCATCTTCATCACCTCCTCGTTCAGATCAGCTCCTCCATCACTAAGTCTGTTCCTTCATCTCCCATCTTCTCTTTTGCCAAGTAACCTTACCTTCTTCCCCATTGTTGTCTCAACCACCTTCAAACCAAGTCAGCTTTCCACATCACCTCACCACTCCATCCATCAGTTCCTGGGTCACTTCAGACCCCCATCCTACCTCCATAACCATCCGTGCATCCTCCATCAACCATCCATCCTCAAACATCCCATTTCAGAACATCCTGTAGAAGAATTGCAGACCTTCCTGTAGAAATCCCTGCGTTTCCTGTAGAATCCCCTGCAGACATCCTGTAGGAGGCCACTCACTCGGTTGCTGAGCCTCTGAACGTGAGGAACCTCTGTGGATTGATGCTAAGGATCTCTGGGGACCTCTCCTAGCCTCCCCAACCTTTCCCAAGCTTTCCTTCCTTCCGCATCACATCTGCGCAACCAAACCCTAATAAGCACAAAATCACAATCACTCCATCCACTTAAAGAAAAAATACAAAAACATGTCTTTTAAGATCAAAGTAGATTAGATTCATGCATTTTCACTTATTAGAAGTAATGGCATCATTGGTAGAAGTTTCCTTCACATTCTTTGCATCATAGAGGTTAGACTAGTTAAATTAGGGTTTCCTAGGGTTTCTATGTCTTGATTTGCTTTCAGTTCATTTTTGCCAAGTAGATTAGTCTTCTTTGAGCTAGCTTTCGTCCATCATTTAACAAGCTTCTTCTGAGAGCCTATAGAAGTTGGCTTGAGCCCTAGCGGACTTGTGCCAGCTGACCAAGTGACAGCTACGACAAGAGCTAGTACTTGTGCATACAGCACCGTCGCTTCCAAGTTTGTACGAATTACCGGGTTGATAAAATTAAGAGACAGGAAGCCCCAGGAGTTGTAGCATTATTGCTACAATACTGGAGCCCACCATCTTTTTGGCGCCGTTGCCGGGGAAGCGGCAGAGTATTGGTGATTGTTGCTATTCTTCTATTTTCTACTACAACCTTCTTCTAAGTAGTTTATTTCATTTCCATTATGCAATTTCATTTATGCAAAAGTAGATTAACCTTTCTTGCTTTCCTAGATTAGCATTTCCTGCTTTCATAGATTAGTATTTCCTGCTTTCATAGATTAGCATTTCCTGCTTTCCTAGAATAGCCTTTCAATTCCGCAATTTCCTTTCTGCAAGCGTAGATTAGCATTTCAATTCCGCAAGCGTAGACTAGCATTTCATTCTTGCAATTTCATTTGAGCAAAATAGAGTAGTCCTTTCCTGCTTTCATTTCAATTTCGCAAGATAGTTAGTTGCCGTTCAATCTATTTCATGCCTTGTAGGGGTAGAGATAAGTTAGAAAAATGATTGCACAACACCCCCACTGCTTCACACAGCCAACGTTCTCCTTCGATGGCTGTGATGAAAGGACCCCTGGGTGGACATCAAGACATATCTGAAGAACCTCTAGGGGAGAAGAAGAAGAAACATTCCTCTGAAGCAAATGGCTACAAGCAGAAATGTTGAGAGCAACATCTTGTCCAAGGATGAATTTGAAAATCAGATCAAAGATTTCAAGAGAGATATGAGGCAGTTTCTTGCCATGCAACTAGATACCTTGCGGATCCAAAAGAAGCAAGAAGAAGCCAAGAGGGCTTTGGTCATTTTTTGTCCTAGGTGCCTTAAAAAGCATCCCAGGAACGAATGTCCAATGCACTCCCTAGAAGTGTGTTTTGTATGTGAAGAATACCATCCTAAAGATCAGTGCCCTTCCTTGCCCAGAATCAAAGCTGCATATCAAAGAGCCAAGGGAGCCACTGAATCACTCTATTATATGAACCAAAGGAGGCCACATGGACCTAGATCTTACCAGCAGGAGATGCAAGGGATACCCGAGACCTATTATGACCCTTATCAAGCCACTTTCATGCCTTCTTGGGATCCCCCTGCTCATCCTTTCTGGTCTACACCTCCTCCTTGGTCATATCCTCCTTGTTCCTTCACAGATCCATATTATGCCCAACCAGTTGCTCATTCATTTCACTCTTATGCTCAGCCACAGCCTCAGTGGAATGCACCTTATCAGGAGTGGAGGCCCCAGTACAACTCTCATCCCGCTCATTTTCCTCCACCACCTACTCATCCACAACCATCGCCTCCTCCTCCACCAAGGCAACCCCAAATGCCTACCCAATCACAATGCCATCCATCTCCATCTCAATTTCACACCTCCACTCAGCTACCCGTACCACTTCCAAAGCCATGCAATGGAGTAGCTCAACCCCATTGCAAATCTGAGGCACAACATATCCAAACAACTCCTCTTGAGCCCAATGATCTTCACCAGAGCTCAGGAAGAGTGTTGCAAAAGAGAGAATCTATTGACAACATTGAAGGACCAAAAGCAAAAGAAGATTCCAAAGAGGAGATCAAAGAACCATGGGCTGCACTTGATGAAGAGAAGGGATCAGAATCAGCGATCGAGAGAGTTCCTTCATGGTTACCATCAGATCTTCCATGTATTCAAGAGAAAGATCAGCAAAAAGAGGAAGATGAGAAAGTCATGTTAGAAGGTGACATGAAGAATGATCCAGATCAGCAAAAGAACCAAGGATATCAAAGCTATATTGAGACATGGTTCCAAACAGTCACTAAGTTGCAGCAGTACTCTCTTCCTCATCTATGTTTGATCCATTCAAAGTCAGATCATCTTGTCTCTGAAATCTGGATCATTGTCAAAGCATGCATTTCAAGCCTTCACATCATTTTTTCTCTAATCTCGATGTGCACATGGCTCCATTGGAAGTATTCTTATACTTAAAAATGATTTTGTTTTTCAAGTAGGGTAGGGTAGGAAAAAAGAAAAAAAAAACAAAAAAAAGAGGAAAAAAGAAAAAAAAATGAAAAAAAGAGGAAAATAGAAATCTAAGGTGAAAACCTCCTCGGAGGCGCCTTAGATTGGCTCATTGATTGAAAACCTCCATGAGGCGGTCAATGGGGTGAAAAAAAAAAGAGAAATGGAATAAGATCCCTGGGTGAAAACCTTCCTTGGAGGCGCCCAGGGCAGGCAATTAGGGTGAAAACCTCCATGAGGCGCCCTAGTTGTTGTTCAAAAAAAAAGAGAAAAAGAAAAAGAAAAATAAAACTAATCTCCATTGGCTAAATGCAGGTTGCAAGAGGGACGTTTCATGACAGGAGGAGCACTCAAATCAAAGACAAAGGAGTTTTTGTGCCTTCTACAGGAAGTTTCGTATCTTCTACAGGAAGCTTACAAAAAAGCCAAATTGATCTCCGAGGAGGACCTGAAGGCTTGGAATATGTCCATGAGGCCTACCCACATCCATGTTTCCATTCCTCACCCATTTTCCATCATTTTTTTCATGTCATTAAGCTTCTTTCCTCCAAACTGTGTCTTCTACAGGAAAGCTCTGTTTTTCTACAGGAAACATCCTGTAGAACCTTGGGACGAGCCAAATCCAATTTCAAAAGTGAACCTGATGGTGGGAGTCTATTGGTCAGGCCTGCAAGCACTTGTGTGTCCATCCCTTGCCTTTATCCATCATTTGTCCACCTCATTTGCTTCTCATTGTGCTTCTACAGGAACTTCCTGTAGAAATTGTGGGAAACTAGGCATACACTTCAAAAAGTGGTTTGGCGAACATGCTAGCTTCCTCAAGGGTTCAGAAGCCCTCATGCAATCTTCCAACTCCTCCTCCATCATCTCCATACCTGCATCACAGCCAAAATTCATTTTGTCATACCATGCAACCAAAATGCAAAGTGCCTTGAAGCAAAAACACATAGAGCAGAATTTGTTTTTGCCATAACTTGAAAACCATGCATCCATTTGACAAACCGTTTCATGGGGAATTGTACAAGGTTGATGAAAACATGCCTGAGCAGTTTCATGCAATTCCGATGCACGGTTTCCAAGAAATCAGCCTCCATCACCATCAGCCATTTTTGCATTTTCTCCATAACCGTGCATCCGTTTCAAAACCTGTTTCATGGGGAGATGCACATGGATGATAGTAGCCTACCCAAGCAGTTTCAGCCGATTCCGATGCACGGTTTCCGAGAAATCGAGCTCTGAAATCTTCAGCCATTTTCCATTTTTCTCGAAATCTGTGCATCCATTTATCACGATTTTGCTATGGGATATGCATAATGATGATAGAAACATGCTCAGCAAGTTTCAGATCGATCCGCTTTGCCGTTTGGGAGCAATGGCGAAAACAAGTTCTGGTTTTGTGACCATGCAGCAGCAGCAGCTTGAAGGTGCAGATCTGAACGTGGAAACAATTGCATGCAGCTCAGATCCGGCCAGAGGACACCTGCACAAGGGAAAGCAATCAAAAATCATTAGCCAAACCTCATGCAATCAAAGGATCCAAGCATGCAGCAGCAGAATCAGAGCATGCAACAGCAAAAAGCTCACGGCAACCATTCAACTTCGAGGTATGTGACTGATCTCATTCTTCTATTGCATAAATTTAATTTGAAAACTGCATGAATTGATGGAATGGTGGAATTAAGCCACGGATTAGCAAGGCTCAACCGATTTTCTTCTCTAGCACTCAGCTGAAAATCACGCAGCATGCGTGGATAGTCATTCACGTGGAAGTTGAGAAACACAAGCAATGGTAGATGTGTTGAACTCCAGTGAACAGGGCATCAGTCGATTAACAAATAGAAGACATGCAGTTCATAACATCACTTCAATTCGAAAAAAGCCAGCGTGCATGTGTTTTTTGCCACCTCACCACAAATCACGCAGTAATTTAAGGGACGCTCGGTTGAAACTCTCACCACTCTTTGTTCAACTACGGTCAACTGAAGCGCATGTCCACCATTTCCAGATCAGTTAAACAATGGTGCTCTACAGATTTCTGCCTTTCTTTCTCGAGATCTCTACAGTTCCTTAAAAGATTCCCGCCTGTCGCACTCTACAGGCGTTTCTACAGGATGTCTTCTACAGGAAACGCAGAAAACAACCATGCAGAAAGAAAACATGGGATTTTCGGCGAATTTCAAGCTCCAAATGAGGTAGGATCAGGGAAACTTCATTGTGCATGATTTGTTGGTACAAAATGGTGAATGGAACATGGCATTAAATTGAAAAATGAGAGTAACATTCTACCTGTGTATTCAACTAAACATGAAAGATTGCCTGCATGTTTCACTGTATTTTACCAAGTTCTTTCTCTGCACTCTGAAATCTCCTCATCATCTTTGAAAGCGAAGAAGATATATGCTATAGTCGAGGCCACCCTCTATGCACAAAAAAAAAAAAAAACTTGAATTCACATATGTATCTATGTGTTGAGAAGAGAATTTGTGCCCTTATGCTCAGTTATGCAAAAACAATATTGTACTTTCAATAAAACGACAGTTGTATTCTGGGTGACAGAAACAAGAGACTTATTGCTATCTGGTATTCTGAGGAACACAAGAGAAACTCCTCCCTGGGTTCAGAAAACACCAATTTCAGTTGTCTTCTATTTTAGTGATTGATTATTGTTTTCCTGAGCATTTTCTTTTCTAATTAAAACATAAAAAAGCACCCCCACCATGCCATGAGGATTCATAATGGGAGAACACATTGAAGAAGAAAAAAAGCCAATGATGAGGGAGCACAAATCATTCAAGCAGAGGGAAAAACAAAGGAAGATCCAAAACAGAAAAGAAAAAGACTAAAGCATAGAGGGCAGAGACTAAACAAGACAAGAAGAAAGCCAAAACAGAGCATGAGGAAGCAAGCTAACAAAGGCAGAAAAGACCAAAGAAGAGAAAAAAGGAGGAAGAGACACACCATGAGATATCAGTGACAGTAGACCGAAACAATCTCTATAGGAAGCCAGAAAACAGTCGACACAGGACTTTCTACAGGAAGTCTGGAAACGGAGCAGCAAAGGGAGAAATCACCTGAGATTTTGGCCAGGGAGGCGGCAGCAGTGCTGGCTGCCCTAAGCACAGCAAAAAGGGAGCGAAAAAGGGATCCTTCCATGTACTTTAAGGCAAGAAGGAGCACGTGGATAAAAGCTGGCAGACCCTATCAACAGTCAAAGGAGCCAATTACAATTGAGGACACCACAGCTAAACAAAAGGAAGAGTCTCCTTCAAAGAGACCCATCATCTATGAATGAGGAAGCTAAAAGCCTTCACCTAGAGAGAGCAAATCAAGATGATGGACTCAAAGACAGTTCTACAGGAAGCTGAGACAGTTCTACAGGAAGCTACAGGACTTTCTACAGGAAGTTCTGTATTTTCACCAAAAACATCCTGTAGAAGCCTTTGGGCAGGCCAGAATCAATTATGGAGAGGGATTTGAAGCTAGAAGTCTGTTGAGGAGGCATGCAACCACTCTTTTCTTCCATCCTCCACTGGTTTCATCTCCTTTCATATGATTGCATATACTTGTGCACTCATAACAAGGCTGAGAATTCAACAGGAAAAGCAGCAGGTAGTGAGGAAGAAGAGCAGAAAGGAGGAGAAGATGAAGGCTGCCACAGCCAGCTGAAAGGAAAATCGCCCACAGCCAAGCAAGATACAGTGGTGCTGTCTGTTTCTACAGGAAGACAAAGGACTGTTTCTACAGGAAGCCAGCGAACTGTTTCTACAGGAAGTTTGGAAAGAGGGAAGCCAAAGGAGAAATCGGCCTAGATGTTAGCCAAAGAAGCCACCAGGGCCATCAAAGATGAAGAGAGAGATTGGTTGCTCAGAGGATGAGCAACACTTTCAGTAGGGGGGTGATGATGAGCCCCAAAAATGGACAATTATTTGGGCTCATTCAACCTCCTAATTTGACTTAGTCCACCATTCTCATTGGTTTATTGCATGTTTTTGATTATTTTTATGTTAATAGAGTGAATTTGGTTAGTCATTATGCCAACAAGTCTAATGGGTGCTTTGTGTAGCCTTGTTGGTCAACTTGGAGACAAATTTGAAGGTCTTAATGAGCACTTGGCAGCCAAATTCGTGGGAGAACAAGCTAGAGGATTTGTAGGAAGGTGTCCCCCTCATTTATGGGCCCTTACCTCGAATTCTCCACCATCAGCTCGGAGTTCAAGGGCCACCGAATCAATCAGCTCAAGGGCAGCCAAGCAAGTCAAGTTGGACTGCTGTTAACTACAAGTCTTGGGCAGCCAAGTCCCTAACTTTTAGGAGGACTGTTGGGTCCTCAAAATTGTATAAATAAGAAGGCTTGGGGCCTCATTTTGGTTAGCTAGTTGGTAGTCATTTTTGTAGCTAGTTAGTCATTTTGTTTTAGCCATTAGTTAGCTAGCTTGTAGTTCGATTTTTAGGCCATGGATTAGCTTTGCTTTCAGCTCATTCTCAAGCTCTCCTTATGGACAGTTTTGATGTACTTTTCATTTCTTGATTAATAAAGATGGATCCAGCTTTGCACCAGCTCTAAATCTCTCATGGGAGGCTGTAGCTCTTGGGGTTGGGCCCATCTCAAGCGCCCAGTACCTCCCTTGTTTATCTTTATATGTGTTTGCTGCGTTCTTCAATTGAAATCTGCTCTTTAGACTTACATCTTGCTTTATTATTTAGATTTCTTTTGATGGTTAAAGTAGCTGTTTATGTTAGCATATATTGATAGGATATTGACAAGGAAAAGCTCTACAAAAAGGCCATCAAGTACCTTGGATCTCACCTCTCCTTCAGTGGGATAATGAGCTGGGACCAATGTAACCTTGCTGCCAACAAAAACACTTTCTTTGCTTCACCATGCAATCATTAGTGTTTGAATCTCATTTGCAGAACTCGATATCAGTTTGGACGCATGTTTAAGTTTGTAATCGCTTAGTTTCATAATTGTTTCACATGGTTTCACTGCAAATAAACTTCTGTTCATTTCCTCTGCTGTTAGGTCAGATTAGAGTGAAGAAACTAGGTCATAGGTTTTATAACTAGATCTTTGTTTTCTTGCATGACTTTGTTGGTTCAGTTGTAAACACTATGCAGGGCATCTTCATCACCTCCTCGTTCATTTGAGCCTCGTTCAGATCAGCTCCTCCATCACTAAGTCTGTTCCTTCATCTCCCATCTTCTCTTTTGCCAAGTAACCTTACCTTCTTCCCCATTGTTGTCTCAACCACCTTCAAGCCAAGTCAGCTTTCCACATCACCTCACCACTCCATCCATCAGTTCCTGGGTCACTTCAGACCCCCATCCTACCTCCATAACCATCCGTGCATCCTCCATCAACCATCCATCCTCAAACATCCCATTTCAGAACATCCTGTAGAAGAATTGCAGACCTTCCTGTAGAAATCCCTGCGTTTCCTGTAGAATCCCCTGCAGACATCCTGTAGGAGGCCACTCACTCGGTTGCTGAGCCTCTGAACGTGAGGAACCTCTGTGGACTGATGCTAAGGATCTCTGGGGACCTCTCCTAGCCTCCCCAACCTTTCCCAAGCTTTCCTTCCTTCCGCATCACATCTGCGCAACCAAACCCTAATAAGCACAAAATCACAATCACTCCATCCACTTAAAGAAAAAATACAAAAACATGTCTTTTAAGATGCAAGTAGATTAGATTCATGCATTTTCACTTATTAGAAGTAATGGCATCATTGGTAGAAGTTTCCTTCACATTCTTTGCATCATAGAGGTTAGACTAGTTAAATTAGGGTTTCCTAGGGTTTCTATGTCTTGATTTGCTTTCAGTTCATTTTTGCCAAGTAGATTAGTCTTCTTTGAGCTAGCTTTCGTCCATCATTTAACAAGCTTCTTCTGAGAGCCTATAGAAGTTGGCTTGAGCCCTAGCGGACTTGTGCCAGCTGACCAAGTGACAGTTGCGACAAGAGCTAGTACTTGTGCATACAGCACCGTCGCTTCCAAGTTTGTACGAACTACCGGGTTGATAAAATTAAGAGACAGGAAGCCCCAGGAGTTGTAGCATTATTGCTACAATACTGGAGCCCACCATCTTTTTGGCGCCGTTGCCGGGGAAGCGGCAGAGTATTGGTGATTGTTGCTATTCTTCTATTTTCTACTACAACCTTCTTCTAAGTAGTTTATTTCATTTCCATTATGCAATTTCATTTATGCAAAAGTAGATTAGCCTTTCTTGCTTTCCTAGATTAGCATTTCCTGCTTTCATAGATTAGTATTTCCTGCTTTCATAGATTAGCATTTCCTGCTTTCCTAGAATAGCCTTTCAATTCCGCAATTTCCTTTCTGCAAGCGTAGATTAGCATTTCAATTCCGCAAGCGTAGACTAGCATTTCATTCTTGCAATTTCATTTGAGCAAAATAGAGTAGTCCTTTCCTGCTTTCATTTCAATTTCGCAAGATAGTTAGTTGCCGTTCAATCTATTTCATGCCTTGTAGGAGTAGAGATAAGTTAGAAAAATGATTGCACAACACCCCCACTGCTTCACACAGCCAACGTTCTCCTTCGATGGCTGTGATGAAAGGACCCCTGGGTGGATATCAAGACATATCTGAAGAACCTCTAGGGGAGAAGAAGAAGAAACATTCCTCTGAAGCAAATGGCTACAAGCAGAAATGTTGAGAGCAACATCTTGTCCAAGGATGAATTTGAAAATCAGATCAAAGATTTCAAGAGAGATATGAGGCAGTTTCTTGCCATGCAACTGGATACCTTGCGGATCCAAAAGAAGCAAGAAGAAGCCAAGAGGGCTTTGGTCATTTTTTGTCCTAGGTGCCTTAAAAAGCATCCCAGGAACGAATGTCCAATGCACTCCCTAGAAGTGTGTTTTGTATGTGAAGAATACCATCCTACAGATCAGTGCCCTTCCTTGCCCAGAATCAAAGCTGCATATCAAAGAGCCAAGGGAGCCACTGAATCACTCTATTATATGAACCAAAGGAGGCCACATGGACCTAGATCTTACCAGCAGGAGATGCAAGGGATACCCGAGACCTATTATGACCCTTATCAAGCCACTTTCATGCCTTCTTGGGATCCCCCTGCTCATCCTTTCTGGTCTACACCTCCTCCTTGGTCATATCCTCCTTGTTCCTTCACAGATCCATATTATGCCCAACCAGTTGCTCATTCATTTCACTCTTATGCTCAGCCACAGCCTCAGTGGAATGCACCTTATCAGGAGTGGAGGCCCCAATACAACTCTCATCCCGCTCATTTTCCTCCACCACCTACTCATCCACAACCATCGCCTCCTCCTCCACCAAGGCAACCCCAAATGCCTACCCAATCACAATGCCATCCATCTCCATCTCAATTTCACACCTCTACTCAGCTACCCGTACCACTTCCAAAGCCATGCAATGGAGTAGCTCAACCCCATTGCAAATCTGAGGCACAACATATCCAAACAACTCCTCTTGAGCCCAATGATCTTCACCAGAGCTCAGGAAGAGTGTTGCAAAAGAGAGAATCTATTGACAACATTGAAGGACCAAAAGCAAAAGAAGATTCCAAAGAGGAGATCAAAGAACCATGGGCTGCACTTGATGAAGAGAAGGGATCAGAATCAGCGATCGAGAGAGTTCCTTCATGGTTACCATAAGATCTTCCATGTATTCAAGAGAAAGATCAGCAAAAAGAGGAAGATGAGAAAGTCATGTTAGAAGGTGACATGAAGAATGATCCAGATCAACAAAAGAACCAAGGATATCAAAGCTATATTGAGACATGGTTCCAAACAGTCACTAAGTTGCAGCAGTACTCTCTTCCTCATCTATGTTTGATCCATTCAAAGTCAGATCATCTTGTCTCTGAAATCTGGATCGTTGTCAAAGCATGCATTTCGAGCCTTCACATCATTTTTTCTCTAATCTCGATGTGCACATGGCTCCATTGGAAGTATTCTTATACTTAAAAATGATTTTGTTTTTCAAGTAGGGTAGGGTAGGAAAAAAAAAAAAAAAAAAGAGGAAAAAAGAAAAAAAAATGAAAAAAAGAGGAAAATAGAAATCTAAGGTGAAAACCTCCTCGGAGGCGCCTTAGATTGGCTCATTGATTGAAAACCTCCATGAGGCGGTCAATGGGTTGAAAAAAAAAAGAGAAATGGAATAAGATCCCTGGGTGAAAACCTTCCTTGGAGGCGCCCAGGGCAGGCAATTAGGGTGAAAACCTCCATGAGGCGCCCTAGTTGTTGTTAAAAAAAAAAGAGAAAAAGAAAAAGAAAAATAAAACTAATCTCCATTGGCTAAATGCAGGTTGCAAGAGGGACGTTTCATGACAGGAGGAGCACTCAAATCAAAGACAAAGGAGTTTTTGTGCCTTCTACAGGAAGTTTCGTATCTTCTACAGGAAGCTTACAAAAAAGCCAAATTGATCTCCGAGGAGGACCTGAAGGCTTGGAATATGTCCATGAGGCCTACCCACATCCATGTTTCCATTCCTCACCCATTTTCCATCATTTTTTTCATGTCATTAAGCTTCTTTCCTCCAAACTGTGTCTTCTACAGGAAAGCTCTGTTTTTCTACAGGAAACATCCTGTAGAACCTTGGGACGAGCCAAATCCAATTTCAAAAGTGAACCTGATGGTGGGAGTCTATTGGTCAGGCCTGCAAGCACTTGTGTGTCCATCCCTTGCCTTTATCCATCATTTGTCCACCTCATTTGCTTCTCATTGTGCTTCTACAGGAACTTCCTGTAGAAATTGTGGGAAACTAGGCATACATTTCAAAAAGTGGTTTGGCGAACATGCTAGCTTCCTCAAGGGTTAAGAAGCCCTCATGCAATCTTCCAACTCCTCCTCCATCATCTCCATACCTGCATCACAGCCAAAATTCATTTTGTCATACCATGCAACCAAAATGCAAAGTGCCTTGAAGCAAAAACACATAGAGCAGAATTTGTTTTTGCCATAACTTGAAAACCATGCATCCATTTGACAAACCGTTTCATGGGGAATTGTACAAGGTTGATGAAAACATGCCTGAGCAGTTTCATGCAATTCCGATGCACGGTTTCCAAGAAATCAGCCTCCATCACCATCAGCCATTTTTGCATTTTCTCCATAACCGTGCATCCGTTTCAAAACCTGTTTCATGGGGAGATGCACATGGATGATAGTAGCCTACCCAAGCAGTTTCAGCCGATTCCGATGCACGGTTTCCGAGAAATCGAGCTCTGAAATCTTCAGCCATTTTCAATTTTTCTCGAAATCTGTGCATCCATTTATCACGATTTTGCTATGGGAGATGCATAATGATGATAGAAACATGCTCAGCAAGTTTCAGATCGATCCGCTTTGCCGTTTGGGAGCAATGGCGAAAACAAGTTCTGGTTTTGTGACCATGCAGCAGCAGCAGCTTGAAGGTGCAGATCTGAACGTGGAAACAATTGCATGCAGCTCAGATCCGGCCAGAGGACACCTGCACAAGGGAAAGCAATCAAAAATCATTAGCCAAACCTCATGCAATCAAAGGATCCAAGCATGCAGCAGCAGAATCAGAGCATGCAACAGCAAAAAGCTCACGGCAACCATTCAACTTTGAGGTATGTGACTGATCTCATTCTTCTATTGCATAAATTTAGTTTGAAAACTACATGAATTGATGGAATGGTGGAATTAAGCCACGGATTAGCAAGGCTCAACCGATTTTCTTCTCTAGCACTCAGCTGAAAATCACGCAGCCTGCGTGGATAGTCATTCACGTGGAAGTTGAGAAACACAAGCAATGGTAGATGTGTTGAACTCCAGTGAACAGGGCATCAGTCGATTAACAAATAGAAGGCATGCAGTTCATAACATCACTTCAGTTCGAAAAAAGCCAGCGTGCATGTGTTTTTTGCCACCTCACCACAAATCACGCAGTAATTTAAGGGACGCTCGGTTGAAACTCTCACCACTCTTTGTTCAACTGCGGTCAACTGAAGCGCATGTCCACCATTTCCAGATCAGTTAAACAATGGTGCTCTACAGATTTCTGCCTTTCTTTCTCGAGATCTCTACAGTTCCTTAAAAGATTCCCGCCTGTCGCACTCTACACGCGTTTCTACAGGATGTCTTCTACAGGAAACGCAGAAAACAACCATGCAGAAAGAAAACATGGGATTTTCGGCGAATTTCAAGCTCCAAATGAGGTAGGATCAGGGAAACTTCATTGTGCATGATTTGTTGGTACAAAATGGTGAATGGAACATGGCATTAAATTGAAAAATGAGAGTAACATTCTACCTGTGTATTCAACTAAACATGTAAGATTGCCTGCATGTTTCACTGTATTTTACCAAGTTCTTTCTCTGCACTCTGAAATCTCCTCATCATCTTTGAAAGCGAAGAAGATATATGCTATAGTCGAGGCCACCCTCTATGCACAAAAAAAAAAAAAAACTTGAATTCACATATGTATCTATGTGTTGAGAAGAGAATTTGTGCCCTTATGCTCAGTTATGCAAAAACAATATTGTACTTTCAATAAAACGACAGTTGTATTCTGGGTGACAGAAACAAGAGACTTATTGCTATCTGGTATTCTGAGGAACACAAGAGAAACTCCTCCCTGGGTTCAGAAAACACCAATTTCAGTTGTCTTCTATTTTAGTGATTGATTATTGTTTTCCTGAGCATTTTCTTTTCTAATTAAAACATAAAAAAGCACCCCCACCATGCCATGAGGATTCATAATGGGAGAACACATTGAAGAAGAAAAAAAGCCAATGATGAGGGAGCACAAATCATTCAAGCAGAGGGAAAAACAAAGGAAGATCCAAAACAGAAAAGAAAAAGACTAAAGCATAGAGGGCAGAGACTAAACAAGACAAGAAGAAAGCCAAAACAGAGCATGAGGAAGCAAGCTAACAAAGGCAGAAAAGACCAAAGAAGAGAAAAAAGGAGGAAGAGACACACCATGAGATATCAGTGACAGTAGACCGAAACAATCTCTATAGGAAGCCAGAAAACAGTCGACACAGGACTTTCTACAGGAAGTCTGGAAACGGAGCAGCAAAGGGAGAAATCACCTGAGATTTTGGCCAGGGAGGCGGCAGCAGTGCTGGCTGCCCTAAGCACAGCAAAAAGGGGAGCGAAAAAGGGATCCTTCCATGTACTTTAAGGCAAGAAGGAGCACGTGGATAAAAGCTGGCAGACCCTATCAACAGTCAAAGGAGCCAATTACAATTGAGGACACCACAGCTAAACAAAAGGAAGAGTCTCCTTCAAAGAGACCCATCATCTATGAATGAGGAAGCTAAAAGCCTTCACCTAGAGAGAGCAAATCAAGATGATGGACTCAAAGACAGTTCTACAGGAAGCTGAGACAGTTCTACAGGAAGCTACAGGACTTTCTACAGGAAGTTCTGTATTTTCACCAAAAACATCCTGTAGAAGCCTTTGGGCAGGCCAGAATCAATTATGGAGAGGGATTTGAAGCTAGAAGTCTGTTGAGGAGGCATGCAACCACTCTTTTCTTCCATCCTCCACTGGTTTCATCTCCTTTCATATGATTGCATATACTTGTGCACTCATAACAAGGCTGAGAATTCAACAGGAAAAGCAGCAGGCAGTGAGGAAGAAGAGCAGAAAGGAGGAGAAGATGAAGGCTGCCACAGCCAGCTGAAAGGAAAATCGCCCACAGCCAAGCAAGATACAGTGGTGTTGTCTGTTTCTACAGGAAGACAGAGGACTGTTTCTATAGGAAGCCAGCGAACTGTTTCTATAGGAAGTTTGGAAAGAGGGAAGCCAAAGGAGAAATCGGCCTAGATGTTAGCCAAAGAAGCCACCAGGGCCATCAAAGATGAAGAGAGAGATTGGTTGCCCAGAGGATGAGCAACACTTTCAGTAGGGGGGTGATGATGAGCCCCAAAAATGGACAATTATTTGGGCTCATTCAACCTCCTAATTTGACTTAGTCCACCATTCTCATTGGTTTATTGCATGTTTTTGATTATTTTTATGTTAATAGAGTGAATTTGGTTAGTCATTATGCCAACAAGTCTAATGGGTGCTTTGTGTAGCCTTGTTGGTCAACTTGGAGACAAATTTGAAGGTCTTAATGAGCACTTGGCAGCCAAATTCGTGGGAGAACAAGCTAGAGGATTTGTAGGAAGGTGTCCCCCTCATTTATGGGCCCTTACCTCGAATTCTCCACCATCAGCTCGGAGTTCAAGGGCCACCGAATCAATCAGGTCAAGGGCAGCCAAGCAAGTCAAGTTGGACTGCTGTTAACTACAAGTCTTGGGCAGCCAAGTCCCTAACTTTTAGGAGGACTGTTGGGTCCTCAAAATTGTATAAATAAGAAGGCTTGGGGCCTCATTTTGGTTAGCTAGTTGGTAGTCATTTTTGTAGCTAGTTAGTCATTTTGTTTTAGCCATTAGTTAGCTAGCTTGTAGTTCGATTTTTAGGCCATGGATTAGCTTTGCTTTCAGCTCATTCTCAAGCTCTCCTTATGGACAGTTTTGATGTACTTTTCATTTCTTGATTAATAAAGATGGATCCAGCTTTGCACCAGCTCTAAATCTCTCATGGGAGGCTGTAGCTCTTGGGGTTGGGCCCATCTCAAGCGCCCAGTACCTCCCTTGTTTATCTTTATATGTGTTTGCTGCGTTCTTCAATTGAAATCTGCTCTTTAGACTTACATCTTGCTTTATTATTTAGATTTCTTTTGATGGTTAAAGTAGCTGTTTATGTTAGCATATATTGATAGGATATTGACAAGGAAAAGCTCTACAAAAAGGCCATCAAGTACCTTGGATCTCACCTCTCCTTCAGTGGGATAATGAGCTGGGACCAATGTAACCTTGCTGCCAACAAAAACACTTTCTTTGCTTCACCATGCAATCATTAGTGTTTGAATCTCATTTGCAGAACTCGATATCAATTTGGATGCATGTTTAAGTTTGTAATTGCTTAGTTTCATAATTGTTTCACATGGTTTCACTGCAAACAAACTTTTGTTCATTTCCTCTGCTGTTAGGTCAGATTAGAGTGAAGAAACTAGGTCATAGGTTTTATAACTAGATCTTTGTTTTCTTGCATGACTTTGTTGGTTCAGTTGTAAACACTATGCAGGGCATCTTCATCACCTCCTCGTTCATTTGAGCCTCATTCAGATCAGCTCCTCCATCACTAAGTCTGTTCCTTCATCTCCCATCTTCTCTTTTGCCAAGTAACCTTACCTTCTTCCCCATTGTTGTCTCAACCACCTTCAAGCCAAGTCAGCTTTCCACATCACCTCACCACTCCATCCATCAGTTCCTGGGTCACTTCAGACCCCCATCCTACCTCCATAACCATCCGTGCATCCTCCATCAACCATCCATCCTCAAACATCCCATTTCAGAACATCCTGTAGAAGAATTGCAGACCTTCCTGTAGAAATCCCTGCGTTTCCTGTAGAATCCCCTGCAGACATCCTGTAGGAGGCCACTCACTCGGTTGCTGAGCCTCTGAACGTGAGGAACCTCTGTAGACTGATGCTAAGGATCTCTGGGGACCTCTCCTAGCCTTCCCAACCTTTCCCAATCTTTCCTTCCTTCCGCATCCCATCTGCGCAACCAAACCCTAATAAGCACAAAATCACAATCACTCCATCCACTTAAAGAAAAAATACAAAAACATGTCTTTTAAGATGCAAGTAGATTAGATTCATGCATTTTCACTTATTAGAAGTAATGGCATCATTGGTAGAAGTTTCCTTCACATTCTTTGCATCATAGAGGTTAGACTAGTTAAATTAGGGTTTCCTAGGGTTTCTATGTCTTGATTTGCTTTCAGTTCATTTTTGCCAAGTAGATTAGTCTTCTTTGAGCTAGCTTTCGTCCATCATTTAACAAGCTTCTTCTGAGAGCCTATAGAAGTTGGCTTGAGCCCTAGCGGACTTGTGCCAGCTGACTAAGTGACAGCTGCGACAAGAGCTAGTACTTGTGCATACAGCACCGTCGCTTCCAAGTTTGTACGAACTACCGGGTTGATAAAATTAAGAGACAGGAAGCCCCAGGAGTTGTAGCATTATTGCTACAATACTGGAGCCCACCACTCGGCATAGCCATGGATGGTGTCAACCTATATTCCCTCCAAAACACCAACTATTCTATTTGGCCTGTAGTAGTATCAATAACAATACCCCCCATGGTTGTCTGTAATGAATGAACATCTTATGTTTTCTCTCATAGTACTTGGTAGAAGACAAGTGAAGAATATAGATGTCTACATACAACCATTGGTAGATGAATTGAAGGGATTTTGGGAAGGGATACATGTGTAAAATGTATCAAGACCCATCATAATAGAGAGGAGTTTTACGTTGTATGGCATATGTACTTACACCATACATGATTATCCAGGTTTAGGAGTTTTCTCTAGTAAATTACATTCTTATTGATTTTTTGAGTAACAATATTGTTTCACATATTAATTTAATTTGTTGCAATTGTTTAGATCTTCATGGTCGCTAACATGCTCGCCTGTATACCATAATTTCATAGGTCTTGTCACAAAAGGGTATCATGGATGTAAATGTTATAACCTTCTTTGAAGGCTAGGTGGTCCGACCACCTACAAAATCTAGTGTATGACTTCTCCATGGTATTCCTCCCAGACTAACACCCTTATAGAAGAGAAACAACCACTTTCAATGGTAAACTAGAGAGAACCCAAAGGCCTACAATAATGACACCAATTGAATGGCATAGAGCACATGAGAGGGAGAAGGAGAAGGTGTTTGCAGAAATGTTTGATTCAAATGGGGAGCCTATGTTCAATGATCCATAATTCTTCAACACCTATGTTGAGAAATTTCCCATTGGGATGAAAAGGAAATCTGACTTTTATGAGCTCCCATAGTGGGAGCATCTTAAGATTTCCCACTTACTAGATCCCATGCATATATTTAAGAATGTTTCATATTCTTTATGGAGGCACATATAATTGAAAGAAAGTGACACATTGACTGTTAGGAGAGATCTTATTTCTTCAAAAACTAAAAATAAACATTGGCCAAGAAAAGAAACTATAGGAGAGGTTGGTCCCTCTTTGTCTTTCAAAGAAGGTGATGTCCCATGGATTTTAAAGAAATATGATCTTTCTTTGGAAAAGGAAGTTATAATGAGTGTGAGGGTGCCTTCTTTATATGAGTCTTCACTACGACACTGCTTCACTGTGGAAGATTGTTTGTCAGGGTTGAAATCGCATGACCATTTGAACCTTTTAAGACTACATATGTAAAAAAAAATGACTTTTTTATTTTTATGTAATGGGATATTTTATAATTAATTTTTGTATAATGTACTATTTACTGTGCAGTGTCATTATCCTCTGCTTGTGCGTGGGTGTGTGAACCATGACTTCCCCTAAGACCTATGACATGCCATGTAAGGATCCAACCTAGGGTCATTTAACTAAACTAAATTTATCCTTTAATTTAGACACAATAAGAATGGAAATAGGCTATTTATAGCTCAACATTATTTGATGATAATATCTAAGTAAAATTTATTTTCAACATATTAAACAAGTATGAAATTTCATTGCAGCGATTTACCTAAGGAATCAAGAAATGGAAGAATACTTGTTCCAGTAGATTGGTTGGGATGCTCCTGAACCTGTTGGGATGCTCCTCTTGGCTACCTGACTGAATTTATCTCCCAGCCAACTAGGAATGGTTTCTTAGCCCAGGGAACCTCCACAGGTTCCCTAGCCCTTCGAGCCCAAGTCCAACCAGCTGTAGTGTGTCCAAGTTAAACCAACACTCTCCAATAGATCCAAGTTTGAATTCTCTCATTTATCTCTCCATTCTCTCCCTTCTCTTTCTCCACATTCCTCCCCCAAAACAAAATCCTCCAAAGCCAAAACAAAGACCAAGGATCTCCCCCTCTCCTCTCATCCTCCTTCCCTTTTATGTCTCTTCCTCCCATCCACCTCAACCACCTATCATTAATGTCATGACTACCCCCTCATCCTTTTTTTCCAAGGAAAAAGGTGTAATTTTATTAGTGAAAGCAAAATTACATGTTACATTTTACTGAGAACCAAGCATCATCAAGTCAATGACTAATGATAAATGGAGATACAAAAAACAAAAATAATATACAATAAGGAGAAAAGATAGGCTTTTCTCCCCTTATTTTTTTCCACCCTGCGCCATTCCCCTTGAGATGGCGTATCAGAGACAAGTGCAAGTTGATTGCCAGGTTTAGGTCTTGCAATGTCCTTGTCGTTATCTGAGTTGTCTGTTGAATGGGTACATTTATACCCACTAGTTTCCATAGCTTCTGGATTATTTGATGTTTGTTCCTGGTTGTCCTGCATTTCATTGAGGTCCTGAGGGATTTCCCCTTGGTTTTCTGGTACCTGTGTTGTCTGGTTGTTCCTGGTTTGTATAGATTCCTCCTTTGCTTCGTCTTCCTCCTCGTCTTGGTGGGGTGGAGGGAAATTCCATCCTTTGGGTTATTTCCCATTCTTCTTCTTTTTGTTGGTGTCTTTCTTGCCTTCAGGGCACATATTTTGTAGATGCCTTGTTTGTTTGCAGATTCTACATATGAAGGTTGTGTTCTCATAGTCTAGTGTCTGAGTCCAATTCATCTGCTTATGGATCAATTGAATGCGGTCTGGTAATCCTTTGCTGAGATTTACTTCCACACATATCCGGGCATGTGTGTAGATCCTTTCTTCCAATCTTTGGGTATTCGTTTTGATATATTTCTCAATGATGTTCCCGATTCTTGTGAGTACTCGCTCCTCCAAGAAATGGAGTGGGAGGTTGTGCAGTCGGATCCACACCGACATTCTAGTGACAACCATGGTGTTTGCATCAAAAGCAGGGAACCATGGTGTGATGAAAAGGCCCATCAATCCCCAGAACCATGGTCCATCCTGTATAATACTGTCCCTGGCCTCTGTTGAAGGGAATTTTATAATGAAAAAACCCTTAGAACAGAGGTGCATTTCACATTCTAGTGACCAATTGGTCAAAATCCAATGAAATAAATCCACGGGTTTTTGCCAGAAATAGTTAAAACAACAAATAATTGCTTGTGATTCAAAAGCAGCACAATGTTCATGTATTTCTGAATTATCTATGGTAAGTTCTGGGATTGAGTTTAGTAGCTCCATAATGTATGGGTTAGGGGATGTACCAACCTGTTTTTTTGGTTCTGCGGCTATTCTTTTCCCTTGCAGGATGTTCTTGAAAGAGGGTCCTCCATTCATTTGCTTCAGTTTGGCTTCTGTGTTTTTTGAAGAACTGCACCCATAGCCATTTCCGACATTTAAGGTTTTGTTGGTTGATCCCGCACCACCCCTTAATCTCAGATTGAGGGTTATGGAGGATGCTGGTTGAATGTGGTAATCCTGCAGAACCCGGATGTCCTGTAATGCTCTGCCTTCGAAAATCAGGTTCTGCATTTGAATAGGGTATCCAACCTGTTGCATGATGCTGAGTTTCAACTGCTGCACACTATCTACTAAATTTACCCATATTAAAAAGGAATGCCCAATAGGAGATTTAATAAAAATTTGAAATTGGATGGGCGTTACCAGGTGTTGGGAGCCATGCTCCCCCTCTTTGCCCAGAAACCGCACGATAATGGGGGGGCAGAGAGCCATAGGGGGGCCGGATGGTGTGAAAGATGGCAAGACATGGAGCCAAGTCCATCACAACGTAGAAAATACATGGCACACGGCCTGACTGAGCCAAAGGAGAGCTCGAGTTGCAGCACAAAAAATAAGCCCAAGGCCCGAAAACACAAAGGGCAGGAGAAATAAAAATGGTTGACCGGTGCCCTCCCCTACGCCCGCATTCCAACTGAGTTCCCACTGTGAGCCACTCGAGTAAAACTCGATTGATAACAGAGCCATATGCCGAGTAGAGGATGCCACAGGGTTCCAAGACACATATTTACAGGCAGCTAGGGAACGATGATCAGAAAGAAGAGATTCCACTACCCACCGTAAAGTCGCCAAACTAGACCACTGCACAGAGCATCAGGGAGCCCCCTGTGACCTCTCCAACCGGTGCAGACATGCATCTCTGGCCTCATGGAGACGGAGCCAAAGGAGGCATAGCGTTTTTGTTTCTTTCCCAAGTAATTGAACCCTTTGTCGACTCGTGATTCCTGGTTCACCTTGCGAGACCCCCTGGAAATAGGACCTGGGGACGCTCCCAAGAACTTGTTTTCACACAAAGAAACCCTAGCTCCAGTTTGCGCCATTTTTCTCCCAACCATTAAAAAGTTCAACAACTTCACCCCCTCATCCTTTTATTTTAGTATCGTTGACTTTTCTTACCATATCTTATTCAAGGTAGATTTGAGAAGACACTTTGGGAATAAAATATGGATATTTAATTTAGAATTAAATTAGAGAAGACTGTATCTTCTCAAAAGTAGATTTGAGAAGACACCTTGGGATATGGATATTTAATTTAGAAATAAATTGGAGAAGACCATATATTCTCAAAAGTATATTTGAGACGACACCTTGGGATATATCTATTTAATTTAGAAATTAATTGGAGGATACCATATCTTATCTAAAAGTACATTTGAGAAGACACCTTGGAATTGAATAATAACAATAATAAAAGTCATATCAGTAAAATAAAATTACAGTTTCATAAGTGTAGGTATATACCAATATTTCTTAATAATTATAAATTAATATTTTTAGGTTAATTAAACACTAATAAAAATTAGCCTAATAGGATCAAGTAGGGCATTACATACACCCCTCCTTCAGAAAAATTCATCCTGAAGTTAGAGTGAAAAAGACACGAGGAGTTCGAAAGAGGTTTGACAATAAGGCATAACAAAATAGAAAGGTAGTTATAGTAGTCAAATTAAGTAAGTCAGGAAATGATACCACTTCCCATCGAGAGTCTACAACTAACTTATATCCTCATATCCTTCCTAACCTACTTCCGCTCCCACCCTATCCATCCTCCGCTTCAATATACTATGGTATCGACTATACTGATCTAACCACTTATAAAACCATTATGGCAGAAGCGTTGATTATATCGACCTAACTTCCCTAATAGGAAACTGGAAATTGTTATCACACATCTAGGGGAGCGTGTCCTATCACTTCCCTCCCACGATTCCAGGTTTGGAGGTTACACGGTGGGAAATGCCTCCACCCCTCTTCAAAACTAGGGTGAACACCATAATATGGACCACACTACGTCATTGGTTGGATACTTTTCATCGAATAATCCAATCAGGTAGTCTTGTCACCTACCATTTACACTTTACCCATGTCATAAGAGTGCATATCAAGTAGATACAAAATGTAATAAAACAATGTACATCATACCATTCCTCATTAGATGTCTCAACATTCCCCTCAGAAGAGTAGATCTTGGTTATCATAAAGTTCTTTCCAATCTGTATCTTAGTTCTTATTCATGCATATACATAACACACACACACACACACACATATATAAGTGGTATTAAACATCATGTTATTAAGTCTAGTATCCACGTGTCAATTTTGTACTTCATAACAACATACTGGAAATAAATCTTACATTATATAAATCATAATTTTGATAAGTCATTCATTAGATAAATCATATCCACTTAAGCCATACATCAAACAACAATAACTCTGATAAGTCATACACTAGATAAATCGTAACTAAGTAAGTGGTACATTAGGTCATACATCAAATATTTCAATAAATAATGCCTAATTTATCTAATGATTTATATAAGTAGTTTTGCTTGTCAAACTAAATGCATCAATATTACATAGTGTTCATAAATAAATAACATGGAACTACAAATAGAGCCTTAGCATAGGTAGTTATCTAAATCAAAATGGGCATCACAGATGCTAAAAAAGTGGTAGTCACGACATATAGTCTCTGCATCCTCCCAAGTAGCAGATCTTGCGGTATACTTGTCCCACTGGACCTTAACTTGGTCCACCATGCAGCGTCCAAGTTGTCAAACCCTACAGTCCAATATGCATAATGGTTCGACCATTATGGTTCCCACGTCCGAGACCTATAATTCCCTCCAATCTAGTTTGTGAGATTTACCAGAAACATAATGTCGTAAAATAGATACATGAAAAACAACATGAGTTTTATGCAAATGGGGTGGCAGTATAAGATGATAGGCAACTGGTCCATTCTTCCCCTTGATCCTAAAAGGTCCTATAAACCGAGGTGACAACTTTTTCCCTTTCCCAAACCGAACAATGCTTTTGTTGGGTCAGATACGAATAAAAACTTGGTCTCCTACTTCATAACTTCGATCGGTCCAATGTGAATCATCATAAATATTCTTCCTATCTTGTGCTTCCTTTAACCTTTGTCAAATCCATCCTGTTCCTCCCTTTCTTGAACTAATTCCGACCTAACTATTACTCGGTCCCCCAACTTTTCCCAACTCAATGGTGTCCTACATGGCCTCCCATATAGAGCTTGGTAAGGAGGCATCCCAATGGAGCTGTGGTAAATGTTATTATAGGCAAACTCTACCAATGGTAAGTACCTTTCCCACTGAGTCAGATTATCCATGACGTACATTCTAAGCATGTCTTCCATAATTTGAATTACTCTTTCAATCTTCCTGTTTGTGTATGGATGATATGTAGTGCTCAGGTTTAATTGAGTCCCCAACGCTGACTGCAAAATTGTCCAAAACCTAGATGTAAAGAGAAAGTCCCTATCATAAATAATCTTTGTGGGAAACCCATGTAGTCGAATAACTTCACTTATAAAAACTCTTGCCACATCAGTAACATCGTAAGTGTCTCTCACTAGGATAAAATGGGTACTTTTGGTCAATTTATCAACTACAACCAATATAGCATTATGCCTCTGTGAAGTGAGTGGCAAACCCACAAAAAAATCCATAGAAGTAACCTCCCATTTAGACATAGGGATGTCATGCGGTTGTAGGAGTCCTGCTGGATGGTGATAATCAACCTTCACCCATTGACATTCAAGACATTTGGTGACAAACTAGATTATGTCATGCTTCATGCCTGCCCAAAAGAAGAGTTTCTTCATGTCTGCATACATCTTCTTCACTCCAGGATGTGCACAATAGAGTGCTCTATGTGACTCTTTGAGGATGGTTCTTCTTATACTCCCTTCCTTGGGGATGCACATTCTCCCTTGAAATCTCAATAGTCCATCCGGTTCAAGGACACAACCCTCAAACTTTGGTTCTATCTGATTCCCACTTTGGAGTGCTGATATAAACTTTATATACAAACTATCTTCAAAGAGTTTTTCCAACACATGTTCCCTCCAAGAAACCCTCAAGGGTACTAGGGAGAAGATTTGTGGCTACCTGCTTAGTGCATCAACCATCAAATTCTCCTTTCCCTTAATGTATGAGATCCAAAAATCATACTCACTCATGAATTCACTCCACTGCCTCTATCTAGCATTCAAATATCTTTGTGTGAAGAGTTGCTTCAGGATTTGATGATCTGTTCTTAACTCAAAGCTTCTCCCAACGAGGTAGTGTCTCCACGGTTTCAAAGATATCATCACTACTGCTAACTCTAAGTCATGGGTAGCATACACCTCTTCATGTTTCTTCAATTTTCTAGATGCGTAAGCTATTACTTCGTCTTCTTGCATCAACACTATTCCCAATCCTTGCTTCGAAGCATCAGTGCAGACAATGAAATCTTTTTCCATGTCCTGTACTCGAAGGATTGGTGCACTAGTTAGTAACCTCTTTAGTTCAGTGAATGTAGTGTCACATTCATATGTCCATTCATACTTGACCCCTTTTCTCTATAATGTGGTGATGGGTTTTGCAATCCTTGAAAAACATTCCCCAAACCTGCAATAATAACCTGCTAGCTCCATAAAAGTACACACCTCATGAGAATTTTTTGGTACTGGCCAATCCATTATGGCCTTTACCTTTTCCAGGTCAACTGAAATCCCTTCTCCTGAAATGATGTGCCGAAGATAATGAATTTTCTTTTGAAAGAAGGAATATTTTGATAATTTTCCATACAATTGATTTTCCCTTAAACAGGTCAATACAACCCTTAGGTGCTCTTCATGCTCCCTTTCATCCTTGGAATACACAAGAATATCGTCCAGAAAGACTTGCACAAATTGGTCCAAATACTTCCTGAACACACCATTCATGACACTCATGGATACTGCTGGTGCATTGGTCAAACCAAATGGAACAACTACGAACTCATAGTACCCAAACGAGTTCGAAATGTGGTTTTTGAGATCTAACCCTCCTTAATCCTCAATTGGTGGTATCTAGATTGTAGATCGATCATAGAGAAAACTATCTCTCCCTTCATTTGAACAAATGTCATCTATTCTAGGTATCGGGTGCCTATTCTTTATTATGGCTCGATTCAAGTCCCTATAATCTATGCATAGCCTTAAGGAACCATCCTTTTTCTTGACCAAAATCACTGGTGCACCCCAAGGTGAAATACTACGTCTAATAAATCCTAAGTCTAAAAGATCTTTTAACTGCATCTGCAACTCACAAAGTTCTAGAGTTGTCATCCTGTAAGGTGTCTTGGAGATCGGTTCTGCACTAGGTTTTAGGTAAATTGTGAAATCGATCTCTCTCACAGGAGGTAATCTAGGCAATTCCTTAGGAAAAACATCCTCAAATTCTGACAAAATTTGGTGTTGATCTAGGGAGGGTCCTTTCTGGTCACTTACAACCTCGGCCACATATAGTTTACAACCTTTCCAAAGACATCGTTTTACCTTCATCATGGAGATGAATCGTAGGGACACTCCTCTCTTGACACCACAAATCTCAATTGACCTACCTTCATCATCTAAACAAATCACCTTATTTTTGAAACAATCTACCAAAGCTCGATGAGCTTCTAGCCAGTCCATTCCAATAATTACATCATACATCCCCAACGCTGTGACATATGCCTTCAAATTAGTTATACACACGCCAAGGTTCACTTGACATTGGTCAACACTAGGTCCTACTACTTGTTTTATCCCAAAATCCATTTCAACTTGTTTAAAGTTATTGTGCTCATAGGCTGCCAACCCACATTTTTCTAATGCAACTAGTGAAATGAAACTATCTGTAGCACCATAATCAAACAAAATTTTAACTTTTACATTGTTTATCATAACTGAGGTTTCTACCATGGCAGATTGGTGCTCATCTTGTTGGTTATCAACTGCTGCATAGATTCGATGGTGGATGCTTGCTCCCCCCATTGGTGCTTTTCCTTCTCTATGGTTTTTACTAGTTTGTAACTTAGGACAATTGCGCTGGTAATGAGGTCCCCCACACCCCTAACAAGTTATGCGAGGTAGACTCTGAATAGAATGTTGTGGAGTGTTTTGGAAAGAGTTCCTATAACAACCCATCCTAAATTTCAGACAAAATAAGAGTATTAGCATGCGTACGAGGCATGCGTATGATAGCTACATATATATGCATCGCATGCATTTCACTAGTATACTTACTAATTGATTATGAATGATGTCTACATAAAGGATAAACAAATTAATTATTTATAGAAAAATATATTAGATTGAATACCTAAACCATTAAGAAGGTAGATATTGTCCTAGACATGACACTCTAAAAAAATAGTAAATATCTCTTTATTATTTTAGTTATTAAATAGTATTAATACTTATCATTTTGATGCTAAATTATTCTTATTAATAACCATGTCATTAATGTACATAAATTATTGTTTGAAATAATCATATAATTAAACAAAAGCTTATTTAAAAGATATTTTAATTTAATTAAAATTAATTAATTAATTCATCCATATGTTAAAATAAAGCAATAATAAGGAAAGATCCAGAATGTATGAGGATGGTAGCGGAAGGAAGCCGAAGGAAGCATGAGTTAGTGGAAGGGAGGAGGAGGCCGACAGCAAGGTGGTTGGAAGGCGGTGGATTTAAACATATAAGGAACGAAGGAGGGCGGAAGAAAGACACATCATTTTTGTTTCAAACCGTGGGAGGAAAATGGCGGTTTGTTAATTGCAGCAGCGAGAACAACACTCAAAAACATCTTCAACTGATTTCTAGTGGGAGCAGGAGTCGTGACAGAGCAGACAGGTTGGTACTCAATAGAAGAATAATGGATAAATTTTGTATTAAGATTTCATATTTGTGAGTAGAAATATTGTTAAACTTTGTTAAATTTCGAATTTAAGGCTTCATAGATTTTCTGAACATGAATTTGCTGGACCATGTTAAATTCTGAATTTAGGGCCTTACAGTTCCTTCCCCTGGGACCCATGCCCCTATTTGTGGCTCCTTGCATATGAGTTTGATTTGCACGAGTCCTTTAAGCTGTAGGTGAAATTGCACTTGTAACCATTGAAATCCCTACTGTAAGTGCTTTGGGTACAACCATGTTTCCATATGGCGATGGCCTCAAACTTCCTCCCTTGGAGAAGGTACAAGAGGCCTTCCCCATAAATCTTGGTTGTTGTGGAAAAATGGTTTTGTTTCCACCTTTTAAGTCTAATTTCTCTTAAACATAACAGACATGTTCAGCAACTTTTGCAACTGAGGATGGTTTCCACATCCACACCATTGCCCTAATCTTAGGGTTTAATACATAAATGAAATGATCTGCTTAACGCTGATCAATGTCCATGTAGGAGACATACTTGACGAATTCCATGAGTCTAATCTTATATTCCTTTACCATGCAGTTTCCCTGTACTAAAGCATGGAAGGCTCCTACCTGTTGTTCTTCATAATATGCCGGTAGGTACTTTTTCTGAATCTCTCCTCAAATAACTCCCAGGTAATTGTGTCTGGAGTGAGGTGTAGTTGATGCTCTAAGCCACCCCACCAATTCATAGCACTATCTCTGAGTTGGAATATCACTATTTTAGCTTTTGAATTGGAAGTATAATCTCTTAGTGTGAAGCACCTTCTCATTCCTTCTAACTAGACTTCTGCTCGTTCGCTGGCACGACCTCCAACACACTTTGGGAGCTTACTCTTTTGGAGCTCCTTAGTAATGTCCTCGATTGGAGGTCCTCTATTGAAGTGTCTTGATCCCTCGAGATTTCCCAACCCTGATGGAGGGTGTTCCACTCCCACCTCAGTTGTTTGGCGCCCTCTTAAAATCTCATTAATTGCTTCTAGGGAGCGCAAGATGAGAGATAGTTCCGGTGATGCAATGGGTTATTTGTAGGAGGTCCTTGTGATGATCCTCCTCAACCACAATTTCCCCACGTCTTCACAATTTTGAAATGTTCCATTATCTGTTCCAAACGATACTTATTGATGTAATTTAGGACTTGTTTGCCCCTAGTCGATTTACACACACATATAAAATAATAGGCATAAGTTTTTCTTTTACTATGCTCGTAAACGAGCATTAATAATACTGATAAGATCTACAAGAATTTATTAAATCCTCTCATGTGTGAGCTCCTACAAATTTTCTCTTAATACTAGCTAGGTTACTAGAGCAATGTACCTGTCAGCCACACTCTAATGCTTTATTAACACCAAATTACTTTCTTTAGTTACAATAATTATTTATTTAATAAATTGGTTTAATATAATCAAATATTAGTTTGCTCTTGGTGGCTTTCAAAATACTCATGAAATTTGGAACCATTCTTGTGTACTCACCAATAAACCATTAACCCTATTTCAAGTAGTGTTTAAATATAAAGAAAAGCTTTTACTAACTCCGAGATGCATATTTCTTTCTTATTTAATTGTATGTCTAATGCATTACGATAAAGTAAGCAATTGATATATATTATTTAATTTACTTATCATCTCCATTATATATAACATAAAAATAAAACGACAATATCAAATGTTATTAATATTTTCCCATTTAGATGTGAACATATAGTGATACCATGTATACAATGTTTGAAATAAATAAATACAAATAAATATGGTTCCATCCATTAACTATATAATATTATATAACTAATAAATCACTTTAATTTATATATATATTCTATTTTAAATTAAATAACATTATACACAATTTTATTTATTATAATATTTAATAACTCTAAATTATGGATTAATAAATATACAAACTCGCTTAAGACAAGTCTTTTGATATGGTTCTTGTCCACTAGTTTGTCCTTTTATTTCACTTAGTATCACAAATTTGGACAAAGCACAATCAACACTTTATATAATTAAAGTATAATTATACTAATGTTGGTAAATATAAAGTTTCCATCACCTAAATGTAAAGTTTTACATTACCACTCTTTCCACCCCACACATATATTAACTGAAATATAATTTTGTTATCAACTTTATTGGGTAAGTGGAATATTTTAGGCCTATGCCATATTATCCCATAAATAAACTATTGAAAAGCATAAGCAGAAAAGATTAAAAAAAAACAAGACGTTTAGGAGTACAAACTCATAGAGAGATAATTATTATTATAAAACAACCAAAAAACAATAATTATTATTATAATCTAAAACAACAAAAGAACAAGATATGCTAAAAGCTTCGAATCATTAGAGGTTGACAAAGGGATTCGATGGGTGTGAAACGAGTGGGGCTTCTTTATATATAATATCGAAAGTTGAGCTTGCCCAGGGAAAAGAGGAGGTATTGTACTTCTATTAAAATTTGATGCAATAGTTGTATTGGTGAGAGACCCGGGTTCAAGTCTCGACAACGGAAAACAAAGTTTCTTTTAAGTTAGAATCCTAACAAAACAATTGTATTGGTTTGATTGCAGTGCACTGGAGATCCTAATTCAATTGAAACCTTCGTCGTTTATGTAGCAATATTCTCTTGGTGCCAGATGAGTTCTTACAGGTTTTGGATTCAAAGGCTCCCATCATTATTTTTTTCTGTGTAACTTTGGCAAGTTTTATAAACAATGCGGCTCTGGAACAATCGACAAGTTTTATAAACAATATGCGGCTCTGGAACAATCGCGTTCGTAGGACAGAGCAAAATTTTAAATCTAGATTTTGCAAAACTACTTTAGAGGAAGGGAAATAGTAATTTGAATAAATAAAGGATGTGGCAACCATAAGTGCCAACCACAATGTGGTCGTTCGTAAGTGCCAACCATAAAACTACGAGCAACTTGCCCACCTCGACTTGCCTTTGGGCCATTTTTCAATATCCTACTCAGAACACGAATATATCGACACCATCCATGAATGTTGATCCTTTGACGAGTGGGGTATTTATAGGAGAGTCGGGGTATTTATGAAGTATGTCTAGACATAACATCGACGTGATCATCTCACGCGCTTCAAGAGAGCAAAGGCTATAACTAGGACGGTAAGAGTCACATCCCCTCAATTTTGGATTGACCTTGCAAAAGAAAGGAGTAATCATCTAAAAACTTACAAAGGGAGAATTGAATCATGTAGTCATGACCGACCTGCACGTAAAACTGATTACAAAATATTGGCCAAGGACTTGATCAATTTTCTTTTGTTTTATTTATTTAATTTTTTTTTTAAGGATATTTTTTTTAAGCAAGTTCTTATTTTGAACTTGGTGGGTTTAGGGTCCAGATTTTGAACCACACTCTGATACCATATGTGAAGGTCTAACCTAGGGTCATTTAACTAAACCAAATTTATCCTTTAATTTAGAAACAATAAGAATGGAAATAGCCTATTTATAGCTCAACATTTATTTGATGATAATATACAAGTAAAATTTATTTTCAACATATTCAACAAGTATGAAATTTCATTGCAATGATTTACATAAGGAATCAAGAAATGGAAGAATGCATGTTCCAGTAGCTTGGTTGGGATGCTCCTCTTGGCTACCTGACTAAATTTACCTCCCAGCCAACTAGGAATGGTTTCCTAGCCCAGGGAACCTCCACAAGTTCCCTTGGCCTCCAAGCCCAAGTCCAACCAGCTGTAGTGTGTCCAAGTTAAACCAGCATTCTCTAATAGATCCAAGTTTGAATTCTCTCATTTATCTCTCCATTCTCTTCCTTCTCTTTCTCCATATTTCTCCCAAAAAAAAAAATCCTTCAGAGTCAAAACAAAGACTAAGGATCTCCCCCTCTCCTCTCATCCTCCCCTTTTATGTCTCTCCTTCCCATCCACCTCAACCACCTATCATTAATGTCATGACTACCCCCTCATCTTTTGTTTTAGTATCCATGACTTTTCTTACCATATCTTATTCAAAGTAGATTTGAGAAGACACTTTGGGAATAAAATATGGATATTTAATTTAGAATTAAATTAGAGAAGACCACATCTTCTCAAAAGTAGATTTCAGAAGACACCTTGGGATATGGATATTTAATTAAAAAATAAATTGGAGAATACCATAGCTTCTCAAAAGTAGATTTGAGAAGACACATTGGGATATGGATATTTAATTTAGAAATAAATTAGAGGAGGCCATATCCTATCCGAAAGTAAATTTGAGAAGACGCCTTGGAATTGAATAATAACAATAATAAAAGTCATATCGGTAACATAAAATTACAGTTTCACAAGTGTAGGTATATGATGGGGTGAAATTGCGCTGACAAAAAAATTTGGAATTTTAAATTAATTAAACCTCTGTTTAATTAAACTAATTACCTCGGTCGCTTAATAGGAACTCAAAACAATTTCAAATCCCGTTCAAACCTTCAACTTCGTTATTATGCTATAACAACAGAATTACTTAATTTACCTGGAATACGATGAAACTTCACTTTTACCACGGCACTGAAATAAATACAATTGTAGTTAATAACTTTCTCGGGTTCGGAAATTAAATTAAACCACGTGCAAATTCACCATGCGATCACCATCAGATCGCGTACCTTCACAATGAATGGTTACGTTCAATCTGGAATCCAACTGGATTACCATAGTTGATAACTCATCGGGTCCGAAATTTATATTAAACTCCGTGCATTTTCCGACGTGACTACCGTCAGATTTGACTCATTTAAACGGATGGTTTAGATTAACTGAGCTATTAACTCAGTTTTATAAATGATCGTGTCCAATTTTGGAAATATCGTCCACGCTTATTAGCATGCGATGACCGTAGATCTGTCGATCTGTTGATTAGACAACTCAAATCTTCTTCGGTGTTTCTCCACGAATTTATCAACTAACTCGATCTTATAACGTTTTGGGTCTGTTTCCTGTGTTAAGATGCGTGCGCATTCACCAACGAACACTGTTGATCTTCTCATAATAGATCATCATTGATCCATCCTGTGATCAATGATGATTCATTTCTTCATTCAATCTCTGTCTGCATTCAATCGGCGATCAACAAAAACTAATATTTAACAGAGGATTCAACCTACAATTAAAGGATTCAATCACATAATAAAATCACGCAAAAACAAGCTTTGTACACAACACTTCTTTCATTCATAACAATATTTACATATATGTACAAAACATCTCATGCTCCGATCTGTTCTTTCTTCTACTTAGCTTTCTCTACCACTCTATCTCAAAAACTATATACACTGTCTAACACTCTGTTTTTCACTCTCCTCGCAGGCTTACATTTATAACATAATTACATAATTGTGGATTATCCTAAATCCATGATTTTCTCCATAATTCACTCAACTAATTCCTATTCGAGGATCTCGTAATCCCTAAGATCCCTATGAGATCTACACATATTAATTATCCATGATATTCTCACATAGTTGAGAATATTTCACAACTGAACCCTCACACATAGATTTTTACTCAATCTATACAAAATTCATAAAAATAGTTAAAAACATCACCCCCTCAATCAACCAAATGAACAATAAATATTATGAGCAGAATGTTCCTGCATCAGATTCCCAATGTAGAAAAAATTCATAGACTCCTGTCTATGAGGACTGTCACTTTTCTGTAGTAATGTGACAACTACAAGTCTGAATGACTTGCTACCTCCAGGATTCCAAACTATGTTTTGCTGCTAGTCCTTCATTCTTTCTTCTTCATGCTGTTGTGTTTTTGTTCCTGTCATCTTTCTTTCTCCTGGTCTCCAAATTTTGAACGAGTTTCAAACTGGTTCACTGTTTGCACCTATAGCTTTTCCAGGTAACTCTGTCGTGTTGAGATTAGTAAGAACTAAATCTGAAAGTTCACCATCATCATCACTCGAACAATCAACCAAATTCTGTATATTTTTGTAAAACAATTTTCTCCACCATGCTCTAGGAGTAATTCCTTCTTGTTAATCACATCAACACAGTTGATGTTCTCTATGGTGTCCTTTCCTTCTTTTGTTACAATTTCTCTGGTTTCAACTTCTTTGGCTTCTGTCTCTTCAGCTACTGTTTCTTCCTCCAATTGAGCTGAAAACTCAACTTCATGGAATGAAAAGCAATCATCCCAATTTCCTTCAGGTTCACAAAAAACTTTTTGATCAGAAAAATGGTCATTAGTTGTCTCTATAGCAACAAATTCCATACCTGCATTCACAGGCGAACTATCAGTTTTAAAAATCTCAGACCTTTTGTTCTTTTTTGATGCTTCAAGCACCAAATTCCCACCATGGAATTTCTAGTTTTCAGCAAAGCCTCTTTGTTGTGACTCAATTCCTATAAGTCTCCCAGTTTTAAAAATCTCAGACCTTTTGTTCTTTTAAGCACCAAATTCCCACCATGGAATTTCTAGTTTTCAGCAAGCTTCTTTGTTGTGACTCAATTCCTATGAGTCTCTCCTTCTCCAACAAAGAAACATGTATTTGTTCAATTTTGTTCATCAACATAGCATTCCATTTCTGCTGCAATAGATTCCATCTGACCCGTTTCCTTATTCTCCATCCATGTCTCCAGTCTTCATTCACTTTCTCTTGAAACCATTCCTATAGTATATCCAATTCTACTTTCATCTCTGCAATACTTTTCCTATGCTCTTCAACACTCATCTGACATTTATTTGAACCTTTCCTAAGTTTCTCCATGTTCATTTCCACTAATGCTTCAAACTCAATTCAATAAAAGAAAATATTTACCTCAATCAAATTCTAAAACTGACTCCTCTGTTTTTTTCCTTTACTTCCTTTGCGCCTTTGATTTTACTTGTCATATGCTTTCTTGTCTTTCTAACAGCTTCAACTTGTGAGATGCAATCAGCCTCTGCAGTAACAAGTCTCCTTTTTGCTACACATGCCTCACCAAGATTTTCTCCTCTGAGCTTAGTATGTTAGCATTTCTCTAGTTTTCTCCTTTGGAACCATATAAGCACTCCTTGCTCTAGGCTACTGCACATCTTCTCACCTTTCTCTGTTGTTACTCTGCACAAAAATTATAAACACTAACATTGACAATTTTGGAATATTATCATACTTCACGCATAATTTTCTTTTGCTCTGATACCAAAATAATGGGGTGAAACTGCGCTGACACAAAAATTTGGAATTTTAAATTAATTAAACCCCTATTTAATTAAACTAATTACCCCAGTCGCTTAATCGGAACTGAAAACAATTTCAAATCCCATTCAAACCTTCAACTTCGTTATTATGCTATAATAACAGAATTACTTAATTTACCTGGAATATGGAAAAACTTCACTTTTACCACTGAACCGAAAGAAACACAATTGCAGTTAATAAACTTCTCGGGTCCGGAAATTAAATTAAACCATGCACAACTTCACCATGCGATCACCGTCAGATCGCGTACCTTCACAATGAACAGTTACGCTAAATCTGGAATCCAACTGGATTAAACCATAGTTGATAACTCATCAGGTCCGAAATTTATATTAAACTCAGTGCATTTTCCGACGCGACTATCGTTGGATTTGACTCCTTTAAATTGACGGTCTAGATTAACTGAGCTATTAACTCAGTGTTATAAATGAACGCATCCGATTTTGGAAATATTGTCAGCGCTTATTAGCACGCGATGACCGTAGATCTGTCGATCTGTTGATCGGACGGCTCAGATCTTCTTCAGTGTTTCTCCACGAATTTATCAACTAACTCGATCTTATAACATTTTGGGTCCATTTCATGTGTTAAGCTTTGTGCGCATTCACCAGCGAACACCGTCGATCTTCTCGTAATAGATCATCATTGATCCATCCTGTGATCAATGATGATTCATTTCTTCATTCAATCTCTATCTGCATTCAATCGGCGATCAACAAAAACTAGTATTTAACAGAGGATTCAACCTACGATTAAAGGATCCAATCACATAATAAAATCACGCAAAAACAAGCTTTGTACACAACACTCCTTTCATTCATAACAATATTTACATATATGTACAGAACATCTCGTGCTCTGATCTGTTCTCTCTTCTACTTAGCTTTCTCTACCACTCTATCTAAAAAACTATATACACTGTCTAACACTCTGTTTTTCACTCTCCTCTCAAGCTTATATTTATAGCTTAATTACATAATTGTGGATTATCCTAAATCCATGATTTTCTCCATATTTCACTCAACTAATTCCTATTCGAGGATCTCGTAATCCCTAAGATCCCTATGAGATCTACACATATTAATTATCCATGATATTCTCACATAGTTGAGCATATTTCACAACTGAATCCTCACTCATAGATTTTCACTCAATCTATACAAAATTCATTAAAATAATTAAAAACATTACCCCCTAAATCAACCAAATGAACAATAAATATTCTGAGCAGGATGCTCATGCATTAGTATATACCAATATTTCTTAATAATTATAAGTCAATATTTTCGTGTTAATTAAACACTAATAAAAATTAGCATGATAGGATCAAGTAGGGTATTACATGCCATATCTAAATTCTCTGCATTTGTACGTTGGATCACATCAAAGAAGATTCATATGGCTAGCATTCCATGTTAGTTTTTGAAGCATCAGATGTGTTCTAGCTACGAAATTTGGTGGAGAGACTAAAATACATGAGATCTCCAAGACCCATAAACCGTTTCTAGAAATTCCACCTAGAAGTGACTTAATTAGATTATTAACCACTTTTTAAATGTTTCTGAAGTCTAAACATAAGAAAAATAGTTAATTAATCAGTATTAATTAAGTCAAGATGAGAATAATTTAGAAACTCACACAGATCGATTCCAAGATGATCCTAGCCATTGATTAAGTTTTAATCTTCGTCGTTGGTGCTCCAACAGTGGATTATAAGAGGAAGTTGATGGGCACTTGGAGAATACACTTGAAATCACCAGAAATTTGATTTACATGGCAGATAGATTTCCAGAGTGGCAGCAGTAAGATGTCAGAGAGCCAGAGATTGAAGCAGTGAGTGAGGGGCAGGGATAGTGAGTCTGTAGGAGATTTTCCAAATCCGAAGAGGCAACAACAAGAGGGCGGAATTATTCCTAGTGAGGTAGCGCAGAGGACTGCATAGTTGCTTCTAATTGGTAGTTCGATTTGCAGGAGAGAAATTTGTTCTCAGCTCCAGAGGCTGGGCAGAGGTTCCAAAGTGTTAGAGAGAGGATTTCCTCAGCAGAGGCAGGGAAAATGACTTCATTAGAGACTGATTGGAGGCTTTACGTCAAAGAGATTGCGTAGAGAAGCATAGAGGCTAACGCAAATGTAGGTTTTAACCCCGTACAGAAATTACCTGCATACGAATTCTAAAAATAGAAAATAAATAATGGTGAGAGCATAAAACATAAAACAGATATACACAAAGATTTTCCCCTGCTTCCAAAAACCAGGACTACCAGATTGATTTTCATTATGTTCCTTTCAATGTTACAATACGTATATATACATTTTGAAGCATCCATAAACCCCAATCCATTAACCCTAGATTAGAACATAACTATACTTCCCTTGATTGGATCTACAAAATACCATGGACTGAAAACCATTATGCCCAAAACCATGTGAGAAATCCATGCAAAAAACCATAGGCAGGTCCAAAAAAAATTTCTCGGGGCAACCCCATGCAAGGGGGTTACTTCCTCCCTGCATAACCCCCAATAGGGGGGGTAGTCACCCCCCTTGTGACCCCTAAGTAGTGCCCCGCGCAACGTACTAGACGGACCTGCCGGCCCCCTTGTTACTCCCCTACCATGAGGTAGTCATGGAAAGAATCTAACACAACGCAACATTACCCCACTTGTTTTTTTCTTTCCACAGGGGGCCACGAGAGAGCTTAGTCATTGATCCAACCCTGCAATGCCCATTGTTTCTCTACACCAAGAGAAGTTCTCAGTGCTTACATACTTTGTCAATGCATCTGCAATATTCTTCAAAGTGTCCACCTTACCAACAACAACTTTTTGTCCTCAACCATATCCCTCACAAATTGATATTGAACATCAATGTGCTTTGTCTTTGAATGAAAAGCAAGGTTCTTTGCCAAGAAAAATGCACTTTGGATATCACAGTCTATCCTTATAGCTCATTGTACTAACCACATACTTGAACACAATCTCTGCAACCAAGCTGCTTCCTTACTTGCATGAGTGGCTGCCATGTATTCCGCCTCTGTAGTTGAAAGTGCCACTACAAACTATCTCTTACTCATCCAACTGACTGCATCTCCAAATAGGTTAAACACATACCCACTTGTAGATCTTCTCTGGTCCAGATCTCCGACCCAGTTTGCATCAACAAAGCCACAGATGTCCAAAACTCTGTCTAATCCTGGTCTTCCTTAGTATCACAAACCATAATCACTAGTGCCATGCAAATGCTTGAAAACCCGCTTCACTGTTGTCCAATGCTTCTTCCCTGGTTTTGACATAAACCTACTCAAAACTCTCACTGCATGTGCAATGTATGGTTTAATACAGACCTTTGCATACATCAGGCTAGCGACTGCACTTGCATATGGAACGCGCGACATGTCCTCTTCCTCTTCTTGTGTCTTGGGACACTTTTTAATAGATAAATTTACACCTATAGGAATAGGAACCTTCACCGGTTTCCTATCTTGCATATTAAACCTCTGCAGTATTGTCTCGACATACTTCCTTTGGTTTAATTAGAGCTTCCTCTTTGCCCGATCTCGTTTAATTTCCATTCCCAAAATATAGTTTGCAACACCAAGACCTTTCATGTCGAATTTGGAGGAAAATTGGGTCTTCAACTCCTGAATAAGTTCTTTGTCATTTCCAACCAACAACATATCATCCACATGCAAGACCAGATAAATAACACGATCACCAATTAATTTAAAATACACACAACAATCTGCTTTTCTTCTGGTGAAGCCAAGTCCTCGTATAAATGTATCAAATTTTTGATACCACATCCTTGGAGACTGTTTTAACCCATACAAATACTTTTTTAACTTGCATACCAGTGCTTTCTTACCCTTCACCACAAAGCCTTCAGGTTGCTTCATGTAGATCTCTTCTTCTAGATCCCCGTGAAGAAATGTTGTCTTCACATCCATCTATTCTACCTCAAAATCAAAAGCAACAACAACAAATAAAAGTAATCTAATAGAAGCTACCTTGGCAACAGGAGAAAAAATATCACCAAAATCAATTCCTGGCACCTAGGAATAACCTTTTGCTACCAATCGAGCTTTGTATTTCTCCACCTTTCCTTCTACATTCATCTTCTTCTTAAACACCCATTTACTACCAATGGGTTTCCTTCCAGCCAACAACTCCACCAGATCCCAAGCCTCATTTTTGTGCAAAGATGCCATTTCATCAACCATGGCCTCTTTCCCAAGTTTTCCATCCTCTGAATCTACTGCTTCCCTCACTGTTCTAGGATCATCATCAGTAATAGATAAAGCAAAATTGGAATAGAAAGCAGATGGACTATACCTTTCTGGTTGCCTTCTTTCTGGAACTGATATTCTCACAGTCAGAGTTTGTGGCTCTTCATCTTCTGATTCCTCTTCTGCTGTAGACGCTGATTCTTCCTCCTTTAGCTCAAACTCTATCTTCTCAAGTTCCTTTGGTAGGACTTCATGTTTAATAACATCTTTCACCTCTCTAAAGACCGCATCTTAGTTGTACACAACCTTCCTTGTTTCTCTGTTCCAAATCTTATAACCTTTTAAACCATCCTTATCCCAATAAAGATGCACTTTTCAGATTTACTATCCAACTTTGTTCTTTTCTCCTTTGGAACATGTACATATGCATCACATCCAAATACCCTCAGATGTGAAATACAAGCTTTCTTACCAGTCCATACCTCTTGTGGAGTCTTATCCTCCAACGCTGATGAAGGTGATCTGTTAACCAGGTAACATGCAATCTCCACCGCCTCTGCCAATTCCTGTACTAACCTGGCACCACTGAGCATGCTTCTTGCCCTTTCCATCAATGTGTTGTTCATTCTTTCTGCAAATCAATTTTTCTCAGGTGTGTATGGAGTCGTCTTCTGCCGTGCTATACCACACTTCTTACAGAACTCGTCAAATTCCTTCTTGCAAACCTCTCCACTGTTATTTGTGCTCAGCACCTTTATTTTCTTCTCTGTCTGGTTTTCCCCAGAGCCTTAAATTCTTTAAACCTGTCAAAGACTTCAGAATTCTTCCCGAGGAAATATGTCCATGTATTCCTTGAGAAGTTATCTATAAATGATACATAGTACACAAAATTTCCCAGTGATGGAACCGACACATGTCCAAACACAACAGTGTGCACAAGCTCTAATATTTATTTCGCCCTCTTACCACTAGAGGGGAAACTCATCTGATTCTGCTTCCCATATACACAATTTTCACAGAAATCAAAATCCAAAGAGCTATTAGACATACCTTCTACCATACCATTACGATGAAGTATTCAGAGGCCCTTCTCTCCAATATGTCCAAGCCTTTGATGCCATAGCATGGTCTTTTCTCTAGAGGCCACTAGATTTTCTGCTCCACTTTTAAGAACCACAGAACTGTTGCACCCATCAATAACAGTGCTACCTTGAAGTTTGTACAAAGTTCCAATTCGAACTCCCTGCATCAATATCAGTTCTCCTCGAACCATCTTACAGGTATCTTTCTCGAACATTGTTTTGACACCTGCATCATCTAGCTTGCTTACAGAAACCAAATTTCTAGCTAATGCAGGAAGTGTTTTAATCCTTCCACCTTGCAATTTCAACTTGACTTTTCCATGACCAACGATTCTAGCCTTCCTGTCATCCCCTAGGAAGACATCACCACCATCATATTTCTCATACTTGCAGAACCACTCTCTATGGGGAGTGAAGTGAAAGGATACACCTAAGTCAATCAACCATGCCTCATGATCTACATGTGCACTTGAAGAAGAAGCCAAGTACACATCCCCATCTTCATCTGAGGTGGTTTTCACCTCTGCAGAAGGAGCATCATCAGATCCCTTTCCTTTCTTAGGAACATTAGATTTACAGTCCCTTTTGTAGTGCCCTTCCTTTCCGCATTTCCATCACACCTTTACAGGTTTTACTGGAGATTTAGGTCTCCCTCTAGATTTAGATCTCCCACTCGAGGACTTATTTTTGTTTCTGTTCTGGGACTGTCCTCATACAAACAAGGCATCACCATTCTAGCCCACCATATCTTTCCATCTCATCTCCACCGACAGCAAGGATGAGACTATTTCATCAAACTGCAAGGCAATTGCATTGCTACCTATTGCAACAACGAGACTATCCCCCGAATCTGGTAGAGAACACAACAAACTGATGCACTTATCTTCATCTGAAATATTAATATCAACAAATAATTTCTGGCTTACCACAATATTAAATGCATTTAGATGCTCTGTCACCGAGTCTCCATCTTTCATCCTCAGGTTATACAACTTTTTCCGTAGGAACAATTTATTCACCAGAGACTTAGATTGGTACAAAGTCCCTAACTTGTCCCATAAAGCCTTCGCCGAAGCTTCCCATGATACATTCAACAATACTGAATCTAAGACACACAATCGTATTGTGCTCTTTGCCTTTTGATCCAACTTCGCCCAATCTTCAACTGACATTGTTGTTGGTTTATTACCTGAATCTACCGCGATCCGTTGATCTTTATCGACCATCAGATCCTCCATCTTGATTTTCCACAACTCAAAACTCTGACCATTAAATTTCTCGATCCCTATCTTTCCATTGCTTGTCATCTTCTTTCACCACAAGAATTGATCTCACAGATCTCCCACTGAACAAGGTCTACCATAGGCCCGAGCAAAAAACCCCTTAACAGCAAAGGCATCCCCTTAAAGCCAAAACAACTCTGATACCAAATGTAGGTTTTAACCCCGTACATAAATTACCTGCATACGAATTCTAAAAATAGAAAATAAACAATGGCGAGAGCATAAAACATAAAGCAGATATACACAAAGATTTTCCCCTGGATCCCAAAACCGGGACTACTAGATTTATTTTTCATTATATTCTTTTCAATGTTACAATACATATATATACACGCTGAAGCATCCATAAACCCCAATCCATTAACCCTAGATTAGAACATAACTGTAGTTCTCTTGACCAGATCTACAAAATACCATGGACTGAAAACCATCGTGCCCAAAACCACGTGTGAAATCCATGCACAAAACCATAGGTAGGGCCGCCCACCTAATATAGGGTCTAAAAGCAAAATCCCAAGGCGCTGCCTCGAACCTTGTGCAGGGGGGCTATCGCCCTCCTGCATACCCCGGACAAGGGGGGAAGTTGTGGAAAGAATATAACACAACCCAACATCAGAGGCTTCAGGAGGCCGAGTTTTCTGAAGGTAGGTTGTGCAAGGATTGCTTGTGGAGGAAGGGTAATCCCTTCAATAATTTTTCCCAGATATTCTTGTTGTTTGGATTACCAGTTGGTTTTCCATAAATGTACTCAAATTTTCACTGCTGCATAATAAAATAAAACCCTCATCTACTGCATTGGTTTTCCCGGATTGGGTTTTGCTAGGGAATTTTGTCCCAAAAAAATAGTGTTATTTTTATGTGTGTGTGCTAGTAATTTTTGAGTTCCAACACTATTTATTTTCTGTAGTTTTATTTGTGACAGTTGCAATGTGTTTATTTCGATGTTGCTGTAACAATAAACTGAATAATTAATTTATCAGTTACGAGAAATAATACCATTTGCTTCAATAGGATTACGTATTTGAATTTTCACATGGTATCAAAGAGTAACTGATCAGTTGGAGAGCTCAAAATCGAAAGAAGGAATTTCACTGTTCAGTAATAGCAGTAGGCCGAAATTCCTAGAGGCAACACAATCCATTGCTAGGCAGAGCGAGTTTCTTGAGGAAGTTTGATTTTTTAGATTAGAGAGGCAAAAAAATTTGACTTTCTAGATTGAGCATGACTAGCAAGCAGAGGGAGCAACTCAAATTTTTCGTTGGGTAGATTTCTGTCTGGACACAGGGAGCTTTTGCAGTAGTTCGCTAGAGAAAAAAAACTTCGGGTGGAAGAGAAACACACACAAAAAAAGGGAAAATTTTCCTCAGGGAACTTTGAGTCTCGAAAGTTCAAATTTCCAGTTGTAGATTGACAATAGCAGCTAGCAGAGTTACACATTCCAGAAGGGACTGCAAGTAGTAGCCAAGCACATGGAAAGAGGGAGTTTTCGACATTATCAAAGATGGACAACTGGGCTAAGAGATCAAGATAATTTGGATGGATCCTCCAACTATGGCATTTAGAAGGCCAATATGTCCTTCTTGTTGGATGAATATGGCCTAAAGATCTACATAGACAACGTTGTGGCAGTTCCCAAAAATGTGGAACAGCTTAAGGAATATAAGAAGGAGATGGCGCGTGCGAAGCGTTTAATCCTAGATGGAGTCCGGGACCATATAGTCTCACACATAACTGGTAAGGATATTACCAAAGAGATGTGGGATGCTCTCGCCATGCTAGATCAGGGTAATTCAGAGCAGCAGAAGATGTTCCTAGATGAGAAGATGATATGTATCAGGATGCATAAGGGCAAAGGTGTAGATCCCTTCCTCGCCAGAATTTAGGAGGTCCGGGACCAACTTACAGTTGTTAGGGAAATGCCTAAACCAACATAGCTAGTGAGGTTGGCACTAAATAGTATCTTTGAGGAGTGGCAAGTATTTGTCCAAAGCATATTGGGCAGAGACAAGCTACCCGAGTGGGACAAGATATGGGCTGATTTGCAACAAAAGGAGTTGAGGTGAGCTCTGCTAAAGAGCTCCATCAATGGCAGTAGTAGCAATGGACCAAAGGTGGTGAAGGAGGAGGAAAATGTGGCTCTCGCATTAAAGGGTCCCAGCCAGGGGCAGGGGGGCCAGAGAAAGAAGAAGAAGGATTTGTCAAAGGTCAAATGATTCAGGTGTGATGAGCTTGTTCGCTACAGCACGCAGTGTCCTCTCAGGAAGAACAACAACTCAGAGAAGCAGGAATAATAGGAAACTTATGAAAATATCAATAGGTTGTCCTCCAAGTTGGAGGAAGACTTCATGATGTTCACAAATATACCTCCAGGAGTGAGGTGGGGAGGTTTGGTACTGTAGTCCCAGAAAAATATAGAGATTGGGTAGGGTCCTTGAGGATTCAACCTCATGGATCATTACCTCGCTACAAGGGCCCACAATATTCAGTAGAAGTATGGATCAATGGCAGTTGATGCAATCAAAGACCGAGTGATAGCTGTAGAGACTAGTAGCAATCAGATGTCGGGGAGCATAGTGCAAAGTTGGTAGCAGTGCAGAGTCAATAGCAACGCAGATTCTTCAGTGACAATACATATGTTACTAGCAGTCAGACACTCAGGAGACATATGCATCATACTAAACATAATTGATTCAATATTTTGTATGCTTTTCAGTTGCAGATGTTGCAGTTGGAAAAATAGCAAATTAGAGAGAGTTGCAGTGCAAATGCAGTGTTTGCAGTAATATGGCAGTGTCAACAACATCACAGATGTGACATAAGATTTGTGCAGTATTTGGTGGGCAACAAAAACTAGAAAAAAACAACATAATAGAGATGATACAGAGACAGAGTCTTGTGGTAGGTAGTGTAGCACTATAACACATTCCTCGCTAAGAGGGAGTGTTAGTTTTTATAGCATCGAATGTGTTATAGCCATGAAATTTGGTGGAGAGGTTAGAATACATGAGATCTCTAAGACCCAGAAATCGTTTCTAGAAATTCCATCTAGAAGTGACTTAATTAGATTATTAACCAATTTTGTAATGTTTCCTAAGTCTAAACTTAGGAAAATTGGTTAATTAATTAGTATTAATTAAGTCAAGGTGAGAATCATTTAGAAACATAGATAGATATATTCCAAGATGATACTAGCCATCGATTAAGTTTTAATCTTGGCTCTTGGTGCTCCAATAGTGGATTATAAGAGGAAGTCAATGGGCACTTGGAGAATACACTTGAGATCACCAGAAATTTGATTTCCTTGGTAGATCGATTTCCATAGTAGCAACAACCAGATGTCGGAGAGATATAGATCAAAGTAGTGAGTGAAAGGTAGGGATAGTGAGTTAGGAGGATATTTTCCAAATCCGGAGAGGAAGAAACAAGAGGGCCGAATGATTCCTAGTGAGGTAGCTCACAAGACTACGTAGTTGGTTTAGATTGGCGATTCGATTTGTTGGAGAGAAATTCGTTCTTAACTCCAAAGGCTGGGCAGAGGTTCAAAGTGTTGGAGAGATGATTTCCTTAGCAGAGTCAGGAATAACAACTTAATTAGAGATTGGTTAGAGGCTTTATGTTAAAGAGACTGCGCAAAGACTAACATAGAGGCTTCAGGAGGCCATGTTTTCTGAAGGTAGGTTGTGTCAGGATTTCTTGTGGAGGAAGGGTAATTCCCTTCAATAATTTTTCGCATATATTCTTGTTGTTTGGATTTCCAGTTTGGAATCCATAAATGTACTCATTTTTTTCACTATTGCATAATAAAATAAAACCCTCATCCGCTGCACCGGTTTTATCGCATTAGGTTTTTTCTAGGGACTTTTGTCCAAAAACAACAATGTTATTTTTATGTGTGTGTGCTAGTTTTTTCTCAATTCTAGCACTATTTATTTTCCACAGTTTTATTTGTGAAGGTTGCATTATGTTTATTTCAATGTTTCCGTAGCAATAAACTGAATAATTGATTTATCAGTTTAGTAGAAATAATACAAGTTGCTGCAATAGGTTTCCATATTGGAATTTTCACATTCCACAATAGCATCAAGAGATACCTGAGATTGTTTGTATGTTTGAGAAGGCGCTGCCAACGAGTTTCATGGACTTGCAGGTTCATCTTCTAATTCACCTAGTAGATGAGGTTAAATTGGTTGGGGTCATTTCTTGTTGTTGGATATTCTTATTACAGAGGTACATGAAGAAATTGGAAGGTTTTGTTCGAGAAAGAGAAAAACCCAAGGGGTCTATGGCAGAGGGGTATATATCATATGAGTCTTTCTATTAAAACCAGGTGCAACGATTTGGGACAACGAAATGGATGAAGACAAAAGAGAAGGGGAGCTTCTCGAAACAAATGGAAAGAGGCGCATGATAAAGAGTAAGTGCATGCTTATCATTTTTTAAATTACTACACAATAACTATTCACACCGAACTTCATATTAATGCATATCTTGATCTCATATGTACTATATATATGTTGGTTCAATTTTATCATCAATGAATTCAAAAATTGAAGTCATTAACAAATTCATTATTTACAATATGGGAGCGACACAATTGTGGGTCGCATTGTACGAAGAGAAGAGGAGGAAATGGGATAGTTACAATAAATAATTCAAACAACTGAATGGTAGAAGTGTGCCTTATCCTGATCATTTAAAAGAAAATATGCTAATGATATTCCCTAATAGTTGGGTTGTTGACCAAGTTAGAGAGAAATACAATGCTTCTGGTTGTTACTTGCATGCTGAAGAGGATTCACTAAACATAGGGATTGGGTGTAGGAATTCGGTAATTATATTATCTTTCTGTACAATTTTAACTTCATACTGCACCTTTGAATTGTAACATCTATATATGTATATATATTTATTTATTTCTAATTATGTTTAGGTTATTAGACACATTACATTGTGATTTTTTCACTTTTTTATAGATGCATTTGTTCCCATTTATGTGGGCATATGGACATCATTTTCACACAGAGGATGACGAGGATGGATGCATGACACAATACTGTGGAGTGGAAGTCGAATTCGAACACTCTAGTCGTGATAGCCACCACGATCAAAACCTAATGTAGGAGACCTTAGGTTATGTTTGAAATATACAAGAGATCATTCAAGTGGACTTCTCTTCGTTCCAATGTGTTATTTTTAGGTGCAAGTGGTGGGACACCATTGATCGAAATAATATAAAGGAAGATCCCAATAATGGGTTGATATCTATGAACCCTAGAAAGATGTGGCATGAAGCTAGGGAGCCTAATGTTTTCCAAAAACACTACAACTAGGAGTTTTTTTTACCCAGATGTGTTGGATAGGGATTGGTGGTTCGTCTTAAGACGCGACCCTATATCAAAACATATTTTTGAGAAGAACTGTGTTATCATGCGAAATAAGGAAGATAATTAGGGTGATGACAATGGAGAGTGATATGTACTTGTGTTATTTCATCATTTATACTATTGTTGTATGTTTTTGTTGTCATTATTTTAATAATTATATTATTTTTTATTTGTCTTGTTGACATTTTATAATATAATTGGTAAGGTTCACAAACATTTTTACACATTTTTTGCTGTGGAAACATTTTTTCAGTACTTAAAACTAAATATTTCCAATTGTGTACATTATTTATGATAATAAGGATTCAAGGTCACAACCCTTCTCAAATAGGAACATATCAAGCACATTGAATTTGTGATGGTGATTAAGAGACATTTGTTTGACTTTCAAATAGACTTGGTGATGCATTTTTGTTTCCTATTTAGATTATGTGAAATAAATATCTATTTTTTATTATGTATTTATAACTAAATTATTTAAAGTAGATATGTCTTTATCATTGTGAACATGATGTAATATTAGCTAGGACAAATGTGAAAAACATGAATTTTAGTGACTATATCATAATAATTATGTGGAAAAAATAACATTTTATGACTTGTTCATTAAGAAATAATCAAATATATTATTTGTCAAAAGTTTAAATCTAATTTATTATCATTTTTATATTATTTAACTCATATTTATTATTAAAAAGAGTTAAATTTAAACCAATACAATAGCAAATAAAGAACCAAAATAGCATCAAAATGTTATATCTTTATTACTAGAAAAAAAATTCACTTGCCTCTTTAAGGGAGAACTTCCAATAAAGCAAATCTCCAACTACAAGTAACTTCATATAAAGCCTTATCATGTTACACTTCTTAATCCTCATCTTTAGAGAGAGAAATTTCTAATTTAAATTGGTAAGAGTTGCTATAAGTATCAATTTTAAATTGCTTGAAAATATCATAACTTTAGCAATAAATTAAATTTTATAAAAATAGAGTTTTAAAGTTATATTAAATCTAAATTAATTGCGTAGAGAGACACTCTACAAGTCAGTATGGGAGAGATGTTGTCATGTAATGTTACATTTAAAAATAGTAAAATAATAATTTAAATTAACAAATTAAAAATAGTAATAACAAAAGAAATTAATGTCAACCATAATTACAATACTTCAATTTACACCTTAATCTTATATAACTTTATATAGAGATATAAAGTAACCAGAAGTAAAAAATAATAATTTAGCTTTTATTATGAGGAAGAAATGTAATGAGTAAAAAAAGATAATTTACATTTTATTACATGGAAGAAATGTAAATTTTTCACATGACAATAAATAATATTATTGATATTACATTATGTGTAATTCATTTGATGTTCCATTTACATGAGATATTTAAAACAAAAATATATTTATAACAAAAAATATTTTACTAATAATCATTTCAATATCCATATTAAATAACATAATTTTATAAATACTTTATATAGAGAAAAATAAATAAATTTAAATTATTTATTTATTTTCACTTTAGTGAGATAGATTGAGAGAATTCTTATTTCATTAATAGTTTCTTTCTAATTCAATGTATGAGGGATATTTGTAAAATTTTCAATGTTTAATATGGATTTGATATGTAATATTTTACAAAATATTAATAATAAAAATAATTAAATGTAATTTTACAATCATAGTTTCAACCATACTAAACTTTGTAATTTATAAAAATATCTTTGCATTTTTTTTTTTTTTTAAGTAAGTCATTTTGCATGCAATTTCATATATAAAAGTTTGATATAAGTTTACCAATACATAATCTACAATAAATATTGTTTCATAAAAATAAACATTATGATGATAAACATCAAACAATCATAAACATCATCTAAGATACACATTCGAATTCATTACCATCATCTAATTATATACATCTCTAGTACATATAAACATCATTAGCTAGCACACAAATCTAATAATTTAACAGGGCATCATCATCGTGATCACATCTAACAAAACACAAACATTGTAATCTAACATCATCACCACACACATCCTCAAATTAATATAAATATCATGTCAAATAACTACTATCATGCACATACACATCTATCTGCAAGCACATTAAATGAACATATCTAACATGACCTAACAATATACACATCAACACCAACATATAAATTAAGTACATAAACATGAACAAAAAAATGCACCATATATATATATATATATATATATATATATATATATATATACAAACAAGCCAAATAAGTGCAATCAAATATCTAATAAAACAAATGTAGTGCTAGCTTGTTCTGCAATAGAAGACAATGGATGGTCAACTATTGCATTATCAATGTCTATTGAACTTAGTTGAGGTGGAGGAGGAGGAGGATGGTCTACAGTAGAAGATGATGGATGGTCAACTACTACACCCTTAATGTAGTCTGGTGAACTATGAGGTGGAGGAGGAGGTGGTTGGTTTGCTCTGTTAGGAGAAACATAAGACACATCCTCTAGCTTTGACATCTCATCATCAGGAGAATGATGAGGAGATGTACTACCAGAAGGATCATTGACACCCTAACAACCATGATCTGATGGGGTGGTGCTACCAGAAGAATCATGATCACCACCCTCATCATCATGATCATGATAATCACCCTGATCATCATCATCACCACCCTCATTTGATATATCTCCCACTGCATGACGCTGGCATACATCCCTCATCGCTCTCAGTACCCTACTAGCTCTAATGATACGTCGCATAGGAGACATCATCTCACATGAATAGTCCCTGTATAGACCCACGAACATAGGATCCACAATGATATCTCAAGCCATCGCAGGGAGGACTCCCACATCAAACAAAATTCTAGCCAATCTGTCACAATAGTCCATCCAAACTTGTAGACCAGCCCTACGGCCATAACACCCATGCCCCCCTAAGGATGTGCCTCACCCTCTTAGCCCTCGGCCATCTCCTCATATTCTCCAACGTTCAGTGGGGGAAGAGGCATGTCCCCATTGAATGTGCCGATGTCTACAAAATATATAGTACATAAAAATAATTAGGCAATTTCATTAAACAATTTAATAAAACAAATTAAGAACGTGTTAGAATAAATTTTATTCTAATTCATTAAAACAAGAAAATTAAACTAGATTAATTTAAAGAAAACACTAATATTACCGCTATCATCTATAGGCCCAGCCACTATGAAAAGGATGTTGGGACACCCTCTCCAGTCAATCCCCACATATGGAAACACCAATGGGACAAACACATGGTCATCCTTATTGGTCAATAGTGCTAGTGCCTCAAGAGAAAACCTGCCCAGATACTCTAAGAGGCCCCTATTAGGCATAAACTGCCCCCACATGTGCATCCGGACCTCAATGATCGACATAGGATGGTGACGATCAAATGTAGGCCTCGTCTATGGAAACCTCTCAAAAAAAAAAAAAATAGCTCTAAAGCGAAAGGGAAGGTCTCCCTCCCATGTCTCAACACATGACATCTATCTAAAGCCATGACAAATAGCCTCAAAAAAATGGTAGACCATATGATGCAATGTGGCACCTAAATCAAAGAATCAACATAATACAAAAGAATGAAACTAATGCGCTGCCCATCACTACTAAAGTGTGCAATCATGGTGACTAATAATGAGAGGAACCTGAATAAAAGAATCAACATAATACAAAAGAGGGAAACTAATGCGCTGCCCATCACTACTAGAGTGTGCAATCGTGGTGATTAATAACGAGAGGCACCTAAGCTCCTTTACAACAAAAGAAAAAATCCGTAGTTTTTCACCATGAACCTAAAAATCTCATGGATGTACTACATGAGGCTCGACATATCTATGAGTGTACACAAACTAACTCTTAGCTGCAACCCCATGGGGGACATCAGGGAACTAGGGAAAATAATCCCCTCTCCTAGATAGGCTAGTGATAAAGTATATATCCTCCTCGGTGGGCCTATACCATGCCATAGGACCGACACAGAAATCATGCTCCTGGGCACTCCATTGGCCGATCAACTGTGCCAATAAGACATAGTGCGCCTTTAGGGATGTAGCCTCCTCATAGTACTTGAGGAGGCCTACATTCCTCAAGAGTGCTCAGGTCACTATAGTAATAAGGCAAGGATATAAATCCCTAACCCTCTCTCTAGCCTACCATGTTTGTACCATATTGTATGGGTTCGCCTGCTAATTCTGCTCTTGCTGGTGTTCCCTCTATTGATGTCTCTACTACATGATTGACATATAAAATACATCGGCCTTATACATACAATACACTTTTTTTTTATTAAATGAAACATGTATTTATAAATATGGAAACATAACTTTCAATAATAAAAAAAATCACTGGTGCGCTCAAAACATAGTCATGCACCGACGCTGGTGTGTTTTCAACTATAACAACACTGGTATTGGTGTGCACATAAGTATGAAACATCGTTATTGGTTCACAATTTTAACTTTTGATAGTGGTGTGGAAAACTTTTGCACCGATGCAGACAGATAAACTTTTCGCACGGGTATGGAATGTTTAGGCTATTGACCGCACCGAAATATGGCTATATTTTAAATATTAAGTTTGCAGTGTGTTTGGTAAATATAAATGCACCAAGTGTGACGCACCGATGTACAATCTGTCACATCATTCCTGATGTGCTTTAATTTACAAAACACATCACAACAACGGTGGTGTGTTATGTTCACGCACCAAATTGCGGAACTATCGGTACGAGTTGAACGTATCAAATGCACCATGTGGTGTTTTTTTTTTTTGAAAAACAGTGGCAAATTTAGCCCAATTTACAATTCTAATCCGCTAAACAATTAAATTACAAATAAACATAGACGTTACCTAGACATTTTGTCATCGGGGAGGCATTGTGGACACGTAATGGAGAAAAACCAATTTTAGGACGGTTTAAAAAAATTGAAAACTCAAACAGTGAGCACAATACGAAAGGATGGTGAGCAAAAGACGCACCGACATTAGTTCACTTTCCTGTAGCAAGAGTGACACCAGTGCTTCAAAGCTCACTCGCATTGTAGATTGTAAAAATTAAAATTGCGTTTGGGAGGGTTTTTTTTATTTAACCTTCCTTTAGTGCATTTATCCAAATGCACTGGTGTGTGATATATCCAAAAGCACCACATTTTTTTTAATTAAAAAATATCGCAACACTTTTCTCGAGACGCCCTAGGGCATTTCTTTATAGGTACAACTTTGGTGTTGTAATTTTACTATAACACCGCTATTTTTTTAGAAATTAAAAATCGCATAGAGGTGATATTTAGAAGATGCCTTGGGGCTTTTTGTTAAGCTTACCACACCGGGGCTTTGTTGGAAAATAACACCCACTTCTCTGAAATTTAAAACTATAGCAGTGCTCCTTACTGGTATGCACCGAGACGTTTTATTATGTGAAGGGTACTGGTGCTATTGACTATCCAAGCACTGGTGCGTTATGTTATTTAGCGCAATGTGTTTTTATTTTATTTTATAAAAATATTTTTTCATTGGTGCACCATGTTATATGCAGCACGGTGCTTGTATGGATAGTAAAGCATCGGTGCGTTTATAAATTTTAGACACAATTTCCAAAAAATATCTTCTAAAACATCAACCCGCCCACCTCCGCTAGGGACCTTTGGTACAAACAAATTTTTGGGCTATTTTTATAGGGGCTTCCACAAAAAACTTTGCTAGAAGGTCTTTTCCTTGTAGTGTCTAAAAGGAAAAATCCTACAAGCAACATCATCGTATCTTACCTCCAACATCCGTAGATGCATGTAGAAATCATCGATGTGATCTTCTACTTTTGTCTTCTTATCTAGATCAAACTTTGATAACAAATTTTCTGGATGTTTAGGCATCTTATGAAGGTTATCCGGAAGAACGAGAGGCCCTTGGGCCATCCAATCTAGGTCCTGGTTGGCCATGTCTTCGTCTCTAGGTTCCTCCTCCTTTTCCGAATTTGAGGAGCTTTCTCCTTCAATGTATAAACCATCAAAAAGTTGTCAGAAAGAACAATTTCTTCCTCTTACTCTTTGTTAATGGGTGGAAGTGGATCTTGTTGCACTCTAACTTTTGAGGACTCTGCTAAATCTTCAAAAGTGGGAAAACAAAATCTTCCACTATGAAAACTAATACACTAATACATGTTGTTTATTTCTTCTTTGGGGGATGTGGGAAATTATATACAACAGGAAGAAAACCATTGGACTTTGCAAACCGACGGGTTATAGGTCAAAGTTTTAGGAGTTCTTCATAGGTAACCTCATATGTAATCTCCAGACTAGGCTTAGAAGACCCTCCTACTTCAGGAATAGGAGTTGGAATGGTGCTCAAAATATTTCTACCTTGTCCAAAACATGAATGGTTAGGGTGTGTGGAGTTATCAGCCATAAAAAACCCTCGACCCTCCTTCTAGCGCTAGAATGTTGATGGTGTTGGATACTGCCAATGTAGAAATTCCCGCCTGTAGATCACCTGATAATGCAATATACTAAAGCAAAATACTTGATCTACTTTTACAAAGAATTATGCGTAAGCTTAATTGAATATGAGCAAGATCAATTGAACTCATATAACTGATAAGAAGAAATCAATCACACATAACACAAAAGAAATAACGAGGGGAAAGCACCAGCCTAAAACCCCAACTCTGTATTATCATACAAGTGGAAATCTTGTCCAAGTTACAAAAAGAATCAGCTCAAAATCTATCCTGCTCTCTCTGCAATCAAAATAATGAAGCTCATAGACTGAATAGACAAGTATATATCCTCCTCAAGTGAATTAATTAATTTATTTTCAAACAGCTGTTAAGTTCAAATTCGAATTTTACTTCCTATTATAGTTTAGGGACTGACTAAAATAGGAAGGTATCCTGAAATGCTATTTATAGAAAAGCTATTTTTAGCACTTTCACTTTTCATCCATTATTGCTAAGTTCAACACTAGTTGAACTACTATTTATAGCAGTGTTATTTTTAGCATTTTCTATTTTTAGCATTTCTTGTTGCTATCTTCAACACTCCCTCTCAACAAGAAAGGGATTATTAGTAACCCCAATCCTGTCTCTGTGGAACTCGAACTTGCATTTTGACAATGCCTTTGTCAAAATATCTGCATCATGTTCCTCGGTCGAAACATGTAACAACAACATGCTCCTCTTGACCACACAGTCTCGAAGATGGTGATACCAGATATCAATGTGCTTGGACCTATCATGAAAAACTGGATTCTCCGAGAGTTTGATACAACTCTGGTTATCGCAGTAGATCACTGTAGGATCCATCATCTGACCAAACAATCCCACTAGAATCTTCCGCATCCAAATGGCCTCACATGCAGCCTGACTAGCAACCATGTATTCAGCCTCTGCTGAGCTAAGTGCAACTGATCTCTGTTTCTTGCTGTACCAGGAAATTGCAGCTGAACCAAGGTTGAAGATTCCTCCAGAAGTGCTCTTCCGGTCTGATGGACTCCCTGCCCAATCCGCATCTGTGAAGCCCTAAAGCTTCACTCCCTATTTCCGTCTGTACCAAAATCCGAACTGAGATGTTCCTCTGAGGTATCTCAGCACATGCTTTGATGCCTTCCAAAACAGCTTGGTAGGCTGAACCATAGCTTGACTCAGCTGGTTCACTGCAAAGCATAAGTCGGGTCATGTGTTCACCAGATACATAAGTGAACCCACTAGCTGCCGATAAATAATAGCAGCTACTACCTCACCTAAAGTAGCATCCTTCTTCCTCAAGTTCCTAGCTAGAGGAGTCTGCATGGGCTTGCACTTCTCCATGTGAAATCGCTTGAGTATCTCATTGGCATACTTTCCTTGAGACACAAATACTTCCCCATCTTTCTGCCACACCTCCATGCCTAGAAAGCAGTGCATAAGGCCCATGTCCTTCATCTCGAACTCTCTTGTAAGGTCCTCCTTGCAAGACTGTATCAACTGATCATCACCTGTCAAAATTAGATCATCGACATAAAGAACAATGATTGATGGTTTACCTTCTACCATGATGTGGTAAAGGTTCACATCTGCTTCACTCTTGGTGAAGCCCAAACCGGTGAAATAATTGTTGATCCTGGTGTACCAAGCACGGGGTGCTTGCTTCAGCCCATACAGAGCCCTCTTGAGACTGCACACATGCGACTCGTGATCGAAGGTTTCAAAACCTTTTGGCTGCTCAATGTACACCTCCTCCTCAATCTTCCCATTGAGGAATGCTGTCTTCACATCCATCTAGTGGATCTTCCACCCCATCTAAGCTGATAGTGCAAACATCGATCTAATCGATGAGTACCTTGCTACAGGAGCAAAAGTCTCATCGTAGTCGATCCCCTCGACCTATGAGAAACCCCGGGCAACAAACCTTGCCTTATGTTTCTCAACACTGCCATCAGTTGCCTGCTTTACCTTGTAAAGCCATCTGGAACTCACAACTGACTTGCCCTGAGGCCTTGGGACAACATCCCACACATTGTTCTGAATGATAGAATAATACTCCTATACCATTGCATCAACCCAGAGTGGTTGCTGCACTACCTCCTTGAATGAAGAAGGTTCGGTATCTACACACTCCCCAACCAGGTCCGTGTACCCAGTGTACCGCTCGGGTGACCTCCTTTGTTTGCGCTGATAAGATAGTTGTCCCACATTCTCTTGTGCATCTAGCATCAACCTGTCAGCTTCCCTTGAGCGTTTCCACTCATCTCTGGAAGTATCAGCATGAGTGGATGTCTCCACTCTCGGATCCTCTGCATGCAGCTGCTCCGCATAAATCTGAGGCTCCTCATCCTTAGGAACTAAAAGTTCCTCATCTGCATGCAACTTGAGCTCCCTCTCAAGTGATAAGTGCATGGCTTTCTATTCATCGAACTTCAGATCCCTGTGTACCGCAGTCTTTTGAGTGGAAGGCAGGTACACCTGATAGTTGTGAGGTGTATCCATGTACCCCACAAGTATTCCCAACTCAGCTGTTGGGGTTTCTTACTAGCATCTTTGGTCACATGACAGTAAACTGATGATACAAAGATTCAGAAGTGACTTACATCAGGTCGCTTCCCGGAATAGGCCTCCATAGGTGTCTTCATCCCCAATATACAGTGCAGGTTTCTGTTCTGTAAGTATACTGCTGTATTGCATGCCTCAGCCCACAAATGCAATGGTAGGCTTTGGTCATGCAACATCGCTCGAGCTGCTCCCACAATCGATCTGTTCTTCCTTTCGGCCACCCCATTCTATTGTGGGTTATGGGGTGCCATCAGTTCTCGTATAATACCTTCTGTAGCATAGAAGTCTTTAAATTGTTGGGAGACATACTCCCCACCATTGTCGCTATGCAAGGCTTTTATTTTATTTTCAGATTCTTTCTCTGCCAAGGCTTTAAACTCACAAAACCTCAAGAAGTCCCGATCCTTCTTTTGCATAAAGTAGATCCAGCATCTACGAGAAAAATCATCAACAAAAATAATATAGTACCTTTGTTTAGTGGTGGAGGCTGTAGAGAAGGGCCCACAAACATCTGAGTGAACTCGCTCCAGGATTGCTCCAATTCTACTGTCTCGATTTGGAAAGGAAGATTTCGCATACTTACCCAAGGTACAACCTTTGCATGTAGTCGTCTGCTCAAGTTTTCCCTTGGGTAATCCAGTAGAAATCTGCTGCATGATCTTCAGGGCTCCATGGTGCAAGTGGCCCAGTCTTCTATGCCATAGCTTGCCAACATCTTGGCTCTGCACCATCTCAGCTTTGGAACTCAAAGCAACACAGTCATCTACCTCTAGCTTGTAGAGATTCTTGAATAAAATCCCTATTTTCTTTGTCTTTCCAGTACTGATATGCCTCAGGAATACCTTTCCTTGACTAAAGACTACATCATAGCCTTTATCTTCTAGTATAGCGATAGACACAAGATTCTTCTTTAGACCTGGTACATACTTTACATTAGTCAGGGTGAGGGGAGCTCCATGCTCACTTTGAAACACAACCGTACCTTCACCTGAAGCACGGTACTTTCCATCATCGCCCATCTCGATCTGCATCTGGAGATCCTTCTCCTCTAAGGTACTGAAAAGATTCTTGTCACCTGACATGTGGAATGAAGCTCCACTGTCCAGGTACCACACACATCCCACCATGGATGAAACCATGCATGCGATAAGCGAGAAATCCAGCTCAAACTGTGAGGCCAATGCCTCACCATCTGATCCCTTTGAGGAACCCTTCTTGGATTTCTTCTGTGGAAAATTTGTAGCATAATGGCTCACTTCATGACAATGAAAGCATCACACTTTCGATTTGTCAATCTTCTTCTCACCATGGGAAGAATCGGATTTGGGATGGGACGATTTCCCTTTCCCTTTCCTCGCCTTACTCGCTAAGGCTAGATTTTCCTCATCATCTTGCTTCGATGAGGATCCATCTCTAGTGCTTCTTATTATCTCCTCCTGCATCAGATCTGACCAAAGTCGTTTGCAATCTGTCAGTTTCTCTCTTCTATTAATCGAGTCTTAGTAGCTATACGAGCTCTTAGGAAGATCGAGGAGTGCAAGACTCACCATGTCATCATCCGCTGTCACCATCCCTACACTTCCAAGCTCATCCCTGCAGGTGGTGAGCTTGTTCAAATATGTAGAGATCGTGTCGCCCTTTTCACACTTGATCTTACGAAGCTTGTCTTTCAACACCAGCTTCCTCTAATCACTGCAATTCTGATATATATCTTTCAATGTTTTCCACATTGAAAACGATGTCTCCTTCCCATGGAGACTTGAGACTATGTGGTCTCGAACTCCCTCTAGAAGGATTCTCCTTGCTCTAGCCACACACTTTTTCCATTCTGCCAATTGAGTAGCATCAATCGGCTTGGGGACTTCTTGATCAATGAAGTCCTTTAGACCGTTATCCTTTAATACTGCTTCCATGCGTTCCTTCTAGGCTATATAATTCGAGCTGCCATCAAGGGCATACTTGTTATAGACAATTTTGTGCCTTGCAGCATCAGGCATGAATTGTCAATAATCCAAGGGATCCGAAGTCCCTAAACATGATGTTCCTACCCCTAGAGGAACAAGGTCAGCAAACCAACAGCTCTCAGATCAGTTCTCCACCTGAAAACACTCAAAAACAAGCAATCCTGAAATCAAAGCAGGTGCTCCACTAGGCTTCTGCGCTGAAACTCAACTCCTCCATGGTGTACCTGCGTTGCAAAGCAGGTAGAACAAAGGCCACCTGCGCTGAGCGAGATGGGACAAGTGGCACACTGAGTCATTGCTCTGGAATCTTCCAAAAATGACACTTGGATCAGGGATTTCGCCTTGTGATGAGTCAGAGGCTCTTTTTCTCCAAGTAGAAGCAAGGTTCTCCAAGTGGACTCAAGAACTGAAGATCAACTGAAGAGAGAGAGGACACAAGGCAGCTACACATCAGTGGCAAGCTGACTCATCCTTTCTCAATTCATCTATATATTGAGCTCTCTCCTATGAGCTCAGGAGGCTGGAATTTTGTGCAAAGTAATGATATGCTGTTGGTTTCACTATAGAACTATTGGGTGATTGCTTGAAGGAGGTGAAGAGGAGAAATTCTTTCTGCTGGGAGGTGTTGCTGGATTGGGGCCTTCAATGGTTGTAACCTTCTCAGAACTTTACTTCTTCCATTAATAAAAGCTATTGAGGTTCTTCTATATGCATTTGTTTCAATGATGTATTGTGATGATTGTATATTTGATTTATGCTAATCCTTGAATCAGTTATGAATGCATGCTTCTTGTAGTTTCCTTCTTTGTTATTTTGCAGGATCTCATTATAGCTGGGCCAGCAAAAGAGCAAAGAGCTAGGAGCAAGCAGCAAAGAGAAGAGATTGGAGCAAATATTAAGCGCAAGGCAACGGTTAGTGCATTTCTTCATTCTCTCTTGCTTTCATAAAGAAGTAAACCTTAAGTAGTTTTGTTTACAGTTGTTGCTGAGGTACTATCACCCTTAGAGTGGGATAGGGTCATCCGAATCGGATACTTTTCCCTACAACAAACTGGCGACTCCGCTGGGGATCGTATCTGTTTGATTGTTTGTAGTATTTTGCTATTCATTTCCTGAACAAAAGAGTACAAAATCGAAAAGCTTTTGACTATATCAAAAGCGAAGTAGAGGGCGGCTACTCTAGCTCATTTCTGAGCATGTTCATGATTTGAAGAGCTGATCTACAAAGATCCTTGTAAGCTCTTAGTGATAGCTTTTCATCTTCCTTGTCATCCCTTAGTGTGTGCTTGACTGATAGCTTCTGATTTGAGCAAAAACTGTGAATTTTTTAGAAAATTGTGACCCGGAAACTGAGAAAACGCAACTTTCGTTTTCCAAAGCAGGTAGTACACAGGCTACCTGCTTTGCAACGCAGGTCCCGAAGGGGCTACCTACGCTGAGAGCCAGACTGGCTGTGCAGCACCTGCGTTGGCCCAATTTTGCCTTGTGCATTTGGGGTTTCCTCCCTTTTTCTTGCCTGTTTTCACTATAGATTTTGCAGCCAGTTACCAGTCTTGTACCTGTTCTGAAACCAACCTTACTTGCCATCATTCCGCCTCTGTTATATAACGAAATTGTACTTGTTCTTTTGTATTTCTTACATCATTTACAATTTCCCATAACGAAAGTGAACTAGTCTTGCTTTGGCCTCTTAGATCTGAACCTGTGTTAGGCATTTTGCTGGTCTAAAGAGTTAGCTTGTTTGCTGTCCATAGCTGATTAATCTTTTTACTTTCGTCATTATGGTTTGATTTCATGTATTTCTAGTGATTAAACAAGTAAATCTTAAGGTGTCTTTTGATTTTGGACAAGCTTGTTTGTTTTCGCTTTAAATCGAAATCAAAGTTAAATAACAACTTTCTTTTTGTAATACATCAACATTAAGAAAGGGAAAAGAAAATACATGCATTGTGCATTTTGCATTTGAAAAAGTTTGCATGATGATTTAGGAGAAAGTGCATTAGTTTGTGCTGTATGAACTGTGTGAAAAGATATGCCTTTCTTCTCCCTCAGTAGTTAAGATTTTCATCAGTCAAAAAGATTTGAAAAAGCTTGCTTCTCATCTTAGGCTGCATTCAGGAATTTGTCATATACAGCTCGTGGTGAACCTTGAAAGGCAAACTTTAAAAATATCAACTTAAAATATACTGAATGAACCTAACAACGCATTGAAACATAACGCAAACACATAGAGGTCTAAGCTAGAGACGTGTTCCGGCGTCGTTAAACGTAGTGACTGTCGATCTCGAAGAAGTTGGGTGATTCCTCCTGAGAGTCGGTGGCACTAATACGGACTTGTGCTCCCACGTACCGTCGAGTATATATTGGGATACCCCTATAGGCATATATCCTTTATCCTTAGGAAGCCGTGTCGGCCGCCCTACTGATCGCAATGCAGTGAACACAGCATTCACGAAGATTGACCACACGTACCGTAAAATGTATTCCGTGGTTTTGCGAAAGGTTTGGCACACCCTCTGCCTAGATCTCCAGAGCAGTTTCTTTTGGCCTTTTTCAAACTCTATAACTGAAAAAGTCCAACCGAGCATTTGTCACTTCGGGCTCGTTAATACATCGAAGCAGACTAGAGTCATCTTTAACTTTTTCTCGACTCTTAAAACATGAAAAAGCAAAGTTATGTCTAAAAGCGTCTAATAAAATTCATTCAAATCGGAAACACAAATTTTCCCCTTTATATTTTAGTTGATCGAGTAATCCGCAATCGTGGAAGAAAGTCAATTGAATATCCGTCGTTCGCGGAGGCTTGCGAGTCAACCGTCTTTGTCTCCGGAGTCGAAAACAGTCCGGGCAAAGCGAGCTCGTCGAACCAGTTCAAAATCTCCTTTAAAAGTTAGAACAAGTGTTCCAACAACATCTGAGATTCTGGTTACTCCAAACATTTCCGGAAACCCTGCCTCTATAAAAGAAGTTCAACCGCCACAGAAGGACAGTAATACTGATCCTAGTCTGGGGGCAAATACTTGTATAACTGAACCAGTTCCATCTGTAACCGGTCCAGAGAGTTTTGTTCCTCAAACATCTGTCGCTGTCGATACAACCCCTTCTTCGGCACCGGAAATCTTTTACGGACCTGACGGTCTTCCTCTTCCACCTGGTCTGATTGCGATAGAGGAAATTATAGAGGAACCGCAAGTATCCACTCCAACTCATTTTGGAGTAGGGGTCACTCTATTTCCTGCTACAACAGAAGTTTGTCCATCACCAGTGGAAGTTCCTGTAGAATCACTAGGCAATCAATTGGATAGACTCAAAATGTCTGAACAACCGTCGACATCTAGGACTGTGTCGAATGACACGGCGACGACAGAATTACCTGCTGCAAATCCAACAATGTTCGCCGGCATACCATCTGTCCCGACTAGCTCTCAATCGCTAGAAGGAGTCCACCAAGGGACTATCTCGGCAGTATGGTCTGTTCCTGTTTGTTCCGGAGTAATGTCTGGTAACTCTTATGGTGAGACTCATCAAATTGACCCTTTTGGGAATCAATTTAGGCCATCCAGTCCTCCAGGACAATCAATTGCCTTGAGTTTTGGATTACCACCGTATGGGGGGCAGTATGCCCTTTCATTAACCCCTCCGGGAGGGTACCCATACGGGAGTTCTCAACCTTATTCAAGTTATGGTGGAATTGCAATGAGTAGTTGGGTACCTATGCTATCCCAACCACCAAGAGTTGTATATTCTATGCAACAGTGTGTACCTGTGACGAACATCCCAACTACACCGGCTATTGTAACCGTGTCGCAGGTTCAAACGATGCCTGTTGTATGTCAACCTCAGATTTCTCAGGTTCTCATGCAACAGCCCCTTGACCCTGCGACCCAACCACAATCGCCTACTGGTGGGGCGACACAAGTACAATCGGGTACAATTACCCCACATCTTGGTCCAATGGTTAGTGTAGCACAACGACCCATGGTATCGCAACCGTGGATAGTGCAATACCAACAGCCACAATTCCAACAAGTGTACCAAGGTTCTGAACAGCAAATCTTTGCGAATACTGGACAACCATATATCCAAAATGGTCAAAATCAACCACTTTATAGTGGTCAAGTCCATCAACCGTATCAATCATACCAACATCAACTCCATTATGCTGGTATGCAAAGACCAACTGTTCAGGCAATTCCATCGTACCCTGGTTACGCTTCCCCTAACTTGAATCAACAGTTACCATTCGTGGCGACTTTAGAGTTGCCTGATTTACATCGGTTAACCAATGATCCAATTGCTTACGCCCCGTGGTGGCCAGTGATCCCGCACAAACTTCCATCCGACATTCCTAAATTCAATGGAAATCCAGGTGAAGACCCGTCGAATCATGTGATGACATTTCATCTATGGTGTTCGTCGAACACTTTAAATGATGATTCGATAAGGCTTCACCTCTTTCAGAGGACATTGACAGGTCCAGCGGCGAAATGGTATATAGAATTGCCAAGAGCTTCGTTCGACAATTTTAGCTCCCTTGCCACGACATTCTTAACCCACTTTCAATTACCAATAAGGTATGAAACGGGAACAGAGATATTGACCAACTTCAAGCAGACAACCGCAACTCATATATCAGATCATATACATGAGTGGCGACGTCGACGAAGAATGGTTAAAACATACGTTCCTGATCAGCTTTTAGCTGAGTGGTTTATAAAGTCATTACTTCCAGCCATAACGGAAGATGTGGCGAAGGGGGGAGTCGTAACAGAAGAGCAAGTTATTGCTCGTGCGCAATATTTGGACTTAGTATATACTCAGTCCGACACGCTCTATGACAAAATACCAGACGCCCCTAGACCAGAGTTTTCAATCCCTCCTCCTCCTAAATCAAATAGTGACTCTCATGCCGGCGATGGCGTGATTGGCACGGCAAACACGAATCCAAAAAGGGCCAATCAAAAGAAGGCCCGTAAGGATTCGAATCAAAATGCGCATGAGGAAATTCTTGCTTCAGAAGTAAATGCCGTATCGACAGATAAAGGCAAAGAAACCAATCAACCAGGAAGCAAGAAGAAGCAAAACAAAGGGAAGAAGAATAAACAAGGTGAGTCATCCCCTAAGAAAAATTCTTCGAACCCTCCTGGGAATAGGAAACCAATTCCATGTCAAATATGCGATGAGAAGGATCATATCACTAAGAATTGCCCATTCAAAGCTGAGCTGAAGAGGTTCTTTAAGAGTCCTCATACCTCAACTGTGTCAAATGATCCATTTCCTAACCCAGGTCAAGATCTGGTTGATAGTGGAAACGCTTCCCCATCTCAAGTGCTTATGTTGTCGGTTTCAAAACAACAAAATGATGCTTTGATTTCGACAAGGAACAAAGATTACGGGAATCCACAGGTGTCGAACGATAAAGGTAAAGATCAACCTAGCAGTTCGACAACAACTTCGGCAGAAGTAGTACCCCCCATCACGCATGAATTAACGATAAAACCGCCAAAGGGAGTAGTACACAAGTCGACATTTAATCCTCGTGCCAGAGCGGCACAGCATTATAACATAGTGGAAGATTTGGCGCAATCGCCATCTGCTATGTCGACTCTTGAGGTACTACAACATTGCCCATCCCAAAGGCAGGCATTGTTATCAGCAATTGGTGGGGTGGATCCTAAAGATTCCAATCTGGTATCCTTTGATCACAAAGGGTATGATCCTCAGTTACCAGCTCAACTAGCTTTCCTCGTCCAAGTGAAAGCCCTCAACAAAATAGTTCATCGAACGATTATTGATGAGGGGGCATCGACATGTATTATGTTGATGAGTTGCTGGAAAACTTTAGGATCTCCAACCTTGTCGCGATCATCGACAACATTAAAAGCATTCGACGGAAGGATATATACCCCTTACGGTATCCTTAGTAACCTGAAAGTTGAACTAGGGGGCAAAACAGTAGAAATAGATGTTGAAGTCATTGATGGCAATCTTGACTATAACATCCTACTGGGAAGGCCATGGATTTATGCCATGCAAGCTGTTGTGTCGACTTATTTTAGGAAGATCGCATTCCCCTTTGAAGGAGGGATTACGGTCGTCGATCAACAAAACTTCCTCCCTAATGGTTCACAGGTTACAGGAAGCGTTCCCATGATCCATGGCAACAACCGGTCAATTCAAGATATTGGAGTAGGTCTGTTGAAAGATCCCACTATGATGGGAACTTTCGCGCTACCACCTCCTATTTGCATAGGAAATGTACCATTTGTAGCAACATGCAATATGGTATCCACCTTGAAATACATGGAAGGCAGAGTCGCTATGGATCATGCAATGGTTTTGCCACCAAGCCCCATTGAAATATTGTAGCAATCAATGTTTCATGCCTGGGAGGCAAATCCCAATCAGCGCTCTTCGAGCGTTTGGGTAGATAGATCTAGAGAATATGGTACCCCATTAGATCCTTGGTCGAAAGTACATGGGACTGACGAAGGAATCTTACAATCAATGATGATTGACGGGGCACCATGGAATGATCACCACCATCGTTCCCCTCTTCCGGAATACGAAGAAGATACTCAGAAAGATCTTTACCACCCTTCAGTCTTTGAATTCCTAACAAATACTGTAAACACGGTGGATTCTGAGCGAAACTTATCCAATATTGAAGAGACTATAGCCATAAATATCTCGACCAAAACAGGTATTGTAGAGAATATTCATGTTGGCAAAGGTTGTTCCCCTTCAGAACTAGAAATATATAACGCTCTCTTTCGCGAATTTAGAGATGTCTTTGCTTGGTCGTATGATGAAATGCCAGGCATCGACTCGAGTATCGTTGAACATGAAATTAAAATGTATCCTGATGTCAAACCAGTAAGACAACGGCTTCGACAGGTTCACCCTAAGAAAGCCGCTGCCATTAAGGCAGAAGTTGAGAAACTTCTCCATGCTGGATTCATCTACCCGGTTCCTCTAACCGATTGGGTGTCGAATATTGTACCTGTTATGAAAAAACAAGGAACAATACGAGTGTGCGTCGATTATAGAGATGTAAATCAAGCTTGTCCAAAGGACAACTACCCTACACCCTTCATCGACCAGATAATTGATGAATGTGCCGGATGTGAAATCTTTTCCTTTATGGACGGATTCTCCGGGTATAATCAAATTAATATCCGCCCACAGGACCAGTCAAAGACTGCATTTATATGTCCGTGGGGCACATTCGCTTATCGAAAATTACCCTTTGGTTTGAAGAACGTAGGGGCGACTTTTCAGAGGGCTATGAATTATGCCTTCCATGACATCAAAAGCATTGTTCAACCTTATCTCGACGATCTTCCGGCTCATTCGCAAAAGCGGACTGATCATCCGCAACATCTAAGAGCGATATTTCTACGTTGCCGACACTACAAGATAAGACTCAATCCACACAAATGTGTATTTTGCGTCGGTTCTGGTCGTTTACTTGGCTTTGTAGTCTCCAAAGATGGGATTCGTCTCGACCCCTGTAAGGTTCAGGCAATCATCAACTTGCCTCCACCTTCGAATTTGCTTCAGATTCAGAAACTCCAAGGGAAAGCAAACTTTCTGAGGAGGTTCATTCCAAATTACGCAGAACTTGCTAAAGGTTATACACGTCTTTTGAAAAAAGATGTACCCTTCGACTGGGACCAGGTTGCGCAAGCTTCCTTTGACGCTTTAAAAGAGTCTCTAGTAAAAGCATCATTAATGTACGCCCCGGATTATCTTAGGGATTTTAACCTGTATCTAGCTGCAGCAGAAACAACCATTGCGATGGTTTTAGTTCAAGAAGTCGATGGAGTTGAACATCTTGTATATTATCTAAGTAAAAACTTAAATGATACAGAAAGTAAATATTCTTACGTTGAAAAGCTAGCACTTGCTGCTGTTCAAGCGGTACAGAGATTTCGACATTATATCCTCTTTAGGAAAACTACCATTCTGTCAGATTGCAACCCCATGACTTATATACTGTCGCGATAGTTGCTGGGGGGCAAGTATTCCAAATGGATAGCGATCCTTCAAGAGTTTGATCTGGAATTTGTGAAATCCAAGTCAAAGAAAGCTCTGGTATTCGCAGAATTATTATGCGATCTCCCATCGTCGTCCAACGATGAAACTTCCAAGGAATCAATCGTGGACGAGACTTTATTTCTGATATCTGCAAGCGATGAATGGTATGGAGATATAATTATCTATCTCCAAACCCAAAAGTTTCGGCCAGACACCTCACACTCCGAACAGAAACGTATACGATACCAAGCAAAAGACTACATGATCGTCGGTGATACCCTTTACCGTCATGGTATCGATACAGTTCTGAGGAGGTGTCTCACCCATGAAGAGGACGAAAAAGCCCTGAATGAGTGTCATTCAGGCGCGTGTGGAGGGCATCAATCCGGTTTCGCTACAGCCCAAAAGATATTAAGAGCAGGATATTTTTGGCCAACCATGTTTAAAGATTGCATAATCGCAGTCCGAAGTTGTCATTCCTGCCAAATCTTTGATAGCAAAACCAGAAGACCACCCACACCACTGCAACCAATAGTTGCAGTTGGGCCTTTCGCAAATGGGGCATCGATTTCATGCAATGTAACCCCACCTCGACCGGGGGGCATGGGTATATTATAGTCGCAGTTGACTATTTTACCAAATGGGCCGAGGCGATGCCTACATTGGACAATACTGGTGAAACAGCTGCCCTATTCTTTTTCAATCATGTAGTCGCCAGGTTCGGCGTACCCCAGGCTATAGTTACAGATCATGGATCGCATTTCCGCAATCACATGATGTTCGAATTAGCTGCCAAACTAAGGCTATCTCACGACAGCTCTACTCCGTATTATCCACAAGCCAACGGACAAGTTGAAGCAATCAACAAAGTCCTGAAGCGTATGTTGCAAAGGATGATCGGAGTTCATAAAAGAAGATGGCACCTAATCCTGTATGCAGCCTTGTGGGCCTACCGAACTTCGGTAAGAAACGCAACCAGATTCACACCTTTCCAATTGGTGTACGGTCTAGAAGCAGTCTTACCGATCCAGTGTGAAATTTCGTTGCTTAAACTCGCAATTGATCTCCTCCCCGGAACTTCGGAAGAAGAGGCTCGTTTCTTGGAATTAATCCACTTGGATGAAACCCGTCGTGATGCCGCTTTGGCTAACGAAGCCCATAAGAAACGAGTCAAGGCTCAGTTCGACAAAAATGTCAAACCCCGTGTCTTCTCAGAAGGTGATTTGGTCTTGCTTTATGACCAAGAATCCGATAAATTAGGAGCAGGTAAATTCAATTCCTTATGGATGGGCCCCTATATTGTTAAAAGAGTGTTAGCAAAAGGAGCCTACGAGTTAATAGATTACGACGGAATTCCACTGGCACAGCCCCGGAACGGGCTGTACCTCAAGCGTTACTATGCTTAAATAGTAACCTGCATGCTTTTGTTGTATTTTGTTTTCGCCAAAGTTCTTGTTCTGGTTGAGTGATTCCCCTTTTTTCATTCGTTGCAGATGTCAAACCTTATGGAGACATGTGTTGGATATGCCGACGGAGCGAGTCGTAGTTCGCGGAACCTATCCTCCGCAGCATGGGCCATTTTTGATCCAAGTGGCGAGTTAGTAAGTTTCAGAGGTGTATGTATTGGGCAATCAACGAATAACATCGCTGAGTATAGCGCGTTGATAGAACTACTCTCTGATGCCATCACACGAGGCATACGCCGACTAATTGTCAGGCTAGACTCACAGCTCGTAGTACTACAACTCAATGGCATATATTCTGTTCGTAATCCAGCTATTTATCGCATGTTCCTAAGAGTAAAGATCTTGGAAAGACGATTTGATTCAATTCAATATCAACATATTTCAAGAAATCTAAACACATTAACCGACTCATTGGCAAACTATGTGTTAAATAGACATTTGCAACATTTATAAAAAAAAAACACATCATAAAAAGTGTACATATGAATCATCCAAATCAACCAGAATGAAAATCGAAAATCAAAATATATATAAGCTGTTCATAAAGTTCATACATAATGTTCTGTAACCGAGACAAAATTGGTCATGTGACCTAAAAACTCAAAAATGCTAGGAGGCACCCTAGCCTAATGATGCTCCTGATAGTAGGCTACAGTCTGTGCTATCATGCGCAGAAGACGGGTCCATCGTCTAGGTACACCGATAGTATGCTGCTGCATCGGCAAAGGTAACTCGTCAATTTGTACATCCGGAAGACCACGGGTAAGGTTCTCGACCTGCCCCTGCACAACTGTAAGGGTCTCAGTATCGCCAAGATCACGAATAACAGCTCTCCTAGCAGGCTCCTCTGCCGGAGCAGCAACGGGCGGTCTCAGACGAACTGCCGGACGAACAGGACCGACATCTGCAAGCACACATGAGTTCAATTAAAGTCTCGATAGAATAAAGCACAAGAACATTAGAAATGAAAACAATGAACAGTAATATGGTTGAAGTTTTTACCGGTAGCATCCCACTGAGCACCGTCTGGCAGTACCATATCCGGATCACCCCGGAAATCCATACCAACATATGGGTACTCAGAAAAAGCCATCTCCTGGCGATCGAACCACCTGAAGAAAGCAGCATTGAAAGAAATCTGGGATTGACCAGCATGTCTAGACATGTGATCGACCCATCGCTGCATACGTGGCTCGGTAGGAGAAGGCACTCCGAGATCAATGTACTGAGGTTGCATCGGAGGGATCTTCTCTAAGGCGAAGGCAGTCAGAATCGAACCAAAACCAAAGTTTTTTAGCTTCCCGTCCTTCACCTTGTTCAATTGACTTTTCATCTGAGTAAGCACTGCATCGCTCCAGTTGAAGATCTTCGGTTGGAGACATTCCAAGGCGTGCTGCATATGAGACCTGTTGGCAACATGTAAAGATGCGCTACCGGCCATCCTACCAAGAGTATACAGAATGGACCTGAGAGGCCTGCTAGTAACATCACGGATAACCACCTTGCCGTCTCTGCTCGGCTGGGACCCCTCCCTGCAGTACTGGCGGACATAGTCTCTCACAGAATCATTCCCCCGAACTGTACCTGATAAAGAAATGGGGGCACCCCGCCTTGACAAGCCAGTCAAGAAGTAAATATCTGTCACAGTCAATGGAATAGGTTTGTTCCTGATCTGGAATACTTGGTTAACAGGATCCCAAGCATCAAGCATATACTGCAGAAGAGAGATCTGTGCTCTCATGCTAGAGATACGGAAAAACTTCAGCAAACCACAGTCTCGTAATGCGCCCACCGTGACAGGATCATGAAGGGCAATCATATCTTCTTCTTCATGTTCTCGTTCTCGCCATGTTAGGGCCATCTTGATCAAGAATCCCTGCAAAACAAACAAGAGAATGAGTAAGCTCCTGGAATTGATGGAAAACTGGCGAAAATTTCATCAAAATCTGTGAAAAATTGTTGTTTTTATGCCCCAACGCAGGTACCCAGTGTACTACTTGCGCTGAAGGACAAGCTGCCTTCATACAGCTTGGCTTCCAACGCAGTTTTCGAAAGGGGAACCTGCGCTGATCAGAGGGTGCCCTGGCAAAACCCCAGAGGCTCAATAGAACAGCAAAACAGGCATAAAACAGGAAAATGAAACCATGAAAATGAAGAGCTAAGGTTTAGCTCCTACCTGGTCCAAACGGCGCCGAAAATCGTCCGCAGAATCTCCCGGAATCAGCTGGTGAAAATCAAGAGGAAAGAGGCTCCTCCAAAGCTCCAACAAGCAAAATACAAATGAAATGGCAAAATGAGAGGTAAAAACCCTTTTTATTTGCGTTTTACGTAATTCAAGGTAAATATTAATGTGTTAATCTCATTTTCAAGTAAATATTACTCATTTCTAACTAGTTTGTTGCAGCAATTTGAAAATGCAGTGCTATCAGTTAAAAAGAGAAGCTAGTTATGGTAAAAAATCAAAAGTAAACCATATATTCGAGCAGTTTTAGCACACAGTTCATGCTCGTTAAAAAATAAACGCAAGATCCGAGCAGTTTTAGCACATAGTTCATGCTCGTTAAAAAATAAACATAAGTTGTGAGCAATCTTCCCCTAGAGTTCAAGCTCACCCAGAAAAAATGAACCGGTAAATAACCTTGGTAAATGTAACCTTTGACAGCCATATTAAAGCCCTTGGTCGTGTTCTTGCAGTCTCACCTCCATCCGTTCATTTGGCCAATCGTTCATCTCCATATGTTTGTTTACCCATTTTGAGGAACAGCTGCGAAGAGTGATTTCACTAAGCCATCCTTGTGACACTGCCGTGATTGGAATATTCCAACCTGTACCTGGAATCTGCTGCTGCCCTGTTCATCACTCGTTCCTCAAAAGACGAGTCTTCTTTGAGCTCTTTTCACTGACTCGTAAAATATGAAAAGTTTGCCGAGTTTTGGCCTTCCAGCTCGTTAAAGCAACCGGAAGAGCTATCCCTCCTCTAGATTTTAATCTTTTTGGACCTGAGGGATTATTGCACAAAAAGATCGAGCGCTTGTTTTGTTCGGCTCGTTAAAGCAATCGAAAATTCATCCCTTCTGTATTGTTTTATACTTTTTCGGACTTAAGGGATTAGATGACGAAAAAGGAATTTTGGAGTTGACTTTATGTACCTTTTCAGACTCTCTAAAAATGAAAAGGACCGAGTTATCCTTGTCGTTAGACTCGTTAAATTCATTAAATAGCGACAAACTTGTCTTTAGACGAGAACGAGTTTCCCTATCGCTAGGCTCGTTAAAACATAGCGATGGGCTTGCCCGAAGGGCAGGTTATAGAACAAGCATATGTTATCCTCCTCAAGCTTGACAAAAATAAAGAGGTACTGGTCAGCAATGACTGGGGAAAAATTGGGAGAACCTCACAGCTTTAATGGTAGCAAGTCACTCTTGAACATGACACTTTGTCCTCCGTATCACATCGGGTTGGGTTGTTTCATTCACCGGTCTCATCGCCATGGTCCTCGCCACACCATCCACATTTGGGGTAATGCTACCGATCCATCACATCAGTGTCATTATATGTTCAAGAGATGTTGTTCTGCAAAGAGTCAACCATGTCCCATCCACTGCCATACATTGTCCTTCATCCATTTCATGACCGCCACCCTGAATCATACATCACAGTTTGTTTTCACCTCATCACAATCACTAGCTCCGTTCCGTGTCACTGATGTGGGATTCATTAAGGCCCTCCTTTGATAGCTCGCTCCTTGTCGACATCAGCTCATTATCCAAGGAGTTGATCTAGGAACAACCCCTTCAGTACTTTGAAGCTTGCATGCCTCAATGGCAAGTTTCTCACTTCCGGCGACAGGTATGCATCAATGACCTTCGACCAGAAGATTTTGCATGGTGGTCGACACCAAGTCCTTTATTCCCACCATGTGAATTGTACTGCTGTACCTTGAGGGTCATCATCCTTATCGGTGATTCCTCTCGCGCTTGTTAACGGTTTACATCATTGACCGGTAATCAAGCGATGTCTTTCCATGTTCGACTTCAAGAAATTCTCACATGGATCGACTTGTACATCGAGTGAAGATCGGAAGAGATTGAAGACCCGGATCTAGTTTCATCCATCCGGGCTGCGATATATATTCAGGATATAAAGACATTTGATGTGTACATCATTGCAGCAGATGATCATCCTTCTCAAAGGATGATAATTTCAGCAGAGAATTATCAGTCTACCATCAGACGATCGTCTGTTCTATGTACCAAAATGAATTTATAAAGCTGAGCATGGGAATGCCCGCCTCAGCTAGATCATGAAAAAGTATGAAAAATAATGTATTGTATTGTATCTTATTACAGGACACTTCTCAGCAGATTGAATGAACTTCGGATCCTCCTAATAAAGCATTTCACCCGATAAACAACCTCATACTTTAGGGGGCATCTGTTATAGACAATTTTGTGCCTTGCAGCATCAGGCATGAATTGTCAATAATCCAAGGGATCCGAAGTCCCTAAACATGATGTTCCTACCCCTAGAGGAACAAGGTCAGCAAACCAACAGCTCTCAGATCAGTTCTCCACCTGAAAACACTAAAAAACAAGCAATCCTGAAATCAAAGCAGGTGCTCCACTAGGCTTCTGCGCTGAAACTCAACTCCTCCATGGTGTACCTGCGTTGCAAAGCAGGTAGAACAAAGGCCACCTGCGCTGAGCGAGATGGGACAAGTGGCACACTGAGTCATTGCTTTGGAATCTTCCAAAAATGACACTTGGATCAGGGATTTCGCCTTGTGATGAGTCAGAGGCTCTGTTTCTCCAAGTAGAAGCAAGGTTATCCAAGTGGACTCAAGAACTGAAGATCAACTGAAGAGAGAGAGGACACAAGGCAGCTACACATCAGTTGCAAGCTGACTCATCCTTTCTCAATTCATCTATATATTGAGCTCTCTCCTATGAGCTCAGGAGGCTGGAATTTTGTGCAAAGTAATGATATGCTGTTGGTTTCACTATAGAACTATTGGGTGATTGCTTGAAGGAGGTGAAGAGGAGAAATTCTTTCTGCTGGGAGGTGTTGCTGGATTGGGGCCTTCAATGGTTGTAACCTTCTCAGAACTTTACTTCTTCCATTAATAAAAGCTATTGAGGTTCTTCTATATGCATTTGTTTCAATGATGTATTGTGATGATTGTATATTTGATTTATGCTAATCCTTGAATCAGTTATGAATGCATGCTTCTTGTAGTTTCCTTCTTTGTTATTTTGCAGGATCTCATTATAGCTGGGCCAGCAAAAGAGCAAAGAGCTAGGAGCAAGCAGCAAAGAGAAGAGATTGGAGCAAATATTAAGCGCAAGGCAACGGTTAGTGCATTTCTTCATTCTCTCTTGCTTTCATAAAGAAGTAAACCTTAAGTAGTTTTGTTTACAGTTGTTGCTGAGGTACTATCACCCTTAGAGTGGGATAGGGTCATCCGAATCAGATACTTTTCCCTACAACAATACTCGAGTCTTAAACCACTGAATGCCATAGGTGAAATAGAGATGTGATAAGAACTTGATTTCTATATTCAGGAATCACAAACTTCTAACTTCTCCTTTCGTGTATATTGTTCTTCCTTGATCACCTTTGCTCTGATACCATGTAGAAATTCCCACCTGTAGATCACCTGATAATGCAATATACTAAAGCAAAATAATTGATCTACTTCTATAAACAATTATGCAGAAGATTAATTGAATATGAGCAAGATCAATTGAACACATATAACTGATAAGAAGAAATCAATCACACATAACACAGAAGAAATAACCAGGGGAAAGCACCAACCTAAAACCCCAACTCCGTATTATCATACAAGTGGAAATCTTGTCCAAGTTACAAAAAGAATCAACTCAAAAGCTATCATGCTCTCTCTACAATCAAAACAATGAAGCTCATAGACTAAATAGACAAGTATATATCCTCCTCAAGTCCTCCAAGCCCCTATTTCTTTGCGCAATTTTTCTTGGGGTCTAGTGAAGCCACATGTGTGAATTGGCCTCATCACACTCACTGAACAGGAAGAAGTAACAACACAATTCTCTTGGAAAGAAATCCTTCTGCATGCAAGGAATATTCACCAAGGAATATCCTAGCAACTGATAGTACACTGTCCCTCCATCTGATCTCAACTGGGTCTCTGTCTGAACTGACATGCATGAGTTATGTATGAGAGAATATTCAGTTATCTGAAGAGCAGCAGTTATATGCAAGCATGCATTAACTAACTGAACTTACATTAATTTAAACAAACTGTTTAAATCAATCTAACTGGACTTGACTCAGTTAACTGAGCCAACTAATTACTACTCAAATTAGAACTCATCCTTATCTCTTTAACTGATGGATAAATTCCTCAATTAATGGAGAAACTGTTGCATGTCCTCACATAGACTTCATGTTTGATTTTTCACAACTAATTAACTCATGGTGAATTAATTAATTTATTTTCAAATAGCTGTTAAGTTCAAATTCGAATTTTACTTCCTATTATAGTTTAGGGACTAACTAAAATAGGAAGGTATCCCGAAATGCTATTTATAGAAAAGCTATTTTTAGCACTTTCACTTTTCATCCATTGTTGCTAAGTTCAACACTGGCTGAACTGCTATTTATAGCAGTGCTATTTTTAGCATTTCTTGTTGTTATCTTCAAAAGTTCATAGGTAACCTCATATGTAATCTCCAGATTAGGCTTAAAAGACCCTCCTACTTCAGGAATAGGAGTTGGAATGGTGCTCGAAATATTTCTACCTTGTCCAAAACATGAATGGTTAGGGTGTGTGGAGTTATCAGCGATAAAAAACCCTCAACCCTCCTTCTAGCGCTAGAATTTTGATGGTGCTAGATACTGCCAACATATAGGGGATCTCCCCCATATGAGGTCCCAATTAGACCTCAAACTGTTTGGTGTAGGGGTCCCATCAGGAATATGGTGCGACTGTCGTTAACTTAAAGATATGTCTTAGATTAAGAAGTTAGCACGAGAGAGAAGTGCACATGTTCTTTTATGAGCAAGCGAGTGTGCCTTGTGAATGTTCAATTGAAATGTATCAATGTTCTTTTACTATAGGGGGGAATAAAGTGATCCTCTAAGAGAGAAGTAATAGTACTACCTTAATGGAGACACATATGAATGAGAAAGGCTCGTCTAACATCAAGCGAAATAGTTCACATAGATGTGATGATATTTTTACACATTAGAACACATTTCCAATGAGTTAAGCAATGAAGTCACCAAAATAGTTCAATTATTCTAGTACATGTGAAAGCAAATATGAATCATAAACATTCAAAGCATAGTCTTAGAAACATCCAAATCCATGTGTGAAAATGTGATGGCCAAAAGGATTCAAGTATTAATAAAAAGTTCCAAGATACATAAGTACAATGAACATCACTAACTCCAATAGTGGAGCGTTAGAGACACTACTTGCTTCCTAAAAGTACTAACTCTATCTCTCTAATTCCTTGTGGGAGAAGCCAAGGTTAAAAGTCCTTTACATGAGTAATGAGGATCCTTTTATAACTTGAGGCATGACTTTTCACATCCCCATGACTCTTGACTTTCCAACTCCTAATGACCTTTGGACTTTTACAACTTTTGGACTTCCAAATGACTTTTAGAATTACATATGACTCTTGGTATTACATTTATGTTGTACGTCCATTACTCATTTGTCCATACATGACTCTTGGACTTCCAATTATTTGTTTTTACAATGATTCCATAATTAAATCATAACTTCCACATCATCATGTGATGAAGACATGACATGTCACTATCCTTGATGACTGGACTAATAGTGACTGATGACATGTAATTTCTTCAATGGTGACATGGCTGCCACTTGCGTCTTTGTTATTCATGCAACTTCCAATTATTGATGTCTTCACCCACTAAAGGGTATTCAATCTAAGGGATTCTTCAGAGTACTTTTATCATCAATATTTCAATGTGTTCTTTATTCAATGACGCTTCCTTTTTTTGCCTTATTTTCCTAATCTTCTTCATGCGTGCTTTCCATGTTGTTCCTGAAATACCTGTATTTGCAATAACTAATGACAATCAACCATCAACTTGAAAATATTCTATTCTAACATATTTTATGCATATTTTTTTTCATGCCTTATCAGTGAACCTAAAAGGAACAAGGAGAGCTTTTGGGCACAAGGGTGCACTTCGAAAGGTTGAAGCACTGAAGGGTAGAGGCTTCAAGACTTCAACATGTGCTCATGCACTCAAGAGAAAGAGGAAAACAGGGAAGGTGAATGGCACAAGTTCGAAGGATGAAGGAGCAGGCTTCAGGCTTCCCAAGTATGTTGCACACTCAAGGGAGATAAGGAGGGTGCATGGCACACTCTTGAAGGCTGAAGGAGGAGGCTTCAAGCCTTCAGGGTGTGCTCATGCACTCAAGAGGCCTAGGAGGGTGCATGATGCAAGTCTAAAGGATGAAGAAAGAAGCTTCATGCCTTCGGAGTACGCTCATGCGCTTAAAGGGTCAAGAGGGTGCATGGATCATTGTGGATGGCTGAAGAGTGGAGCTTAAGGCCTTCGGGATGCACTCATGCACTCAAGGAGGGTGCATTCCTTTGGGTCTAAGGAGTGCTCTCAAATGAAGACTTGATCTCTCAAAGGGCGCAATTCAGAATAAGGAAGGGGAAAGGGCTTAAGGAGTGCATTATGTTCCCTTGGAAGGAATAGGGCGCACTTATGAACATTGAAGGATTCCTGATTAAGGCTTAAAAGTGCACTCATGCACTATTTTTTTCCTCAATGGGTTCGCTTTGCATCCAAAAATTTTCTAAGTCTAGGATATAGGGAAATGGGTGAACAAGATGAGTCCAAAAATAAAACCATGTGCGACACATATCAACTCATCTATAAAACTTATACAAGCTTGAACAAGGATAAGTATGCATCAAAATGCCACTTCACATACATTCCCCAAGTATAACAAATGAAGTGTGTGTGACTGCAACCAAAAAGTGTTGTTTTACAACAACAAAGATGTTACAACAATGCACTAAAGATGTTCTAATCATTGCAATGACACTTGAGAACACTCAAGAACACTTGAAACATATAGAATGACATGAAATGACTCTTGACGATCACGATGACGCTAGATATGATGGCAAAGTAGGCTCCAAAATTTGAATGTAGTGAAATTTTTGGAGGGTATTGTAGCAATGACAACACCATCAAATGTAAAACCATATCGACACCCTCATTACGAGGAAATATTTCATGATAGATGAGAAGATAAATATTATCATTTTCGAGGAAGAGGTTGAAGTACTCATCAATATGGAACAAGGAATCACAAAATTGTTATTCAATAGGATATTATCAAAAACTAATAACTACTACAAATTAGGGAAGTCTCAACAACACTACATGGAATCAATGGAAAGAAAATTACGTAAGAACCCGCTATCAAGGATTAAAACTAAAAATAATATGGTTTGGTTGAATAGATCATCATAGGTGGAAAGAAGAATCAGACATATGAATAAATTCTATTATTGGTTTCATCACATGTAACACCCTTAATTGTAAATCTTTGAAGGAATTTTTTTTTTAGTGGGGGGGGGGGGGGGGGGGGGTGGTGGTGGTGTAGTTACGATATGACTCCAAGTGGGATATCAAATTAAATGTATATGGTATTACCCCAAATAAGAGCATATATGGAGTTAAATGTACATGTAATACGCAAATGTATATGTAATAAGGTCATTATAATAAGAAAGGGGCCACATGTGTAATATGTAAATAGGTATACGTAGAGATCATATAGTCATTATTAAGGACATGTGATTTGAATGTATAAATGCATTTGGATATTTGGAGGAGGTTCTCTTATTTTTTAGGGAGTTATTTTTTAATTTATCTCTTATCTATATTAGAGTTGTGCTCCATGGCCACATTGGTGTACATGGTGTATACTTCTAGTTTAGTATGATACTAATATTTAAAGTATTGGGTCATGACACACTATGTTTGTGTTCCATTTCCTTTCCCACATTTCATTTCATTTCTTGTACAACCCATATCATCTTTTAACTCAAAAACTAATTAATACGTATCAACAACCTTCTTTTATATGTGGATAAAAAATGACACAATTAACTTGGATCATGTCATCACATTTATTTGAATAATACAACCTAATTATTTATTAAATGCACTATTATACTCTAGAAATATTATCCTCCTAACTTCTTCTTATCTTAAAATCCATATCATAATTTTTCTAATAAATTTTCCAAAATATTAGATAATATTATTGAAACAGATGCATCTTAACTTTGGGTCTATCATGCACCTAGATGCATCAAATCCCTTCAATTTTAATCTCTCTCTCTCTCTCTATGTTTCACATCTCCCTCACACTAAAATATAAAAAAAACACTTATCCACATAATAAAGTTTTTTTTTTTTTCTCTCTCTCTCTCTCTATATATATATGTTTCACATCTCCCTCACACTAAAATATAAAAAAAAACACCTATCCACATAATAAAGTTCTCTCTCTCTCTCTCTCTCTCTCTCTCTCTCTCTCTCATCACACTAAAATATAAAAAAACACCTATCCACATAATAAAGTTTTTTCACTCTTAATTATTTTATCTTAACTCTCTCTATATATGTTTCACATCTCCCTCACACTAAAATATAAAAAAAACACCTATCCACATAATAAAATTCTCTCTCTCAACTTATATTATATATTAAATTATACACATCTCTCTCTCTCTCTCTCTCTCTATCAACGTATATTATATATTAAATTATACACATCTCTCTCTCTCTCTCTCTCTCTCTCTCAACTTATATTATATATTAAATTATACACATCTCCATCCCTCCATCTCTCTCTCTCAACTTATATTATATATTAAATTATACACATCTCCATCCCTCCATCTCTCTCTCTCTCTCTCTCTCTCTCTCTTTCTCTCTGTCTCTCTCTATAATATGTCAACTTATATTATATATTAAATTATACATCTCTAGACTATAAAATTTACCTCTTAACAATAACATCATTCATGTGTAATTTTTTCAATGATATTTCAACTTTTCCAATTATAATTCTAATACATTAACGTTGTTGACATATACATGAATTGGATTGCATTTTTTAAAATAAAAATGCATCTCTATGAAGAAATTGATAATATAACAAGAGGGATAGCTACAAAGCAGCATAGTCCCTGCCTGTTTTAGTAATTATCAGATCAATAAAGTTTTTTCACTGTTAATTATTTTCTATAGCACTTATCTTAATAATAATTAAAAAAAATGTTACAATTTTTTAAAATGTAATATGTCAACTTATATTATATATTAAATTATACATCTCTAGATTATAAAATTTACCTCTTAACAATAACATCATTCATATATAATTTTTTCCATGATATTTCAACTTTTCCAATTATAATTCTAATACATTAACGTCGTTGACATATACATGAATTGGATTGCATTTTTAAAAATAAAAATGCATCTCTATGAAGAAATTGATAATATAACAAGAGGGATAGCTACAAAGCAACATAGTCCCTACCTCTTTTGGTAGTTATCAGATCAACTATTCATGTCAATCAGGACTTGAAATTTATGTTAAATCACGTTATTACCATATGACCTACTCCATTTACTGTACACATAAACCATACTTTTCATGCCCCAAACATTAATAAGCAAAAACCACTAATAAATTGATTAATATGTAGTATTATGCGAAATAAGTGTGCGGAGGGGGAGGGGGAATGTGTGCGAAGGTTTGGAAGTGGGAATGTGTGTGGAACATTGTGTAAGAAAGTTTGTGTTCCTTGCTCTGCACACCCATTCTCCCACACAACACTTCTTTTGAAAATACGTTAAAAAGACACTTCTTGCATAAGGAAGTTTGTGTTTCTTACTCTTCTTTCCCGTTACTAATGAGGCCCATCTGAGCTCAGGGTGACCTTGTTTCAAAATCTCATTGTGCTTACACTTAACATCTATCCTTAGACCAAAACCTAAAGCAGGCATGATGGAGCCATTTGGATACAAGTGTTTCTAATATGTATTACCAAGCCCACATTAATTGGGTTCAACTAGGTGTGTTATGTGATTGATTAGTCATGACTAGTCGGTATTGAACATTGCCTTCTCCTCGACCAACCTAGAGCAATGGATTCTTTATTCACAACTAACCAAGAAATTCAATTTTATGATACAAAGCCAAAACTTCTAGTGAGACACTTGGTTAAAGGACGACGAATTGAACTTCTGCAAATTGAGCAATAAGATTTTCGTCTCTCTGTTGCAACATGGTAAATTTCCAAGATATGATGAATACTGCAATTTCATTAAAGCTCTTAATGCTTCCATGGAAAAAGCCCAAGTAGGAAATTTTGCTGAGTCCTCCATGAAAGTAATTCAAGAAAGTGTCATTTCATGCTTTCTGAATATTTTATCAGAATATTTTAATGGAGCATAATTTTTTGACTCCCTGGGACTGCATCCTCACAACATCATGAAGGATTATGTGTCTCTAGTTCTATTGATAGGTTTGATCAATTTCATAGAGAGTTGAGTAAGATATTAGCAGGTAGGGATGGTGATCAGTTTTCAAACATGCCTGTACATCCAACGTTACCTCCCTAAGAATTGTTTGGTCATTAGGTATTGAAGAAAGGCAAAAGATTTTGTAGCACTGTATTTCTGTCATATCATTGATTGTTTCCGTTTGTGGAAATAAACAAAATTTTGATTGCTTGATTGTTATGTTCATTAGTTTGCTAATGTAACCTCCAAAGAAAATGGTACCAATTCTGCATGAATTTTCGTAGAGAAGGGTTCGTTATCCTTTCAAATAGTTAACATGCATTACTTCATAGAGAAGTGCCTCTTTTATCCTTTAAAATAGTTAACGTGTCTTTCTTATAGTTACAATTTTTTTTTTGATCATATACCTGTGAGTGGAGAGATTAATTCATTTGTAATTCTATAACACACTAGATAAAAGGAAATACTAATATTGATTGGACAATGAAATCAAGAAATCAAAGGGCTTTCTTTCGTAACTATTTTTAATAATTATTGTTCCTCCTAGATTATTATGAAAAACAAAATGATTTTATGTTAATGCAAAAAATGACTCTCCATTAATGCATGTTATCAGTCTTTGCAACATTAACCTTTCTAGCTTCGAGATTTTCAACATGGATATGCATAGCTCTATTGCGAACTACTCTAGTTGTTTCATGTTCTTCCATTTGTTAAATAAAAAAAATAGAGGTATTTCTCGGTGGAAGCATTCCATAAAATGTTGTTCAAGCCCTGACCAACCTTTACTGAATGAATTAACTCATTCAAAAGGAAACTAGCTAAGAAATATGAAGATCATTAAACATCCCCTCTCAATTATTTAGTGGATCGTAATATTGTCCAATATAGAAATTAGTTGCTAAGGTTTTTGGTTTGATTTAGTGTTTCATAGGGAGAGATGACCCCACTTACCCAAAATAACCCATATTCAAACAAATCAAACAACTATCAATAAGGAAGGCTTGCTTTGTTGCTTGTTTCAAGATTGTTCTCCAAGTTTATCCTGTAAATTGACCCTAATTGTTGAAGTGGTTGTGTAGAACAATAAGTGTCTGAAAGTTGGGATGTGTGTGGAATAAAGGTTCTCCTACACATACTCCTCTTTCACACATCCTTTATTTTGCACATTTAAAATATAAATCCTCTTAAATAGATAGGTGTAGTTCGCTGTGTTGTTTATTTTCAATTGTTATCAATTTTTTTTATGACCATTTTTATATATTAATTGTAAACTTTGAGATATTATAGTTAAGTAATGAATATGAACAAAATCAACTGTTTGACTTTATGTTTTAAATTGGTCCAGTATCTAGCTGTAGTAAGTCTTGGTTTTAAATTGGTTCACTATCCAACCGGTGTTAAAGAGATAAATTGTGAGTTAGTTGCATTATGAATGCAACACGAAAATGTAATTAGAATTTATAGAGATTAAAAAATGATCGAAAGGTACTCTCATTTCTATCATTGTATTGAACAAAAAAGAGCTCGCGGTTCTTTCACACCTCATTGGAAAAAAAAGACTCGCAATCCTTTTACACCTATTTGATATTTTCAACGTGGATACGCATAGCTCTGGTTGCGAATTGCTTTGTTTGTTCCATGTTCTTCCATTTATTAAATAACTCGGTTCCTTGTTGTCCGATAACCTGGTTTACAAACTATGAGATAAAGCACAACAATAGTAGAAATAGGAACCGTTGTGCCCCGAAAAGTGTATAGATGACAACACACACTTAAACAATACCTACACATAAAAGAAAAGAGACAGACATAGTATGGTCCCCATAAAAACTTGATTATCATATCTTGGCGAAGGAGGCATGTAATTATATCTTGCCAACACAATCAACTTGGGAGGATCAAAGCTGGTTCCGTAAATTCTAGAAGTGGAACCTTCCCATTAAAATTATATGTTTTGGTTGGTTGGCATGGAAAAATGATACTAACTTGGGGAAACTTATGCAAGAGAGGTTTTCTTGGCCCAAAGAGATGTGCTATGTGAAAATTATATCATGAAGATGTGAGATACCTTTTTATAATATTTCCATTCACGATTTCCATTTGGATTGAAGTATTGAATATCTTGCAAATTTCTGCCGATTGGAATTCTACTTCAATAGAAGATTATTTATTGGAACAGATCTCAAAATACAAGGTATATCATACTCTCCCTTTATCCATTTTATGGGGCATCTGGAGAAGTAGGAATTCTCTCATATTTAAGGATTCTCCTATAGACAACATGCTTATTTGTAGGAAGGTTATTGCATACTTCTCGCAAATAGGACCATTTTTTAAAAAGGAATCACTGAGAGTTATAAATCAGGTGATGTTTGAAGTGGATAACTAGTTGGTTTCTTCAATGGGGCGACATGAAAAAATGTATGTGGTTGCGGGGCATATATAGTCATTGAACCTAGATCTTATTATCACTTCTATTGGTATAGTGGGGCTAGGTTCTAATACTCGAGCATAGATTATTGCGCTATGGGGGGTTTTTTTTCTAATATAAATGGTTATACATCGATTCTATTGACGTCTTTGGAGATTCCAAAGTGGTTATTGACTGGGTGCAGAAGCGATATTTAAATGAACCACACATGTTTATAAATTGGATGAAGCATATCAAAATGATGATTGTTAGTTTTCAAAGGCTAAAACTTTCACGCATATATAGAGAGAAAAAAGTTGTTGCAAATGCATTATCCAAGGAGGGATGCAACAACCAATCTGGAGAAATCTATTTTTTGCTTTCTACAATGATTCACTACAAAGATCAGGGAAAATATATATCTTATAGTCACTTTTTTGTTTTCTGGTACATCTATATTTTCCAACAAGCAGATATTTTGTGATAATGTGATCTAGGGTTTCTTATATGTCTTCTTCCAAGACTTCTTTTTGTGACAATTTTTAAATTGTTTTGTGTAATACTGGATGAAAATAGTCACATAACAGATAAGGTGTTTTCCTTGCCCTTATGAATGGAGCTCATATACCTATGTTGAACATAGATATAATTGTTCATATCTATATCAAGGAATGGAGTAGATCATGGCATATTTTGCTAATGTAAATGCTTGTTTTAATAAAAAGTATGTTGGTTTTTTCTTTTTGAAAAAGAAAATAAAAGAAAAGAGACCTCATTGGTAGGGAAACCAAAATAGTTCAAGGAAGGTATAATTTTTCTAATTTTTTATTTCCTTAACATGATGCCCCTCCACCGTACTCTCCAAAGAAGATACTAGTGGGCTTCATTAGGCCTCACAAGCCTACGCATGATGTCAAAGTGACTTAGTGACCATCAATGAACTAATTCCATCGCTAACAACTACAAAACATTATTCTTTTTCCTATTTAGATAAACTAAAAACGATCCTAAAGTACATCCTTGGAAATGTAGATTCAAAATCATAGCCTGTTAGGACAACAATGTCCAAGATCTGATAGGTTAAGAGAGTTTAGATGACCTTCCAATAATAGGATATTTTGAAATTTGAAATAATCTTTGGACAACAAATGAAGAGTATATGGAAATTTTCTTATCAGTTCTGCAATTGATCGTCCAACTAAAGGGAATATGTAGGGAGAAAATAACTATGGCAAGATTGATGAAAATGTTGGAGATGAATAAAGTTACACCCAAGTCTGGATTAGAATATGTCATGTTGGCTACTAGTAAGTGTTCCCATGTGATCTCCAAGTCTTATTCCACTGCCTATAATGAAGGAAGATCAAGCAGATACTTGGAGCACAAGAATATCATCACCCCAACTTTCTACGTGGTGCATATTTATGAACCCCATGTTATCAAAATTGACCCTTAAAACTTTCGGTGTTTGGTTTAGAGACTCATAGGGAATTCTACCCATAAGTTGAAGGAGAAAATGAGGCATATGAATCCAAAGAACCCATCATCTCACCTAATCTTTGGCACAAAAATTCTTGAAAATGATTTGTTTTATAGTAATAATCAATTTCCTATCAAGGAAATCAAAGTCACAAATTCTTAGGTTGAGTATTGCTATGGTCTCTTTAAAGCATTTGTTAACACAAACTTGATTTTCCCTGGTATGTTGAATGAAGGTTTACAACATGAGGCTCCTCTAGTTAGAGACAATTCTCCATTTTGTAATATGTATTAATTTATAGACGAACTTGCGAGATAGTTAGATATCCTAACAGTTAATGAGTTTATGATTTCAAGACAGCGGTAACCAAATGAAAGTGTGAAATTTTGATATTCCATTTTATAAATTCTTTATGATTCTAATCTCCTAGAATTTATAATTTCTTCCATGCTTTCTCCATACTTTTTTGATAAATATTAGAATCCTGACATCATATGTCTCATATTTTTTCGAAAAGAATTATCACATACATTAAACATTCTATTATGTTGGAAGAAAGTTTGTGTTCCTTGTTCCACACCTATTCTCCCACACATTCCTCTCTTTTGCACATCCTATATTCCACACACAAACCATAATAGTCACTTTATACCAACGGTCAGGAGTGTCTTTGTCATAGATAGACAAGGAATTTTCAAACACTCAGTTTTTCCGCAAAGTCCAGTTTGTTGTAGTACTAATGGAAGAAGATGATTGACTTTATTATCACAGAAAAACTCCGAATATAGAGGGAAAAAAGGCAACCTACAACCGCTTTATATTGAAAGATGGCCCATCAATATGGAGAGGGATCTCTCCTTAAAAATATACCACTCATAGTAACTTTAGCAGTAGGTCATTAAGCCCATTGACCACAATTAATTGAGAAGAACTAATGTTGGTTGGACTATAGGGAATTTCACTATTAGGCATGGAGTCTGACCCAATAAGTTTTATGTTAACCATAGGTTCAGTGAGTGAGAAAAAGTAAAATTAATATAGTAACAACTCCTTTGACAAGTTTTAGAAATCAAATAATAAAAGAATATCTAAATTAGAGAAAACCACGTAACAAATACTTGAATAGATGAATATGGAGCACACAGGTATGAATTCCAACTCAAAAACTTGGTATTCAAATATTGAAGAAATATAAAACTTAGAAAATAGATAGGGAGTCATAAAAACATGAATTTTTACTACTACTCACATAAACTACTGTATAATAATATCTGATCATACACACACGGTACACAAGAAGGTTATTTCCAAAAATCCCAACCCTTGCTTATTGCAAAATCAAAGTCTTTATAGAGTACTTACAAAACTATAACCAAGCTTTTAGCAAAAACTTTAATTACAATGTCTAAAAATAGATAAGTATATCTCTACTTAAAACTACATACATTGCATTGTTCAATCATAAATCCAAAATAAAATATTATGTATTTGAAGATCATGTTGTTGCTGGAGAACTGGCTAAAACTAAGGATCAAAACTGAAGACTGATCTCTTGCCTAAATCTCTGAAAATCCTTGCTTCATCATCATGCTCGATGTGACAATTTCTCCCTTAACATTTGGTCTTGATCCAAAAAAAGGACATCTAGCAAGTAGATCCTTCCTTCAAGGTTGTATTCGCTCCATCATGCTTCTTGTTACCTTCAAAAATAACCTTTTCCCACAGTGCCGATGGATTCACTGGCACATCTAAAATCAAGAGAAAAAATTTGATCGTTGAAAAACCAACTGTTAATGCTTCATAAAAACAGAGGAAAAATAATGTTGACAAACTAACTGTAGTGCTCATCCAAAATGAAGAGAAAGACACTGAAGAGCTAACTGTCAGCGCTCCATCAAGATATCCCCAAAAATTACTGACAAAACCAACTTTGCATTGTAAATATTTAACGGAGTCTGCTAGCTGTCATTAGCAAAATTTCATTCTCACTTTGTCTCTTCTTCCTATATTTCTTGGCCTCTGTAGCAGGTTTCTTATTTTGACCCTTAGGCTTCTTAGAACTTGTAGGATTTTCTTTGTTTATGATCAGATATTTTTGAGGTGTATCATCTACCTCAATGACTTTTTTTTCCAAGCTAGGGTTTTGTTTAAGCTTGAATTTTAGCCTAAGTTTGTTCAATGGTCTAGTATGCGGCCTTCTCCCTCCATATATCTCAGCTAAAGTAGGTTCCCTCTCAACTTTTGTTTTCTCTGTCTCAGGATCAACAACTTCAACCTCTATTTCCTCTATTGGTTTAATGGTTTTAGTATTTTCAGGAGATGGCATATGGGAAGAAGACAAGTTCTTCTTTTCCTGGAGTCTTCCACTTCTTCTCATATAAACCATTTCCATTGTAGGGACTAGAGGAGGAGGAGGGTTTGTCATCGTACTTTTCCTCTGGTTCTAGTTTGAACAGATGAAGTCCCCTGCTCTAAGGTCTGGGATGGTTCAAAAATTTTCTTGCTTCTTTTCCTTCTGCTAGTGACCTTAGGTTTTGATGACATAGGCTCTAGAAAACCCCCCCAAAAGAGAAAATGTTCCCATGTCCTATTGATTTTCCTTAAATGGTTCTCAATTAATAATTTGATTAAGCCTTTGTGATAGATGAAATGGGATGATGCATCAAGTTTTTCCCTAACTCTTGTTTCCATCTGTTTGAGACTCATCAATAAAAATAATGGAGCATTCATCCTTACCTGTCCAACAATGTGAGCAAGAAAACATAAATGATACAGATTGACTTTGTTGAAGCACCCTTCACAAGTGAAATAAGACTATGTAATCCTCAGGAGCAGGTGTCATTCATCCTTCAACCAAGCTCTCTATATCTCTGAACACCATGGCCTATCCTTATATTCATCCTTTAAGAAAAAAGGCACATCAATTCCAGCCAAAATGTGGCTTTTAAAACAACGCTCTCCATCAACAGGGAGGCTTATAGCCTCTGCAACCACCTCCTCTGTGACAGGGAAGGAAAAACCTCAAATAGTAATCCCTTGCCCATCAAATCATTCAGTAAAAGCTCGAGAAACACCGTCATGGTAACCCCTACACCGGGAAAATAATACATCCCATCTAGCCTCCCGAAAATGCTCTCAAATATCTAGATATGCCTCAAGGAGATTGGGTCCCTTGGGTTCCCCTCTGTGCAATTTTTCGCTTTTTCCCATAACTTCCACTGTCCGTAAATGCAGGCAACGAAAACAAAATTGGGATTCAATCACGAAAATGCAAGATAACAAAATTTTCATCTTGGCAGATAACTCAATACAAAGGATTAACTCTACACGACTTTTAACTCATGATAATATAATTAGTTACCCCATCCGAAAACACTTGAGATTAAACATGACAGTTAATTAATCATACATAAAAGGATCAATTACACCCTTATTTACCATTATGATTATCCTCCGGAGGTATAAATAATCCAATATGAAATCATGATATAACATGTCACCATTTTTTTAGCCAGTGTTCGCTTGATTGCAGACCCACTCTTTGTTTATGTGTGATCTGTTAGCACTTTGATTTTGACATAAAAAATTTAAATTTTACAGTTGGCATGGACAATCCAATTTTCAACACTTTTATTCAACAAATTTAAAAATTGGCATTGATAATTAAGGTGTCAACACCTGTATTCAACATTTTACAATTGGCACTGACAATCCCATTGTCAACACCTTAAATTTTTTTGAATAATAAAAGCTCACACTGTTGAACTTAAAACTATGAAGCAAAGATGACATTACAGACTCCCTAAATGTCAAGCTCTAAAATCTGCCCACGAGGCAACATTCACTTCATGGACAACAAGAAAGCTAATCACAAAGCCAAGTCCATTTTATTTTCTGAACTTACTTCAATTTTATTGCACTTTGAGATTAATAATAATATTAATAGAAATAATAATACATGATATTAAAAAAAATAAAATAAATTAATTATATAAAATCAAAATAAAAAATGGCTGACCTAATTTCTCACATCATTCCTTAATAACCTATATATATACCCTAAACATAGCTCATGGATAAATCATTAAGGTTGAAGAATATCTATTGTCGCATCTCCTGATGATGGACTCACTTGGCAGTCCGAAATGTTGGGTTCACAAAACTCTATAATAGGTCATTCCTCGTCTATCTAAAACCATCCTCACCTGTATGGATTCATTATTTAATAACCTTTAAACCATTTATAAACCCTAATGAGAAACCACCCTGGGTTCCAGGCAACTTCAAAATCTCATAAAATCTCAAAATTCTCACCATACATTGTAAAAATTGCTTTAAAGTATAGAAGACCACTTTAAAGTATAGAAGAGAGAGGGAGTTAACTATGCAGAAAGCCCTGATTTGCAGTATGGCCTACATCACCATTAGAGACATTTTGAGGTAAAAAATGGGGCTCAAAACAAAAATGTACAACCAAAATCAACTTTATAATAACCAATAAGATTCAATATTTTGATGTCAATTGTAGGGGACGATTCACCATTTTTGGAGTAAAAAAGTAAAAAGATTAAAAAAAATAAATATTTTTTTAACTCATATTTTCAACTTATCTCCCTACGAATTTACTCAAATTTCGAGTGGGAACACTTAAAATTATTTCCACTATTATTTTATAATATTTCTTACAAAGCCCATTTTAAACCTCAAAAAGACATCGAGCCCTTTTATTATTTGGCCAAAACTGCTCTCCATAATGTTCAATGCCATGGCAAAAACTGCTTTCCTACTTTCCCAACATTCGATAGTGCTTTGGCACAGTGATCGTTTCCTCCGCATTACATGTCAATATACTCCTTTTATTTTTTCATTCAGACTCAATTCCATTGTCATATAGGTAAGTGTGCACCAATCGTAGCATGAGGCTCTATGACATTGTGGCTTGCCTATTGTAAATTAAAATGTATATTGGTCTTTTGGTGCTTGATCTCTAAAACTTATAATGTGACTTCTTGTTGTTAGCACATTAACAATTGTTTGTGGATGATTTATAGGGTGCGGAGGGGGGAGGAACATGTGAAAGAAACATCTACACTTTTCGCACAAGACTTCTGGTTAAATGCACATAAATTATATTCATTTATTTGTTTTTATACTTGAATTGAATAACACGAAAAAATAACTTTTATTTTTAATTAAAGAAATAAAATCTACAATATCATATAATGCTCTTAAAATAATATAATAAGTGATCAATAAAATAATATGAAATTAATCAGGCTTGTAATACAGGAAATAAGCCTAATCATATAATATTTTGACATTGGTATATAACATTACTTAATAATAAGTAAATCAAATGAACTAGGAAAAATATTGTTGTAACTTTAGAATAAAGCAAATCCAGGTCTATTTCATACATCATATAATATTTTGACATTGGTATATAACATTACTTAATAATAAGTAAATCAAATGAACTAGGAAAAATATTGTTGTAACTTTAGAATAAAGCAGATCCAGGTCTATTTCATACTGATGAAACTTTAGAATAAAGCAGATCTAGGTCTATCCTTTATATGATATAAGGTTTGTGAATGCTTACCAAAAACACAACACTTAATAAATTAAGTATTAGGTGTGAAGGTTGTCCAATTTCTTGTGGATTAACCACTGTTTTAACTTTGACACTATTGATGTAGCAAAATCCCTTTTCCACTAATTATTGTCCTGTATGAATAGCTTAACCATAAATCTACTGCGTTTTGCTTAATTTAATGAAATTAGACTATTAGTGAAAATACTATTTAGTCTTGGTAAGACAAAAAGACGCTGGAAACTTTGCCGCCTTTTATCATTTAAGTTAAATACTATTGGTTAAGCACTTATAAGCCATTCCAAATTAAACCTGGTTGCACTTGCACTAGGCTGTAAATAGTATGATAAAAGGATCGTCCAACGGTAAGGTAATTAAAACAGTCAGAGCTAACAAGTTTACCTTTCCAAAGTCTAAATAACAGGTATGACTATAGATGATTAATTTTGTAATAGCTGGATAAAACAATAGGTAATAGTTAAAATAAACCCCTGGTATAAGAGTAATTAAACCGGTGGTAAGCTCGAGTTTAATGAGTCATTTTAAGACCATGAATATTACAATAATAAACATGTTACTTTTGCTAATATATATATAAACAAAGGTACTATAGTGATATATCTAATGTTACCCTATCCTTATCAGGTCGATGTACAACTGATAACACGTTAAGTGCTAATAGAAAATCCTATGGATCCAACCAAAATCGATGATGTTTCTACGCTTCTTTGTCATCCTAGGATGTGTGCTTTGGCTAGAAATACATAAGCATCAATGGTGATCATTGTTTAATATATTTCTTATATAGTTTCCTTCACTCAACAATGATTGCAAATTTTCAAATAATTAAAACTAATACAATCACATTTAACAATATGATTGATATATGTCAATAAATGTATATCAATCACATTAATAATTATTAGGTGTATCTTGTAAAGAACTAACTATTTCTGATTATTAATCACTATATAAATAATAAACTACAAAAGATTAATATACGCATGGGATTAATAAAGTTGAGGGATTGTTAATATTATAAACCCAAGGGATCAATAAACTCGAGGGATTACTAATATTATAAACCCAAGGGATCAATAAACCCAAAGGATTATTAATATTATAAACCCAAGGTATTAATAAACCCAAAAATTGTTAACTTAATTGACCGAGGTTCCGTTACTAAAGCACCTTGCCATTGGGAGGTCACGAGTTCAATTCTACTTGATGCCCTTGGGGTTAGGCTCTAATCAGTTTGGTCGGGGGGTGTGGTCCATTTGGGTGGAACTACCCTAATTTTCCTCGAAAAAGAAAAAATTAAACCCAAAGATTTATTAATATTATAAACCCAACAAATTAATGTTAAAAACTAGGATTAATATTATAAACCCTAGGATTAATATTAAACCCTAGGATTAATATTATAAGCCCAAGGGATCATAAACCCTAGGATTAATATTGTAAACCCTAAAACTAATATATAAAACCTAAGATTAATATTATAAACCCTAATATATTATTGTACATTAGAGATTAATATTATAAACCCAAGGGATTAGTAAACCTAAGCGATTATTGATATTATAAACCCAAGCGATTAATAAACCCAAAGGACTAATAATATTAGAAACTTAAGGGATTAATAAACCTAACGAATTAATATTATAAATCGAAGGGATTATAAACCCTAAGATTAATATTATATACCCCACGCCGTTATAAATAATACTTAATAATTATTATTATTAATACTTATTTATCTCTCACCATATATATATATATATATATATATATATATATATATATATATATATATATCCCCAAAGGATTATAAATCTAAGAGATTAATATTAAACCCTAAGAATTTAATATTATAAACCCTAAAATTAATATATAAAACCTAAGATTAATATTATAAACCCTAGTATATTATTATATATATTAGGGATTAATATTATAAAGTCAAGGGATTATTGATACTATAAAATCAAGGGACTAATAATATTATAAACTCAAGTGATTAATAAACATGAGAGATTAACATTATAAACCCAAGGGATTAATAAATGTAAAGAATTGTTGAACCCAATGGATTAATAAACCTAGGGGATTATTAATATTATAAATCCAAAGGATTAATAAACCCAAACATTTATTAATATTATAAACCCTAGGATTAATATTAAACCTTAGAAATATAAGCCCTAAGATTAATACTATAAACCCAAGGCATTATACACCTAAGGGCTTAATATTAAACCCTATGATTAATATTATCAGCCCAAGGGATTATAAACCTTAGGATTAATATTAAACCCTAGGATTAATATTATAATATATAGGATTAATATATCAAACCTAAGATTAATATTATAAACCCTAATATATTATTATACATATTAGGGATTGATATTATAAATCTAATGGATTATTGATACTATAAACCAAGGGATTAATATTATAAACTCAAGAGATAATAAACCCAAGAGAATAATATTAAACACTGAGATTAATATTATAAATTGAACAGACTAAAAACACTAGGATAAATATTATAAACCATACAATTATAAACCTTAAGATTATAAATCCTAAACCCAATATTATAAACAATAATAAACCCTAAACCCTAAACCCAATATTATAAACTAGAATATTAAACCCTAATTTATTCAATGTCGTAATGTGACATTGAATAAATTGCAATGTAATATATGATTGTGACAATGATTGTCGCATTGCGACAATGCTTGTCACATTGCAAAGTTTGATAGATTTTCATACCATTTCCAACATCATAATATTAAACTCTAATATTAAACTAACTATTATCTAACATTATAAAACCTAACATTATAAACCCTAAGATTATTATTATAATTGCTAGGATTAATAGTATAAACCCTACGATAAATATTGTAAATAGTAGGATTAATATTATCAATAGTAAGATTAATATTATAAATCCTTGCATTAATATTATAACCTAATATTATAAAACCCAATATTAAATCCAATATTCTAAACCCAAATATTAAAAGCCCCAATATTATAAGCCCAATATTACACTCTAATATTATAAACCCAATATTAAATAAAATATTATATTATAAACCCCAATATTATAAGCTCAATATTATAAACCCTAAAATTAAGTCCAAATTTTGGAATGTCGCATTGTGACATTGAATAGATTGCAATGCGATGTAATATTGTAACAATCATTATCAAATTGATTGTCGCATTGAGACAATGTTTGTCACAATACCACACTAGGCACATTTCTAAAATAGGATAAACCCTAAATCCAATATTATAAAACAAAACACTGAAGCTTAATTTATTCAATGTTGCATTGCGACATTGAATACATTGCAATGTAATGTATCATTATGACAATGCTTGTTGTATTGCGATGGTGCTTGTCACACTGCGATGTTGGATAAATTTCCGTGACATTCCACTGTCACAATATTAAACCATAACATTAAACCAACTATTATAAACCATAACATTATAAAACCCAACATTCTAAACCATAAAAATAATATTATAATCTGTGAGATTAATATTATAATCCCTAGGAGTAATATTATAAGCCTTACAATAAATATTATATCATAGGATTAATATTATAAACACTAAGACTAATATTATAAACCCTAAGATTATAAAACCCAATATTAAACCCTAATATTAAGCTCAATATTATAAACCCCAATATTAAAAGCTCAACATCTCAAAACTTGATACTAAACACAATATTATAAACCCAATATTATAAACTGAATATTACATTCTAATATTATAAACCCAATATTATAAAATCTAATATTAAACCCCACTTTTATAATGTCACATTGCAATGTTGAATAAATTGCAATGCAATGTAACATATGACAATCATTGTCAGATTGATTGTCGCATTGAGACAATGTTTGTCACAATGTGATGCTCGACACATTTCGTACCATTCCAACATCAAGATATTAAACCCTAATGTTAAACTGAATATTATAAACCCTAACATCATAAAACCCAATATTATAAACCCTATGATTAATATTATAAATCCTAAGATTATAAACCCTGTGACAAATATATTAAACCTTACGTTTAATATATTAAACCTAGGATTATTAAACCCTTGGATTAATATTATAAACCCAAGGGATTCATAATATTATAGGCCCCAAGGCATTAATAAACCCAAGAGATTGATAGTATAAACCCAAGGGATTAATGTTATAAACTCAAAGCATTGATATTATAAACCCCTAAGATTAATATTATAAACCTAAGGGATTATTTCTTTTTGTAAAATAAACAGATATTATATTATATTAAAAAACAAAAGTAGGAGAGGGCCCAACACCCTTACAAAGTGTTTGAGTTACATCATAGACTGCTTTAACAAAGTAAACAAAATTTACTATTGAGAAGGAGAGGGGTGCAACAATTCATATATAAATTTTTACAATTGTGGACTTCGCACAAAGACCTCAATAGCCAAATGTATTTACCAAAATTCATGCAAAAAAAAGGGGAAGAGAGAACCAAGCTAGCTGCAAAAATTACAAGCATTGAAAACTGGAGAAATCGACTGACATTGTTGACACCCTCATTAGGATCGTGAGGGCGATGAGCTCTTTTTCCACCTAGAGAAGAGGAGCCCATATCCTCCTTACCATTCATATTGCCACTACCCACAGTAGAGGAGACCTCCAATTCTACGACTTGCTTTGTAAGAAGGTTAATTTCCTCTTTTAAATCATCAAGAGAATCCTCAGTTTCCACTCGATGCATGAGGAATTTTAGCTTCCATGAATAGTTGGAAAGAATTTCGTTGACGCCCCACTATATCCTCAAGCTTATTGATGGAGGCCAATATTTCTTGAGCAACATTTACCATCTACTAAATAACATCAGAAAGATATAAAAAATCCTTAGGGTTCACCATCATGCAGGGAGGGAGGAAGATAGCTTTGCAAAGAACTAGGAGCAAACCAACTGTCTCACCTTGTGCCTCATCCAATTTCCTGCAAGAGAAACGTGGTGTTAGAGCCATTGTTAAATGGATACTATTATGAACCTTACATGAGCCAACCTACAGCGACAAGACTGCCATCCTCAATTCTAAACAACTTGCACTGGCTCTTTGAGATATTGAGACGATCTGAAGTGAGTGCAATAATTTTTTTCTCAAAAAAATAATTTCCTCCCTCTTTTGCCTAAAGAAAACATTGATGGAGCAATTATCCATTAAGAGGAAGTGATTGGTGTAGTAATTAGGTGTTTTATGGAACAACCCCCTGTACCCTCTAGTTAAAAACTTGTTGTGTTTACCGCAATTACGATGTCGAAGATGGAATGTGAAGGTCCAGGGAAGAGAATCCCAATGACCCAACTTGTCAGAGTACTTTAACTCCTGGGCCATCGTGCCATAATTTTTTTCATGTGCTATGAATTTTATGGAATTGGAATGAATCCCCTCCTTGGATTCAAAAGGAATTTTCCTTGTGCTAGTGTGGAACTTTTTTTGCTAATGAGTTTGCCTCTGAATTCAGCTATCGAAGGATATGGAAAAAGCTTTCCCCTTCAAACTTTTAATGCAGGAGAATGATCTAGAGCTCAAAAATTTGCTCAAAATTGAAAGCTGTCAAATTAGTGTGGAACTTGAACGAGCGCGTAGTGTTTGTCATCCTGAATTCAACGCAACTCGTTTCATGCAAAATGAACATCATATCCTCTTGTAAACGAGTTCTTTTCGTTTTTTAGAACAGATGAATTTTTACAAAAATGACAGTCCAATCAGCAGTTCGTACTGTTGACGTGGTGCTGACTGGTCATGCCTACGTGGCAAGGTGACTGTGCATTGACTGGGCTTCCTTCGGCAAATCAGGTGGTGCGAAGTGGCACCTCGTCATTGGTGTGATGTGGCAGTGTTTTATTGGTGGCATGGTGGTTGACCACATGTTGCCACGTGGCCAAACTGGAGGTCACCATGTGGCATCATGGGGCAAGCAAAAATTTGTTAGGAGTCCGAATTTCACTCCATGGGATTCGATCATGGCACCTCTCACCAAAAAATTACCGCATACACCATTGCGCTATGTGTGGGCCTTGTTAAAAGGACCCACATATTTTACATTTAAATTAATGTTGGGGTAGATATGGGGTGAGGGCTGAGGGCTAGCCCCAACCCTGGTCATCGCGCCTAAAAGGACTAGGGGCAGGATCAAGTGCGAGGGCTTATCCCCAGCCCCCCGACCTTAAAACAAATGCATGCGACCATTGCCCAGGAACCAAGGGCTGATTTGAAGGGGGCTAGACCACGGGGGCCAACCCCAGGTCACATGGGGGGTCCATGTGACCAGGAGGGTGCAAAGGTGTCATTGGAAAATTTAATGAACCCACAAATTGCGTCAGGATTGCGCTGATTTGTTACTCCGTTAGCGGAAAATAGGGAAAAATTGTAGGGCAGTTAGCTGGACTTGGCGAATTTATGGCTCAACTAACAACAAAACTTGGACAACTCATAACTTCTTCACTTTTTATCTAAATTGAGCTCAGAAAGAGGCTTCTTAGGCATTTTTGGGCATTCTGAAGCCAATGGAATAGGTTTCAGAGCCATTGGAGCACTTCTAAAGATATGTTTGCAGGTTTAACTCTATGGGTGCTAGGATTAACCAAGAGGTTGAATGAGTTTTTGAAGGCTTTTGAGAATGGAGAGGACCTTGTATGGGTTTTCTAGCCTTCATATGTTTTCTGTAGTAGCTGAGACATCTATGGTGTAGATCATGTTTCTCTTTTCTCATTGTGTCTTTGAGGAAAGATCTCTTTTAGTAATTTAAGTGAATTATTGTACTTGTTATGCTCATTGTTAGATGGAGTATGGGGTCTTGATTTGAGAACCCTTTTCTTGCTGATTGTTTCATGAATAATTGTAGGTTGTCATGTCTTTAGAGTGAGAGTTCTTTGCAGAAGAATGTTTCCTTGAAGGGGAAATTGGCCACTCTTTTGGTCAACACACTTTATGTACTCTTTATCATTGAAGTATTTTGAGCATAATGAGATTGGGTCAAGCCACTGGAAGCTGGACCAAGGAGATGTAGCCCAGGAGGGGTGAACTCCTTTATCAATTGCTGAGTGTATTGGTGGGCCCCAGTATTGTAGCAATAATGCTACAACTCCTAGAACTCCCTTCTTTAATTTTATCAACCCGGTAGTTCGTAACAAACTTGGAAGCGACGGTGCTGTATGCACAAGTACTAGCTCTTGCCGCAGTTGTCACTTGGTCAGCTGGCACAAGTCCGCTAGGGGCTCAAGCCAACTTCTATGAGCTCTTAGAAGAAGCTTTTTAACTGATGGATGAAAGCTAACTCAAAGGAAGCTAATCTACTTGCGGAAAGAAACTGAAAGCCAAAAAGAAATACAAACCCTAGCAAACCCTAATTCTACCAACTAGTCCTACTGATGCAAAAATGAGAATGCAAACTACGAGAAGAGATGCCATTACTTCTAGGAAGGTAAAATGCATGTGTCTAAGTTATCACTATCTGAAGAAAACATCTTTTTGTATTTTTGATTAAGTTATTAGAATTATCATGCATGTGCTTTTAACTGGCTTTTCACTGTGCAGGGATGGATCAAGGAGGAGAAATGCTTGGAAAAGGTTGGGATGGTATAGAGAGGGTCTAAGGGATCCCTAACATTCTTTCCGAGAGTTTCACAAAGTCTGGATGCTATGCAACCAAGGTTATGGACTTCTACAGGAAGTCTGCAGGGGTTTCTACAGGATGTTCTGTAATTCTTCTACAGGATGTTTCAAAATGGGATTTTTGAGGATGGGTGATTGATGGAAGATGCATGGATGGTTATGGAGTTAGGATGGGGGTCTGAAGTGACCCAGGAACTGATGGATGGAGTGGTGAGATGATATGTGGAAGGCTGATTTGGCTTTAAGGTAGTTGAGACAACAATGGAGAAGAAGGTAGGGTTACGTGGGCAAGAGGATGGATGTGAAGCGAGAAGCCTAGATATGGGATGAATCAGATGGCTCTGATGAAGCTTGACCATGTGAGTGAGTGAAAGAGATGCCCTGCACAATGCACATTCAACCGAATCAATGAATTCTTGCAAACAAACTAAGTCCTAGCTAACTTAATCTAACTGTCAATGAAATGAATAAACAACAGCCTCGTTTGGAAAGAGAACCATGTACATCACGTGAGCAAGAACATTCCGAAAGATCTAAATGCATGACAAACTCCTACCAATCGATTCCCAAACATAAAAAGCTACTTTAACCAACAAAAACAACCAAAATAACAAAGCAAGATCTAAAGAGCAGATTTTATTTTAAGAACGCAGCAAACACACATAAAGATAAACAAGGGAGGTACTGGGCGCTTGAGATGGGCCCAACCCCAAGAGCTACAGCCTCCCAAGAGAGATTTAGAGCTGGTGCAAAGCTGAATTCATCTTTATTAATCAAGAATGAAGAGTTACATCAAAACTGTCCACAAGGAGAGCTTGAGAATGAGCTGAAAGCAAAGCTAATCTATTGCATACAAATCGAATTACAAAATGACTACAACAAGGCTATGAAATGACTAACTACTAGCTACTATCTACTGGCTAACTAGCTAACATCCACTGGCTACACTGGCTAACCCAAATGAGGCCCTAAGCCTTCTTATTTATACAATTTGAGGACCCAACAGTCCTCCTAAAATTTAGGGACTCGGCTGCCCAAAACTTGGAGTTAACAGCAGTCCTACTTGACTTGCTTGGCTGCCCTTGTGTTGATTGATTCGGTGGCCCTTGAACTCCGAGCTAATGGTGGAGAATTCGAGGCAAGGGCCCATAAATGAAGGGGACACCTTCCTACAAATCCTCTAGCTTGTCTTCCCACGAATTTGGCTGCCAAGTGCTCATTAAGACCTTCAATTTTGTCTCCAAATTGACCAAAAAGGCTACACAAAGCACCCATTAGACTTGTTGGCATAATGACTAACCAAATTCACTCTATTAGCATAAAAATAATCAAAAACATGCAATAAACCAATGAGAATGGTGGATTAAGTCAAATTAGGAGGTTGAATGAGCCCAAATAATTGTACATTTTTGGGGCTCATCATCACCCCCCTACTGAAAGTGTTGCTCATCCTCTGAGCAACCAATCTCTCTCCTCGTCTTTGATGGCCCTGGTGGCTTCTTTGGCTAACATCTCGGCTGATTTCTCCTTTGGCTTCCCTCTTTTCAAACTTCCTGTAGAAACAGTTCTCTGTCTTCCTGTAGAAACAGTCTGCTAACTTCCTGTAGAAACAGTCTGCTAACAGTTCTCTGTCTTCCTGTAGAAACAGTCGGCACTGTCTTAGCCTGCTTGGCTGAGGGTGCTTTTCCTTTCAGCTTGGCTGTGGCAGCCTTCGTCTTCTCGCCCTTCTGCTCTTCTTCCTCACTGTCTGCTGCTTTTCTTAGTGAATCCTCAGCCTTGTTATGAGTGCACAAGTATATGCAATCATATGGAAGAAATGGTGCCCTTGGCATTCCCTAAAACCTGCAACGTGAGGGCACTCGTATGTCTTGTAACAAGAAAGTTGGTTAAATCCACAAGATAAGCCATGGTCATGTTTCCAAGCAACAGGAATATGATAAAGGTGTTTCCTTTCCTTATGCTTTGGCTTTGATACAAACAATTGGCACTGGCTTCTTTAACTGTGCACAACTAATCAATTTTCCCCTATTTGCCTCATGTTGACTAGATTCTGCATAATCAGTTGTAGGTCTCCACCACACCTCTTCCATATCTGATGGGTTCTGTTTCATATGTTTCTTTTCATCCAGATCACTAAGCATATGAATGCCCGACAAGGGATCCTTCAATGCTGAAAAAATCAGAGATCCTTCCTCTCTTCTCTCATGTTCATTAGAAACACCAGCTTCTTTAAATTCGTATTGAGCTGCACTCTGGCCATCTGGCATACCTGATATATAATCTTCAACCCGTTTCATGCCCTCTGTATTATCAAGTTCTGCATAAATGTTTGACATATGTTCCTTGAGTTGTGAAAGAGAAATTTGTTTCTCCTTACCTTTATCTTGTTTAAGAGGAAACCTTATGTCCAAGAGCTGGTACGTTTCCTTCTGGACCTCAGTCAAGTGTGTAGGAATGATTTCCTCATGCATCACTTTAGGGAAACTTATCTCCATATGCTGCTGACTTTTCTTCTGAATAATAGTTGGATGTGAAGGGCTAGTTTCTTTACATACCACTTTTGGAATGGCGGAATTAAAATGCTGTTTCGGAAGCTGCATTTCTGATCCAGTATGGCTGACATTGTGAATTTCATTTTGATGAGCATGAATGCTCTCTTTATGCACTTTTTCGGTGTGTGCAAATTTTGTGTCCCTTTCAAAAGCACAGCTTTAATGGGCTCCTTTGCATCTTTCTCCTCTTGAGTATTTATAGTGGCATTTTCCTTTAAACACCCATCATCATTTCCAGGCCCACTCTGATCGGCACCAACATTGTTTGCCTTCCCTACATAATCTTCCAAAAGGCAGTAGCAGAAATTCTTTTCCTCTGAGGTGCAGAAACAAGCTTCATTGGGTCACCAGGATGTCCGAGTCCTCTGCAGCAGTTATTGATGGGAGAGTTCCATGAGTAGTGAGCACTAATGCTCCGTGAATTAGAATCCCTGACCCTGTCGAGTTTATGCTTACTATGGCTCCTTTGTTGGACACGACACTTTCTCTTATTTTCTCTGAACAACCAGGCTCTGCACACAGGTACCCACAAAAGCAGGATGCATTGCTCAAGAAACTCATAAGGGAAGCCTTTGACTGCTTGCTCCCAGTGTCCAGTGATTACCAAAAGAGCCGAAGATTTTCTGATTAGTTTCTGATTTTAAACCCTTTTATCTCTGCTCCATAAATATATATATTTACTGCACACAAGAAGACAACAATAACTGAACAAAATTCATCTGCGTGTGATGGAATTGACACACAAGGATTCCATTGCATTCATGGTCACTACCAGTAAGGGATGACATGAATATTACTCAGTTTTGACACTTTCATGAAAGAAAATGCAGGGCTTCATTCTCTTCTGGATAATGGGAATGATCAAATAACAATTTTCACGAGTACACCAGCAAGGAGATTTTGATCAGAAGCTGGAAAGGTAAAACTTGCATGGGCAGTATCAGGTTCCTCCCGCTCCAAATCATAAAGCTTTGGAATAGCATTTGCAGCACACCTTCTCACATAAGGAGAAGGATCTATAGCACATTTCTTAAGAGCCATTGAAACCAGAGGTGCCACACCATGAACACGGATTCCAGACATTGCACGAAGAGTCCATGCACGCAACAACACGGATTCCAGACATTGCTATGGAGCTTGTTACAGCTGCAAGGACGATGATAAACTAGAAACAATAGCTGTGAGAGTTCGATTGGATGTTTATGAAGATTTTCGTTGATGAAGGGTGAGCTGGCCAACTACACGTTGGCCCCATGCAAACTGTTGTGCTATCATGAACTGCAGTGGTTACTATTTGTTCTCTGCTTGAAATCTCATCCATCAGTTGCACTGGAGTTAGACTACCCACACTGTCCGTGTTTTTTTAAATTTCACGTGCATGACTGACCCATGCATGCTGCGTGACTTTCTCGTGAGTGCTAGAGAACTGCGCGTCTTGCTACATTCATGGCTTAATTTCACCATTCCATTCGTTCATGCAATGCTTAGACTAGATTCATGCAATAGATGAACAAGGTTTAGTCACATACCTGAAGTCAAACGGCTGCTTGTGAAGCTTTTTGCTGCTGCATGCTCTGATTCTGCTGCTGCATGCTTGGATCCTTTGATTGCATGAGGGCTTGGCTGATGATTTTTGATTGCTTTTCCTTGTGCAGGTGTCCTCTGGCCGGATCTGAGCTGCATGCAATTGTTTCCACGTTCAGATCTGCACCTTCAAGCTGCTGCTGCTGCATGGTCACAAAACCAGAACTTGTTTTCGCCATTGCTCTCAAACGGTAAACCGGATTGATCTGAAACTCGGTGAGCATGTTCCTATCATCATTATGCATCTCCCATAGCAAAATCGTGATCAATGGATGCACGGATTTCGAGAAAAATGGAAAATGGCTGAAGATTTTAGAGCTCGATTTCTCGGAAACCGTGCATCGGAATCGGCTGAAACTGCTTGGGTAGGTTACCATCACTCACATGCATATCCCCATGAAACAGGTTTTGAAACAGATGCACGGATATGGAGAAAATGCAAAAATGGCTGATGGTGATGGAGGCTGATTTCTTGGAAACCGTGCACCGGAATTGCATGGAACTGCTCAGGCATGTTGCCATCAACCTTGTACAATTCCCCATAAAACGGTTTGTCAAATGGATGCATGGTTCTCAAGTTATGGCAAAAACAAATTTTGTTCTATGTCTTTTTGCTTCAAGGCTTTTTGCAAGTGGTTGCATGGAAGGAAAAACTGAGCTTGGGCTGTGATGTAGGTATGGAGATGATGGAGGAGGAGTTGGAAGATTGCATGAGGACTTCTGAACCCTCGAGGAAGCTACCATGTTCGCCAAACCACTTTTTGAAATCCATGTCTAGTTTCCCACAATTTCTACAGGAAGTTCCTGTAGAAGCACAATGAGAAGCACAATGAGGTGGAAAAAATGATGGAGAAAGGCAAGGGATGGACACACAAGTGCTTGTAGGCCTAATCAACAGATTCCCACCATCAGATTCCATTTTAAACTTGAATTTGGTTCGTCCAAAGGTTCTACAGGATGTTTCCTGTAGAAATACAGAGCTTCCTGTAGAAGGCACAAGAAAATTCCTTTGACCTTGATTTGAGTGCTCCTCCTGTCATGAAACGTCCTTCTTGCAACCTGCAATTAGCCAATGGAGATTAGTTTTATTTTTCTTTTCTTTTTCTCTTTTTTTTTTTTTTGAAAAACAACTAGGGCGCCTCATGGAGGTTTTCACCCTAATTGCCTGCCCTGGGCGCCTCCAAGGAAGGTTTTCACCCAGGGATCTTATTCCATTTTTATTTTCTCTTTTTTCCAACCCATTGACCGCCTCATGGAGGTTTTCAATCAATGAGCCAATCTAAGGCGCCTCCAAGGAGGTTTTCACCTTAGATTTTTATTTTTCTCTTATTTTCATTTTTTCTCTTTTTTCTTTTTTTTTTTCCACCCTACCCTACTTGAAAAACAAAATCATTTTCAAGTATAAGAATACTTCCAATGGAGCCATGTGCATATCGAGATTAGAGAAAAAATGATGTGAAGGCTCGAAATGCATGCTTGGACAAGTATCCAGATCTCAGAGACCAAATGATCTGGCGTTGAAGGGATCAAACAACGCTGAGGAAGAAAGTACTGCTGCAACTTAGTGACCTTCTGAAACCATATCTCAATATAGCTTTGATATCCTTGGTTCTTTTGCTGATCTGGATCATTCTTCATGTCACCTTCTATCATGACCTTCTGATCTTCCTCTTTTTGTTGATCTTTCTCTTGAATACATGGAAGATTTGATGGTAACCATGAGGGAACTCTCTCGATCTCTGATTCTGATCTCTTCTCTTCATCAAGTGCAGCCCATGGTTCTTTGATCTCCTCTTTGGAATCTTCTTTTGCTTTTGGTCCTTCAATGTTGTCAATATAATCTCTGCTTTGCAACACTCTTCCTGAGCTTTGGTGAACATCATTGAGCTCAAGAGGAGTCATTTGCACATGTTGTGCCTCAGCTTTGTAATTGGGTTGAGCTACTCCATTGTATGGCTTTGGAAATGGTACGGGTAGTTGAGTGGAGGTGTGAAATTGAGATGGAGATGGGTGGCATTGTGGTTGGGTAGGCATTTGGGGTTGCCTTGGGGGAGGAGGAGGCGATGGTTGTGGATGAGCAGGTGGTGGAGGAAAATGAGCGGGATGAGAGTTGTACTGGGGCCTCCACTCCTGATAAGGTGCATTCCACTGAGGCTGTGGCTGAGCATAAGAGTGAAATGAATGAGCAACTGGTTGGGCATAATATGGATCTGTGAAGGAACAAGGAGGAGGTGTGAACCAGGAAGGATGAGCAGGGGGACCCCAAGAAGGCATGAAAGTGGCTTGGTAGGGGTCATAATAGGTCTCAGGTGTCCCTTGCAGCTCCTGCTGGTAAGATCTAGGTCCATGCGGCCTCCTTTGGTTCATATAATGGAGTGGTTCAGTGGCTCCTTTAACTCTTTGATATGCAACTTTAAGTCCAGGTAAGGAAGGGCACTGATTTGTAGGATGGTATTCTTCACAGATGAAACACACTTCTAGGGAGTGCATTGGACATTCGTTCCTAGGATGCTTTCTAGTGCACCTAGGACAAAAGATGACCAAAGCCCTCTTTGCTTCCTCTTGCTTCTTTTGGATCCGCAAGGTATCCAGTTGCATGGCAAGAAACTGCCTCATATCACTCTTGAAATCTTCGATCTGATTTGCAAATTCGTCTTTGGACAAGGGACTGCTCCCAACATTTCTGCTTGTAGCCATTTGCTCCAGAGGAATGTTTTCTTCTTCTTCTCCCCTAGAGGTTCTTTAAATATGTCTTTTTTTCCACCCAGGGGTTCTTCTTAGTCACAGCCATCGAAGAAGAGAGAAGGTTGGCTGTGTGAAGCAAAGGGGGGTGTTGCGAAAATGTTTTTCTAACTTATCTCTACTCCTACAAGGCATGAAATAAAATCTTTTTGGTTGATTTTTGCTCTTTTTTCTACTTCTACTTGCAAAACTGAAATAGATTGAACTGCAACTAACTATCTTGCTAAAATGAAAATGCGGAATTGAAATGAAAGCAGGAAAGGACTAATCTATTTTGCTCAAATGAAATTGCAGGAATGAAATTCTAGGCTACGCTTGCAGAATTGAAATGCTAATCTACGCTTGCAGAAATGAAATTGCGAAATTGAAATGCTAATCTATGAAAGCAGGAAATGCTAATCTACTTTTGCATAAATGAAATTGCATAATGGAAATGAAATAAACTACTTAGCAGAAGATTGTAGTGGAAAATAGAAGAAAAGCGACAATCACCAATACTCTGACGCTTCCCCGGCAACGGCGCCAAAAAGGTGGTGGACCCCAGTATTGTAGCAATAATGCTACAACTCCTGGAACTCCCTTCTTTAATTTTATCAACCCGGTAGTTCGTAACAAACTTGGAAGCGACGGTGCTGTATGCACAAGTACTAGCTCTTGCCGCAGCTGTCACTTGGTCAGCTAGCACAAGTCCGCTAGGGGCTCAAGCCAACTTCTATGAGCTCTTAGAAGAAGATTTTTAACTGATGGACGAAAGCTAACTCAAAGGAAGCTAATCTACTTGCGGAATGAAACTGAAAGCCAAAAAGAAATACAAACCCTAGCAAACCCTAGCAAACCCTAATTCTACCAACTAGTCCTACTGATGCAAAAATGAGAATGCAAACTACGAGAAGAGATGCCATTACTTCTAGGAAGGTCAAATGCATGTGTCTAAGTTATCACTATCTGAAGAAAACATCTTTTTGTATTTTTGATTAAGTTATTAGAATTATCATGCATGTGCTTTTAACTGGCTTTTCACTGTGCAGGGATGGATCAAGGAGGAGAAATGCTTGGAAAAGGTTGGGATGGTACAGAGAGGGTCTAAGGGATCCCTAACATTCTTTCCAAGAGTTTCACAAAGTCTGGATGCTATGCAACCGAGGTTATGGACTTCTACAGGAAGTCTGCAGGGGTTTCTACAGGATGTTCTGTAATTCTTCTACAGGATGTTTCGAAATGGGATTTTTGAGGATGGGTGATTGATGGAAGATGCATGGATGGTTATGGAGGTAGGATGGGGGTCTGAAGTGACCCAGGAACTGATGGATGGAGTGGTGAGATGATATGTGGAAGGCTGATTTGGCTTTAAGGTAGTTGAGACAACAATGGAGAAGAAGGTAGGGTTACGTGGGCAAGAGGATGGGTGTGAAGCGAGAAGCCTAGATATGGGATGAATCAGATGGCTCTGATGAAGCTTGACCATGTGAGTGAGTGAAAGAGTTGCCCTGCACAATGCACATTCAATCGAATCAATGAATTCTTGCAAACAAACTAAGTCCTAGCTAACTTAATCTAACTGTCAATGAAATGAATAAACAACAGCCTCGTTTGGAAAGAGAACCATGTACATCACGTGAGCAAGAACATTCCGAAAGATCTAAATGCATGACAAACTCCTACCAATCGATTCCCAAACATAAAAAGCTACTTTAACCAACAAAAACAACCAAAATAACAAAGCAAGATCTAAAGAGCAGATTTTATTTTAAGAACGCAGCAAACACACATAAAGATAAACAAGGGAGGTACTGGGCGCTTGAGATGGGCCCAACCCCAAGAGCTACAGCCTCCCAAGAGAGATTTAGAGCTGGTGCAAAGCTGAATTCATCTTTATTAATCAAGAATGAAGAGTTACATCAAAACTGTCCACAAGGAGAGCTTGAGAATGAGCTGAAAGCAAAGCTAATCTATTGCATACAAATCGAATTACAAAAATGACTACAACAAGGCTATGAAATGACTAACTACTAGCTACTATCTACTGGCTAACTAGCTAACATCCACTGGCTACACTCGCTAACCCAAATGAGGCCCTAAGCCTTCTTATTTATACAATTTGAGGACCCAACAGTCCTCCTAAAATTTAGGGACTCGGCTGCCCAAAACTTGGAGTTAACAGCAGTCCTACTTGACTTGCTTGGCTGCCCTTGTGTTGATTGATTCGGTGGCCCTTGAACTCCGAGCTAATGGTGGAGAATTCAAGGCAAGGGCCCATAAATGAAGGGGACACCTTCCTACAAATCCTCTAGCTTGTCTTCCCACGAATTTGGCTGCCAAGTGCTCATTAAGACCTTCAATTTTGTCTCCAAATTGACCAAAAAGGCTACACAAAGCACCCATTAGACTTGTTGGCATAATGACTAACCAAATTCACTCTATTAGCATAAAAATAATAAAAAACATGCAATAAACCAATGAGAATGGTGGATTAAGTCAAATTAGGAGGTTGAATGAGCCCAAATAATTGTACATTTTTGGGGCTCATCATGTATTACTGTTATGTTGTTGTTCAGTGTTTTACTTATGTTAATTTTCTCATGAAATGTACATAAAAACACATAAAAAAAACTCATGTAAAACTTGAAATTTACCTCGTAATCCTCAAGCACTTTGTTTACTATTCTAAATTAGAATTTAATGCAACAAACACTAACGTTCCCATTCAGATCAAGTTGGTATCAGAGCACTTGGTTTTCTTTGTGCAAGGAGGATTTAACTGTTTGCAAGTGAATGTGAATCTTACAAGTTTGAAGCTCAAGAGAGGAGAAGGTTTGGGTAGGAGAGCAATATTGCTACAATCTCCACCACCAGTTCTACCTCAAATTGTAGTTGAAGATTCAGTAAGCATGGACATGAGTTCAAAACATTATAGTCTCCAAGATTCGAAGGAAATTATTGCATTTCTCCAAAAAATGAACATGGAGCTCAAAAGACTACTTGAAGCTACTGAGGAAGAGAAGCAAAATATGTGCCTCATGTTGCAGAATGTTGTGGAGGAACAAAATGATGAATGTTGTTCTACCAAAGTAGCAAAGAGTCCCTCCAATACTAAGAAAGCTTGTGGACATGGAAAGAATGCAACCTATGGCTCTTGTGAAATGGAAGACGCCTCTTATGTACCAGGGACACAAGGAGGTTTCCTTGAAGCATCCTCCACTGCTTCATCTAGAGCAGAGAAGAAGGAGGAATTGTTGGATGAGTACCCACAAGAGGCTAGTGAAGAAAGTCCCCCAGAGAAGGAAGATGGCCAAATCTGCACCTTTTGTCCACATGATGATGAGCATGAGGTTCTATCAACACCAAAGTTCAAGGAGCTAAAAGAAGAGAGACCAAGAGTCCAAGAAGACACCTCAAGAATTAGGAAAGGGTTTAAGAGCATCTTTCTCCCTTAGTCAAAAGATGAGGAAAATGGTAAGCATTTAAATGCGGTTTCTTTACATGAAAATGTTGATTTAAGCTCTTTTGCAACCTTTGAGAAGCATAGAAAAGGCATAGGAACAACGCTCTTGTCCAAGACGAGTTACAAGGGAGGAGGCCTTGGAGTGAACAATCAGGGCATTATCCATCCAATTGAGGCAAAGGAGAGACCTCGATATGAAGGTTTGAGCTATGTTGAAAGGGAAGAATGGTCTTCGAGTGATATCTCTTGGGTATCTTATTCTTTTTGTAATAAAAGGAGGACACGAGGAGGAAAATGATTGGGATTTGCATCCAGAATTGGTTCCAGCTTGGTTTCTAAAGCAAAAGGAGGACATGAAATGCAAGACTTCTCCAAAGAGAAATGAGAAAGTTGAATAATACACTAAGACAATCTCTTCTTGCCATTCGAGTTCTCCTCAATAGGCTTATAAGCCAAAGGACAACCATAAGAGGTATAAGCGTCCTGATTATTCAAAGGCTTTTGATGATTACAAACAACATGATGATTTGAATAACATGTTGTGGAATGTTTTTCCATGCACTTTTTGTCATGTACCTAACCATTTTGTAGCTAAGTGCCACAAAAGGAAATCATTAGTCAAGAAGATGAATATGTCAATTGGAAATGAGACCAAGAAGGGAAATTCTCATCCAAGTTTAAAGACATTTGTGCCAAGAAAAGCTCACAAAAACTTTTCACTCATTGCAACACAAATGGGCATTGGATTGAAAAGTGTTAGAAGTTGCATCCACATCTTCATCCAAAGAAGAAAAAATAGGTAATGGAATCACTTGAGAAGGAGAAGGTAGAGGAATGTGCAAGGCGCGCCATAACCATTCCAGAAGTAGTTCAAGAAGGAACTGAAGTGCAGAAAGAAAATTCCCTAGCATGGTTGGACTATTTGTCTAATTAAAGACTGCATTTATTTTGTATTTCACTTGTTGCATGTCCCCACAGTTGGGAATTTTGTAAAAATGATGTTTATGAATAAATCACTTATATGCATCATTTTTTCTTTGGCATTGTTATGCTATTTTCTCTTCATGATGAGTCAATTTGTATGGGAATTTGGGAGTCAAATTTATTCCATATTGTAAGATGCATTTCCATTTGTGGAATTTTAGTAAGCATCCTAAAACTTTGAGATGAGTAGTTGTAGCACATTCAGTATGTTACAAATGTGTCAAGCACTTAGTTATACAAGTATTTCCGTGTGAAGCTTGTTTGGGTTATTTTCCAAAGTATTTTTGGATTTTATCCTTGGTAAATATTTTGCAGAATATCACCATTAGATTTCATTCCAGGGAAGCATGTTGCTATTGATGGCCATAGTGACATAGACAAAGCCCAAAAGTTCATTGAGCAAATCTAACTGGTACATCAAACAATTCAAGATTAGCTTGAAAAGTTCCAAGGTCAAATGGATTGAGATTGCAAAGGTGATGGAAATATACCCTCAACTGCTGAACAATTGAAAGTGATCTTTTGGGGTCCAAAAGCTCCTAGTGGGGAGGAGTGATCCGGAGCTCAAAAAGTTTCTCAAAATTCAAAGTTGTCAGATCGATGTGGAACCTGAACGACTGCGTAGTGTTTGTAGTCTTGAATCCGGTGCAACTTATTTCGCGTGAAATAGACACCATATGCTCTCAGAAACGAGTTTTGTTCGTTTTTCAAAATAGGGGAATTTTTGCAAAAATGACAGTCCGGTCTGCAGTCCATACTACTGACATAGCGCTGACTAGGCATGCCTATGTGGTAGAGTGATTATGCGTTGATTGAGTTTACTTCGGTGAATTAGGTGGTGCCAAGTGGCACCTCATCATTTGTGTGATGTGGTAGTGTTTTAATGATGGCATGGTGGTCAACCACATGCTACCATGTGGCCCAACCGGAGGTCGCCACGTGGCAGCATGGGGCCACCAAAAATTTCTTAGGAGTCCGAATTGCACTCCATGGGATTCGATCATGGCACCTCACACCAACAAATTACCGCATACACCATCATGATATGTGTGGGTTTTGTTAAAAGGACCCACATATTTTACATTTAAATTAATGCTGGGGGCGGATATGGGGTGAGGGTCGAGGACTAGCCCTAGCCTTAGTCACCACACCCAAAAGGACTAGGGGCGGGACTAGAGGCCAAGGCTTAGCCCCCCCCAAGATTCAGGTGGATATTGGTGGCCACCCACCTATTCCACCTAGACACCCCAGTTAGTTTCAAATATTTCCTTGTTCATTTCAGCATTTACTATTTTTAGCAATTTTTCGGGTCCTAAACTTCCAGAGCAGTGTTGACCCCCTAAACAACATTTTTGTGGGGTTCGTGGCAAGCCCATAACCATAGACAAGGGCTTGTAGCGAAACTTGTAGTACTTAGAGAGACCTTTCCAACAAGCTATTGTATGTGCCAAACAAAGATAATATGACAAAGTTACGACCCCGAGAAGTTGGTTGCCCCACTAACCCCAACAGGGCCCACAAACTCTTGGTGTTAAATCTCCTCGGGTTAGGGTTTTGGTTGTTTAGGGTTTTCTCATGTTTTCAAATAACAAATAAGCCCTTGAGCCTCATTGTAACATAGTTCAGAGGCATGTAGCCACCACATCTCTTCTCATAGATAAGCTACCATCAACCGAGCTATCTTATTTCCATTCTGTTTGTAAGCATAGTTCAATATTTTTCCATCAATGAAATGAAGTGTTTTTATGCTACATATCTATGTTTATGATTATATCTATAAGTTGTTGCGTGCTTGTTTAAGTTTGGATCAGTGGTATTAGAGCGGTCTGCTCTTTTTCTTGTTTTCCTTTGCATGTCCCCAACGAGGTCAGGGTATAATGAGTTATGGCTTGATCTAGTTGAACTATTGCAAGATCAACCTTGCAAAACTCGACGACCTCCCATGGCGGAAGAAAAGAAAGACGAGGGGCTAGGAGATCCTTTCAAAATGTTGCTCGATGAAGCCCTCGAGCGACAAAGGGACACGATGATGGATAACTTTGCCCAGATCCTTCGACGACTGCCCATAGGCGATGCATCTCCATCCAGTAGCCATTCTGGAGGTGCCACTCCTTTTAAGGTACAATTTAACTTTGATATTACCATATTTGAAGGCCTGATAGATGCAGAAATTGTAGATAAATGGTTATATCTGTTGGAAGGATATTTTTCAGTTCATGACTTTTCTAATCCGGAAAAGATTACTTTTGCGCTTCTCAAAGCCACCCCACACGTCAAGGACTGGTGGGAAACCTACTATGAACAAAAGGATGTGAGTGAACCCTTGCTGTTTTCAGCTGCACCAACTTGGTATTCTTTCTGAGACACCATCAAGGAACAATATTACCCTATAGGGAGCTATGAAGACAAATACATAAAGTAGACCACACTACGGCAGGGAAGGGACCAAGATGTGCCAGAGTTCACAAATATTTTCCATACCCTTCACATGAAGTCGGGTATCAAGGATACTAAGCGACATTTGGTGCTCAAGTACCATGGCTATCTACACAAGTACATCCAAGACGAGATGGAGTTCTTGGACATTTCCTCGCTCGGAACGGTGTATCGATACGCTGTCAAGATTGAGCAGAAGTTTAAACATAAGAAGCGAGACTTTGGATTTGTGAATCCAAAGTAAGGAAAAGGCGCCCCCAAACCACATAACAAAGGACCAAGCCAAGACATGGCTACCAAAGACAGCCCGTCGAAGCCACAAGAAAAGAACAACACCATGAAGACAAAGAAGGACACGGGAAAATGGTGTGAGTTCCATAAGAGCTCCACCCACAATAGAAGTGAGTGTCAGGCCAAGTAGTCTTTGGTGACCGAGCTGAAGGCTTCCAAATTAGATGCAAGTTCTGACTCAGAATCAGAACCTGATAAGGGAACTCACAAAGGGAATCAGATCATTGATGCGGAGCCCATTGCCACTGTGGCCGCCACCAATATCCTGAAGATTGAGCTTGAAGATCTAGAGGAGGGGGAACGCCTCTTCCACTCACATATGTGGGTGAAGGGTTCTCCGCTGCAGTTCATTGTCGACAGCGGGAGCCAAAAGAACCTCATTTCAGCAGAGGTCATGAAGCGGCTGGGCCTAAAGACTACAACACATCCACAACCGTACACCATCGGGTGGCTTCACCAAGGATGAGATCTTTGCGTCAGCCAGTAGTGCCGCCTTCCCTACAAAATCAAGCCCTTCACAAATGAGGTACTATGTGACGTTTCTCTTCTTGAAGTTTGTGATGTATTGTTAGGACAACTATACCTGTGGAAGTGACATGTTGTATATGAGTCTAGACCTCGCTCTGTCATAATTACTTTGGCTAATAAGTTGTACATGATACTAGAGGTAGCACTGCCTACTGCCATCTTTTTGATGACTGCAAAAACAATGCAGTAAGAGATCATTTCCCAGACCAGGAAATTTGTTTTCCTTATGATTCACCCCTAGGGAAAGAAGAATATTGTGGCCATGACTTCCAGGCAGGGCTCCTCTGCACAACAACAACATATGGACAAGGTCATGGAGGAATACAGGGATATTTTTTCCTCACCCACAGGGGTACCTCTGCACTGTTAGTTCAAGCACTCCATCGATCTGAACCCAGGTATTCCACTGCCCAATAGACCAATCTATCGACGCTCTATTATGGAGAACGATGAGATCAAGAGGTAGATTCAAGAACTATTGCAGAAAGGGCACATCAGGCCAAGCTCATCACCTTGTGGGAGCCCAATTGTATTGGTACAAAAGAAGGATGGGACCTAGAGGCTTTGTATTGACTATCGGGCACTGAACAAGATCACTGTCCAAAATAGGTACCCAATCTCGTAGATTGATAACCTTCTGGACCAACTCAAGGGGGTTAAATATTTTAGCAAGATTGACTTGAAGTCAGGTTATCACTAGGTGCCTATTGAACCCTTCGATGTGTGGAAGATTGCCTTCGTTGGTCATGCCATTCCGATTGACGAATGCCCCTGCAACCTTCATGAGACTGATGGAAGAAATCTTGTGACCCTTCACCAATGCATTCGTGGTGGTGTATTTAGATGACATCTTGATCTTCAACCAAAGTTGGGAAGAGCACCTCCACCATATTCGACAGGTCCTTCAAATCCTGCGTCAACACAAGCTATGTGCTAACTTGGAGAAATGCACCTTTGACCTGACCCAGGTTCAATATCTAGGGTACCTCATTGATGAGCAGGGTGTACATGTGGACCCATCCAAGATACAAGTCATTCGGGATTGGCCAGCCCCAACTACTCTAACAGAGCTCCGAAGCTTTTTGGGTCTTGCCAATTTATACCGTAAGTTTGTGTTGGGGTTCTCTAATATCACCTGGCCTTTAAGTCAAGTCACCAAGGGCAGAGCGAAAGCAAAGTTTCTTTGGTTGGAAACCCAACAAAAATCATTCTCTGAGTTGAATAATTGCCTCTGTTCTACACTAGTGCTCACATTACGAGACCCGCAACAACCATTTGAGATTGAGACAAATGCCTCCGGCTATGCTATTGGTGTGGTTCTTACTCAACATGGGCATCCAATGGCTTACCATAGTGAGACACATTCAGACACAGTTCGAAAGTACCCCACTTATGACAAAGAAATGTATTCCATTGTCTAGGCATGCTGTCAATGGAAGCATTACATTTCATGGAAGGAAACGATCATCCACGTAGACCACTAACATCTACAGTTCATACAGACACAAGGGAAGTTGTAGAATGATCGCCATAAAAAATGGTCCACTTATCTGCAACAGTTCCATTTGAACATTAAGTATAAGAAGGGAAACACCAATAATGTTGATGATTTCCTCATCCTGTCACCAGTCGTGGCGTTGATCACTATGCTCGACTCGTGCGGGCACGAGACATTGGGGTGACCGCATCTTTACAAGAGCGAACCAGAATTTGGCAGCATATACTAGTCACTGCTAGAAGGGAAGCAAGTTCCAAATTTTCGCCTTTAGGATGCACTGTTATGCTGTATGGGACACATATGTGTTCCTTCAAGTGAGTGTTCCAAGATGATTTGGGAGGCACACTATAGTCAGTTTGTTGGACATTTCGGAGTAGAGAAAACAATGGTAGTATTGCAGAAGTATTTTTATTGGTCAAAACTTCATTAGGATGTTGGGAAGTACATTAGATCCTGCACCGCCTGCGCCATTACCAAACCAATCATCAAGAAGCAAGGCCTCTATACTCCTATACCCACTCCTAGCCAGCCTTGGGAACTTGTCTCCATGTATTACATGTCAGACCTTACTTCTACTAAGCACGACAACAATTGCGCTTTCGTGGTCGTCGACAGATCTGTAAGATGGCCATCATATCGGCCTACAAGAAGAGTATCACATTAGAGGCCACTGCTAAGCTCTTCTTTGAGCGAGTGTGGGTACACTTTGGGATCCCACAATCCATTGTTTCAGATCGGGACAAATGATTCCTGAGTGCATTTTGGTCAAGTCTCTGTCGATGTTGGATAGAAAACTTACTAAGTCCACGACTTTCCATCCCCAAACTGATGGCCAAACAAAGGTTGTTAACATGATGATCGTACACATTCTGCGCATGTACAACTCAAAGCATCCACACACGTGGGATGAAAGTCTCCCCTATGTCCAACACAGCTATAATAGATCTCTCTACAGCTCAACACGCCACATCCCCTTTCAGATAGGGCTGTGATTTCATTCTTTATGCCCCATTGATGTGGCCATACCATTTGCATCCACTCAGATAGATTCGGCTCATGTTCAATCTGAAGCTAAAAGGGCTAACAACTTCATTGAGCATGTTCAACACATCCGCGAGCAGGTCCATGATATATTGGACAAAGCCAATGCTAAGTACAAGTAGCGCCATGATCAACATCGAGTGTTGAACAAGTTCTAGGTGGGTGACAAAGCAGAACAACTCACACCAACAAAGCTCAACCCGGATTGCATGAAATAGGCCATAACTGATCAGATCATGGACACACAGATCAAGAACACTCGCCAACAGAGGATACAACTATATCAAGTTTTCAAAGTAGGCCAACTCCTTCACTAGGGCAAGTGGTTCACCAGGGACTAGGTTCAACATAAATTACCTCATGTCATGGAGGCTCTGCACGCAATGGGGACCATTACTTCCTAATGGGGGAGGAATGATCCAGGTGGATATTGGTGGCCACCCGCCTATTCCAACTAGACCCCCCAGTCAATTTCATTGGTTTCCTTGTTCATTTCAACATTTACTATTTCTAGCAGTTTTTAAGGTCCTGAACTTCCGGAGCAGTTTTGACCCCCTAAACGACATTGTTTTTGGGTCTACGATAGGCCCATAGCCATAGGAAATGACAAGCAACGAAATCTATAGTAATCAGAGAAACATTTCCATCAAGGTATTGTATGCGCCAAACAAATATGATATGACCAAATTACGACCCCAGGAAATTCGCTGCCTAACTAACCCCAACGGGGCCCACAAACTCTTGGTGTTACATCTCCCGGGGTTAGGGTTTTGGTTGTTTAAGGTTTTCTCATGTTTTAAAGTAATAAATAGGCCCTTGAGCTTCATTGTAACAAAGTAAAGAGGCATGTAGCCGCAACATTGATTCTCAGAGATAAGCTACCATCACCTGAGCTATCTTATTTCCATTCTGTTTGTAAGTGTAGTTCAGTGTTTTTCCATTAATGAAATGAAGTGTTTTTTTGCTGCATCTCTGTGTTTATGATTATATCTGTAACTTGTTGTGTTACTGTTTAAGTTCGGATCACCCCGACCTTCAAACAAATGCATGCAACCATAGCCCAAGAACTAAGGGCCAATTCGAAGGGGGCTAGACCATGGGGGCCAGCCTTAGGTCAAGTGGGGGGTCCATGTGACCAAGAGGGCGTACAAGTGTCATTGGGAAATTTAATGAGCCCACAAATTGTATCGGGATTGCGCTGATTTGTTGCTTCGTTAGCAGAAAATAGGGCAAAATTATAGGGCAGTTAGCTGGACTTGGCGAATTTGTGGGTCAACTAGCAACAAAACTTGGAGAGCTCATAGCTTCTTCAGTTTTTATCCAAATTGAGCTCAGAAAGAGGATGATTAGGAATTTTTGGGCATTATGAAGCCAATGGAATAGGTTTCAAAGCCATTGGATCACTTTTGAAGATAATTTTTGCAGGTTTAAGTCTATGGGTGCTAGGATCAACTAGGAGGTTGAATTAGTTTTTGAAGGCTTTTGAGAATGGAGAGGATCTTGTAGGGGTTTTATACATTTCATATGTTTTCTGTAGCAGCTGAGACATCTATGGTGTAGATCATGTTTCTCTTTTCTCATTGTGTTTTTGAGGAAAACTCTCTTTTAGTACTCCAAGTGAATTTTTGTACTTGTTATGCTCATTGTGAGATGGAGTATGGGATCTTAAGTTGAGAACCCTTTTCTTGTTGATTGTTTCATGACTAACTGTAGGTAGTCATGTCTTTAGAGTGAGACTTATTTGCAGAAGAATGTTTCCTTGAAGGGGAAACTAGCCACTTTTTTGGTCAACAAACTTTATGTACTCTTTATTACTGAAGTATTTTGAGCATAATGAGATTGGGTCAAGCCATTGGAAACTGGACCAAGGAGACGTAGCCTAGGAGGAGTGAAATCCTTTATCAATTGCTAAGTGTATTACTATTATGCTATTGTTCAGTGTTTTACTTATGTTAATTTTCTCATGAAATTTACATAAAAACACATAAAAAAATACTCATATAAAACTTTCAATTTACCTCATAATCCTCAAGTACTTTGTTTACTATTTTGAATTGGAATTTAGCATAACAAACACTAACTTTCCCATTCAGATCAGAGAAGGATTATCTGGCTAGTTGGAGACTATTCGTTAACCATTGAAGGCTTTTCCTTTTTAAATTAACGAATGACCAACATCGAGTCCCTGAATATAATTAGATTTTAAATTTTAAAGTCTAAGGAAATTTCAAGCCCTTTCCATAATGCCAAAAATTTGACATGATTATTGGTTGCTCTCCCAAGATCTTAGGAAAACTAAGACACCAGGATTGAAAATGACCCCTCTCGCTCTAGCCTCCCCCCGAAGGGATTATTAATACTATAAGCCCAAGGAATTAATAAACCCAACAGATTAATATTATTAACCCAAGGGATTAAATTGGATAAATTTCAATCTAATATAACATTCTGTGTACAATTATGAATTGATACACCACATTTTAATGAATGTAGTGTAGAATCACTATCATATTTCATGCATTTGGGTATGTGTGAATAACATGGAAAAATAAAAACAAAAAATAGTTAATACATCTTTAATGTAAATGCAATGTACACCACATTTTAATGTGAATGTGGTGTACCATAATTCCAACTTTAATGCATTTGGAATAAGTGCATGACATGAAAGAGAAAGAACAACAATAGCTAATGTACATTAGGACTTTGTAATGGTTTTATGCAAGAACGGGTTTTTCGTTATTGAACATCTCTTTTCCACCACAATAAGGAAAATTTCATGTATTACTCGCTTGTTGATTTTAAATTAAGATTAGAAAGAGTTTTAACAGATTGGAGAGATATTAAAGCTTTGACTTGACTGTATCGAGCATTGTATTTTCAAGTTAGTTAGACGAATAATGTATCTTAATGTTCAATAACAAATAGACTTTGGACTTTGATTGATTAGAGGTTTGAGCGATATATTGAGTTTTCGACAATTTGGCCATTGGACTTGGTGATTGGATTCCATTTTAGTATTTGGATATTTTGGATTGTTGAAGTTTTTTCACATTGTTATAGACATGATTTCTATACATCAACGAAACATTGAAATCATGGCTTGTTAGTGTTAATAGGAAAATTGATTGTATAGTGTGAAAGATTCAATTTTTTCGAACTTTTCTATGTAATTATATTTATTTAAGATACATTCTGGAAAGAATAAAGATCAAACTCTACTTTCTCATGTTAGGTCAACATGTTTTTTTTTTCATTATGTAATCCAAACTTCCTTTTTCTTTTTGTGTAACCATGTATTTATTTGTTTATTCCATTTTTCTTTTCTTTTATAAACTCTTATTATTAAAACTGAATATTATTATTATTATTATTATTTTTTCTAAATAAGGTTAATCTATTGATATAATACAAAAAGTTACATAGTAGCCTCGCCGTAGAGGGTTCTGGCCTTAATTAGCACACAACCATGAAAAATGTCTGAGACTGCCCCTACAAAGGGGAAACCAGTCCATTAAGCATCCAAAAATTGACCCACATGTTCCTGAGTAAACCAGTCTATCAGCTAACAACAAGACCAACCTGAAAACGAGCAAAACCACCCAGAAAAACCACAAAACCACCCAAAAAAACCACAAATTGTCCTGACTAGACCGCCCAGCCATCAAATTTCCTTGAGGACACAACAACAAGACAGAAAAAAACTAGAGCTAAGTGAATTGCCACCTGTCAGGAGTGACATATGGCGCCAGGTCCTCCGGAGCCAGGTCATCCACGGGAATCTCCACGATAGGACATGCCCAGTCATCCGAGTTGTCCGCCCCTCCACGTCCCTCAGCCTGACGATCTCCCTCCCTGCTACCATCTGCATCCTGCTGGCGCGACGTGTTCTCCAGACGGCTGTCCACTGCCCGCGTGTCACTAGGAATGCCTGAAGCATCATGCGAGCTGCCAGCAATGGCTTTTCCATGTCTTCTATTCCGACCTCCATTGCCATTCAGCTCGTCAATGTTATCTCTGTGCCGGCTTGGACTGGCTCTGTTCGTCTCTTCCAGGGAAGTAGTCATGGGTATTTGCGGCTCAGGCTCTTCAGAAATGCAGATGGAGATGGTGGCGACTATGACCGGGCAATTCATGGAGCTCCGGAACCGGAACTGCGTCGTGTGGGGGACATGGTTTGGAGGCAGAGGGAAGGTAGCAGTGCGCATAGCTGCCTTGTCGCGTCTGGAGAAATTGAGGCAGGCTCTACCTCTACCACTTCTGGTGTTCGGATAATGACCAGAAGCACTGAATAGGCAAGGATTTTCAGTAGAGGAGGCAGGGGAAGCCGAATTGTGGCTGTATAAATCAGAGGAGCGGGAGCTGCCGCCGTGTGTGCCACCGTGATGGCTGCGCATATGGTGGCGGAGGTAGGCGCAGTTGCAGAGTCAAGGGGGCGGAAGGAGAAATGACAGAGGAATGCTGATCAGAATTTACAGAGTGCTTAGGGGGATTGTGGAATCCAGAGTACTGAGCAGAAGAGCAGAAATTAGTATGGGAATGGTGGAAGCCATTACCCAAATCCAGACAGCAAACAAGCCAGCATTTGCATCCCATGCTGGTTTGCTCAGTCAGCGTTTCCGCCTGCGGAGGGCAAGCAAACAGGGGAAGAATGATCTGTTGAATTACCGGAGCCATGGTTATGCAGTTGGTGAGTTTTCCTCGGCGAGAGCAGGCATTAAATGCCGCCTGCGAGGTGATGTGAGAATTAATCAAGCTAGTCTTGGGATGATTGCAGGGGGCCAAGTGGCCATCTTGCTCGTCGTCGCCTCGTATCATAGCCTTAAAGGCTTTAATTGCCACCCACATATGGGGAAACTGAATATTATTATTAAACATAAAACCTAAAACCTATTACATGAGCACATTAGCATATTAATCTTGCTATTTCCATTTAAATCATAGCACATTAATCTTCCTATTTCCATTTAAATATTCAAATATTCAATTCGTTACTAGAGGCGGTTTTCTTTATGGGCGACCAATTTATATTAGAAACCTATGGACAATGCCTTGTGAAATAAGAGTGCATTTATCATATATATCAGTCCTCCGGGTGTGAGTATTTTATTAATTTTATATATTAATTTTTTGGCTTAATTTTTGGTTTTAAATATTATATTACATCTTTCCATTGGTGATTGATTTGATTTCAAGACTTTGAATTATTAGTGTTTATTTTAGAATAGAATTATTAAATAAACCAATAGAATTGTTAAAGATTTTTTTTACGCATGGCGAATTTTATAGTTGAATTTATAAATTTAAAATTCGAAAGTGTTTAGTTATAACAATGAAATTTCTATTTTATATTAAAGTTATTTATAACAAAAATTTCCAAAACAAATGACATTAATTGACTTTTGTTTGTTCTTTATATTCTTAAATAACTAATGCATCTACCAATGTTTATAAGCATTTATCTTTTATTATTTGACAACTTGATATTTCAAGGCCTTATACAAGTTGCCCATAAAATCAAGCTAACTATTAAAGGTAGGTAACACTGTTTGAAAGAAAAACATTTAATATCATAAAATCAAGCTAGCTATTAAAAGTAGGTAAAAATGTTTGAAAAAAAAAACATTATAAATATTAGAGGAACACCTAATTAATTATAAAAAAACACGTTGACCGAGGGGCATACAAAAGAGCTATAAAAATTTATAATGGAGGGGACATTGTTTTTTCTTATCAATACATTATATTATTTTGAAATATGTTGTTAGTAAAGGAATACTTGAGGTTTAAGCATTTTATATTTTTATGAAATGAGACTTAAAGTTATTAATAGGTAAGATAGATAATAAATGTAAAATTGAGACTATAATATCAATTCCAATTAGAAATCAATTTATGAAGGTTAAAAATAATTTCAATGATTTTTTTCATATATATATATATATATATATATATATATATATATATATATATATATATATAACACTAAAACGTTGATCATCAATCTAAAGCAGTTATATTAATGTAGGAAGGGACTAAAATGCAACAAGGGTTTAAATGAAGAACTTAAATTGCATTTTTTAAAATATCTCTATATTGATATAGGAAGTGATAGAATATCATAAATGTGTTCATTGGATTTCTTTTGTAGTTGTTGCAATAGTATTAGAGTCTTAGTAGTAAGACTTAAAAGAGATTTTGTTAAAGATTTTCCATTAAAATTTAGGAATATTTTATTTAAGTAGTGACATAATAATTTTACAAGTTTTTCTTATATTAAGTAGATCATATATGTCAATATTATATATAAAAGTGAATCTATATATAAAATGATTTCAAATTTTAAAAATAAAAAATAAATGTATTAGACCACCAAAAAAATCATAAAATAAAAATGTGATTGTTAATATTATTATTATTATTATTATTATTTTTTTTTTTAAATTTGAGTAAATTTTGTAAATTATTTTCAAAAGTTACACATTAATTAAAAGTCAAACATGAGTTTGACACATTTACCTAGAAATGAAATTTTCATAAATATTGAGATTTGATGTGTGTATTGTTTTTCAATGTTTCATAAATATTGAGATTTGATGTATGTACTATAATAAAATTTTCATAAATATTGATATTTGATGTCTGTACTATTTTTCATAAATAATGAGATTTGATGTGTGTAATGTTTTTCATAAATATTGAGATTTGATGTGTGTACACACTTGGTGGTATATATATATATATATATATATATAAACAAATTCTATCTATAACTCAATAAAATTAGTCATTTCATCTTATATGAGCCAGTAAGAAAATAAAACTTCAAATTTCAAAAATTATTTTTAATTTTCAAAATATTCAATTTAATAGTTATTTTTTTCAAAACTTTAATAAACTTTTTAATTTAATTTTTAATTTTTAATTTTATTTATTTATTTTTTCAAAAATAATTGAAATCTGAACCATTTTAATTATAAAATGATTACAATATAACCCGCCTTTGGTAGGTATAATAAAACTAAATTCTAGTTCGTCATTTAAACAAAGTACAATACCTAATGCATATAAGATTTATAATTTAATTATAACGGATTTATGCCAAAGGCTTTAAAAAAAAATTCCCATCAAACATGAGAAATCTTAATGAAATTTAAATAAATTCCAATTTATTATGAATTTAAGAATTAAAATTCAGCGCTAGCTCGAGGAAATTAGCCAAAAATATTGGAAAAGCTTTGGAAACGACAATTCAAAGACTATGAATCTGCCAACAGGTTCCACAACTTCAGGGTTTAATATCATTGAAATTAACCAACATGGATCTATCTTAAGGACTGATCTAACATGAGCAGAGACAGATCAAATTTTTTCATGTGCAAAAAAAAATGTGTAATTTTTCATTGTTTAAATTGTATTTTTGAATGCTATAGAGATTACATAACAAGTGTATTGAGCTATTTTATCAACCCACAATAAAATGGTTTTTTTTTTTAATATATTTTTAAGTATATGTCAATATTAATTCATATTAAAATATTTTTATTAATAACCCATATTGGATATTTTATTCTATACAACATTTTCTTTTAATATATATATATATATATATATATATATATATATATATATGAAAATTGATATCATGTGTTAAAATATTGTTGAAAAGTATAAGGATTAAACAGCTTACTCACTTACTTTTTGAAATTATATTAGGTCATATGGACAACTAATTAAACACACACACACACACACACACACACATATATATATATATATAATTTTTTTATTAGAGTAGACATTGCTTTTCTATTTAGAGAATGTTTTTATTTTATATTTTAAGAGAAATATGTGATAACTCCAAGTTGAGGAGGGACATACTTATACATAGCCTTTAGAGTGGCTCTAAATTGAACCTTTGGGCTTGTTACATCAAGCATTAATTTGCAATTAAATGTTAAAAAATAACTAATTTGCACTTAAAACATCAAAGGGGATTAGTTTAAAATTTGGGAACATGTGTCTCATACATCGGCCATGGGTCTGAGTAGGACACACTCTGTTGAGTGTGTCGTGGATATTTTCAGTACCACATCATCCATGTGTTACATGTCTCTTTGGGCACATCACTCTCATCGATCAGATCAGTGTAAACAGGGTCTACCAAACCCTAATTCAGTTGCTACATGCCCTAGATATGCCACCTCATTGATTGCTTTCATCCATGAGAGTTTCCTGACTTCAAAATCTACTGAAGTGCTTCCTTGGGTCACCAATGCACCCCTGATCAGGGGTAAGTGCTCTGCAGAGCAGGTAGCCCCATCCAAGGCTGCGTTGCAGAGCACTTAAGCCCACTCAAGCCTGTGTTGGGCGAGAATCCTCGAAATGTTCTTTGGATCCTAAGTATATTCCTAATTTCTAGAGCCTTCTAGAAGGAACCCAACTCCTATCCTATTAAGATGAGCTCGACTTAGGATAGCCTTGGATTATCTAATCCTCTATCCTCTCATCCCTTTGAATAGGGAAACTAATCATCCAATTATGGAAAACAATTCAATGCCATATTAATGAAAAGACCACTTTCATTCATCTATAAATTGGCCTCCCATCATAGAGCCAAGGAGCTTGGATATTATAGAGAAATACTATTGGTTTAAAGACTTGAAATCATTTTCAAAGTAATGTTATGCTGCTGGATTGATGTTGCTATTAGTGTGATGAGGGCTTGGACTAAGATGGATGAGTTACACAAGATCGAACCACATTGGGTGTAACTTCTCCTTCTATCAATCAATAAAGTTGTTTGTTCCTTTTCCATTACTTTTGTCTATATCTATGATGAATATATGTTCAAATGTTGTCGATTCCTTTTGTTTACAATAAATAGATCATATGCTTTTATTGTTATCGTCTTCTATTTATGTTGGCAGGTACCAATTGAGCGAATTCAGTTTGAGCGGGAGCGGCGGGAGCAACTCAAAGGAGATCAAAGGAAGCAAAGGATCACAAGTAGGTTCTTTTATCTTATTTGTTTATTGTAGGAAAATGTTAAACATTGTTACTTTAGTTGTTCTAAGTGTAACTACCCACTTAGGGAAGATATACTTATCCGTAGGTATAAATTCCGTATAACAAATTGGTGACCATACTGGGGAACAAATATCATTCCTAGTAGTTATCCCTTGTCTTAGCAGCACCAATAGACTTTGCTTGAGTTCATTTATGTATATTCAGTCATTTTGAAGCTTGTTTGGTCAAAATGTGTGCTTATTTGTGTGCTGATAGTGCTCTCTGGCATCAACACACTGTTGTTCTTGACACAGTGCGCTGCAGAGCAGCCTTAGCCTAGAGACAATGCTTTGCAATGCACTATCTCCCACTCAGGGTTGTGCTGGTCCCTGTCAAGCCAAAAACCCATCTTTTTGCTTGATTTTTTCCAAACTGTTTCACATCTTCTTTGCTGAATGGTCAATGTTTCTTTGTCCCTGAAGTCCAAATTAGCATTTCTTTTCCATGCCCACTTTGGCTTTGTTTGTTCAATGTTTCTTTATGTTTTCTTTATCATTGTCGAATCAATCCCAAAGTTATCTTACATTGATTAGTCTTTACTTTTCTGAAAAAGAAACTGTCGTAAAGTCTTCGTTTCTTGTGAAAAGCATTGATTGATTGTTTGTGCATTTAGTTTCTTTATGTTCATCTAAACATTAAAGGAATGAAAATAAAAACATGCACAATGCATTTAGAAATTTGTGTGTGCTTGTAGGAATGGTATAGGGAAAGTTGCATTAGATGTGCTTTATGCTCTTTGTTTAAAGATTTTGTTTGCTCTATCCCTTTTAGTTACGGTTTTCATTGTTTAAATCAAATGAAAAGAATGTTTCCCATCTTAGTTGCATTCTAGGAGTTTTAGAAACATCATGCGGTGAACTTGAAAGACAAACTTTTAAACAAGATCAACTAAAATTTATCTCAATAAACCTAATGGAGCATTATAACTTAACGCATAACATTTAGAGGTCTAGGTTAGAGACATGTTCTAGCGTTGTTAAACATGGTAGCTGTCGCTAAGGGTCTGTGATACATTCTGAGTGTGATACCTCATTCCATGTACGTAAGTGTATCGTAGCTCGTCCACGTACTTTCGGGTATATCAGGCAGTGTTATAGTACAAAAAGTATAAGGGAATGCTCTCACTGTGTGGTTTCACATTAGACAGTACTAACACAGATTGGGCCTCCACGTAATTTTGGGTATATTTGGGAGGACTACATTAGGTTGCTATCCATCCATAGGTAACCAAGTTGGCTGCCTTGTATACTGTGATACACCGAAAACAACATTTGGGGAGATTACTTGTACGTATGTTAAGTCCTTGGCTCCTCCGAGATGGTATATTGCAATTCACAGTTACTTGGTAATTCTTTTGCCTAGATTACCCTCTTTTTGTTTATTTCTTTTTATAATAAAATCAATCAACAATCATGGAAGAAAATAAACCTTTACCCTGTCGTTCGCATAGGACATCGAGTAAACCATCTTTATCGCCTGAAGCTACACCTAGTCAGCGAAAGCAGTCTCGTTTAACTGAGTCCATTACATCACAAAATTTTGGTTCTTCATCTGATTTACCAGAGTCACCTATACCGGTACATACTATGATTCCAGTTACTCCTACTATTACTAGTTTATTTGTGACTAAAGTGGAATCTTTACAATTTCTTGAGGACACTGAAAGTGAACTTAGTGAAACGGTAACTAAAGTTGTCCAACAAGAAGTTGATCCTCAACCCAAAGTTGTTCAACAAGAAATTACTTCTGAACTCGAATTTGTTCAACTGGAAGTTGATCCTGAACCTATCATAGTTCAATAAGAAGTTACTTCTGAACCAAAGTTGTTTAAGAAAATAATCCTGAACCCGTTGTTCTTTTACCAGAACAATTGGATCACAAAGTTGAACAAACAGAAGTTGTTCCCATACTGGAAGATGATCGACCGGTTTATCCTCAGGCATCTGTAACTGTTGAGACTTCTCCTTTACCGCAAATTCAAACACCAGAAATTTATTACGGACCTGATGGTGAAATCCTTCCACCTAGTTTGATTGCTATTGAAGAGGAATTTGAAGAAGAAACTTCACCTAGAACTCCAACTTGTTTTGGACCAGGGCTTTATCTTTATCCTTATTTTCCTCGATTAACTTATACTGCTCCTCTTGATCTTGTTTACTTTCAAACTCCCTAGATTCATTAGGACATTTATTGGGTCATTTGACTATGGCTTAAACAACATCCCTGATTGTATCATCTGTTACAACTGTGACATCATCTACTGTTGCTACTTCTTCGATGTTTACCACAACACCTGAGTCACATCTGTATGGTGGTCCATTCGTCCCACTGGGTTACCAATCATTATCTGGAACTCACTCTGGTGTTTCTTCTAGTCCATGGTCTTCACCCATGTCATCCACGGGAATTTTACCTGGTTCTTCACTTACAGATACTGAACAGTTTGATCCATCAAGTCAACGTCAAGCTGGTCCATCTGGTTACCATCCAAGGTATCCACTTAACGTTGGATTACCTCCATATGGAGAACAATATGCCCAATCTGCTTATTCTCCATACTCCGGGGGGCCACCATATGGTAGTATACTGTCATCTTTAGGTCCAACTTATTCTGGAATGACTGTTTGTCAATGGCAACCTACAATGCCTGTTCAACCAAGGCTTGTGTATTCATCACAACCAATACAACCTATTTCATCCATACCTACTACGCCTGTCGTTACGACTTTACCATAGTCGCAAGCTCAGTTGATTGTATCTCAACCTTTGCAAGCTGATCCTTCAACCTCTTACCCTCAAGTTTCAGGTCTACAGACTCAGTCTTCTCAGGCCATTTTACAACAATCGTTTGTGTCTGAAATCCAACAACCTCAGGCCAGTTTACCATTAACTGGGATGACTCAGACTTATACTGGTCCAATTTATCCACAACCTGGTCAAACTTATACTGGTGGGAAACAACCATTGTATCAACAACCGTGGCAGCCACAATACCAACAACAACAATTCCAACAGTACCAAACTTATCCTGGACTTGGTCAACAAGCCTATGCTGGGTTTGGTCAACAACAAGCTTACCCAGGTTCTAGTCAACAAGCCTATGCTAGTTTTGGTCAACAACAAATTTATCCTGGTTCCCAACAACAACCTTATACTAGATATGCTCAACAAACCTACCCTATCAAGGTTACCAACAACAGATTCCTTATGCTGGTATGCAAAGGCCTATTTCCCAAGCAATTCCATCTTACCCTGGTTACGCTCAACCCGACCTAAACTGACAGTTGCCTTTTGTCGCAACACTTGAATTACCAGATTTAAATCGGCTTACCAATGATCCCATTCTTTATTCAGCTTGGTGGCCGGTGATTCCACACAAATTGCCTTATGATATTCCTAAGTTCAATGGAAACCCTGGAGAAGATCCGTCCAATCACGTTATGACTTTTCATTTATGGTGTTCATCCAACTCCCTAAATGATGATTCAGTAAGACTACGTCTTTTCTAGTGAACGCTCACTGGTCCGGTTGCAAAGTGGTATATTGAATTACCACAAGCTTCATTTGAAAACTTCACAACGTTAGCCACTACATTTTTAACCCATTTCCAGTTACCCATCAGATATGAAATTGGAACGGAACTGTTGACCAACTTTAAACAGACCATTGCTACTCACATTTTTGATCATATTCATGAGTGGCATCGTCATCATCGAATGGTCAAAATTTTTGTTCCTGATCAGATTTTAGCCGAGTGGTTTATTAAATCCTTGTTGCCATCTATCACTGAGGATGTGGCTAAAGGAGGAGTTGTTATTGAAGAGCAAGTAATTTCTCGTGCCCAATACTTAGACTTGATTTACACCCAATCTGGCACGCTCTATGATAAGATTCCAAATGCACCTAGACCAGCTTTTACTGTTCCACCACCTCCATCCAGTAAGGACTCTCATGCTGGTGATGGTGTGATAGGTTCTTCAAGCACTCAAACAACAAGTAGACCATCTAGTCAAACACTTGCTATTTCAAATCAAACCTCTAATACACCTAATAATACACTTGCTTCCGAAATAAATGATTTGTCATCTGATAAAGGTAAAAATGAAAAGAAACCTGGAAGCAAGAAAAAGGGGAAAATCGAAAAGAAACAAAATTCTCCCCCTCAAGAGAAATCATCTGATTCCTCTTCTCTGGCTAGGAAACCTCGTTACCCATGTTTAATTTGTAATGAGGAACACTTTATGTGAGACTCTCCTCACCGCTCTGAAGTCTCAAAAATTCTTAAGACTTCTAGTACATCCACTGTGTTGACAGACCCTTTTCCAAACCCAGAGACTCATTTGGTTGCTACAGATCATGCTTCCACTTCAAAAGTTCTTATGTTATCCGCCACTAAGCCTAAGACTGATGTTTTGGTGACTACACGAAGTAAAGATTACGGTAATCCACCGTCATCGTTGAATAACCAAGCTATAGAGCAACCCAATACTTTGAATTCAACTGCATCTGACTCCATACCACCACTCATTGCACCAGAGTTAACATTAAACTGCCTAAGGGAGTTGTTTATAAATCTACATTCAACCCTCAAGCTCGAGCAATGCAAAATTATAACATAGTAGAAGATTTGGCTCAGTCACCTTCTGCTATGTCGACACTTGAGTTGCTTCAAAATTGTCCCTCCCAAAAGCATGCTTTATTGTCAGCAATGGGTGGAATTGATCCAACAGATTCCAATCTCGTAGTTTTTAACCATGCGGGCTATACACCACAATTACTAGCATAGTTAGCATCCTTGATCCAAGTAAATGCTTTGAACACTAAACCATTGTTGACGAAGGTGCATTTACTTGTATCATGTCAATGAATTGTTGGAAAACACTTGGCTCACTACCTTTGTCACGATCACCTACGATGTTAAAATATTTTGACAGTCGCACTTATACACCTTGTGGAATTTTAAGTAACCTGCAGATAGAACTAGGGGGAAAAACTGTAACTGTTGAAGTTGAGGTTGTTGACAAACCCCTTGACTACAATATTTTACTAGGAAGACCGTGGGTTTACGCTATGGCTGCTGTGGTTTCGACATACTTTCGTATGATCGCTTTCCCTCATAAAGGTGGAATCACAATAATTGATCAACTCGCCTTCTTCGCCTCTAGTTCACAGGCAACTGGAAGCATTCCGTTAGTTCACGGACCTCCGCTATCTCTTCAGAACATTGGAGTAGGTATCTTCAAATATTCTTCCCTAATGGGCACCTTTTCACTACCGTCACCATCACAAATGATGAAAGTTGCAAAAGTTGAGACCTGTAACATGATATCTTCCACTTCATCTGACTCATGGAAGATTTCCAATAATTCCGAAGTTGATATGCGTAATGAAACCATGCCACTAAGCCCAATTGAGCTCACATAGCAATCAATCTTTTTGGCTTGCGCAGAAAATCCAAATCCATCATCACCGATTGTATGGGTTGATTGTTCATTAGAATATGGTACTTCCTCTGATCCTTTTTCACGTACATTTTCTACTGATGAAGGAATCATCCAATCAATGATGATAGAAGAAGAACCATGGGCAGATTATCATCATCGATCCCATCTTCCAGATCACATAGAAGATATTCCAAATGAACTAAATTGCCCTTCAGTCATTGATTTCCTTTCAAATTATGTACTTATAGACACAATCGATTCCAATTGAAACTTATCGAATATCAAAGAAACCATTTCTATCGATATTTCGACCAAACCTGGAATTGTAGAAAACATCCATGTTGGCAAATCTTGTTCTCCATCAGAACTTGAAACTTACCGTGCTCTTTTTCGTGAATTCCGTGATATATTTGCTTGGTCATATGAGGAAATGCCAGGGATTTATTACAGTATAGTTGAACATGAGATTAAAATGTATCCTGATGTCAAGCCAGTACAACAACGCCTTCATCCTATTCATCCGAAGAAGGCTGCTGCCATAAAAGTAGAAGTTGAAAAACTTTTGCATGCTGGTTTCATATACCCCGTTCCTCTTACCGATTGGGTTTCCAATATTGTTCCTGTCATGAAGAAACAAGGAACAATATGAGTGTGTGTTGATTATAGGGATGTTAATCATGCTTGTCCAAAAGACAACTATCCCACTCCCTTTATCGACCAGATAATTGATGAATGTGCCAAATGTGAAATATTTTCATTTATGGATGGCTTTTTTGGCTATAATCAGATCAATATCCACCCAGAAGACCAATCTAAAACTACCTTTATTTGTCCCTGGGGCACATTCGCATATAGGAAACTCCCTTTTGGTTTGAAGAATGCTGGGGAAACTTTTTAGAGGGAAATGAATTATGCCTTCCATGACATCAAACACATCGTTCAACCCTATCTAGATGACTTACCTGCTCATTCACGGAAATGGGCTGATCACCCACAACATTTGAGAGCCATCTTTTTACGGTGTTGACACTACAAAATTTGACTCAATCCACATAAATGTGTGTTTTGTGTTGGTTCTGGTCATTTTCTTGGTTTTGCAGTGTCCAAAGAAGGAATTCGACTCAACCCCTTGAAGGTTAAGGTAATTCTTGATCCGCCTCCACCTCCAAATTTACTTCAGTTACAGATACTCCAAGGGAAGGCTAACTTTCTAAGGAGATTCATTCCCAACTATGCTAAAATGGCTAAAGGATTTACTCGTCTTTTGAAAAAGGGAATTCCCTTCCATTGGGACTAGGTTGTGCAAGATTCCTTTGATGCTCTCAAAGATACCTTGATCCGAGCGTCATTAATGTATTCCCCTAATTACCAAAATGATTATTTCCTGTATCTCGCTGCTGCAGATATAACCATTGCTATGGTTTTATTCCAAGAAGAAGATGGGATTTAACACCCGATTTATTATTTGATTCGTAATCTCAATGATACGGAAGATAAGTATTCTTACGTGGAGAAGCTAGCTTTGGCTTCCGTTCAAGTTGTACAAAGATTTTGCCATTATATCCTGCTCCGAAAGACCACTGTCATTTCGGATTGCAACCCTATGACATACATCTTGTCACATCAATTGCTAGGGGGAAAATATTCAAAATGGATTGTCATTTTGCAGGAATTTGATTTGGAATTCCTCAAATCCAAGACAAAGAAATCTCTAGTTTTTGCCAAGCTTCTTTGCAACCTTCCCTCTACCACCATCGACTCAACAATGAAACCATCAATTCTGAATGAGTCTCTATTTCTGATCTCGTCATCTGACCCTTGGTATGGATATATACTGATCTATCTCCAAATCAAAACTTTCTGGTTCGACACCTCTTGCTTGTAACAACAACGTATTTGATATCAAGCCAAAGATTATTTGATCATTGGCGACACCCTTTACCGTCTCGATATCGATACAATTTTTTGTAGGTGCCTCACACATGAGGAAGCGAAGAAAGTTCTAAATGATTTCCATTCTGGTGTTTGTGGTAGACATTTATTTGGTTATACTACCGCACAGAAAATTCTCCCTGCTGGTTAATTCTGGCCTACCATATTTAACGATTGCATTACTGCTGTCAGAAATTGTCATGCATGCCAGATTTTTTACCGTAAAACTCGATTACCACCTACACCACTGCATCCTGTCATCGCTGTTGGACCATTTGAAAATGGGGCATTGATTTCATGACATGTAACCCTCACTCAGCTGGGGGGCATGGGTATATTATTGTCGCTATTGACTATTTTACAAAATGGGCTGAGGCGATGCCTACATTAAACAACAATGGTTAGACAACTGCACTTTTTTTCTTCAATCATGTGGTTGCACGGTTTGGTGTACCACAAGTTATAGTTACAGATCATGGTTCACATTTTTGCAATCACATGATGACTGAAATAACTGCCAAGTTAGGACTCTCACATCGAAGTTCTACTACTTATTATCCACAGGCTAATGGACAAGTTGAAGCCATCAACAAAGTCCTTAAGTGAATGCTTCAACGAATTATAGGAGTTCACAAACGAAACTAGCATTTGATCCTATACTCAGCTTTGTGGGCTTACCGAACCTCGGTAAGAAATGCAACTGGATTCCCACATTTCAAATTGGTGTATGGTCTTGAGGCAATCTTGCCAATACAATGTGAGATTTCATTACTAAAACTCATAATTGACTTGTTACCTGACACTTCTAATGAGGAAGCACATTTCTTAGAACTCATCCATCTAGATGAAACACGTCGTGAAGTCGCATTGGCCAATGAAGCACATAAGAAACGAATTAAGGTGCAATATGACTGCAATGTCAAGCCTCACATATTCTCAGAAGGAGACTTGGTCTTGCTTTATGATCAGGAAGTCGATAAATTAGGAACAGGAAAATTTGAACCACTATGGATGGGCCCCTACATTGTCAAGCGTGTTTTGGCAAAAGGCGCTTACGAGTTGGTTGATTATGATGGAATTCCATTGTCGCAGCCCCGAAATGGGCTGTATCTTAAACGTTACTATGCTTGATTATGCGTAGTAAAAACACTGTATATATGCTTTGATTGCGTGTGTGTGTCACAGTGTGACTTTTAGAGTTTTTATGTGGTTAGTAATTCGCTTTGCATTTGTTACAGATGTCGGAATCTTCAGAACCATTTGTTGGTTATGCTGATGGTGCTAGTCGTAGTACACAGAACCTATCCTCCACAGCATGGGCCATATTCACTCCAAGTGGCGAGTTAGTGAATTTTCAAGGGATTTGTATCAGTCGTTCTACGAACAATATCGCTGAGTATAGTGCATTGATCAAACTCCTCTCTGATGCCATTTCACTTGGCATTCGCCGAATCATCATTAGGCTAGACTCACAACTTGTCGTACTACAACTTACGAATGTTTATACCGTCCAAAATCCAACTATTCATCGTATATTCCTTAGAGTTCGTCTCTTGGAAAGACATTTTGATTACATTCAATATCAACACATTTCTAGAAACTTTAACACATTGACTGATTCTTTAGCGAATTACGTGTTAAACAAACATTTACGACATATGTAAAGAGTAAATTTTCAATTCACATCAACAGTTGAATAGGATTACACATAACCATACAAAAACATTGAAAGTAAAATAGATAGATGTTCAAAGATTTTACAAAATTTGTGTCCAAGTCATGTTGGTCATCTGGCCTCAAAACCTCAAAATGCATACAGTAAATCATCCTAAGTAGATCTAATGATGCTCATGATAACAGGTCACTTCTTGAGCTATCATGCGCAATAGCCTCATCCAATGGATAGGTACACCAATATTATGGCGCTGTAGTCTCATCGGTAACTCCTCAATCCGAACATCTGGTATACTGAGGGTTAGCTCCTCTATATGATGCTTCAACTCTGTTAGTGTCTCGATCATATCTAAATCCTAGAGAACTTCTCTTCTGACATTTCTCCCCGCTAGTTCACCTGCCTCCTGTTGATGACCCATTGGTCGAACAGTGGCAATATCTGTATACATGAGAACATTTTTAGTTTAGTCTTGGAAACATAAAAAAAACACAAAAACATGTAAAAACTCAAAAAATAAAAAATACATGGTCAAAATTTTTTACCTATAGCACCCCATTGAGCACCCTCTAGTAATCTCAAATCTAGATCTCTATGGAAATCCATCCCTGCATATGGATGCTCCTATATGACAATATGTTGTCGACGGAGCCAATTGAATAATGTGGTAGAAAATGAGATTCATGACTGACTAGCATGTCTTGCCATCAACTCTACCCATCTCTGCATCCATGGATCTCTAGGACCAGCTAAACTCAATGTCACATGTTGAGGTTGCATCAATGGAATTCTCTCCAAAGTAAAAGCGATCAAGATCGTTCCATAGCTGATATTTTTTGTTTTACTGCTTTTTACTTTAGCCAACTGCTCTTTCATCAAAGAGAATAGTGCCTCACACTAGTTGAACATAGTTGGCTTGAGACACTCGAGTGCATAATGCATGTATGATCTATTCATGACATGAAGTGTCATGCTCCCCGCCAACTTTGCGACAGTAAAGAGGATTGTACACAAGGGCATATCACGAACATCCTTGATGTTTATCTTTCCATCTTTGCTAGGCTGTGTACCTAACTGACAAAATTGTCAAATGTAGTCCCTTACTGATTCACCCCCACGGGCAGAACCTAAAAGAGAAATGGGGGCACCACGTCTCGACAATCCTGTGAGAAAGTAAATATCATCGATCAATATAGGGAACACTTTGTCCCCTATGTGAAAAACTTGTTCCGCTGGATCCCATGAATGAACCAAGAACTACAATAGTTCTAACTATTGCCTCATCCCGGATAACCTGAAATATTTGAGTAACCCATAATCTCTAAGGGCCTCAATAGTACCAAGATCATTTAGGGCAACCATATCCTGTTCTTCATGTTCTCTTTCACTCCATGTGATAGCCATTCTGAGCCAATCAAAGACTGAAATCACACCATAGCCTTAGTTAGGATCCATTTCATGCAAAAAACTGAAAATATTTTGGGTAGAAATGATGAATCAAATTTCTAAATTGCACCCAACACACCCCTGATCTTTAGACGGTGCGATGCAGAGAAATTTTCCTTTTGTTTGACTGCTTCGCAGTGCAATTTTCGATGCATAAGGGTGCATTGATCCTAGGGCATAATATATTTACCCTAGGGACCCAAAAACCCTAAAAAAATTGCCTAAAATTGAAAAATTATGATCTTAAATGAAAGAGAATATGTAGATCTCCTACCTGGTCCTGACGACACGAAGAATGATCCACAAAATCTCCCGCAATCAGCTGCTGAAGTTTGAGGTAAAAAATTGGTTAAGAGCACAAAACTAAATGATAAATGTCAAATGGTAAAATGACTTGGTAAATTCTTGTTTTATGGTTATTTCATGTTCATTTAATGAATAAACTATATTTTTTACCTTTTTTTACCAATAAACATCTGTTTGGTGGTTCTTTGAGCAGGTTTACAGTTGACATAGTGAATTTGACGTGCATGATTGTAAAATGTACTTTTGACCACATAGCATACTTTTATCTCTTTTTCAAGCTCTGTGAAACATAAAAAAAGGAACCCCCCTAGAGTCCTCTTTCAGCTCTTTTTAGACTCTCAAAATATGAAAAGATTGTCGGGCGTTTGTCCTTTTCAGCTCGTAAATGGCATCTACTCAGTATAAGTTTAACCCTTTTCTGGACTGAGATAGATTACTTATGAAAAAATAATATGTTGATCGAACATGGTCAATATGTTCTCTCTTGTATTATTTTACACTTTTTTCGGACTTGAGAGAAAAATTTACAAAAAAGAACTTGTGGAGTTTTCTTTTTGTCCCTTTTAAAACTCTCTATATATGAAAAGGACTGAGTTCTCATTGTCGTTAAACTTGTTACAGCATCAAATAGCGACAAACTTGTCCATCATGACAAGACTGAGTTTCACCTGCGCTAGACTCGTTAAAACATCACACAATGATGGATTCACCCAAAGGGTAGAATTATACATCAAGCATATGTTATCCTCCTCAAGCTTATTAAAAAGTAAATATGTACCAGTCATCAATGACTGGGGAAAATGGGAAAAGGGATAAATCAATTTATGGTAGCAAGTCGCTCTTAAACATGACACACTTCATCTTTGTGACTATTTGGGTTGGGTTATCTGCTTGATGGTTATCATACCTATGGTTTATCACACCATCCATCACTTTGGTTTGGGTCAATGCTACCAATTCCTTTAGTGTTGCCGACATGTTTAAGAGAAGTCACTCAGTAAACTTCATCCTTTGCAATACTCATAAACCTTCATTTTCATGATCGCCATTCCTAGACATTGTGTCATCAGTCACATTCTGTCTTCAAAATCATTACACTCGTTTCGTGTCGTTGACAGGGGATACATCAAGGCCCTCCTGCTACGAGTCACTTCTTGTGTGACATCAACACATTATCTAGGAAGTTGACTTAGAAACAACCTTCCAGTACCTTGAGGCTTGCATACATCAATGACAAGTTTCTCGCTTCCAGCGATAGTTTGACATCACAGGTCTTGGATTAAAAGACTTTGTATGCTGTTCGACATCAAAAAATCTATTCACACCATGCAGAATGTACTGTAGTACCTTGAGAATCATTATCATTATTGGTGTTTTCTCTCGCGTCTGTTAACAACTTACATCATTGGCTGGTAATCAGACAGTGTCTTCCCATGTTCGACTTCAGATCACATTTTCACATGGTTAGACTCTTACTTGAGCAAATGATTGGATGAGATAGAGGACCTTGGATCTAGTTTCATCCATCGGGGCTACGATTTTAGGAGAGTACTAAATCATCTGTACGATGGCTTTACAAAGATAGTCATGGATCTATATTTGTAGACGATTATCTGATTTATGTACTTGTAATGAAAAGTTTATATGCCAAGCATGGGTATGCCTTCCCTCAACAATTCATGAAAAATTTAAATATATCATGATATTATGTATTGTAAATTTTGCAGGTCACCGTCCGCTTTAGATCTTTCTCATCACATCATAAAGCATATCACTCAACATTATCATTTTTGACTTCATGCTTTAGGGGGTAGCTATTATAGGTCTATTAAGGCACATCACTCCCGACGATCAGATTAGTGTAAACAGGTTCTATCAAACCTAATTCAGTTGCTACACGCCCTAGACATGCCAACTCATTGAGTGCTTTCACCCATGAGAGTTTCCTAACTTCAAACCCTGTTAAAGTGCTTCCTTGGGTCACCAACTCACCCCTGGTCAGGGGTAAGTGCTCTATAGAGCAGGTAGCCCCATTCAAGGCTGTGTTGCAGAGCACCTAAGCCCACTCAAGCCTACGCTGGGCGAGAATCCTTGAAATGTTCATTGGATCCTGAGTATATTCCTCCTTTCTAGAGCCTTCTAGAAGGAACCCAGCTCCTATCCTATCAATATGAGCTCAACTTAGGATAGCCTTGGATCATCTAATCCTCTATCCTCTCATCCATTTTAACATGGAAACTAATCATCCAATTATGGAAAACCATTCAATGCCATATTAATGAAAAAACCACTTGCATTCATCTATAAATTGGCCTCCCATCATAGAGCCAAGGAGCTTGGATATTATAAATAAATACTATTGGTTTAGAGACTTGAAATCATTGTCAAAGTAATGTTATGCTGTTGGATTGATGTTGTTATTGGTGTGATGAGGGCTTGGACTAAGTTCGATGAGTGACATGAGATCGAACCACATTGGGTGTAACTTCTCCTTCTATCAATCAATAAAGTCGTTTGCTTCTTTTCCAATGCTTTTGTCTATATCTATGATGAATGTATGTTCAAATGTTATCGATTCCATTTGTTTATAATAAATAGATCATTTGATTTGATTGTTGTCGTCTTTTGTTTATGTTGGTAGGTACCAATTAAGCAAATTCAGTTTGAGCGGTAGTGACATGAGCAACTCAAAGGAGATCAAAGGAAGCGAAGGATCACAAGTAGGTTCTTTTATATTATCTATTTATTGTAGGAAAAGGTTAAACATCTTTACTTCAGTTGTTCAAAGTGTAACTACCCACTTAGGGAAGATATACTTATCCGTAGGTATAAATTCCGTATAACACCATGTCATGATCCTTTTCTGAGATTTAGATAACTGTTAAAATAATAATTACACCATAAGGCGTTTCCTCTGGGAAGAAATCCCCCAACTACCACTCTGTACTTTTGTGTATCGTTAGATCCAATGCTAGACGATTGAAAGTTTTTCCACCATTAGATCTCATTTTTTAACCGCTTTAACTGTCCACTGAATCTTGATTTGTGCAACTGGTTGATCTTTATAATAGGTCATTAAGTTTCTTTCCTCGCCTTCTAAATAAGTGGGTTGCTCCTGCAATTTTCATTTGTATTTTGGAGAGTCAGAAGGATTTCATGGGCACTTGAAAGTTTGGATTCAATTTGCAGCAATCCACTTGTGAGTTTTGAGCATTGAGTGAGGTCCCTCTCAACTTTGTATGAGGTGCTTGAGGTGCTTAACTAGCTTCATTTGAATTTATTCTTCTGCATATTCCTTTTCTCATTTACAATTAGCTCATAAAAATATGGTTTAGGAACCTTCTTACCATCCATGACCGCACCATATTCAAAATAGTGATCTGTATTGTTTCTTTAAACAATTACAGAATATGAACAATTTTTTTTAAACATGGTTTAGTACCGAATGTCTATTGGAAAAGAATGCATTACTCACTGAAGTTATCGCTTTTCAGTGGAGGAGCTCATTTGGTCTACGCCGAGGGAGGTCAATCGCACGTGATGTTCCATGAGCCTCAAATTTGGGTTTCGAGACGCATATAATGGTTATGAGTAATTTTAAAATTTACTAAATTATACATTTAATACGTATATAAGACATTTTTCTGGGCCCATGTCCGCGATGGAGTGCACCTGTTCCAATACATCCATGTGCTTTGATGTCGCCTCCTCCAACCCTAATCTGCTCTGCCATTCCAACCTCCCCTTTATTTTTTATCTGCAACCATAAGATTTCTTGATCAAAACATCAAACAAGCATTTAAAAGGTATGTGGATATAATTGAAGTTCGACTCACATAGTTTTGAGGAAAATTTAAAAACGAGATATCAATTTAGCTTAAAATCATAATGGAAATATTGGTGCAACAAAAATGCCAAATAGATTTAGTGGAAGGAGATTGTCCATCACTTCTAGGATAGTAGTAAATTTCACAAAAAGAAAGCAATCTCAAACTTCCACCAAGTTCAATTAGTGAATTCAAACTATGGAAGATTCTTAGAAGATCAACTCTGCTATGGCTCTCCTGTGCTTTGGTGTATATTTTTACAATCTTCCTTCCATGAAATTTTAATAATGTAAAATATATTATAAATAAATGTATGTTTGCAGTGGTTTGTTGAATCTATGATGTATTTTGTTATTGGTGTATTTAAATTTATGCAAATAAAAGAAGACAAATAAAATATAAATAACCTTAGTCTTATATAAAAATTAAATAATTTGAATTTGTAAAGAAAATATAATTTAATTATAATTTTTAATAATATAATACATTTTTTTTGGTGGGGGAAGTTTTCTTAGATAAAGTTTTATTATTAAATGTTATTTAAATTATAAAATTTAAAATTAAAATCCCTATATGTATATATATAATATTTTCAAAGATTTTGCTTAATTCAAATTTCTTTCTTTCTTTCATTGACAATTAAATTAAAATTAGTATCAATGAGTTCAAAAATAATTTGTATAAGCTAATTGGAATGATGATTATTTAACTCATATTTGGGGTGAATTTGAACTATTCATTATGTGAGAGATGTTCTTTGTAAGGAAACTAGCTCACAAAAAGATAGAAAAGATAGATCAACACCTTAGAATTCAGCCTCTTCGAGGGGGCAACCTCCTTTACATTATACAAATGAGCAATTCTTGGATTATACAAATGACTAAACCTCCCTTCTATATATAGGAGTCTAAGGGGTCACAATATAATCAAGCCGACATAATAGTAATAACATAAGGGCACAAAAATAACAATAGTGGGTTTCTATGGGGCATACTAATAACAATATGGGGACAATAGGGGCACAATAATAACAATAAGGGATACACTGACAATAGTAATGGGGGGATCACTAGTATTATAGGGGCCTAACATGCCCCTCTCCTTCTGAAAAGCGTTGTCCTCAACGCTTGAGTAGTTCTGGATGCTTCTGTATAAAATTCTCATCCTCCCATGTGGAATCTTCAATGGATAAGTTCTTCTACTTGATGAGATACTCCGAAATTGATTGATTTCGTAGCTGTCCAGTTCTTGTTTTCGTGACTGCTTCCGGCTCCAATATGATTTTTCCTTCCTCGTCAAGTTCTGGCAATATTGTTTGAACTGGGAACTTGTTACCTATAACCTTCTTTAAACATGAAACATGGAAAATTGGGTGCACTCGGGAAGCTGCAGGAAGCTCCAATTTGTATGCCATAGTACCAATCTTTTGCAACACCTTGTATGGACCATAATACTTTGGTGATAATTTATTATCCTTCTTAGCTTGCTTGAGGGACATTTTTTTATATGGTTGTAGCCGTAGGAATAACCAATCACCTACATCAAAACTTCTTTCGCTGCGATGTTGATCTCCCTATTGTTTCATTCTATTTTGCGCCAACGTGAGGTTATCCTTTAAGAGTTGGATAACTTGTTGTTGATGCTCGATGCGATGTTCCACTTCTTGAACCTTAGAATTTTCTCTTAAATATGATGTGATGGATGGTGGATGATATCCACAAAATGCCATAAATGGGGTCATGTTTATCAGATACAAAGCAACGAAGATATCCTTCCAAACATTTGTTTACTATCTCAGTTTGCCCATCAGCTTGAGGATGATAAGATGAGCTATGAGCTAACTGAGTAACGAGACAAGAAAATAATTCTGTCCAAAAATTTCCAGTGAAAATGGGATCTCTGTCGCTTACAATAATCTTTGGGTTTCCATGTAGCTTTTAATTGTTTCCATAAATGCAGTAGAAACTGTATTGGCTTTAAATGGATGTGATAATGCACAAAAGTGTGCATACTTGGTAAGTCTGTCAACTACCACCATGATGACACTCTTTCCTTCAGACTTGGGTAAACCTGTGATAAAATCCATTGAAACCTCCTCCCAACGTTGGCTTGGAATAGATAAAGGTTGTAATAGATCTGGGGTCATAATTGTTTCAACTTTATTTTGTTGGCAAAATTTCACCACAAACTTTTGAATATCCGATTTAAGGCCATCCCAAAAAAATTCCTTCTTAAGCCTGTGGTATGTTTTTAAAAATCCTGAGTGCCCTCCTAAGGGAGAAGTGTGCAATTCCATAAGAATCTTTTGTTTGATTTGGGAATTATTACATAGGTATAAGCGATCTTTGTACCATAACGAATCATTTTTCCAGCTAAATGTATCAGATGTACTAGGATCTTGTTGTAACTTTCAAATGAGTGCCCACACTTCTTCGTCATTCTTCCATTCCTCCCTTGCTTCGTTTATCCAATTTGGTTGGATAATAGAAATGGCGCACAACAATGCTTCCACATCGTCATCCTTTGTTGAGAGTGCATCTGCCACAACATTTTGCTTCCCTTTTTTGTAGATGATTTCAAAGCCAACATCTTTGTGACCCATTTTTGTTGCTCTTCAGAGGACAATCTTTGTTCTAAAAATTATTTAAGACTATCATGATCCGTTTTTACCTTGAAATGTCTTTCCATCAGGCAGGGTCGCCATTTCTTAAGTGCATGTAGTATTGCCAACATTTCCTTCTCATAAATAGCTTTGTGTAAATACTTTCCCTTGATTGGACAACTTTCAAAAGCAATGGGTCTTTCATCTTGCATTAAAACAACACCAATTCCATTTCCTGAAGCATCACATTCCACAATAAAGGTTTTTGTGAAGTCTGACGTAGCTAAGATTGGTGCTTGGCACATTACCTTTTTAAGATGTTCAAAGGCCTTTGTTGCTTTTGGAGTCCATGAAAATGCATCTTTCTTCAATAATGTTGTTAGAGGTGCTGCTATTCTCCTATAATTCTTAAAAAACTTGCGATAATACCCCGTCCACTCGAGAAATCCTCACAAATGCTTTATAGATGTGGGGATTTTCCATTCCTTAATGGCTTTAGTTTTGCTAGGGTCTACCTTACCACCTTCATGAGATACAATATGACCAAGATATTCCACCTCTTGTACTCCAAAGAAACATTTGGAGTTTTTTCATATAATTGTTTCTCCTCCAATAGTTTGAGCAACCTGTCAACATGTTCAACATGATCCTTCCAAGACTTGCTGTAGATTAGCATATCATCAAAAAATACTAACACAAATTTTCTAAGGGTGGGTTTGAAAATGGAATTCATCAAACCTTGAAATGTAGAAGGTGCATTGGTAAGGTCAAAAGGCATGATCAAAAATTCATAATACCATCATGAGTTCTAAATGTTGTTTTCAGAATGTCTCCAGTCTTCATTTTGATTTGATGATATCCCGAATGAAGATCCAACTGGGTGAAGTAAATTGATCCATGCAATTCATCCAATAATTCATCAATGACAGGAATGGGAAATTTATCTTTAATAGTGAACTTGTTGAGCTCCCTATAATCCGGACATATGCACCATGATCCATCCTTCTTGTGCACCAATACTACTAGAGCAGAGAAAGAACTTTGACTAGGTTGAATTATACCAGCCTCTAGTATTTCTACAACCATACGTTCAATTTCACTCTTTTGGGCATAAGGATATCTGTACGACCTGATGTTTGGAGGAACACTTCCTGGAATAAAATGAATAGCATGATCATGATTACGAATATGTGGGAGACCTTTGGGAGTCTCAAATACCTTGGAATGATTGTCCAAGACTTTTTGGAGATCTGGAGAAAGAGATGATTTTGATGTGGGAACCTCTAGCGAACATAATTGTGCAATTACACCTCGTTGTTCCTTCTTTAGAAGCTTTGTCATACCATTAGAGCTGCTTATCTTTCCCGGTTTCCTTGCAATACCCCTCAATTCAACTTCCTTTCCTTCTGAACAAAATTTCATTAAAAGTTCTTGAAAATTAAAAGCTATTGTACCCAAGGATTGTAGCCATTGGACTCCTAGCACAACATCAACACCACCCATTGGAATGGAAAGCATTGGGCTATTCAATACATATTCTCCCATGGATATCTTGATATTATGGCACTTTCCAGAGCAATTTATGGTTCCTCCACTTGAAACCATCACTTGACACTTTGGTACAATGAATAAAATTATGGGTACTTCCTGAATCAATTAACACTATTACCTTTTTCTTCTTGATATGTCCTTCTATCTTGATAGTTTAAGGAGGGGTAATTCCAGCCAATGCATTACAAGATATGATCAAATTCATTTCTTCTTTCTCTAGGGTTTGTTCCTGGAGTATATCCTCTTCTTTTGACATTTCTTGTTCCTTTTCTTCCTCCTCTTCACAATCTATGTAGAATAATTTCTTCTCAGCACACTTATGATCTTTATTGTATTTGCTATCACAACTGTAACAAAGCCCTTTTGCTCTTTTTTCTTCCAATTGTTGTGGTGTCAACCTTGTAGGTTGTGGAAGGCTAGGGGCAACAACACTTCCATCTTTATAGTTGTGAGTGGTAGGCTTCCCGGTTGCCATAATTTTACTTTCCATTTTTCCTGCTAACCTGAATGCCTTCTCCAGTGAATCAGGTTCCCAAAGGCGAACTTCATGTTGGATATTATCCTTTAAAGTCCCTATGAACACATCAATCCTATGCTCCTCTGGAATATATTTTACCCTTATGTTCAATTTTTGGAAGTCCTCAATGTGCTCCATCATTGAACCCTTTTGTTTGAGATTTATCAATTGGCTAAAAAAGGTGTTGCTTTTTTTATCCTCATAATGTGCTATTATTTCTTTCGTAAAAATTGCCTAAGTGACAATTTGTTTACGAGAGCAAAGCCATCGATACCATACAAACTAATTTGGTTCCAAATATAAAGTTGCAATACATACCTTTTGTGCGTTTTGCACATTATGGAGATCAAAAAATTGCTCCATCTGTAGTATCCATGTTTCAGGATCCTTGCCATCAAACTTCCTCATATTGATTTTTGGAACATGGTGGGTCTTCATTCCAACATTAGAGTCTATGAAATCATGATTAACATTTCTTTTGTTCTCATCATGAGTTTCCTTTACTACCCTTTCACCATTAGTGACCATTTCTTGTAGCAACTTATTCAAATTTATCTTCAATTCTTCCATCTTATCATCCATGCCATTCATCTTAGCGTCTATGCCATCCATCTTAGTTTCCATGCCATCCATCTTAACTTGCATGCCATTTATATTAGCTTCCATGCCATTCATCTTGGCTTCATTTACCTTTAGTGAGAGTGAAATTTGTTGTACTTGGTCTTGTAATTTTGATACATCATGTTGCATTTATTCCTCTTCTTCACGAGTCATGCTAGAGCTTTTAGGTTGCTTACTAGGTGTTTCCATTTTCTTTCTTCGAGGCATTAATTAATGCTAATAATTCTTCACTATTCCCTTTGAATTCCTTCAAACTAATTTTTCAAACCAATCTTATGCAAAATTTAAAAAAAACTACACACCTTTTTTTCACTTTGTAAGAGCTCGATATTGAATCTGTTGTATCTCTGTAATTGCGGATCTCGAATATCTGAAATCTCATCTTGTGGTAGCCCTTTGAGTCCTCTTTCTAACCCTGCAAGTTTGATCAAGATTGGATTCTCCAAGGAAGAGTTATGCCAAATCTCCCATGGTGACCTGATTATAAACTAGTTCAGTAGAGCGAACTTGTATGATGTGCCACATGTCACTGTTTCGACCTTAGTACTTGAAATTGATACACAGAAAACTACAGGTCGTCCTATTTCTGAAACTTCTTATGAAATTTCAATATGATGCTCAAAACAAAATCTATGACGATTTTCCCCAGGTTACCTGTTTGGAATGTAATTCGGGAGTCTGCAAAAACCCTAACTTCCTCAGATCATCTCTCTGCAAATATAGCGAGAAAAGCTCTAAAATTCGGAAACAAAGTTTAGAATGATTTAGGTTCAAATGGGTTGTTTTTGTAGTTTCTGAAATGTCGTAGAAAAAATATTATAGTGAAAATTCCACGATGACCTGTTTGGAGCAGCGAAACCCTAGAATCCAAAGCTCTGATACCAAATGGTATGAAACCAACTCACAAAAGGATAGAAAAGATAGATCAACGCCTTAGAATTCAGCCTCTTGGAGGGGGAAACCTCTTTTACATTACACAAATGAACAATTCTTAGATTATACAAATGACTAAACCTCCCTTCTATATATAGGAGTCTAAGGGGTCACAATATAATCAAGCTGACATAACAGTAATAACATAAGGACACAAAAATAACAATAGTGGGTTTCTATGGGGCATATTAATAACAATATGGGGACAATAGGGGCACAATAATAACAGTAAGGGATACAATGACAATAGTAATGGGGGAATCACTAGTATTATAGGGGCCTAACATTTTTCCACATTGTAGTGTTTGTAATTAGTATAAACATTTAAATTTGAAAAAAAAAATTAATAATTTAAAAATTATAATTAAAAAAAATGTATTCAGTAATTAATGTCTACCTCATCCTTATTACATCCAGAAGTGCATTTGTATATTATTTAATACTCAATCTCAAATTAACAAATGTCCCTTTTAAAATAAAACTAAGTTAAAATAATGTTGGCTGTATGAATAATTTGAAAAAAAAAATTAATAATTAAAAAATTATAATTAAAAAAAATGTATTCAATAATTAATGTCTACCTCATTCCTTATTACATCTAGAAGTGCATTTGTAAATTCTTTAATACTCAATCTCAGATTGACAAATGTCCCTTTTAAAATAAAACTAAGCTAAAATAATGTTGGCTATAAGAATAATTTACTATTAGTACATATAATAATTTTAAAGATTTTGGTTAATTCTAATTTCATTCTTCCATTTAAAATTAAATTAAAATTTCATATGAAGGATTTCAAAGATAATTTGTATAAATTAATAGCAATAAATATTATTACGCCATAAGGCATTCCCTCGGGAAAGAACTCCCCCAACTACCACTTTTAACTCCCCGGGCTGCCACAAACTCCCCCAGCTGCCACTTTGTACTCTTGTGCACCATCAGATCCAATGTTAGACGATTGAAAGTTTTTCCACCATTAGATCCCATTGCTTTAACTTTAAACTGAATCTTGATTTGTGCAACCATTCAACTTGTTGATATTTATAATAGGTCATTAAGTTCCTTTCCTTGCCCTCTAAATAAGCAGATTGCTCTTGCAATTTTCATTTGTATTTTGAAGAGTCAGGAGGGTTTCTGGCTTAATTTTCATTTGTATTTTGAAGAGTCAAGAGGGTTTCAAGTGCAATTTTCATTTGTATTTTGAAGAGTCAGGAGGGTTTCAAGCGCACTCAAGGGTTTGAATTCTATTTGTAGCATTCTACTTATGAGATATGAGCATTGCGCGAGGTTCCCCTCGACTTTTCTTCGTGATAACCTTAACTTGGGTAAATATTTCATTAAGTGATGATCAATTAATTTTGTTTTGCTTGTTCTTGTCCCTGTCTAGTGGGAGGATTATATTGATTCATATATGGTAGAAGTCGGGTGGATTTCCAATGGTTATTTTCTGACGTTGGAGTACCTGGAGAATGGGAAAATTAGTTTCAGTTTTCACATACCCACGTTAGAACCAATGCTCACATTGGGGTTTCCTCTTCCGCCTCGCATCCTGTAGGAAATTGGCTTTCCATCGAAGTTCAATGACTTGATATGTGCCATCCTTCGACTAAAAGGTGACACTCAATGCTACAAGGTACTCCTCATAACATTTTATATCAAATCAAATCAAATGGAATATGTTGTCTATTTATTCATTCTTGGTGTAATTTAGAATTGGAACACAGAGGGTAGTGACATTTAGCATGGTTAATGCAGGCTGACAGGGCGCATGGAGAAGAAGCTTTGTCTGTATCGTGTTATATGAAAGACAATCCTGGAATAACATAGGAAGATGTTGTCAATCATATCATTTCCATGGTCAATGACTTAACCAAGGAACTAAATTGGGAGTTACTTAGACCCGACAGTAGTGTTCCCATCTCTTAAAAGACGCTTGTTTTTTACATTTGCAGATCTTTTCACTATGGTTACAAATACAGAGATAGCTTCAATGTTTCTAGCAATGAAATAAAGAATTTGGTGAGGAGAATTGTCGTTGAAACTATGACTTTGTAACCACATCTGAAATGTACAATAAGTTCCTATGTTTCTTATTTTGCTAACTAAACCTGGAGGTTTACTAAGGATCTCAGGTTTTTTGGTCAGCTAATAAAGATGTCCATATAATGATCTGGAGTAGGTGGTGGAGTTGATTGGGAGCATAGAAGATACCATATTATATTATAAAATATGTGACTTCATCTTATAAAATACGTCCATTCATGCCAGTGTGTTTTATTGGTTATATTCGATATCACTTCGATAGAGTGAGATAATCAATCTCGAGGATGGGGATAACGCTAAAAGCACGTAAATGTTAGCATCATATTAAATACACAATGCTTGGAGAATTTATATTCAGAAAATTGATTAAACATGAAAAAAGTAACATAATAAAATTAAAATAAACTCATAATACTGCATACTTTATATAAATATAAATGTTAATTTATTTAATTTTAAATTTTAAAATAAAAAACTATTATAACTAAAAATTATAATTTAATTAATAAGGATTTATATTTTAATCTTTGGGGATTTTTTTTAAGGAACCTCAAGGACATTGATGAGAATTTGGCCTCCCAATGGTAAGTTGCTTTAGCAATGAGACCTAACCAATTGATCTAACCCTCAAGGCTTCCCAATTATCATATATTTGTGGTGTTCCTTTGCAACATCTGGTACAATTGCTAATTTTATGCGTGTTGAAAAATATATATATTTTGTTTAACCTACACATTTTATTTTCAAACACGTTTTTATTGTATATATCTTCTTTTCCAGACATCTTTTACTTTATACACATTTTTAACTCTAAACACTTCTGGTTCCAAAGCTAAATAGATAAAAGTTTAAAATAAAATAAGAAAAAATTTAAAATAAAATAATATAACTCACAAACCACTTACCACTGACTTCTCTAAATTAATTACAATGGAAAATTAAAAGTAAAATTTTCAAAAATAAAAAATAAATTGTTTTTTAATTTACATAAAAATGCAAATATTCAACCTTCTCCCCCCTTCCCAAAATTAAACTAATCCACAGCCAAGGCAAAGGATATTGAGGGCATAGTCCACCGGGAATTAACCTAAATAATAAATAAATGGGCTTATGAAGCATGATCTCGATTTCCTTTGCACAGATATTCATATTTGCGTGTTTGAGTAACAGTGTGATTGACTATTTAAGTTTCGATGAATTTCACAACTGTGAACCAGTCGGCAGGGAATTCGGTGTTGAGTATGATATGTAAGGAATGGAGCTCTCAAATCAATTCATTTCATAGTTTACATTCATGACATTCATGAAGGAAAAATGGTAATAAATATACAGGAAAGTCCTCCTCATAAATAAGAAGCCCTGAGAAGGCCTTGAGAATTTTCAATATTGCCTTCAATGGACTCGTGAAAAGCCCATTATTTGAGGCGGAACTTAACCTGTTATAGATACAAGGGACTTACAACCACTTGTCACATTTATGTCTATTGAATTTTGATATGTGAAGGGAGGGACCTGCAAGTCGTAATTAGTGATCAAAGCGTTCTAGAAAACCAGGGACGTATAACAACTTGTGACATTGATTGAGCTTCCTGTTGAATTTAGAAGGGACTTATAACAAACGATATCTCATCTGTCTCCCTGTAAAAAGATTGACCTTAAACCAAAACCATATGCCTGAGCAGTCCGGACAAATCCGTGGAATGTGAGAGGAAACAACATGGCATTTTCTAATTATTATAGGTTATATTTTGATAAAAATTTCAAAAGAATTCTTCGTCAAAGTTAAAATGTGGTTTTTTATGGTATATATAGATTCAATACTTCATATTTTTTTGGGATTCTAGATAATTCATAAGTCAAACAATTCATAAATCAAACGACTCAAATTTATGATTCTAGCAAATCTTTATAGAAAAAGATTGTGACGAATTCCATAAAAAATATGTTCAGAAAAACTCCATAACAGGTAAACTATGCAACTCTGAGAAAGCAAGTACTCTTATTGGCACCACAATGAATCATCAGTTAACTTTCAGCAGCAGATGCAGATACTCGGTGATTAAAAAATGATCTCCATACAGTGTATCGCTCGTAATGGTTAAAAGAAGGAGCGAGCACTAGTTTGATTCCGCATTATTGTTCTCTGCAATTATTCTGTTCGTTTTCTTGGAAGAAACTAGTTGAAATCATCATGTCTCCACAGTCTCCATGCTTTAGAGTTCCCTGCAATTTCCTCCGTGTGTGTATTGCAGCGTTTGTTGCTCTTAATTTTTCACTTGTTTCGCTCTTGATGCTCATGGCCCTAACTCTGCCCTGCAATGGCCTATCCTTGGAGGGGAGGATTCTTTTCCAAATTAAGAAAACGGAATGGATTGATGAATTTGGTGCGCTCAGTGACTGGAATGAATCTGATGAAGATCCGTGCCTCTGGAATGGAGTACATTGCACAGAATTACCTAATTTTAGCAGGGTGGTCACAGAAGTGAATCTCACTCAAATGTTCATCCGTGGAAACCTGAGTTCTGTGATTTGTGGGCTTCAGAATCTAAGGACATTAGTCCTCAGATGGAACGAATTTGGAGGACCATTTCCAGATGGGCTATTGTTGTGCAAGCGTTTAGAGATTCTTGATTTGTCTCACAATCAATTCGTCGGAGTCTTGCCTAGTCATATATTTGAATTGCAGGAGTTGAAGTACTTGGATCTGAGCAGTGCCCACTTCTCCGGTCGAATTCCTCCCGGATTTGGCATGTTAAGCAAGATTGAGGTACTGCATTTGGCCTCTAATTTGCTCCACGGTACAATTCCTGCGTTCCTTGGGAATTTGACGAGTCTGGTAAGTTTGAATTTGAAGTTAAACCCATTTGCCCATGGTGAGATACCGGAGGAATTGGGTAAATTACAGAGGCTAAGGGTATTGGTTTTAACGGCATGCAATCTGGTTGGGAAAGTTCCGTCAACACTAGGTAATTTATCTGAGATGGGCTATATAGATCTTGGTAATAACCTGCTCTCAGGAAATATTCCAGAAAGTTTGATGGCTCTGCCGAAAATGTGGCAATTAGTGCTCACGTATAACAGACTTTCTGGACAAATTCCGTCCAATGTTGGAAAGCTCAAGAGCATGGAGATTTTGGATCTGTCACAGAATTTGCTCAGCGGGAGAATCCCAGAGAGGATTGGGAATTTGACATATTTGAAGAGATTGCTGCTATTTAGAAATCAGTTTTCGGGACCCATTCCTCCTCAGCTTGACCAGCTTCGATATCTGTACGACTTGAGGATTTTTGAAAACAAGCTCACTGGACTGTTGCCGCGGAATCTGGGATTGAATTCGAAGCTTGGCGGGTTAGACGCTTCATCCAACAAGCTATGGGGACCTATACCGCAGAATCTCTGCAAGGGTGGAATGCTTGAGGCTTTGTATGTTTCGTCCAATAATTTGAGTGGAACCCTTCCCCTGTCTCTGGCCTCTTGCATGACATTAGTGGCACTGGGTGTTGAGAAGAACCGGCTGAGCGGGAAAGTGCCTCTAGGCTTGTGGAGTTCTCCAAAGCTACAAGTGCTGCAGCTTTCTGACAACAGTTTTGAAGGTCTAATTCCTCTAGAGATCGCCAATTCAAATCTTTCGTGCTTGGATATCACCAAAAATCAATTCAGCGGAAGCATTCCTGCAGAAATTGGACAGCTTCGATTTCTGAGTATTTTGAAAGCATCCAAAAATAGATTGTCTGGAAGTATTCCGGAGGAGCTGACGGGGTTGAGTTTGCTGAGTATACTCTTCCTCGATCATAACTTGTTGTCTCTGGAAATACCCAAAAATATCATATCATGGCAAGCGCTCTCTGCTTTGAATATTTCAAATAATCAGCTCACAGGTTCGATTCCTGCAGCCTTGGGATCCCTTCAGAATCTGAAGATCATCGATTTTTCTAACAATCTGTTAGATGGGAGGATCCCTTTAGAATTGGGGAATCTAAGACCATATGTTCTTAATCTATCTGAGAACCAGCTATGTGGTGTTATTCCGCCTATTTTGAACAATGTGGCCTACAAAAATAGTTTTCTTGGTAATCAAGGGTTGTGTGGCGGTGGAGCTTTGGGATTACCAGACTGCCTTTTGAAAGCAGGGGAGCCTTGGCATATGTCGATATTTTTCCCAGGAATTCCGCTCTCTGCAGCTATAATCTGCGCCATTATAATATTCCGCCTGTATTATCTTACTGACGCCAGATTCTCCAAGGAAAAGTCCTCCACGCCATGGAATCAAGTATCGTTCCACGGGCTGAGATTCAACGAGTCGGAGATCACAAAAAAACTCACAGAGAACAATGTGATTGGCTCTGGAGGTAGCGGAACAGTATACAGGGTGATGTTGGATAGTGGAGAAGTGGTTGCTGTAAAGAAATTCTGCAGCAACGGACGAGGAAAGTTGGGGGCCCGGGCAGAGAAGGAATTCAATGCAGAGGTGGAGATGGTGGGCAGTAGGATGAGACATAACAACGTGGTGAAGCTTCTGTGCTGCATTTCAAGCAATGAGTGGAAGCTACTGGTCTACGAATTCGTGCCCAACGGCAACTTATTCGATTGCCTGAATGGTAACGGTAACGGCTCCTCCAGAGAATTGTTGCAGTGGCCTGTTCGTCATAAAGTTGCTGTAAGTGCCGCCCGTGGCCTGTGTTATATGCATCACGAATGCTTCCCTCCCATATTACACAGGGATATCAAATCAACCAACATCTTGTTGGATGCAGAGTTCGAGGCCAAAATCGCTGATTTTGGTGTGGCTACGATTCTTCGCAAGTTGGGCCAGGAGGATTCCCTATCCATGGTGGCTGGTTCTTATGGCTATTTCGCTCCAGGTGATTAAATCTTTCTAAGTTCAGATTCTGCATAGCATTAAGCTAAATTGTTTTTAATTTATGAATTATATACTAGTTGATTTATGGGAGGTTCAGTCTTTCTTAATGATTCTCAGGAGGGTGGGAGTCATTTGTGGGGGTATAATTACTGTTCCAAGAAATGTCCAAGTTTGCTAGCAGCATTCAAGATAGTTCTTCCATTTATCATTGAGGTCGCCTCGGCCCAGGCTAAACTTTGTTGATTTAAAAAAAATGGTTCATTTTGCTGAAATACTTGACTGTATGAATGCAATACAGAGTATGCATACACCATGAAAGTGAACGAGAAGAGTGACATATACAGTTTTGGGGTTGTGCTGTTGGAGCTTGTGACTGGTAAAAACCCCACACAGACACCTGACTCGGATATAGTTACGTTGATTAGGAAGCGAATTTGCAGCAACAAGGGAATGGAGATGTTGCTAGATAGCCGAATGGATGAGCGCTACAGAGCAGATATGGTGCGCGTGTTCAGAGTTGCCCTGCTGTGCACCGCCACTCTCCCATCTCGCAGACCTTCCATGAGAGAAGTAGTCGACTTATTGACCATGTCCAGTCCAGTAGAAGGGGGCTCCCAATCACGCTTGCTGCAGAAAAGCTCAACCCATCTCTAAAATTGAAAGAAGGGACGAATTAAAACTCCCATGACCATTCGCCATCAAAGATCGGAGAAGGGTAATCCGATAAGTTGGAGCCTGTCCCACATTGGATGCGCCGATTGTCTCCTACAGTGAAATTATGTAAGTTCTATTTAAGTCTATAGACTTCCTAGTTTCAGTAGCTTCTGATGTTATAGACCGGTATAAACAGCAAGTATAATTTCTGTAAAGTTTTTATATGTTTAAACGCTGTGGATAGGTGGACAAATATCTTTGTAATTGTTATTGTGTTTGTAATTGTTATTGTGTTACATTCAATGGTTATTGTGAATGTGATGTAACTTTACATTAAAAGAAGAGATGTTGTCATTGTAATTGTTATTGTGTTACGTTAAAATGGTTAAAATGGTTATTGTGAATGTGATGTAACTTAAAATGGTTATTGTGAATGTGATGTAACTTTACATTAAAAGAAGAGATGTCTTCGTTTTAAAAGAAGAAGAGATGTTGTCATTTTAAAAAAAAGAAGAAGAGATGTTGTCATTTTAAAAAAAGAGATGGTGTGATCTTGTCACAACTTTACATTAAAAAGAGGAGAAAGGTTGTCACAACTTCACATTAAAAATAAAAATAAAAAGTATGTTGTCATTGTAAAAAAATTGAAATATTGTTATAACGTTACATTAAAAAAGAAGAAATATTGTTATAACGTTACATTAACAAGAAGAGATGATGTCATTTAAAAAATATGTTGTCATTGTAAAAAATTGAAATATGGTTATAATGTTACATTAAAAAAAGAAGAGATGATGTCATTTAAAAAATATGTTGTCATTATAAAATATTGAAATATTGTTATAACGTTACATTAAAAAAGAAGAGATGATGTCATTTAAAAGAAGAGATGTTGTGATGTTATCACTATTTTACATAATTGAAAAGAAACACTCCTAATGATGTTTGTTACTTCACATTAAAAAAAGAGATGTTATCACAAAAGTTTACATTAAAAGAAATAAAATAATAACAATATTAAAAATGATAAAATAATAATAGTATTAAAAAATATTAAAAAATGTTGATAAAAGAAATAAAATAATAACAATGTTAAAAAATGATATAATAATAATATTAAAAATGTTAAAGAAAAAATATTTCTATGTTGATTGTAAACAAAATAATTCAATGTCTACTTTAAATAACATAGATAAGATGATTGATAGTAGAAAGTTCTAATTTCATTCCTAAGTTTAGCTTTCTATTTTTAGTATAAAGGAGATGTGTAATTCTTTCACCGTTCAACATGGAGATTACACATAACATCTAAAATAACATTGATAATACAATTTAGTGTAAAGGAGATGTGAAATCCATTCCATACTTGGCATGGAATTACATGAGGTATTTAAAAAGAAAATAGTAATAACAGAAAAAAATTAAGTGTCAACCATAAATAAAATATTATATATATATATATATATGTTATTTTTATTTTATTTTATTTTTATTTTTATTTTTATTTATTTATTTATTTATATTTATTTATTTATTTTAATTAATTAATTTATTTAATTTTTATTTTAATTTTTTTTATTATTATTATTATTATTATTATTATTTTTTTTTTTTTTCCAGATCCATATTACATTAAAAAGAGTCTTTTCGATAGAAATCACGTATGAGAAAATTTTGCCTACCTGTTTCAAACTAGCTAGTGTGGTTCAACCAGATGAAGATGCAGATCATGGCACAGGCTTGAATAGAGGGCGACGCAGAGACCAAAAGGTCATATAATGGCTAGTTTATGAAAATTAATATTTTAATAATATAAGAATTATATTTGATCTTAATAATCATTATTAAAATATTAATTTTAATCTTTTGGTCTCTACATCATCCTCTATTTAAGCATGTGCCATGATATGCATCTTCATTGATGATGAATCACACTAGTTGGTTCCAAAAGTGTCAGCGAAATTTTCTCCTATGTGATTTCTACATAAAAGACTCTTCTTAATAAAATATTTCATTTTCTATATTAAGTAACATAACTTCTCCTATGTGATTTCTACAGAAAAGACTCTTCTTAATAAAATATTTCATTTTCTATATTAAGTAACATAACTTCTCCTATGTGATTTCTACAGAAAAGACTCTTCTTAATAAAATATTTCATTTTCTATATTAAGTAACATAACTTTATATCAATTTTACATAAAGAGATAAATAAATTGAATGTAAAAAAGTCCTTATATTTTTAATTTTGCAATAATATTTCAATTTCCATATTAAACGACATGATTTTATATCTATTTTATCTATAGAGAAGATAAAAAAATCTAATGTAAAATAATTCTTATATTTTTACTTTTGTAACATAACTCTTATGTATTTCAATGTGAACTTTGAATAAAATATTTGAAGATAATGTTAACTAATATTATATATATATAATTTAATGTTCACAATAAACAAAATATTTCAATACTCATCTTATGCAAAATAATTTTATATGAATTTGATAAATGATCTCTAATTTAAGTTATGAGAGATGTGTAATTTCTTCCATGCTTAATATGGAATTGACATTAATAACAAATATAAATATGTGTGTGTGTGTGGGGGAAATTCTTTTTTACGCTCACACACACACACACACACACACACACATATATATATATATATATATATATATCCATCTTAAGCTCAAATCTATTAAGGGCCGAGAGGGATCAAAACTCTCAAGATGCAAACTTTTTTCAAGTTTCTATCTATACAGGTTAATTATAAAATAAAATATTATATTGATTAGATTTTTAATATTTTATTTAAAATATTATGTGTTATTATTACTATTTATTTATATAAATAAATTATTAAATTATGTTTTATATATTTAAAATTTATTAGTTTTACCTTCCATTGTAGTTATATAATCTCATATGATCATATTAAATGTACCAATTTTTTTTGTAAGTCAAAGTAAAAACCTTATATTACAATAGAATAAAAATTTACATCATAGTTTATTGGTCCGCCAGATTGAAACCATACTAGTTGTAGTAAAATATAGCCTTGTTCCAAAACTTAACCAAACTTGCCAAAAGGTTTTTATTTCTATGGTATTTCCTTGGCATATCAACAAAATTAACTTTTCTACTGCTACTTAACCATTTACAACTTGTTGGAGGTCTGTGTGAATATCTAAATTTCTCATCTAGACCTATAGACCTACCTATTATCCTATTACTATGATTTGGCCTACACAACCAATTGAAAAAATGTAACAAAATTAGACACATAAACATGATCATTTATCCAGGGACAATGATGGAGCCTCTGCCACACCTAATCCAAATGTAGGTGTAGTTTTCTCTATTGGAGTTGTTGAAGTAGTTAACCCCACTCTCGGCATTATTGATTGCTTACCACTAGCTCCAATTACCTCTCTAACATTGTATTTCGTTAATTGGGTCAGATCTCCATGTCCTTGCCCCAGTGTAATATCCAGGTTATGGATATATTTAAGGTAGATTGAAAATATTGTGTTCATATCTCCAATTCGATCATCCTGCAGGAGTTCTATGTTCACCACCATTTGGAGTGCCTCCTCGCCCCCCTGCTATCGTTGCTTGATTACCTTCATATGCAGTTGGTGTTCCATTTGACGCCAAATTCTCTCTTCCGCCTGCAACTTTCCCACTAAAGTCTTAACTTGTCATGCTGTCTCTAAATTTCTCTGGTAGACCATATGTCTAATTCGGGATTTCCCTGTGTCTATTATCCAGTTAATCTCCTCTTCGATTTTATTGTCCAATATGTACCTTCGCAGACGTGCCTCTTCATTTTCCTAGACTTCAATAACTTCTTTTCCTCGCTCTAGGACGATTGCATGATAGTTGACTGTTGCCTCCTTCGTTGCATCCTCCATTCTGGTTCTCTTTCTAGCTGTGGAGCTTTGAGCTTCCGCTTTCGACCTCCCCCTCGGCCTACCACCCCTATTTCTCCCCGTAATTGTTTTGGCTGTCACGGTTCTCTAATAAACAGGTTTTCTCTCGCTCCTTCTCCCCTTAATTTCATTCAAACTTATCGGTATGCATCCCATTCGACTCCCCTCCCTAGCATATAAAGGAAAAATCCAAAGTAGCACAATTCGCCTCGTCCTTTGGGTACCTTTCCTATCTATTTCTGACAACTTTCATTTACCAATGCGGTTGCAGTACAGTCATGCAAGAATGGGATTGTCTTCCTTCTCATTCGCCTCTGCATACGGTCTATGCAAGCCCATTATAGCTATAGTTTTGTTCCAGTACTATTTCACATTGTGTTTTGTCCTTCTCCACTTCTTCAATTGTCCTTTCCCATAAATTCCACCACCCAGTGGATGATTATGCGATTTTGGGTTCCACTCTTTCACATCATCTACCATTATGTCCTTCATATCTTAATCACACATATGTCCTTGATATTCCTTAATGCCTGAAACTTGTCCACTCATATTGATTATTAAACATTCCTTTCGTCAGGTGGGTTATTGCCTTCCTCCTGGCCCATCCTGTGCCCATCATGTTTCCCTTCTAACATGGATAGATCTCTCACTGCCAGTGCTTGAAAGTTGTCCTTTAGCTGTCCTTCCACCATTTCCTCCCAGTTCATTATAGTGATCACCCTAGTACTCTTGACCCCTTTGTTTGCCACTTTGTCTACCAACACATTGACCGAGCATCTGAATAAGTTAAACTCTATCATTTTCATCTCCTCCAAGTTATCCTTATTCCTTTGGACTATCTGGGCGAGACATCAATTCTTCGTGACTTTATTCATCAGGGTGCCACATTGTAGTCTACATGCCACTTGGATGGCTAATGCAGATTTTCCCTCCACTATTGCATTCACCTTTCTTTCCTTCTACAACATTTCCAATCCTTGCTCCAAGCCCTAGAAATCCATTTCATTATTTGTGGCTTGTCCCATATTGATGAAATATAACGTTTGGATTTTACACATCTAATCCCTAATTATTTCTCCGATGCCAACCTTGTTTGGGTTTCTCTTGGACACTCCAATGAAATTCAATTTCCATAAACCCTTCGGAGGATCATGCCACACTATAGTGCTTGTCCTTATATGACTTTCTCTGGTTCCGAGGATCCTATCCCTTAGGTAATCAAGGTAAAAAACTATAAATATTGCTTCCTGAGGGGATGGTTATTCCTCTGAGGTTTGGCATATTTTTCTACTTATGGTTTCCTTAAGTTGATGATGAATTTCTTCCATCATGCTTGCAATAGGGATCTTTTTGTCTTTGAAAATTCTACGGTTGCGTTCCTTCCAGATTGACCATAGGATAAATCTTGGAATTAGGTTCTAGGCCATGTTAACCACTTCATTCTTGGTATATTGCAACCACCATTGTTTAATTGTGTCTTGTATGTTTTCTTTATTTCTATTAGTTTGTCTGTAGATAATAGCCAACCAGTCCCATAGAGATTCTGTGTATCTACAAGTATTCAGTAGGTGGTTAATATTTTCTTCTTCCCTCTCACACAGGTAGCACCATGATGGACCTATCATTCCTCTCTTCATAAGAGTCTCCCATGTTAGCACGTTTCTATGCAAAATTAACCACATGAACATTTTGATTTTCGGTCAGTGAGAGGCTTCTCATAATTCGGCTAGTGAGAAGCCGCTAAGGTTTACCTTTGATATTTTTAGTTTGAAGGTAAACCTTGGCTTCCTTGAGGTTGAAATCGCCTCCTTCTCGTTGCCCCCATCGAAGTTGAACTTAGTCTTCATTTTCCAGGATTTGTCTTTTATTCAGTTCCTCTGTAATATCTTGAATGTCTAAATATTTTAGATTTTCCTAGGGGAGGATGTTTAGGTTCCATGTTCTCCACTTATTGCTTGCTAGTTTTGGAGCCCAAAATTTGTTGGGTTGTGTTATATTCTTTCCACGTAGTTAACAGGGGGTTTGAAGGGCACCCGTAACCCCACTTTATGGGGTCTGGGGCAGCGCCCCAGAAAATTTTGGTTTTGGACCCTATGTTAGGTTGGGCAGACCCACCTATGGTTTTGTGCATGATTTTCACACATGTTTTTTGGACGCAATGGTTTTTAGTCCATGGTATTGGATGTGATGGTTTTCGGTCCATGGTATTGGACGCGATGGTTTTCGGTCCATGGTATTGGATGCTTTAGCATGTATAAATATGTATTGTAACATTGAAAGGAACATAATGAAAAATCAAGCTGGTAGTCCCAGTTTTGGGATCCAAGGGAAAATCTCTATGTATATGTGTTTTATGTGTTATGATCTCGCATTGTTTAATTTATGTGTTTTAGAATTCGTATGTAGGTAATTTCTGTACGGGGTTAAAACCTACAAAATTGGTGGACTTCCTTATGCCCCTATCACTCCATGGCTTCCTGAAGACTCCAACATTCTGGTTTGTTTAACTTCGGTTGTTGTTTCCAAGAAGCCTCCCATAATTTAGCGTCCTTTCCATTTCTTACTTCCCAAAAGCTATGTTTTTTTATAATTTCTCTGTTGGTCCATGTTAGATTCCATATGGCTAACCCCGAGATTGAACCCATGAGCCTTACCAAGTATTTTAGTTGATAATTTGGGGTGTATTTATCTTTCCATAATTTCTCCTATGGCGTCTCCCCTCTTGTTAACCATTTCCACCATAATTTGGCTCCATTTACTTTGTTAATTATCTCAGGGTCTTGCAACCCAAGGCCACCTGTCTTCTTAGATTACAGATCGTGTTCCATGCCACCAGTGCCCATTTCCTTTTTTCCTCTACCCCTCACCACAAGAAGTTTCTTTGGACCTCTTTTATCTTTTGGAGCACTCCTTTAGGCACAGGAAGAACGAATAAGATGTATCCCTGGATAGCCTGAAGCACTGGATTTACTAACACCAATCTCCCTGATAAATTCAACACTCTCACTGTCCATATTTTGACCCTATCTTCTAGGTTGGACATTGATCCAGGTGGATGTTGGTGGCCACCCACCTATTCCACTTGGATCCCCACAACCGTCTCTTTCAGTTTTTCAATTTCCGTAATTGTAGCACAATTTACTATTTTTAGCAGTTTTTCGGGTCCTGAACTTCCTGAGCCGTTTTGAGGCCCTAAACGACGTTTTTTGGGAAATCTGGGAGTAACATGGGTCCATGGACTGATGTTGACCAGCCCAAAGTTGTAGTGCTTGGATAGATATTTCTAACGAGCTATTGTACGTGTCAAACGAAGATCGGGTGCTAAAGTTACGACCCCGGGAAGTTGATGTACCAAATTACCCAAAACGGGGCCCACAATTTGGCGTTTCATCTTCTAGGGTTAGGTTTTGGAATGTTAAGGGTTTTCCATTGTTTCTCAACAATAAATAGGCCTTTGAGCGTCATTGTAACACAGTTCAGAGGCATGTAGCCGCCACATCTCTTCTCAGAGATAAGCTACCATCGCCCTAGCTAGTTTATTTCCATTTTTGTTTGTAAGCATATTTCAGTTTTTTACATTAATGAAATAAAGTATTATTTCCACTACATCTTTTTGTATATGGTTATCTCTATATTTTGTTGCGTTCCTGTTTAAATCCAGATCAAACATAACCTTTCCCCGGTTGGACTTCTTCCAGGTTTGTGTCGTTAAGGGCACTCCTAGATACCTAGAAGGGAGGGATTTCCTCTGGAAGCCCAAGATAGCTGAAATATTTCTCTGGATAACAATGTGAGAGTTGAAAAATAAAATCATAGACTTTGACAAGTTTAACTCCATATGTGATGCCTTCATGAAGGTATCCAAAATGGTTTTGAAATTGCGGGCCTCCTTTACCATAGGAATGCCATGCAATATGGTGTCATCCACAAATTGTTGATGAGTGGTCACCTAGCGTTTTCATGTAGCTTCAATCCTATAATATCCCCTTCTCTATTAGTCGCTCCAATCACTCTCCCAATTCCTTCCATCATTGAGATAAACATGAATGGAGATAATGGGTCCCCTTGTCAAATTCCTTTGGATGGGAAAAACGGTTTTGATGGGGCTCCATTAAGAAGAATTAAAACACTGGGTGATGATACCATTGCCATGATCTAATTGATCCACTGGCAATCAAAGCTAAATGCTTGTAACTCTGCTTCCATGTGTTTCCAATTGATCTTATGATAATATTTAGATAATTCTAACTGCATTAACATACCATCCTTTTTTTGGGTCTTCAATGAGTGAGCCACTTCGTGTGCCAAGATTATATTGTCCAAGATCTGTGTTCCCTCCACATAACATGATTGTTCCTCCAAGATCAGATATGGAAGAATTGTTTTCATTCGATTAGCTGCTATTTTGGATATGGTTTTATAAACAATGTTGCATAGAGCTATAGGCCTGAACTTTTTAGGGGTACTTGACAGTTCTTCCTTGGGGATAAGGGATATAAATGTTTAATTCATAGCTTTAAGAACTATTTCTGATTCTTGGGAGTCATCCACCACCTCGTATATATCATTTTTTACAGTTTCCCATCAAGCTTTGAAGAAGTCTATAGTAGATCCATCTGGTCCAGGGGCTTTCCCATTTGCCATTTCATTCAATGTCAAAGCCACTTCCTCCATGGAGACTTACTTGTTTAGGTTTTTGTTGTGTTCCTCAGTAAGCACCTTTGTGTTATGCCTCACAATCCTTTATATGTCTTCTCCTCTCTCCACTTAGGGCTCTTTAGCTATCTTTTGAAAGTGTTGGACCAGGATCTCCTCAATGACTTGATGAGACTCAAAGGTTTTCCATCTCTCATCCTTTATTATAAGGATTTTGTTGGATTTTTTATGCTCAATTGTTGATCGGTGAATTTTTTTTGTGTTTTTGTCCCCCTCCCTGAGCCTAGCACTCAAGATTTATGCCTCCATAGGATTTCCTCTTGTTTACATCTATCATCCCACTTCTTTAGTAATTCCATTTCCTCTTCTTTTCTCCCCTCTGAGTACCCATTAGAGATCAACCCTTGTTGCAGTGCTTCCATTTTCTGTTCTAGTTCCTTTTTCACCTGAAAGATGTTTCCAAATTCCATCTTATTCCACTACTTTAGTTTCACCTTAATGTGTTTTAGCATTTCTCGTAGGGTGTACATCTTTGATCCTCTATCTGGGAACCTTTCCTTCCACCATGTTTTGATATTCTCCATGAGGTTAGGGTGCTCTAACCAGAATGCTTCAAATCTAAAGGGCCTATTTATGGGAGTTCTCGCCAACTACATCATTAACAACACTGGTTAATGGTCAGATCCCCCATAGGAAAGGATATTTGTTTCCACATCTACCTCTCTCATCAGTAAATATTTCGATATTAAAAACATGTCAAGCCAGGATGCCACTTGATGTTGCCTTCCCCGCTTATTACTCCAAGTGAAGCATCCATTCACAGTTTCCATATCAATAAGTTTGGTCTCCTCAATGAATTCCTTAAATGCTTTAGAATCTTTGTCTACTCTTCTTTGGCCACCTTTTTTATTTGATAGAGAAGTTATCATATTGAAATCCCCGCCCACCACCTAGGGGAGGTGCCCTTTCCTGCTTTTTATCTTCTTTAGATCTTGCAATAACTTGATCTTCTCCTCGAGTCTTTAAGGCCCACACACATTAGTAAACACCATTATGCTAGGGGTTTCTATAACCTACATTTCTACAGATAGGTATGATCTATTGGCTTTAGAATCCAAAAGTATCAACGATTGGGGGTTCGAGCAGATGGCTAATCCCCTTGCCAAGCCCTGTGCTTCCACCTCCACTGAACCAAACCTTCTTCCTAGTTTCCTACTTAACTCATTTATTTTTCCTACTGAGCATTTTTAATCTTGTAAAAAAGAGATAACAAGTTGTTCCATTTTAATCTTTTTATTTAATTTTCTTTGTTTCCTAAGGCTACTAATGCCTTTGATATTCTGATGAGTGCCAGTATTGTAGCAAGGATGCTGCAACTCCTGGGCTACCAGATTTACTTATCAACCTGGGGTTCGTACAAACTTGGAGGTGACAGTGCTATATGCACAAGTAAAAGTGAAGGTCCTGCCTGTTGTCACTGTTTATCTGGCGAGAGACCCCAGGGGTTCCAAGCCAGAATTCTATAGAGTTAGAAGAAGCTTGATTCTTTGATGGAAGAAGAGAAAATCTATTCTAAGAGAGCTACTCTACTGCAATAATGAAGAAAACAACATGTAATGCTAAATCACACCATATCCTAATTAACCATTTAAACAACTATGATAAGTAGAATTTCTAAATAAACACTAACCTAATGCTGCTATCTAAGTTATAGAAGTAAAGAGCATCAAACCAAACTAACGCGTAAGCAAGGAAACTAAACTAAATCTGTTTTCACTCTTTTGGTATTTTTGGTAAAATCAAGCATGCAATTTAATTATTCTTGTGGACGTGACAGGTGGATGAAAGATGGTTGAGGATGCTAGAAGGTCTATGGAGTGTTTGGATAGTGTGGTGTGCGTTGAGTAATTGAATTATAAACTGTGTGTGGATTAGAGTAATTCTGCATAACATAAGTGTGCAGGGAATTCAAAAAGAATCTGAGAGAGAGGATAGTGCTCAGAGAAGTATTGCGCTGATCGGGCAATTTTGGAGTCTAATTGAATATGTTAGAGTCAGTCTTTGCAGCCTTCCACCAACGATCAAACATGCTATTACAAAGTGGTATTAGGGTGTCAAAGTCAAATTTTGTCATTTCAATGAGTCTTCAAGTAAAATTTGGTCACTTGGTACTAGGTCTAGGATTGTTTTCACTCCTTCCAAAGTTTTCCAAATATTGGTCCATGTCACTATCTACTGAGTGTACCATCATTCAAAGAGTTTTCATCATTATTTCAAGTTCTAATGGGTCATTTTACACCTTGTTTGTGCTTCAGTTGTGCTTAGGTAAGGCTCATTTCCCTCTCTTAGGGTTTTGAAGGTAATTTTCCTTGGATGGTCAAATCATCAACAAAACTTGTATCCTAATGCTCATACAGCTTCCCCTACCCTTAAAATACCTTCTTAAACACTTTCCATCACTGATATCCCTTAAATTCATCATTTTCCCACAAACCCTAGCCTATTGCTACAATTTGACACTTTTCTAGGTTAGGCCTATGTTTTCCCCTTTTGGACCCCTTTCCCTCACTCAATATTTGAAATTCCACTTTCCCCCGACTTCCTAACAACCCTCCCTACTTCCAAATTTTTTTCTCAAGAAATTAGAAGCCCCTCATCCCCTTCATTTCCCTTCATTTCTACCAATCCGCTATTCCACACATCGGGATAGGTTTTATTCAAATGATGTTTCTGAGCAAGAAAAGATGAAATTGACAAAAGTGAGATATTTTTTTGTCCATCATAGACTCAAGAAGAAAAACCTCCTTCCTTTTTTATACAGGTCTCATGGTTTGGGAGAAATGTCCAAAACATCATTTGCCTCAGGAGAGTTGTTGCACTTTTGGAGTGACTTTGGGAAAATCATTATTTCTCCTAGCTCGAATGTCCAAAAGACTTGCTTGATGAGTCAAATGATAACTAGACACAAAGAGATTTCCAATGAACTATCATGAACTCAATTTGGAGTTGAGGGAGACCTTCAAAAGTTGACTGGAACAACACTCTGCATTTTGGCAGCCTCATTCTTCACATTTTGACCAGTCTTGGGAGATGGAGCTTTTGACAAGGCAAATGAGCTCCAAATTAAAAAATTCAAGAGGTTCTGGAAAGTATACTTGACAAGATTTCCAACGAGCTATCCCATGTCCAATTTGGAAACTGGGAAAACCTTCAAAAGTGGCCTGCAAAAAGCACTATGCGTTTCCTCTTGGCCCTGCGCACTTCCTTGATTAATTTATTTATCAGTCCACTGGTTAAACGTGCAGGGCCCTAGGCATTGCGAACTTTTTTTGGGGCACTTTTTGGAGAAATGGCCACCACCATTAGATTCAGAAGGCCATGTACATGTAGGAAAACCATGTTTCTAGATGTAAAAGTCAGATTTGCTAGGTGAAAAGGCCAAAAAACCACCAAAATTTCATGTTTCTGCCTGTTTTTTGAGCCTGGCGCTATGCGTTTGAGCAGTCCCAGGAGATTAAAATTTTGGAGGAACAAATCAAGCTCAAATTGGAAACCAAGGGCAGTTTTGGAAACTAGACTAAACAAGCTTTCCAATGAGCTATCATGAGCCAGATTTGGAGGTCGGGAAGGTAGTGAAAAATCAGGTGGAAGTTGGCACTATGCACTCCCTTCAGGCGCTGTACGTTTGACAATGGCGCTGCGCACTTGATAGATTGCCTATTTTTTCACTGTTTCTTTTAGAATTTACTTTTCGCCTATGCGATTTTGATCTTTTCACGATGACATGTAAAATCATGATGTAATTAATGTATATTTTGATTACCTAGGGTAGATACATCAGGTAAATGGCCTAGGTGGCATGTAATGAATCAATTTATATCATCTTAGGGATGAGTTAGTATGACCTCCCTAGTCTTTAGCTTTCAGTTCACTTTGTTGTGCAACTGCTCCTCCTCTCATGGATTCAACCCCTGAGGCTAGGATGGGCTGTTTTGATGCCTATATTATGTATTTTCTTAGACATTTGTTGAGGTTGGACTCACTTGGATGCTCAAAGCTTGATTGTACATCATTGTAAGAAGTTTGGCAAGGAGATTAATAGGATTTGCAACTATTTTTATGGGATCCCTGTGGTATGGAGTTTTAGCACAATTTCTTCTTTTGTAATCATTTTTTACATGTTTTATGTATGACATCATCCATTTCATTGCTTCTTATTGTATGTTATCAAGTTTGATAGGTAGAATCCGTTGTAACAGTGCTCTGCCTTGGGATATCATTCAATATTTCATGTTTTCTACTGTTTGAGAATGATTCATGATTGTCACATGTACTCCTCAGCTCCTCATCAGTCTTAAACACCTCACACCATCAAGCCTAAAGTGCTAAAGCCTATACCTACTTTGCCCCATAGAGCACCTTGCATTTCTGACCTAATTTCCTAGACCTAAACTGCCCAGCTCCATCTGATCCAGCAAAACACCAACAAATTCAATCAAAACCTTTCAAGCTACTATACCTAGCCTAAAATCCTTTACCTAATCCAGTCATCTCGACTAAGATCCTTGTGGAGAGAGCCCTTTCCTGACCTAGTAGGGCTAGCTACTAGGCTGAGCTTGGTTTATGGTTACCCTGTAATTGCCTCCCTTCAGCTTGAGGTCAATCTAGGTGATAAAATAGTGGTGACCATATTGGGGAACGTAGTTTTATGTTCCTCAACAAATTGTATCAAGTTCAGATCTGATTGTTGATGGTGAACAGTACTCAGATGCATGCGAAGGCTGAAATCATTCACCTGGCGACTCCAGTGTTGAAAAATCCCAAGGTTCAGAATTTTTATGGCAACTCCACTCTTCAAGCACCAGTATCCAGAAGACTTTCTTGGTGAACTCATTGTTATCAAAATGGATATGTTGGCTCAAAGGTATGCTCCCATGAGCCAAGATCACATTCCATGTTTCCCAAATAAAATTCCTAAGGTAGATTAGCAAAGGAATTTGCCTATGTTTAAAGATGATGATAGGAATGATGCTGCTTTACATCTGGTTAGACTTCACATGCATACTCGAAAGTTGAAGGTTGATTTTCCTGAAGACTGCTTGATGAAGATATTCATGGCCACTTTGAAAGGTGAAGCCCGATTTTGGTATGAAAGTTTGCCACCTGCTTGTCCATCATTAATATTAGTTCAGAACTGTTGTAAACATGTTTATAGTTTTATGGAAAATTCTAAGAAAGTTTATGAAGATGATGACTTCATGGATGATGAGATCATGGAAGACCTATATGAAAATCCATTTTAGTAGCATAAAGAGAGCTTAGAGGATACTTATCAAGATGTTCAGGAAAATTTGTAGCAGGTTCAAGATCTTAGTACAATTGAAAATGATGGAAGACAAGGTTTTATTTCATATCTGCTCATAACAGAAGACAGTATGCAGGAAAATCAAGTTCCAATTTCAGATTGTGATAAAGTCAAGTTGGCTATTTCAGATCTAGATTCAGATTGTGATGATGAAGAGTACCTTGTTCTGAATGCCATGAAGGAGAGCTCTGTTGTTGCGATCATCTAGAATGAAGAAAACAAAGTTATGGATCCAAGTGTTTTCATTTTATTAGAACGAAGCCTTCACGAGGAGGTAATCCAGTCATTTTATGAAAAACAAGACGAGATCTTTGTTCAAGTAAGTGAAAAATCTTCTTTGGATAACTCAGTGGTAAATGATAGAAGTGTCAGTTTTGAGTTTCAAGAACTATCTAAAGTTTTCCCTCGTATGACTGATGAGTGCGATAAGAAACATGACAATCTAGTTGCCATGTCATATGAAGATGACCAACAATGTATTCAAATTTCAGAAGACCAGGGAATTGAGGACTGTCATTCAGATTTTTCTTCTCATATTTCATGTTTTGAATTGTTATTTCAAGAAGACAATTATTGTTTTAGAAAAAGAAAACAAAAAGTATTATCTCCTCTATCTAAAGATGAGATAGATCAACTCCTGAAAGGTCATTTTATAGCCCAAGCTAATGCAGGTTTGTAGTGTTCACATCATCAAGAAGGTGTTAGTGAAGCTTCTTCCACTTTTGAAAATGAGGACAGTCTTGAAATTGGATTTATAGATCAGCGAACCCATATTGTTTTCTTTCATGAAGATGATAGGGCTGTCAAGTTTGATAATTTTGAAGAATGTTTTCTGTTTAAGAATGACTTAGACTATGAAATTGAGGAGTATGAGCTTGAGAGAGACAGTATGCCAGAAATTGTGTCAGAATTTCTCATGCTCGAGGAATTTACAACTAACACTTAGATAGCAAAAGCTTATACTTCTCTATGCCTTCCTATCAATTAGCAACCAACTGTTCTTTCAGATCAAAATGAAGGAAGTACTTGTCTTTTTGCTGCTGGATCACAAGACAAGCTAGTGCTTCAGGATTTTCAAGATCCCTTCGCCATTCTTTTGCAAGCATTCGAGAAGATGAATGTTGCCTGGTTCATTAACATAAGCCTTCGTTTCAGTTGTTATTGTGAGTTGCCTACATGTACATCGTTCTGCCTGCTTGAGGAAAGTGAGAGTAGAATTTTAGTGAGTAGCCATCTACTAGATTGGTTACATTGGAAGGTTCACTTCACATGATTATACATATTTCTTTAGTAGGCAGGTGGTTGTCATTAGTATTTGAAGCCCTCAAATCTCAATGGTCTACTGCCATTAATAAGTTTTGTAAGTCTTGAGTCTTGAGTCAATTTCAAGTCAGTTTCGAGTCAGTTTGTGTCTTTGACTCATTAGTATTCAGTCATGTATTTCAGATTGAGTTTTTTTTACTCCATGCCCAATGGATAAGGCTACTTGGTCTACGGTGTTCTTGGCACCTCTAAGGAGCTACCATCCCCAATGGAGCCAATGTTAGAGTCAGTGTTTGCAGCCTTCCACCAGCGATCAAACATGCTCTTATAAAGTGGTCTTAGGGTGTCAAAGTCAAATTTTGTCATTTCAGTGAGTCTTCAAGTAAAATTTGGTCACTAGGTATTAGGTCTAGGATTGTTTTCACTCCTTCCAAAGTTTTCCAAATATTGGTCCATGTCACCATTCAGCTGAGTGTACCATCATTCAAAGATTTGTCATCATTATTTCAAGTTCCAATGGGTCATTTTACACCTTGTTTGTGCTTCAGTTGTGCTTAGGTAAGGCTCATTTCCCTCTCCTAGGGTTTTGAAGGTAATTTTCCTTGGATGGTCAAATCATCAACAAAACTTGTATCTTGATGCTCATACACCTTCCCCTACCCTTAAAATACCTTCTTAAACACTTTCCATCACCAATATCCCTTAAATTCATCATTTTCCCACAAACACTAGCCCATTGCTATACTTTGACACTTTTCTAGGTTAGGCCTGTGTTTTTCCCTTTTGGGCCCCTTCCCCTCACTCAATCTTTGAAATTCCACTTTCCCCTGCTTCCTATCATCCCTCCCTACTTCCAAAAAATTTTCTCAAGAAATTAGAAAACCCTCATCCCCTTCATTTCCCTTCATTTCTACAATCCCCTATTCCACACATTGGGATAGGTTTTATTAAAATGATGTTTCTAAGCAAGAAAATATGAATTTGACAAAAGTGAGATAGGTTTTTGTCCATCATAGACTCAAGAATAAAATCCCCCTTCCGTTTTTACACAAGTCTCATAGTTTGGGAGAAATGTCTGAAACATCATTTTCCTTAGGAGAGTTGCTACACTTCTAGAGTGACTTTGGGAAAATCACGATTTCTCCTAGTTGGAAGGTCCAAAAGATTTTTTTGATGAGTCGCATGATAACTAGACATAGAGATCTTTCCAATGAGTTGTCATGAACTCAATTTGGAATTGAGGAAGACCTCCAATAGTTGACTGGAACATCACTCTGCATTTTGGCAGCCTCATTCTTCACATTTTGACCAGTCTTGGGAGATTGAGCTTTTGATAGGGCAAATGAGCTCCAAATTGAAAAATTCAAGATGTTCTGGAAAGTATACTTGACAAGATTTCCAAAGAGCCATCCCAAACCCAATTTGGACACTAGGAAGGCCTCCAAAAGCGGCCTGCGAAAAATGTTGCGCGTTTCCTCTTAGTGTTGCGCACTTCCTTCAGTGATTTATTTATCAGTCCACTGGTAGCATTGTGCACTTTTTTGGGGCACTCTTTGGAGAACTGGCCACCACCATTGGATTCAGAAGGCCATGTACATGTAGGAAAACCATGTTTCCAGGTGTAAAAGTCAAATTTTCTAGGTGAAAAGGCCAAAAAACCACCAAAATTTCATGTTTCTGCCTGTTTTTTGAGCCTGGCGTTGCACGTTTGAGCAGTCTTGGGAGATTGAAATTTTGGAGGGTCAAATCAATCTCAAATTAGAAACCAAGGGAAGTTTTGGAAACTAGACAAAACAAGCTTTCCAATGAGCTATCATGAGCCAGATTTGGAGGTCAGGAAGGCAGTCAAAAATCAGCTGGAAGTTGGCGCTGCGCACTCCCTTCAGGCGCTGCGCGTTTGACACTAGCGCTACGCACTTGACAGATTGCCTATTTTTTCATTGTTTCTTCTAGAATTTACTTTTCACCTATGGGATTTTGATCTTTTCACTGATGAAATGTAAAATCATGATGTAATTAATGTATATTTTGGTTACCTAGGGTAGATATATCAGGTAAATGGCCTAGGTGGCATGTAATGAATCAGTTTGCATCATCTTAGGGATGAGTCAGTTTGACCTCCCTAATCTTTAGCTTTCAATTCAGTTTGTTGTGCAACTGCTCCTCCTCTCATGGATTCAACCCCTAAGGCTAGGATGGTCTGTTTTGATGCCTATATTATGTATTTTCTTAGACATTTGTTGAGGTTGGATTCACTTGGATGCTCAGAGCTTGATTGTACACTATTGTAAGCAGTTTGGCAAGGAGATTAATAAGATTTGCAACTATTTTTATGGGATCCCTGTGGTATGGAGTTTTAGCACAATTTCTTCTTTTGTAATCATTTGTTTACATGTTTTATGTATGCTATAATCCATTTCAATTCTTCTTATTGAATGTTATCAAGTTTGATAGGTAGAATCCATTGTAACAGTGCTATGCCTTGGGAAATCATTCAATATTTCATGTTTTCTAATGTTTGAGAAGGATCCATGATTGTCACATGCCCTCCTCAGCTCCTCATCATTATTAAACACCTCACACCATCAAGCCTAAAGTGCTAAAGCCTATACCTACCTTGCCCCATAGAACACCTTGCATTTCTGACCTAATTTCCTAGACCTAAACAGCCCAGCTCCATCTGATCCAGCAAACACCAACAAATTCATTCAAAACCTTTCGAGCTACTATACCTAACCTAAAATCCGTTACCTGATCCAGTCATCTTGACTGAGATCCTTGCTTAGAGAGCCCTCTCCTGACCTAGTAGGGCTAACTACTAGGCTGAGCTTGGTTTGTGGTTACCCTGTAATTGCCTCCCTTCAGCCTGAGGTCAATCTAGGTGATAACATAGTGGCGACCATACCGGGGAACATAGTTTTATGTTCCTAAACAAATTGTATCAAGTTCAGATCTGATTGTTAATGGTGAACAATAGTCAGATGCATGCAAAGGCTGAATTCATTCACTTGGTGACTCCAGTGTCGAAAAATCCCAAGGTTCAGAAATTTTATGGCAACTCCACTCTTCAAGAACCAGTATGTTGAAGAATTTCTTAGTGAACTCATTGTTATCAAAATGGATTCGTTGGCTCGAAGGTATGATCCCATGAGCCAAGATCACATTCCAGGTTTCCCAAATAAAATTCTTAAGGTAGATTGGCAAAGGAATTTGCCTATGTTTAAAGATGATGATAGGAATGATGCTACTTTACATTTGGTTAGATTTCACATGCATACTTGCAAGTTGAAGGTTGATTTTCTTGAAGACTACTTGATGAAGATATTCATGGCCACTCTGGAAGGTGAAGCCCGATTTTGGTATGAAAGTTTTCCGCCTGCTTGTATTTACTGTTTAAAGGATTTTCATACCCTTTTCTTTGAAAGGTATAAAGAATCTTGTCCATCCTTTATATTAGTTCAGAACTGTTGTAAACATGTTTATAGTTTTATTGAAAATCTTGAGAAAATTTATGAAGATGATGACTTCATGGATGATGAGATCACGAAATCCTGTATGAAAATCCATTTCAGCAACATAAAGAGAGGTTAGAGGATACTTATCAAGATGCTAAGGAAAATTTGTAGTAGGTTCAATATCTTAGTACAATTGAAAATGATGGAAGACAAGGTCTTATTTTAGATCTGCTCATAGCAGAAGACAGTATGCAGGAAAATCAAGTTCCAATTTCATATTGTGATAAAGTCAAGTTGGCTATTTCAGATCTAGATTCAGATCGTGATGATGAAGAGTACCTTGTTCTGAATCCCATGAAGGAGAGCTCTATTGTTGAGATCATCTGGAATGAAGAAAACAAAGTTATTGACCCAAGTGTTTTCATTTCATTAGAACAAAGCCTTCACGAGGAGGTAATCTAGTCATTTTATGAAAAACAAGACGAGATCTTTGTTCAAGTAAGTGAAAAATCTTCTTTGGATAACTCAGTGGTAAATGATAGAAGTGTCAGTTTTGAGTTTCAAGAACTATCTGAAGTTTTCCCTCGTATGACTGATGAGTGTGATAAGAAACATGAAAATCTAGTTGCCATGTCATATGAAGATGACCAACAATGTATTCAAATTTCAGAAGACCAGGGAATTAAGGACTGTCATTTAGATTTTTCTTCTCATATTTCATGTTTTGAATTGTTATTTCAAGAAGACAATTATTGTTTTAGCAAAAGAAAACAAAAAGTATTATCTCCTCTATCTGAAGATGAGATAGATCAACTCCTGAAAGGTCATGTTACAGCGCAAGCTAATGATGGTTTGCAGTGTTCACATTGTCAAGAAGGTGTTAGTGAAGCTTCTTCCACTTTTGAAAATGAGGATAGTCTTGAAATTAGATTTATAGATCATCGAATAGATATTGTTTTCTTTCATGAAGATGATAGGGCTGTCAAGTTTGATAATTTTGAAGAATGTTTTCTGTTTAAGAATGATTTAGATTATGAAATTGAGGAGTATGAGCTTGAGAGAGACAGTATGCTAGAAATCGCGTCAGAATTTCTCATGCTTGAGGAATTTACAACCAACACTTAGATAGTAGAAGCTTATACTTCTCTATGCCTTCCTATCAATCAGCGACCAACTGTTCTTTCAAATCAGAATGAAGGAAGTACTTGTATTTTTGTTGCTGGATCATAAGACAAGCTAGTGCTTCAGGAGATAGATCAACTCCTGAAAGGTCATGTTATAACGCAAGCTAATGATGGTTTGCAGTGTTCACATTGTCAAGAAGGTGTTAGTGAAGCTTCTTCCACTTTTGAAAATGAGGACAGTCTTGAAATTAGATTTATAGATCATCGAATAGATATTGTTTTCTTTCATGAAGATGATAGGGCTGTCAAGTTTGATAATTTTGAAGAATGTTTTCTGTTTAAGAATGATTTAGATTATGAAATTGAGGAGTATGAGCTTGAGAGAGACAGTATGCTAGAAATCGCGTCAGAATTTCTCATGCTTGAGGAATTTACAGCCAACACTTAGATAGTAGAAGCTTATACTTCTCTATGCCTTCCTATCAATCAGCGACCAACTGTTCTTTCAAATCAGAATGAAGGAAGTACTTGTATTTTTGCTGCTGGATCATAAGACAAGCTAGTGCTTCAGGATTTTCAAGATCCCTTCGCCATTCTTTTGCAAACATTCGAGAAGATGAATGTTTCCTGGTTCGTTAGCATTAGCCTTGGTTTTAGTTGTTATGGTGAGTTGCCTACATGTACATCGTTCTGCCTGCTTGAGGAAAGTGAGAGCAAAATTTCAGTGAGTAGCCATCTGCTGAATTGGTTACATTGGAAGGTTCACTTCACATGATTGTACATATTTCTTCAGTAGGTAGGTGGTTGTCATCAGTATTTGAAGCCCTCAAATCTCAATGGTCCGGTGCCATTAATAAGTTTTGTAAGTACTTGTGTCAACTAAGTAAGTCTTGAGTCTCTCTCTCTCTTTTTTTTTTTTTTTTTCAGTCAATTTCAAGTCAGTTTCGAGTCAGTTTGTGTCTTTGACTCATTAGTATTTAGTCATGTATTTCAGATTGAGTTTTTTTTACTCCATAACCAAAGGATAAGGCTACTTGGTCTATAGTGTTCTTGACACCTCCAAGGAGCTACCATCCCCAATGGAGCCAATGTTAGAGTTAGTCTTTGCAGCCTTCCACCAGTGATCAAACATGCTCTTACAAAGTGGTCTTAGGGTGTCAAAGTCAAATTTTGTCATTTCAGTGAGTCTTCAAGTAAAATTTGGTCACTAGGTATTAGGTCTAGGATTGTTTTCACTCCTTCCAAAGTTTTCCAAATATTAGTCCATGTCACCATTCGGCTGAGTGTACCATCATTCAAAGAGTTGTCATCATTATTTCAAGTTCCAATGGGTCATTTTACACCTTGTTTGTGCTTCAGTTGTGCTTAGGTAAGGCTCATTTCCCTCTCCTAGGGTTTTGAAGGTAATTTTCCTTGGATGGTCAAATCATCAACAAAACTTGTATCCTGATGCTCATACACCTTCCCCTACCCTTAAAATACCTTCTTAAACACTTTCCATCACTGATATCCCTTAAATTCATCATTTTCCCACAAACCCTAGCCTATTGCTACAATTTGACACTTTTCTAGGTTAGGCCTGTGTTTTGCCCTTTTGGACCCCTTCCCCTCACTCAATCTTTGAAATTCCACTTTTCCCTGCTTCCTAACATCCCTCCCTACTTCCAAAATTTTTTCTCAAGAAATTAGAAGCCCCTCATCCCCTTCATTTCCCTTCATTTCTACAAATCCCCTATTCCACACATCGGGATATGTTTTATTCAAATGATGTTTCTGAGCATGAAAATATGAATTTGACAAAAGTTAGAGAGGTTTTTATCCATCATAGACTTAATAAGAAAAATTTCCTTCCGTTTTTACACAGGTCTCAATGTTTGGGAGAAATGTCCAAAACATCATCTGCCTTAGGAGAGTTGCTGCACTTCTATAGTGACTCTGGGAAGATCACGATTTATCCTAGCAGGAATGTCCAAAAGACTCGCTAATGGTTCAAATGATAACTAGACACAGAGAGATTTCCAATGAGCTATCATGAACTCAATTTGGAGTTGAGGAAGACCTCCAAAAGTTGACTGGAACAACACTGCATTTTGGCAGCCTCATTCTTCACATTTTGACCAGTCTTTGGAGATTGAGCTTTTGATAGGGAAAATGAGCTCCAAATTGAAAAATTCAAAATGTTCTAGAAATTATGCCTGACAAGCTTTCCAACGAGCTATCCCAAGCCCAATTTGGACATGGGGAAGCCTTCCAAATGTGGCTTGCACAAAGCGCTAGGCGTTTCCTCTTGGTGCTATGCAGTTCCTTCAGTAATTTATTTATCAGTCCACTGGTAAAACGTGAAGCGCCCTCGGCGCTACGCACTTTTTTGGGGCATGTTTTGGAGAAATGGCCACCACCACTGGATTTATAAGGCCATGTACATGTAGGAAAACCATGTTTCCAGATGTAAAAGTCAGATTTGCTAGGTTAAAAGGCCAAAAAGCTACCAAAATTTCATGTTTTTGCCTGTTTTTTGAGCCTGGCGCTGTGTGTTTGAGCAATCTTGGGAGATTGCAATTTTGGATTGTCAAATCAAGCTCAAATTTGAAATGAAGGGAAGTTTTGAAAACTAGACAAAACAAGCTTTCCAATGAGCTATCAAGAGCCAGATTTGGAGGTCAAGAAGGTAGTTAAAAATCAGCTGGAAGTTGGCACTGCACACTCCCTTCAGGCACTGCACGTTTGACACTGGCGCTGCGCACTTGACAGATTGCCTATTTTTTCACTGTTTCTTTTAGAATTTACTTTTCACCTATGGGATTTTAATCTTTTCACTGATGAAATGTAAAATCATGATGTAATTAATGTATATTTTGATTACTTAGGGTAGATACATCAGGTAAATGGCCTAAGTGGCATGTAATGAATCAGTTTGCATCATCTTAGGGATGAGTCAGTTTGACCTCCCTAGTCTTTAGCTTTCAGTTCAGTTTGTTGTGCAACTGCTCCTCCTCTCATGGATTCGACCCCTGAGGCTAGGATGGGTTGTTTTGATGCCTATATTATGTATTTTCTTAGACATTTGTTGAGGTTGGACTCACTTGGATGCTCAAAGCTTGATTGTACATCATTGTAAGCAGTTTGGCAAGGAGATTAATAGGATTTGCAACTATTTTTATGGGATCCCTATGGTATGGAGTTTTAGCACAGTTTCTTCTTTTGTAATCATTTGTTTACATGTTTTATGTATGCCATCATCCATTTCATTGCTTCTTATTGAATGTTATCAAGTTTGATAGGTAGAATCCATTGTAATAGTGCTCTGCCTTGGGAAATCATTCAATATTTCATGTTTTCTACTGTTTGAGAAGGATCCATGATTGTCACATGCCCTCCTCAGCTCCTCATCAGTCTTAAAAACCTCACACCATCAAGCCTAAAGTGCTAAAGCCTATGCCTACCTTGCCCCATAGAACACCCTGCATTTCTGATGTAATTTCCCAGACCTAAACTGCCCAGCTACATCTAATCCAGCAAAAGACCAACAAATTCAATCAAAACCTTTCGAGCTACTATACCTAGCCTAAGGTCAATACAGGTGATAATAGAATAACAAAATCAAAGCTCAGGAGTGGCAACATTTAATAATACATAGAATAAAGTTCGGGAAGGAGTCAATCGAAAGAGCAATCGAAGATCAAAATTAGTGAAAGAAAGAAGTAATGAAGCAGTAGTGCAAAGGAACCGTTGGGACAATCGGATCAACAAATACGATTAACGGAAGATGAGTGGAGGAGATCTTATTGCAGGAGATTACGTTAATAGATGGATGGATCACATCAAGTCACATGTCGATAGAAGGGTGGAAAACGTGTAGAATGATGGAGCGGTCTTCGTAGGTGGTAAGCAGTATCTCACGTTCCCTAAAAGCTGTAAGAGGAATTTGTAAATTTCACATGATTAGCCTAAGTGGGTGACCTGTAGCATGTGAAAACCACTTTTCTCGTGTACTCTCGGTTGGATATTGGTCTTGCAATACTTCACGCGAGATTGCGCAATAGCTATTGGATAATGCAGGATTGATCAACAGTGGAGATCGACCAAGCTAGTTGGATAGCAGGTGATGCGATAGCCATTGGATCAAGAGAAACAGATCGACGGTGGAGATTTGGAGTGCCTAAAGTCAAACATTGAAATGAATACGTCAGTTATGCGACACATAGTTGATGGTGATTGGTCAGGTTCGTTGTGGATCGGACGATAAGGAAATCCATGGGTATAATCTGATTAAGATGTGATTTATTAGCTTCCGCATATATTATGCATGAAGAAAGTGCTGAAGGAAATGAGAATATGAGTGAGATCTTATTACAAAAAGAGAGTGATGGGAAAAGATGACAATGAAATGAACCAAGTACTGAATCAAGACAACAAACTCCAAAGCTCATGCAAGAACTAGAAATCTATGTTTTTGGGGTTGCTAAAGGGTATCTTCCTCAAGTCATGGTCCCAGAGGGAGGAGGTGAGGCCGAGACACCTGCTGAAAACCTTATGGGGATCTTTTTCTCCTTGTTAACCTGCTAATTGAAAGAAGGCACAAATGGAAGCAAACTAAAACACAACTAATCTACTCTACACTACTGTAATGGAAATGCTGCTACTTAAGCAAATGAACAATTAATCCATGAACCTATGTTAGCATACATGTACAATAAAGAGGACCCTTGGCTGCTAGGGTTGGGCCGTAACGCAAGAGCTTCAACCCTATAAGTTAACTCAGTGCTGGCTAAAAAAAAAACTCATTCTTATTATCAAAACCATGGATTACATAAAAAATTGTCACAAGTCGTGCAGCTCGAAAATAAATTAGAGTCTTACAATAAAAAAATCCAAATCTTATTGAGGTCCTAGGCCTCTCTACTTATACATCTGAAGTCTCCAACGACTTCCTTAAAATTAGGGAGACTCGGCTCCCAAACTCAAGATAAACTTGTTCTTTGACTTTCACTTGCTCGGCTGCCTTCTAGTCCTCATGATTTGGTTGTTTGCACTCTGAGCTGATGGAGGAATATTCGAATGGGGGGTAGTAAATGAGGAGGATTTACCTCCTATAATTACTCTCCCTTGTCCCATTCGAGTTTTGACCAAGGTCTTTTGCCAAAATTCCTTGCTTTTATCCTTTAATCTTGCGTTAAATGCACATTAGACCACAAAGCAAAATATCCAAATCTAACTCATCTCATAAACAAAATATAATCAAAAGTATGGAATAAGTTGTGAGAATAGTTGGTTTGAATAAGCTATGAGGTGAATTAAGGCCCATATAATTACCCAATGATGAGCCTCATCATCACCCCTGTTAGCACTCGAATTTGCCTCAGGCTGAGGAAGGCAGAATCCAAGGCAACATCAAACCACTTAGCCTCGTAGCTAGCCCTACGGGGACAGGAGAGGGCTCTCTTCGGGTCTATCTCGGCAAAAGGTCTTCAAATGACTGAGATGACCAATAAAGAACACTGATTTTAAGCTAGTAAACTGATAGGGAAAGTTTGATTTTAAATTTTTAGGGTTTTGTTGGAAAGATGAGCACGACAATTTTGGGTGCGGGGATGAGACACAGTTTTGCAGAGGTCTTTTTGGGGCAAGGTAGGAGATTGTCTTGATGCCTTTGAAATAAGTGAATGGATAGATATGACCGGTGAGGAGTTAAGGAGAGAAAGAAACCATCGAGAGTTCTCCTTAAACAGATGAAAACATAGATATTAAGCAAACTTAAAGGCAGAGCATAGAAACCATGAATTCTACCTTAACACTTCATTTACTTAATTTGCAGAAAAGAAGAGTGGAAAAATGATACACATAACAAACTTACAAGTACATGAGAGAAACACACCATCCACACAAATCACCACAGGAATCCCAAATAGTGCTGCAAAACCCTGGTCTTTCCTTTGCCAAAATTGCAGAGATACAAAGAGTAATACAGTCTAAGCTTATCCCTCAAGAGTCCAACCATGAAAATGACTAAGAAAATACATAATATAGGCAAGCTAACAAATTCCCTTGCCTCTAGGGGTCGAGCTCATCATCCTAGGAGCTGTTTCAACCAATTCTAAACTGAGCACTATAATCTAGGCAATCAAAACAACTTGCCTCTATAAGCTAGGAAACCAACTCATTCATTAATTTTTTGCCATTTTATGAATGAATCTTCTAGAATAGGTAAATAAGTGTCATGTCATCATGAAATTACATCAATTACATCAAAGAGTATGAAAAACCCCGCCAAAAAGTCAAAACTAGTCAATGTTGCGTTTTCCTGAGCTGAAGGTGCAAAACTGGCAAATTTTCCCAACGCGTAGCGCGCCATTTCTCAACGCGTAGTGCGCCTTTCAGGCCACTTTTGAGGCACTTCCCGGAATCCAAATGAGGCACAAGTGGGCTTGTTGGAAAGGTCTGGATGTCTACTCTCCAGCCCATGTGGAATTTCTCAATTTGGTGGCCATTTGCCCCTCCAAAATTTCAATCTCCCAAGACTACTTCATGTGTGTCCAAAAAGTGGCAGAAGGTCATTTTTTGCTTGTTTTTTGACCTTTTGGGGGCTCAAATCTCCATGAAACTTCTTGGAAGTGGCTGAGCAAGTGTAATTTGTCATGAAAAATCCAGAAATGCTGAGTTTTTGTGAAATGGATCTCCCCAACTTAAGGGTAGCGCGCGGCGCGCTACGCGTTGAGGGCAAAAACCTGTTTTTTAGTGCAAAAATTCCAAAATGTCAAAAATTTCTCCAAATTTCTTGAAATTTGGACTGTAGGTTCTTCATCAAGGGCAATGATGAGCCAAGGATGCCTCAGCCAATATCTAGAGTCCTTCATCCACTTTTTTCCTCCTTGAAGCTCTCTTTACCTTTGCTTTCAAACTTCCGATTCTCGCTTTGTACACCAAGTTCCAGGACAAGTAATGATATTTCTGCCACCTCTATGAAGCCTCATGAGTGCATGTCCTTCCAAGGGTGAGTCACTTTGGGTTTCCACTTCATAATCGGATGAATGACCGGATGACATAACTGTTGTTGCACGACTGCCTTGGATGAATGCTGATATGTGAAACTGCTGTATACAACTAAATGTGAACTGCTCTTCTGATCTAAACAATGCTGTGACCAAGGGGAAAACAAATGTAACAAGGGAATATTAGGAAGGGGAGAATATCAGGGAATTAGGGAATAATGGAAATAAAACAAGGAATTTAGGGAAGGGAAGGGATATGGAAATCTTGATATTGTAGGGTTTTGGGGTGAAGTAGGTTTTGGGATTAAGAGAGGAAAATTACGAAATTTTATGGGAAAATTTGAAAGAGAATGTGGATGGAGATGAGGGAAAAGAGGGATCAAAAATGGGCAACCTTGGACAGCAAAATATTTTGAAACCCTAGCACCATTAAGTTTTTAAATCTTCCACAACAAAGTAGGGTTTTGAATTTTCATTTTCATGGCATTTTAACATATTAATTTCTCATTCATCTTGCAAAACCAAATCTAGCCATGGAGGAGAGGCCTACCTGCAATTTGCTTGAGAGAAAAGTGGATTTGGTAGCTTGCTGACAGTTTGTTGGGTGAAAAACCCAACGCGTAGCGCGCCTTTCCCAATGCATAGCGCCCCTCTGACGCGTAGCGCACGTGCAAAATAACATTGAGAAAGGCTCCCTGACGTGTAGCGCGCCCTCCCCGACGCATAGAGCGACTTTCAGATGCTTTTTGAAGGCCTTCCCGATGTCAAAATTGGGCGCAGGATAGCTCATTGGAAAGTTCTTTGAGTCTAATTTCCAACCCAACTGGAATTTTTCAATTTGGAGTTCATTTTCCCTATCAAAAATCAAATCTCCCAAGACTGGTCAAAATGTGCCAAATGAGGCTGCCTCAAGGCAGAGTGCTGTTGCAGTCAACTTTTGAATGCCTTCCTCAACTCCAAATTGAGATCATGATAGCTCATTGGAAATATCTTTGTGTCTAGTTATTATTTGACTCATCAAGAAAGTCATTTGGCCAACCAAGCTAGGAGAAAACTTGATTTTCCCAAGGTTACTTCAGAGGTGCATTCGACTCTCATGAGGCAACGGTATTTTTGACATTTCTCTAAAACCATGACACCTGTGTAAAAAGTGAAGGAGGTTTTTCTTCGTTTGCAGATTACTGTGGTGTGATTTTTGAATGGAGTTCGGATTTTCCACAGTGTTCATGTTTTTAAGTCGACGTTTCGAGTCTGAAACTAGACTCATCATTAGGACAAAATGTGAGGAGAAAAGAAGGAAATGCAAGGTATAAATATGAAGAACCTAGGTTGTGAAGACCAATGGCCGACTCTTTACCTCATTGATGATTAATTTATTATTATCTTTTAGGTTTTTTGATTTCATAATTAATAATATAATAACTCCTTGAATTTATTTTTAATTTTTATATTAATATTACCATATTATATTTTTTTATTTTTATCATTATGCTTCATATGTTTTATTAATTATGGTATATTTATGATGCTTTTTTTTTTTTTTTTTTTAATTGATTAAAATGAGGTTTTAATATTATTGTTATGTAGGTTTATTTATTATATCTTCTTATAAATTAATTTATTTGTTATTAAAATCTCTTTTTGTAATCCTTAGATTCCTTAGTATTATTCTTATTAGTATTTTAATATTTAATGCTTTTTTGTTTATATTTATTATTTATATTGTTAATGTTATTCTAATTCTATGTTATTATTTTGCTCTTATAATCTATATTATCATTAATGCTATATACTATGAAATTAGCTCAAGTTCTTCTATATATACCTATTGATATCTCCTATAATAGTTATTTATTATGATATTTATTAATGCTCTACAATGTATACTTATTAATAAATTTATTATTTATCTATTATAATAGATGCTTTACTTATAGTTGCTAATCTATATCATTATATATGTTATTTATTAAGATATTTATTAATGTTCTTCTATACATGCTTATAATATCTATTTAAAGGTTATATTTGTTTTTATATTTGATGAGGTTAATGTTAGCCTTATTATTTAATTAATATTAAAGTTATTAATGCTTCTATTATATGCATCCACTAATGTTTTTTATATACCCTTTATTAGATGATTAATTTTAATTATATTATAGGAAATTTCATAGGTTTCATCTTGTCTCGGATTCTTTAGGAGCAGCAGGTTAATATTATTAATCTGATTGGCAGGTTAGGAATTTCTAACATTGTTATTAAGATTATTAGCGGGGGTTAGCACGGGGTTCCAATTTTTGCTAATTTCCATGCCACCATCCCTATTAAGGTTTTTAGGATGCTTAATGATTTCAATAGCTTCCCTAACTTTACGTTTGAATTGGTGTTCTACATTAGCAATGACCTTGGTGTCTTCTAAGCAAATGTGATGATTAGTTTTACCAACATGCTCGGCTAGGGCTGAGGACTTGGTTCTTTCGTTACGAATGTCTGCACTATGCTCTTTGAGTCTAATCCTAACCGATCTACCAGTTTCTCCTATGTATTGATCCCCACATGAACATTTGATGATATAAACTCCTTTTTGCTGAAATGGCTCTTGGTTATCCTTAACAGATCTCATTCTTTGCTTAATGGTAGACAAGGGTTTGAAAGCAGTTTTTATATTTTTCTTATTGAGGATTCTGGCTATTTTGTCAGTGACCCCTTGGATGTAAGGAAGGCAGGTATTGGAGGTTGGGTCGTCTTTTGATTTGTTTTTATTGTTAACAGTTTTAGCTTTTTGGATGGCTTTGAATATGTTTTCATTGCTGTACCCTAGGTTGGCAAAGGTTCTTTTAAGGTAGGAAATTTCTTCATCGGTATGGTGTATATCAGAGATTCTATAAGCTCTAGTAAAGAGGGTTTGTAGTACCCCCATTTTTTGGGCGGGGTGGTGATGAGAGTCGGCATGCAGGTAGTTATCTGTATGAGCTTTTTTTCTAAAAACTTTGTGACCAATGGAACCATCCTCTCTTCTAATCAGGAGCATGTCTAAGAAAGGAATGCAATTATTTTCTTCAACTTCCATGGTGAGGTTTTTCTTCCTTGGCATGTTGTGAAAAAAAACCTCTCTCATGTTTCCCAAATTAATCTTTGATTTCTCTGAAACATCTTTTGAGTGAAACTTATCCCGATGTGTGAAACAAGGAGTTTTGTGGAAATGAAGCGAAATGAAGGGGATAAGGGGCTTCTAAATTCTTGGGGAAATTTTTGGAAGTAGGGAGGGATGTTAGGAAGCAGGGGAAAGTGGAATCTCGGAGATCGAGTGAGGGGAAGGGGTCCAAAAGGGCAAAACACAGGCCCAACCTAGAAAATTGCCAGGTTGTAGCAAGAAACTAGGGTTTGTGCAAAAATGAGGAATTTGGGGGATCTCAGTGATGGGAAGTGTTTGATAAGGTACATGAAAGATAGGGGAAGGTGTATGAACATTTGGATACAAGTTTTGCTAATGATTTGACCATCCAAGAGAAATTAGCTTTCAAAACCCTAGGAGAGGGAAATGACCTTGCCTAGGTGCAACTGAAGCATGAACAAGGTGTAAAATGACTCATTAGACACTGATATGATAATGAAAACCCTATGAATGATGATAGACTCAGCAGAATGATGACATGGACCGAAATTTGGACAACTTTAGAAGGAGTGAAAGCAAACCCTAGACCTAATGTCTAGTGACCAAATTTTGTTTGAAGACTCACTGAAATGACAAAATTTGACCTTGACACTCTGAGACCACCTTGTAAGAGCATATTTGATCACTGGAGGAAGGCTGGAAAGACTGACACTAACATTGGCTCCAATGGGGATGGTAGCTCCTTGGAGGTGCCAAGAACGGCAGATCTTTGGGAGAGCAGACCAGTGCCTTCATCCATTGGGCAATGGAGTCAAAAACTCAAGCTGAAATGCATGACTGAAAACCGACACTTAATCAACAAGACTAAAAATTGATTCACAAATGACTGATGACTCAACTAAAAACTGACGCGATACTTAAACACAACCGACAAACTGGAAATGATGCTCAAAATGGAGTTTATTCATCAAAACCTACTCTAACTGTTTCATTCATCACCTGATCAAGTGAAATGAAACAACCAATGCAACCAAGTAAGTATTCCGTCTGCTGTTTGAATCCTTCGCAAGTGCTCACTTATGAACAACAAGAGAGAACTACTGAACGGCAACTCCCATTATAGCTTAGAAACAGATCCGTTGAATGATATGATTTCTCTATCCGCCTCCAAAAACACTGCATAAGGATCTTGAAATTCAAGCACACTGGAACTTAGCTCATCCAATGGATTACTTCTCTTTTCCTCATACCATGAATGCAAACTTTGATCTGAGCCTTGTGACGAGACCTCTGCTGAAAATGAGAAAGAAACTGGCTGCCGGATCAAATTCATATCAGCACATGTTTCAAGCTCACATGTAGTCAATGGAGAAAGACTTTGACTGCAAACCTCATCCAAAACATCAGCTATTGGATCATGAAAAACTTGAAAAGACTGCTATAATGTATCCATTGAAAATGTATGACATCCTTCTAGCTGTTCATCTTTTTCTTGAGAGATTTTACTAAGATTCTGCCTTATAAACTGAAATGTTTCGAAACAAAAGGGTATAGAATCTTCCTGCATCATCAAATCATGTATTTCGTCCTCCAAAGCTTCATTTGTAATCTGCCCTTCAATTTCATTTGGTGGCTGCAAATCTGATGCTATAGGCTGCTCAAGAATTTTGTTTTCTGTCTCATCCTCAACATTAACACTGAGAGATTGCTGATTTGTTATAGGCTATTCATTTGAAGATTTACTATGCAATCTACCCTTCAAAAACTGAAATGATTCAAAACAGAATGGTACAGAGTCACCTTGAATCATTAATTCATGTGTGTCCACTTCCAAGTCTTCAGCTGGAACTTGACAATCAATGGCTTTCGGGGGTTGCAAATCTGAATATGAGAAGTCTTGAACAAAATTTTCATTGCTCTCAAGATGATTCAAATCAAGACTTGTTGACATTTGATTTCTGATTGCATGGTAGTTCTCTCTGATGAACTGAAATGAATCAAAACAAAAAGGCAAAGATCCTTCACTTACTTCAAAATTTGCTGCACTTCACTCGTCATTGTGATAGCTGGTATGTGAGGGCTGAACATTGTATTCAAGCTGCTGAAAATGAACTTTTTCCTCCCACAAACTAGCTGCTTGTTTGATTGCAAGAGTAGCCTCTGTTTGGAGAACATAATCATCATCATACTGATCAAACTGAGGCAAATCATCAGTGTAAAACATATCATCAAGCATGCAGGTCATGTCAACAGTTCTTTCTTCGCCAAGGTGATCTACAAAACAATCATTATCAGATCTATGACAACTAGGATAAGAAAGAAAATGTTTTGGATCAGCAACTTGTTCTTCTTCAATCAGCGAGCCATGAGCTTGAACATCATAAGCATTTCTTGCGGTGACCTTCTCCATCATCTTTTCCACTGCACTTACCAAAATGTCAAACTTCACCTCTAGAGATGTTGATTCGGCCGGATCTATGTTTTTCATCTCTTCTTCCTTCATCCTTACCCTTCGGATCAGCAGATGAGCCTCTACATTTACTGCACTGTTCTGCATCTCGTGAAGTGTTGCCAGGTTCCTTTCTCTCAGCTGAAACTCCATTTCCGGATCAAAGGCACCCGGATAGTGCAAGAGAGCAGATCTAGGAGTAGGCCTTATATCAATTGGGATCGAATAATAAACTTGGTTAAATCTGGCTGAAAACTGTTGTACTGTCTCCCCTGGCAATCTTTTCAGCTGGTTATACTCTTCTACAATCAAGAAAAGGTTCTGCCCGATCATCCACCTGTCGAGAAAAACTTTGACAAACTGCTGGAAATCTGAAATGCTTGCATCAGGCAGGGCTTTGAACCAACTCTTCACTTTGGCTTGCAAAGAAAGAGCAAAAAGCCTTATACTGACATCTTCTTCATCAACTTCAAAAAGGTCAAGAAAAGACTCAAAATTCTGCACATGTTGCTCAGCGTTGACATTCTTACATTCACCGTCAAACCTCGGCAAGTATAGATCATAGTTTTTGGGGAAAGGACGGAGAACAGAAGGTAAAATAAGAGGTTTATACCGATCGGGAATTTTACAAGGTGTAGGGGTATGTACAGCAGGTATAGAATCAGTCTTGGTCTCTTGAGGTTCATCAATTTGAAGATGGTCATCACAAAATTTAGAAGAAAGGTCTTGATCAAGCTCAAAGGTATGCAAATCTTTGGTATTCACAATCTTCAAAGGGAAAGAATCAACTGTAGGCCGAGGATCTTTTCTCAAGCATAGTATACTTTGCAAAGACTTCTTGGCATTCTTGGGAAAAGAGAAGAAATAATTTATGACAAAGAACAAAATGTCTCGGATGAAATTCCAACTTGAATACCTGATCTGCCCATGTTGTCCTTTCATGTTTTTGCTGGTCGGGATCATCCTCCAGTGGAGTCTTTGGATCTGATCTCGAAAATGATTTAGAGTCGCCAGGTGAATGATTTCAGCCTTTCAAGTGTCTGATCGTTGTCCACCATCAACAATCAGATCTGAACTTGATACATGTACTGGGGTAATTAACAAGTTAGATGTCACGTTTACAAGCTAGACCGGAGATTGACTGAAGCAGTGTTTATCTACTTCCGCTAATGCAAAGCAAAAGCGTTTCGAAGGCTACCTGGCATAACTTCAGGCTCCGTCTGTAGCTTATAAAACAAATGACATCAACAAGCAAACCATTTGTTCTTCCCCAGTATGGTCGCCACTATGTTAGCACTCGAATTTGCCTCAGGCTGAGGAAGGCAGAATCCAAGGCAACATCAAACCACTTAGCCTCGTAGCTAGCCCTACGGGGACAGGAGAGGGCTCTCTCCGGGTCTATCTCGGCAAAAGGTATTCAAATGACTGAGATGACCAATAAAGAACATTGATTTTAGGTTAGTAAACTGATAGGGAAAGTTTGATTTTAAATTTTTAGGGTTTTGTTGGAAAGATGAGCACGGCAATTTTGGGTGCGGGGATGAGACACAGTTTTGCAGAGGTCTTTTTGGGGCAAGGTAGGAGATTATCTTGATGCCTTTGAAATAAGTGAATGGATAGATATGACCGGTGAGGAGTTAAGGAGAGCAAGAAACCATCGAGAGTTCTCCTTAAACAGATGAAAACATAGATATTAAGCAAACTTAAAGGCAGAGCATAGAAACCATGAATTCTACCTTAACACTTCATTTACTTAATTTGCAGAAAAGAAGAGTGGGAAAATGATACACATAAAAAACTTACAAGTACATGAGAGAAACACACCATCAACACAAATCACCACAGGAATCCCAAATAGTGCTGCAAAACCCTGGTCTTTCCTTTGCCAAAATTGCAGAGATACAAAGAGTAATACAGTCTAAGCTTATCCCTCAAGAGTCCAACCATGAAAATGACTAAGAAAATACATAATATAGGCAAGCTAACACATTCCCTTGCCTCTAGGGGTCGAGCTCATCATCCTAGGAGCTGTTTCAACCAATTCTAAACTGAGCACTATAATCTAGGCAATCAAAACAACTTGCCTCTATAAGCTAGGAAACCAATTCATTCATTAATTTTTTGCCATTTTATGAATGAATCTTCTAGAATAGGTAAATAAGTGTCATGTCATCATGAAATTACATCAATTACATCAAAGAGGATGAAAAACCCCACCAAAAAGTCAAAACTAGTCAATGCTGCGTTTTCCTGAGCTGAAGGTGCAAAACTGGCAAATTTTCCCAACGCGTAGCGCGCCATTTCTCAACGCGTAGTGCGCCTTTCAGGCCACTTTTGAGGCACTTCCTGGCATCCAAATCAGGCACAAGTGGGCTTGTTGGAAAGGTCTGGATGTCTACTCTCCAGCCCAAGTGGAATTTCTCAATTTGGTGGCCATTTGCCCCTCCGAAATTGCAATCTCCCAAGACTGCTTCCTGTGTGTCCAAAAAGTGGCAGAAGGTCATTTTTTGCTTGTTTTTTGACGTTTTGGGGGCTCAAATCTCCATGAAACTTCTTGGAAGTGGCTGAGCAAGTGTAATTTGTCATGAAAAATCGAGAAATGCTGAGTTTTTGTGAAATGGATCTCCCCAACTTAAGGGTAGCGCGCGGTGCGCTACGCGTTGAGGGCAAAAACCTATTTTTAGTGCAAAAATTCCAAAATGTCAAAAATTTCTCCAAATTTCTTGAAATTTGGAATGTAAGTTCTTCATCAAGGGCAATGATGAGCCAAGGATGCCTCAGCCAATATCTAGAGTCCTTCATCCACTTTTTGCCTCCTTGAAGCTCTCTTTACCTTTGCTTTCAAACTTCCGATTCTCGCTTTGTACACCAAGTTCCGGGACAAGTAATGATATTTCTGCCACCTCTATGAAGCCTCATGAGTGCATGTCCTTCCAAGGGTGAGTCACTTTGGGTTTCCACTTCATAATCGGATGAATGACCGGATGACATAACTGTTGTTGCACGACGGCCTTGGATGAATGCTGATATGTGAAACTGCTGTATACATCTGAATGTGAACTGCTCTTCTGATCTAAACAATGCTGTGACCAAGGGGAAAACAAATGTAACAAGGGAATATTAGGAAGGGGAGAATATCAGGGAATTAGGGAATAATGGAAATAAAACAAGGAATTTAGGGAAGGGAAGGGATATGGAAATCTTGATATTGTAGGGTTTTGGGGTGAAGTAGGTTTTGGGATTAAGAGAGGAAAATTACGAAATTTTATGGGAAAATTTGAAAGAGAATGTGGATGGAGATGAGGGAAAAGAGGGATAAAAAATGGGCAACCTTGGACAGAAAAATATTTTGAAACCCTAGCACCATTAAGTTTTTAAATCTTCCACAGCAAAGTAGGGTTTTGACTTTTCATTTTCATGGCATTTTAACATATTAATTTCTCATTCATCTTGCAAAACCAAATCTAGCCATGGAGGAGAGGCCTACCTGCAATTTGCTTGAGAGAAAAGTGGATTTGGTAGCTTGCTGACAATTTGTTGGGCAAAAAATCCAATGCGTAGCGCGCCTTGCCCAATGCGTAGCGCCCCTCTGACGCGTAGCACACATGCAAAATAACACTGAGAAAGGCTCCCTGACGCGTAGCGCGCCCCTGACGCGTAGCGCGCCCTCCCTGACGCGTAGCGCGCCCTCCCTGACGCGTAGAGCGACTTTCAGATGCTTTTTGAAGGCCATCCTGGTGTCCAAATTGGGCACATGATAGCTCGTTGGAAAGGTCTTTGATTATACTTTCCAAATCAATTGGAATGTTTCAATTTGGAGTTCATTTTTACTATCAAAAATCAAATCTCCCAAGACTGGTCAAAATGTGCCAAATGGGTTGCCTCAAGGCAGAGTGCTGTTGCAGTCAACTTTTGAATGCCTTTATCAACTCCAAATTGAGCTCATAATAGCTCATTGGAAAGATATTTGTGTCTAGTTATCATTTGACTCATCAAGAAAGTCATTTGGCCAACCAGGCTAGGAGAAAACTTGATTTTCCCAAGGTTACTTCAGAGGTGCATTCGATTCTCCTGAGGCAATGGTATTTTTGACATTTCTCTAAAACCATGACACCGGTGTAAAACGTGAAGGAGGTTTTTCTTCCTTTGTATGTTTTGAACAAAAACCTCTCTCAGTTTTCCTAAATTCATCTTTTATTGCTATGAAACATCTTTTGAGTGAAACTTATCCCGATGTGTGAAACAAGGAATTTTGTGGAAATGAAGCGAAATGAAGGGGATAAGGAGCTTCTAAATTCTTGGGGAAATTTTTGGAAGTAGGTAGGGATGTTAGGAAGTAGGGAAAAGTGGAATCTTGGAGATCGAGTGAGGGGAAGGGGTCCAAAAGGGCAAAACACAGGCCCAACCTAGAAAATTGCCAGGTTGTAGCAAGAAACTAGGGTTTGTGCAAAAATGAAGAATTTGGGGGATCTCAGTGATGGGAAGTGTTTGATAAGGTACATGAAAGATAGGGGAAGGTGTATGAACATCTGGATACAAGTTTTGCTAATGATTTGACCATCCAAGAGAAATTAGCTTTCAAAACCCTAGGAGAGGGAAATGACCTTGCCTAGGTGCAACTGAAGCATGAACAAGGTGTAAAATGACTCATTAGACATTGATATGATAATGACAACCCTATGAATGATGATAGACTCAGCAGAATGATGACATGGACCAACATTTGGACAACTTTAGAAGGAGTGAAAGCAAACCCTAGACCTAATGTCTAGTGACCAAATTTTGCTTGAAGACTCACTGAAATGACAAAATTTGACCTTGACACTCTGAGACCACTTTGTAAGAGCATATTTGATCACTGGAGGAAGGCTGGAAAGACTGACACTAACAACCCCCCTACTGAAAGTGTTTCTAATCCTCTGAGAAACTTAGTCAATGTCCATGTCCTTCATGGCTCTGGTAGCTTCTCTGTCATCCCATGCCTTTGTTGTGGTCTCTTATTCTTGTTCATAGAAGCTTGATTTCCTTTCTACTTCTTCCCACTACCTCTTTTCCTCTTCTTCTTTTCTCCCTTCTAGCATCCTAGGAGTAGTGGTGGACTGAGTTTTAGGCCTATCCAATTGACCTTCAACCTTTAAATTGATTGCTTATACATAGGTGTCCTGTTGAGTGCCTCTCTCAACCTCTGAGGGGAGTGATATTATCTGATCTTCAAGCTGTGTGGCAGTGTGTTCCATCTCCTTAAGCAGGCATGTATACTATCATCTCCTAGTAGCCTAAACATATCCTCAAAATGTGAAATTTCTTGCTCTTGGGCAACAAGATATCTAGGTGCCAGTTGAGGATCATTTGCAATTAGATTATGGGTGCTAATTAGGGCCATGGGATTTGATTGTTCAACTCTAATGAAAAGAGGTTCATTTTGCTCTCTGGCCAATATTCTTTTCATCTCTGCAACCCTTGACTCCTCATGGTTCATCCATGATGCCAAAGCCATTAATTATAGATCTCCTAGCTCAGCATTAGGATCCCAAACATTCATGTCTGTGAGGGCCATGTTGTGCAAGTAAAACTCATCCATTTTGGTCCTATCCTCTAGTGTACTTTGATCACAAAGATCAATAAACTACCTGTAGTCCTGAAATGGCATGGTGCCCCTTTGTGCTAGTGTTTTAATCTAAAATTGTAGCCATTGTTCTCTGAGGTAAAGAGCATAGGATTTAGTTGGCATCCTACACTGGATGGCCTCCAAGGAGAGGCTGGCCATACCTACTAGTTGGTTTTCCCTCTCCTGTAGTTGTCCTCTCAGCCATGCATTTTCCCTCTCAAGTTGATCTCTCATTATTCCTTCTCTGTCCCTTAAACCACTTAGCTCTTTTCCCATTTCCTTGATCTTCTCTTCCATGTGCCTGATGTCTTCCACTCCTTTTTGAGGTATCACCCTGCCTCCTTCAAGAAACCGGTAGTAGGAGTCTAGGTTAGGTTGGGGACTTGGTTCCTTTGTCTCAGGGTCTTCCTCTTTTGTTTCTTGCTACTCCCCTACCTTGCTTTCCAATTTCTGTGCTTCCTATAGTTTTTTCTATGGATCCTGTAGGATGGCCTTACCCTTTATGGAAGTTGATCTAGTACTAGGCCTCCTTACATAGGTGATTGGTGACTTAGGGGAAGGCATTTTGTCTCTTGGTGTAGGGGAATCTTCAATCTCAATAGGTATTTTTGTTGATATTTGTGGCTTCCCTTATTTGATTCTTGTGCTCTTTCTTGTTCTGAAATATAGAGGGGTTTGCCTCCTTCTTTTCCCTTTTTGCTTGACTGGGGTGCTGAGAGTAGTGAGGGCAGCTATTGCCTCTCTCTCAGGGGGCCTCTGGAGACACCCTAGGTGATTCCTCCTTATGTTCTTCCCCTTCTGTTTCAATGCCTTCTTCCTCTCTGTTTTTCTTATCTTCTTCCTCTTGCTGTTCTTTCTCATCTCCATCAGTTTCTTCCTTCATTTCCTCCTCTGTTTCAACATCATCCTCCTTCTCTTCTCCCCCTTCTTCTTTTTCTTCATCATTTTCCTCTGTATTAGTTTCTTCTTCATCCATATCATCCCCATCTAGCTCTGTATATTATTCTTCTTGTTTTGCCTCCTCCTCACTGACAGAAGGACTAACATCATAGGTGAGGGTTTTGATGTCATCCTCTGCTGGCAAGTCTCCGAAGGTTGGCCATGTTATAGGGATCTTGAGGTTTTGGAGGGCATCCTCAATGAGGATCCTGATCAACCCATGGTGAGCCAATTGTTGGGAATTCCCTTCCTTTACTTTGTTGCTGGAGTCTATGAGTGATTGCATCAAGAAATAGGGTATGCTGAGTCTTTGGTGAACTGGTGTTTCTACCCCAAATCTTAATTCTTCAAGCATCCTAAAATGGTAGCCATAAAAAACACTATATCTACCGTCACATGAGATATATTTGATGAGTTGGTAACCTACCTCACTCCATGGGTATGGAAGACTGTCCCTCCTTACTCCATTTTTATCCTCTATGGGTTCTTCACCTTCTAAAAAGAATTTCATTTTTTCCACCTGACTGTCTGCTTTGTCTTCTTTTCTCCATGGAATTCCTAGGGAAAGTGTGGTGACCCTATTGATGAGCTTTAGGGTGAGATCTATAGTGAGCCCTCTAACTAGAACAATGGCATGGATTCTATTGTGTGGAGTGAGGGAATGAGAAAATTCTTGAGTCACCTCATCATCATACCCTATGAATTTTTCGAAAAACCTCATCCATTGGTGTCTTATAAAGATTTCAAGCACTTGGGGGTGTTGTTGTATCCTCACAGTGTTTATGGGTTCTCCCCTATTAAACCCTCCTGTCGTCTTGCTTGTGAGGCTTGAAGAGGAAATGAGAGGTTTGACACAAGAATTTTAAATTCAGGAGAAAACATAGTTTCTTGTGTATGTAATTCACCTCCCACAATTATTATATCCATTACCTTTTAGAGCATTTCTAGTTCATTTGCTTGTAAATGGGGATGGATTTTGAGATCCTACCTCTTTAGAATGGTGGCAGTGGACAATTCTCATGATATTCCCTCTTGAACCCTTCTCTACCTATCCTGTAGACTGCCTTTGTTTATCCTGTAGACTGCTCCTGGAGACTGTTCCTGTAGGAATTCCTGGGCATGCTCCTGTAAAAACTCTCTTGCAGAATGATGGATCCTTGCTTCCGGTGGGTGGCTAGAGTTATGAGAGTGACTTGAGTGAGGGAGTTTCCAGGAGGTGGAATGCATGAATGCATGCAAATGATGTTTTGTTTCCCTTTTTGGATTTTCAGGGTGAGGTGGTGTGCTGGCAGCAGAGGTACGTTGCCATTTTTGGACCTTTGGTCCCCACGAACACCTCATCATTCCCACTCCTCGTAATCAGCTCCCACCTCGTAGATCTATAATTAACCACTTCTTGTCCTACTCCTGCTTTGTCTTTGAGTTGACTGCAACCATGTGTGAGAGGACACCCAATTTTGTATGTGATGATTGAATGAAGGTGGCCAAGTTAACTGGCCACCTTTTCACTTTAAACCAACTACCTCGTAACCCTTACAAATTTTGATCAAATGATGCATAAGAGTGAGTAAGCGGGATACTTACCTGTGGTCTCGATGCCATGCTGCAGTTGTCGAAGATCAGAGGTGCTGTGTTGTTTATTTGCTGCATGGTCACTATTATTCCTCCTCTGCTGTCTGCTGATGGTTTCTTGGCTTTTGTAGGTGTCTGTGACTGAATATCTGATGCTGCTGCTGCTGTGGAGCTCTTGGATCATCCTAGTGAAGACCTGTAGTTGATGATTGATATTCTGTGGGATAGGCTGCTACAGCATTTGCTACAGGATGTCCTATAGCTGCTTCTCCCTTAGAATTTCTTAATCATGTTGCTAGCTGGGGCTGTGAGGATCAAGGGAGTAGGCGTGTGTGTGGAGCAAGGGACATTCAGGTAATGCTCTTACTCTCCTCTGTTTTCCCTTTTTTTATTATTCATAATTGGCAGAAAATTATCTCTTTTTGTTTTAAATGGTGAGTGTAGGGATGATGGCAATGGACGAGGAGAGGGGTTAGATCATGTCTAGAATGAATTTTGGGGACCTAACCAACCTACCATTCGCCCTCAAATTGCTTCTTGTAGGTTTTCTAGGCCATTGTAATTCCTACAGGATTATCCAGTAGGTTTTCAAGGGATTCTATAGGAATACAGGGGATCGTAGAGAAAACAAAGTCTTCACCTAAATTGAAGCAATGAAGTGAAAAAAACAATGGAGTTGATGGAGGGATGCATGGTAAGGTGTGAAGGAGATGAATATATGTGAGGTAGGGTTCCCTTTGGATCTTCTCTTTGTTCCTTGATTGTCTTTCTCGCCCCTTTGCAAATAACAATTATGTCTTTTTTCTCTCTTTTTTTTCGAAAAACACCTAGGCTGCCTCAGAGAGTTTTGCACCCTAGATGTTTGCCCTGGGCGCCTCAGGGAAGGTTTTCACCCAGGGATCTTCTTATTCTTTTTTTCAATTTTTTTTTCATCATTGGGCCGCCTCACGAGGTTTTCAACCCAAATATGGGACTCAGGCACTTCATGGAGGTTTTCACTTGAATCCTTATTCTTTTTCTCTTTTTCAGTGACCTGATGAGGGAGGAGCTGGGACTTGCTCCACCATCATCACTGTCTTATTGATATTGTCAATGAAATCTTGTTTTGATAAAGGCCTCTTGTACATTTTTAATCATGTCCATTAACAAGCAATGGAATGACTTCTTCATCTATAATTCTGATTTGCATTGAACCATTATCATGGCATCTTTCCACCACATAAGGTCCAAGCCATCTTGTCCTTAGCTTTCCCTTGAAGTCTTTATACCTAGAATCATATAACAATGCCCAATTGCCCTCTTGAAATTGCTTCTCCTTAATATGTCTATCATGCCAGATCTTCCTCTAACGCTGAACTATCTCTGTATGTAGGAGGGCCTGCATTCTGAATTCATCCAAGCCATTCAAATGGAACAATCTTTATTTCTATGCATGAATGAGATCCAAATCTAGTTGGGCTGGTATCCTCAATGTGTTATATTGAAACTCAATGGACAAAAAACCTTTTTCCCATAGACTAGCTCATAGGGTGTAAATCCAGTGGTGGTCTTCCATGTGGTATTATAGGCCCAGGTGGCTTCAACTAGTCTCTCTGCCCAATCCTTCCTATTGCTGCTCACTACTTTGGTTAAGATGCTCCCCACTGCTCTATTGGTCACCTCCACTTTCCCATTAGCTTGTGGATGATAAGGAGTGGAGGTCCTATGCTTGATTTTGTGATGTCTGAGTAGTTCTTAAATCATGTTGGAGGTAAATTGGCTGCCTTGGTCTGTGACTAGCTCTCTAGGGTACCCAAATTTGTAGAATACATTCTCCCTTAGGAACTCAACCACCTTCTCTTCCATTGCTGCCTTAATCGCTTTGATTTCAGCCCACTTAGTCAAATAATCAGTGCACATAATAATGTACTGTTTTTGCTTTGAAGGAGGGTTGATAGGCCTAATGAAGTCCATGCCCCACTTGTCAAATGGCTTGAAAGTCACTTGAGGTTGTAGGGGAATTTCATCTCTTGGAGTAGGCTTTCCCATCCTCTAGCACCGATCACATTGACTAATGTACTTTTTCACATCCTGATGAAGAGTGGGCCAATAATAGCCCGTTTGTAACACTTTGAATGCTGTCCTCTTTGCTGCAAAGTGACCTCCACAAGGTCCATCATGACAGGTCAAAAGGATGTCAAAAAATTCCTCTTCCATTACACACCTTCTCAAGATTTTATTTGGGCCAAGTTTGAAAAGATTACCCCTAATCCAAGTGAAGGGGGTGCTTTTCCTAACTATCTTGCTCTTTTCTTTGGAGGGCAAGTTTGGTGGGAAATGTGTTGATACCAAATAGTTTTCTATATCAGCAAACCATGGGGAGAGAACTGAAATAGAAAACAAATGCTCGTCTGGTAACTAGTCATCCACCATTCCTTCTTCACCTGCAGGTAGATTCACCCTAGACAAAAACTCTACAACAAAATTTTCCTTACTAGGCTTATCAACAATGGTTAGATCAAACTACTGTAATAAAATCAACCATCTTATAATTCTAGCATTCACATCTGGTTTGTTCATTAAATATTTGATTGTAGCGTGGTCAATATGCACAAATGTTTGGTAGCCTGTAATGTAATGCCTACATTTGTTTAATGAATGCACAACAACTATGAGTTCCTTTTCGGTCACAGTGTAATTTAGCTCAGCCTTTGATAGGTTCTTATTGATAAAAATAGATGGCATATGGAAATTTCTCCTCTACCTGACCTAAGGCTGCTCCTATGTCTGTGTGTGAGGCATCAATATGAATATGAAAAGGGAGGGCCCAGTTTGGGCCTCGAAGAATTGGTGCAGTGGTTAACTTACCCTTTAAAATGTCTAAGGCCTCTTGACAACTTTTGACCATATAAACTTAGAATCTCTGGCCAACAACCTAAATAAAGGAGAGGCCAACTTGCTAAAGTACTTTATGAACCTTCGGTAGTAGCCACCTAACCCCAAGAAACTCCTGACATCCCTCTACTTTTGCAGAGGTGGGACCCTTTGGATGATTGCTATTTTGTTCGGGTCCACCTGCAGTCCTTGCTGAGATATTGAATGGCCTAGCACAGTCCCTTCAGTCATTAAGAATTCACATTTTTCCAAACTAAGAGATAGGTTCATTTCAATGAATTTGTGCATTACTTTGCCTAGGTTAGTCAGGGCTTCTTGAAAATCATAGCCATAAGGTGTAAAATCATCCATGTAAATTTCCACCGCATCATGTACTAATTTGGCGAAAATACTCAAGACTGCTCTCTAGAAAGTGGCAGGAGAATTGCATAGGCCAAAAGGAAGGACCCTATAGGAAAAAGTACCCCAAATATAGGTGAATGTGGTCTTATCCTGGTCTTTTGAGCAGATTTGGATTTGGTTGTACCCACTGAATCCATTTAGGAAAGAAAAAAACTTCTTCCCTTCCAGGCCATCTAGCACTTGGTCAATGAAGGGTAGGGGAAAATGATCCTTCTTTGTGGCTTTGTTCAACTCCCTGTAATCGACACAAATCCTCCACTTACCATTTTTCTTGGGAACTAACACTAAAGGAGAGACCCACTCACTGTTGGAGATAAGGTAAACGAATCCTGCATCTAGCAATTTTTGCAGTTCTTCTTTGAATATATCTTTAAGAGATGGATTCATCCTCCTTTGTGGTTGCCGAACTGGCTTGCAACTTTCTTTGATGTATATGTGGTGAGTACACACTGAGGGGTGTACTCCCTTCATTTCTTTGTAACTCCAAACGAAGGATTCTAGGTTTTCTTTCAACATGTTGCATAACTTTTCCTCTTCAAGAGCAGAAAGAGATGGATTAATTTTCAAAGTTTTCTTTGGGCCGAATTGAATCTATGGTTTTGACACGGATTGGGTTGGAATCGGCCAAGCATAAGTCAATGGGATGATTTTTCTGGGTTTCCCTTACTTCTTCTTCTAATGGTAACGAACTAGGAGTTGGACTTTGGAGCAGGTGTTCAATTAAGCCATCCTCATCTTGCCGTCCTCCTCCTATGGTTGCTTCCAAAGCATAAAGTTGGGCGAAATAAACCTCATCTTCTTCCTCCTCCTCCAACCATGAAGGTAAATTATGCTCTAGAGAAGGTTGAGTAGGAGCGTATAGGACTAACTATTTGGACATATGCCCATTCTTGATGGTCATATTCCCAGCTCTGTAGCTAATGTAAGCATTGGCTGTGGCCAACCATGGCCTCCCAAGGATGAGAGGGTAACCAATAAGCTTAGCCTTAGGATGGAGAACTAGAAAATCTGCAGGGTACTCCTAGGAGTCAATGGAGACCATCACATCCTCCACAATTCCCTCAGGGGTGACTGTGGAATGGTTTACAAGTTGCAGAACTGTTGTGGTCTTCCTCAATGACCCTTGGAGGTTGAGCTTGAGCATGGTGTCCTTGGTCATCACATTAATGGTAGCCCTAAGATCAATCAGAGTGTGTGGGATGATGGTGCCATTGATGTGCACATCTACTATAGGGCTTCCAGGGTCCAAATATTTTGGACATATTACCTGCCCCAACATTAAGTCAAACAACTGCCCAATGACATTAATGGTAGGGGCATCCCTTTTTCTTCTTCTTGGATGCTTGAAGCACTTCTCCTTAATCAACTTATTGTAAATGGGGACATCTTTTATTGCCTGGAGAAGGGGGATATTTACACATAGATTTTTCAATTCTCCCAGAAGTTTAGTTTCTTCTGGGGTGGGATGGATTGGTTGGGCTAATCTCTCAAAAAAGGGTGGATTTACTTTAAGGTTGCTTTCCTCTCTTTCTTCCTCAACCTCCCTATGTGGAGAGGGAGGTTGTTTATCTGGGAGAATTCTCCCAGATCTTAGGTTGATCTCCTAGATTTCTACAACATAAGTTGGGTATGATGTCTCTCCACTATATACTTGCTGAGCCTGCTTATTGTTTGGGTTTGGATTTGGCTGGGTAGGCATCTGGGGTTACTTTGGTGGAGCAGAGTGTAGGAGTTGTGGTTGGGTAGGTGGTGGAGGAAATAGATCTGGAGCATTGTTGTATTGGGGCCTCTACCCTTGGAGTGGGGTATTCCACTGAGATTGTGGTAGAACGTAAGGTTGAAATGACTAGCTGGTTGGCTGGGAATGACACTGAGAGGCATAGGACCAAGGAGGGGGTGTATACTAGGAATGATGAGCAGGGGGTCCCCAAGAAGGTATAGCTGTGATTTGGTTGGGGTTGTAATATGCATGGGATGACCCTTGCACACCCTACTGGTATGGTCTAGGCCCAGAAGGTCTCCTTTGGTTGATGTAGCAAAGCTGCTTAGTGACCCCTTCAGCTCCTTGATATACAACTTTGAGTCCGGGTAAAGAAGGGCACTTGTCTGTGGAGTGGTTTTCTTCACAGACCGAGCAAATCTCAATGCAGTTCAATGGACATTCATTCCTAGGATGCCTCCTGGTGCATCTAGGGCAAAAGATGGCCAAGGATATCTCTGCTTCCTCTTGCTTCCTTTTGATGTTCATGGTGTCCAATTGCAAGGCAAGGGTTTGCAACATCTCACTTTTGAAATCTTCCAGCATATTTCCAATTTCACCCTTGATGGATGAGTTGGAAGATGATGTATTGGCCATAGGTTGACTACTCCTACCCTTTTTCCTAGTTGCCCTAGAATGGTTTCTAAAGACAGTCTTGATATCCTCATAGGGTAATTGGTAGATATCTCCTCCTGCTAACAAATGTAAGGTATCCAGAAGATCTTCCCTTACTCCTCTGAGTAGGACCAACTCTAGTGACTTGGGGTCAAGTGTTGATATCCTCATAGGGTAATTGGTAGATATCTACTCCTGCTAACAAATGTAAGATATCTAGAAGATCTTCCCTTACTCCTCTGAGTAGGACCAACTTTAGTGACTCGGGGTCAAGTGTGCACCGGGCCCTTTTGTAACTGAGCTGGAATCTTTCTTCGTAGTCTTCTAAGGATTCATCCTGGCCCATGGTCATCCTGAAAATTTCTTCTTTAGTATCCTTTGACCTACAGTAGTCCTGATATTTGTTGTTAAAAGCCTGCTGCATCTGAGCCCAAGTTGTGATGCTATCTCCAGGTAAGCCCATGAACCAGTGCAATGCTGCATCCTTGAGGGTAAATGGAAACAATTTTAACTTTTGCTCATCATATGTATAGTCATAGGTTCAACAAATAGCATCAAACTCAAATAAGAAAGTGTCAGGGTCCTCTGTGGTCAGGCCATGGAAATGAGGTAGGGCAGAGGGGTTTATATTATTCATCTCAGTGTCCCCATTGGTTTTCCTGATGGGGAAAGCACCCTCAACTCTCTCTCTATTCCCTCTGTCATTTCAGTTTTCAGCCATTGGTATAGTAGGAATGGGTTCCTCTTTTTCTTCTTCCCCTATAGGTTCTTCAAATGTGTTAGGTTGCTCACCTAAAGGTTCCTCCTGTTCACAGCCACCGAAGAAGAGAGAAGGTTAGCTGTTGGATGCAGTGGGGGTAATTGGCAAGAATTTCCCTAAATTGTCCCTATTCATATGAGGCATGAAAAGAAATGTTTTTGGGTTGGCTTTTATGAGATTTTTTAAGCTGGAATGTACTTTGCATAAATGAAATTGCTGATTAAATGAAAACTATTGACAGAAAGAAAAGTTACTTACTAAACTGAAATTCTACTTGCAAAATGGAAAGGAAAGCAGATAATGACAACTGAAAGAAGGGAAGCTACTAGATTACTTTTGCATAAATAAACTAATGGAAGAAAATTGAAGACTAGAAATAGAAGAAAAGAAAGCAGTAATCACATTCTACTCAGACACTTCCTCGGAAACGATGCCAAAAATTGATGAGCGCCAGTATTGCAGCAAGGATGCTGCAAATCTTGGGCTACTAGCTTTACTTATCAACCCGGGGTTCATACAAACTTGGAGGTGATAGTGTTATATGCACAAGTACAAGTGAAGGTCCTTCTTGTTGTCACTATTCATCCAGCAAGAGACCCCAGGGGTTCCAAGCCAGACTTCTATAGAGTCAGAAAAAGCTTGATTCTTTGATGGAAGAAGAGCAAATCTATTCTAAGAGAGCTACTCTATCGCAGTAATGAAGAAAACAATATGTAATGCTAAATCACACCATATCCTAATTAACCATTTAAACAGCTATGCTAAGCAGAATTGCTAAATCAACACTAACCTTATGATGCTATCTAAGTTACAGAAGTAAAGAGCATCAAACTAAACTAATGTGTAAGCAAGGAAACTAAACTAAATTTGTTTTCACTTTTTTGGTTTTCTTGTTAAAATCAAGCATGTAATTTAATTGTTCTTATGGATATGACAGGTGGATGGAAGGTGGTTGAGGATGGTTGGAAGGTCTATGGAGTGTTTGGATAGTGTGGTGTGTTGAGTAATTGAATTATAAACTATGTGGATTAGAGTAATTCTGCATAACATAAGTGTGCAGGGAATTCACAAAGAATCCGAGAGAGAGGACAATACTCAGAGGAGTATTGCGATGATCGGATAGTGTTGGAGTCTGATTGAAAAACCAAATCAAAGCTCAAGAATGGCAGCGTTTAAATAATATGTAGAACAAAGTTAGGGAAGGAGTCAAGTGGAAGAGAAATTGAAGATCAAAATCAGTGAAAGGAAGAAGAAATGAAGTAGCAGTGCACAGGAACCATTGGATCAATTGGATCAACAAACATGATTAACAAAAGATGAGCGGTGGAGATCTTATCACAGGAGATTATGTTAATAGATGGATGGATCACATCAAGTCACGTGTCGACAGAAGGGTGGAAAATGCGCAGAATGATAGAGCGGTCTTCGTAGGTGGTAAGTAGTATCTCACGTGCCCTAAAAGCTGTAAGTGGAATTCCTAAATTTCATGCGATTAGCCTAAGTGGGTGACACATAGCATAGGAAAACCACTTTTCTCATGCGCTCTCGGTTAGATATCGATCGTGCAAGACTTCACACGAGATTGCACGATAGCCGTTGGATCATGCAAGATTGATCAACGGTGGAGATCGGCCAAGCTAGTTGGTGAGCAAGTGACGCGATAGCTATTGGATCAAGTGAAACAGATCGACGATGGAGATTTGGAGTGCCTAAAGTCAAATGTTTAAATGAATATGTTAGTTATGTGACACATGGTTGACGGTGATTGGTCAGGTTCATTGTGGATCAGATGGTAAGGAAATCCATGGGTATAATCTGATTAAGATGTGATTTATTAGCTTCTGCATATATTATGCATGAAGAAAGTGTTGAAGGAAATGAGAATATGAGTGAGATCTTATTACAAAAAGAGAGTGATGGGAAAAGATGACAATGAAATGAACCAAGTACTGAATCAAGACAACAAACTCCAAAGCTCATGCAAGAACTAGAAATCTGTGTTTTTGGGGTTTCTGAAGGGTCTCTTCCTCAAGTCATGGTCCTAGAGGGAGGAGGTGAGGTCGAGAAATTTGTTGACAACCTTATGGGGATATTTTTCTCCTTGCTAACCTGCTAATTGAAAGAAGGCACAAATGGAAGCAAACTAAAACACAACCAATCTACTCTACACTACTGTAATGGAAATGCTGCTACATAAGCAAATGAATAATTAAACCATGAACCTATGCTAGCATACATATACAATAAAGAGGAGCCTTGGCTGCTAGGGTTGGGCCCTAAACCAAGAGCTTCATCCCTATGAGTTAACTCAATGCTGGCTCAAAACAAAACTCATTCTTATTATCAAAACCATGGATTACATCAACAATTGTCACAAGTCTTGCAGCTTGAAAATAGAGTAGAGTTTTACAATAAAAAAATTGAATCCCACTGAGGTCCTAGGCCTCTCTACTTGTATACCTGAAGTCTCCAACGACTTCCTTAAAATTAGGGAGGCTCGGCTTCCAAACTTGAGATAAACTGGTGCTTTGACTTTCACTTGCTCGGTTGCCTTCTAGTCCTCATGATTTGGCTATTTTCACTCCGAGTTGATGGAGGAATATTCGAATGGGGGGGTAGTAAATGAGGAGGATTTACCTCCTATAATTCCTCTCCCTTGTCCCATTCATGTTTTGACCAAGGTCTTTTGCCAAAATTCCTTGCTGTTATCCTTTAATCTTGCATTACATGCACATTAGACCACAAAACAAAATATCCAACTCTAATTCATCTCATAAACAAAATATAATCAAAAGTATGCAATAAGTTGTGAGAATAGTTGGTTTGACTAGGCTATGAGGTGAATTAAGGCCCATATAATTACCCAGTGATGAGGCTCATCATATTCCTTGATAAAAATTTCAAGATTTATATATGGTTTAAGGAGGGCGAGCATAGAGCTCTCACCTTACCTGAATTTATTAACATAGCTCGCAATTCCTTGAGAGTGACATTGTTCAGATTTCTCCCTCTTTTCCATTAGGTCCTGAGGCACCAATATCATATGAGATTTTGTTGCTTTCACACCTAGCTAAGACCCCTTCAGAGATCCCCCTATTTTTTCTGGATGTGGTCTTGTCTTCCCTTGTAATCTTGTCTCTTCTCTCATCAAGTATAAATATTAGATCATGTCCATTTGATCCACATTGATTCATTTTATTCCCTTTTTCTTCGCCTATTCCACCAAATCCTAGAGGTCAATTCCTTCCCTCTCAATTATCTCCTCAATTACGAATCCTCTCTTCCTACTTCACTTAGGGTCATTTCCGCGTCTCCCTCAAAACATTTTGATAGATCTGGGATATTTCCTTGTTGCTCATAGTCCTCGATCGACCGTCCCATTTCTTCCTCTGTATCTTCTTCTTTATCACCATTGTCCTCTTCTTTCCCCTCTTTTTCCTCCTGGTTTTCCCTAGCTAGAACTTCAAAGATATTTCTTTGAGCTTTCTTTCCCTGATTTCATTGTTGTTGTCTTTTATTAGGTGTTCCCCTTAGAGTGGATCTAAAAAATACCTCTATATCCTTTTGGTTTGTCTCTTTGTTATGTTCTTCCACTTTGTTTAGGGGGGATTCCCTTATTAGATGGCCATGCTGATGGCACCTTCGACATCTGAAAGGGATTTGTTCATAGTCCACCGGTTGTAACCAAAATTCGTCCTAGAACTCTAGCTTGATGGCATGGTAAATTTTAATTTTAGCCCAAAGGTGAAATTTAAGGTGTTTTTCATTTTAGAGGGGCGAAATTTTTATAAAACACCTATTTCATATGTTTAGCCCAACTTTTATTTAAAAAATAATTATTTTTTTCATTTTAGCCCAAAAAAGGCGTGGATAAACTATGAAAAGAGTCATTTGACTTGATTCACCTAGCTTGGGAGGTTATATTCCATTACAATCACCCGATTGTTTTCTTTGCAATGTTAAATTCGTTTGCAATCGCCCATTTTCTGGTTTGGGATGTGTTTGAGAGGTTGTATTTGGTCCCAATAAATAAAAATATAAATAAAGTGGAGGTAGGGTAAATAAATAAAACCTCTTTTTATACTTACTCCAAAGGTATGGTAAATAAATAAAAATATAAATAAACTAGAGGTATGGTAAATAAATACAACCTCCTTTTATATTTAGACCATAACCTTCTTTCTATTTAAGAAGGCTCAAAAAAGAGGTTTTATTTAAGTGAATCCTATGGGCCAAATACCATATTTATAAAAGAGGTATGGTAAATTAATAAAAATATAATAAATGAGAGGTATGGTAAATAAATAAAACATTTTTTTATATTTACTCCATAAGTCACCTTATATTTACGAATAGGCAAGGGTGTAAATAAATAAAAATATAAATAAAGTGGAGGTATGGTAAATAAATAAAACCTCTTTTTATACTTACTCCAAAGGTATGATAAATAAATAAAAATATAAATAAACTAGAGGTATCGTAAATAAATAAAACCTCTTTTTATATTTAGTCCATAACCCTATTTCTATTTAAGAAGGCTCAAAAAAGAGGTTTTATTTAAGTGAATCCTATGGGCCAAATACCATATTTATAAAAGAAGCATGGTAAATTAATAAAAATATAAATAAATGAGAGGTATGGTAAATAAATAAAACATTTTTTAATATTTACTCCATAAGTCACATTATATTTACGAACACTAAAAAAATGTGCTATATTTAGGTGAAGCCTATGGGCCGAATACCATGGGCCAAATTATTATTAATACCATGCAAAAAACATTATTAACTCTAATATTAGTATTAATAAAAATAAAGATGGCACATGGTATTGACCCATGGTATTCACTTGGAATGTAGCCTATTTAAAGGGGGGAATTAAACCATCATAGATCCATCTTTACTTTGGATCTACTAAGCGCCCAGAGGGATCAAATATTGTGATATGCAATATATCATAAAGCGAAAAAATATTTGATCCCTCTTGTGGCTTGGCTTGGTAGATCAAGAGTAAAAATGGATCTTGTAATTTAATGTCACTTGAAAATTTTAACTTGGTTAATTTTTTTTTTATTAATTTAATTAATTTTTATAAATTACTAATAGTAGTTTTTAAGCATATGAGTATAGACTATTTAAAGGGGAAATTCTATCAGCTTAGATCCATGTTAATTACGGGTCTTAGGTGAATGGTTAAAGCTACATTTAGCCACTTCACAAAATTTAGTAAAAAATACCAATATCTCCATTAATATTGTTTGTTTGTTTTTTTTTTGATTTAACAAAAAAAAATCAAAACAGTGAAATCTTATCACTCTTTCCGCATCACCCTCGTAGAAGAGAGATAGTAGCTGCCCATATTTCCCACCATTTTTCAAACGTTCTCAATATTATATCTTCATGAAAAAGTTAAGTTACTGATGTTGGATTAGTTGTTTGAAAAATATGCTGGTTTGTACAACCTTTCATCTTCTCTATTATTCTTAGTTTGTCATAATGATCTGTAGGGGTTGGGCCACTGCACCATATTGTCCTAAAAAGCGGAGATTGTGCACCAAAAAGGAAATTAATCCACATGTTACAACGCTGTTAAAAATGCAAGACGTATGAAGGTAGTGAATTATGCTAATAAGCAATTTAGATTGGGAGAGACGTAATTAAATTTTATTATTTAATTGAAGATTTCTAACTAAAATAATAATAAATCTACATCTATATATTTATGTTGATTGGAAGGCTTCTGACAATGGTCACTTCTTTCCATTAGATCCCCTTTAGGCCTTTGGGATACCTAGTACTTTCTTATATTATATAGTTGGGGCTTGCTACTTATTGGCGTGTTGGGGTAAACAAACTTTATGTGTTTTTTTTTTGTTTTTTTGTTTTTTTTTTTTTTTTATCTGGCAGTTGGAGTATATGGAATAAGAAAGAAATTTGATAGCTTGACAAAAGTGGTAGAGAAAAGATTAATGTCTTCTACCTTGAAACAACTGGTGGTCAAGATCAACACCTACAAGAACTTTGTTGTGGAATATTATCAAAACTAATAAAAGGATATGAAAGAGTGTACAGTGAGAACCTTGACAAACACGACCACTGAAACTTGCAACATTGTTTGCAGGAAGAGAAAATTATGTTTGTTTTTTCCAAACATGTATGTTAGTATATTACAGTTTAATGAATATGTTTTCCTATTATCATATATGATTTCATACTTTAACAAAACATTCAACTTCACAATGTTTTATTATTCAGTGAAAGGTTTGCCAAGATCTTACAAGATTTTATAATTTAGTGAAAGATTCACCATGAGTTTACAAGATAATATAATCTAGTGACAAATTCACCAAAAAAATCATATATACATATTATATTATTAATAAAATTGCCTCCCATTTTTCCTATGTATCACGGGGATTCGCCCATTTATTATACATATAAATTTAGGATGATTCTTAAAATTTTCCCTGTTTGACGACTTCAGGAAGGGCTCCGGAGACATCCATTTCTAAAAAAAAAAAAATTGCATATGTTGTATGTCTGCCTTGTAGTGTTGCTTCTGAAATTTTAATGAATTTACCCAAAGAGTCTCCTATCAACTTTAAAGTTGTAGGAAGCCAATAATCTAGGGGAAGGTAATACAACCTAACCCAAACCGGGATGCATGTAAAGGTTTCCTTCTCTGGAGTGAAGTTCTCCATCCATGGCCACATGGACAAACCAGCTGATGCAAAAAAATAAGGACCACCATAAAAAAATTGGTCTTTGTCTTCCATATTGACAAATACCACTATGAAGAAGCCTTTTGACCCTAGATGTAGTTCTATTTCTCCCCTCGGTTTCTAGTGATGTTTGATCCAATCACACAAAGATTTTTCTATGGGCCAAAGCCCCATGAATTTGCATATGACACTATATTACCTCATTCATTCTTTGAAGGCTTGGGTCTCGGGATCGATGATCAATGTAGTTGGGATTACCACCGTTTTTGGCTTACACGACCCTATGGAACCTTTTGAATTTTGTTGTTGTTGTTGGTCCTTTTTCTTTCCTGTTGGGCCCCTGTCTTCATTCGTTCTCTGTCCTTTACCACCTACCTTTGTTGACCCATGGATCTTCTCTGACATACCATCTGCATATTCATGTGCCTTGAAGCCCATATGAATCCCCTTTCCTTTGTCCATGACTACATTTCGATAGGAGGGAGCCTCGCTCCCTCTCCCTATGGAAGCCATTTGTATCAAACCCTAGTTGTTGCTATTATGAGAATCACACTACTCTAAAAATCGCCCTTGTGCATGCGCTTTTCGAATTCAACCATCATTAAAAAAAAATCATTAAATGTACATTAATTCTTATATAATAAATGTATATTAATGAAATTTCTATGGTTATTTATAGAATTTTATTTATGTTTTATTACTTTGTAAATATTTTGGAGGGACTGAAATTTACCTGTTAGAAAAAATTGATTTTTTTTTTAATATTTAAGTAAAGTTATTAAATAATGTAATCGAAGATGTAAAGATTAAATAATATATTATTAAATAAATAAAAAAATTGTAAATATTTATATTTTTATTTATTAAAATATATTGATTCTGATTTTTAATATTTAAATATTAGATAAGTTAATTAAAGAATTTGAATTTTGAATTTATATTTTATATAATACTATATAACATGGCCACCATTAATAATTTTTTTTTTCATTTTTTTCAAAATATATATTAATATTAAAATTGTAAATTTTAAATTGTAAGTCTGGTCTTTGGGTTTGGAGTAAATTTTTTTTCTCTTTGAGATTCTAGTCACTCTTGTTGTTTTATATGGCTGTGAGGTTTTGGGTGGTAGTATACTCACTATCCTATTCTTTTGATTGAAGCTAGTATTTTCCCATTGAAAGCATGACTATGTTTAGGTATCTGATGTATATGAAGAAGCTTTACAACATTGACACCAAGAGGTTCCCCGAAATTGCTTCTAATTCTAGCCAAAATCCCCACCTTCAGCTCAAGCTTAGGTGGCACAAGGATGCCCAACCTTGGCTCGACTACTGAGGGATAAAGGATGAGATCATCTTGTATAATAAGGGTAATATTAAAAATACCATATTTAAAAATTTAAAGATAAGTATTGGGCTGATAAGGATCTAGAGGGAAAAAGGAAGCTAAAGTATTATAAGGAAGTGATCAACCCCACTCTTGCTAACTAGAATTATCTCTTTGTTTTGGCTAATGCTGGAAAGAAAATGAACATTACAAAGATCCGAACTAATTCTCATGAGATTCTAAGTGAGACTGGGTGTTGGGCTATTCCCAGAACACCCTGGGATGAAAGAATATGTCATATTTGTGATACTAATAGGGTTGAAGATGAAAAACACTTTCTCTTGCATTGCCTGACTCTCACAATCGTGCTAATTTCAGGACATCTGCCACACTACCAACCTTCTGGACTTGTTAAGTCAACATAACTATAGTGATCTAGGAATGCTCATTTCCCTTCTTTTTTATCACAGAAATAAGATCTTAAAGAGTCTCAATTAATCTCTTTTAGCGTATGTTAATCATAATCATCATTATAATTAAAATACTTTTTAAAATTATTATAGTTTAAGCAAAATGACATATTACATTAATTTAAATCTCCATTAACCTTTATAATAATTCTAGAAATTATTAACCAATTTAAAGCAATCATATAATTACATTTTAAAGTTATTATTATTAGAGATCATTTCAAGGTAAACCCAATGAGATATCACATTTATCTAAATTTCTAATAATCATTGTAATCATTAAAAACAAGGGTTACATAGTAGCTATACCTGCCGCTCAACGTAAATATAACTCAATTAAACAAAAAAAATAACAAAGACAAAGATTTTATCACGAAAATAAAACAACTAATAAAATATTGTATTGTTCAATGTCATCACCAAAAATTAAGAAATGTGATTAACTAACATTGTTTATATATAAATTTATTAAAATATATTTTTAATATAATAATAAAAGATTTTAAATTGAAAATATGGGAAAAAAATATAACTCATGAAAATGGAAATAATAGAAAAAACAAAAAAAATCAAAAAGTTAAATTAAAATGAAATAAAATTAAAAAACAAAAAAATTAGTAACTAATAGAACTGGAAGATACTAAATAACCCATAATAAGACCTCAACCAATCAGTTTACAAATAAATAAATTTAAATAATAATAATAAAATAATTCCCAATGTTAAACTATGAATAACCATCATAATTTTTTGGTCAAAGCCAATCTAATACTTAACAGAAGGTATACTAAGTATATAATTTTTTAAAGTAATCATATATTTTTCTTTCGAAGTTGCTATTATTATTATTTGAAACATAGAAAATTTTAAGAATAAAATTTATCTTAAAGTTTATAAATTTTGGTGAATTTTACTAGTTTTTAATATGCAAATTGTAAAGTATTTAGTTATATATTTTTTAAAAATAATCAAATTTCCAATGATGTTAAATATGGTCTCTCTAAAATTCTAGAGATTTTTAAACTGAAAAAAATAAAATAAATAAAAATAAATAATAATAATATATATATATATATATATATATATATATATATATATATATATATATTATAAAATTTGAGCAAATCATTTCTATAAAAATGGAAATTTGTGAATATTTTTTTAAAACATGAAAAATTATCCCACTGCAAATATTAACCCCTAAATTTTTTCCTAATTTAAAATAATATAAATAAAATATAAATTTATATTTTTACTTAAAATAATAAGAATAAAATATAAAAAATTATTTATATTACTTTCTTGATGATTTCAAAAATTCTTTCAAATTAGAATATAACATCATATTTTTTAATTTATCTAAATCATATAATCTTTACTTTTCATATTATGATTTAATAATTGAAACACTTTATTGCTATGCAAACGAGTCAAGTTTAAACTCTATTTTATTTTTACTTCACATTCTCTAGAATAGTTGCAATGAAAAAGTGCCACTGTTTTATTAAAAGACATGTTTTATATATAGTTTCAATTTAACCATTTCTAAAATACGTGTAATGAAATAGAGTTATTACATTTTAAAAAGTATTTCATGAGATGAGTGATTGGAGACTTCCATAGTTAATCATATTATTAGAGATTTCTAGAGTAACACTGTGTAATATGTGTGATATGTCCAATGTTTCGTATGGTGACTCCTTCCATCATCAGGGACAAGTGCCTGTAGGCGGGTGCCCTTGGTCGTGGGCTTGCCTGCCCGGGGCACGCCCACGACTGGGACAATCGGTGACATAGTGGCCCTTGTTCTGCTAATGGGAAGTTTGGTAAGTCTGGCTCATGCGAATTTTTAATTTGTAAAAGGAATCTAAATTCCATTAATTAAATGTTAATTTTTTTCTATTGGAATTTGTTTTTTGTCTAGTATCTTACGTGAACATAACAAGCTAATTGACACATAAATACTAGTAAACCTATGATATTTAAGACCTGCACTCAGTAAAAGGGAAACTAACCTTTCAAATGGGATAATTTCTCGTTGAATGTGTTATCGATGACAATGTACTAGTAAACCTATGATATTTAAGACCCGCACTCAGTAAAAGAGAACCTTTCAAATGCGATAATCTCTCATTGAGTTGAATGTGTTATCGATGACAATGTCACTACTCTACAAATTTGCTCCATGTCTTTTAACAAAACCTCAAGAAGCCTTGATGTGATGTGAGGAATAGTGATAATGCAATTTATTATACAATGGTAATTACAAAATTGTTTTATTGCTTCTTGAATGTAGTATTAATTTTTTTTTTTATATAAAAACTTAATATATAAATCGTGTTATGGCGATATGGTAATTTATGTTGAATGTGGGATAGAAGATACAATAAAAATTAAAAAAAATTGATTGTTTAGTAAATTGTATATAGCTTAAGTAAAATATTAATTTAGGTAAAAGATTTAGTTTAAAATTTTAGTAGAAAATTTTCAATAAATTGTAAAAGAAAATTTTGGAGGGAAATACATCAAATGAAATTTTTGGAGGGAAAATTTGCGGCAAAACTTTGGAGGGAAATTTCCATTCTTTAAGTTATATATATATTTTTTTGCATGTAGTTCACGAGCACCCTGGTCAGTGAGTGATTGCTACTTCCACGGAAAAATTTGGGCGATTAATCTGGGTTAATCTCCCCTCGGCGTACTGCAAGACCTGACCCCAAGGGCTTCGAGTAGATTTGACCCTGTGACCTCTCGATGGCGAGGCACACTTTAGGTTATATATTATCATTAGGAGAGAATGCATTTGTATTATTCAACATCTTATGTTTGAAAGCCATGGATTCTTTTGATAATGAAGTTTCTCTTTATGAAGCATCAACATCTTCGTCGAGTAACAACTCTATTCATATTGATGAATATAACAAAGATTCTTTCACTATGAATAGAGAGTCAAATATTCCACTTAGTCTAAATCGTAAGGACTATGGGAGCAACAGTGATGAAGGTCATGATGAAGAATTTCAAATAAATAGAAATTCACGGTTTCCACTTAATCTTAATCTTATGGACTATGAGAGCAGTAATAATGAAGGGTAGGATGAAAAGTTTCAAATAAATAGAGAGTTATGATTTCCACTTAGTCCTAATCCTATGGACTATGAGAGGAGTAGTGATGAAGCCCAGGATGAAGAATTTACAATAAATCGAGAGTCACAATTTCTTCTTAGTCCTAATCCTATGGACTATGAGAGCAGTAGTGATGAAGGCCAAGATGAAGAATTTCCAATAAATCGAGAGTCACATTTTCCACTTAGTCCTAATCCTAAGGACTATGAGAGCAGCAGTGATGAAGGTCAGGATGAAGAATTTCCAATAAATCGAGAGTCACATTTTCCACTTAGTCCTAATCCTAAGGACTATGAGAGCAGTAATGATGAAGGGCAGGATGATGAATTTTTAGTAAATAGAGAGTCACATTTTCCACTTAGTCCTAATCCTAAGGACTATGAGAGTAGTACTGATGAAGGGCAGGATGAAGAATTTCCAATAAATAAAGAGTAACATTTTCCACTTAGTCTTATTCCTAAGCACTATGAAAGAAGTAATGAAAAAGGGAGCGATGAAGAATTTCTAGTAAATAAAGAGTCACATTTTCCACATAGTCCTAATCCTAAGGACTATGAGAGCAACATTGACAATACACATGATGAAGAATATCCAATAAAAAGAGAGTCAAATTTTCCATTTAGTCTTAATTCTAAGGACTATGAGGGTAGCATTGATGAAGGGCAAGATGAATAATATCCTCCAAGTAAGTATTTCAAAAGCACATATGATCATAGTGAGGATAATATTCCTCCTAATGATGAATATAGATGACGATGATTCAATGATGGAGACGTTGCCAGCAAATATTGTATCGAGGAGTAGGAGCAGTCCTTTTTGTATCAATCCAATATGTTCTAGTTATACAAGGGGTAGAGAAGAGTATCTCATGAGAAGAAGTTCTATTAGTGCTCTCATTTCTAGTGAATGGTGTCAAAAGGATTGCTTGAAACATATTGATTTCAAGTTTGCATTGGAGAAGAGGAAGATATATTTGTCAATGAATAAAAGCATGCAAAATTCATATTTAGTGGGCTGCATGAAATCTACATTTCTAGGTTATGATTATCATATTGGGTCTTTATTTATCTGTAGAAAGGCTTTCAAAATGTTTCATTCAATTCGTAATTTTCGTCTATCAAGAATCCAAGAAAATTTGGAAAATGATCCAACATTTTATTCAAAAGTATGTCATAAACGATAGTTTGGGCCATTATCAAATACTACAATGTCATGGATGAAAGACTTCTTTTCAAAGCATGGAGAGTGTATGCCAAATAGAGACACAATACATTCCAGATAATTTCCCAAGACGAGAAGTATACAACTTATACACAAAATATGTAGAAGGTGTTGTAGGAAATGGTTGATTTATTACATATCAATATTTTGTGAATATATGGAAGAAAGAATTCAACAATGTTCGTATTCCTAAGAATATGAGGATGGGGGTTTGTAGTATATGTGCTTATCTTAAATAAAAAAGGGATAAATGTCAAGGGGCAGAAAGAGGTAAGCATTCATATCATTATTTTTTTAAATTGTATAGTCATTAACTATGAAAATGTATTTATTAATGGCTTTCTTTTATGTTATGTGTAGATTCGATTGTCAAAGCGCTTCAAAATCATCGTGAACAACAAACAAGTGAAAGGAAAAAATGTACAAGAATCGAAAGAAGTGTTATGATAATCCAAATAAATATTTGGGTTTGATAATTGATGGTATGGAACAAAAGAAAACACTTCAACCACATTTTGTTCTCACACCCAAAAATTTACAGGAGGAAAATTTTATTTAGTTTCACTTGGTCGGTTGTATGGTATTCAATGGGAAAATGTTGCCAAGGGTATACTTCACAGATCCAAATATTCATAATGATGCAAATTTGAAAATAACCATAATTCATGATGTGCTTTCTCATTGGTCTAGTAATCTTCCTGAATTTTTGTATCTACAATTGGACAACACTTGTCGTGAAAATAAAAATCAAATTGTTTTTGGATATCTAAACATGATTGTTGAATTGAGAATTTTTCAGAAGGTAAAGGTTGGTTTCCTTCTTTTTGGGTACACTCATGACCATATTGATCAGATGTTTAGTTGTTTTTCAGTCACATTGAGGAGGAAGGATGTTGGGAGCTTGCCATCATTAATTGAATGTATTAAGAAATCATACATGCCAGAGCCTATTTTTCATGTGTTGGAAGAAACTATTGACATGCGAAGGTTTATTCTGGGATCGCATGGTGAGGAGAAATGCATTGAACAACTTAATGACATTAACTTCCAACATCAATTTCGTATCAAAAAAATTGACGGGAAAACACTAATATGGGGCAAGAAGTATTCAACAACTGTAGAATGGGCATTGTCATCAGGTTTGACATTTTTGAAGTTCATTCCAGATCATCCAATATTTGTGTCAAATATATTGTTATTACAATTAGCTATTGAATTTCATAATGCACGTAGACAAAAGAGAGATATAAATTATTCTGAATGCCTAGAAGAAATTAAAAAATGTATTAGATATACATATGAGTACTTTGATATTGCTGATTTATTTTGGTGGGAGTCTTTTTCCAATAATTAGAGTGATATCATTTCAAGAATAAAAAATGAAGATATAATTTTGAAAACTCCATTTATTTGGCCACAAAATGTGTCAAATGAACATGAGGAAAGAAAAATTGTTGAACAACAACAATCTCAAGGTACTATTAATTCTTCACAAATAGAGGAAAGAGAAATGTATATTGGTTCCAGAAGATTTTGTGCACAACGCGAATCCATGGAAGACCTTTACAGGGGTTTAGTACATGATATTAAGGAGGGTTGCATGATCACAGTGCTAGTAGATGGAGATGCCAATGGTTATCCATTATGGGTTGAAAATTTTATAAAGGTCATTACAGAAAATGAAGATATTGCAGGTGTTGAAGTACATTGGTATGCCACAAATACACACCCATTCAATGGTGTGTACAAGCTAGAGATGGTAGTTGATAAAAAAATTGGCGGAAAAATAAAAATAAAGGGTACAAATATAAATTGTTGCCGTGTAGACCTCTTAAAATTGGAGGATGTTGACATACTTGTTTATGACTTAAATTTAACAAAGAGAGGAACTCTTCACTTCAGGACGATATAGATTCTAAAGAGGTTGTTACCAAAAGAAATAATGTTGAGATGGGAGTCTTTTGAACCCAGTTGTAGATCTAGAAGAATTTTGAAACCTGAAATGGTGGACATGCATGTGGACTCAGATGGGACACTAGTTGATGAAATAGAAGAATATGGAACATATTCATCTGCATCCAGTCATTCATCTGAAGATGTGAATTCTGATGGTGTGCAAGAAGATATGAGTGATTTTGAATAATTGTCTAAGACATTTTATATAACTAATGTTTGCATGGTATCTCTAAATAAAAATTTTGATTTCCACATGATGTTACATGAAGTTATGAGTCATTTTTATGTTTGTTGGATTATATATTTTAATTATGATGAATTTATTTGTTTATAATATACACAATGCAACAATAACTTAGAGATGTAATTTATGTTTCATTCAATCTACAACTATTGATATTTTGATTAATTTAGTCATGTAATTTGTTCATAATATCATGGTTTAAATGTGAGTTTTTTAATTCTATGGTTGAAAAGTTTTGTTTTGTTTGTTTGTTTGTTTTTTTTAATGTTATGGTTGAAAACAATTAGAATTTTAGTGATCTTTAGTGTCATATTATTATATGTTTAATGACATGGCTGAAAACTGTTGGAATTTTAATGTGCTTCAGATCCTATTATTTTATATTTAACGCCATTACTAAAAAATGTTGAAATTATACATGGGAATGAAAATGTTATTCTACCAATAACATTAGTGTGTTTTTTTCATTTATTTTGCACAAAAAATTGGTTTTACTGCCATTTTTTAAATTGTTGGAAATTAACCCTAAAAAAATAAAACATCATTCTAGAAGACACACTTTTCATTTTTTGGATTGTTTTTCGTGTTTTTTTTGTGGGTTTTTTGCTAGATTTCTTGTTTTGAGTTTATAGTTCTCATTTCAAAGTTTACATTGTTTATAGTGTACTCCTATACACTCTACCCCTGTCTCATCCTATAGTAACACCACCAAATCCACTGGTTCTCTAGATTCCTGATAAGGTATATTGGGATTTTATGAGAGTTATAAAATCCTCCCACTTATTTACTAGAGGATATCCCTCTAGCCTAGGGGATTCTATGTGTCTTTCCCACCAATTTAGGGCAGGTCTCTCTAATTTCAAATGAGCAAATGAAATTTTTTGTTCCTCCTCTATATGATGAGCATTAAAATAAACCTCTAATTGCTTTAACCAATGATTTAATGTGAAAGCATATATCTCACCTTAATATGGCTTGATATACACCTTCACTTCCATCTTGAATAGAGTCTATGAATGGTTCATGGCACTCGAACACAACCACTCTTTTTTGGTTTCCTTGGACTCCTTTAGTTCTTCCTAATCCCTTTATTTTCCCTCATATTTGAACTCTAAGCTGGAACCCCCATCTTCTTTGGTGAGCTTGAGTTTACAAGTTATGGCTACCATTAGGAAGTTCACATTACAATATTGTGACTTGTGCTTCCAACTACACAAACCTCTCCTCTTTCACCTATCAAGGTTTATCATAAACAAATTCATCAACCATGGTTAGGGTTTTATGATTTTCTACTTAAACCAATCTAATATCCTACAGATTCCCATAAAATAACCAAATAAACATACTCCCATACCAATTTTTTCTATAATTTTCCATGGGTATTCCATTGTACAATTTGTCACAATAGATAATATTAAAATAAATTGAATTCTATACTATGAAAGGTTAATTCCTTTTTTATTCTAGATTCATTATTACTATTTTGTTGTTTATGCATGTAATATATAATATTCAAAAAATACAGAACAAGTTATTAAAATCAATCACAAACCACAATGACACCAATACATGCTTTGGGAATTATTATGAGAAAAAAATCAACTAGAAAGTGAGACTAGTCTACCCACTTTTGTTAGGAATGGATGATGCAAGTACAAAGGAGAAGGCACTCTCTATGGAGTTTCGTAAGACTTGTGGTTTTTGGGCTGCTATAAAACACAAACCCCTTGTGTTATGATCTCTCCCTATCCACACTGAACTAATTTTCTCTAAGATGGAACAAAATGCAAGAAAATAGAATCAAACTCCTTTTCCTCCTAGTGGCCTACTTGTATCACAACCTAATAGCCAACTAGGGGTTATATTTGACCTATTTAACACTCAATATGAGTTACAACTTGAACCTTCTAGATTTTTCTTCATATTATCTATGTGGCTATCCCCTTTTCCATGAGAAATGGTTGTTGATGTGGCATCCTCTCCAATTATGGTGCTCAATCACAATAGGTCATCTTCCAGGAGGCATAACTTTTGCATCTGAAATTTGATTGATGTGATTATCACATTGTTGGAAAGATATTCGAGTGTATAATAATGTCACAGGGTCTTTCACTAAAGAAGGAAATTTTACCCATAAAAAAAAGCATCATTAAGGCCTCAAACTAGTGCCATAAGGTTTTATACTCCAATTCTCCAAACTGGGTCTCGCTCATAGAGACACTCCTATAAGTCGTTCCTTCAAAATTTTCCACACTAGAAACATTGATATGGATGAAAAATTATGTAAGATCCAATATAAATCATATGTTCACAATATTTTGAACACGTCTCTTTTAATTTGATATTCTCTAGACAAGCTAGGGAAGAAGGGAGAGCCTCATAATGAGGTGGCCTCAACTTAAACAACAACTCTTCATCTCTTTTACCCATTTATATTTTGTTTAGGCAATATGGGAACTTTTTACATTCAATTAGACTTTAGCATTTTATGATTCATAGAGATTCCATAGATGACTTTGAGTTTGTAGGCACGAAGGGGGGTTGATCCTTTTTAGTGGATGGAATGGAAGTGAAGGGAAATGAATGGAGAGTGTCATCTATGAAGGGATTTGTAGTGATACCTTAGGAAAGAACCTAGTGGCACATCTACTCATGAGAGATGTACCACTTTACAAAGCACACTATGTGAAGTCATGGTATAAAGGACAAGACAATAACTTATGAAATATGACATGTTGACAAATCCCATTGAAGTAATCATCACCACAATGATGCAATTAGAACCATAAAATTGATAAAGGCATAAGAACGAAGTCTTCAAGAATAAACTGCTTGTTTTCCATTTGAACATGAAGAAGTGACATGATGCACCATTTTTATCCAGCATAAGTGTGAAGAAATGATGAGAGAAAAAGTCTACATGAGTGATAGTCACATGGAAGTACATAATGAGCTTAGTATATCAGTAGCATGAATCCATTGTGGTGTTCCTCTAGGTGGTTATCCATTGGGAGGTAACATTGTGCCTCTTATTCAAGGACATGTGTAGTATGCAAAGGGTTTGATAACTCCAAAATCTCACTTAGACTTGTAACCTACACATATCAAATTTACAATAAATCAATAATAAAATAACCCAAGGGTAATCCTAAGGGCCTTGGGAGACACTACTATACATAAAGTAAACATGAAATTGATCAAATTCATGAATCATTAACTCAGTCAAATGCAATAAAAGGAAACACACAGATGAAAAGCATAATGCATAAAATCATACCAATCATGAATTTAAAATCTAAATGTAATGCTCATAGAGCTTATTAATGTGCCATGGAAAGGGAAAGAGGTTACACGAAAAACCATTTACCACGTATGGTGAAATAATTCCACCAATGAAACGATTCGATGGGGTTTCTCGTGAACATAATGAAGGTCACAATGAAGAACAAGGATGCAAATGTATGTTCAAAGGTATAACATTGAACATGTATCATATGATTCCAAAGTGGTTCCAACTGAGGGATGCTCAAAAGATGACATATAACCTTTAGGAGAGTGAGGTATGTAATACCCCAACTTGAACTTGGGATTGTAAATAAATATGTAATATGAAACCTAGGCTAGTGAGCTGGTACACATTAATTAAGACGGTGAGTTGAAGATTACTTTTGGGGTCAATGTGTTTGTGTACATATGTGTTTATATGTTTTATTATTGGTGCTCCTGTGTAAATATGAGTTTATATGTTTTGGGACCAAAGAACCTAGTTTTGTAAATATGAAATTAAATGTAAATTAATAAAATATATTATTGCTACAGATTGAGTTAGAATAAAATAGTATGGGGGTAAGACTCCACAAGTGCTAAAAAGGGGGCTTTGTATTGCTTAATAATTATTGAAAGTCACATGTTTTTAACTTAAGTCCATAAAGTGACGTTAAAAAGTGTCATGCATCAAGAGAGTGACATGCACATAAAAGTGAGGGTGTTGGTGTTATGAAACACACATTCTATAACATTTTACTAGGGGAAAGGAACTTAACACCTTGGATGGGAAATGAGGAATGACCCTATGATAGGTAGGACAAATTCCCCAATGTGAGGTTAGGGAGATACCTAGACACCCATGAGCCTGTAGGAACTCCTGGGAACCACAAGGCTATGGAAAACCCTTGGTCGACTGAGTTGAACACCATGGAGGTAGTGGCTTAGCTAGAGGGACTATGAGTGGAGAAAAAGGGGTGCACTACCTACTTGGGTGGTGGGGCTATGTAACAACCTTTTTTGTCACCCCTCATGTAAATATTATTATATGAATTGTTCATGTAAATTATAAATGATTACTGGACTAAGAGGAGGAAACAGGTTCAAAGTTTGTGGAGGAGAAGTTGCATGGGAAATTCTTGGGGAAATAGACAAGCTCAGAATTTCACATGTAATTTCCACCTATATCCGTATTGAAGTAAAATCAAGTTGTTCAAACATTAAAAATGGCACATAGGTGCTAGTGTAAAAGGACGAGCTAGTCCTACCCTCATGGGACAAGTTGGATCTGGTCAATGCACATTAGAAAGTCAGAAAAGAAAATAAGGCATTCAAGGGAGAATGCACAGACAAAAATAAATGTGGGGATATAATGTAGTATCATAGCAAGAGATAACACAGAAGAAAGAACAACATACATGAAAGTGAAAGAGAAGACAGAATGTGGAATTTGGTAGTGGAAATGAATCTGTCAAGATGAAATAACCTTTTATATCCTGTGTTTTATTTTTGGGATAGTGTTCCCTATGTTTTTATAAGGCCAGTATGTGTGCCTACGAATCGGTTGGCCATTGAGATTTCAGTGGAGTTGAATCATTCAACGCTATCCTTGGAACTGATAGCCACTAAATTTTTTCCTTACGACTGATAAACAACTTATGTGCTTGTTCCATAAGATGATAAACCACTCAGGTACTAGATGAAAGGAATCGATAAACCACTAAGTGCTTGCCTTAGGGATGATAGATAAATTATGTGCTCATTCCGTTAGCGATAAACCACTTGATAGTTTGAGACACCCATGTGCTAACTGAAAGGAATCAATAAACGACTAAGTGCCTGCATTTGGTTGATAAACCACTTATGTTCTCGTTTAGTAAGTCGATAAATCACCTAGATAGTGTGATCTGGATTCCTAGAGTGCTAGCTTATATAAGTAGTTGATAAATCATCTACGTAGTGTATTCATCCTCCTAGAACAAAATGCATATCATTGAGCCTCAGGTGAATCCGTGCGATTGATTTTTGCTGGGGTAGAAGTCAGTGTGGTGCTTGTTTTTGGAGGCAAATAATAAACCGCTAGACAATGGACTCCTCTTCTTGATTATTTATTTGACCGGTATCAGTTTGAATACTCTAAGAAATTTACTCCTAAGACTCTAAATTTTCCTCGAGGGTGGTTAGTTGCTAGAAATATTGTAGTGTAGTTGACCTATGATTGGGTAGAAATTTCAAGTCCCTCTCTCAATTTTCAATCATCTAAGCTGAATAGATAAGTGCTTACTTGTATCATTGTGTATACCTGTGCAATAAGAATGAAATATTTTGTTAGTATATGATAAGGGTGTATCGACACTATTCATGAAGGACTATGTTTTCATGTGTGTTTGAAATGAGATGGTCGCATGATTAATATTATGGCGTGAGGGACTTGTAGATCATTGTAGGTGTTAATATATTTATTTATCTATGGAACTATTTACATAGTTATGTATGATTTCTTAAAATGTTCTGTTGACTATCACTTTAGATGATTTTCATTGTTTGATATGCATTATATATCATGGATCCTTTGTTGCTTGAAGGCTTGATTGATGAGTCCATTTCATGTAACTTAATGTGTATATGGATTTGAATGATTTTTGTTGGGACATGGGTTTCATCCCTATAAGAGTTTTGATTTCCGAGAAACACTTAACCATGAGAAAATTTTAGCCAAGTCATTGGACTTCAATCCTGAGTGTCATAGTGGAATAAGTTCGAAATCGGGACATGTAAGCCTTGTTGATACTATAAAGAAAATTCAAAGAATTACAAGGAGTCAAATGATTATTTAACCCTCAATGATTACTGCTAATCCATTGGTTAATTGGCTTCTTAATGACCTTATTTAAGCACTAATTTGTGCCATGTAGGTTGTGCCCATTGCTAGATGAGCCCTCTAAGGGAACATGTGCTATTGACAGAAAGCGTGGAGTTAACAAAGAGCATGAGACGGGAATATTCCCCATTACCAGATGATGTGAAATTTCACATCGCTCCGTGTCATATTTGGCTATAAGACATTATTATGTCTTGGCATTGGGGCATGGTGTTGGGATGGGAAAATATCTGTCTCACGAGATGGAGAAATAATTTGGTTCATAACGGAGAGACCTTGCCTTGACCCAAAATTGTTATAACTTGGAATTGTCAATTTGCATGGAGGACTGGGACTTGGTGGGTCCCTCGACATAAACTGAGGTGGAAGATGCCATGTAGACTGAGTATGGCTACATGGATGCCATGTAGAATTTCATATGACATGGATCAGTGACATGGAAAGATTGTTTACATGTCACATTGTCAATGCGACACGTGGTAGGCAAAAATAGCTCTTTTGAATGGCCAAAGGGAATGTTTTTGGATGAAACATGGCACCTTCAAAGGATGATACCATGTACAGTGACATCACCATGATGTAAGAAAGGTATGACCCTTGGGTTTGGGAGCAGACTAATAGATTTCATGATGCTAAATTTGGCATCCATAGACAGAGAAATCTCCATCACACTTTTTCTCTAGCACCAAGTTCATTGTGGTGCGTCTTAATTATTGGTGCAGTCTAATAGAGAGAACTAGATAGGGAATTGTTTGTCGGATAATGTAAAACAACTAATGTATTATGGATCCCAACCGTTTGTTAATTGTTAGGAGGGTAGGGGGAATTGTAATTGATACATGTTGCTCATCTAACGAGGTGGCCATGTGGAGAAAATAGAGAAGTTGGAACTTACAATAGTGTTAGTTGCATATGTGACAAATAACATAACCCCCTTATTTACTATCAAATGGACTGGAGGGGGGTTGCAATGAATATAGTTTGCCAATCAAATCCAAACAGTCATGCTGTGGCCTTGAGTTGTAAGGTGTTTAATGATTTTCCATGCAGGTGCCACATGGCACTGTTTAATTGGTGGATCTTTAAAGGAGCACCAATCTAGAACTAGAAGTCAGATTGAGATGAAATTTATATATCAAAAATCTCTTGACGAGCTAGAGACATTGGTATTATAGAAAGTTAATTGTGCTAACTTTGGGAAAGAATAAATTTTGTAACCCCATTTCCATCATGAGACTATGGAAGTTGGGTTAGTTAAAAGTAACACCTCCCATTCATCCTGGATTAATCCAAGGGGGTGAGAGGGAGCGTTACAAGCTAATGAGGGATGTGAGCCTATTGGTTAGAGGTTGTTGGGTTTGGTACCTTGACCAGGGTATGTATGGTACTGGCATGTACTTGTCTTGGGTAAAATGTTTTCCCTATGGATTCGAATCCGTACTCAAGGGTGAGTCGATGTTGAGATACAATGAGAGATATGGCATATATCTAGGAGGAATGCCTATGGTTTGTAGCCATTCAGTAACTTTTACCATATAAATGTTATTTTTAATATTCATTTGAATTCTGTTATAATTAAAATTGTGTATTTTTGTCTATTTCATATGCATAGAAAATTAATGATGTAATTATATGATATAATTCCTGTGCATGAGATCATTGCATTGTAAAACACATTTTAGTTAATGATATTGTATGCATGGGAAATAAAATAAAAAGAAAAAATTCATAAATTTGGGTTACAAGGGTAACATCAGTATGAATATGCACCAATATGTGGCTTAGGGGGTTGCTACAGATGGTATTAGTGCCAAATATTACAACACTTGGGCCATATGGGTCAAACATCATTTTAAAGGAAAATTAGAGATTGTTGGGAAAATTCTTGATAAAATTCACATGGAATGAAAATATAAAAATTCCCAAATTCGAGATGAAAACCATTGGAATGGTAGATATATAGCTTAATTTTATTATTACATACTCAAAATTTGCAAAGTGATGGGTAATTTTAGTGGCGAAACTACTAATTTTGTGTGTATGGAAATTATGGGAAAAAGTTCAAAATTTCCATATTGTGTCATCAACAGTGAGGTGGCAATGCCATGTGGTAGCACCAGTTGGTGGTTAAGTTGGCATGTGGAGGGGGTCAAGTGGAAAAAAAGTGGTGTGGTTGGACACCATTGGAAGTTGATGGGTTGTTAAATCCCCTTGCACCTTAGAATTCAAGATTAATACGAGTCATTTATCTAATTGGATGTCAGTCTTTATATCCATCAAGGGTGGAACTTCATGTTATCCTTTGCACATTTTGGAACTCGATGTGTGATATGGATCATTTATGGGAAATGATTATAGCAGTCAAATCCATTAGGAGTGTGACGACATTTAGGAAAATTCTTGCCTACAACAAGGGATTGTGACTCGGCCAAAGTCCCAATTAGACCTTTATCTGTTTAGTGTCGCGAGATCCACCAGTATGTGTGCTTGATTGCCACTAAGGGAGATATTCTCCTTGAAAGGACATTTTCGTTGAAGTTCAACTAAATCCTATATGCCATTTTGATGTAATATGTAATGAATGACCTAATATATCTAAGGAATGAGAGTCAATTATAAAAAACCATATGAATACTAAATAATAGGTAATTAACTTACTAATACGTAAATAATCTGAAACTTAAATAAATTGTTAAAACAAATATCTATTTCAATTATAAAATTGAAATAAGTACTCTAAAATTCATGATAAGAAACCATCCATTGAGTTCATATCCTGTATAAAATAAAGACATGAATGCACATATTAATATATTACAGACACATTTCATTGTACAAGATAGACATAAAGAGAATCTTCTATGTCCTCCAGAGATGATCAAAATGATTGATAGGGAATATTAGTATCAAATCCATTAGAACGATAGATGTTCTAGTAATGAATTCCATTTTGAAGTATGGATATTAGGCAAAAGAATGAATAATTTAAGCATTGACATATAATTTAAAATTTAAATAAATCATTATGCACAAATACTCATTTCAATTATAAAATTAAAACAAGTATGTTAACATTCGCATGATGAAATAATTCATTAATCTCAATTCTCACATTCAATGAAAACCATTGATGCATATAATAATACAATACACACAAGTATCCATTGCAACTAAATGAGATTAGTAAAACTATTCCTTCAAATCTTCAAAATGATCAAAATTCAATTGATAGAAGAATCCTTTGTTTTGGTGAAAACCTAACTAATTGACCAATGACCCCCTCCTCTCTTTAAGGAGAGTCGTATATATAGACCAAGTCTTCATCAAAAATCATATTCAAATGTTTACAACTATTTTTCTTAAAATAATATAGAAAATAAAATAGAATAAAATATGCTGAGACAGATGGGATTTTGATTCCCAAAGAGAATTGTTGTTGAACTTGCTATTGAAACTGCCTCTATTAGTTATACATTGTGCATGGAAATTGGTCAGTCCAAACCCTTGAGTTACCTATTTCATTCCCTTGGTCTCTGAGAAAATCTATCAATTTGCTGAAGATTTCATGTCTCTAAGTTTGATGTATAAGATTAATATTGTTTGGGCTAATGTGGCATTGCCCAATCTTTTCAATACATGTTTTTTCTTAATTCTATATTTTGGAGAAAATTTAAAGATAAAGTTCAAATTTTTAAAGGGAGTTTGGAAATAATTTTGAATGTCTATAATAGACCATTCAAAAACATCTTCAATCTACTCCCTATCTTTTTCCCAATGCTCCTCCACACCTTGTAGACAAATGACTATCGGTAGTGATCTTTCAATGTTTTGCAGTATGACATGTTGTAATCTTCCAAAATGTCTAATGCATGATTCCAAATTTTACCACACCAACCTATTGCTTATTTAAGCCATTCCTTTATATTTGACACATTGTATTATCTTTGATTCAAAGAAATATCCATAATTCTCTTATCAGTTTGGAGAATTTACTTATATTGGCAGATTTCTCTTTCATTTCCCATAGGCATATTTTATCAAAAAATTTAGAAATTTCCTCATTTTCCTTCACTAAGGCTTTAATCTTGTCTGCTATTTGAAGAATTTCAATATGAAGACCAAACATCTTAAAAGATATATGATAATTTTTTTTAAACTTATTTATGTTGAGCATTGACAATAATAACATGAGTTTTGAAAACAATTAGGTTTGTAGTTTCCTCATTCAACATCTCCATTCAATTTAGATGTGTCTATTGCAATTCTTCTTTTGTTTGTGAAATTTTCTATGAGCCTCTACTAATTATTTTTGGAAATAGGCTTCTCTTTGATGTTTCTCATCATTTTATGTTATTGTAATCCTAAAATTTTCTTGTAATTCTTAGGTGTGTTGTTGCAACTCTAACATCTGATTATTCTTTAGGTTTTATATTCCTTGTTCTAGAGCACCAACCTTGTTTTTGTACTGATCTAATTTCTTGGAGAGTTCATCCACAGACCACTTGTTTATTGTAGGAAAATCCCTAAGGAAGATGTTGTTTCCTTTACTACTTTTGTTGGCTCACCACTTAGATACCAAATTGTTGATATTACCTCCTGTAATGATATATCCTCTTTCCTTTTCTTGGACCTTTTAAACACAAATTTAAATTGAGAATTTAAATAATAATTCTCCAACAAGATTGTTGATTTTGTGACTAGTGTCATTTGATAAACATCAAAAAATAGAGAGGCAAATCTCTTTGAATTAACTGCAAAAGTAGTTATAATACTTGGGGGAGAGAAAACTTGTGTTATCTCAGATGAATTAATTGGGATTGTGATATTTGGATCATTTGGATTTAGGCCAACACTTTGAAATTTAGGCATTTTTTCATCTATGCACTCTATAACTTTCATCTGTTTAATAGTGGGTGTTGATTCTACTGGTTGTTGTTGCTCTATCTGCCTTGTTTCTGCTGCATTTTCTTTTTGAACCTCAAATACATGTCTTTGAATTGATCTCATGTTTTTCTAATTTTGTTACTCAACCTACTTTTAATGTTTTGGAATTATATCATTTCGAATGTCTTGAGACTTATCCTTTGAAATTCCTTCCTCATCAGTTTGTTTCACAACAACATCACCTATAGATTCATCTTGAAGAATTAATGGAGTAACAATCTCTCTAGCTTGAAGCTCAGTAAAAGAGATATCTGATAGCATGGCTCTTTCTTGAAGAAAGGACATGTATAAATTTTCTATATAATATTGAAAGTTCATTCTGACCACTAGATCATTTAAATTAAATGCTCTCAGAATAACATCATCAAAAGTAAATGCATCTCTGAGCAATGAACAAAAGGAGGAAATTGATGATCATAACCCTTTGAATACATGGCTGACTTGAGGTGTGCACTCACTATCTTACTACGGTCATATTTAAAAAAATGAAGTGAGTGAAATCAAACTTATTTAATATCTTTTTCTTCATCCATTGCATGGCCTTTGTCAAGGATGGAATAAATACCCACTTTAATAGGAAAAACCAGCCAAAGTTTTTTGGAAATTTTTATAACTCTTTGGTTATCCCACACATGGTCACCTAATTAGGTACTTGTCATAGAGCTAATATATAAAGAATAAAGGTGGAAAGTAGTTTGGGATCAATTTCACAACCAAATATCATGAAATATGAGAATATTTCCTCTAAAACTAGTGTCTAATACCTCGCAGAGCATTAGAAAGGTCACTGATTATTCTAAGAGGGGGTTTATCATGCAAAAATTAATATCACATATGTTATTTTCATATCAACACATAAAGAGAATATAACAGTACATGGGAATAAGTTATTCCTTTTCCGACAAAACCCATTTCAGAGTAGGGAATGGTGAGATAGCTATAACAATGTCAAGCAGATAGGAAGACATGCAGAAGAGTGAACCAAAACCTAGTGGAGAATATAATCTTGTTCTAATTGCATTTGTTGGATTATGGGACAAGATATATTCCCATTTGAATAACTTGGCCTTTTATGCAATTTCATGAAACAAAGGAACTCGTTCTTCTTTGAAGTGGTTCGGGTTAGGATGTCCATATGATCTAGAAAGCATGACTATCACCAATGAGTGTGGAGATTTGAACTTCCCAATGAGGATAACACATATTAATTTTATTTTAAAACCTCGGGCGTCAACAATCCACTTCTTACTACATTGGGTTGGTTCCATTTTATGTTTAACCAACACTTTACTTTCGAAATTAGCTATATAATCAACATTGAGACAAACTTTAGGGATATCTGATTTTTGTATTTTTTGAAAAGTTTCAGGCCTCCAAGAACCAATTACTTTACCAACATCATTAAAAATGGTGCAAGTTTCAATATTAGCGTGATAAATGATCCAATGTACCATGTCATAATAGGGGAGCATATATGACCTTTGTTGCAATTTTTTGAAGTTTGGTATGCTTGACATTGATATAGTTGTCGATGTCAGAGACATGATCTTCTTTCAAAATATCCTCTTTAGCCAAGCTTTCTATTATTTTCTCGAAAAAATAAAAAAATTTCTCCCAAGGCATGACACTTGGTAGCCCTGCCTTGTAAGTAGTGTAATTATAGAATGCCACATTCAGGTTCTTGTTTTTTACACTTGTCTCTTCTAGTATGGGTTTTTATTTCAATTCCTTCACATAGGGCTTAATCCTCTTCGCTTGGCCCTTATTTCCCATTTTCATGAAAAATCAATTAAGAAACCATTAGAGCCATGAATATTGGTATATTTAAGAAATTTGTAATCTAATGCCCTAAAATAACCAAAGATGATTGCAGGAAAATTCCTCTGTGACTGGAAAAGATGTACAAGGGTGGCATAATAAAAGTATGAGTAAAATGCTTGAATGAATGTTGAGGGTGTTATTTCAGCCTTGCGAGGAAATCGATAAGTTTCAAGTTAATGATAGTAATTTTCCTCATAACTCTTCACATAACACCAATCTGTAAAGTCATTTCAACATTAATGCATGTCTAATCAATATTTTATGAATAAATTCGTCAATCTGGGCATCCATGATTCGAATTTGGGTTGTTTAAACATGTTTAACAATTATTACTGTGTTAAGTTAACATTGCTTATGCAGGTACCAATGAATGCAAGAGGCACCAAACATATCGACAACCCAGATATTGGATTTTTATTTTAACATCACAACTAATTAATTAATGATTAATCCAATCCTTAATTAGAGCAGGGTTAATCCATATTCGAGCATCCAACATCCAATATAGTCAAAACATTTATGTTGGAGCACAAGGTTGGATGGAAAGATTTTATAAACATTTGTTAATTAAGGTTTAAACTCATTTTATATTGATTATCGTGATTAGCATCATTCAACCATCTAGGGGGGTGGAGTATGTAAGGCGTGCTATACAAGGTGGAAACCAAGATAAGCAAATGTATAGGCGGAAATCAAATTATAATCAAATATAATGCAATACCAATGGCGAGTATGGTTTGTGTAACAATAAAATAAAGGTGATCCACCTATCCAGTAATCTGCGGAGTTCATTGCTACAAATGTTATCCCATGACACAACAGATAGATAAATGGGAAAATATCATTTGAATAGCCTCTCCTAAATAATCTAGACATGGAAAAAATAACCAAATCTTAATAAGACCTAATTAAAACATGAAGATAATTCATTAAAGATCATGGCCAAACAATTAATAAGCATTCCAAAATAAGAAAATTTGGTAGTGTCCCCATTTATTTAAAATGAATGGGGCTTGTTGTATATACCACAATAGGGTGCAATGTCATGTTATTCTCTATGCATGTTGGAATGAGATGTGAAATCTAGACCATTTATGGGAAATGATCGTGACCATTAGATCCGTCAAGGGTGAAACTTCATGTTATCCTCTGTGCATGTTGGGACCTGTTTTGCTATCTGAATCATTAATGTGAACTGATCATGACTATCAGATCTATCAGGGGTGCAACTCCTGTTTTTCCTCTATGCATGTTGATAATTGATATGGATCTAGGTTGTTGGATCAAGGTAATCTCTGCTATTGGATCCATCAAGAGAAAAAATCAACATAAACTATAATATATGTTATAACTCAATATGGGATGTGGTCCATTAATCTATTCTAATATCAATCATCAGATCCACGAGTATGCAAGTCACACACTATGGAAGAAAAGTGGAGAATTGACCTTGTGAGTAGTCATAGCCAATAAAGGAATGCCACATAGAAGGGTGGAAAATGAAGTGGTACCCTTCCATCTATATAGAGTTTATCAAAGGTTCCATGTGAATAGTGGGGCCTAGGTGGGGACCTAAATGCAAAAAGGGTGGTTGCATGGGTGCCAAGTGTCTAAGGAGATGCATACAAATTTAATTCCTATCCAATAAGAATTGAAGACTATACATACATAGGTATATACTTTCCAATGGAGGGAGAGAACATAGAGAATGTTTGCACAACCAAAACCATTAATAGAGAAGAGTTGCAAGTAATTTTGATTGATCCAAGGTACTAAAATGACAAAAAAATAAGTAAATTTTCAAAAACAAATGTTGATTTTTCAAGTAATTCACTTGAAAAGCATTTTTGAGGCCCTATACAACATTTTTAGACAACGAAAAACAATAAAAAATACCTATACATTACTATAAGTAGTATGTATAACTTAAATAAAATAGGTTAGAGAGATCTTTATAACGACACATTACAACTACAAAACAAAGCTAGTGTGAAGAAGTTATAATTGAAATAGTGTAAGGGAAAAATAAGGTATGCAACCACTTCCAGGAGGTGTAACTTTGCAACCAAAGATTAGATTGGGGTGCCAAAGTAGTAAAAAAAATATCTTGGAAAATGAAAAATAACCATGGAGATCGATTTGAAATTTAGGTACATCAATGTTCAATAAATTAATAAAATTTTGTTGTAGCAGAACAAGGGGAACTAGGTAAAATTGACCAAAACTTTCACAAGCCATAACTTTTAGTCTAGGACTTGGACATGGGAAAACAAATAGTCAATAGAAAATTATTGAAGAGGAGAGTAAATATGTCAACCTATATTTTGGTTTTTGATAGGAAAATTATTTGAAATTTAAAAGAAGGTTGGTGGTGGCCTATAGGAATAAACTAACATGAGGACCATAAGTATGGAAAATGCTTAGGAGTCCTACAACCATGAAGAAGAGGTTAGATATGTGGATATTAGTATGGGTAATTCTAAAATAGAGTCAAATGGGCATGGAAAGGATAGGCCAGAGTATAGAGACTTGAAAGAGACCATGAGGATCTCAAAATGGAGGTGCTCAGTGTAGTGCCCCACTCTGGTTCACTAACCCAGATATTACATTATTCTTGATATAGCCTTAGGGATCATATATTATTCTTTGAGGACCTCAGGTGGAGGATCCAATTATTTGAATTTTACTATTAGTGGATGTGATAATAAATGTGATATGCTAGTTTGATGTTATGATGACAATGGTTGTGATGGACCTATTTGATGACTGTGTCTGATAATGTGATGGATTCATTATGTTGTATTGCTTACAATTAGTGATTATGTCATGAAGATGATTTAACATACACAATTACCTTGATTACTAACACTATAAACACATATTTTTGATCCTTATTGAGTGTGGTAGGAGACCACCTGGATGCACTTTCATGTGATGATTTGATGGCATTGGGTTTGATTGAATTGCATTCTATTTTTTCAAAAGTTTAAAGTTCAAATTAATATTATACTATGATTACTAATGGCATGTTAGTTATTACAGGTACAACTCAGTTGCTTGGAAAAATGGCTCAGACATGGGTCATGGATTTTTATAGATAGATGGAACTTCATGGGAGGGGTGGGACAATGTCCTTGATTTCACCCGCTAGCACTCCTGTTGTGACTTAGCCTGGAAGGTGTTGTGGATACCTTCACCTTGAAGATCAAAATGTCATGAGGGCAGACCTCTTATTGGTTTTCTCATGAGGATTGAATTGGAGGTGTGCATCAAGGAAGATTCCTTGATCCCAACACCATTAGTCTCACTATAGAGGGCAACATAGGAGATAACAATGGTTTTCATTGTCACACTTATTTTTCACCTCGTAGTCACAAAATATATGAAGGGAAAGCGATGTGACATCCTTGTAACTTCAAAGAGAAGTTCTTGAAGGGCATGGCGACTTAGCACCCTTCGCATAAAGAAGAAAAAATTGAAAGATAATTAAGATTCAATAATCATAAAATGATGAGCACTAACTCACATCATGTAGTAAGAGAGGTGTTAGAATCAAATTAACTAAATCAAGAGTAAACCTTGGGATAAAGGGAGAATAGGAAGAACTATAAAAAACTGGGCCAATTGAGTAACTCTACCCTTCTCACGTTTGGAAAATATTAGGTAGATGATGCGTATTAAAATAAATTCAAAGTATATAAATGTTCTAACAGAAAAAGGGGAAGGGAACATAGAGTTAATTAGAAACATTGATCCAAGGATAATTTAATGCAATAAGAAAAGAGGGTGGTGTATGAAATTAAATAATAATAATTTAAAATTAGAGAAATCTAGTTTCATGAGAGAACCTCTACGTGGAAAGAGCACAACACAAAGATATCCATCCAAGAGTTCAACTTGAGATAAACTAGGGTGTAGTCGGGGAACTAAATATGAGACCTGCTAGTTGGAATCAGTGATGAACACAAAATAAGGTGTATAAAAGGGGGATCAAGAGACAAATAAGAGAAGAAATAGAAAGTCATGTTGGGGTGAGGGAAATTATACTTTTTAATAAAAAATTAAGTCTATAATTTAGGAGAGACTTGGTGAGAGGTTGACACATGCATGGATGAATAATCAAATTTTTAGATTAATAAAAACAATTAATTTTGCATGAAGTGAAAAATGTCACCTACGAAGCCTCTTATAAACGGAAGAGCAAGCCATGTGAGAGGGGTCACTTTTTTCCCTATTGTTGGATAACTTGTATAATTTTATTGTGATAGTGACTGAGTCTATATTGGGTTTGGTGAAGTGGAGACCATTGGAGAGGGAACTTTTGAGCCAGTAGTGCTCTCCTCCACTTGCTAGTGTTCTTCCTCTACTTTACAGCCCCGTTGTAGCTTGTGGGTCCATGGGGAAGAAGAGTGCCCAATGAGTAGGTTGAGAGATCAACCAGTGAGTCAATGATGTTTATATAGCACATAACATTCTCCACACATGTATGTTTACAACATCAAGGGAGAAAAATAATCAATGAACCTAAGAATGAGACTCCATCCCCTTTGGTGCATGGCATCTTGTTAATCAAGGTTGTCATTGATGTCAATATGGCATTATTAGGATGCCAAATATTCTTGTGATGTGTTATGTTGCCCTAACCCGAGGGAAATACTGGCTCTAAATAATGTTCTAACCCTAGTTGAAGCAAACACTAATCCTAATCATATCCAATATATTATTGTAATCAACCCTAGGAAAATTAATAAAAATGAAGAAATCCTAGATAACAAGCCCTAGTTTCATGATGCCTCAACCTTGCTAAATGAATTTCTAAATAAATTAATCCCATAGTCCTACCCTAAGCCCTATCGTAACCATATCATATTTCATAAATTCCTTAAAATCCTAATATAAAATCTTAATCACCTCAAAACTACTTAAAACACCCCACCTACCTCTTATCATGTCATATTATTCATTCATATCATGTAGCCTCTCCATGTAAAACATAATACACACTATCAAATATTATTAAAACAAACATAATCCTTGGCAATGAATATGTTTTGAAACAATATCAAAAATTCCTTATTAACAAATGGCTTTGTTCAATGGCAGACAAACATGGTTCCCTATGACAATACATGGTAGACATAATGTATAATGCAACAACATGGTGTTAGACATCACTCACATGACAGATGGGATACAACACTCACATGGTAGACAAAGCCTTTTTGCATGGTTTTTTATATGGTCCATCTTTCACACGGAAAACAGACGTAATGTGTACATCACATGGCAGACCATATAAAATTTGATTCTATACACATGATGTGCTAAACATTATAACCTTAGTGTTATAATTGATTATATTACTATCATGGAAATCCCTTTGAAAAGAAGTTAAGGTTGTCCGCCATATACAATAAATTTATATGCCATATATGAATTAAAGCTATCTGCCATATACAAATTAAAGTTACCTGCTAAAAATTGATTAATATAAGGTTGGTTGCACAAAAACGAGATTTAAGTCAGCTTCTTCACCTAATACACACGTCTCTTCATTTTAAGTCAAAACATGCATAAATACAAGCTTAATCTCATCGTTTTAGCCATCCGCTTGGTGAAGAAAACAAAAAATTATACGAACTGTTCACAACTCGTGAACAAAAGAAGGAAGAGACATACATTTTCTATAAAGGTTTCTTGGTGATAATTTAGCTCAGATTTTAAACAACCCAGACCTGAGTAACCCATTGTGGCTCGAAATTGGAGCAGTCTTTGTGTGGCTCAGACTTGGTGCATTCCTTCTTCTTTTGAGGAAGCTATAAGACTCACCTACAGGCAGTATACCATACTCACCTACATGTAGCATACCTCGTATATTTCCAGACAACAAGCACATAAATTACTGATCATAATCTAGATTAGGGGAAATTTTTTTCTCAAAAATCAAGGTGATCGGAATCACTCAAAAGCTGAATGACCGTGCCTATCTTGGTGATATGATCCCAATGCAACTTGTTTCACTCAAAACAGAGTTCGTATGAGAAAAATAGAGCTTGTTGTTCATTTTGTCAAATAGGTAAAATTTTGTGACTGGGATGTTGACTAGGCATCCGTACAGCTCAGTCAGCAAAAATAATATTCCATGGAATATTCCTAGAATATTCCCACATGTGGCTCAATTGGATTTTGATACTTGTCAACGTGTTATTGGTGAAGGCATTGAGGTGGACCAATGAGAGGTTGACATGTGGCAAGCCTGAAGGCTGCCACGTCCCCTCTCAAAGGTCATTTAAAAGTTTATTGGATGCCGGTGGAGTTGAATCCATGACCTCGCCCACACAAGTGCCATGCCTTACCATTATGCTGCACCATAAGTCTTAACCACTAAGGGCTTGAAGTTACATTTAAAGGTTAATGCACCGAAGTTTGGGAGGTAACATTATCCTTAACCCTCTGCATGTGACCAACATTACTTAATGCTAGCATTTTATGCTAACTGCACCAAATTAATTTGCTAATTGGGATTAACATTAATTAACCTGTAATTAACTCCTAATTAATTTTGGATTAGTTTGGCGGTATTTTTAGCAAGTTCGCTAAATCCAAATTTGCTCCAAATTTGGCGGAGTTAACTAGAGTTTCTCCAAATTTGGTGGAGTTTTCCTAGGAAAAATTGAAGAGGCCATAACTTCTTCACATTTCGAACAATTTTGGCTCAGAAAGAGTCATTCCTAGATGATTTGGATGCTTTGAATACAATGGAACAGCTTGCAAAGGCAGAAAGGCACTTTTGTATGTGATTTTGCTACGTTGAAGTTTAAGGAAGCTTAGGGCCACCAGGAGAGGAGGTCAAGCCTAGATCAACTAAAGTCCAATTGTAGAACTTGGAAAGTCATTTTTGGGTTTTTGGGTCTTCTAAAACATCTCTCCATGCTTGCTTACCACATCAAACAAATCAGATTTTAACTTATTATCACAACCTTCAAAAGATTCATAATAAATATCATTCTTTTTCTTGATCCTGAGAAGCACAAAATTTTTACATGCATTTACTAGTCTCTTCATCTGCCCTGCATTAACCAAAGAAATGTTTAACTTTTTGCGATGGGATCTCACAATATACTCCACTCCATCCTTGAGAAATAGATACTTGTTCTGATGTCGATAAAATACCGCTTCCCTATCATACAAATATGCGCTTCCCAAAATGATTCCTGAGATGTCAAGTGCAACTACATCTAACTCAACTTCATCAATGAATTTTTTAGTAATGGCAAACTTGAATAAGAATTTCCTTGTAACCTGTAAATTTGCATTATTGACTATCCAACCCAAGGGATATGGTTTATGATGAGGTACAATTTCAAGGTTAAGCTTTTTGACCAATAACATGCCAACAAGTGTCAAAAATCCAATTGAGTCACCTGTGGGAATATTCTCTGGAATATTCTTTTTTTTTACTGGGTTGTATGGATGCCTAGTCAGCATCCTAGTCACAAAATTTTGCATGTTTGACAAAATGGACAATAGTCTCTATCTTTCTCATACGAACTCCGTTTTGAGTGAAACAAGTTGCGTTGGGATCATATCGCCAAGATGGACACAATCGTTCAGGTTTTGAGTGATTCTAAGCACTTTTATTTTTCAACAAATTTTTGCCCCTAATCCAGATTCCAATCAATTACCTACTGTGATTGGGTATCCGGTTATTGACTGTGGATTAGAAATTTGATTGGGATGAAACAGGACCTTGGACTGTGATGTGAAAAATCTCGAACTAAGGTACAACTTCAGTGGCTCAGTGATGTGACTACGCTCAATAATGGGTACAGTATCTTGGCTTAAGTGAAACATTATTGATTGTGACTAAGGCTCAGATATCTATGTGGTGAAGTTTCACTACCAAGACTTGTGAAGAGATCTTGGATAATGACATTGTTGAATCTCCTCCCGGACAACAGCAGTAATGGAAGCCTATTAGTGCCTCAAACCTGTGAGTAGCTTTTCTTGTGGAGAATTGTTAATGATGTAGATATGAACTTGTGAAGGAGACCTTTGGAGCAGGCACTCTATTATGCATCCTTTGGAGAAACCTAGTGATAGTGTTTTGAGTCTTGAGGATAGTGTTTTATGATCCATTGAAGAAAGACTTTTGAGATATATTGTGACACCTTTGGAGCATAGTTACAGTAGAAGAGAATTCTTTCAGTATTGAGGTCCATTGAAGAATCACTTGAAGAGACTTAGAGCTAGTGTAGAGCTTGGATTGTTTATTAAAGATATCTTGAAGAAGACATTATTAGAGATCATGATATAATCATGAGGTGATTTGGAGACTTTGATTGGGTACAATGAAGTGCAGTGGCGATACCTTCTAATTGACAAGGTTGTTGTTGATGATGTTGCGTGAAGACTATAGTGAAGCTAAATATTGACAAGGTTCAGTGAAGAATACCTTGGAAGTTGTGAAGTACAACTTAACATACCTTGATAAAGTGAATCTATAGGGTTGGTACCTCAGAATTGACAGGGTTGGTGCCTTGGAAAGTCCAAGTTGGTGCTTGGCAAATATAAGATTGGTGTCCTTGGAGTTGGTGCTCCTAAACTCAAGGTCGGTGCCTTGGATAAGATAGGATTAGAGCCCTAGAGGATCAGAGTCCTCAAGAAAACAGATCAGAGCCTGTACCAGATAAGGGTTGGAGCCTCTAAATGCAAGGTCGGTGCCTTAAGAAGATATGGTCGGTGCCTTAGAGGTCGAAGCCTCACAAAAGTCCAAGTTGGTGCTTGGAAACATGTTGGAGCCTAGGAGATTGAATATTAGTGTCTTAATCTAGGGTTGGAGCCCTATATACATTGTACTTGATTTATTGTGAAAAGAAATTAATAAAAGCATTTATTCTTATTGTTAATTTTGTGTTCTAAATATAAATGATCTAACTGGTAAAAGTAACAATTGAAAATAAACACTGATTCACCCCCCTCCCAGTATTTCCAACAATTGGTATCAAAGCCAGTACCTTCACTCAAAGCCTAACAACTTGAAGGTTTATCATTAGAACACAAATGGCGAAGATAAGGAAGAAAGTATCCAATCGTCCTAAAGATGTGTCTCCCTCAATCACCGAAATTGAAATGAATCAATTTGTGAAGGCTCCATTGTTCAATGGAAACTTTGATATATGGGAGGCAAGAATGAGGAATTTCTTAAAGACTCAACATATTGAAGTTTGGAAATCGGTGATTGATGATAGCATAATGGATGGAGAATCCAAGGAACATAATACAAGAGCAATGAAAGAAATCTTGAATGGGATACCTGATTCTATGAAGACTAATTTTGAAAAAAAATTGTCAGCAAAAGGAATATGGGATAAACTTCATGATCTTCACTCAAAAGGAGTGTTAACAATGATCTATAGTCAAGAAAATGATGGAAAACAAGAAGGAAATCCAAATCCCATCGAGGAAGGTGAAGATAAGAGTGATAACATCAAGGGTAAAGAAGACCTAGAAGATGAAGAGAATGAAAAAGATTTTGAAGAAGATATCCTCATTAAACTTATAGCTATCATGGAAGAGATTAACAATTTGAAAAAGTAAAATGAGGAACTTAATAAGAAACCACAATTTGGTGACCAGGACAAGACAAGAAATGAAGTTGACCTTTCCAAGCTTCAAGTACAAGAAAGAGATGAAGAGCTCGCCAAGATTAAGGAAGAATTTCATCAAAAAAAGAGAAAGCATTGTGAAGAAGTCATATCCATGACAAATCAATTGGATAAGGCAAAGAAACAGGGAGATACCTTGTCAAGCCACCTTGAAAAAAGGCACAAGAGCTTGAACAAACTTGAAACAGAGATTGATTTATACAAGGAAGAGGTCTCCTCCCTTTGATCTAAATTAGAAGAAGCAAGGAAATAAGCACAAGGAGCTGGGAAGGTGATGGAATCTTTGGAATTCATAGAAGGACAAGGTGATGAAGAAGAAAAGGAGAGAAACACCATGATATGCCAACTAGAAGAAAAGGATGATGACATCACCAAGTTAAGATCAGAAATCACTTCTCTTAAGGCCCAATCATGTGAAGCAACCAAGATGAAGGAAGAAATGGAGACCATTCTATCAAATAAGGATGAAGAATGCAAGGAAATGAAGGAAGAAATTGTCTTTTTTAAAAAGGAAGTTGACTTTCTGAATAAGAACTTGAAAAGTTCTCAAACCCTAGATGACATCCTAAGTCATCAAAGGTCTCCCCTTGATAAATCGAGTCTTTTCTATGTAGGTGAACCCTCAAACAAGAATGATTGGAGAAACTTGGAATAAATATTGATGCTCCCAGTTCTAGCAAAGGTAAGGAGAAGCATCAAGACAAAAAATGGAAGAAATCTTATTCCAAGAAGAAATGCAGATGGTGTCAAGTATGTAAGAAGCAATGGTTATCATCAAAGGATCACAAGGAAAGAAGACTTCAGAAGTACATCAAGGAAACCTTCTTCTCTCAGGTACCAAAGTATATTTCTTGGTTATTGCTATTCTTGTACAAAATTTGGGAACATGGAAAAATATTTTAGGGCATATCACAAAGACATATTGAATGTTCCCCGTCAATCTTCGAGAAGCAAGTTTGCAACAAGTAATGAATTATTATTCATGAACAACATAGAGTGCTTCAAGTGTCATAACATTGGACATATGGCAGGTGATTGTAAAATGACTTGGGCCCCTACACAAGCTAGAATCATGCCAGAGAAGAAATTTACACAAGTATGGAGAAGGAAGAAAATTGAATCCAGAAGTCCCTTGAACACTCTAGCCAACAACACATGTTGTTGACCTGATGAAGTTATCCTTGATATTCCAAATATTTGATGGGGAGACTTTGTCAAAATGAAGACCATACATACAGTTAGGGGGAGCTTATGATGATTAAGCATTCTTGCAGAAGCCATTAGTGAATGGGCCTTATGAAATCCTTGATGAGTCACACATGAACAATAATCTTTTGATAGATAATCTCTTGGGAGTAACTCCATTGAAGAACATTATTCCTTACTTATTCGATGGACTATTGTGGAAGATTTCTTCCACTTGATCACAAGGCATAAATATTTCTTATCTAAAGAAGCTAGAGGATTTTATGTAGGTAGGGGGAGTTGGTTCATCACATGAAGAAATGTAAACACGTCCATCATGGACCACATTACCAGAAGGAAGAGCACCATGAAAATGGGAGTAACATACCTATGAAGAACTACTATTGATGAAGAAAAGAAGCAGCTTGACAGGGGGAGTACTTGGGCATCCCATTTTCCATTGATGTCAAAGGGGGAGAGAATGTTGGAAGGGAAATAATATTTCCATAAATGACAAAGGGGGAGATTGTTAATAAAGGTTGTCATTGATGTCAATATGGCATTATTGTGATGGAAAATATTCTTGTGATGCGTGATGTTGCCCTAACCCTAGGGAAATCCTAGCTCTACATAATGCTCTAACCCTAGTTGAAGAAAACACTAATCCTAATCATATCCAATCTATTGTTGAAATCAACCCTAGGAAAATTAATAAAAATGAAGAAATCCTAGATAACAAGCCCTAGTTTCATGATGCCTCAGCCTTGCTAAAAATACCAATAAAACTATATATATATATATATATATATATATATATATATATATATACTCGCACCCTAGCATAAATAAATAAATACCATAGTCCTACCCTAAGCCCTATCGTAACCATATCATATTTCATAAATTCCTTAAAATCCTAATATAAAATCTTAATCACCTCAAAACTACTTAAAACACCCCACCTACCTCTTATCATGTCATATTATTCATTCATATCATGTAGCCTCTCCATGTAAAACATAATACACAATATCAAATATTATTAAAACAAACATAATCCTTGGCAACGAATATGTTTTGAAACAATATCAAAAATTCCTTATTAATAAATGTTCAATAGTAGACAAACATGGTTCCCTATGACAATACATGGTAGACGTAATGTATAATGCAACAACATGGTGTTAGACATCACTCACATGGCAGATGGGATACAACACTCACATGGCAGATGGGATACAACACTCACATGGCAGACAAAGCCTTTTTGCATGGTGTTTTATATGGTCCATCTTTCACATGGAAAACAGATGTAATGCGTACATCACATGGCAGACCATATAAAATTTTATGCTATACACATGATGTGCTAAACATTAGTATAACCTTAGTGTTATAATTGATTATATTACTATCATGGAAATCCCTTTGAAAAGAAGTTAAGGTTGTCTGCCATATACAATAAAGTTATATCCCATATATGAATTAAAGCTATCTACCATATAACAATTAAAGTTGTCTGCTACAAATTGATTAATATAAGGTTGGTTGCACAAAAAGGAGATTTAAGTCGGCTTCTTCACCCAATACACATGTCTCTTCATTTTAAGTCAAAACATGTATAAATACAAACTTAATCTCATCGTTTTAGCCATCCACTTAGTGAAGAACACATAAAAGTATATGACTTGTTCACAACTCGTGAACAAAAGAAGTAAGAGACATGAATTTTCTATAAAGGTTTCTCGGTGATAATTTAACTCAGATTTCAGACAAATCAGACCTGAGTAACCTGTTGTGGCTCGAAATTGGAGCAATATTTGTGTGGCTCAGACCTGGTGCATTCCTTATTCTTTTGAGGTAGCTATAAGACTCACCTACAAGCAGAATACCTTAGTTACCTACATGCAACATACCTCGGATATTTCTATATCGCAAGCACATATATTACCTATTGTGACTGGGTATCCGATTATTGACTGTGGCTTAGAAATTTGATTGGGATGCAATAGGACCTTGGACTGTGATGTGAAAAATCTCAAACTAAGGTACAACTTTAGTGGTTCGGTCATGTGACTATGCTCAACAATGGGTACAATATCATGGCTTAAGTGAAACATTATTGATTGTGACTAAGGCTTAGATATCTTTACGGTGAAGTTTCACTACTAATACTTGTGAACAGATCTTGGACAGTGACATTGCTGAATCTCCTTCTGGAAAACAATAGTAATGGAAGCTTATTAGTGCCTCAAACCTGTGAGTAGCTTTTCTTGTGGAGAATTGTTAATGATGCAGATCTGAACTTGTGAAGGAGACCTTTGGGGCAGGCACTCTATTAGGCATCCTTTGGAGTAGCCTAGTGACAGTGTTTTGAGTCTTGAGGATAGTGTTTTATGATCCATTGAAGAAATAATTTTGAGATATCTTGTGACACCTTTGGAGTAAAGTTACAGTAGAAGAGAAGTCTTGCAGTATTGAGATCCATTGAAGAATCCCTTGAAGAGGCTTAGAGTTGGTGCAGAGCTTGGATTTCTTATTAAAGATATCTTGAAGAAGACATTATTAGAGATCATGATATAATCATCAGGTGATTTGGATACTTTTATTGGGTACAATGAAGCGCAATAGCAATACCTTCTAATTGACAATGTTTTCATTGATGATGTTGCGTGAAGACTATAGTGAATCCGAAGATTGACAAGGTTCGGTGAAGAAGACCCTGGGAGCTGTGAAGTACAACCTAACATACCTTGAGAAAGTGAAGCTATATAATTGGTGCCTTAGAATTGACAGGGTTGGTGCCTTGGAAAGTCCAAGTTGGTGCTTGGAAAATATAAGATTGGTCTCCTTGGAGTTGGTGCTCCTAAACTCAAGGTTGGTTCCTTGGATAAGATAGGGTTGGAGCCCTAGAGGATCAGAGTCCTCAAGGAACTAGATCGGAGTCTATACCAGATAAGGGTTGGTGACCTAGGGGTTTGAGCCTCTAAATGCAAGGTCGGTGCCTTGAGAAGATAAGGTCAGTTCCCCAGAGGTTGGAGCCTCAGAAAAATCCAAGTTGGTGCTTAGCAACAGGTTGGAGCCTGGGAGATTCAAGATCAGTGTCTTCATCTAAGGTTGAATAACAAAATTTATTCTTATTGTTCATTTTTTGTTCTAAATATAAATGATCTAACTGGAAAAAGTAAAAATTGAAAAGAAATATTGATTCACCCCCCTCTCAGTATTTCCAACACTTTGGTTTTTGAAAAGTTATCCTACATGATTATTTGTTGTATATAATTATCAGATTGTAAAAGTTAACGATATGATGTATAATTGTAAAATTATGGACTATTGATATATGTGCCTTAATTATTATGAGATTTTTGTGACAACCCTAACTACCTCTTTCCATTTATAAGCATTAAATACCAAAGTGCAAAGTTGAGACAGGACACAGATTTCAAAGCTTGGGGTCAGTCAAAGAATCAGACTGATTTAGTGGCAGCCATGAGAGGTTTCCAAATATATTCAAAAGGGACAGGTCATGAAGACTAAACCATACAAACAAGGGTAGAAAAATATCCCCTAGAAAACGGTTACAAAAAAATGGGAGGAGTGACAAGGGACAACTAGCACAAGAATATAAACTAAGGAAGCTTGGATAAATAGGCTAAAATAGCATAGGAAACAAAAAATGGGGCAACGATAGTACTCTTCTTCCCATGGTGGTAATGGAATATTTGTCTAGGATACCAAGAGAAAACCACAATAATAAATAAGAGGAGGGAGGAATTTTTTTATACAGAGGAGGGAAATTAGTGGTTTCTGAGGTGATTTCCGGAGACTCTGGAGATCAAATGGTAAATATTATGTGGAGAGGGATAAATTTATGGACTTACAATAGAGGCAAGCATGAATTCCCTCAAGTTTCCTCCCCCAAACTCTGCAAACTTGCACGAGAGTGATAGCTGCAAGTAACACTGACTGCAACTTATCTATGTTTGGGTGGAAATTCAAACTCTTCGTCTCAGTTTCTAGATTATTCATTAGAGAAGTGTTTATCTTTCTTTGTTTTCCATTGCATGGTTGTGATGTCTACTTATTAATCAAATGCCTAGTCTACTAATGATGTGGGTTAACAATGTGGGTTCTTATTTGCTGACATTGAATAATAGTTCTACTTATGTTTGTTGATGTAAAAATAACACCTTCATGCCCCTATGTACTCTTACTTATGCATCTAGAAGGCTGGTACATGATCATATAGTATTGGTATCATTGTATATTTTTGTGCAAGATAAGCTCTGGGAAATCTTTTGTTCCCTGGTTTGTTTTCGTTTCCCATTTCTGGTAATATTGGACTATATGGTAGAACATGGTGCTAATGATTTTGGATAAGCAAGCATTTTAACGATGATTATTTAGTAAAGAAAGTCTGAATATGCATATATCTATCCAATACTTCTCCTAATATTCACATCATATGACTCTCAATAAATCATTGTGTTCAATTCCATGGAAGACATTTACCTGGGTGTTTTTGTTTTATTAAATGCTCTAAACAATTTATGCTCTCTTAAATTCCTAGTGTTGGTGAACGTATTCAAGTTTTGCTAGGCATTTTTTGCCTTGAAGTATAGTTTTGGCACTTAGGATAATTGTATGGGCCTACGTTACATAGATATGAATTTAAATTTATACATCCCTGCACCTATGTGGGTTCTGGAGTTTATGGAAACTGTGTAATTGTTTCGTAAATGTAGTAAAATTATTTGATGGTTATAAATTTTCATTGTGTTTGAGTTTTGTGAATATCTGGATTTTGGACATCATTCTACGATGTCGGTTGCGATTTTATGGATACTGGCTTTTGAAATTTTTTCCTTTAAAATAAAATGAGCATAAATCATGTTGTGTGCTTAAGAATTATGCAGTCTTGTTTTCTAGAGCAATCAAAAGAAGAAGTTAACAAAAATTATATAGTAATCAACGAGACTATGCACACAAAACATGCCTCGAACATGAAAAAATTAGGGGAGGTCCACCCATTCCATACTTCCATGGAGGAGTTCCTATCCCCATTTTCAAATGCATTTGTTCCATTGGAGGAGGGAATATGTTGCGTCCTACTTCTTAGGATTTCTTCTGATTTTCTCCCAAAGTTTTGGTGCATATCTAGTTTTGTGTCCTCACATTCTTTTTCAAATGGAGAAAGAGGTTCAATCTCGGAAATCTTAGATTGTCTATCATTCTCCTCCATGTTATTGTGAAACTAATTATACTGCCACAATTTCCACCACCATTTTAAGTAGAATAGACAGATTATTTATATTATATATCACCCACTTTGCCTCCTCTAAGTTTCCGTTGAAATAACTCCGTCGACTTGTTTAGTCGCTTTTTCTGCCACAGACACTACCTTTTGTGTATGATAATATTATGATTTTGTCTACATGCATTTATGCCAGAAAATATAAGGAAAGATGTAGATATTTAACCTCTATGGTGACACGAGTTGAGAACGCATTTAAGCAATTCCATTTCCCATACTAACACAATTTAGCAAGAGCATGGATTCCAATATTCCTTGCCATCTTAAATATTGTTCAACCAACTTGAAGGATTTCTTAATACTTGAAGTCACAAAATAAAGCCTTTAATTTCCATGGGTGTTGTCACATGGATCAAGTCCTAAAAGCTAGTATGTAGAGAACATTCTTCATTGTAAGCCTCTCATACTAGCACATAGTTGTGCATGATGAATCTCCTAGCTTCTCAACCTTCAATATATCTAATGATCCATTTAGCATAGAGAGAATGTTCTTGGGTATACAAGTCAATCTTCCCCCAGGTCCCATACTTATATCTCTTGCACTGCAACAAATGTTTTAGGGAATCTGGTGGAAGCTTTTCTTAGCATCAAATATTGACAAAAAAAGAAAAAGAAAAATGAAATTATGACAACTAACATAGGTGGTAGTTGAAGGGGCCTAAGATGAAGAATATTATAAATTTGTGGATTCCAGCTTCTTTGTACATTTTTGGGAATGGGCTACCAAGGAAATTAGTTGTTGGGCCACCTACTGACTAACCTTCTTCTCTACTCTTTCACAATTTTTTGCCAAAGGCTTGCAAGAGAGGCATGGAAAGTTGAGGACTTTACATGGAAATTTGAAGATCTGTCCTGATTGGACCCATGTCCATCCAAGATTCTCTAGCCAATTTGTAAACTCATGCTATCGCTAGCTATAGTAGTGGGTATTATCCCATTTAATGTTGGAGAGAAGTCTTGTAGAATATGTGTAAGCATTCTGGCATGTTTCCAAAGGATAGCCCATCTTCCTCGATAGGGTGAATGCCAAGTTACGAATATTTGTATGAAACCCTAGGGAAATGGTAATGGAACATTTAAGCTAATGGTACATTTGAGGGAAGAAGGATATATAGACTTTGTTGTCTTGTTTCATAAATTTCCTAACCAATGCAATAGAAAATGAATCTGATATGGGTAGTCATTTGTGTTAGAAATTATTCACATCATGTTGGACTTCTTTTTGGGATACTATGACTTATGTGTAACTCCATGAACTGGTTTCCTCTCTCTTGTTACATAACTATTGAATTTTCACTTAACACTTAATGCCTAGATGATATATATTTCAACATTGATGTATTCTCATATTCAAATATTCTAACATTATACAATGCCTTGGATCTGAATATCAATATATTTAAGATTGTCTCCCATTGTTCTAGACTTCCTACTATCCAAGATGTGGCTTTATATATTTACAATGTGGTCTTATACGATGATAGGGATTAGTTAGTCTTTGGGATATTGTGATCAAAACGTGGATTATATGTTGTGTCAAATGATTTGTAAATCTTAGGATGTTCATTGTCAGGAAGATCAATAAACTTTATTCTTAACATTGAATGCTAGAACTGAAATTCTTATTAGTGTTGTAGCCTCCTTATAACATGTAACCATACACTTGCATATTCTTTTGGAAAAGTTGACTCATTTATGACAAAATGTTTGTGACTATAGTTGTTGTTTCTTACCAATAAATTTTTGGTTACTGACATTATATTTAGAGGTAGGGAATGTTACACATAAACTCCATATCTTTAAGTTTGGATGTTGTTTTCATTGTTTGTTATGTGGTCTTTAGATTTGTCTTGGCTTAAATATGTGATTTTCTAGAGAAACCATTGAAGTGATATTGGGTGGTATCCTTAAGTTTCTCTTGGGTTTGTACTTAGTAATTGGACTTTGAATATCTTTGAAATGTAGATTCTAAATGTAATAAAATGGAACTATATCTAGGGATAAAATCCTTTTACTACAATATGTGAAGAGAGATTTGTTATGGAATATATAGTTTATAATATAGAAATTCCATTTGTATGAAAAAATTATGAATGTAATATGTTTTGAAAATTTCATTTCAACCTTTTATTTTGAAGAAAACTAGCTTTTGTGGCTAGGTTGTATCCTCCTTCGAATATTTTTAGCACTGAGGGTTTACCTTATGCATGCTTTAAATGTTAGTTCCTTTAATAGAGACATTGGCACCTATTTGAAATCCTCTAAAACAAATTTTAGGTAGAGATTAGGAAACCAAAAAATCAATGATGACCTTGTCCTTGTATGAACAACTTGAACTTATTATAGCACTACATGAAAAACCTTAATAGTGGTTGGGAAGATGTCATTGAAAATAATGTGCTCCCTCTTATTCTAAAAGGAGCATCTAGTTTATAGGTGAAAAAGGAAAGTTTATGTATTGTTGTGTAACCTGTGAGCTACAACTTGATTTCCCTATGCATGAATTGTTGGTTGACATACAACTTGAATACAATTGTGATTGGGTTGTTAGGATTTATTTATAGCCAACAAATTGTTTACTATTTGAATCTCATGTAATGACATCCCTATGTAGAACGCAATTTCCTGTAATAGATTGATACTCCCTCGTGTGAAATTTTGTTGTGTGGAACCCAGTTGCACAATAGAGATACATGGTTGTATCTAAGACAACATGTTTCATGGTGGTATTTACTTATAACCATACAAACAATAATAAATGCACATTTAATCTATCATGGATGTTATGATAACAATGTTTGGATTAGGGTGTTATGCATCTTAATTGATCGAATGAGCACTTGAATTTTTTTTTACCCCATTCTTGTAACCATGCAACGAGAGTCAGGTAACCTAGTAGCCACCTCTAGTTAGATAAAGCGGTGTGTTACAATTCTCATGTTGGATGTTGTTACTCAATGGACGGTTATTTTTAAAGGGAAATATTTATTTTCTTATTAATTGCAATACAGTAACTTAGAATGCACCACTTATTGTCTAATAAAAATGCGAATGTGGATTCTTGTGTATGAATATCTTGTGTTTGGATTTCTTAAAATGTGTGTGTGTGTGTGTATATAAATGGAATATATAGGGTGGATCCCTAAACTTGTTATCGGAGCAATAGGTTCATCCTCTAGGACCTATGGACCCATCAACATTTGGTATTTAGCCACAAAAACCTAAATTTTCCCAATGAAAAATTCAAGATCTTATGAAAATGAAATATCGTGCCTTAGATCATAAACCATGCTTACAATGGCATAAACACTTATTCATTCATTTGAAAAAAACGCAAGTTGCAAGGATATTTATATATTTCATTATTATTATACCTTAGTGTCATAAATAAGGTATCTAAACAGTGAACCAAAGATATATTAGGTGTGATTTTCAAACATAATTGAATCCCATGTGGCATGACAAACTTATTCTCAAGTTAATGATGTATCTTAGAGAGAGTAATGTCACAATAACTGTTATTTAATTCTTGTATGATTAGAAACAAATGTTTGTTGTTTGATTATAAATTATTGCACCACTAGTGGGGTGACTTAATTCATCTAATAGTCATGTTTATGTTTGTTATGAATTTGCAACAATCTTCCCAAAATGTTTCAACCAAATAGTGAATTCACAATAACATATATTTCATTACAAAATACCTCAAATTCACTCAAAAGTGCAATGTATTAGGATATGTAACAAACAACATTATAACACTTAGATTATGCTCAGAAGTCCATTGAAACTCACACTTTACATCAACTTGAAATTGTTCCTTCAGAGTGTGGAGCAATTGCACTCGAAATCATGAAAGACATTACTAAAAACATGTGAATGATGACACCAAAGTTAGAGATGAAACTTAGGAATATAACCAATGGTGAAAATTCATCCAGACATTTGGTTTTTTATTGTATGTTAGATTATATTCATATTTAAATTCAATCTAGAAAGGATGGGGAAAGAGAAGCAAAATTTACCACCATATCACCATTATTCCTATAGTATGTCAACCATTAGGGAAACATTTAGATCATGAAAAACAAAAATACTCTGGAAGAGGTTTATAATGTTAAATGTTGGGGAAGATAACTAATCATATAACCATAAATATTCCCAATGTTGCATTTAAACATTATGCTACTAGTACAAATGGGGCCAAAATCCAACGACTATTAGTCGGATATGTGACTTATTGGAGTTGGCTATCTGACACATTGGTGTTTATCAAATCGTCACTAGAATTTTATCAAATACTTGTTAATTTAGTGATCATCAGATATGAGATGGTACAACTGTCAATTATCCTACACATAAAAAGGCCGAAATGGTCATTAAAAAGCTTACGGTTATAGGTCGGTTTTGCGATGCTACATAATTTTCAGATAGTTGATGGTTCTAATATCGAATATCTAGAAAGTGTCGCACCAATCCACAGTCGTCTATTCGACAAATAGATCATTTTTTCCAACGGAAAAACCGACATTGACGCATCGAGTACTCAACGAAATAAGTAAATTGTGAGACAAAAGTGTTCTCTCCGAAAAGAGAAATCCAGGTTGGTTCATCAAATATGTTTTTCATGTACCAAAAGTGTACTATGAAACATTACAACCATAAATTAAAATCCATAAAAGATCACAGTTTTGTTACTATTTGTCCTAATGAAGTATTAAGATTCAAGAAATGGCTGGACTGCAAATGTGGAATATCACTTGTGTATACGAATGTTCTTGACAAAGACCATGAGTTGGTCAGAGTGACCCCACATGGATTCCAGACAAGTGGATCCTTTTGTGGACAAGTAGCGTTTTCAATAGAAGATAGCCACAAATAAACATTACTCTTTTAACACAGTGAAACATATTTAGAAACCTTACAAACATAGGTAGTGCCTTGATGACTTTCATGAATGGAGGTACTTGTTTATGTACTCAAGATTTATTTTTTTATCACATATCATGGTTCACAATTCACTTGGTTTCACTGGAAATGTTTTGTTATTCATGCTTAATATTTTCTTTTTATCTGAAGATCCCATTCCAACAAAGTCCTTTATCCTGCTATGATATCAACAAAATATGAAATACCACAAATATTATGTCAAGCTAAAGCCTAAAACTATAATCAATTACGAAAACTAAATTAATTTACAAAGACAAACATATTGATTCAGTGACTAGAAAAGAAAAATGAACATGAGAAACTCTTGCAATTTAAATTGTGGGTCTAGAAATTGGAAGATGAACGACCCCCAATGGCATAGTGAGGAAATATAACATGTAAAATATATGCAATAGGAACAAGACTAAGGATGGCTAGCTTATAATCCTAATGTGCTCTTTTTGGAACAATACCTTTTACAATTTCCAAATGCAAGTCAATAACGATCCAACAACTAATATTACTTAGGTTTGACTGAAATTGGACCATTGAAAAATATGGATGATTATAGGCTAGTTAGTCTCAACTTCACTAGAAAATTGAACTTTAGCATAACCGAAACTAACTCACTCAAACCAAATCATTATACTAGAATTTGAACTACCTACAAGGCTTAGTGAAGTAATACAATGTGTAGAATGTGCAGCAAAAATAAGACTGAGGGTGGTCAACTTGTAATCCTAATGTACCCTCTCTAAAATTATGCTTGCTACAATTTTCAAATGCACATTAATACCTATACAAGAACTACTATTGAGTAATATTGGATCATATTGACCAAAGTGGATGATGCAATCTAGTGCCTCAACTATACTTGATGTGAATGTGAGGAGAATATGATGAACAAACCTTTTAAATTTTTTATAATACACAAGTTTGTTCATTGACGATGGAGATATGCATTATATTTATATATAATACGCAGTAGTATTTTGAAGAATATAAGAATGCCATCACACATAACATCCTTCATTTTTTATCACCCAGAGTTCAAGTTAGAGGATATTGTGGCTTATAGAGTTATGGTTATCAACAACAATCATAAGAGAGAGTATTTTGTGTGATAGAAAGATACTCTTGAATAGGAGAATGTATACCAACTCTTTTTCCATAAAAACCCATGCATATAAACCTAGTTATGTAAATTATTTATTTGTGAAAATAAATTAATGGCTGGCCTGAATGGAGGGACAAATGAATCCAAAATTCTAAGAGGGGCATCTTATGGTTGGTTGTTGGATGAACAATGAATGCCTATTTCATATTGGTTGGTTTCCCTATGGCGTGTCATGAGTAGACCCATACAAACCATCCTTAATTTTCATAACTATCTTCCTAATGAAGTATTGGCCTACACTGAAAAACATTGAAGTCAGAGTGGGCGGCCTGAGTGGAGGATGACATCATACTGCCCCCTCTCCTTATGAAATTTGGACAAAGAGAAATAAGGTAGTGGATAGAAAAGGCCCTGAATTTGAAGGAAGAAGGATTGAGAAGCTTTAGTCTTCTGGCATTGTGGAAAGGAGAATGATCAAAGTGTGCAAAGAAGGCATAGAGAAATTGGTGCAAAATGTTTACTGTGCAGAGAGAACTTGGACAAGTTGAGTATGAGAAAAACTATTTATAATCATGCCTCACATCATGAATTAGTTAATTAGTTTGGGTGAGCACCCCAAAACATGACATAACATGTGTGACGAGTGGGTGCGATTAGTTAAAGGCACACCCCAACCAAAACTTGAGTGAATGGTTATGTATATTGCATGGAGGAGATGTGTGTCGGAAAAATAAATTTTGTGAGTCAACCTACATGGGTGTCGTGTGTCAACCCCATAGGAATTGAAGGGACATGGCCCTTTTCTCTCCATACACCCCATATATATAGCCAAGCTTGTGGAGAGGAGAAGGCATAAGAACTTGCTCAATCACATCAACTTGCATGATTGGTTCATGGTGAAGAAGGATGTAGATTGTCTTGTAACAAATCAAACTTTGTCATGGGGATAGTTCTGGAATTTGTGGGCATGTAATTAAGGCCACTCTTTAACCTGAGTTGCATATTGGTTGGAGAAGGGAACCACTATCAAGTTTAAAACATTTTTGTTTTTGGTAGGTCTATGCTACTGAGTGGTGTTGTTTAGTGGTGCATGTAGCTGAGTGGAAAATGAATTGGCACATGACCCAAGTTTTGTTTGTAGGTATTGTAGGTAGGGTCAGGTGAGACCTGAGCCCTTGGTATTTTCATTTTTATTTTTTTTTGATGGAGTTTTAGGTTGTGGGATGCTTCATAGAATATGTTTTGAAAAAACTCACATTAAGATGTTAGTAGTGTAGAACACATGGTGGTCACATGGAGCCACCTTGGATTATCACACCCAAAGTTTGATGCGCTACATGACATGTCAATGGATGTGGCTACTATTGTGTTACTGATGATGTGAAAAATCCACATAGGATAAACCCACTAGAGTGTGACATGGAAACATAGCTGGCTATTGATATGTCACTAGTGATGTGGAATTTTGGATAGGATTTGGTGTCATGGCATGCTGTCATGGTGTGTTGATGTGGAATGATGACAGGGAATTCAAAATTTCATAGATTTGACTCATTGATTGTAGAAAAATCTAGAAGAGATGAGAAGAGTGAGTTGGAAGAAAAATAAAACCATGCATCTAGATGGATTCAAAAGTTTTGGAAATCCTAGATCTGAAAAAGTGGAAATTTGGAAGATTGAATATCTATAAATTTTATAAAAGTATTTTACATAAATTATGTGATATGAATGGATCAAATAGGATGGAATTTCTAACTGAAGATGTGGCCTTATGAGGAGGGTACATGTGGCAGAGAAGTTTCCACATGTCAACTGACGTGGCATTGTATGGTGTTGACACAAGGCCAAAGGATCACCATGTGATTTAGATGAGTCTATAAGAACTCGTCATAACTAATATCAAGATACCAGATACCTTGGATACATTTTACAACACGATTTAATGAATAAAGTGAATACATTATTTAATAATAATATCATTTCTTTATGGGGTTTCATGCAAAAATCATTTAAATCTGGAATAAAGGCATGTTACACATAATGTAAATATCCCATATTTCCACATATTATATATCTTGTATTGTCCTAGCTTTTATGTTATATCTGAACCTGGATTTCTTAAGGAATGATTTACATGAAAACCTTCCCGATTATGATTATTTCCCCTTTTTCTTCAATCCACATCTGGTCATATTTTTAAAAGAATTATTCATGTTCTTCAAGATTACTAGATACCAGGTGCATTTTTAATCATATATTACATTTGGACCTAGGTCAAAACAAAAAAATATTACACTTGTTTTAGTCTAGATACCTTTGAGTGCTAGAGCCTATTTATGGTGTTCTTGTTTGCATTGTGATATTCTTTATTGGCATTGTATTGATGAAGAACACAAAATAATAATGATGACGAAGAACTAACATTATATCACAAGAATTGTCAATATAACAAGAGAAAACATTATAAAATAAATCCTAATTATGTTTTCCCTAGTTTTTCTCAACATCTATGGTCTTGGAAGATTTGCAATGTAGAAATAAAAAATTGCTTGAAGTCAAATGCAACACAAAACTAAATCACACACTTGGTAGCCAACCACTTGGTGGGATAAAGTTGAGCAGTAATTCGATGAGTTTTTTCATGTATATGACTCCAACCATAGTTAATCTTTCAAATCTAGATTTGTGAATGAAAGTACATGTGAAACAAAGGAAGGAGGAGAATTTATATGCGATAAATAATTAATAAAATAGAAGAAAAATCATACCAGTGCCTTATGCCAAATTAATAGAGTAAGAGTTTCTCCTACTTACCTGCATGAAAAATGGCAGTTTATGGTCTTTTACTCAAATAAAAACATAATTATCAAAGAATGACAAATACTGCATGAATTTTTTTCATGGAAAAGTTTGTTATTTCTTATAAAACTTTATGTAACTCCCACTCGGGTAAGACATACAAGTCAAATATCAAACAAAATTTGTCGTCTCACCTAAACCTTTACCATTTTGGGATCTTTACTTCAGATAGTTATTCCACTTCAACATTTGAATTGAAACTAGTTGTCCTACACATATTCATGAGACCAATGAGGCAAACTTAGATTAAATTTGACCAAATATTAAAATTAATTGCATGAATAAATAATAATTAAAAAGACTTGCATGCATGAATACTTGAATGAGCTCCTCTTGGTTTCGAGAATAAATTGTTGGAGTAGTTTAATATTGGAGAAAACCTCCCTCCACTTGATGAAGCAACAACGAAGTCAACATTGACTTTGTTGTTTCTTTGTTAGATTGAGGGTGTTTTGCTCCAATATTATCCAAATCCTAATATATTCTCTACTGAATAGGGCCAACCACGTGAAGGTGGAAGCTCTCATTCCCCCCCCTCTCCCCCTCACATCGCTCTCAATTCCCCAGTGCCCAATCTATCCACTATATAGTAAATAGTTCAAAGAGAGACATTAAAATACATAAAAAGAACAAATAGAAAACATTCATTCATTCATTCACTTGTAAATCCACAAAATATTTCATTTCAATAAATTTTATCATAAAAAAATGTGTTTACATAATACGAAACAACGTCATGTACATAAAGAGACATATAGCAATTACTCATTAACATATAAAATTCATTCATTCATTCATTAATCATAGACACGAAATACTTCATCTCAAAAAAATTTATTATCAAAAATATATTTTCATAATATGGTACATGATGTTTCTAATGATATAACTATTAAAATCATTTCGTTTTCTTTTTCTTTATTTTTTATGGCCTAGTCGTGCCCTCATGATGTGGTAGAGGTTGCTGAAAGAGGGGTGTATCATAAATTAAAACAAAAAAGAAATGTTAAATTGATATTTTTTGTTATTATTCATTAATAAAAATAGCATTAGCGTTTTATTTCCCTTGTGCACTAGTCGACACTGTAATTTAAAAAAGGAAAAAATTACCACAATATCAATACATAAAAGTGTACTTTTGTAGATACTTCTCATGCAGAGCATCGATACCAGCCAAGAAAACCAATATTGTCTCCCATATTCACTAGTAGTGTGTATGGCATCTATGCAGGAGTATGTTTGGAATTCATAGATGCCCCAAATGCTACCGTGAAGACGAGAGGCAATATTGGCTCTCTTGATCAATATTGACGCTTTGTTTGAGAAGTATCTGTAGAATTGTACTTTTCCATTTTGATATTGTGGTAATTGTTGTTGTTGTTTTTTTTTTTTAATTAATTAATTAATATTATTATTATAATTTAAGTTTTGAAGATCAATTCTAGGTTTTGTTAATGTCTTTCATTTTGTTTTTAAACATGAATCACTAATGGATTGTGGAGATGCTACAATGGTTGAACATTGTATTTGCCAAGAAGAGGACAACAAAGGAAATATGGAGATTCTAATATGGACAATATGAAACAAAATCGTTCTAATATGGAGATTCTAATATAGACAATATGAATACCTGAATGAGCTCCTCTTGGTTTTGAGAATAAATTGTTGGAGTAGTTTAATCTTGGTCGAGAAAACCTCCCTCCACTCGACGAAGCAACAGTGAAGTCAACATTGACTTTTTTGTTTCTATGTTGGATTAAGGGTGTTTTTCTCCAATATTATCCAAATCCTAATTTATTCTCTACTGAACAGGGCCAACCACGTGAAGGTGGAAGCTCTCATGCTACCCCTCCCTCACCCCACCCCCCACCCCCCACCACACATCACTCTCAATTCCGTAGTACCCAATCTATCTACCATATAGGAAATAGTTGAAAGCAAGACATTAAGATACATTAAAAACCAAATAGAAAATGTTCATTCATTCATTCACAAATCCACAAAATATTTCATCTCAATAAATTTTATCATAAAAAAGTGTTTTACATAATATGAAACAATGTCATGTACATAAAGAGATGTATAGAAATTATTCATTAACATATAATGTTCATTCATTCGTAAATCTACAAAATATTTCATCTCGATAAATTTTATCATAAAAATTATGTTTACATAATATGAAACAACATCATGTACATAAAGAGACATATAACAATTATTCATTAACATATAACATTCATTCATTCGTAAATCCACAAAATGTTTCATCTCAATAAATGTTATCATAAAAAAATATGTTTAGATAATATGAAACAACATCATGTACATAAAGAGAGATATAGAAATTATTCAGTAACATATAACATTCATTCATTCATTCATTAATCATAGACACAAAATACTTAGGGGTTTATAGGAATATATAAGAGGTGTTTGTATAAAATATTTAAGGAAGAGTGTAGTCGATGATGTTTTTAGATGTTTAAAATGAGAAATTTAATAGCATTGGAAAATTAATATTTGCACATTTATTCTTCAATAGATTAGGCTTCATCCAAAAAACATGCATGAGCATTATTTTTGAAACTAGGCATCTGAATTGTTTCACCATTTCAAAAATCCAGAAACAAATATTGATCATGATTAAAGACTACAATTCAATTTTTGAACAAGGTATCTGAATTAAGTTTGAAAACACATTGTTAAAAGATCAAACCTAGTCCGAAAACTACAATCACTATACTTGAATAGGACAAAGCGGTCTTGCACATACATATATAAGATCCAAAGTCTAAACATGACTATAGAAGTTGATACCTATGTTCAATGCATAGATCTTAATGATTAATACTGGATAAATATTGGCATATGTGTATGTGCGTGTGTTAAGAGCATGAGACTTATAACATCAATCAAACTAAGAAAATAGGGAATATGAGTAACCTACAGGAGTCCATACCTATGATGCAATGTTTATAATATCTTCTAAATATAGATCGAGGAAAATCAACTACCTTCATTAAACATATACTAATTAACCTAGACTTAGTGTACCACTTGAAGCTAGAGAGCCATGCAAATAGTGGAAGACTACAAGTCTTATAAATTTCCAAAATTTGAATAGAACCTCATAGAAATATTATGACATTCAATGATTATTGAGATAAATCATGAGACAAGTTGATACGTCATCCCATGAAGCATCAAGATTAGTCTCAATATAGACTAGTCGACACTGTTGGAATGACTGCCATATTAATTTCTACTATATTTATTGTAACTAATCTATATATTGGTTGCATTTTCCAATCTATATTAGTCCATCATTATAACATATATTAGTTGTCAATTCACAATAGTTTGATTGTGATGACAATTTAAGTACACATGCACGTAATGTCTATGATGGGATGTATGAATTGCCCTCTGCACATTTCCCATCAATGATTATAGCCTTGAATGGGCTAGCACTAGTCTATCGTAACCATCTCAAAATGACCCGTCAGATGAAAATTTACCATGTATGTAATCATCACTTCACATTGTCTCATAGATGACCCCTTCTATAGATTATATGCATGAATTTATGTCATACCATCCCCTTTACCTAGCTTGTAATTGATTATGAGAACATGTGAACAAAGGACAATTTATAAGTAGGGGATCTTGTCAACAAAGATCCATCAATTGTCATTCATTCACTTGTTGTCACAATAAATCATATGATAGGTAAAGGGGATGGCCTTCCATAAATTCATACATATAATTTGTAGAAAGGGTCATCCATGAGATAGTGTAATGTCATGATGACATACATGGTAAATTTTCATCTGCCAAGTCATTTTGAGATGATGATGACAGACTAGTGCTAGCCCATTCAAGGTTATTTTAATCTTTGACAGAAATTTTGGGACGACAATTCACCATGGACATTACACACATATGTACTTAAATTGTCATCATAATCTCAAATTGTTGTGATTAGTCATTGACGCAGGAGTAGCTAGCACCTGAATTAGGAGTGTTGTAGTGTATGGTGGAGTGGGATAGGTATACAAATTACTAGATGGTTGACTTATCGTGGGCACAAATTATGTAAAGGATTGGTTTAACATGGGAATATGATTATAGGCTCTTGGTGTTTGTAATAGAGTTAATTGACTTATACCATGAATTTATCAAATATATGATATTCTACACCCTCGTATAAAAAATTTATGTTTACACGATATGAAACAAAACCAGTCTAATTTTATGCAATGGAAAAATCACAACCTTTTACTAAGATAGTCTAAAGTTACATGTGCACATGCCATGAGGCATTCAAACTCTTAGTCAAAAATTTGGTACTAAAAAAAAGGGGCTCTAAATAAACAAGTTTAGTCATTTTTTATCATCTTTAATTCTCATTTTTAACATGTAATTATCCAAGATGTCTTGATCTTGGCCCCCTTGAGTTGTTGTGGTCTCTAGTGTAATATGTCTTGCTACTAACCTAGCCTTACAACTATGTTGCTGCAGGTGGGGTCGAGCATCAACTGTAATAAGAAAGAAATGTTAAATTCATATTTATAGTTATTATTATTACAAATATTTTATTATTAAAAATATTAGTGTAGTGTTCTTTACCTACTTCAGTAGTGGAGGGAAACATAATACTTTCATATGTGGCCATATGTTCCTCCTCTTTTTTGGCCACATCTTGTACATGCTCTAGTGTAGAAACAAGAAAGGTTATAATTAATACACCATTTGTATTTATTTATTTTTTAATTGTATTCCATACCATAATTTTTTGATAACACGCTAAATACCTCCACTACTGAGTTGAACATCAGTCTCAAGATCAAGCACTCCACCGTCAGTAGGATCATGTGTTGTATGTACATTAATTATATTATTTTTACAATCGATCACATTACTTTGTGGTCAAAAATAATAACAAATATATTGTACAAGTAATGATTTATAAATTTTATTCATTGCTTTTATTTTCTTGAGTGTTATTATCGATGTTGGAAGACTGTGAAGATGCCAAGCTTGTTCTTTGTTCAACCACAGATTAATAGTTGTACTTGAAAGAAATCTTTAGGTCTTCCTCCATGGGAGCCTCTTTGACTGTCCCATGTAATTTTTCATTAGAACATGAATTTTTCTTCTTTTATGATATTAAATTAAAATTGTTAACAATTTATAATTTGGATGCAAATTATTTTTTTATATACTTACAATTTTTGTGGCTGGTTTTGAGTAACCACCTGGGCCAAGATGATGATGGCCATGTTTGGTTATTCTATCTTGTGTGGATTTGGAAGTATTCGGGAGCCTATATTTAACACATTGAAAAACTCAATTAGATGTCATAATGATGATAAAGAATCATAATTACATTATTAAACATGCCTCATACCTTCTTGGTCTGGGTGGAGTCTTCCCTGCTTTTCAAAGTGCCTTGTCGTGTGCATCTACCATGAGTGCTCTCCACTCTATCTCTAGAATCAATGGAGGTCACTCATGCGACCTGACCCTTTATAATTGAAAACTATACAAGCCTCACAAATATTTTAAATGTAGGCTTTCCTTTGAGGTAACTCCAGATTTGTTGAAGGTACCGTCATTGAACACGTGAACCATCCTATTAACAAGTTCCTCGTTTAACTTAGAACTTTGGGATTTCTAGTTTGTGCGAATGGTCAGACCAAAGATTTCCAAGGTTATGTCATAAAAACGCTTATAAAATACATCATTTCTCGCAAAACGATATTATCATTAGTTTAAAATAATAACAGATTCTGTAGGTTTTAACCCCGTACAGAAATTACCTACATACGAATTCTAAAACACAGAAAATAAAAAATGCGAGAGCATAACACATAAAACACATATACACAGAGATTTTCCCTTGGATCCCAAAACCGGGACTACCAGCTTGATTTTTCATTATGTTCCTTTCAATGTTATAATACATATTTATACATGTTAAAGCATCCAATAGCATGGACCAAAAACCATCGTGTCCAATACCATGGACCGAAAACCATCGCGTCCAAAAAACATGTGCGAAAATCATGCACAAAACCATAGGTGGGTCTGCCCATCCTAACATAGGGTCCAAAACCAACGGACCCCATAAAGTGGGGTTATGGGTGCCCCTCAAACCCCCTGTTAACTACGTGGAAAGAATATAACACAACCCAACATTCTCCCACTTGTTGTTTTCTTTCCACAAGGGACCACAAGAGAGCTTAGTCATTTTTCCAGCCTTGAAATGCCCATCATCTCTCTACACCAAGAGAACTTCTCAGAGCTCACAGATTTTGTCAATGCATCTGCAGTATTCTTCAAAGTGTCCACCTTTACTAGCAACACCTTTTTGTCTTCTATCCTATCCCTTACAAAGTGATACTGAACATAAATGTGCTTTGTCTTTGAATGATATGCGGGGTTATTTGCCAAGAAAATTGCACTTTGGATGTCACAATCTATCATTATAACTTCCTGTACTAACCCCATACTTGAACACAATCTCTGCAACCAAACTGCTTCCTTGCTTGCATGAGTGGCTGCCATGTATTCTGCCTCTGTAGTTGACAGTGCCACTACAGATTGTTTCTTACTCATCCAACTGACTACACCTCCAAATAGGTTAAGCACATACCCACTTGTAGATCTTCTCTGATCCAGATCTCCAGCCTAGTCTGCATCAACAAAGCCATGAATATCCAACACCCTGTCCAATATTGGTCTTCCTTGGTAGCACAAACCATAATCACTAGTGCCATGCAAATACCTGAAAACTCGCTTCACTGTTGTCCAGTGCTCCTTCCCTGGTTTTGACATAAACCTACTAAATACTCCCACTACATGTGCAATGTATCATCTAGTACAGACCATTTCATACATCAGGCTACCCACTACACTTGCATGTGGAACACGGGACATGTCCTCTTCCTCTTCTTATGTCTTGGGACACTGCTCAGCAGATAACATCACACCTATAGGAATAGGAACCTTCACCGGTTTATTATCATGCATATTAAACCTCTGCAGTAGTGTCTCGACATACTTCCTTTGGTTTAACCAGAGCTTCCATTTTCCCGATCTCTTTTAATTTCCATGCCCAAAATATAGTTTGCAGCACCAAGATCTTTCATGTCGAATTTGGAGGACAATTGGGTCTTCAAATCTTGGATAATTTCTTTGTCATTTCCAACCAGCAACATATCATCCACATATAAGACTAGATAAATAACACGGCCACCAATTAATTTAAAATACACACAGTGATCTGCTTTGCTTCTGGTGAAGCCAAGTCCCCATATAAATGTATCAAATTTCTGATACCACATCCTTGATGACTGTTTTAACCCATACAAAGACTTCTTTAACTTGCATACTAGTTATTTCTTTCCCTTCACTACAAAGCCTTCAGGTTGCTTCATGTAGATCTCCTCTTCCAAATCCCCGTGAAGAACTGTTGTCTTCACATCCATCTATTCTACCTCAAAATCAAAAGCAGCAGCAACAGATAAAAGTAATCTAATAGAAGTTACCTTGGCAATAGGAGAAAAATATCACCAAAATCAATTCTCGGCACCTGGGAATAACCTTTTGCTGCCAACCGAGCTTTGTATTTCTCCACTTTTCCTTCTGCATTTGTCTTCTTTTTGAACACCCATTTGTTGCCAATGGGTTTTCTTCCATCTAGCAACTCCACCAGATCCCAAGCCTCATTTTTATGCAAAGATGCCATTTCATCAACCATGGCCTCTTTCCAGAGTTTTCCATCCTCTGAATCCACTGCTTCCTTCACAGTTCTGGGATCATCATCAGTAACAGACAAAGAAAAATTTGAACAGAAATCAGAGGGACTATACCTTTCTGGTTACCTTCTTTCTTGAACTGATCTTCTCACAGCCATAGTTTGTGGCTCTTCATCTCCTGATTCCTCTTCTGCTATAGAGTCTGATTCTTCCTCCTTTAGCTCAAACTCTATCTTCTCAGGTTCCTTTAGTTGGACTTCATGTTTAATAACATCTTTCACCTCTCTGAACACCACATCTCAGCTGTACACAACCTTCCTTGTTACTGGGTTCCAAAGCTTATAACCCTTTAAACCATCCTTATACCCAATAAAGATGCACTTTTCAGATTTACTATCCAACTTGGTTCGTTTCTCCTTTGGAGCATGTACATATGCATCACATCCAAATACCCTTAGATGTGAAAGAGAGGGTTTCTTACCAGTCCATACCTCTTTTGGAGTCTTATCCTCCAATGCTGATGAAGGTGACTTGTTGACCAGGTAACATGCAATATCCACCGCCTCTGCCCAGAATTCCTGTCCTAACTCAGCACCACTGAGCATGCTTCTTGCCCTTTACATCAATGTCTTGTTCATTCTTTCTGCAACTCCATTTTGTTGAGGTGTATATGGAGTAGTCTTCTGTCGTGATATACAACACTTCTTATAGAATTCTTCAAATTCCTTACTGCAAAACTCTCCACCATTATCTATCCTCAGCACCTTTATCTTCTTCTCTGTCTGGTTTTCCACTAGAGCCTTAAATTCTTTAAGCCTATCAAAGACTTCAGATTTCTTCTTAAGGAAATATATCCATGTATTCCTTGAGAAGTCATCTATAAATGATACATAGTACATAGACTTACCCAGTGATGGAACCTTCACAGGTCCAAACACATCACTGTGCACAAGCTCTAATATATGTTTCACCCTCTTACCACCAGAGGGGAAACTCACTCGATTCTGCTTCCCGTATACACAATTTTCACAGAAATCAAAATCCAGAGAGCTATTACTCATACCTTCTACCATACCTTTACCATGAAGTATTCGAAGACCCTTCTCTCCAATATGTCCAAGCCTTTGATGCCACAACATGGTCTTTTCTCCAGAGACCACTAGATTTTATGCTCCACTTTCAGGAACCACGGAACTGTTGCACCCATCAACAACAGTGCTACCTTTCAACTTGTACAGAGTTCCAATCTGAACTCCCTACATCAATACCAGTGCTCCCCGAACCATCTTGCAGGTATCCTTATCGAACATTGTTTTTACACTTGCATCATCCATCTTACTAACAGAAATCAGATTTCTGGCTAATGCAGGAATATGCAAAACACCCAGAAGTGTTCTAACCCTTCCACCTTGCAGCTTCAACTTTACTTTTCCATGACCAATGATTCTAACCTTCCTGTCATCCCCCAAGAAGACATCACCACCATCATATTTCTCATACTCATAGAACCACTCTCTATGGGGAGTGAAGTGAAAGGATGCACCTGAGTCAATCAACCATGCATCATGATCTACATGTGTACTTGAAGAAGCGAAGTACACATCCCCACCTTCATCTGAGGTGGTTTTTGCCTCCACAGAAGGAGCCTCATCAGATCCCTTTCCTTTGTCAAGAGCTTTAGATTTACAGTCCCTTTTGAAGTGGCCTTCCTTTCCGCATTTCCAGCACACCACCTTTACAGGTTTTCCTGGAGATTTAGATCTCCCTCTAGATTTAGATCTCCCACTCGATGACTTATTTTTGTTTCTGTTCTGGGACCGTCCTCATACAGACAAGGCATCACCATTTTGGCTCTCCATATTTTTCCGTCTCATCTCCTCCATCAGCAAGGCTGAGACTATTTCATCAAACTGCAAGGCAGTTGCATTGCTACCTATTGCAATAACCAGACTATCCCACGAATCTGGTAGAGAACACAACAAACTGATGCACTTATCTTCATCTGAAATTTTAATATCAACATATGCTAACTGACTTACCATAGTATTAAATGCGTTCAGATGCTCTGTCATCGAGTCTCCATATTTCATCCTCAGGTTATACATATTTTTCCGCAGGAACAGTTTTCACTAGAGACTTAGATTGGTACAAAGTCCCTAACTTGTCCCACAAAGCCTTTGCTGTAGCTTCCCCTGATACATTCAGCAATACTGAATCTGAGACACACAATCGTATTGTGCTCTTTGCCTTCTGATCCAACTTCTTCCATTCTTCATCGGACACTCCCGTTGGTTTAGTACCCGGATCTACCACGATCCACTAATCTTTATCCACCAATAGATCCTCCATCTTGAGTTTCCACAACTCAAAACTCTGACCATTAAATTTCTCGATCTCTATCTTTCCACTGCTCGCCATCTTCTTTCACCACCAGAATCGATCTAGCAGATCTCCCAGTGAACAGGGTCTACCACAGGCCCGAGCGAAACCCCTCAACAACAAAGGCGTCCCCTTGAAGCCAAATCTGGTCTGATACCAAATGTAGGTTTTAACCTTGTACAGAAATTACCTGCATACGAATTCTAAATACAGAAAATAAACAATGCAAGAGCATAACACATAAAACACATATACACAGAGATTTTCCCCTGGATCCCAAAACTGGGACTACCATCTTGATTTTTCATTATGTTCCTTTCAATGTTATAATACATATTTATACATGCCGAAGTATCCAATACCATGGACCGAAAACCATCGCGTCCAAAAAACATGTGCGAAAATCATGCACAAAACCATAGGTGGGTCCGCCCAACCTAACATAGGGTCCAAAACCAAAATTTTCCGGGGTGCTACCCCGGACCCCATAAAGTGGGGTTAGGGGTGCCCCTAAAACCCCCTATTAACTACGTGGAAAGAATATAAAACAACCCAATAGATTCTACATTAATTTCATTTATGTTGTACTTAATATTTAAAACACTTCTTAAATACTTGGAAGTTTCTTTATTTTCATAGGGATCGGTAGTGATCTCATTTCAGTAACATGGAAAGATCGAGGAAAGCTCATTTCAAGTTGTGTGTTGGGTCCCTATAATACTAGTGATTACCCCATTACTATTGTAGTTATACCCCTTATTTATATTGTTGTGCCCCCATTGCCCCCCATATTGTTATTAATGTGCCCATAGAATCCCTCTATTGTTATTTTTGTGGCTTTATATTATTATTGTTAGGTCGGCTGGATTATATTGTGACTCCTTAGACTCCTATATATAGAAAGGAGGTTTTGTCATTTGAATCATCCAAGAATTGTTCATTTATGTAATGTAAAGGAGGTTGCCCCCTCGAAGAGGCTGAATTCTAAGGCGTTGATCTATCTTTTCTATCTTTTCTTGAGCTGGTTTCATAACATTTGGTATCAAAGCTTTGGATTCTAGGGTTTCGCTGCTCCAAACAGGTCATCGTGGCATTTTCGCTATAACGTTTTTTCTGTGACGTTTCAGAAGTCAAAAAAAAAACCCATTTGAGAAGAAATCGTGCTGAACCTTGGGTCCGAATTTCAGAGATTTTCGCGCGATAGTTTCGGAGATATGATCTGAGGAAGTTGGTCTTTTTGCAGACTCCTGAATTACACTCAAAACAGGTGACCTGGGGAAAATCGTCATAACTTTCTTTCTGAGCATCGGATTGAAATTTCGTAAGAAGGTACAGAAAGAGGACGGACTGTAGTTTTCTTTTATATATTTTTCAGAGTCAAAGGTTGAAACAGTGACACGTGGCACTTCGTACAAGTTCTCTCTACTGAACTAGTCTATAATCAGGTCACTGCGGGAGATTGTGCATAACTCTTTCTTGGAGAATCCAATTTGGATCAGACTAGTGGCATTGGAAAGAGGACATAGAAGGCTACTACAGGTCAAAATTTTAGAACTGGATGATTCGAAATTACAGAGATACATCAGGTTCAATATCAGGCTTCTACAAAGAAAAAAAAGGTGTGTAATTTTTTTTTAAATTTTTGCATAAGCTTGGTTTGAAGGAATTCAAAGGGCATAGTAAAGAATTATTATCGGTAACTGATGCCCCGAGGAAAGAAAATGCAAACACCTAGTAAGGAACCTGAAAGCTCTAGCATGACTCATGAAGAAGAGGAAGAAATGCTACATGATATATCAAAATTACAAGAACAAGTGCAACAAATGTCACGCTCACAAAAGCTAACAGATGCTAAGATAAATGGCGTGGAATCTAAGATAAAGGGCAAGGAAGCTAAGATGGATGGCATGGAAGCTAAGGTGAATGGCATGGACGGTAAAATTGATGGCATGGATGATAAGATGGAAGAATTGAAGATAAATATGAATAAGTTGCTACAAGAAATGGTCACTAAGGGTGAAAGAGTACTAAAGGAAACTCATGATGAGAACAAAAGAAATGTTAATCATGATTCCATAGACTCTAATGTTGGATCGAAGACTCACCATGTTCCAAAAATCGATATGAGGAAGTTTGATGGCAAGGATCCCGCCACATGGATATTACAGATGGAGCAATTCTTCGATCTCAATAATGTGCAAAACACACAAAAGGTACGTATGGCAACTTTATATTTGGAACCAAATCAGTTTGTATGGTATCAATGGCTTTGTTCTCGTAAACAATTTATCACTTGGGCAATTTTTACGGAAGAATTGATAGCACATTATGAGGATACAAAAAGCAACACTTTTTTTAGCCAATTGATAAGTCTCAAACAAAAGGGTTCAATAATGGAGCACATTGAGGAGTTCCAAAAATTGAACATAAGGGTAAAAGATATTCCAGAGGAGCATAGGATTGATGTGTTCATAGGGTCTTTAAAGGATAATATCCAACATGATGTGCGCCTTTGGGAACCTGATTCATTAGAGAAGGCATTCAGGTTAGCAAGAAAAATGGAAAGCAAAATTATGGCAACTAGGAAGCATACCATTCACAACTATAAAGACGGAAGTGTTGTTGCCCATAGTCTTCCACAACCTACAAGGTTGACACCACAACAATTGGAAGAAAAAAGAGCAAAAGGGCTTTGTTACAATTGTGATAGCAAATACACAAAAGGTCATAAGTGTGCTGAGAAGAAATTATTCTACATAGATTGTGAAGAGGAAGAAGAAAAGGAGCAAGAAAGGTCAAAAGAAGAGGATATATTCCAGGAACAAAGCCTAGATGAAGAACAAATAAATCCGACCATATCTTGTAATGCATTGGCGGGAATTACCACTCCTCAAACCATCAAGATAGAAGGACAAATCAAGAAGAAAAAGGTAATAGTGTTGATTGATTCAGGAAGCACCCACAATTTTATTCATTGTAGGGTAGCAAAAGAATTGAATTGCTTCCTATATCCAGCACCAGAGTGTCAAGTGATGATTGCAAATGGAGGAACAATAAATTGTTCTGGAAAGTGCCATAATATCAAGCTATCCATGGGAGAATATGTATTGACTAGCCCAATGCTTTCCATTCCAATGGGAGGTGCTGATGTTGTACTAGGAGTCCAATGGCTACAATCCTTGGGTACAATAGCTTTTAATTTTCAAGAACTTTTCATGAAATTTTCTGTGGAAGGAAAGGAAGTTGAATTAAGGGGTATTGCAGGGAAACCAGGAAAGATAATCAGCTCTAATGGCATGACAAAGCTTCTAAAAAAGGAGCAAAGAGGTGTAATTGCACAATTATGTTCGCTAGATGTTTCCACATTGGAATCATCTATTTCTCCAGATCTCCAAAAAGTCCTGGACAATCATTCCAAGGTATTTGAGACTCCCAAAGGTCTCCCACCTATGCGTGATCATGATCATGCTATTCATCTGATTCCAGGAAGTGTTCCTCCAAACATCAGGCCGTACAGATATCCCTATGTCCAAAAAAGTGAAATTGAACGTATGGTTGCAGAAATGCTAGAGGCTGGTATAATTCAACCGAGTCAAAGTTCTTTCTCTGCTCCAGTAGTATTGGTGCACAAGAAGGATGGATCATGGCGCATGTGTCCGGATTATAGGGAGCTCAACAAGCTCACTATTAAAGATAAGTTCCCCATTCCTGTCATTGATGAATTACTGGATGAATTGCATGGATCAATTTACTTCACCAAGTTGGATCTTCGTTCAGGATATCATCAAATCAGAATGAAGATTGAAGACATTCCGAAAACGGCATTTAGAACTCATGAGGGTCATTATGAATTTTTGGTCATGCCTTTTGGCCTTACCAATGCACCTTCAACATTTCAAGGTTTGATGAATTCAATTTTCAAACCATTCCTTAGAAAATTTGTGTTAGTATTTTTTGATGATATACTTATCTACAGCAAGTCTTGGAAGGATCATGTTGAACATGTTGACAGGGTGCTACAACTATTGGAGGAGAAACAATTATATGCCAAAAGATCCAAATGTTTTTTTGGAGTCCAGGAGGTGGAATATTTGGGTCATATTGTATCTCATGAAGGAGTTAAGGTAGACCCTAGCAAAATTAAAGCCATTAAGGAATGGAAAATCCCCACATCCATAAAGCATTTGCGAGGATTTCTTGGGTTGACAGGGTATTATCGCAAGTTTGTTAAGAATTATGGGAGAATAGCAGCACCTCTAACAACATTATTGAAGAAAGATGCATTTTCATGGACTCCGGAAGCAACAAAGGCCTTTGAACATCTTAAAGAGGCAATGTGCCAAGCACCGGTCTTAGCTACACCGGACTTCACAAAAACCTTTATTGTGGAATGTGATGCTTCAGGAAATGGAATTGGTGCTGTTCTAATGCAAGATGAAAGACCCATTGCTTTTGAAAGTCGTCCAATCAAGGGAAAGTTTTTAAGAAAAGCTATTTATGAGAAGGAAATGTTGGCAATACTCCATGCACTTAAGAAATGGCGACCCTACCTAATGGGAAGACACTTCAAGGTAAAAACGGATCATGATAGCCTTAAATACTTTTTAGAACAAAGATTATCCTCTGAAGAGCAACAAAAGTGGGTCACAAAGATGTTGGGTTATGACTTTGAAATCATCTACAAAAAAGGGAAGCAAAATGTGGTGGCAGATGCACTCTCAAGAAAGGATGAGGATGTGGAAGCATTGTTGTGCGCTATTTCTATTATCCAACCAGATTGGATAAATGAAGCAAGGGAGGAATGGAAGAATGACGAAGAAGTGTGGGCACTTATTCGAAAGCTACAACAAGATTCCAGTACGTCTGATACATTTAGCTGGAAAAATGATTCGTTATGGTACAAAGATCGCTTATACCTCTGTAAGAATTCCCAGCTAAAACAAAAGATTCTTATGGAATTGCACACTTCTCCCTTAGGAGGGCACTCAGGATTTTTAAAAACTTACCACAGGGTTAAGAAGGAATTTTTTTGGGATGGCCTTAAATCATATATTCAAAAGTTTGTGGCAGAATGTTTGGTTTGCCAACAAAATAAAGTTGAAACAATTAAGACACCGGGTCTATTACAACCTTTATCCATTCCAAGCCAACGTTGGGAGGAGGTTTCAATGGATTTTATCACAGGTTTACCCAAGTCTGAGGGAAAGAGTGTCATCATGGTGGTAGTTGACAGACTTACCAAGTATGCACACTTTTGTGCATTATCACATCCATTTAAAGCCAGTACAGTTTCTACTGCATTTATGGAAACAATTCAAAAGCTACATGGAAACCCAAAGATTATTGTAAGTGACAGAGATCCCATTTTCACTGGAAATTTTTGGACAGAATTATTTTCTTGTCTGGGTACTCAGTTAGCTCATAGCTCATCTTATCATCCTCAATCTGATGGGCAAACTGAGATAGTAAACAAATGTTTGGAAGGATATCTTCGTTGCTTTGTATCTGATAAACAGACACAATGGGTCAAATGGTTGCCTATGGCTGAATGGTGGTATAACACTTCCTTTCATACAGCAACAAAAATGACCCCATTTATGGCACTTTATGGGTATCAACCACCATCCATCACATCATATTTACGAGAAAATTCTAAGGTTCAGGCAGTGGAACATCACATCGAACATCAACAACAAGTCCTCCAACTCTTAAAGGATAATCTTGTGTTGGCACAGAATAGAATGAAACAACAGGCAGATCAACATCGCAGTGAAAGAAGTTTTGATGTAGGTGATTGGGTATTCCTACGGCTACAACCATATAAGCAAATGTCCCTCAAGCAAGCTAAGAAGGATAATAAATTATCACCAAAGTATTATGGTCCGTACAAGGTGTTGCAAAAGATTGGTACTATGGCATACAAATTGGAGCTTCCTGCAGCTTCTCGATTGCACCCAGTTTTCCATGTTTCATGCTTAAAGAAGGTTATAGGCGACAAGCTCCCAGTTCAAACAATATTGCCAGAACTTGACGAGGAAGGAAAAATTATATTGGAACCGGAAGCAGTTATAGAAACAAGAACTAGACAGCTACGAAATCGATCAATTTCAGAGTACCTTATCAAGTGGAAGAACTTATCCGCTGAAGATTCCACATGGGAGGATGAGAATTTTATGCAGAAATATCCAGAACTACTCAAGCGTTGAGGACAACACTTTTTTGAAGGAGAGGGGCATGTTGGGTCCCTATAATACTAGTGATTACCCCATTACTATTGTAGTTATACCCCTTATTTATATTGTTGTGCCCCCATTGCCCCCCATATTGTTATTAATGTGCCCATAGAATCCCTCTATTGTTATTTTTGTGGCTTTATATTATTATTGTTAGGTCGGCTAGATTATATTGTGACTCCTTAGACTCCTATATATAGAAAGGAGGTTTTGTCATTTGAATCATCCAAGAATTGTTCATTTATGTAATGTAAAGGAGGTTGCCCCCTCAAAGAGGCTGAATTATAAGGCGTTGATCTATCTTTTCTATCTTTTCTTGAGCTGGTTTCATAACATTGTGAAATTGTATCATGCTCTGCATCCACAACATCATGTGTAGATCCTAATGTATGCTGTTCAGGGGCTACAGATCCTGTTGTGGTTTGTTGAGCAATTGTAGCGGTCTGAATGACAAGTGCCTCACTCACAAGTGGATAATCAATGTTGCTACCAAAGCTGGCCCTACCCATAGTTGTATCATGAGGATTGAACTCTGCAAAAAACTCTTGTAAAATAAAGAGTTTTTTTATAAAGGATGAGATAACTAAATCATAAACAAATAATTGGGATAATTAAATGAGTTACTCACCCCATACCAACGAAATTGTTGAAACAAGGTTTTGATTTCGCCTTTTATCTCATTTGTCTTAGGCTCAATCAGAACTAAATAATTAAGTTGCTTGGTTGCTTTGATTTTAAGCTTCTTTATTTCTTGCATTGGATCGACGAACATAAAAATTGCATCATTAGTAACCTCTTCCTCATCATGAGCATCTGTGGAATGCTCTAAGGTTGGTGCCTTCCCCTTATCACCTTGTTTATCAAATAAGTGTAATTTTCAATTCATCCACAATTAATCATCATTATATTAATAAGAAAACCACTATTGACATATGTATAAATTTATATAGAAACTTCACATAGTAAATGACAATCATAATGTACAATAGACATTGATTACAAGTTGGGTAATATTGAATACATATCGCCCCCATAATAGCAATATTCGTATTTATTCCATTCAAATTGTAATCAATGAGCAACTCTTCCCCTACAGCTATTGATTTAATTGCACATACAAATACATGGTTTCCTGCATGTCCTTCGAATATGCAATTGGGTTGCTTATTTTTGGTGACAAGCCATGTATTATTTATAAACCCTGCAATTTTCCCTGCTTTTTTTGGCCTTACATCAATATACATAGTCGTGCCTTTATTTTCATCATTGTCTTTTAGTTGTATATAATTTGCTGCCACTCCATATCTTCGCATACTTTTGGTATGTTGGACTAGTCGTATCCAATCATTCTAGTTGTATTAGGGTCCTATATACTCCATCAATTCAATTAATCCTTTGTAACATACCTTTATTCCATCCATGGAAATAGCTTCAAACCATGTAATGATTGTTGCGTTGTGTTATATTAGGTGGGAGGACCTACCTATGGTTTTTTTCATGGATTTTACACATGGTTTTGGGCATGATGGTTTGCAGTCCATGGTATTTTGTAGATCTGGTCAAGGGAACTACAGTTATGTTCTAATCCAGGGTTAATGGATTGGAGTTTATGGATACTTTAGCATGTGTATGTATGTATTGTAACATTGAAAGGAACATAATGAAAATCAATTTGGTAGTCCCAGTTTTGGGATCAGGGGAAAATCTCTATGTATATTTGTTTTATGTTTTATTCTCTCATCATTGTTTACTTTATTTTTTTTAGAATTTGTATCCAGGTAATTTATGTACAGGGTTAAAACCTACAATGGCGATGGGGCAATGCGATATATCCTTTCTTTGATAGAAAAATCAGTGTTTATTTCAAGAATATCTTTGGGTTCCCATTGTTTCACTAAATGTTTGTACCTTAAGGGCACCTCGATGTCATATATGCTCTCATTATCATAAGAACATGACCCCCTTTAGCGCAAAAAACTTCCACGCGTCCATGGAATGTTCTTCTAATCTTTTCACCTCTAGTTTATCTTCGCCTACTAGATGACATAGTAGATGTTTGGTCAATTTCTTCTATCCTACCTGAACTTTCATCACTCGACGAAGATTGATTTGACAAATACCTATCTGGTTGAACATCCTGTATCACTCCATCAAATGAGATAGCTTTTTAGTGAGTGTCATAAGTGATGTTGAGAAACGTCTTGACAAAAACACAAGAACATTATATTAGTACAAGTGGGTTATAAGAAAGTTCTTTGCATTTAAAATATCCAAGTAATATTTAAAAACTTGAGAAATTGAAAACCTATTCATCCTAACCAATGAAATCCCTTGATAAATTGAGAACTCGACATAATCTGATAGCATTTAATCTCCCATTACAAAAAATTACCCACATATTTCGATATGTTGAAAAATGTAACTAGTTTCGATGGAATAAAAGGAATTTTTTTTGGATGTCGAGGTTGTTGAGATTTGTAACTTGGGAGGTACTCCAAACCCTAGGCTACAAGGTTTTGGAGGAATTGGCACACAAAAGTGACTTGTGAGCTAAGAACCCAAGCCCTTGGTCTTTGCACCCAAGTAGGCGGGTGTGGAACCACGAGGCATTTCAATGATTTGACACATGGAGGTGTTAGAGGACTTTGAGAGGAACCAGAGGCAACAAAAATCATCAAAATCCGAGTTGTCTGAGATGGTATTTTTATTTTTATATATGGTTGTTGGGTTTGCACATGATTTGTTCAAGTTAGGTTCTTTAATTTTATGAGTTGTCAAGCCCACAACAGCAGATTAGATGAATCCCTTTAGAAGTCTATAAATTAGAGTGAGGAGAGACCTCATTCTCACCAACCCAATTCAACTTCCTAATCCTTTGATTTAGTCTCAAACGATTTAACAAGTTGACCTCAAACAACTTGACAAGTCAACTTTATTTTGAAGATTCGAACCACTATAAATACACAAATGAATTTGGCCTATTGAAGAGTAAAAATACATTTGATTTATAGTGCAGAAGCAAGAAGAAAAATAAAATAAAATCTTATCCTATGCCTAGAAGAGAAGCAAGCCAAGCGAAGGACTGGATACATGGACCAATACCTGTTTGGTTGAAAAATAAATGGACCAATAGATGTCTCAGTCCTAGACACATTAAGCTAGATCAGTTATCGGTTCATAGTTCCTTCGTAGAAAGTAACATCTCTTTGTCTTCTCAAATTATATCTTATGTTGGATTAGATCACTAAAACATCACCTTTTCTATGATTAAACAAGATGATTATAGTCCTCTTTTTTTTTCATTTCAATAAATTTATTTAATTTCAATAATGATTATGGTCCTCTTCTTTGTTTCCAAGAAATAATGAGCATATCAACATTTTGCATGACAGTAACATGGGGAGGCCTCCTTTATGTCAACATTTAAATCTTGTCACCCTTTAAAAAAATTGGAACAGCATGGGTCGTCATATCTTTTATTTCTCTTTACAGATCTAAAGAGGAAAGACTAGGATTTCAAATTCTATCATCTGATCTATTTGTTGCAGGTGGATCTGAGCCATATTTTAAGAAAATCAAATTCTTTTTTAGCCATTTCCTCCTTCACAAAAATGGCTAGGGTTTGAAGTATCAACCTTTGTTCTAGAATGAGATTCTATTGAGACCCATCTAATATTTTGTTTGGATTTTGGGCTTGAGCTTGAATCAAAATATTTTTTGAGGAGGGCCATTAACCACAAGTTATTCTCTACATACCCATCATCACCTATAATATAGGGTCTAATTGCATATCCTATGGATTTAATACCTACATTATTCCAAAGTTCAAGTGGGATATTGGGAAATTTTACCCAAATCAAAACATTATATGATTTATACGTATCCACACATCAAAAAAAGGGTGCCATAGTATAAGCCCAAGAAAACAATGATTCATTAACCACATTTGGGCCAATATCTTCCATGCTCCCTCCTCATACCAAAGGATAAAACCATGCCATCCTCTCAATGTGAAATGACTAATGGCACTATACATGAGAAAAGGAAACCCAAATTATTGCATACACAAATAAAAATGACCTATATTAACACATCAATTGAAGAACTTACTGACTAATATTTTGTTGAGAAACTCCCTTTCCTACCATAAGAGAAATATTATTCCCATGATATTTGATGAGCCTTGTCCTATACCAATGACTATTTTGGCTTGTTTTTGGAACATGTAATGAACCTCTATGCTCCTCAATCCTTAATCCCACTCCAATGGAGGGAAAGGAAGAAGAGTGAAAAACGTAGAGTTTGACCTAACTTCCATTGGGATAGTACTACATGTCATGTTATGGAACCCCATACCCACAAAAACATTCTTATTAAGTGCCACATGAGAGGTCTCATGCCTATTATTAATCTCAAATGATGGTGGATGTAGACTTCCAAATCCATGAGTGGAAATGTTAGGAATTTTCAGTGAATACTTACTCGTCTTTGGTCTTCATAATTGTCTATGTACCATGACTTGATGTAATCAATGTACTTGTCAAAAGAAAAAGAAAAGAAAATTGTATTTTTGCAAAAGAAAATTATTTATTCAAGAATGGGTTTCTTGCCCATTGATTATTTTGTCTTAGGTTTAGCACCCATTTGTGTGCTCTAGGGTTGTGACAAGGTCAAAGTCAAGGTCATGATGTAAATTCCCATGAAGGGCTCTTGAATTGATGTAAAATAAATATTTTAAATGTAAAAATGAGATCTAGAAGCTACCAAGTGATGGGTCGGCTAGCCCATCAAGTCGGCCCCACAAGAGGCCCTTGGACCTCACCAAAAGACTATATAAAGGAGAGGTATTCAACCTCATTGGAGATAGATAAGTAATTCACACTCTTCAATAAGTATAAGAAAAATTCAGAGTGAGAAAGAAGAGAATGATAACGAGGAAAGGAAGAAAATTCTATTTGTTTGACTTGGGCATTAATTCTTTGTTTGGAAAGCTCACATACTTGGGAAGGAAGCTATCTCTGTTCAGATTTTGAGCCAAAGAAGAGCAACAGAACGAGTTAAATAAATAAGCATTGTTGTTTGGGTGGCTAGCCTATCACTTGGTGAGTTGTCTTGATCAAAGGTCTTGGAAGTCTTCCTTGAATTTCTAAAAGAAGAGAAGTTTATGGGTTTTCCCCTATGCAGGGGTTTTTCCCTGGCATGGAGCCTATTTCTGGTGTTCTTGTTTGCATTGTGATTTTCTTTATTGGCATTGTCTTGATGATAAACACATCATAATAATAATGATAATGGACTGACACTGCATGATTATAACATTATGTGCAATTATATAGAAAGAACAATAACAATACAACGAAAATAAAAGGAACATAAGAAGAAAAGCATTCACATATAGAGACACTTGTTACAACTTTACACTGGCCATAGAAACACTAAAACCACTGACATATCTGAACTATCATTATTGTAATATCATCAACTCTATCATGCCAATATTGTCACTAGGGTTTGAGGTTTCATAAATGATAGCATGGATACCTTTGCTACATGGTGTCATACTATTGTGTTGCATATTGAACTGCAATGAATAAATCAAACATGGTTCCATACTATTATGTTGCACACATGTGCAGTGTCATGTCAATATTGAATAAATCAAGCCATGCTAATATCATATCAAAATAATATATTGTATAGTTGAATGATGTATTATGTTACAATGAGATCATCATACATACAAAGCTAGTATATAGATATATATATATATATATATATATATATATATATATATATATATATATATATATATATATATATATACACACACACACACGATGCCTTCCAATTATACCATGTAATGAGGTCGCATAACCGAGGTGGCATATATACAACAGGGGGTGCCAATATACAAAAGTACACTAGTTCCCAGAACAATAGTGCCGACAATGGAGACAATATCTTAGTAAAAATCTGAGTTCTGAGCATAAATCGAAGACCTTATCATTGTAATAAAAGCGTAGTCCTATTGAAAAGTAATTGGATGTGTCTTAATCCTACTTTCAAGAGACTGGAGAGTCAAGAAACCCATCCTCTCAAGATCGAACTCATTTCTAATTGGATCATAGTTCTAGGCACTATACGTAGCCCTATTCTCAAGTCCAAAACTACAGACTTGCATTCAAAATCATTAAACTTTGGAAGAGAACAATATCACTATTTGTAAGGGTCTGAATAGCCATGGTATTCACAAACATAGTTTGTCGGTTGATCTTGAATAATGAAGACGTGATGAAGCAAAGAAAAAAACTAAACCACTCAAAATTATAGTCCAAAGTAGCCCGGGGTGGGGATACAACACTAATATATTGACTCTTTACCCTAACTTTCCTTATGAATTCTTCCAAATACCACATATCATCTTCTGGGTACCATGTATGAACTTATTGGTCTCATGTTACCATCAGAGGGTTGCTCAGTTCACCACATCTGGCCACCCATGACTAAATAAGATATTCACAAATGGATGAATAAGTCGTAGCCCATGACTAAAGAAAGGACTCAAGAAGGAATGAACAGATTAATTAACTCATAACCATGCTACTACTCTCTTATTAATGCATACATTGAGAATATAAGTTTTTGTTTTAGCGCATAAATGGTCTCAATTTTTTTAAAACCCTAGAATTGCAGGTGTTCAACAAGGATTGTGGACTTACCATTGCTTAACCTTGATACCCAAATCTGCCAGCTACTATGGATTCTAGAAGGATTCGGCACAGGGAAGGAAATACCGAATGAAATGTAGGGAGGAGCCACTGAGAATCGTCCAGGTTGTTCTGAAAGTATTGAATGTATGGAGGAGCCACTAAGAAACACTCAAGTGAACACCAAATGGAATGTAGGGAGAAGCCACTGAGAAACCCTCAGGTCTACAAGAATTGAATGTAGGGATGAGCCGTTGAGAAATGCTCAAGGGAACACTGAATCGAAAGTAGGGAGAGGAGCCATCGACAAACACTGCAAGAATCAAATGTAGGGATCGGAGCCACAGAGAAACCCTGAGGTCTACTGTAAGAATCAAATGTGGGGAGCGAAGCCACCAAGAAACCTTCAGATATGCTACAAAAATCAAATGTAAGGAGAAGAGCCACAAAGAAACCCTGAGGTTTGCTACAAGAATTGAATGTGGGGAGTGGAGCCACTGAGAACCCTCATATCTGCTGCAAGGATTGGATGTAGGGAGCGGAGCCACCTAGAAACCCTAAGGTATGCTACAATAATTTAATGTGGGGAGCAAAGCCACCAAGAAACCCTCAGGTCTGTTGCAAAAAATGAATGTATAAGGGAGCGGAGCCACCGAGAAAACTCACAGTCTATGTGAAAACCATATGTAATGACATGCCAAAAACATATAAGGGAGTGGAGCCACCGAGAAAACTCACATTCTATGTGAAAACCATATGCAATGACATGCCAAAAACATATATACGAGCTAGGAATTATTAATAATAAATTAATAATATAATAATTAATATGATATTGTTTTGATTTAATATAATAATTAATATAATATGGTTTTGATTTAATAATATAATAATTAATATAATATGTTTTTTATTTAATAATATAATTTATAATGTAATTGTTAATTTCAAAAAAATAAAATCAACAACTATGTGATAGAAAATAGTGATTAATTTTATTAATTAATAATTAATTTACACTAATGGTTACATTTAAAAAAAAAATCATGTAATTTGAATTAGTAGAGGTAGACTTTAGTTGATAATTTTATCAATTGTTATAGGATGTCTTAAATCATTATCATTAATACACATTCAATCCATCTTTTGGTGAGTAGAAGAGAATCTTGAAACAAATAATGTCAATTCATGGCATTCAATACTCAATAGAAGGTGTTAGTTAACCATAAGCATCCATGACTCATAATATGATAATCTTCATGTATTGTATTATGATTTGATCTATTAACCTCTACATTGGCTTGCAAAGATCAGCATAGTAGCCCTCAAACATATCTTGCAACTGAGCCCTAAAATGCATTTTCCAATCATCATAAAACTCCTTAACATTCCCCTGGATGAGCACTTCTCATTCAATCACGAGGTTGGTTTCCCATGGGGCATAGAATAGATAGTGATGGGGTCTACTATTAAGTCACTCTGCGATGTGAAGGTCACCGATTTGAAACTCTGTGGGAAAAATCCAGTCATGTTAAGGGTTGGAGTGGCCCATGATAGGTGCAATCCTCGGGTGATTTTGATGCCTTAGATGCCCCTGGGTCACAATTTCTTAAGCCACGGGTCAAGCCTGATGTAATCTCTAGAGAAATTAGACCATTTAACAAACAAAACAGAAAAACAAGGTTAGTTAGTGGACAATCTATGAAGCTTCAAGCACTTTTTTATGAAATTTCCCTTTGGTTGACTATGAACATCACAGATACATTATACTATCTACGATGTATATGAAAGAATTATATGCAAAATCCATTATAATTTACAGAGATTACAATTGCTCTATAATAATATCCATTATGTAGACTAGATGGATTGATGACTGTAACAAACACACAAGAGATTCGTCATCTTCAAATTTAGTAAGGAGCTCAATACAACTTATAAGAAATACAACTTTATTCATGGGCCAACATTACTTCTTTTGTGCGGGCCTTCGTTCGCTCATCAATGAAAATAAAATATTATGATTTGTTAGTATCATGTTGTATAATCAATCAATTATAGACCAACTTTTAACACCCAAACATTACTTTAGTGAATTTTCTAAAAATCATTATGAGACCCTTTGGTGGGAACTCTGTTCATGGACATTCATGGGCTGACCTTACTTCTTTTATGCAAGCTCCACTTTCCAAGTCGATTTGAACCACCAACTTGTCACACGGGCACCCCTACCAGACTAATATCTTGGCTTTCCCAACTCATGACGCGTGTAGGGGTGCCCCATGTGCTCCGCCTTCGTGTGGGTGCATCAAGGGTACGAGTGTTCACCTTGTTGTGTAAATCAATCAACAAAATCATTAGCTCATCAATGAAAACAAAATATTATCATTTGTTATTAAATCCATGTTGCATAATCAATCAATTATAAACTAGATTTTAACACCTAAATATTAATTTAGTCAATTTTCTAAAAATCATTATGATACACATTGGTGGGAACTCAATTCATGGGCATTCATGGGCTGAACTTACTTTGCATGTCTGCCCGAATATCGTGTTCCCTAGTTCGCCCATTGCCCAACTCGTCTGGTACCTCTGCTTAACGAACCATTAAAGTGAAAATTGGAAATTATGGTATAAACATAAATGAGCTTCTCTTCGATTCAAGAATAATATATTATCTACTTAACAAGGCTAGCCACATGAAGGTGGAAGCTCATATGGACCCTCCAACCCCCTCACATCACTCTTAATTCCCCATACCCAATCTATCTAATAGAATACGTTTGAAAGAAACATTGTAACATTCAAACATAAAAACTAGGAAAATAAAAATTTAAGGTGAATGAAAGAGAATAAACCAACTGAAAACATATAAATACATATCTCATACTTTTCAACATTTTGATGTCATTAATTAATATTCTTCCTCATCCATCTCATCATTTGTATCATCCAGTTTAGAATTCATGTACAAATGATTCACCATATCAGAACCATCATCATCATCATCATCATCTATATCATCATATGGAACATGCTCTTCTACATTTGGCTCAACTTTTTCAATTTCTTCGTCCGACTCAATGTCAATTTCATATAGATCATCCAAATTAACATTGTCTCAATTAGCATATATTCCTTGAACTTCTTCAACGTCTTCTTCTGACACCACATGAACCCCCTGCTCATCTACATCACCTTCTTCTGATACATTATACTTTACGGGCCTTCCTTTGGGATCATATCTAACAATAGATGACCAACCCGCTTTACCTGGAACATATACATAAAATACATGTTCACATTGGCTTGAAAGAACATATTTCTTTGATTCTGGCTTAAGATTCCTTGTATCGACCATGGTAAATTCATTAGCATGCTCAATAAAAGTTATATCAAGGTCGTGTTCATGGATTCGTAGCCTAAACCATTTGACATCTAACAAAAATATTTTGAATGATTCAAAGTCACACTCAAGTATATCATGCAGATATCCATAGTATCGATTCTTGGAGTGTTATAGATGTTTGTCACCTCTAGAGGAAACAATGATAACTTGAAATACTATAGTTATCCCACTATCCGAATTTTTCATCTTTTCATCCAACCTTTTGATCCGAAATTTGTGGCCATTACACCACATTTTGTTGTGGTGTTTCAATTGCAATAAATCAAACACATAAAAATGCATTGTCAATTTATAAAAATCATATTTATACTTGATTTTTTTGAAAATTAAGAAAAAAACATGCCATATGTTGCATCAATATAATTGTAAAAAAACTTATTATGGGTGAATATGTTTGCCTGACAATATTTTAAACGATATGCTAAATCAATTTCCCTTTGTCTAAGATTGGTATCTCCACTACGTTGAGCTTGTTTGACCAATCAAGACACATTATACCATGATAACCTATCATTATTAGCTTGTTTGCATCGTTCAATCCATACCTTCATCCAATCTTTATTGTTAGCAATGTATAAATGGATTGCTTCCCACTCTCGATCGACTGTATCAAAATAAAACAATTCACATATATATAATTAGTTACTATGTTATACCTTCATAATAATGGATTATGCAGGAAGAATAAAAATAAAATAAGTACGATATACATAAAAACAAATAAGTCAAATGCACTATAAATCTCAATTATCTACTTACATCTCACTTTTCTCATTATACCTTTCCCCAATAGGTTCTCCCCTTCAAAATCATCCACAGAATTGACATCCCAAATGTGATCCAATACATCAATACTTTTTCCTATTTCATCACTATATTTATGAATATAAGGCATGGTTTGATATACCATATATCCCTGTACCATAAAATACCATATATCCCTTTACCATAAAACCCTCAAGATGTGCTATTTGTCTGACCAAATCCTTCAGTGATTTCAAGTGTCTTTCAAACATCCACATTGATCTTGTGTGTAAAAATCCACACTTTTCAATCTCCTCAACTTGGTGTATGAGGTAATGTTCTTGTGCATTGAAAAATTTCGAAGGTAAATACTTTTTCATTTCATACATTAGATGAGGAATTTTTTTTCTCCAATACTTTATATCTTCTTTATCGATTTTTTTAGATGAAAACCATCCACAAATGAAGCAATAAAATCACACTTTTCAACAAAAAAATAATAATATAGTACATGATGACAAGCAAAACACATGCATTGAAAAATTCGCGACACAACAACTTATTGAACAAATTACACTTTGCACATAAATATCCACTTATCTCATGTATTTTCCAAGATCATAAATAGCTTGTTTGACATTGTTGTCAAAGTTTTCTGGGAGAGATAAAGGTGAAACATATTGTAACAAAAATAATGACCGGTCATTATTTTTTCCTAAATTAGTAGAAAAAAAAAACACTAATTAACAAGATGTTTCACCAACGTATAAAATATATATACACCAAAATAATTACCTTAATGAATGTATGCAAATAATGAGTTTTAACCCCACCTAGTTCACCTTTCTTTGTTAGGATATTATTTATGTTTGAAGAAAATCCAGTTGGAAATTTAATGTTTTCAATAACCTCTTTATCATGCTTGCTTAGCTACTTTGTCAATAACCATGGAAGGATGCTTATAATTTGGTAGTCTCCATCACTATTTGAACGAATCACACTTTTCAATGGATGGTTTACATCCTCAATGTCATTACAAATCTTGATAATTTTTTCATTATCTCTCCTTCCATCTAAGATTCGCCATAAGGTCTTTGTTATATTCTTCCTATTTTGCATTGTATCAAACAAATGAACAATTTCTAGCTCTCATAATAGGGTAGTGTATTGAATTTCTCGGGATAACTTTTCATTCCTCGTGGAAGCTCCCTGTTATTAATGCCTTCACGAAATACAACGTGAATAATAGATAAAAATATGACCCTCTTTGGGTTTGAAATGTCGACAGAATAAACACAATACTGTGGATAATCCGGATCCTGCTACTCCAAACAACAATATAACCTATCAATTAGTACAGTGAAGATAATCTCATAAAAATAAATTTTAATCCAAACATATAATGTATATTGATACATAGACAATTTGATCCATACCTTGAGAGAATTTATTATATTGCAACTTCCATGCACGAGGTGTCATTCTCCTTGGTCTTACTCTAGTCTCTTCTTTCCCATTGAAAAGATGTTTTTCTGTACTTTGGTACCTAAGGTTCTTAGAAAATAAGTGCCTACACTCATAAAACACCTCCTTTCCTAAGCTACTTGAATGATGAGATTTAATATTTGGACCATAAAGTGGACAAACAAATTTACCCTTTGTTTGAAGACCTGCAAGAGATGAAATAATTTTTATATCAATTATTTTAAGTATGTACAATGAAGGTTGAACTATTTAAAAAATGTACTTGAAATGAACTTCATAAAAGTAAACATTATTAAAGTGTAATGTTATAACATACCACATAAATGTGTTATTCGTGGGGCATCATGAATCATCCATACAAGCACTGCATGGAATTCAAATTCCCTTTGTGCAACTACTGGTCTAGAGATATCATACATAGTGACATTGTTCCATAACTCCACTATCTCATCAATAAGAGGCTCGATATATACATTCATATTTTTGACTTGATACTTACCTAATTGATTAACCATATAACAATGCATAATTACTGCATATATGAGTAACTAAAAAAATATTATAAGACATAATTATGAGACAAAAAAGACAAATGAGATGTTATTGAGCTAAAAAAAATATTCTAAGTAAATTAATACGTGGAACAATCATTGTCAACATTATGTACTCCCTCTTTATTGACTTCCACAAAGGAATGTTATTGTTGTTAACAAAAACCAACCACACTGAGTAAGTAGATTTGGCCTGTTCAAATGGATTGACATCGTCAGCTGCTAATGAAAGCCTAAGATTATGAAGTTCTATTTTAAACTCTAGCCACTTTTCCTCTATATTCCTAAATGCAGATCCATCTGCAAGCACCATATTCACTTCTATTGGTTACATGGTAATCCATAAATTCCTCTACACTTTTGCACCTGAACAATTGTTGCAAACATGGAATTATGGGAATATATCAAAGAACCATGCAAGGCACCTTTTTTGTTACTTTATCAATTTGATATCTACTCTCATCACATTTTGGGCATTTTTATTTCAATGCATGTTCTTTATAATAGAGAATCTCATCATTAGGGCATGCATGAATAGCTTGATACTCCATTCCAATATATTTCATAACGGCATGTAAATCTCGGTATTTATGAGGTAAAACATTTGGCGGTGGTAACAAAAATTCACCTAATAATATACAACATAAAAAAATAGTACTGGTTAATGTAGTAAACAATATTAATTGTATATATTTCATAAAATGTTACAAATGATGAAATGATGCATACCAACGTACTAGCATTAAAAATAAAAGAAAAAATAATTGCGTTATCATGTATATAGTACTAAATGTCACAAAATATATTACATACCTTAGGAGTTGTGTCACACGTGTTTGACAAGCCATTCACTACCTTTAAGTTGACCAACAACAATAGAGTAGAGAGAAGAGATGTTTTTGAGCCTTCATAAAGAGGTTTAATTTCCATATCAAGTACAAGAAAATCAAAAGCATGGTCATCATATTGGTTGTAATCATCATCGATTCCAACATTATTAAATGTCTCCTAGATCAATCTATTTGTCCCGTCTTCTTCAACTATGTTATCAGCATCATTATCTTCTTCCATAGGATCATTAGCTTGATCCTCAATATTAATCTTGAACAGGCGCTTGTACTAAAACCACCTCTTTCTTGTCGAGCAATGCCTTATGGGGGGTGATACTATACAATTACAATCAATAAAGTAATATTAGTATATATATATTAAATATTGAAATGTCTATATAACAACAGTTTACAAATATAATATATAAGGAAAACAAAGACAACAAAAACAAAGAGAAAGACAACTTAGGTAAGACCAACAAACAAAGACAACAAATCAATGATGATGTTTGTGCAATTTATCAAAATATTTAAGAATATGTTGAAAAAATCTAAGAAAGAAGTTACTTTTATTGACATATAGTAAGTGAGATAGTTTCTGAGATATATAGTCACGGTCATAATAAAAAACATATTGATCTTATTTTCCATTCATCATTTTAATGTCATATCCTTTATTAATGTCATATTTTTCATAATATACTTTAAAAACTTATTAATAATTCTCCAAAAAAACCCATGATTAACCTCTAAATGCTCTAAGTCCAAATTAACCTTCTAAACAATATACATTAACCTCCTAACACCTTAATCCCATTCCCCTAAGCCCTTAAATTGCTAACGAAAATAATCAAATAATATTTCCAGTCCACATCAAGATGGAAACATATTTCAAACACCTTTGAAAAGAATATTATAAAATACATTTACAATAGAAAGATAATACAAATTATAATACAAAGGCATACAATTTAAAATACAATATACTTATAAACATTTACAAAAACAATCTACAATACAAAGACATATAATAAATAACTTACAAATTCATGATATCCATTTCCACCTTCAGCATGTCCATAGTCTCTACAATGTTTTTTAGTTGATGTTATTAGAATTCTCATTAACCTCAAACCCCTACAATTTCTACAAGGGAAATAATGTTTTCCATCATTAGAAGCCCTCGATGTTAATTCCACGTATCCTTGGTCTACTTGAGGAATGTTATGTGACATTTCTTGTCACCAAAATTTTAGTGATGATTTTATTAAAAAATTAACCTCAAAATAAGGCTACAACCTTTCAAAACAATCACAACTAATATATATATATATATATATATATATATATATATATATATATATATATATATATATATATATATAGCAACTATGTTGAAATTATATGACGTTAGGGCATGTGTACACACATATATTATAATTATAATAATATATTTAATAACATTTTATATATCGATTATATATATATATATATATATATATAAGAAAAGTTGTTAATCTTATATTTATTTTAATTAGTCAAATTGATCAAAAGTGGTCCCATATTGAATGTTGTTCAGTGCAAAAACACATTAATGGTGGAATTGAAAGTTATGCAACGGTTATTTACCATTTGTATGAAATTGGACAACACATTTTCATATTGGATATCGTGTCAGATATTCGCTGGCAAAAGAAGTGCCATTGGTTATTCGACGATGGGAGGGATTATATGAAAACAAAAGAACTACCATTGGTTATTCGACGATGGGAGGGATTATAGGAAAACCTCTGATAATCGACGGGATAGGGAATTCCATCGAATAGTCAACCGCTAAAGAACTATTTCCGGATATTCAATGGTAGTCTAGATTAAAAAAAAAAAAATCATTTATCATCTGACACTTTTTTCAATTTTATCCATTCTATCGGATTCCGCCATCAAAATTTCTGCCCAAATATAGTAGTGTGCGCAAGGACTCATTTCATAGCAAAATTGAAAACATTGTAGGGTATATTACTCACATGTAGACAAAGTTTGAGAAACAATGATTTACAACTTCCATTTTCCCCTCTGTTTTCCTATAAGTATAATCAATAGAAGAGAGAATTCCCATGAACTTCGCTTCTTTCCCTAAATAAATGATCTTATTCCTATGTTTGTCATCTATTCTATATTCACTTCTCAGCGAGATGCTACAGAGGCCAAGTCTTGAATTTTTATTCTAATATGTAAGTAATCTTCGTCTAGTTTTGCTACATCAACAAGTTCATTTTCGCTTAAAAAATCAAGTTTCTGCAAATATTCTCTCTCACTATATATTATCATGATTTCTATAGGCATTGAATTGTTGTATTCCTCTTCTTTTTCTAGAAACTCCTCTCCTGAAGATAATCCTGTAAGCATATTACTGAAAACAAGATGATATCTACAATAAATACGAGATCAATTTAAATCCAAATAGGGTATAAATTCCAAATAAATCTAAACTATCCATTTTCCTGGTTCCCTGCATAAACTATGTAAACTTTGAAACAGGAAATATAAACTCAAAACGGGATCTCTGGCCAAAAAACCCCGAAAAAACATCAAAAACGGTGCTAAAAATGAAAAGTGTGTATACTGGAACGATGATTTTATTTTTTAGGGGTCAATTTTGAACATGTTTTAAAAATGGCAGTGACTACGAAATTTACTACGAAATTCTCATGCAAAATATAGCTTCAAAACAAAAGTGATGATACTAGAACAATGATTTATTTTTTTTAGGGTCAATTTTCAAACTTTTTAAAAAATGCTAGTAAAACCAAATTTTTATGTGCCAAACAAAGTTGTTTATGAGGAAAAAAACACATTAATGTTTTTGGTAGAATATGAATTTTCTTTCCTAAGTATAAACTAAACATGTTTTCAACCATAACATGCTAGATACAAAAGAAATTGAATTTTTTTCAACTATAAAATTAAAAAACCATGACATTATGAACGAATTACATCACTAAATGAATTCAAGTCATTATTTGTGTATTGAATAAAACATACATTATATCTCTAATTTAATATTGCATTGTAGATATTTTAAGCAATAAAAATTATCATAATTAAGACATATAATCCAACAACATAAAAATGCCTCATAACTTCTCATTTAACACCATATGGAAATCATTAATTTTATTTCAAGATACGATGCATCCATCAGTTATATAAACTGTCTTAAACAATTATTCAAAATCACTCATATTTTCTTGCACACCATTAGAATTCACATCTTCAAATGAGTGACTGGATGCTGACAAAGATGTTCCATATTCTTCTCTTTCATCAACTAGTGCCCCATCTGAGTCCACATGCATGCCCAACACTTCAGGTTTCAAAATTCTTCTAGATCTACGACTGGTTTTAGCAGACTCCCATCTCAACATTGTTCCTTCTGGTAACAACCTTTTCAAAATCTCTATCGTCTTGAAGCAAAGAGTTCCTCTCTTTGTTAAATTGAAGTCATAAACAAGTATGTCAACATCCTCCAATTTTAATATTTCTGTGCGGCGGCGATTTATATTTGTACCCTTTCTTTTTCTCTTTCCGCCATTTTTTTGTCAACTACCATCTCTGGCTTATACACACCATTGAATGGGTGTGTATTTGTGGCATACCAATGTACTTCAACACTTGTAACATCCTCATTTTCTGTAAAGACCTTTATAACTTTAGCAAGCCAGAATGGATAGCCATTGGGATCTCCATCTGCCAGCACTGCAATCATGCAACCCTCCTTAATATCCAGTAATGAAGCCCTGTAAAGGTCTTCCATGGCTTCACGTTGTGCACGAGATCTTCTGGAACCAATATACATCTCTCTTTCGTCTGCCTGTGAAGAATTAATAATACCTTGAGATTTTTTCCATTCAACAATGTTTATTTCCTCATGTTCATTCGACACATTTTGTGGCCAAATAAATGGATTTTTCAAAGGTATATCTTCATTTGTTGTTGTTGAAATGATATCAGTTTGATTATTGAAAAATGACTCCCACCAAACTGAATCAGTAATGTCAAAGTACTCATATGTATATCTAATACATTTTTTTAATTTATTCCAGGCAATCAGAATAATTTATATCTCTATTTTGTTTGCGTGCATTCTGAACTTCACCAACTGATTGTAATAACAATATTTTTGATGCAAATATTGGATGATCTGGAATGAACTTCAAAAATTGCAAACCTGATGATGGTGCCCATTCTACAATAGTTGAATACTTCTTGCCCCATATTAGTGTTTTCCCATCAATTTTTTTGATATGAAATTGATGTTGGAAGCTAATGTCATTAAGTTGTTCAATGGATTTCCCCTTACCATATGACCCCAGAATAAACCTTCGCATGTCAACAGTTTCTTCCAACACATCAAAAGTAGGCTCTGGCATGCATGATTTCTTAAGACATTCAATTAGTGATGGCAAGCTCCCAACTTGCTTCCTCCTCAATATGACTGAAAAACGACTGAACATCTGATCAATATGGTCATGAGTGTGCCCAACAAGAAAGAAACCAACCTTTACCTTCTGGAAATTTCTCAATTCAACAAGCATGTTTAGATATCCAAAAACAACCTGATTTTTGTTTTCACGGCAAGTGTTGTCCAATTGTAGATACAAAACTTCAGGAAGATTACCAGACCAATGAGAAATCACATCATGAATTATGGTTATGGTCATATTTGCATCATTATGAATATTTGGAGCTGTGAAGTACACCTTGGCAACATTTTCCCATTGAAGACCATACAAACGACCAAGTGAAACTAAATAAAATTTTCCTCCTGTAAATTTTTGGGTGTGCGAACAAAATGTGGTAAAAGTGTTTTCTTCTGGTCCATACCATCAATTATCAAACCCAAATATTTATTTGGATTATCATAACACTTCTTTCGATGCTTGTACAACTTCTTCCTTTCATTTGTTTGTTGTTCGCGATGATCCTAAAGTTCTTTGACAATTAAATCTACACAACATAAAAGAAATTCATTAAGAAATATGTTTTCATAGTTGATGACTATACAATTTTAAAAGTTAAAGTTATGAATGCTTACCTCTTTCTGACCCTTCACATTTGTCCCTTTTTTATTTAAGAGAAGCACATGTACTACAAATCCCCATCCTTGTCTTCTTAGGAATACAAACATTGTTGAATTCTTTCTTCCATACTTTCACAAAATATTGATATGTAATAAACCGGCCATGTCCCTTAGCACCTTCTGCATATTCTTTGTATAAGTTATAGATTTCTCGTCTTTAAAAATTATCTGGAATATGTATTGTCTCTCTATTTGGCATACACTCTCCATGCTTTGAAAAGAAATCTTTCATCCATGACATTGCAGTATTTGATAATGGCCCAAACTGTCTTTTATGACGTACTTCTAAATAAAATGTGGGATCCTTTTCCAAATTTTCTTGAATTCTCTAGAGACGAAAATTCCCAAATCGAATGAAACATTTTGAAAGCTTTTCTACAGATAAATAAAGTCCCAATATGATAATCATAACCTGACAATGTAGATTGCATGCACCCAACTAAATATGAATTTTGCATGCTTTTATTCATTGACAAATATCTCTTCCTGCTTTCTAATGCAAATTTGAAATCCATATGTTTCAAGCAATCTTTTTGGCAACATTCACTTGAAATGAGAGCACTGATAGAAATTATTCTCGTCAGATATTTTGCGCTACCCCTTGTATAACTAGAATAGCTTGCATTGATACGAAAAGGTCTGCTCCTACTCCTCGATACAATATTTCTTGGCAACATCTCCATCATTGGATCATCATTTGTATAAGGATTTTCATCATCATTAAGAGGAATGTTATCCACACTATGATCAGCTCTACTTTTCAAATATTGACTTGGAGGTTATTCTTTATCTTCCCCTTCTTCATTGCTACTGTCGTAGTCCTTAGAATTCAGACTGAATGGAAAATCTGACTCGATGTTTAATGGATATTCTTCCTCATGTGCATTGTCAGTGCTACTCTCATAGTCCATAGAATTAGGACTACGTTGAAAATGTGACTGTTTACTTATTGAAGATGCTACATCCTGTCCTTTGTCACTGCTACCTTTATACTCATTAGAATTAGGACTAAGTGCATCATCCTGTCCTTCATCACTGTTGCTCTCATAGTCCTTAGAATTAGGACTAAGAGGACACAGTGACACTCCATTCTTTTGAAATTCATCATCACGCTCTTCATAACTGTTGCTCTCATAGTCCTTAGAATTAGGACTAAGTGGACACCATGACACTCCAATATTTTGAAATTCATCATCTCGCTCTTCATCACTGCTGCTCTCATAGTCCTTAGAATTAGGACTAACTGGACACCATGACACTCCATACTTTTGAAATTCATCATCATGCTCTTCATCACTACTGCTCTCATAGTCCTTAGAATTAGGACTAAGTGGACACTTTGACACTCCATTCTTTTGAAATTCGTTATCACGCTCTTCATCACTGCTGCTCTCATAGTCCTTAGAATTAGGACTAAGTGGACATCGTTGCACTCCATTCTTTTGAAATTCGCCATCACGCTCTTCAAAACTACTGCTCTCATATTCCTCAGAATTAGGACTAAGTGGACACCGTAACACTCCATTCTTTTGAACTTCACCATCATGCTCTTCAAAACTGCTGCTCTCATGGTCCTCAGAATTAGGACTAAGTGGACATCGTGACACTCCATTCCTTTGAACTTCACCATCATGCTCTTCATCACTGCTACTTTCATAGTCCTTAGAAGTAGGACTAAGTGGAATCTGTGACTCTTTATTTATTTGAAATTCTCCATCCCCTCTTTCATCAGTGCTGCTCTCATAGTCCTTAGAATCAAGACTAAGTGGAAGAATTGACTTTCTATTCATAGTGGAAAAATTCCCACTATATTCATCAATATGAATAGAGTTGTTACGTGATGAAGATGTTGATGGTGTATAAATTGAAACTTCACTATTAGAACAATTCATCCCTTTCAAATAGAAGATGTTGAATGATACGAATGGAGAGTCTCCTAAAGATATTATATAGCTTAAAGAATGAAATTTTCCCTCCAAAAAGTTTCACAAAAATATTTCCCTCCAAAAATTTTCGCGAAAATATTTCCCTCCAAAAAGTTTGTTAGATTTATTTACCTTCATTATTTTATTCTACAATTTATTGAAAAATGTAAACTAAATTTTTTTATGAAATAAATCATTAAAATTAAAATTGTAAACTACAACTTCTACATTAATTATTTTAATAGTTAAAGTATATAATATTTACTAAACAATTGAATTTTTTTATTTTTTATTTTTATAATATATTCTAAAACAAATTAATCCCACATTCAACCCGTTGTAAAACAATTCTACAATATTCACTTTATAATATTTTAAAACAAATTATCCCACATTAACCGTACGGTAAAACATCTCTGTAATTTCACTTATATATTAAAATTTCATTATCACTATTACTCACATCACATCCAGGTTTTCTGAAAATCGTTGAAAGACTTGTGAATTTGTGGAGCAACTACATTGCTATCAACAACATATTCAATGAATAATTCTCGCAATTGAAAGGTAAGTTAAATTTTTTTCCTTGAAAATTTTCATATTAAATTAGTTTAATGAAAAAGATTTTTTTTATTTTTTTATTTTTTTATTTATTTTTTTTTAAATTAATAATTTTTTTGAGCCAAAATAACAATTACGTCCGTCGTGAGCATGGTGGGCCCGATCAAACTCAATCGCCCAATAGCCGTGGGTGGGCCGTCGTGGTGTCGCGGGGTGGGCGGGGAGGTCGGGCGAGCGGGCGGGGTGTGAGGGTGTAGGGGGGCAGTAGGGGGTGTGGGGGCGGCTCAGTGGCTCACTCGCCTGTCACAGGGGTTGGGCGATTTTGAGAATCGCCCAACCCCTGTGACAGGCGAGCGAGCTACCAGGGTGGGCGCCGCAGCCCGACTCGCCCCCTATCTCCAACCCCCCCTCCTGACACCCTCACCCCCTTCACCCACACCCCACGCCCCTGCCCCCTTAACCCCCCCTCCACATTCCGCCCCTCAACACCACCCTCATCCCCTACCACCAACCCCCCAGACCCCTCACCCCCACATCCCCACATGATTCACCAACCCTCCCATCCCCACCCGCACCCCCCCTTCCACCTCCACGTGCCCACGCCACCCCTATCCCCTCACCCACACCCACTCGCCCTCCCCCTCACCCTCATCCCCCCACACCCACCCGACCGCACCCCACATCGACCCCCCCACCCACGCCCCCTCACCCACACGCCCTCCCCCTCATGCACCCTCCCCACCCACGCTCTCCCCACCACCTGACCCGCACGCCCTCCCCCTCACCCATCCTCCGCACACCCTCCCCCTCACCCATCCCCTCACACCCCCCCTAGTGCCCTCCCCCTCACCCATCCTCTCCCCCCCCCACGCAGCGCCCCCCCCCCCCCCCCCCCACCCACCCTCCCCCACGCGCGCTCCCTCCCCCACCCCTCCCCCCCACGCCCTCCCCCTCACCCTCCGTCCTCCCCCCTCCACCCCTCCCTCTCCCCGTTCCCCTCCCCCGTGCCCTCAAACTCACCCATTCTCCCCCTCCCCCTCCCCCCCCTCCCGCCCTCCCTCTCTCCCTGCCCACGCCCTGCCCTCCCCTCCCCCATCCTCCCTCCCTCCCTCCCTACCCACGCCCCGCCCTCAGTTGGCGCCACCCCGACAGCCCCCCCCCCCCCCGCCCAACCAGCGGCCGAGCGATTCCAGGGGGGTAGGCCGTCGGGGTGGTGCCGACCAAGGGCAGGGCATGGGCGGGGAGGGAGGGAGGGCGAGGGGGAGGGCACGGGGCCGGGGGGAGGGAGCTGGAGGGGGAGCATGGGTGAGAGGGAGGGCACGGGTGGGGTGGGGGGGGGTGAGGGAGGGGAGGGTGATGGGGGGAGGTGTGGGGGAGCGTGCGGGGGGGTGAGGGAGGGGGAGTGTCATGCCCCTACACCTGCGGTAGTCTTTCAACCGCTTATAGCGAGGTGCAACACTACCAATCATTTTCTTTTCAGCAATACTTATGATTTTGAACCATTGACCGGAGAATCCACAGTAAGAACATTTTTATACCAACGTTTCAAATCCCAAATGGGATCCATCATCAGTAAAGCATAAGTAAATTTATTAAAATTTATGATGGATCCCATTTGGGATTTGAAACGTTGGTATAAAAATGTTCTTACTGTGGATTCTCCGGTCAATGGTTCAAAAGATACAAACCACAGATCTCTTAAATCCAATACTTATGATTTTAGACTACGCTTAACATTCCACTTTTCCTACTTAGTTTGTGTTTCACAACCAAGTATTATTAATTTGTTCCTTTATACAAGTGAAAGCCCATAACATTCACATAAACAGCATTATACAAGAGAAATGCACAACAGTATAAAGGGAGGGGCAACTCCCTGCAATATGAGTCTGCCCGAATCAATATATTATACAATCTTCACTTTTACAAAGCTTTATAAGTTAAATATTGGGAAAACCCAAATTTACACTTAGCCAATTTTCACAACTTCGGCAAACTCGATTTCCCAACTCGTCGGCGCCTCCGCACAGTCGCCGCACAACTTACCAACCCTTCGTTCACCTCGTCGCACGATCTGTTGTTTTCCCAACTCGGGCGCGCCTCCAAGTCGCCACACACAGGCGCCTCTGCCCGAGACACACTTCCGTTCACAATCTCAACACTTCTCCAAGTCACCGCGCACACTTACACGATGGGCGGGCGCTCACCCGAGTCACCCAAGAACCCGTGCCAAGTCATCGCACAAACCAGGCGCCCACCAAGGTTTCACCGTCGGGCGCTCCATCGCACAACCCGGGCACCACACACCTGTGCACGCCCTTCTCCAACCGGCGGGCGCTCCTCTACCCACGCCCTTCACCCAAACCCAGAAACGACACTATCTCCGTGCGGCCTCGCCCAAGAACGGGTGCATCTCAAAAACTGCGCCTTTCTCTTCTTTGTTGCGTCCACACTAGACCTACGCCTTTTCCTTCACATCTTGAGCGAATTCATGTGTTGAGCGATGGTTGGAATGAGCTCCAATGCTCCTCCATATATACCAAAGGTAGGGCGAAGTCTTGGCTGCCCAGCTGACTCGCCCAACGCCCTCACTCCATCACAAAAGTCATCAAACATCATGTCGGCCTTCCCTTCAAATGCGTCCACCCTCCGTCAGCTCCACACTCTTGTTGGTCGGCCTCCATAACTTCTAACCCATGCTCCAACGCATATAAGTCAGCTCGCCCTCCTCTCCCTTGTGCGCATTATCACATCGCACATGAAGTCGTGAGCTCAGCCATCAACTGAACCATAGCCCGTTCAGCCTCTCACCCGCGCGCACTCTCCACCCGGTTGCGGTCGCACATTGGCAAAACTTCAGGTCGTTACATCCTCCTCCACCTGAAGTCGTTGTCGTCCTCGACAACATACCATCCTGGTAGCCATCCACCAAGATCAACAATGTTTCATCCATGATGTCAACTCCTCCACATACTGCAAACATCCCTGCAACATATGTAGAACCACCGTCTCCATCATGTCTCATCCCGACAACCATATGTCACCAAGATCACCATACCAAGGTGTTATCGGGAAAACTACTATCTATACAGAACTGCTAATCCCACTAAGGCTGGTAGCTACCTTAGAAACAAACACACTAAAAACTACTTTCGTTTTCCTTTATGAGAAATAGATAAGAGAAGAATAAGGAGACCAACCTCTGTCTTGCACTTGGTTCCTTGCTTGATTCCTCTCTCTTCTGGTAGGTCTTTGCCACTCGCTTCCTTGTCTACCCAGCTTCAAGGAGTACCTGTAGAATCAAAGCAGCATAACACTATCCAAGAACATAGATATATTATCATAAACAATATAGGATCAAATGTACATTGACCACACAAATGCATAAATCATCAATCATACAAGAATGTGGAGGAAAACTTGAATAGCTTTATTGATAATCAAGAAAGAGCAAAGAGGATTACAACCAATTGTTCTGACCCAGCATCATCCTCTCAGCAAGAAATCCCTTCTTCACCTCATGAAAAGCTTAGATCACCCAACACTATGATATTGCACCAAGAAACCAATAACACTTCCTTACAAGATACAAAATTCTAACCTCTGGATCTCTGGGATGAGGGATCCATATATAGATGTCTGCAAGGGAGGTGAGTCAGCTTTTGAGATTTGATTAGTGTCTTCTCTCTGATAGTTCTTGATTCCACTTGGAGATTGATGATCTCTTACTCATCTCTGGTTGAATTCAGAGAGGCAAGTGTCACAGGAGAGGTTTCTGGAAGATTCCATGCTCCTCCACCTTGCGGATTGACCCTGCCATTTGTCTCTTCTCGCCCATCGCACCCCATAGAAGGGTTTTTTGACATGCATCGCACCTACTATGTGTATTTAGGTGGGATGCAACGCACTTTGCCTATGGAGCAGGTGAAATGGTCTAGTTTTGACCAGTTCTGAGTAGTTTTTCATGGAGAACTTCTGGGAGATGCTGTAATCATTTAACCTTGTTCTTTTAGGGGTTGGAACAACACCTTTAGGGACTTAGGAGCCATTGGTTTATGGACATTTATGCTTGGGGTTGCAATGCCCAAAATTTTCTATAACAGTTGCCCCCTAAAGCATGAGGTCATTAATCTTTTGATGTCGGGTGAAATGCTTTATCATGAGGATCCGAAGTTTTTTCGAGCTGGAAGGCGACCTGTAATAAGATACAATACAATACATTATCTTCATATTATTTTCATGATCTAGCTGAGGCGGGCATTCCCATGCTCAGCTTTATAAATTCATTTTCATGTACATAGGACAGACAATCGTCTGAGTGTAGACTGATGATTTTGGTAGAGCCATCATCCCTTAGATTGGATGATTATCTGTGCAGCAATGATGTACACTTGATGTCTTTATTTTCCTGAATATATATCGCAGCCCGAATAGATGAAACTAGATCCGGGGTCTTCAATCTCGTTCGATCTTCACTCAAAGTACAAGTCGATCCATGTGAGAGATGTTCTGAAGTCGAACATGGAAAGACATCGCCTGATTACCAGCCAATGATGTAAGATGTTAACAGGCGCGAGAGGAATCACCGATAATGATGATGACCCTCAAGGTACTACAGTACAATTCACGTGGTGTGAATAAGGGACTTGGCATCGAACACCACGCAAAATCTTTCAGTCGAAGGCCATTGATGTAAACCTGTCACCGGAAGTGAGAAACTTGCCATTGAGGCATGCAAGCTTCAAAGTACTGAAAGGGTTGTTCCTAGATTGACTTCTTGGATAATGAGCTGATGTCAACAAGAAGCGATCTGTCATAGGAGGGCCTTAGTGAATCCCACATCAATGACACGGAACGGAGCAAATGATTTTAATGGAGGTGAAAACGATCTGGTGATATATGGTTCAGGGTGGCGGTCATGAAAGAATGGAGCAAGAATGTATTATAGTGGGTGAGACACAGGTGAATTCTCTGAGCGACTTCTCTTGAACATATCAGCGACACTGACATGATGGATCGGTAGCATTAACCCCAAATGTGGATGATGTGATGGAAACGTGGTGATGTGACCAGTGAATGGAACAACCCAACCCAACTCGGATGCAGAGTGAAAGTGTCATGTTCAAGAGAAACTTGCTACCAACAAAGTTTCTTCAAGTTTTCTTCCCAATTTTTCCCCAGTCATTGCTGATCAGTACCTCTTTATTTTTTTCAAGCTTGAGGAGGATAACATATGCTTGTTCTATAATTTGCCCTTCGGGCAAACCCATCGCTATGTTTTAAAGAGCCTAGCGATAGTGAAACTCGTTCTTGTCTGTTATGGACAAGTTTGTCGCTATTAGGTTTTAACGAGTTTAACGACAAAGATAACTCATTCCTTTTCAATTTTAGAGAGTCTGAAAAGGGACGTAAAGGAAACTCCAATAATCCTTTTTCGTCATCTAATCCCTTAAGTCCGAAAAAGTATAAAATAATACAAAAGGGATGAATTTTCGGTAATTTTAACGAGCCGAACAAAACAAGCACTCGATATTTTTGTGTAATAATCCCTCAGGTCCAAAAAGATTAAAATCTAAAGGAGGGATAGCACTTCCGGTCACTTTAACGAGCTGGAGAGGCCAATGGCTCGGCAATCTTTTCATATTTCACGAGTCAGTTGAAAAGAGCTTAAAGGAGACTCGTTTTTGAGGAACGAGTGATAGATTCGGGTAGCAGCTGATTCCAGGTAAGGTTTGGAATTTTCCAATCACGGAAGTGTCACAAGGATGGCTAACAAGATCACTCTTCACAGTTGTTCCTCAAAAGGGGTAAACAATCAAGAGGAGGTGAATGATCGGCCAATACAGAGTGGAGGTGATGATGAGAACACGACCAAGGCTTCAAAGGTTGAAGTACTACATTCACGATGGTTATTTACCGAAAATTGGTTCATTTTTTATTTTAAAATGAGCTTAAACTCTGGAGGAACATTTGCTCATTGCTTATGTTTATTTTTTAATGAGTTTGAAGTCCACGTTAAAATTGCTCGAGGCGGGTTTATTTTTTAACAAGCTTGAACCCTGCAGTAACACTGCTCGTGGCAGGTTTATTTTTTAATGAGCTTGAACCCTGCGGTAACACTGCTCGTGATAAGTTTGCATGCCCCTAGCATAATAACGCAAATTGAGGTGCATGCCCCCCAAGCTTAATTGCATTCATCTCGGTGGTTGGAATGAAGGTTTACCTTCGAGATCTTTGAAAGACTCGACTTTGATCTTACGAGATCGTAATCAAAGACTCGATTTGGAAAGGGAGTCGTTTCATTTTTTAATGAGGTTGATACAGTAAAAGAACTATCCTCATGACTCCTTGTTTCATTTTTTAACGAGGTCGACACGAGAAGAACCATCCTCGAAATCCACCGTATTTACAGTATTTTGATAGAAAATAAAAAACTGAAGGATGATTAAGGTTGCTAGAATAATCTTCGTGGTAATCCGGAAGATGGGAGCGATGATGGTAATCTTCCCATGGTGCCTCTCCTATCATCATTGATTTAATGATTCCTTCGTCTGTAGAATGTACATGCAACCAAGGATCTGAAGAGGTGCCATATTGCTTAGACCTATCTATCCAAACACTCGATGAGCGTTGATTTGGGTTTGCCCCCCAGGCCAAGAAAATTGATTGCTACAATATTTCTAAAATGGCGATGATCCATGCTGACAAAATGTTTAGGAATCTTCCGAATCCATTAGATATAGAAGATTTCATATTGCAGGTTTCCGTTGTGGTCACTTCCGCCAGATTACTCGGAGGTGGTAGGGCAAAAGTGCCCATTAAGGCAGGGTCTTTTAGGAGGCCTACTCCAATATTTTGAAGTGAATGATTGCTTCCATGGATCATTGGAATGCTTCCCGTAACTTGTGAACTGTTGGGGAGAAATGTTTGTTGGTCGACAATTGTAATTCCTCCTTGGAAGGGAAATGCAATCTTCCTGAAGTAGGTCAACACAACTGCGGCCATAGCATATATCCAGGGCCTTCCCAGTAGGATGTTGTAATCAAGGTTTCCATCGATTACTTCAACATCAATTTCTATTGTTTTGCCCCCCAGTTCAACTTGCAAGTTACTTAAAATCCCGTATGGAGTGTATGATCGTCCATCAAATGCTTTTAACATCGTTGATGATCGCGACAAGGGTGGTGAGCCTAAAGTTTTCCAGCAACTCATCGACATAATACATGTGGATGCCCCCTCATCAATAATTGTTTGATGAATAGTTTTGTTGAGGGCTTTCACTTGAATAAGGAAAGCTAGTTGAGCTGGTAACTGAGGGTCATATCCTTTGTGATTAAAGGATACAAGATTGGAATCCGTTGGCTCAATCCCACCTATTACTGATAATAGAGCCTGCTTTTGGGAGGGGAAATTTTGCGGTACCTCAAGTTTCGACATAGCGGACGTCGATTGTGCCAGGTCTTCTACTATATTATAATTCTGTGCTACTTTAGCACGAGGATTAAATGTTGATTTGTGTACTACTCCCTTTGGCGGCTTTATCGTTAGCTCAAGAATGATGGGTGGCACAACTTGGTTGAAGTTGTTGTCGAACTACTAGGTTGATCTTTATCCTTGTTGTTCGACAGCTGTGGATTCCCGTAATCTTTATTCCTTGTCGTTATCAAAGTATCATTTTGCTGTTTCGAAACGGACAGCATAAGTACTTGGGATCGGGAAGCATTGTCACTAGCAACCATATTTGTTCCTGGATTCGAAAACGGATCAGTTAATACTGCCGAGGTTTTTGTATTCTTGAAGAATTTTCTAAGCTCAGCTTTATATGGACAATCTGATGTCCAATGATCCTCATCGCATATAAAGCATGGATTATTTGGTTTCCTATTTCCAGAAGGGTTTACAGAAGATTTTTCAGGAGACGACTCTTCATGTTTCTTCTTCTTCCCTTTCTTTTTCTTCTTGCCCCCTGGTTGCTTCAGTTGTTTGCCCTTGCTGGTCCACACGGCATTTACCTCCGAGGTGAGAAGTTTTTCATTTGCATTTTGATCAGAAATCTTACGGGCTTTCTTAGATGTAGCCTTTGTTGATTTCATGCTTGTCGTACCTATCACGCCATCACTGGCATGAGAGTCTTTGTTTGATTTAGGAGGAGGAGGAACAGAGAATTCCGGTCTAGGAGCATCAGGGATTTTATCGTAGAGCGTGCCAAACTGAGTATATATCAAGTCTAGATATTGCACATGAGCAATGACTTGCTCTTCAGTGATGACTCCTCCCTTTGCCACATCTTCTGTGATAGAAGGTAATAATGACTTAATAAACCATTCAGCTAGTAGCTGATCAGGAACATATGTTTTTACCATCCTGCGATGATGTCGCCACTCATGAATATGATCAGATATGTGAGTGGCCGTTGTCTATTTGAAATTGGTAAGAAGCTCTGTTCCTGTTTCGTACCTTATTGGTAACTGAAAATGGGTTAAAAAGGTTGTGGCTAGGGTGTTGAAGTTATCGAATGAAGCTCTAGACAATTCGATATACCATTTTGCTGTTGGACCAGTTAACATTCGCTGAAAAAGGTGAAGCCTAATCGAATCATCGTTTAGAGTGTTAGATGAACACCACAGATGAAAGGTCATCACATGATTCAATGGGTATTCACCTGGATTTCCATTAAATTTAGGAATATCTGACGGAAGTTTATGCAGAATCGCCAGCCACCAAGGGGCATAAGCAATTGGATCATTCGTCAGCCGGTTTAGATCTGGTAATTCTAGAGTTGCTACAAAGGGCAACTGTTGATTCAGGTTAGGCGAAGCATACCCAGGATAATATGGAATCGCCTGAGCAGTGGGTCTTTGCATACCAGCATAATCTATTTGATGCTGGTAACTTTGATAAGGTTGATGGGCATAACCATTATAATATGGTTGTTGATAACCGCTTTGGAAATGCGGTTGCCCATTACTTACAAAGACTTGTTGCTCAGGTCCTTGATATGATTGTTGGAATGGTGGTTGTTGAGATTGAATCAGCCATGGTTGTTGGACCATTTGTTGTTGCCCAATACTGGATGATTGACCAAGATGAGGAGTCATAGTACTTGTTTGAGCCTGAGTCACTCCAAATAAGGAGGCACTAACCTGAGGTTGTGATTGAGTCGTTGAGACAAGAGGTTGTTGTATTGCAACCTGAGAAACTTGGGGTTGACATACAACAGGTAGCGCTTGTACTTGTGACGCAGTCACCATAGCAGGTATAGTGGGAATATTTGACACCGGGTGGACTGGTTGCATTGAATATACAACCCTTGGTTGCTGAGGCAGTATTGGTACCCAACCGCTGGATGTAATTCCAATTTGACCTGAACTTTGTTGTAAACTCCCATATGGTTGTTCTCCGGGAGGGAACAATGAAAAGGCATACTGCCCTCCATATGGTAGCAATCCAGTACTTAAAGGGTAGATTGGCCTTCGAAGACACATCGGATCAATTTGTTGAGTTTCAACATAAGAAATACCAGATGATAATCCGGATGAAGAAATAAGAACTGACCATGTCGTTGAAACAGTCCCTGATTGGACTCCCGCTTGTTGTTGATAACTTGCCGGGACATATGGTATACCGGTGAACATCGTTGGAGTAGCAGCAGGAGGCTCTGCCGCTGCTGCGTCGGATGACACAGTCCTGGATGTCGACGGTTGTTCAGACATATCTAGTCTATCCAAAAGATTTTCTAGCGATTTCAATTGAATTTCTTCCATGATTGCAGATTACTCAATCAACTAAAAATCAAGGGGAAATATGTTTCCGAATTAAATGAATTTTAGACGCTTTGACACAACTTGTTTTTTCAATTTTTAAGAGTCGAGAAAAAACAAAAGATGACTCTAGTCGCCTTTGATTTTTAATGAGCCTGAAGTGACAAGTGCTCAGATGGACCTTTTCCGTTAAGGAGTCTGAAAGGAACGAAAGGGACTGCTCTGGAAATCTAGACAGATGGATTACCAAACCAATCTCAAAACTGCAGAATACTTTTTACAATACGGCAGTCAATCTTCCTGAATGCTATGTTCAGTGCATTGCGATCGATAGGGCGACAGACACGGCTTCCTAGGGATAAAGGATTAAACCTATTGTGGTCTCACAAAATATACTCAACGGTACGTGGGAGCACAATTTTGTACTGGCACTTGTCATCTCAAAGTGGAGGAATCACCCAACCAACACTGAAAACAACAGTTACCAGGATTTATGACGTCGGAATACGTCTCTAGCCTAGACTTATAGATGTTGTGCGTTAGGTTCCAAAGCGTTTTTAGATTCATTAAATTTATTTTATGGTTGATCTTGCTTAAGAAATTTTCCTTTCAGGTTCACCGCGTGATGCAGATGTACAATTCCTAAAATGCAATCTAAGATGATAAACAATCGTTTAATCTTCTTTTTGCAATGAAAATCCTAGCTACTAAGGAAAGAGATGGCGTTCTTTCAACAAAGAGCAGAGAGCACACACTATATGCACTGTCCTAAATCAAACCAACAAATAGTCTAAATGCGAATGCATGTGCATGTATTTGTTTTCAGCCTTCTTAATGTATGAATGATAAAAAGAAAGCTAAGCGCAAATCTAAATTATTTTCCAAAGCGACAATTACTAACAAGTTTCTTTTCAAAACAAAATGAGGACAATGACGACACTTTGTTATTTGGAATTGAAAACTTGCTTTCGACACTTGAAAAACTACTAACTCAAATCAGATACAAGAGTAACAGTGTAATCGACTATCAAGAACAATTGGATTCTCTTCTATGAATGAAAACGACACTTGCAACACTTTCAAATCAAGAAACGTCAGTACAATTACGCTACTTATTTGTAAAGGAGAACTGAAAATGACTCAAAATTACATAAAACATTTACATTTCTTTGCACAATGGAGGTGGAATAACAGCAACGAAAGGGGTTTCAAACAGAGGTGTACTGACTACAGGCAACAAAAATCTTGAATAGAGCTGAAAAGAGTGAACACAGAAACCAAAATTTAGGAACGAGGCCTTGTCTGATCAGCGCACCTGTAACACAGTGAAACTAAAATGCAACGCACCTACTACACTCAAGAAGTGTGATGCATTTGAAGTTCACAGAATAGACAGTGCACTAGACCAGGGACGAGACTTTGATTGGATTCCGAGTCACAGTTTGCAGTTCAGTTCAGGTATTTAGGCGAGCAAGTGGTAATCAGTAAATCAATCACAGGGGTAGATCTAAGGAGGTTACTAGAGCCACCACGAGGGAAATTAGAAAGCTTGTAAATCAATCGTTTAATTCATAAACAAAACCCAGAGATTGACTGAAGCATTATTGATCTACTTTCACTTGCATAGCAAATGCAGTTCGAAGGCTAGCTGGCTTGACTTCAGGCTCCGTCCGTAAGTTTATAAAGTAAACAAATGTAGATGAACAAACGATCTACTCGCTCCCCAGCAGAGTCGCCATTTTTTTATTGGGAAAACTAGTGTCTATACAGAACTGCTAGTCCCACTAAGGCTGGTAGCTACCTTAGAAACAAACACACTAAAAACTACTTTCGTTTTCCTTTATGAGAAATAGATAAGAGAAGAATAGGGAGACCAACCTCTGTCTTGCGCTTGGTTCCTTGCTTGATTCCTCTCTCTTCTGGTAGGTCTTTGCCACTCACTTCCTTGTCTACCCAGCTTCAAGGAGTACCTGTAGAATCAAAGCAGCATAACACTATCCAAGAACATAGATCTATTATCATAAACAATATAGGATTAGATGTACATTGACCACACAAATGCATAAATCATCAATCATACAAGAATGTGGAGGAAAACTTGAATAGCTTTATTGATAATCAAGAAAGAGCAAAGAGGATTACAACCAATTGTTCTGACCCAACATCATCCTCTCAGCAAGAAAGCCCTTCTTCGCCTCATGAAAAGCTTAGATCACCCAACACTATGATATTGCACCAAGAAACCAACAACACTTCCTTACAAGATACAAAATTCCAGCCTCTGGATCTCTGGGATGAGGGATCCATATATAGATGTCTGCAAGGGAGGTGAGTCAGCTTTTGAGATTTGATTAGTGTCTTCTCTCTGATAGTTCTTGATTCCACTTGGAGATTGATGATCTCTTACTCATCTCTGGTTGAATTCAGAGAGGCAAGTGTCACAGGAGAGGTTTCTGGAAGATTCCATGCTCCTCCACCTTGCAGATTGACGCTTCCATTTGTCTCTTCTCGCCCATCGCACCCCATAGAAGGGTTTTCTGACCAGCATCGCACCTACTGTGTGTATTCAGGTGGGATGCAACAGAATTTGCCTATGGAGCAGGGGAAATGGTCCAGTTTTGACCAGTTCTGAGTAGTTTTTCATGGAGAACTTCTGGGAGATGTTGTAATTAGTTGACCTTGTTCTTTTAGGGGTTGGAACAACACCTTTAGGGACTTAGGAGCCCTTTGTTTATGGAAATTTATGCTTGGGGTTGCAGTGCCCAAAAATGTCTATAACACAAGGTATACACCTCATCGGTATGTCATACATTAGAAATCATATCAATCCATGACCATCGACCATCTCATCGCAATCTCCACATGCTGCTCTCCCATCATGGAAGGCTGGCCCCTCCATCTCAAGCTACATTCTTCCTGCAACCTCTCATTTCAACCTCATCATGCGTCGTCCTCAGGTGAACTGCTGCCATGGTACTCCAACATAATGCTAACACATCTCTGTACATGCTGGCCCCCATGTCTGAACTAGTTGGGTAGCTAATCCAACTATCATGCTTAAACCATGAGAATGCACATCCTCATGCCACCATCAGTTGTTTCTCATAACATCCCATCACATCTTCAACTCGGTCAAGAATCCATCTCCATATAAGTAAGCCATGCTCAGGTCCATGAAGTAGTCCTCATCTCATCTGCAACATGTTGTCCATGATGTCTGGTACTAATGTGCTGCATGAAATTAGCCACATCTACCCCAACATCATCATCTATATGTGTGCCTCCTCAATATGAAGAGACCATCTCATCAAACTCCGACTCTCGATGTGCCACATCAAGGTCCATGAAGCAACCTCCATCATATCTACAATGTTTCATCCCTCAAGCCTGCCATAGAAACAAATATAAACCTGTCTCATCTATCCATGTGCTGCCCATGATCATAGATCAATCACCTCCCATGTGTCCAAAGTAGTTGAGTCTCGGCTCAACCCATGCCCAAGTGTAGTCACCAAGGCATCATCATCGTTGTAACTCTATCACTCCAAAGTGTCTCATATCGATCTTCCACATCAAGTCACTCTTTCAAGCCATTCCCATACATGTACTTGAAAGTATGCACCCCATTCTGCATCAAAGTCTCTGACCTCAACTCCTCAATGTATCAGATCCTCCAAGTCCACCATATATGAAGTCTCCAAAGGTCACAACCTCATGTCATCATGAGCTCCATATGCCATCTCTAACCAACATCTCAGCAAGCATACAAGTCTCGGCCCAAAGGTCTCTGCAAGATGCCTCAGCTCTCCATGTAGTAGGAATGCTCCATAGTCTGCTCACAACTCCATCCAAGTACATGGCCTTGTTGTACATAAGTGCACAAACTCTCCATCGGCTCACAAGTAAAACATTCCCATGTCACACCAGCAAATCTACCTGCACAACACCCTTGCCTTGACACTCCTCATTGGATGCCCATAAGTGACACCTCTATAAGTGCTTGTGCATAATGTCCCTGCATAAGACTGCTATGCTCCATGTCTCCAACCTGATGTCCATGACTAAGTTTCCCATGTAGTCCAACCAATTAGACCCATCAAAACAATCGGTCATCCTCATCCAAGTCTGCAATCTTCGGTCTAGTGAACTCAGTCACCCAACCATATCATCACCACATGAGTCTCTCCATCATAGCTCCCCCACTAAAGGTTCCACCAAGATTTGCTCTTGGTCTCAGCCATGAGAAGTCCACCCAAGTATCATCATACCTCAAGTGTGTGCCCTCCTCCAATCTATCCATGAGTCATGCTGGGCACTTAGCCAATTCTCCATGTGGCTAAAGCATGACCCATTCCTCTGCAACGATCATCATGTTCCTCCCTTGTCACGGGCCTTTGCACCTTCTGCCATAAGGTCACAAACAATCCCAACAAGTCCTGCAACAATCAACAATCCTTGCTTCTCCATACAAGGTCTCATCCTAGTCATCCATGGTAAGATCCTCCCTAGCATCGGCAAACTTCTTTTGCGCTTTCCTGCATACGGTCCATCTACCAAATGCTCAAATGAAACACAAGTATCAATAGTACTTACATCATCATCATGAGGCTCCTCCATGTGAGTATCCTCATCCATCCATGTCTACAAACTGCATGATCCTGGTCCAATTTGATCAATCTCAAGTTCATCCTCCATCGTTGTCACATCTGCAACATCTTCAATCATCACGGCTTCCTCTTCCTTGACAACACAATCTGCAACTTCATCTTGCTCCATTATCCAACCAAGTTGAAGAAGCTCGTCTTCAACATTTTTTTCCAAGACTTCAAGCTTCTCTCGAATCCGGGGATTCTCTTCTTTCATCCTCTTCAACCTGTATAAGGTAAGCAAGAGCTTCCCTTCGCATTCTTCCAAACTTGTCATGCTTTGTCGTTCAGCTTGGTCTGAGCACGAAGCTTCTCCTCTACTAAACCTGTTTCACCATTCACCTGAATCATCCTGATATACCACCTGTCACCTGCAAAACTTGAGCACCCTGCCAAGTCTTTGGTCTTCGTGGAATCAGCTCCTTGATTCAGTTCACCAAGTTTCCTACAAAACTTGGACTAGCTCTGATACCACCTGTCATGCCCCTACACCTGCGGTAGTCTTTCAACCACTTATAGCGAGGTGTGGCACTACCAATCATTTTCTTTTCACCAATACTTACGATTGTATACTACGCCTAACATTCCACTTTTCCTATTTAGTTTGTGTTTCACAACCAAGTATTATTAATGTGTTCCTTTACACAAGTGAAAGCCCATAACATTCACATAAACAACATTATACAAGAGAAATGCACAACAGTATAAAGGGAGGGGCAACTCCCTGCAATATGAGTCTGCCTGAATCAATATATTATACAATATTCACTTTTACAAAGCTTTATAAGTTAAATCTTGGGAAACCCCAAATTTACACTTAGCCAATTTTCACAACTTCGGCAAACTCAGTTGCCCAACTCGTCAGCGCCTCCGCACGGTCGCTGCACGACTCACCAACCCTTCGTTCACCTCGTCGCACGATCGTGTTGTTTGCCCAACTCGGGCGCGCCTCCAAGTCGCCACACATGGGCGCCTCTACCCGAGACACACCTCCGTTCACAATCTCAACACTTCTCCAAGTCACCGCGCACACTTGCACGACAGGCAGGCGCTCACCCGAGTCACCCAAGAACCCGTGCCAAGTCGTCGCACAAACCGGGTGCCCACCAACGTTTCACCGTCGGGTGCTCCTTTGCACAACCCGGGTGCCACACACCCGTGCATGCCCTTCTCCAACCGGCGGGTGCTCCTCTACCCGCGCCCTTCACCCAAACCTAGAAACAACACTATCTCCGTGCGGCCTCGCCCAAGAACGGGCACATCTCCAAAAGTGCGCCTTTCTCTTCTTTGTTGCGTCCACACTAGACCTGTGCCTTTCCCTTCACATCTTGAGCGAATTCATGTGTTGAGAAACGGTTAGAATGAGCTCCAACGCTCCTCCATATATACCAAAGGCAGGGCGAAGTCTTGGCTTCCCAGCCGACTCGCCCAACGCCCTCACTCCATCGCAAAAGTCATCAAACATCATGTCAGCCTTCCGTTCAAACGCGTCCACCCTCTGTCGGCTCCACACACTTGTTGGTTGGCCTCCATAACTTCTAACCCATGCCCCAACGCATATAAGTCAGCTCACCCTCCTCTCCCTTGTGCGCATTATCACATCGCACATGAAGCCGTGAGCTCGCCCATCAACCGAACCGCAGCCCGTTCAGCCTCTCACCCACGCGTGCTCTCCACCCGGTCGCAGTCACACGTTGGCATAACTGCATGTCGTTACAGGGAGGGTGAGGGGGAAGGCCGCGGGAGGGAGAGGGGGAGGGGGAGCGTCGGTGACGGGGAGGGCGCGGGGCGAAGGGTGGGTGAGGGGGAGCGCGGGGCAGCAGAGGGGGGGAGTGTGGGTGAGGGGGAGGGTTGGTGAGGGGGGGGAGAGCATGGGTGATGAGGAGGATGCAGGGGGGAGGGGTGAGGGGGAGGACATGCGGGTGAGGGGGCGGAGGGGTGAGGGGGAGGGCGTGCGGGTGAGGGGGCGGAGGGTGAAGTGGGGGGAGGGGGGGAGGGGAGTTGGAGGGTTGTCACTCACGATGGGTTTTACTCATTGTGAATTAATGGAAACTTTTGTTATACACCTTTTGTTTACAAACCATTTTATTCACTTCTTTCATGGTTAAGTTTTCGAAGATTTTTAATGTGCACGGTTCATTTTGCTTCGTGCCTGACTGGGTGATATATCTTTTATTAAAATCTTTGGCGATATATTATAATTACTTTCGGTCATATACTTTTTTTTTTTTTTTTTTTTAATTCATTACATATATTTTTTTGTACTTATTAAAAAAATGAGACATATATTAAATGAAATATTAAAATAAATTGTTTTAAATTTGAAAATATTAGATTTTTGGGTTTAGTAGATATCAAGATGTAAATATCAGTTTGAGCGTAAAGTTTAAAAAATGTTTACATGATTTTTTATTCTTCTACATTTTTATTAGATATAGAATCAAGATAGATCTATGAAGGTTTTGACTAAAAAAATAATAAAATGTAAGAATTTTATTATTTTCACTACTTTCATATAACATATACATAGTTGATTTTGGAATGTTTTATTCGTGATTTACTTTTTCTACGTTATAATTTTAATGCATACCCTTTTAGAATGTGAGGCGGGGGCGCGCAAAGGGTGAGGGAGGGGGGGTGTGTGGGTGAGGGGGATGGCATGGGCGGGTGGAAAGGTGGGCAAAGGGCGTGCGAGTGAGGGGGCCGACGTTGGCGGGTGTGGGTGAGGAGGGCGTGCGGGTGAGGGGGCGGGCAGAGAAGGGGAGGGCGAGGGCGGGTGGAAGGGTGGGCAGGGAGATGGAGGCCGTGGATGGGGCTATGTGGGGATGTCAGGTGGGCGAGGGTGCACGGGAGTGCCTAGTGTGTGAGGGGGTGTGTGAGGGGGTGGGAGGTGTGAAGGGGTGTGGGAGGGGTCGGGTAGGTGGGGGGGCGAGAGGGGTGGGGGAGAGGCGGGTTTGTGTGAGGGGGTGAGGGAGTGTGTGAGGGGAGCGAGAGGGGTGGAGGAGAGGCGGGTGGCTGTGAGGGAAGAGGGTCGGCATGGGCACATGGGGGTGGAAGGGGGTCGGGTGCGGGTGCGGATCGGGAGGTTGGCGGGTCAAGGGGGTCGGGTGCAGGTGAGGATGGGGAGGTTGGGGGCCAACCCACCCCACCCAGGCCCCCCCCCCCGCACGCTCGCCCCCACCCACCGCCCGCCCATCCACACCCGCGCACCCCTCTTGCCCACACCCACCCAGCCCGCCCACCCTCACCCGCCCGGCTGCCCACCCCGCCCTACCGTCCCTCACCCGGCCTCCCGCCTGCCCACCGACTCGCCCAGCACCGACCCGCCCGCCCACCCGTTAGTGGTGGCTGGGCGATTCTAACTATACAAAAAAAAAAAATTATGATATATTTTCGTTGTTAATTTAAGTTAATATGTTTTTGTTATTTACTTATTTATGTGTTTCTATTTTTCAGGAAAATGGCATCAAAGAAGATTTCTATGAATCTTTCTGGACCAAAGACTCTTAAAGGTGCATCTTCAAGAAACATTGATGAACGAACTCCACCTGAGCTCATGGCTACAAATCTTTCAAGTGCCTCAAGTGATAAGAAGATGATTTTAGACTGGAAGAATTCAAAAGAGGTGAAATTTCCATCAAGAATCTGGTATGTGAAAGAAAGAGAAAGCAAAAATGTGAATATATATCTATATATTGATATACCGAATGATAATGGAATTTTTGAGGTGATGGGAAGAGTCATAGATATGTTTTCGGTACCGGACATTGAAGTTGTTTACATACTTACAAAAGCTCCCAAGTCACATGAAATGATTAAATACTGACTATCATATTCATTGTATGACACGAAAGAGGTATCTACAAAGTTGTGTAAACAAATCGTAAATGAGATGACACAAAACATCGTAAGTATTGTTATTTATATTTGTATTTTGCATTCTTGAAAGTGTCTCGCTATATTTTTTTAACTTTGTTTTTTATTGACATATGATATTTTGTTTGGCAAAATTTTGTTGAAAGTTGTTCAATTAGGTTGGGAGGCATTCATTTCATAAAGCATGATATCATGAAAGTTGTTAGCAGTTTTTACTCAGTGTCAAAAGAAGATATGGAAAACAAGCAAAATGTAGTAATTGATGATGCTACAAAACTACATCCAAAGAATTAGAAAAAAAGGCCTCTGGTGGATAAATCTAGCAAGGGTAAACAAGTTACTTTTGAGGACGATGAAGTTGAAACTGACAGTGAAGCATATGTTGCCATTACTGAAGATGACATTGGAATTGAGAAGAGCCGTAAAAGACCAAAAGTAACAATGCCCAAGAATAAATCTGTTGGGAATGTTAAGACGAAGAAAATTAAAGTTGAAGATTTTGAAGCAGTCGCTACCAGCAGTCAAGATCCTAGTGAAACTTCAAAAGAAAGCAGAGAAATCATTACACCAGGGGCTGATTTAGAGGATGGCATTATCAAAACAAACAAAAAAAATGACATTCGAGAGAATTTGACAAAGAGAAACTTAATTGATGGTGGTCGTACATTTCAGCTTAATGTCAAGCAAACCTATAAGGCAAGTGAAGGACAATGTCAATATCAAGTTAGAAAGCCACATCATCTGCATGTTCACAACTTGAAGACATTGATGAGGTATAATCCATATGTTCATGTGGTTAGTTATGTGCTTCTTTTTGATCCACTTCAAGTTCCCAACAAAGAAGCATTTGATAAGTCAAAATGTTTTGAATACAATTATTATGTGCTTGGGGGGAACCATTCTGTAGAAGCTCAAAGAAAATTAATGGAGGAATATCCTAATAACCCACACTTTGAAACAATGAAATGTATCATTTACGTTGTTTTATCAGATACAGAAGCAAAGTTAGTGGCATGGGATCATAATTCAGATAATGAATATAGGATGTCTATGACTTTCATCCAAAGGGTTAGATTTATTCATAGTGAATTTGAAGAAAAATGTGGTGGGGATAGGATAAATGTTACTGCAGATTTCCGAAAGAAATGTTGTATGTAAATAGGCTATCAAATTGAAGAGAAAACCAATTCAAAAGGTGGAAAAGGCAACAAAAATAGTGATTTATTCAGAGGTGTTGATAACATTTTCCAATTGGCATTTAGAACTGGAGATGTTTGGAAGTTGATTGATGAGATTTTTAGCATGTGGGAAGACATTGCCATTAAAAACCAAAGGGTCAAAAAGTCTAAGCCATTGATATGTAGCAACAGTAAATCAGCTCCTGAAATGAAACAGCTTCCAGACGATATGACTATCACACCTTGGAGGGTGATGCAAGGAGTGAAAGATGAAAAAATTGTCAAAACAATATTATCTCGTGTGAGGTCAGGGAAATTATCATTGGAGGAAATGTTTGAAGAATTTCAAAAGTAAGTTTGTTGAATTATTTTTATTTATTTCTAGATTATAATTATATTTTAAATAAAACATGTTGTTCTTGGTAGTATTTGTTATACATATCATTATATTAACTTTTTGTTACTTTATCTATGCAATCACAAAGTTTACATGAAAATTCAAGAACAAATGGTTAGATTGTTGAATGAAGATAGTTGGGATGATGTTGTACGCAACTATCCAAATTCAAGTTCTACATCAACATTAAAAGCTTTTTATCTTGCATTTAAAAGGGTATCTTGATTTATACATTCATTTTTATTCACCTGTGTACTATTTTTAATTTATAACTTACATATATATTTGTTTATTTTATAAAAGATAAGGAAGGATGATAATGGAGCGCCAGATAGTTTCAAAACCTTTATTGAAAAAATAAAGATCGAAAGACTGAGGAAGCAACGTATTAAGAATGTTCAACTTGATCCAACTCTTAATCATTTCATTTGGAATGGGCTAGACACTATTCAATATCAAGTAATACAAGGCGACTGTGAAGACATTGCTAAATTCATACCTAAAAGGGATTATGCCCTAGTCATTGCAGATATTCCCCATGGTTTCAATATTCCAAACATTGACTATGAAAGTGACCCTTATACTTATCAAGCTCTTAGTAAAGTGATTGCGGGATTTGTAGAAGTCACGTCATCACCATTATGGAGATTTGTGACATTTCATTCAGACACACAATTGGCAATGATATTGTCAAGCTTCAAGGGGAAAACAAATTCAAGGATGCAGCTTACATGGTAAGACGTTTAAAATGTGTATTTGATTAATGTTGAAAAATTTATTTATGTACAAGTTAATTGAACTTTTACTATTTCATGTTACAGGCAAAAGTCAAATCTTCTTAACAATGAAGATCAAAAATTTATAAATGATTGTGAGTTCATTCATATTGATAGTTGGGCAAAAGATAATAGCCATATGTCTATAATTTTTAATCGGGTAGATGGAAAGAGTCATAGCCAAACACTGACTTATGATGCTGTTGTGAGAAAACTAACATATGAAGACAAAGAAGCAAAAGGAGAGATAGTTAACATTTATCAAAAACCACAATTATTGATTAACTATCTTATAGACATATGTTCAAATGAAGGAGATTGGGTTCTAGATTTATTTTCTGGCTCAGGTAAGTTTTATTATATGGAATTGAATTTCAATATGTTATTTTTTAATTAATATGTCATTGTACTAATTTAGTTCATTATTTCTTTTGTGCTTGATAATTAGGTACAACACTAGCATGTTGCCTTCAAAAAGGAAGAAATTGCATTGCAATTGAAAAAGATCCAGTACAGTGCCATTTCATTCAGCAAAGAATTAATGCTCTTCAATTTCTTCCAGATGCAATTCAAGAAATTGGGTTGAAGAAAGGGGACTTTAGTGAATCACGTGTGGAAAAAAAGGCAAAGGAACCCCAACCACCATTACATGGAATGTTTGGAAAGACATACATTGGGAGATTCGCAAATATCAAAGATCCATTAGAAGAGGAAAATGAACAAAAAGAAACAAAAAATATTGTGGAAGAAGACAATGATGAAACTCTAGAGGACGAAGAGTTTGGATTACGTGACATTGTTGATTAAATTTAAGTTATGCTTGGAAATCAAGCTTTGCAATGTTTTGACTTTGACATTTTATGAGAAGAATAAACACTCAATTAGGGTTGTTATGCGTTCAATATTTGTAATATGTGATTTTCGCATTGATTTTTAAGTTAATCATTATTTTTTGAAAAAAAAAAAGTGATTATTATTATTTTTTTGATATGAAATTCATAAAAAAAAAAACTACTATTTAACCATTTTTAGTTAAAATTTTCGTATAAAAATTGTGATTTTGACATATCAATTCTAGCAAAAAAAATTATCAAAACGTGTAGTTTTTTAGTTATATTTATGTTAAAAATGGTTATTTTTATGTCCATTGTTAAAAAATATTGTTTTTTAGAAACAACTATTCCATGTGGATTGAAAAATTAATTAAGGATGTATAAATATGTAGAATATCGAAAATTCAAAATATCGACCTTCTAATTTAAAAATGCAAAACAATAAAAACCTCACTACAAAAAAATTAAAATTAAAATAAAAACAAGAAAATATGAAGAAAACGACCACTTCAAAAATTATCAAATTTACAAAATAATTATTTACATTTTATACATTAGAAAATTTAAAGCCAAAAAACAGGTCTTTTAAAAAAAGGGTCTGATGCAGAATACCCACTTTTTCAAATCAGCATGAAAATCACTACCATTCTAAAACGTAATGTACATAAAAAAAATTAAAGTGCCAAAAACTATGCTCTAAAAAAACATGTGTGTTCTGCATCAACCCTTTTCAAAATCAGGTCATTTTTTTGCTATCTCTACAAAACGGGTAACAGTAGCAGTTCTTGTTTCAAAGTTTACATTGATCATAGCACATTGCCCTCAGAATTGCATTTTTGTAATGGTTCACATAAAAAATCATGCTTTCTTTCTTTATGATTTAGGTCGTTTTCTACTTTGTATAATAAAAAAAAAATTATTATTGTTGTTGGAAGTACTTGAGAAATATGCCCTAAAGGGCTACACCACAGAACAGATTCGTTTTGGTATCTACACAAGCGAGACCAATTACTATAGGCTCATTTCCTTTGCACACTAGCACACAACTATCAAGCTAATGTTAATGTGCCAGCAATGCATTGAACACACAATGTTAAAATGTATATTGCAAAATTTTAGGAGCACAACATATCATTAAGAAACATTGGCGCAAGAGTGGATGGAACCATTGGTTGCCTTCAAAGGACTGTGATGCCTAGATCACTATAATTGAGGGGAACATGAACACCATGACAACCAGAGGTGAGGTGAATCGAAACTCAATGACCATGTGTGTCCACAACTTTAGTTTAGTTGGGTAATTATAGATAACTATCCCCTGGGTGGTTGATGCGGTCATCCTTAAGTCGATTGCAGATTCCCCAAATATTCGGGAATCTGACAGACATAGGCACGGTCAATTTTTTGACTCTGATCATGTCCTTCAAATTCCTAAATATTCGAGGAATCTACAATCGACTTAAGCTCACCTCACCGAGTTGATGCAACTCGAGTCAAAAGTGGAGTCTTTTCCACTAGGATATTCCCTTGATCGAGCACTTAATTTGTAAATCATGTAAAATGAGCGCTAATCACCACAGGGAACTACACTTCCAAGGACCCTCGATGCAACAACCTATTCGCTCTGATATTTAAACAATTTCTACTAAGTTTGTAATAATTATTTCCAAATTACTGCTTACCACTAGAGTTCACACATGGTGCATTGTTAATATTGAACTCTGTTAATTGACAAGTAACCCTCTCATATCAACCGATGAATGAGACTTAGACATTGGAAATTGATTTAATACCTCGATTCAATATCATTATGACTGAGGAAGTATAACAACCATAACTAATATTCTTAATTGTTTGTCCCGAGGCATTTCACCGTTAACCCGACTTAGTACATGCATGCCTTGACTTCCAATTATACGTAGTATCCATGTTAACTTATGATAAATCCATAATGATAATGAATTGTTACCACTGTAGTGTTTTAAGTGCATGTGCTAAAAATACGGGGTAACAATCTAAGGTTAGTTCCATCAATCAACAGTGATCATGTTAGCATTCTCTATAAGTTTATTTATTTATTTACCAATATCGTAAGATTTCACTCATGAAAAAAAATTGTACCACTAATAATTATGGAAACTTAACACTTATCAGAAATTTTTGTGTGGTAGCAGAGGCTTTTCATATCTTGTTTTATATAAGAAGAAAGAAATAAATTATTTTAACATCCACGAGGGTAAAAATAGCCTATGGGATATATTTCTTCTTCATCTACTTGATGTATTCGGTGCTTTTTCTGTGAATCTTCACAATAAATTCTCCTAGCTTCTCGAAAAACCCCTCGCTAAATAGATTATCCGAAGAGCTAGCTGCCAGCATATCTGCATAAATTTCCATGTTGTCTTTGAAGGCTTCACATTCTAAAATGGAATGCTTTTCTGTTTCCACATTTTTGGAAGAACAAAAAATGCATACTCTTTCCTCCCACATTTCTTTTGGCCTTTTCCATCGTCCTGTTTCACAATGGAGTTGATGAGAATTAGTCCTTAACTGAGCAATAAGAATTTTGGCTCTCCAAGAGATATTGGCCTCTATGTATGCTTTTGGTTGATGACTATGAATGGGATTAAACACTTAAATATAGTATTGTTTCTTTATCCCTAACTCCTTATCCCAAGTACGCTTTTGGAACTTATCCATAACAAAATATTTTATCTCTTTGTTGTTTAGGGACACGTGTTCAAACAAATACCCCATTTACTAAACCATTTGTTATTTTGCTGCATCCAAGTTTTTTTTTTTTTTAGTTGCACAATATGTCATATAATACAACCTTAGGCCGTCTATCATCTTCCAATTGCACAAATTTTTTTAAATACCTTATGACTCACACCATATCAATTGCTTCAATAGGAGCAGCCCTTGTTTCACTTAACAAGACAACATAAGGAACTACACTTTTAATTTTGAATTTGTTTGTAATCAAACACTTCTAAATTTTTTCAATTTGTCTCCACTACATGTCGGATGTATTGTTGGCCCATAGTTCACAACCATAGAGAATCACCAGAATCACTAGAAGCCCAAAAAGAGTTTGAGTGGTTTTCTAGTCCCATAACTCTGCCTCTCTACACCTATTTTGAAAAGCATAAAATGCCTTCCAACCCCCCAAATTTGTTTTCTTTCTACAACCATCCTAGCTTAGATTTTTGTTGAAGTCAATTTCGTGGTATTTGTAATCTGCAACTTCTTCCAGAATGTTTCCATCAAAGTATAACTTACGCTGGTTATGTTTTCTTTGTTTAGAGAAAACCACTACTTTCGTTTTGCTGATATTGACTTGCATCCCCACACTTCTACAAAAATGCTCAAGGGATAGTAAGTGCTCTTGGAAACCAAGAGTCGATTTAGCAATCAGAATAAAGTCATCTACATACAAATAAGCCTTATAACAAACTTTCCCAAATAGATATCATCACCCCCTTGCAAATTTAACCACTCCTCAAGATTGTCGATATATAAACCAAAAAGGGTAGGAGACAGTGGGCAACCTTGCTTAACCCCAATATCGCTTCTAAAACTTTTAGAAATTCCTGCTGAAGTTCTAATTTTGAATTTCACCTCTTCATACAGCCTATACATATCTTATCTCAAATGTTTAGGAACCCCAAGTTCCTCCATTTTGTGCCAATGCTTATCCCTAGGAACTGTGTCAAACGCTTTTCTGAAATCAACAAAGCAACAAAAGACTTCTTCCTTTTTCTCTCAAACTTTTTCAATAATGTGCCTTAAAGTTATACAATGATCAACTACGGAATTTATAGGTCTAAAACCTACTTGCCCTTTAGCACATTTATCTCTTTCTTTTTCCCACTTGCTAATTTTATTTTCTAGCATGCTTCCAAATAGCTTTGCAAACAAAGGGTTTATCATGATGGTCCTATAATTGGAGGATTATTGATGTCACCACTCTTGAAAATAGGTATTGCCAAACTAGTTTTCCAGTCTATGGGGAGTCCCTATTGTATGATGTTGTTGAAAAAATTTTAATGTGAGGTGCAAGGATCTTTGAGCCCCACTTTAGATATTCTACTTGGAGTTCAGCTAAGTGTTTTTCTTTTTCAACACCCAACTTCTTGATACCCATCTCTATCTCTACCTTTTGCACCATGAAGAGTTCAATATCATTGTTGACCAAGGGGGGAGGGTCAACCTTAGGATCTTGCTCATAGAGGTGTCTTGTATAGTCAAACCATTTAGAAGCTGTAATACTATTTCTAGTTTGTATCTTTCTTGGTTGGAGCTCATTCCAAAATAATTCGGGATTATTTTTCCTAAGGAAGATTAGTTCTTCCCTCCTTGAAACCATGAAATCGGTCTTTTTCTTGCTTAATAACTGCTTGAAAGCTTTGAGCTTTAAGTTATCCTTGTTTGACTGATTACACATTCTCCTTGCCTTTTTGCATTCCTCGTCAAACCAAGCATTAAACAAAAAACAATTTTTTTCAAACTTCTTAATTTTTTTCTCTTTTGCACTCTGCAAGTGCGCATTGAATTAAATGTGTTAATTCATGACTATGAAGGCCATGAATTGTGATTTTATCCTTCTCGAAGAGCCTCTCTAGCGTCGTTTTGAAGGTATTACAATTTTTTGGAGTCAAAATAATTCTGCCCTGTGGAAGATTTTGTTGAACATGCTAATTTTTTTACTCTAATTGTTTCTTTCCAGTCCAAGAGAAATTTAAATAAATTGGCTTGTGATCCGATTTTAAGTCCCACATCTGATCTCCAATCAAAACTTCCTCCATTTTCTCACACAAACCATGCGAGAAAATTACGTAATCTACTACACTTGCTCCATTGTAAGTATGGCAAGTGAAATTACCAGACTTTGCCCATATAGTCAAGCCATTACAAATGACTAAATCAAAGGCCCCACATAGAGTAAGCAATTATTCACCAAAGAGATTGTAGCCCTTGTCCTCTAAAATTCTTTCCCACTGATGATTACTCTTTTCTATAAGCCAAATAGGGTCTTAATCTTCTTTACAACAAAGAATGCTAGCTTGCTCACTTGCAGTCCTAGCATTGAAATCACCCACTATAAGGACTTCACCTAGCTGAGAATATGTTACAATATCCGCTTTTAAGGATGCAAATAGATATTTGTGGTCAAGCCCTCTACCTTTGTAGATTTTTGAAACTCATGGCACAAAATAGCACGCTGCAATTCTGATGTGGTTTCCATTTTCTGATATTTTAAACCAAATTAATTGCTTATTTGAGTCTTCTTTTTCTAACTGAATGAGACGACCTTTTTTCTCCCTCATTAAAACCATGATACCCCCATTCCCTTTGCCATTCTTTGATGCCTTGTTCCACACTTCCATCTTCCAGTATCCTTCAAATAAAGGTGTCTTGCATCCTTCATGCTCATGTGTATCTATGAGGCGAATTAGGTCTCTATCTTCCGCAATAGGCCCTAACTCAGGTCCTTGTCTCCATGGGTAACCTCTGCAATTCCAACAAACTAATCTTAACAAACCCTGGGTATGACTTGATTGCTATTTATTTTGACATGCAAGACTCACATTTGAGTCTTTGTCACTACTTTCCCATACTGACCTTGCTTCCTGATTTCCTATTGAATAGTTTGTTGTCTCTTCTTTATTACCATCTTGTTGCTCTATTTTGGAAGGAGTTCCAAATCACGCCATCACAGCTTTGCGTTTATAAATCCATGCTCTCTTGCCTTCATCTCTTGTTTCCATAACCTTTAACATATCCTCCCTTCTTTCCTTCTATTGTCTTACAGTTCTAGGAAAAAGCGAGAACCCCCCAAGAGATGCTTGTTGCTTAGAATTAATGTGGTTATATATTTGTAGGAGAGAACTTGGCATTCTAGATGATACCCTTTTACAAGTTTAATGCAAATATCTTTACTCAATGGCCATCGAGTAAGCTCTGAAATTGGTCAAGATTGAATATTTTTAAAAATGGTGATGGCACTGTTAAATTCCCAATTTGAACACAACTAAAGTATAGTATATGGATTGGTACGATAACTAAGATCGACAGTAGATTGTCAAAGCCTATGATTTTAGATATCATGATGTACGCAACTAAAATATATATATATATATATATATATATGGTGTTTCATATTTAAATTATTGATTTGTAATTATTAAAACATACACATAACAAATTGGTAATGGAATTCTACTAGATTTTTTAAGTTAATGTAGTATCTCTTTTCAATCATGATTGATGGAATACATCATTTCCATGTCAAATTTCCTCCATAGGGAATAGGGAAGGAAACAATGATTATTGAATGACATTAGAAGTATATAGTTCTTCATTGTAAAAAAATAAAAATTGATTCCTTTATTTTAATATGATCAAGGAATTGCATCAACCATAAAAGAAAGACTTTTATCAACTCATTGTCTTACTGAGTTAGGAATGGACTATTTCTGTTATTCTAAGCAATATAAGAAAGTTATGTTTATCATATCCATGAAAATACCTTTGTTAATCAATTCTCAATAGAAAATGTCATAAATACCTACATAAATACATATACATATATATCATGCTTTTTCACTGTCTTTTTACATATTTCCAACATAAATTTACTTTCTAGATGCAGCCAATTTTCGACATCAACCAAGGGTAGAATATTTTATTTTCAGCTACATTGCATTAGTATTGATAATTGAATCAATGGATCTTACTTATAATCACGATTATATTTATTAGGATTGCACTTGAATATATTTGTGCATCATCATTAATTCGAAGGTGTGTGAATGCTGTGAGATAATTAAAGTCTACAAAAAAGCAACAATATTTAAACTCAGACTTTGATAAATTTGAACTATTATTAATTCTAACTATGCATGCATATGGCAAGGTGAGATACAAAATAATAATGAAATCGGTACTCTTGATGTTAACACAATTTCATACATAAATAGACAAAAAGATATACGTACATGTATTTAAATTTCCTTAAACACTTATTTTATGATCAATCTGTGGGATTTTAAAGGACATGATATAATTTAAATAATGAAATTACAAATCAAATAAATGTTCGGAGATACTGGTTTGAAATATTTATTCTCAAATAACAATAAGATGTTCTACATATTTCATTATATTAATATTAGCTAACAATAATATAATATATATAATGAAGAGTGAGTTACTTGTCGCTAATTTTTATTACACCATGGAATAAAATTTTAGCTCACGAGGCTAATGTTGTAGCTTTCATAGGAAAATAGTTATAATTGTTTAATGAAGAGTGAGTTACTTGTCGCTAATTTTTATTACACCATGGAATAAAATTTTAGCTCACGAGGCTATTGTTGTAGCTTTCATAGGAAAATAGTTATAATTGTTTACTAATGGTCTAGATTGTATGTTGTAGTCGATACAATGTTTCTATGCTACTATACTGTGAATTAATTATTGTATAATATTTCTCTGTTGGAGATTACTCTGTAGTTATTGATATTTTAGACAGATTTTATTTGCATATGTATAAATATTTGTGAAGTGAAGTAATTAGACCATTGTCTACAAACATTGTCAATATGTAGATGAAGTGTTCCTGGAATGACTGAAAGCTTTAGTACTACAAATGAAGGATGGATTGATTAATTGGGTTTCCTCAAAACATTTGAAATTATCGGTCTAATGCTACTATTTTCATAAAACAATACCAATAATTTGATAAGCCAAGATTGTATCAAACCTTTAGTTCATAAGATAGTCCATGGTAAGGTGATGCTCATGGTCTAGGAGGGTATTCTGCAATGAGGTTATTACATCAATTTGGACTAATGTCAATTGGACATTGTTGGAGCAAGTACCATGTCTAGAAAAGGCATAGGAAGGAATAGGGTGGCTAGAGGGCACGACATCGAGCAGAAGCCAACTCCTTTGACCCCATCCAATGATGGGGAGCACATCACGGCATAGGAACACATACCTGCCATAGAAGTTTTGAGCTAATGAGGTCATTCCAACACACTGTCGGAGGTGTTAATAACTTGTTTAGAATGTGAACAAGGAGGAGTTGTCACATAGAATCAAGGGCCCCAAAACCCCATAATAAATGATGTGTGTTGAGATTTGGAAAAGGTAAAATTTCTAGAATTTTGGGGGTCCACAAATGGACAAATTGTAGAGGCATAGCTAGAAAACATGGTTATGTGCTTTACCTTGAGGGATTACACCTCAAATCTGAAGGCCAAGATGGGTGTATTCCAATTGAAAGGAAATGCATTACTTTGGTGGAAGACATTATTACACCAGCTACGGATGGACATCTTAGAGGTAACTTAGTAGTTATTTGAAGAAAATTTTAGAGAACACTACCTGCCAAAGGAGTCCATCAAAAGATAATTGAATGAATTCAATGCATGTAAGTAGGTAAGTCGCCTAGTGCCTCAATATGAGGCTCATTTCATGGAAATACTTCATTATTTCCCTCACTTAAACATCGAGAAGCTCAGAGTGAACATATTTGTGTATGGACTAAATTTTAACATTTGGACTAAGGTTAGGATCGTGATGCCTCATGCCTTGCATGAGGAAATTAAATAGGAAATCATCACGAAGAAATAAATATTGAGCAGTGGATTGAGTAGACCATCCAAACCTACAGGGTCAGGATTGTCTAGTTGAAATAGTGTGGATCATAGGAATACTTACAGGGAGGCAGTGCATAGTCATCAAAATCGGTCAGTAGAAAATCGATGAACACCATATAGGCATCTAGATCAATATTCATGCATGGTATCTCAATAGACTCATTAGCCACTGTAGTACCATCATACGCAATAACACCGTGTCATGTCGTTACAACAATGATCACAATAGTCTGGCTCTTACTAGTAGAGTTCCAAACCAACTCCCAATTCAGTGGGTAGTTCGAGAAAAGCTTCTAAGAGGGGGTGTTGGACTTGTGGAGGTACACACTACGAGAGGGTTTGCCCACAAAATATAGATAATTCCCACTTAACTCATAAACCAACACTATTGGGGATCTAGGGAAGGCTCATCGCATCCATGCGACAATGAACAATCACTTGGTTGAGCACCAATCCACTGTGCTAGAGACATAAGGTAATATTGATAGTGTGAGTTATGTTATTTTGATAGATCCAGGAGCTACTAAGTCTTTTGTTTCTTTAAATACATTATCAAAAATTAAACATAAATCAATTACACAACATGATTTTAGGCATGTAGAGATGGTATGCAGTATGAAAAGAAATGTATGAAAGATGGTAAGGGATTGTGAGGTGGATTTGGGAGTATGTAAAACCAAAGTATCATTGGACTATACAATATTAGGATCCTATGATGTAGTAATAGGAATGGATTGGTTGGAACAACATGAGGAAGTTATAGATTGCAAAGACAAGATATTTCATTTCACAAACAATGATGGGCAAATAAAGTCCTTGATAGGAAAGAATCGAGGGATGCCCCTAAGGTTCATGTCATTAATGAAACTGATGAAATGTAGATGAAGGGGATGTCAATTGTTCAAGGTGGAAACCCTAAATGATAAAAATGAGTTCAAAAATCTAGATAAGCATCCAATTCTTACTGAATTTAAGTATGTATTTCCTAAAGAATTGCATGGGATACCCACCTAAAGGAAAATTGATTTTACCATCGACCTTAAACCAGGCATGGAGCTCATTTCAAAGGCACCATTTTGTGTGTCAACTCTATAATTAAAGGAGTTGCAAATCCAATTAAAAGAATTATTAGACTTAGGGTTCATATGACCCAATATATCCCCATGGGGAGCCCTTGTAATTTTTGTTGAGAAGAAGGATGGGTCTTAGCGATTGTGCATTAACTATCTCTAATTGAACAAGGGTGATGATACAAAATTGATATCCTATGTTGAGGATAGATGATTTGTTCAACCAAATGAGGGGAGAAATTGTGTTTTCAAAGATAGATCTAAGATCAAGATATCATTGGTTAAGAATCGAGAAGGTATCCCATAAACATCCTTTAAGACAATATCTAGGCATTTCAAGTTTGTAGTATTACCCTTTGGACTAAAAAATTCCCTAAGTATTTTCATGTGTTTGATGAACAAGATATTATTGGAATACCTAGATAAGTTTGCACAAGTCTTTATCGATGACATATTAATCTACTCAAGGAACCTTGATGAGCATGATGAACACTTGAGACTAGTCTTCTAGTGTCCGAGAGAGAACCAATTGTATCGAAAACTGTCAAAATGTTCATTTTACCAATCTAAGATCCACTATCTCGGGAAAATTATCTTTGGGGAGGGTATCGTAGTAGACTCAATGAAGATCGAGGCCATCATGGAATGGCTAGCACCGACCAATGTTCACAAAATACATAATTCCATGGGCATGGGTAGATATTATCACAAGTTTATCAAGGGGCTTTCAAAGATAGCATCCCCCATTACTAGACTTCAAAGAAAGAATAAGAAGTCCATTTGGACTGAAAAATGTGGAGGAATTGCAAAGGTTAATAGTATTATTAACAATGGCACCAATCTTGAAGGTACCAGTGATGGAGCAAGAATTTTTGATTTGCACTGACACCTCCAAGGAAGGACTTAGTTGTGTACTGATGCAAGATGGAATATTAATAACGTATGTGTGAAAAAAAATTAGAACCCACGAGGAGAACTACATGATGCACAATCTAGAAATGGCATCTATTTTATGCGCCATATAGATTTGGGGGCACTACCTACTACGAAAGAAGTTTGAACTAAATACTGATCATTGCAGGATACAACACATATTCATGCAAGACCATTTAAATGTCAGATAGAAAAGGTGGTCAAAGTTAATAAGTGAATATGATTTTGATATTATTTACATAAAAGGAATAGTAAACGAGATTGCTTATGCTTTAAGTAGGAGGCCTTGAATATTTTTAGTGATTCCCTTAAAAAAAACCTAAGGGGGAAGTTTCTCAATTTACAAATTGAGGATACCTAGTACAAGGAAGTTAGCAAGAGTTTAAGGGAGGATGAAATGTTGATCCCAAAGTATAAGGATACTATATATGTGCCATCAAATGAAGATATATGCCAACTAATATTGAGTGAATCACATTGAGAAGTATACATGGCACAACCCAATGTTAATTAGATGAGTGCAACCCTAAAACCCTTATTTTTCTGGAAGGGGATGAAGAAGGACATTGTAAAATTTGTAGTGAAATGTTTGGAGTGTCAGTGAGTAAAATATAAGCACAAACATCCAACAATATTGTTGCAATTCCACAAGATACCAAAGTCTAAATGGGAAGTTATACCAATGGATTTCATCGTGGGACTACCAATGACCATAAAAAGACATGATGCCATATTTGTAGTGGTAGATACATTGACCAAGAATGCCCATTTTATACCAGTTAAGACTACATATAAGGCACCAAAGATAGCCAATGTTTATATTTATGAGATTCTGAGATTACATGGAGTGCCAAGGAAGATCATATTAGATAAGGGAGAAATGTTTACATGAATATTTTAGACTAGTTTACAAGAAGCCTTAGGAACTAATGTAGGAGCATCGACCCATCCTCCAAAAAAATCAGCAAGAACGAGTTTTGGAAAGTGTTGTTATCAAAAAACATGGTAATATATATTTTGTAAAGGATTAAAAGCATGAAAAATAAGATCCATGAGGAATCTTAGGAATTCATTGAGGGTTTTGTGAATAATATCATGTTGAGCGCTTTGTCGAGAGAATCATGTTGAGAGCTTTATGGAGAAGATCGTGGATCTTGAAATAATCCATGATATTGTAATTTTATATTATAAATTGTAAACATTTTTGTGTATGAAGGGTGGCCATTACAATTAATATCTTGCCAACCATGGTGCCTGTTAGCCCTGAGGTGCACTGTTGCTATTTTAACTGAAATGTCCCCTATTTTAGCTCTGATGGCCCACATCTCCTCTTGCTCTACTTTGGCCATAAGCCAAACTTCAAAAATTATACACCCACGCTCATAAATATAGGCGGGTCCGCTCTTGGTTCATCCCCTTTCCGCTATGCTCTCCATTCTCTAATCCCCGCCGTCGATCTTTCCACTGATCTGACGGTCCACACTTCATCCGACTAACGATTTACGCTCACGAGTTTCGACCTTTACCACTTACTGCCCGATGACTGTCCGATATAAACCATATTCCACTCCTGCCATGACTTCAAGCCTCCGGCAATTGATATCCTCCGCCATTCCTGCCGATCCAATGGCCCCCGTACCCCACTTCCCACCAATCACCCGGGGAGGAAATTTGTTGGCTTTGTCATTGTTTTTGATAGTCGGACAGTTGAACTGAAATAACAGAATGCATGGCCGAAAGGGAAAAAAACAACAACACGATGCAACCGCACCAACAGAAATGATCATGGAATGCGTTGGCACGAGTGAACCACCTGACAGCATGGCGAAATTACCAGAATTTGATTACCGTGTTTGTTAGAAACAGAGCTCTCTGAGCTCATGTTTGTCTAGTTATGGAATCAAGTAGTTAGAAGACAGAGGGGAAAAATTAAGACATCTCGAGCCTCAGTGAGTTCGAGAGTATTGTAAAAATCCTATAAATGGCCGAAAGTTCGAAGGAATAGAGGTTCAACTTTTGGAGAATGTGGATACTCTGTTCCTCCTAGTGTCTCATCTTCATTCCAGTAATACAAGCTTCTTTTGCTGTTACATGTTCAATCGCCATCTTCTTCTCTATTCTAATCTTGCACTTGAATAGGTTATTCATGTTTTCTTCTATGTCAAATGCCAGATAATGTCATCTTATCTCTGCGTTGATAAATTAGATTTGTAAGCTTCATTTACTTTCTGTAACTAGCCATTCATATGTGTTTATGTATGTATCTGCTGGTACAGTCAGGATTCTCCATCTATTCATTGAATCTATAAACTATTGAGCATTAGTGGTCGAAATCTTTGTCAAGCTAAGGGTGTTCATGCATGTCTTGAGTGAAAACAGAGTTAAAATAGTCATCTGACTTGATCCAAACCCCAATCCATTCGAATATTTCAGAGAACGATATTGAAGATTTATATGTTTCTAGGCATCTCCGAGCTACAACCTAGGAGAGCTTCCTGGAGTGCTAACATAATTGGTGTGTTGCCGGGGAGAGGAGACTGAAGATCAGCTTCCCTGGGGGACGACATAGATCCAGCTTTGATGATAGAAAAATTCTGGACACTATTTGGGTTGTAGTCATCTATCTGGCGACTATACTGAAGGACGAACCTCTTGGCGACTCCACTCCATAGTTCTGGCTCAGTTTGTGAGGCATACTCGAAGAAATCCTCAGAAGCCACGAGTTGACCTAGTACCTGACCCTGAAAAAATCATCAAAGAAAGAAAGGTGTTGCAGAAAGGAGCATCAGGTTCAGGTAGCTTTGAACAATATTCTATATCTCTTCAAGAACAAATACATGTTGAGAGTGTAGCATCTAATACTAGCAGTGAAGAAAAAATCTCAGAGATTCATAGAGCTCCTTATTCTTTAGGTTCTTCTTTCATTGTAATCTCAAAGGAAGCCTCTCCTCCTATCCATCATACTCCTTTATTCCTATCAGTCACTCCTCAACCCTCTGCCATTCAAACTTCCAGTACCCTTATAGCCACCACAGCTATGGCAGCACCTACAAAATGGAAAGAATCATAGCTGCTAGGTATGGACCTCTAGTACTGCCCACTCCTTTGAATGCCATGCCTACTGGAGAATATCATAAGTATATGCCTAAGTTCACTGGGACTGAAGGTGTTATAGCTGAGGAACATCTTGAATCATTCTATAGCTATGCTAATAACCTAGACATTAGTGAAGATGATGTATGGATGAGAGTCCTTTTCCAAAGTCTAGATGGAGAGGCTAGAAAATGGTTCAGAGAACTGACCCCAAGGTCTATAGAAGATATTGAGGCTTTAGATGATGCATTCCTAAAGCATTGGGGGGATAAGAAGGATCTACTCTACTACCACACTGAATTTGGGAACTTAAAGAGGGAAAATGGTGAGTTGTTGTTTGATTTTAATAAGAGGTTTAACCGCATGTACAACAAGATACCAGTTGAAGTAAAACCCACCACCACCTCTGCTAAACTCACCTATGCCAGTGCCTTTGATTCGGACTTTTGTCTATTGTTGAGGGAGAGACAATGTGCTACCTTGGCTGATATGTAGGATGCAACCTTGGAAGTAGAATCAAAGATCATGGCTGCAGAGAAGCTCAAGGGGAATGTTGATAGAAGGAGACAAAGGGGCGAATCTTCATCATCTTGAGATCCCAAAATAGATAAAATTACCAAGATGATAGAGTCATTAGCCTTTGAAATCTCCAAATTAAAGGTTGAACAACACCCTAGGAAAGGAAGAGTTCCTAATACCTTTGCTCCTAGAAATCCAAATCCATATAGAAGAGCTAATGAGCAGTTGCAAATTCTGCAAAGAAGCAAAGATGCCAATGAAGACCAAAGGGTGAACACCCCTTTCCAGAATTTAGTCATGGAAGAAGAGTAGTTTGAAGAAGATGATGAGATCCATTGTCTGGAAGACAAAGGTAGTGCCTCCTTTTTTATCTCAGCTGCCTATGAAAAGTCATTATTCAATGACCAGATCAGCCAAGAGTGGGATGGTGGAGCTGTTCTGAAAACTGATGATCAACACAGATATGATCTGAGGTCGAAGATGAATAATGCCAAGGAAACTCTTGTTCAGAGAGCTGTTGTCCCTACAATACAGCAAGCTAAAAAGCAGAAACGACCGGCAGTTGATCCCATCATCCTCAAAGCTCCAGCTCACAAGGTAAGAGGCCTTGACAAGTCTCCTTCTCCTTTCAGTTTTGAATCAGAAATTCAGAAGCTAAGCATACTTATACCTCTGATTGAATTAGTGAAGAATGATTCCTTCAAGAGATATATCCTCAAGGCCCTTGAGCCTAAAGCCACCCAAGCCTCCACTGACTATGTAAATCTGCAAGATGACAAACCAGCTGTTGTTCTCAGCCCAATGATTGAAAATTGTGATGATAGCTCCCCATCATTCTATGTCTCTTTGACTATTCATGACAAAATCCTTCACAACTTCCTTCTGGACATAGGAGCCAACCATAATCTAATGCCCAAGGCTGTCATGGATGAGTTGGGCCTTGACATTACCAAGCCTTATCATGACATGTTTTCTTTTGACTCTAGAAAAGTGAAATGTTTGGGATTAATCAAAGACCTAGCCATCACCTTGTCTTAGCTACCCATGAAGAGCATGATGATGGATATAGTGGTAGCAAATGTACCCCCCAATTTTGGCATGTTGCTTTCCAGAGGTTGGATCAAGAGATTAGGCGGAACATTGCAAAATGATCTGTCCTATGCTATTGTCCCAGTTTTTGGAGGTGAGAGTAGGAGATTATACAAAGAAGCTCAATTGGCTTATATCATCAATGATGAAAGGAATCCCACTAATCATCCCAGCTATGTTGTCGACACTGATTTTGGAGCCTATATTCTTCAAATTGAAGAATCCCAGTTGGCTTCCATGCAGCTTAGGAAACCAGTTTGCCAGATCACAGAGGAAGAAGGCCCACAAATTTGGGACATGTTCTTTGTTGGAGCTTGCTCTAAGGAAGCTGCAGGGGCAGGTGTAGTCCTTGTGTCCCCCACACAAGAATGAATTCATTTATCTTTCAAGTTAACTTTTCAGGTCACAAATAACATAGCAGAGTACGAAGCCTTGATATTGGGCTTAAACGCTACTAAAGGAATGAGCATCAAAGGTCTGAAGGTGTTTGGAGATGCAGACCTTATCATTCAACAGGTGAACAAAAATTTCCAAGCAAAGCATCCAAGGCTGAAAGAATACAGAGATGAGGTATGGAAGCTCACGGGTTCTTTTAATAGTTTCAGCATTTCTTACATCCCTAGAATGAAGAACCAGCTTGTTTATTCCCTTGTTGTGTCTGCTAGCACGTTTATTCCTCCTTTGCCTCCTAAATTGACTTATGAAGTTCAAGTGAAATATAGACCATCTCTGCCTGACAATGTCAAATACTGGAAATTTTTGAAGATGATGATGAAATTAATAGGTTTTTACAAGTCATTGATGAATTTTATAAAATGCACATTGACCAAGAAAACGAAACCATTGAAGAATGCAACCAGTCCAAGCTAAAGGACGAGATTGGTTAGGATAGCATTGTTCAGCTACATAGTAACTATATACCCAAAGGATTGGTGCCCCTAGAGAAGTTGTTTGATCATAATGATGTACCTTATAAGCCTACCAAAAAGGAAAATGGGTCTGCAGTTCATAGACATAATGTAGGGAGTCTAGCCCATCCAAAGTACATAAATCTGTCCACTCACTTGTCTTCTGCCCAAAGTTCTGAGTATTGCACCTTGATGAAACAATTTGCTGATATTTTTGCTTGGGAGTACAGTGATCTTAAGACCTATGACACCAACATCATCCAGCATAAGATTCCACTGGAGAAGAACACCATCCCTTTTAAGCAAAAATTGAGACCTATCAGCCCTCTCTTATTGCCTTTGATTGAAAAGTAAATCAAGAAGCTATTGGATGCCAAGATCATAGTTCCCCTAAGGTATTCAAAGTGGATAGATAACCTTGTGGTAGTAAGAAAGAAGAATGGAGAAATCAGGCTTTGTGTTGACTTCAATAATCTGAACAAATGCTCTAAAAAAGACAACTACCCCTTGCCTAAGATGGAACACTTGCTACAAAAATTTTCAGGGGCTAGAGTCATGTCTTTCTTAGATGGGTTTTCAAGTTACAATTAGATTGTTGTACATCCAAAAGATCAAGAAAAGACCACCTTCACTACTCCTTAGGGCACTTTCATGTACTCTAAGATGCCTTTTGGACTGATGAATGCTGGGGCTACTTTTTAGAAGGCCATGGACATAGCCTTTGTGTGAGAGAAGGATAAGTTTGTCCTTATTCACCTTGATGACATAACAGTCTTTTCCAGTAGTCATAATGACCATTTGCAGCATTTGAAGAAGGTGTTTCTAAAGTGCAGACGGTTTGGAATTTCTATGAACCCAAAGAAGTCACAGTTTTCTCTAGAAGAAGGCAAACTTCTGGGGCATATTGTTTCTGTTGAAGGTGTCAAGATCAATCCAACAAGAGTTCAAGAAATTCAAGCATTGTCCATCCCAAGGTCAAAATTCAATCTTTCCTGGGTAAGATTAACTTTGTCATGAGGTTTATTCCAAACTTTGCACTACTAGTGAAGCACATCACTTCCATGCTGAAAAAAGGATCAGAAATAAAATGGACAGATGGTGCAAGAAGCTCTTTTGAAGTCATCAAACAAGCTATCATGAAAGCTCCCACTCTAATCAGCCCAGATTATACCAGGGAGTTTTATATCTTCTCTTTTTCCTCTTATGATACACTTGCAACAGTTCTATTGCAGAAAAATGATGAAGGTGTAGAGCACCCTATGGCCTTTTTCAATAAAACTCTAAGGGGAAGTTGAACTAAGGTATGACCTTATTGAAAAAAAGCTTATGCTCTCATAAAATCTTTAAAGGCATTCAGAATTTATCTTCTGCATCCCAAAGTGGTTACGTATGTACCTTCAGCCTCAGTAAAAGATGTCCTAACTCAGCCAGATATTGATGGAAAGAGAGCTAAATGGATTGCAAAATTCATAGAGTTCAACATAGAGGTGAAGCCCACCAAGCTTGTCAAAGGCTAGGGCTTGGCTAAGCTTATGGTTGAGGAAAATTGTAGTTTGTTAGACATCAATTGCATAGGTTCAAATTTAATGAGCGGATAGAGGAAGTAGCAGAAGAGCAAGAGCAGAATCAGTCTTTAGCTGAAAATCTAGCCACCTATGAATGGTATTCCAATGTAGTTCATTTTTTACAGAAGCTAGAAGTCCCTCCAAGGCATTGCTCAAGTCAAGCCCGGGCCATTAAGCTCAGATTAGCCAAATTCTGCATTACTCAAAACCTACTTTATTGGAAAGACCCATCAGGGATCCTCTTGAGATGTCTAGACAAAGGACAATCTATGGAAGTCATGCAATAGTTCCATTCTAACATCTATGGAGGGCATCATTATTGGAAAACCACAACCCACAAGATCCTAAGAGCTGGGTATTATTGGCCTACTCTATTCTCTAATGCGTTTTCCTTTGTGAAGTCTTGTGACAATTGTCAAAGTTTTGCAGGAAGACAGCAATTAAAATTTCTTCCCTTGAAGCCAGTGCATGCCAATGGTCCCTTCCAGCAGTGGGGCTTGGACTTCATAGGTGAGATCAATCCACATTCCAGTGGCCATCACAAATGGATATTGGTATCCATTGATTATTTCACCAAATGGATTGAGGCTATACCCACTAAAAATGCTAATCATCGGGTTATCATAAAGTTCATGAATGAGAATATTTTCACTAGATTTGCTTGACCAACCAAACTAGTCACTGATAATGCAACAACTTTCAGGGCAGAAGAATTGGTGGACATGTGTGAATCCATGGGCATTCAATTGGTGCATTCTACCTCATATTATCCTCAAGACAATGGCCTGGAAGAATCATCTAACAAGAGTCTTGTAAGGATAATCAAAAAACTATTGGAGGACAACAAAAGGAACTGGGATTCCAAGTTGAAGTTTTCACTGTGAGCTGACAGAGTTACCAACAAGAAGTCCATAGGAAATTCTCCATTTAACTTGGTTTATGGCACTGATGTTGTTTTTCCTATCCAACTGATTCTCCCTGTGGCCAAATTCTTGCAAGAAGAACAGGATGAAGAGAACGACATGGCAAGGAGAATGAGTAACTTGGTTGAATTACAGCAGATCAGAGAACAATTGGTTGAGAAGTCAAGAATTCATCAGAAGAAGATCAAAGAAACCTTTGATAGAAAGGAAAAAATGGACAGTTTTCAGGTTGGTGACTGGGTTCTCAAATGGGATGCATTGAAGGAAAAGAAGGGCAACCATGGTAAATTTGATGCCTTATGGACGGGACCGTTTGTCATTGCTCAAGTTCAGATGAAAAATACTTTCATTCTGCACAATTTGGAGGGGGAAGGTGTTTTTTATGGCCCATGGGCGGTTTTTGAAACTTTACTTCATATGAGGCTTTAAGGCCTTAATATTGTAATAGGTTTTTTTCAGTTTTTGTTTTCTATGCAAATAAACTCCATGCCCAATGGAACACTAGGAGATAAGTTTGTTTTGGTTGTTACTAGAAAGGTAGTAGTCTGCAGTTCTTGAAACCTCACAGGGAGGCTTTCATCCCCAAAAGGAGCCAGTGTTAGCCCTAAGGTGCACTACTGCTATTTTAACAAAAATGTCCCTTGTTTTAGCTCTGATGGCCCACATCTCCTCTTGCTCCACTTTTTGGCCATAAGCCGGACTTCAAAAATTATACACCTGTGCTCATAAATATCAGTGGGTCCGCTCTCGATTCATCCCCTTTCTGCTGCGCTCTCCATTCTTCAATCCCCGCCGTCGATCTTTCCACTGATCTGATGGTCCACACTTCATCCGACTAACGATTTATGCTCACGGGCTCTGAATTTTACCACTTACCACCCAATGATTGTCCAATATAAACCATATTCCACTCCCACCACGACTTCAAGCCTCCAACGATTGATCACCTCTGCCCATTCCTGTCGATCCAACGACCCTCGTACCCCACTTCCCACCAGTCACCCGGGGAGGAAATTTGTTGGCTTTGTCAGTGTTTTTGACAGTCAGATAGTTGAACTGAAATAACAGAAGGCATGGCTGAAAGTGAAAAAAGAACAACAACACGATGCAGCCGAACCAACAGAAATAATCATGGAACACGCTGGCACGAGTGAACCACCTGACAGCACGGCATAATTACCAGAATTTGATTACCGTGTTTGTTAGAAACAGAGCTCTCTGAGCTCGTGTTTGTCTAGTTATGGCATCAAGTAGTTAGAAGACAGACGAGACAGATTAAGACATCTCGAGCCTCAGTGAGTTTGAGAGTATTGTAAAAATCCTATAAATGGCCGAAAGTTCGAAGGAATAGAGGTTGAACTTTTGGAGACTGTGGATACTTTGTTCCTCCTAGCATCTCATCTTCATTCCAGTAATACAATCTTCTTTTGTTGTTACATGTTCAATGGCCATCTTCTTCTCTGTTCTAAGCTTGCACTTGAATAGGTTATTCATGTTTTCTTCTCTACTGAACCAGATAACTGTCATCTTATCTTTGCGTTGATAAACTAGATTTGTAAGCTTCATTTACTTTTTGTAGCTAGCCATTCATATGTGTTTATGTATGTATCTACTGGTACAGTCAGGATTCTCCATCTATTTATTGAATCTATAAACTATTGAGCATTACTGGTCGAAAGCCTTGTCAAGCTGAGGGTGTTCATGCATGTCTTGAGTGAAAATAGAGTTGAAACAGTCATCTGACTTCATCCAAACCCCAATCCATTCCAATAGTTCAGAGAACGATATTGAAGATTTATATGTTTCCAGGCATCTCTGAGCTACAACCTAGGAGAGTTTCCTGGAGTGCTAACAGTGCCAATAGATGTTATGTAATAGTCTAGGGGTAAAATTAGTGAAATTTGATTTATGCTTTATGTAATTCTATGTGTGTGAATCATGGGTTGATGCTTTGATGGCTTGATCTGTTGATGCATTGAAATTGCTTGATGGATTGACATTGCATGCATACATGCATGGGACAGAGAGTGCAAAAAATCATAGTAGGGCCATAATCCACAGGTCCAGGAGCAAGACCAGTGAAAATATTGAAAACGACATACCCCATAAATCATTTTCATCAAGTGGTATTAGAGCACATAGGATTCATGTGTGTAGTCTAGAGGAGAAGTAGTGGAAGAAGGTACAAGTTTATTGAAGATCTAGTAAGAGATTTTTTTTCTCTGTGCATGTGACAACAGAGGAAGGTGAGAAGATTTGCAATAGCCTAGAGCAAGGATTTCTCCAAGAGTTCCAGAAGGAGAACCAAGAAGATTCCAAAAGCCCAAACGAAGGAGAAATTTTGGTGAGGTATCATGTAGAAAGATGGAGACTTGTTACTGTAGAGGCATGTTACAGCTGATGAATTAAAGTTGTTATGGGAAGACCATAAAGCATATGACCAAGAGGTCATTAATTTTGTACTTTGGGAGTCTGATGTAGGAACATTTACCCATCCTCCAAAAACATCAACAAGAACGAGTTCTGGAAGGTGAAGTTATCAAAAATCATGGTAATATCTATTTTGTAAAGGATTAAAAGCATGAAAAATCAGATCCATGAGGGATTTTAGGAATTCACTGAGGGTTTTGTGGAGAATATCATGTTGAGCTCTTTGTGGAGAGGATGATGTTAAGAGATTTATAGAGAAGATCATGGATCTTGAAATAATCCATGATATTGTAATTTTCTATTATAAATTGTAAACATTTGTGTGTATGAAGGGTGGCCATTAGAATGAAGATCTAGCCAACCATGGCGCCAAATTTAAGGAAAATTTTAGGAGCTAATATTCGTAGGTGGGCTAATTTTCTATGTTTTTTCCAAAAAAAAGATTCACCAATTTTCATTTTTTTCTTTAAATGATTTGCCCACATTTTATAGTATAAAATTATTTTACCTTAAAGATTGCCAAAATTTTATATAGACTAATATAAAATCATTAGAGATCTAAATATATTTACAAAAAAATTGCCAAACATTTTACAATTATCATATTAGGGACTAGTAAGATTCACCAAGGTTTCTAAATTTCAAGATAAACTTCCATCCTTAAAATTTTCCTTGGCACCAATAGATGTTATGTAATAGTGTAGCGGTAAAATGGTGAAATTTGATTTCTACTTTATGTAATTCTATGTGTGTGAATTGTGGGTTGATTCTTTGATGACTTGATGCATTGATGCATTAAAATTTTTTAATGGATTGATGTTGCATGTATGCATGAGGAAAAGAGCGAAACAAAAGCATAGTGGGGCCATAATCCACAAGTCCATGAGCGCGACCAATAAAAATATTAAAGACGACAGACCCCATAAATCATTTCATGAGGAACCTATTTAAAATTTAGCATTTCTTATCACCCCAAGATAGATGGTCAAACAAAGAGGACTAATCAAATCCTCAAGGACATGCTACGAATATATGTGATGGGTCAACAAAGAAGATGGGAGGATTTTTTACCACGGTGGAATTTTCTTAAAATAATAGTGATCAGAGTTCCATTAATATGGAACCATTCGAGTTCTTATAGGGAGGCCTTGCAAAACTTCTCTCAGTGGAATCAACTACAGGACCAAGTATTAATAGGTACGCAAGTAATACAAGAGATGGAAGAATAAATGGACATGATCAAGGGGAGGCTAAATGAAGCTCAAGATTGGAAAAAGAGCTATGTTGATGCTCATGGGACTGATCAAAGTTATGAAGTGGGCGATAAGGTGTTTTTTATAGTAACGTCCCAAAAGAGCTCCATAAGGTTTGGTAAGGGATCGAAATTGTCTCCATGGTTTGTGGGACCTTCTGAAATCATGAAAAGAAAAGGGCTAGTGGAATATAGGCTTGTTTTACCTACATCATCAACACGTATGCATGATGTGTTCCATGTGTTTGTATTACATCATTATATTTCATATCCTTCACATGTTATTGATTTGGGTCATTTGTAGGTCTCAGACAAGGGCACAATGATGATCGAACCAATTCACGTACTAGACCAACAAATTATAGATCTTAGATAATGATTGGTGGACCAAGTTATGGTCCTGTGGGACAATTATATTCTCAACTGGACCACTTGGGAGGACGTCGAGGAGATGCATCACCATTTTCCTTTCCTATTACTAGGACTTCAGGAAAAATTATATTATTAAGAGGGGGTGTATATAGTGCCTTTCTCTGTTTGACTGACCCTACTATTACATTAGACTTGATATAGCCTTAGGGCTCATATATTATTCTTTCAAGACTTGAGGTCGAGGACCCAATTATTTGAATTTTACTGTTAGTGGATGTGATAATAATTATGATATGCCAGTTTGATGTTATGATGATAATGGTTTTGATGGACGTGTTTGATGACTATGTATAATCATGTGATTGATTCATTATGTTGTCTTGTTTACATTAGCTTATTTCTTACAATTAGCAATTATATTGATAATTATGTTATGAATATGATTTAGCATATGCAAATATATTAATGACTAACATTTGAATAAATATTACTGAATACTATTGGTTGTGGCAAGAGACCACCCAGATGAACTTGCATGTGATGAGTCGATGACCTCTAGTTCGATTGAATTGCATACTATTATCTCAAAAATTTAAAGTTCAAATTAATATTAAGCTATGATTACTAATGGCATGTTAGTGGTTATAGGCATAGGTCAATTGCTTAGTCGAAGGACTCACCATGGGTGATGGGGATGTATAGATAGATGGAACTTCATGAGAGGGATGGGACAACATTCCTGATTTCATCTACTAGAACTCCTGTTGTGACTTAGGTTGGAAGGTGTTGGACTACGTTCGCCTTGAAGATATCTATGTCATGAGGGTAGACCCCGGATTAGGTTTGTTAGGTAGCTATAGTGTATTCCCATTATTTTTGTTATTGTAGCCCCATATTGTTATTTTTGTGCCCATGTATGCCCCATGTTGTTATTATTGTCCCCATATAAGCCCACTATTTTTATTGTTGTGCCCTTACATTACAATTGTTATGTAGGCTCTGATTATATTGTGACCCCTTAGACTCATATATATACCAAGGATGTCTTATAATTTGAATCATCCAAGAATTATTCATTTATGTAATGTAAAGGGGGTTCCCGCTTGAAGAGGATAATTTTTAAGTTGTTGATCTATCTTTTCTGTGAGCTAGTTACATAACATTTGGTATCAGAGCTTTGGATTCTAGGGTTTGGCTTCTTCAAACAGATCATCTTGGAATTTTTGCTATAAATATTTTTATATGAGGCTTCAAAAGCTGAAATTTGTATCACGTGGAGCCTAAATCTTGGTGAACGTTGTGTACAAATTTCATATCTTAGTTGGCTATATTTTAGGATAAATGATCTGAGGAAGTTAGGGTTTTTGCAGGCTCCATAATTCCATCACAAACAGGTGACCTAGGGAAAATCATCATAAATTTCGTTTCAAAAAATAGATTTGAATTATGTAAAAATTGGTTGAAAGAACACAAAATTATTTTTTTATGTAGAAACTTTAAGGCCCAATTGTTGAAACAGTGACACGTGGCATCTCGTACAACTTTGCTCTACTAAATCTGTCCATAATCAGGCCATCGTAGGAGATATAGCATAAATCTATATTGAAGAATCAAATATTGATCTGACTTGTGTCATTGGAAAGAAGATTCATAGGGATACCACAAGACCGAATTAAAATTTAGACCTTGGAAATCCTAAATTACAGAGATAAAACAATTGCAATGTTGAGCTCTAAAAAAGCAAGAAAAAGGTGTGTATTTTTTAAATTTTGTCATAAATTTTGTTTGAAAAATCAGTTTGAAGTGATTCAAAGGGCATATTGAAGCATAGATATAAGTATTTGGTTCTAAAATGCCTCCAAAACAAAATAATTCTACACCCATTAATCCCTCAAAAAGCTCTACTATGACGCATGAATAGGAAGAATTGTGGCATGATTTATCAAAATTACACAGCCAAGTGCAACAAATTTCACTCTCACAAAGAGAAAGAAAAGATGACATGGATGATTTAAAAGAATACATGGAAGGTTTGAAAGCAGATATGGAAGGTTTGAAGGAAAGTTTGACAAATTTGTTGCAAGAAAGGTTTCTCGGTGGTGACAAGGTAATCCATGAAAATCATGATGAGGACAAAAGGAATATGAATTGTGATTTTAGAGACTCCAATGTGGGATTTAAGAACCACCTCATTTGAAAGATAGATATGAGGAAGTTTGATGGAACGGATCCAGTAACATGGATACTACATATGGAAAAATATTTTGATCTAAATGTTGTGCAACACACACAAAAGGTATGCATTGCATCTTTATATTTAGAACCCAATCAATTCGTATGGTATTGATGGCTTTGTTCTCGTAAACCAATTGCCACTTGGTCACTTTTTACGGAGCAAATGATAGAAAATTATGAGGAAACAAAGAGAAACACCTTCTTTATCCAATTGATAAATCTAAAAAAAGGGGTTCAATGGTAGAGCACATTGAGGACTTTGAAAAAATGAATATTAGGGTAATTGATATTCCAAAGGAGCATAGGATTGATGCATTCATATGTAATTCAAAGGATAACATCCAACATGAGGTTCTCCTTTGGGAACCCAATTCATTGGAGAAAGCATTTAGGGTGGCAAGAAAATTTGAAAGAAAAATTATGGCAACAAGGAATTCTACCACTCACAACTATAAGCATGGAAGTGTTGCTACTCCTAGCCTTCCACAACCGACAAGGTTGACACCACAACAACTGGAGTAAAAAAGAGAAAAATGGCTTTGTTATAGTTGTGATAGAAAATACACTAAAGGTCATAAGTGTGTTGAAAAGAGATTTTTCTACATAGATTGTGAAGAGGAGGAAGAAAAGGAACAAGAAACGTCAAAAGAGGAGGATATATACCAGGAACCAACCCAAGAGAAAGAAGAAATGAATCTGACCATATATTACAATGCATTGGAAGGAAATACCAATCCTCAAACTCTCAAGATAGAAGGATATATCAAGAAGAAAAAGGTAATAGTGTTGATTGATCAAGTAGTACTCATAATTTTATTCATTGTAATATAGCCAAAGAATTGAATTGCTTCCTATATCCAGCACTGTAGTGTCAAGTGATGGTTGCAAATGGAGGACTATAAATTGCTCTGGAAAGTGCCATAATATCAAGCTAACCATGGGGGAATATGTATTGAAAATTTCAATTCTTTCCATTCCAATGGGTAGTGTTGATGTTGTACTAGGAGTCCAATGGTCACAATCTTTGGGGACAATAGCTTTTAATTTTCAAGAACTTTTCTTGAAATTTTTTGGGAAGGAAAGGAAGTTGAATTAAGGGGTATTGTAGGGAAACCAGGAAATATAATCAACTCTAATGTCATGAAAAATATTTTGAATAAACAACAACAAGGCATAATTACACAATTATGCTCACTAGAGGTTCAAACATCAAAATCAGCTATTTCTCCATATCTTGAAAAAGCCTTGGACAATCATTCTAAGGTATTTGAAACTCCTGAAGGCCTCCCACCTATCTGTGATCATGATCATGCTATTCATTTAATCCTAGGAAGTGTTCCTCCAAACATTAGACTTTATAGATATTACTATGCCCAAAAGAGTGAAATTGAACGTATGGTTGCAAAAATGCTAGAGGTTGGTATAATTCAACCTATTCAAAGTTATTTCTCTGCTCCAATAGTATTGATGCATAATAAGGATGGATCATGGTGTATGTGTCTAGATTATAGTGAGCTCAACAAGCTCACTATTAAAGACAAATTTCCCATTCCTGCCATTGATGAATTGTTGGATAAATTACATGGAGCAATTTACTTCACCGAGATGGATATTCAATCAGGATATCATCAAATTAGAATGAATACTAATGGCATTCCAAAAAAAACATTTCGAACTCATCCGAGTCATTATGAATTTTTGGTCATGCCTTTTGGACTTACTAATGCACCTTCGACATTTAAAGGTTTGATGAATTCGATTTTCAAACCATTCCTTAGAAAACTTGTGTTAGTATTTTTTGATGATATACTAATCTACAACAAGTCTTGGAAGGATCATGTTCGACATGTTGACAGGGTGCTCAAATTATTAGAGGAGAAACAATTATATGCAAAAACCTCCAAATGTTTCTTTGGAGTACATGGGGTGGAATATATTTGGGTCATATTGTATCTCATCAGGGTGTTAAGGTAGACCCTAACAAAATCAAATCCATTAAGAAATGGAAAATCCCCACAACCATAAAGCATCTTCAAGGATTTATCTGGTTGACATGGTATTATCACAATTTTGTTAAGAATTATAGGAGAATAACCACCACCTCTAGCAACACTACTCAAGAAAGATGCATTTTCTTGGACTCCATAAGAGATTAAGGCCTTTGAACACATTAAAGAGTAAATGGGCCAAGCACCATTCTTAACTATTCTTGTCTTCACAAAAACATTTATTGTGGAATTTGATGCCGCAGGAAATGGAATTGGTGTAGTTTTAATGCAAGAAGGAAGACCCATTGCTTTTGAAAAACATATAATCAAACGAAAGTACTTACACAAACCTATTTATGAGAAGGAAATGTTGGCAATACTACATGCACTAAAGAAATGGAGACCTTACCTAATGGGAAGACACTTCAAGGTAAAACTGGATCATGGTCGTCTTAAATATTTTTTGGAACAAAGAGTATCTTCAGAAGAGAAACAAAAATGGGTCACAAATATGTTGGGTTATCACTTTGAAATCATCTAAAAAAACGAAGAAAAATGTTGTTACAAATGCACTGTCAAGAAATAATGAGGGTGTGGAAGCATTGTTTTGTGGCATTTTTATTATCTAACTTGATTGGATAATCAAAGCAAGGGATGAATGGAAGAATGGTGAAGAGGTGTGGACACTCATTCAAAAGTTGGAGCAAGATCCTAGTACATCTAATACATTTAGCTGGAAAATTGATTTAGTGTGGTACAAATACCGCTTATATATTTGTAAGAATTTCCAACTCAAGAAAAATATTCTTTTGGAATTGCACGCCTCCCCCTTAGGAGGGAACTTAGGATTTTTGAAAACTTACCATAGGGTCAAGAAGGAATTTTTTTGGGATGGCCTTAAATCTAATATTCAGAATTTTATGGTAGAATGTTTGGTTTTCCAACAAAATAAAGTTGAGACAATTAAGACTCTGGGTCTGTTACAACCTTTATCCATTCCAAGTTAGCGTTGGAAGGAGGTCTCAATGGATTTTATCACAAGTTTACCCAAGTCTGAAGGAAAGAGTTTCATCATGGTGGCAGTTGATAGACTTACCAAGTATGCACACTTTTGTGCAGTATCTCATCCTTTTAAAGCTAGTACAGTTGCTACTGCATTTATGGAAAAAAATCAAAAGCTACATGGAAACCCAAACATTATTGTAAGTGACAGACATCCCATTTTCACTGGAAATTTTTGGATGGAAATATTTTCTTGTCTTGGTACTCAACTAGCTCATATCTCATCTTGTCATCCTCAATATCATGGGAAAACTAATATAGTGAACAATTTGGAAGGATATCCTCATTGTTGTGTATCAGATAAACAAACACAATTGGTTAAGTGGTTACCTCTAGTTGAATGGTGGTATAACACTTCCTTCCATACTATAGCAAAAATCACCCCATTTATGGCACTTTATGGATATCATCCATCATCCATCACATCATCTTTAAGATAAAATTCTAAGGTTCGAGCAGTGGAAGATCACATTGAGAATCAACAAAAAGTTCTCCAACTCTTAAAGGATAACCTCACTCTAGCATAGAATCGAATGAAACAATAAGCAGATTAGCATCGTAGTGAAATAAGTTTTGATGTAAGCGCCGAGTATTTTTACAACTAAAACCATACAAACAAATTTCCCTCAAACAAGGTAAGAAGGATAATAAATTATCACCCAAGTACTAGAGTCATTACAAGGTGTTGCAAAATATTAGTAATATGGCATAAAATTTGGAGTTGCCTGCATCTTCTCAAGTACACCCAGTTTTCCATGTTTCAAGCTTAAAGAAGGTTATTGGTTGCAACCTCCTAGTTCAAAAAGTGTTTCCAGAACTGGACGAAGAAGGAAAAATCATATTTGAGCCTGAAGCAATCACGGAAACAAGAACCCGACAGTTATGGAATTGATTAATTTCATAATATCTCATTAAGTGGAAGAACTTACTTGCTGAAGATTCCACATGGGAGGATGATAATTTTATACAAAATCTTCTAGAACAACTCAAGCATTGAGGACAACAGTTTTTTGAAGGATAGGGGCATGTTAGGTCCCTATAATACTAGTCTATTCCCCTTATTGTTATTAGTGTAGGCCCATATTCTTATTTTTGTGCCCGTGTATCCCCCATGTTGTTATTATTGTGCCCCATAGAAGCCCACTATTGTTATTGTTGTGCCCTTAAATCACTATTGTTATGTAGGCTCTGATTATTGTTGATTTTTGTAGCTTGGGAGGTACTCTAAGCCCTAGGGTTCAGGGTTTGGAGGGAAAAGTGCCACAAGAGTCACCTGTAGGGTTGGAACCCAAGTATGGTGTTTTGCACCAAATCATGTTTTGGGCATTTCTCAGAGCACATTTCTACATGTGATGGCATGAGACGATAAAGGGCAGAAAGGGGAATCCAACTCTTAAATAATTGTCGAATTCTCAGTTGTAGAAGTGGAGATATGAATTTTTGAAGATATTTTTGGGGTTGACACCATAAGTGTCAAGGTCGACCCAAGGTTATGTTAGGCTCATGACAGCTGAACAGCCCCTAAAATGTGACATTTTGAAGCCCTCTTTATGTGTATATATAGAGGTGTATTGGGAGGCTATTACTCATCCATTGGTGCAACAAAACACAAGAAGAAAGCTCATTTAGGAGGAGGCTCATCTGATCTAGTTGCAGCAAGAAGAGATAGTCTTGTATGGGAAAAGTGGATTGTTTTAGGGTCTGTTTCAGGGTGAAGAAGGGCCCATTCCCCTTTCTGGAAGAGATACAGACATAGGACAATTTTGAGGGCACTTTGAAGATGTCCAGACCCATGGAAAGGCAGTCACACCCCTACACAATCTTGTTGTAAGGTGTCACAAAAAATTACAAGCAGACCAAGCAGTAGACAAGGGCTAGGGAAGCCTAGAACTGAAGCATCGACTCTTATCCCCTCAAGGAAGGGTAGCCACACCTCTTGGGAGTGTTTTTTGGCACAAAAATAAGGTTGGTTAAGGGTTGTTGTGTGCCCTAACTAGACCTAGTTTGTTGCAAACAAACAAACCTCAAAAATATGAGCTAGTACATGCTTATTGGAGCAGGGTTTGGTGTTTGTTGGGTCAAGAAAGTGAATAGTTTGGATCAGATTTGTTGCATCTTGTTGGTGTCATGTGGAGGACCTTCCGTGGCGGTGAAGATTCCATCCTAGGAGTGGAACCGATAGTGTAGTATTGGGTGCCATTGATCTAGTAGAGGGCATTGTGTTGGCTATGCAAAGTATCCCTAGACAAGTTATATTGAAGTGACAAAGAGGAGCTGAAGGTTGGGTGAAGTTTGATGCTGAAGTGTAGCACCTTGATGGACTAAGGTGATTGTTAGCCTGGAAATTTGGAGCTTGGCAATCATCCTACTGAAAGAGTAGATTGGATCAGCTCATGTACATGCTATAGAAGTGACTTACAGCAGTGTTAGGTGGCAGCTCTCCTGGAGGCTCGTTGTGTTGTCCTTTGAAGGACTAAGGGGTAGCCAGTGAGCAGTACAAAAGTGAAGGACTGCAAGACAAGATATGACATAGAGTCTACGTAATGAAGTTTGTCATTATATCTTGTATACGATAGGATGTTGTATTATTCAGATTTGGTTTAATATAACGAAGATTTTGTTGTACATTATTGTGCAATATTTGTTAAAAATTGTGTATACTTTTTTACATGTGATTTACTGCTTTATATTTTCCATTGTGAAAAGTAATTATTGTTGAGATTCTTGCTTTGTTAGCATCAAAGATTCTAATATTCTAACCTAGACCCAAGATCGTGGAAATTCAACATGGTATCAGAGCATGTCTAAGCTATTTTGGAAGTCAGTGAATCAGAGTTGTGCACAGCGAAGTACATCGTGAGAGGGAGTTGGTCACATTGTAAGTGAAGGGCTCACTACAATGTCGAAGTTGCAGGAAAGTCTTCGGTATGAGGACAGTTTGGAGGGGTTGTCCTAATATACTCCTTGGAAGGAAAGGATCAAGTTGGTTTTGCGGGTCAACAAGATCAGGGAGTTTTCTGAGGAATAGATCAAGAAGCCAACCGACCATAAGGAGCTAGAAATATATGAATATTTGGATGAAAAGGGTGAGATTTATCATCATAGATGGTGTGAAGGATGCCCTCATACCTCATTTGTCTAGGAAGAATAATGCACATGCAATGTGGATGGCTCTTTGAATTTGTTGCAGAATAAGAATGAGAATCGGGTACTGGTATTGGAAGATAAGTTGAAGTCCACCAAGATAATAAAGGGTGAAAGCGTGACCTCGTATCTAACGAGATTGTCTCAGGTCAAAGATGAGTTCGCTGCCATCAGTGACTATCTTAGATTGAGATATGGTAAGGATTTCCTTGAAAGGGTTCACCAAGGAATGGAAGCCCTTCATCGAAGGAATCATTGTGAGAGAAAAGCTACCAGACTGGGATAGGTTTTGGGATGACTTCATTCAAGAAGATTTGTGAGATGAGGATCTTCATCCAAAGAAGAAGTCTTTTGATGATGACTTGGCACTTGCAGCGCAAATGAAGGGTAAGAAAAATAAGGACTTGAGTAAAGTCAAGTGTTTCAACTGTGGCGAGATAGGTCATTATTCATCTATATTTCCAATGAAGAAGAAGGGAGATGATTAGAAGAGGAAAGGAAAGCAAGTCATTGATGTTTCCACTTCAACTAAGATAGATGATCTCACCATGACATTGGAAAAGGAAGACTTTGCTATGAGTTCTCATTTCTCGTAGGGTACTATCAATGAGGATGGATGGTGATGAGGCTCATCAATAGGTAAATTATATGCATCTTAATGCCACTCTCCAGCTTATTAAAATCAACTTTTCTCACATTTCTTTACATGTTTTATTATATTTTGCTTAGTGAGTAGGGTAAAGTTGAGATGTTATGTCATATAGCCTAATATGTATTAAATGCAAGAATTGGAGTAATTTTGGGCTAATTTAAGTGTAGGAACTCGAAGTGGACAAGAAAGAGGAATTTTAGAAGATTTGGTATCCCTCCTTAACTCCTCAATCATTCGAAGATTCCTCCACCAGATCTCATCAGCTCAAAGTTACAAACAACGAAGCCAACCAAGTTCATTGCCATCCAAGCCAATGACAGTGAAGACAAGTCATTCTCGAGTTTGGGAGCCAAGTCTCCCTAATTTTTAAGAAGTTGTTGGTAGCTTCAATTTGTATAAATAAGAAGGCCAAGGGCCTCATTAGGATTCGACTTTTTATTGTAGCCAAGAGGCAATTTCAAGCTAAGATATTGTGACTGTTATTCTTATGTTATTTTTGACATTTTGATGATAATGAAAAGGTTTTCCTTGATCCAGCACTGAGTTGACTTAGAGGGTTGAAGCTCTTGGGTTAGGGCCCAACCCTAGCAGCAAAGGTTCCTCTTTTTGTACATGTATTCTTAGATTAGAATCATAGTTAGCTACTGAAGTTATTTTTGCTTTGTTAATTTACAAGTATTTGAATGATTGTTTAGTTTTGCTTCCATTAATTGAAGAAGTAGATCAGTGGTACAGTAGTGAAAGAAAATACTTCAGAAAATCTTGTGGCAGTGGCCTCTTCCTCATCTCCCTCATGGGATCATGGTTTGAGGGCCCCACTCTCACAGCCCCAAAAACATATTTATCTTTTGATCATTGCATAGCTTAGGATTTCTTGTTGAGTAGATCACTATTCATAATTTCTTAGAAGCACTTGCAATTTTCATTTTGGTTTCTTGAGTTTGTTGTAGTCTAGAAGTCTTTCATTTCATAGATTTAGTCATTAGCCATCAATAAAACAGTTTTCTCAAATTCAACTCATATTTTCCATATTTACATAAAGTTGTGCATGAATGAAGAAAAGAATATGTGTTGTTGCAGGAGTTGTTGATCTGCAGGGAGAAACTCATTCCACTAGCCTTATCTAAGTCTTCTCCACCTATTGCCAAAGCCTACCAACCACTAATTCAGATTTTTGTTTTGTAGCCACTGTGGAAAGCCACCTTGAGAAAATCCAACCATCCTGAAGAGTTGGGATGATCCTTGGGTAGTGTTCACCTCCCCCATACCTCATTCCACCATCAGACATCTTCCCAGCACTTCATTTCACCTTCCTACCTTCCTATAACCTTTAGCAAGTTTCTTGTAGTAAACCAGGACATCTTGTAGTAACTATAGGAAACCCTGTAGCAGCCTGTTTTGGACTGTTTTGGGCAGAAATGATGATTTGAGCCTAGGGTAGGCCCTCAAATTGACTTCCATACCCCTCAATGCCATTTTGGACCAGATTTTCCATGCCTTCCTCCCCTACAAAAGATCAGCTTGTTTAGCTTAGAATTTACATTTCTAAATGGAAAATCAAAATACTCTTTTCTGTAGTATTTAGCTAGTGCATGCATACACCCGTCATAGCAGTGTTAGGATAATTTCCATGCCTACTTAGTCTAGATAACTAGATGATAGTATGCAAGGTTAATTAGGTCTCTTTTGCAAGTAATGTGTGTTAATTCTTAGCTAGGTCATTTCATGTCATTTCATAGCACTTCCCATTCAACACTTTCATTTTCCTAAAATAGGCAAGAATTTATTTTCTACATTAAAGATACATTTACATTAACTGTCAGTAGTGAACCTCCTTCTAGTCAATAGAAGACTGGTTTGAAAAACCCTAGTGGCTTATCACCCGAGTTGAAAAGTGACAAGACTAGACTGTTGCATCTATTGTGCATATAGCACTGTCACCTCCAAGTTTGTACGAACCCTGAGTTGATAAAGTAAAGTTGGTCACCCTAAGAGTTGCAGCATCCTTGCTGCAATACTGGGGCTCATCAGATGGTACGTGGAAAATGGTGCGACGAAGCATATGACAAGGTTACAATATTTTTTTGAGACTCTAGCTGAATGGGACCCAAAGTTGCACATGAAGTTGGGCAAAAAGAGTCAGTTTGAGATATGAGGATTAGGTACTATGCATTCAGAATGGAGACAAGACGTGTGATGTGGGTCTAGGATGTACTATTTGTACCAAGACTCAGATATAGTTTGGTTATTGTCTCGATTATTGACAGGAAGGGGTTTGAGGTCTTGTTCTAAAATGGGAAAGTAAGGCTCAAGCCTAGAGGCTCTAGCTCTACTGGTATCGTACTTGGAGTTAGAGAGAATGGTCTATATAGGCTGAGAAGTAGGTGGAATGCATGCAGGTTCCAGAGAAGAAGGTGCAGATTTTAGAGGAGTAGGTACAGGTTACTGTTAGGATTCCAAGAAAATATCCTAGGTTGTAGCTCGGAGATGCCTGGTAACATATAAATTCAACTATTGTTGCAGGGTTACTGGAGGGAATGATGGTTTTGTTCAAGCCAGATAACCACTTCTACTTTGTTTCACTCCAGACATGCGTGAACACCCCCAGACTACGAGGCTTTAGACCACCAATGCTCACAGTTTTAGATATTAAATGAGTATGGAGAATACTAATCACACCAGCAAATGCACAAGACCATGTGATGGCCAGCTGCAACTAGTAAAGAAGCCTGTAAATCTAACCTACTAATGCAAATACAAGATGACAACTCTCCTGCATTAGATGGAAAGAAACCTGAGCAACTGACTCAGTGATACATTCAGGATCCTAACACAGAGATAAGATGACATTTATCTAGTGTTAAACCTCAAAAGACCAAGAACACAGCATATCAGGCAAAGCTTGGAACAGAGGAAAATGGACAGTGAGCAGTTAACAGCAAAAGAAACTTGTTTTAGCTTAAAATGAAGATGAGACACTGCAAGTGACAAAATATCCACAATCTCCAAAAGTTGAACCTTACATCAAATGCCAACGTTGATCACATCTTGTTTCTGGATATTTATAGATTTACATTACAAGGGCACTTGGCCGCTTAGGTATGGAGGTGTCATAATTGACCACCAACCGCATTTAACTACCTGAGGGAGTCTCTAAATGCACTTGCTTGCTTTAGTGAATGAATCCAATTTGTTCAGGTGTTGTGCTATCCCTTTAGACAGTTGGAATGCTCGTACCAATGGAGTCCATGACTGATAAATTCAGTTACAGGGTCGTGCTTGTCCTTTTCTCCCTTCGGCCATGCTTGCAGTTAAATATGGTTGTTGGGGACTAACAGTGAGTGGTACTAGCAGGCTAGTTATCTCCCTCTTCGGGCAAACAAAATGGTCGGAGGACATGGAATGTGTGGGAAAACGGACAATTGGGATGAGAAGGAAGGATGGCCATCAGATCGGGAGAATGGATGGCAAAGATGGCTTGGTGGAGGCTATAGGCCAAGGTGGGAGCGGGATGAATTGGGGCCGTTAGATCTTCAGCGGACAGATCGAATGGTCATTAGGAAGTGAAATTGCACGATCGTTATTGGGCGGGTGGATTTATCGGGCGGTAAATGGTATTCATCGCATCGCTTTCGAGCCCTAAGCGTTAAAAGCATGAGGTCGCGCAATTCCATTCAGCGATCGACACGTAGCGGCAAATGAGAGAGAAAAACTGCTCTCATCGCGTGCTATCTTTCGATCAGGTTGCTGGCGCGATGAGAGCAAAAACCGTCATATCTTAGTGGAGGTGATCTGATGGTGAGAAATGATCGAGTGGGTTACTTTATCGGATGTGATGGGAGTCGTTAGATCGGCGGGGTGATCAACGATGGGAATGAAGCGCAATGAGTTTTGAAAGTGTGGGGTCATATGGGTGAGATTTTATGGCGGGTTTGTGGTTTTTCGCTCGGGTTTTAGGCCAAAAGGGGCTTTTTTGGGTTTCGAAAGGCTTATTCAGGCAATGAGGAGGGTTTAGAGAAGAACGAGATGAAGAAAGGAAACAACGACCAAATGTGAGCCTCCCTTTGAATGTAACCCGTCAGACAATGATCCTTTTTGTCTTTAGAGAATTAGCATTACATAGCAGAGCTAACACTCTGGCTCATTCTAAGGATGAAATCCTCCCTGTGAGGTTTCAAGAACTTTAGACCACTGCCTTTCATACAAAAACTAGATCAACAATAATTCCTAGTGTTCCATTGGGTATGGAGTCTAATCAAGCCTACACTAAAACTTGTAAAAAGAACATATTTACAATGTTGAGACCTGAAGGCCTTAAACAACATAAATTTTTTAAAACCGCCCATTAACTGGGCCATCAAAAACTATTTCTCCTTCCACACTTTGCAGTATGAAAGTGTTGTTCCCCTGGATCTGAGAAATGACAAAGGCTCTAGTCCACAGAGCATCGAACTTCCCATGATTGCCTTTCTTTTCCTTAAGTGCATCCCATTTGAGCACCCAGTCTCCAACTTGAAAATTGTCCATCTTTGCCTTTCTATTAAAGGCCTCCTTGATTCTCTTTTTATGTGCTGCAGACTTTTCAATCAGCTGATCCCTGATCTGGTGCACTTCTGCCAAGTCACTAATCCTCTTTTCCATGTCATCTTCCTCATTCTGCTCTTCCTGCAAGAACTTCGCTACATGGAGGGTCAACTAGATTGGGAATACGGCATCAGTGCCATATGCCAGCTTGAATGGAGAATTCCCTGTGGATTTCTTGGTGGTTACCCTGTCAGCCCACAAGGCGTACTTCAGCTTGGAATCCTATTTCTTTTTTTTGTCTTCCGGCAGCTTTTTCATTATCCTTATCAAGCTCTTATTGGATGATTCTGCTAGGCCATTACCTTGGGGGTAATATGAGGTGGAATAAACTAGTTTAATGCCCATTGAGTCACACATTTCCACCAACTCTTTTGCCCTGAAGGCTATTGCATTGTCTGTAACTAATTTGTGTGGGCAGCCAAACCTGGTGAAAATGTTTTCTATCAAGAACCTTATGACCACATTGTGATCATATTTCCTAGTAGGTATGGCTTCAATCCATTTAGTGAAGTAGTCAGTGGCTACTAATATCCATCTGTGTTGGCCACTGGAATGTGGATTTATTTCTCCTATGAAATCCAAGCCCCACTGCTAGAAAGGACCACTAGTATGTATTGGCTTCAAGGGCAAAGACTTCAATTGTTGTTTTCCTTCAAACATCTAGCACCTGTCACAAGCTTTTACAAATGAAAAGACATTAGAAAACAGTGTGGGCCAATAATACCTAGCTCTGAGGATCTTATGGGCTGTGGTTTTCCAATAGTGATGTCCTCCATAGATGTTGGAATGGAACTGATGCATGACCTCCATAGATTGTTCTTTGTCTAGACATCTTAGAAGGATTCCAGATGGATACCTCCAGTAGCGCAGGTTTTCATGAATGCAATACTTGGATGCTCTGAGCTTAATAGTTCTGGCTTGGCTTGAACTTAGGCCTGGAGGAACTTCTAGCTTCAGCAAAAATTGAACTATTGTAGAATACCATTCACAAGAAGCTAAATTTTCAGCCAATAGCTGGTTCTGCCTTGGTTCAATTGTTTCTTCCCCTGTTTGTATGTCATCTGAGTTAGTGCCTATCCAATCCATGTCCAACGTTCTGCAATTTTCTTCAACCATTAGCTTGGCAAGGCCCTGACCTCTGACCAGCTTGGTTGGCTTTAATTCTATGTTGAATTCAATAAGCTTTGCAATCCATTTAGCCCTTCTTCCATCAACATTTCGCTGCGTTAGGACATCCTTTACTGAAGCAGAGGGCACATATGCAATTACCTTGGAATGCAAAATGTAGATTCTAAAAGCTTTCAAAGATTTGATAAGAGCATAAGCCTATTTTTCAATGATATCATACCTTAGTTCAGCATCCCTTAATGTTTTGTTGAAGAATGCCACTGGATGCTCTGAACCTTCATCATCTTTCTGCAACAAGACTACTGCAAGGGTGTCACCTGAAACAAATGAGAAGATATGGAACTCCTTGCTGTAGTCTGGGCTGGTCAATGTGGGAGCTTCCATAGTAGCTCTTTTGATAGCTTCAAAAGAGCTTCTTGCTGCATTAGTCCATTTGATCTCTGATCCCTTTTTCAGCATGGAGGTCATGTGTTTTACCAATTCTGCAAAATTATGAATAAACCTCCTTACAAAATTTATTTTGCCCAGAAAGGATTGGATGTCCTTTTTTTATATTGGGACAGAGAAGGTCTATATGGCTTTCACTCTTTCTGGATCAATTTTGACACTTGCAGCAGAAACAATGTGTCCTAACAGCTTGCCCTCTTCTAAAGCAAATTGTGACTTCTTAGGATTCACTGATATCCCAAACCTTCTGCACTTCAAAAACACTTTCTTCAAATGTTGCAAATGATCTTGATGGCTACTAGAGTATATTGTTATATCATCTAGGTAGACAAGGACAAACTTGTCCTTCTCTCCTACAAATGCTATGTCCATAGCTCTCTGAAAGGTAGCTCCAACGTTCATCAGTCCAAAGGGCATCTTAGAGTACATGAATGTGCCCCAAGGAGTGGTGAAAGCAGTCTTTTCTTGATCATCTGGATGTACAGAAACCTGGTTATACCCTGAAAATCCATCCAAGAATGACATCACTTTGGCTCCCGAGACTTTTTGTAGCAAATGCTCCATCTTTGGCAAGGGATAGTTGTCCTTCTTAGAGCATTTGTTCAGGTTTCTGAAATCAACACACAGTCTGATTTCTCCACTTTTCTTCCTCACCACTACCAAGTTGGCTACCCACTTTGGATACCTCAGAGGAACTATGATTTTGGCAGCCAATAACTTCTTGATTTCTTTTTCAATCAGAGGGAGCAGCAAAGGATTAATGGGTCTCAGTTTCTGCTTGAAGGGAATGGTGTCTTTCTCCAATGGGATCTTATGCTGGATGATATTTTTGTCATACATTTTAAGGTCATTGTATTCCCAGGCAAAGACATCAGCAAATTGTTTCATTAAGGTGCAGTACTCAGACCTTTGGCTGTAGTAGACAAATTGGTGGATAGATTTATATACTTTGGATGATCTGGACTACCTATGTTATGCCTATGGACTGTAGACTAATCTTCTTTTTGGGAAATCTTATGAGTCACATCATTTTGGTCAAACAGCTTCTCTAAAGGCACTAGTCCTTTAGGTATATGATTGCTAGGCAACTGTACAATGCTATCTTGGAAAATTCTGTTCTTTAGCTGGGGTTGGGGACTTTCCTCCAAGGTTTCATTCTCTTGATCAATTTGTATTTCAGAGAATTCATCAATGACTTGCAGAAACCTATTTACTTCATCATCATCCTCAAAGACTTTCCAATGTTGGACATTATCGGGCAAGGATGGTCTATACTTTATTTGGACTTCATAAGCCAATCTTGGGGGCATAGGAGGGATGAACATGCTAGTAGACACAGCAAGGGAATCAGCAAGCTAATTTTTTACTCTAGGAATATATGAGATACAAAAACTATCAAAAGCATCTTTGAGTCTCCATACCTCATCTTTGTACGCTTTCAGCCTTGGGTGCCTTGCTAGGAAAGTTTTCTTCACTTGCTGAATGATGAGATCAGCATCTCCAAACACCTTTATGTCTCTGATTCCCAAGTCTTTGGCAGCATTTAAGCCCAATATCAGAGCCTCATACTCTGCTATGTTGTTGGTGACCTAGAAAGTCAGTTTGAAAGACAGATGTGTGCTTTCTTGTTTTGGAGACACCAGCACCACTCCTGCTCCTGCAGTTTCCCTTGAACAGGCCCCATCAAAGAACATGGGCCCCTTCCTCTTCCATGGCCAGGCATAATGTTTTCTTGAGCTGCACCAGGGCCTTATGGGATTCTTCAATTTCGAGAATACATGCCCCGAAATCAGTGTCCACAGTGTAAATGGGATGATTAGTAGGATTCTTCTCATCACTGATAATATAGGCCAGCTGGGCTTCCCTGTATAGTCTTCTGCTTTCTCCTCCAAAAACTGGGACAGTGGCATAAGATAAGTCATTTTTCAATGTCCCACCCAACCGCTTAATCCACCCTCTAGAAAGTAGCATACCAAACTTAGGGGGGACATCTGCTACCACAATTTCCATCATCATGCTCTTCATGGGCAGCTGAGTTAGGGTGATAGCTAAGTCTTTGATTAACCCCAGACATTTCACCTTCCTTGAATCAAAGGAGAACAATTCATGATAAGGTCGGGTAATGTCAAGGCCTAACTCTTCCATGACAGCTTTGGGCATCATATTGTGGCTGGCACCCATGTCCAGCAGACAGTTGTGGAGGATTTTGTCATGGATGATCAAGGAGACATAAAATGATGGAGAGTTGTCATCAGCAGGTTCAGTCATTGGGCTAAGCACAACTGTAGGTTTATCATCTTGTAAATTGACATAGTCGTTGGAGGCTTGTGTGGCTTTCAGCTCGAGGGCATCAAGGATGGGCTTTCTAAAGGCCTCATTTTTTACAAGTTCCATGAGAGGTATAAATATTTTCAACCTCTGGACTTCTGATTCAAAACTGAAAGGGGAAGGGGACTTGTCAGGACTTCTTACCTCTTGAGCTGGTGCCTTGAGGATGATGGGATCAGCTGTTGGTCTTTTCTATTTGCTGACCTGTGTCTCTGTGGGGACAACAGCTCTTTGGGCAGGAGTCTCTTTGACATTACTTGTTCTTGACCTTAAGTTATATCTTTGTTGGTCTTCAGTCTGTAGAACAGTTTCTCTGTCCCACTCCTGACTAGTCTGGTCCCTGAGTAATGACTCTTCGTAGGCGGCTAATGTCAAAAAGGCGGTGCTGCCTTTATCTTCCATTCAGTGAATCTTGTCCTCTTCATCGAACTTCTCCTCCTCCATGACTACGTTCTGGAAAGGACCCTTAACCCTTTGCTCTTCACTGGTATTTTTACCCCTCTGAATAATCTGTAATTGTTCATTTGCTCTTCTGAATGGATTTGGATTTCTAGGAGCAAATGTGTTAGGAAGCCTTGCTTTCCCATAACTATGCTCAACCTTCAGTTTGGATATTTCAGCAGCCAATGACTCTATCATTTTAGTCATTTTGTCTATCTTAGGTTTTGAAGATGAAGAAGAAGAGGAAGACTCACCCCTCTGCCTCCTTCTATCAACATGTGCTTTGAGTTTCTCTGCAGCCATGATATTGGATTCCACCTCCAAGGCTACATCTTGCATTTCAGCTAGGGATGCACATCTTCTTTCTCTTAATAGCAGGCAGAAATCAGAATCAATGGCATTGGCATAGGTAAGTTTGGCAGAGGTGGGTGTAGGCTTCACTTCAGCTGGTATCTTTCTATACATACGATTGAATCTTTTATTGAAATCAGACAATGACTCCCCATTTTCCCTTTTCAGGTTGCCAAACTTAGTATGGTAATATAGCAGGTCTTTCTTATCTCCCCAATGCTTTAAAAACACATCATCTAATGCTTTGATGTCTACTATAGACCTAGGGGTCAGCTCTCTAAACCACTTCCTAGCCTCCCCATCAAGGCTTTGGACAAATACCCTCATCCACATATCATCTTCACTGATATCTAGGTTATCAGCATAGCTATAAAAAGACTCAAAGTGTTCTTCAGTTGTTACTCCCTATGTACCAGTGAACTTAGGCATGTATTTCTGGTATTCTCCTGCAGGCATGGCATTCAAAGGAATAGGTAGAACCAAGGGTCCATACCTAGCAGCTATGATTCTTTCCATTTTGGTAGGTGCTTGTGGGCCTACCATGACAGGGGTAGATGGAAAAGTATTGGCAATTTGAAAGGTAGGGAGTTGAGAAATGACTGACCGGGCTAAAGGAATATGATGGACTAGAAGGGAGGTTTTCTTTGGACTGAGATCTAAAGGGGAACTTATTGAACAAGGAGCTTTATGAATCTCTGAGAATATTTCTTCACTGATAATGCTAGGCTCTATATTTTCAACATGTGCATGCTCAGCTACAAGCCTTTCTTGCAGAGATACATAAGATTGTTTAGGCTTACCTGATCCTGATGCTCCTTTTTGTGATGTCTTTCTTTGCTTGACTATCTTCTCAGGGTCAAGCACTGGGTCAGCTAGTGATTTCTGAGGATTTCTTCGAGTATGTCTCACAAACTGAGCCAGAACTGTGATGTGGAGTCGCCAAAAGGTTGGTCCTCCAGTAGAGTCGCCAGATAGATGATTACAACTAGGAATGTGTCCAGACTTTGTCTATCATCAAAGCTGGATCTGTGTCGATCTTCCAGGGAAGCTGAGTTTCAATCTCCTCTCCCTAGAAATGGCGCTAATTATGATAGGATTCCAAGAAACTCTCCTAGGTTGTAGCTCGGAGATGCCTGGTAACATATAAATTCAACTATTGTTTCAGGTTTAATGGAAGGAATGATGGTTTGGTTCAATCCAGATAACCACTTCTACTTTGTTTCACTCCAGACATGCGTGAACACCCCCAGACTACAAGGCTTTAGACCACCAATGCTCACAGTTTTAGATATTAAATGAGTATGGAGAATACTAATCACACCAGCAAATGCACAAGACCATGTGATGGCTAGCTGCAACTAGTAAAGAAGCCTGTAAATCTAACCTACTAATGCAAATACAAGATGACAACTCTCCTGCATTAGATGGAAAGAAACCTGAGCAACTGACTCAGTGATACATTTAGGATCCTAACACAGAGATAAGATGACATTTATCTAGTGTTAAACCTCAAAAGACCAAGAACACAGCATATCAGGCAAAGCTTGGAACAGAGGAAAATGGACAGTGAGCAATTAACAGCAAAAGAAACTTGTTTTAGCTGAAAATGAAGATGAGACGCTGCAAGTGACAAAATATCCACAATCTCCAAAAGTTGAACCTTAAATCAAATGCCAACGTTGATCACATCTTGTTTCTGGATATTTATAGATTTACATTACAAGGGCACTTGGCCGCTTAGGTATGGAGGTGTCATAATTGACCACCAACCGCATTTAACTACCTGAGGGAGTCTCTAAATGCACTTGCTTGCTTTAGTGAATGAATCCAATTTGTTCAGGTGTTGTGCTATCCCTTTAGACAGTTGGAATGCTCGTACCAATGGAGTCCATGACTGATAAATTCAGTTACAGGGTCGTGCTTGTCCTTTTCTCCCTTCGGCCATGCTTGCAGTTAAATATGGTTGTTGGGGACTAACAGTGAGTGGTACTAGCAGGCTAGTTATCTCCCTCTTCGGGCAAACAAAATGGTCGGAGGACATGGAATGTGTGGAAAAACGGACAATTGGGATGAGAAGGAAGGATGGCCATCAGATCGGGAGAATGGATGGCAGAGATGGCTTGGTGGAGGCTATAGGCCAAGGTGGGAGCGGGGTGAATTGGGGCCGTTAGATCTTCAGCGGACAGATCGAATGGTCATTAGGAAGTGAAATTGCACGATCGTTATTGGGCGGGTGGATTTATCCGGCGGTAAATGGTATTCATCACATCGCTTTCGAGCCCTAAGCGTTAAAAGCATGAGGTCGCGCAATTCCATTCAGCGATCGACACATAGCGGCAAATGAGAGAGAAAAACTGCTCTCATCGCGTGCTATCTTTCGATCAGGTTGCTGGCTCGATGAGAGCAAAAACCGTCATATCTTAGTGGAGGTGATCTGATGGTGAGAAATGATCGAGTGGGTTACTTTATCGGATGTGATGGGAGCCGTTAGATCGGCGGGGTGATCAACGATGGGAATGAAGCGCAATGAGTTTTGAAAGCGCGGGGTCATATGGGTGAGATTTTATGGCGGGTTTGTGGTTTTTCGCTCGGGTTTTAGGCCAAAAGGGGCTTTTTTGGGTTTCGGAAGGCTTATTCAGGCAATGAGGAGGGTTTAGAGAAGAACGAGATGAAGAAAGGAAACAACGACCAAATGTGAGCCTCCCTTTGAATGTAACCCATCAGACCATGATCCTTTTTGTCTTTAGAGAATTAGCATTACATAGCAGAGCTAACACTCTGGCTCATTCTAAGGATGAAATCCTCCCTGTGAGGTTTCAAGAACTTTAGACCACTGCCTTTCATACAAAAACCAGATCAACAATAATTCCTAGTGTTCCATTGGGTATGGAGTCTAATCAAGCCTACACTAAAACTTGTAAAAAGAACATATTTACAATGTTGAGACCTGAAGGCCTTAAACAACATAATTTTTTTAAAACCACCCATTAACTGGGCCATCAAAAACTATTTCTCCTTCCACACTTTGCAGTATGAAAGTGTTGTTCCCCTGGATCTGAGAAATGACAAAGGCTCCAGTCCACAGAGCATCGAACTTCCCATGATTGCCTTTCTTTTCCTTAAGTGTATCCCATTTGAGCACCCAGTCTCCAACTTGAAAATTGTCCATCTTTGCCTTTCTATTAAAGGCCTCCTTGATTCTCTTTTTATGTGCTGCAGACTTTTCAATCAGCTGATCCCTGATCTGGTGCACTTCTGCCAAGTCACTAATCCTCTTTTCCATGTCATCTTCCTCATTCTGCTCTTCCTGCAAGAACTTCGCTACATGGAGGGTCAACTAGATTGGGAATACGGCATCAGTGCCATATGCCAGCTTGAATGGAGAATTCCCTATGGATTTCTTGGTGGTTACCCTGTCAGCCCACAAGGCATACTTCAGCTTGGAATCCTAGTTCCTTTTTTTGTCTTCCAGCAGCTTTTTCATTATCCTTATCAAGCTCTTATTGGATGATTCTGCTAGGCCATTACCTTGGGGGTAATATGAGGTGGAATAAACTAGTTTAATGCCCATTGAGTCACACATTTCCACCAACTCTTTTGCCCTGAAGGCTATTGCATTGTCTGTAACTAATTTGTGTGGGCAGCCAAACCTGGTGAATATAAAATGAGTATGGAGAATACTAATCACACCAGCAGATGCGCAAGACCATGTGATAGCCGGCTGCAACTAGTAAAGAAGCTTGTAAATCTAACCTACTAATGCAAAGACAGGATGACAGCTCTCCTGCATTAGATGGAAAGAAACCTGAGCAACTGACTCAATGATACATTTAGGATCCTAACATAGAGATAAGATGACAGTTATCTAGTGTTAAACCTCAAAAGACCAAGAACACAACATATCAAGCATAGTTTGGAACAGAGGAAAATGGACAGTGAGCAGTTAACAGCAAAAGAAGCTTGTATTAGCTGAAAATGAAGATGAGACGCTGCAAGTGACAAAATATCCACAGTCTCCAGAAGTTGAACCTTACATCAAATGCCAACGTTGATTACATCTTGTTTCTGGATATTTATAGATTTACATTACAAGGGCACTTGGCCGCTTAGGTATGGAGCGGTCATAATTGACCACCAACCGCATTTAACTGCCTAATGGAGTCTTTGAATGCGTTTGCTTGCTTCAGTGAATGAATCTGATTTGTTCAGGTGTTGTGCTGTCCCTTTAGACAGTTGGAATGCTTGTACCAATGGAGTCCATGACTGATAAATTCAGTTACAAGGTCGTGCTTGTCCTTTTCTCCATTCGGCCATGCTTTTGGTTAAATATGGTTGTTGGGGACTAACTGTGACTGGTACTGGCAGGCTGGTTATCTCCCTCTTCGGGCAAATAGAATGGTCAGAGGACATAGAATGCATGGGAAAACGGACAATCGGGATGAGAAGGAAGGATGGCCGTCAGATCGGGAGAATGGATGACAAAGATGGCTCGGTGGAGGCTATAGGCAAAGGTGGGAGCGAGGTGAATTGGGGTTGTTAGATCTTCAACGGACAGATCAAACAGTCATCGGGAAGCAAAACTGCACGGTTGTTATCGGCCGGTAAATGGTATTCATCGCACCACTTTCGGGCCCTAAGCGGTAAAAGCCTGAAGTCGCGCGATTCCATTTAGCGATCGACACGTAGCGGCGAATGAGAGGGAAAAACCACTCTCATCACGCACTATCATTCGATCGGGTTGCTGGCACAATGAGAGCGAAAACCGTCAGATCTTAGCAGAGGTGATCCGACAGTGAGAAATGATCGAGCGGGTTACTTTATCGGATGTGACAGGAGGCGTTAGATCAGCGGGGTGATCAACGGTGGGAATGAAGCGCGATGAGTTTTGAAACTGTTGGGTCATATGGGTGAGGTTTTATGGCGGGTTTGTGGTTTTGCACTCGGGTTTTAGGCCAAAAGGGGCTTTGTTGGGTTTCGAAAGGCTTATTCAGGGAATGAGGAGGGTTTAGAGAAGAATAAGATGAAGGAAGAAAGGAAACAACGACCAAATGTGAGCCTCCCTTTGAATGTAACCCGTCAGACCATTTCTGTCTTTAGAGAATCAGCATTGCATAGCAGAGCTAACTGTTCCCAAGAAGAAGGTCTAGGTTCCAGAGACTTAGAGGGGGTCGAGTTCGAGAGGCAGCTTACAGGTTCAGACGAAGACTCTGCAATCCAAGAAGAGTGTTGGAGCCTTCGTTAATTTTGAATGATTTTGACCAATTTTGACTGACCGAAGGGCGGGAAAGGACAAATGGCAGCAACAGTTGGGTGGCAGAATGAACAATTACGGAGGAGTGATGGCAAGGTGGCAGCGAAAGGCAAAGGCAGCCGAGGAGACAGGAAGGCGCAGAAGCAGCCGAGCGAGAACTGGCAGTCCAGGCAGTCGAGAAGGATATAAAAGGGGATGAACAGGAAGGAAGAAGGTTGTTGTTGAACCTACCAGAGGAAGAAGGAGTTGGTTGCAGAAGAGGTACGCAGGTGCAGATGTTGACTAGGGGAAACTGGAATCCGAGGGACTGGGTTGTGGAGCTGATTTGACCCGAGATACTGAGCCAGGTATTCTATGTATTTTTATGGCGAAATGTCAGATTCTGTTGTATTTTGTTATGCTAATTTAATATAAACAAAGCTGATGGTTGAGACTTTTAATGTATTGAGCATCGTGCTTTGTGAGCCTATTAAAATTTTAAATAGTCTACCTGTTGCATGTAAATGGTGATTCATAGATTGATGCAATGGTGTTGTTAATTCTATGTTTTTTATGATGGATCTATGCATGTGAGTTATGGGTAATGTCATCTTTGTTTCATGTACTATGGATGCATATGTGTGTTATCGCCTGTGCCCGATTGATATTCTCTCGACCCCATGTTGAACCCTTCTCCCTTTTAGTCGCGGCATGCTTCGGGTGAGACTCCTTGCCCTTTGGGGTGAGGTGAAAATTCCAACGTTGTCCTAGACTATAGTGGACCACCATTGGCCTCATGTGCCTAAACCTAGGGTCTTTTCCCGTATGACTCTTTCGAGCCAACAAAGAGCGTGTGGTTAGTGGGAAGAAAAGGTGCTCCTAAAACTACCAAGAAGGAATCATGAAGAGAGTAGAAGACATTACAGGAAAATAAGAAGAAGTAGAATGCTTCCAGTGACAACGACACTTCCGAGAAGGGCATAGTTCACAAAATAGGTATTGTTGCGATTGTGAGCGCCAAGAGTTGGGAAAGTGTTGCGAGTAGTGATGATGATGATGAGTTACTTCCTATTCTTGGAAGTACCTCCCTCGCTAAGAGGGAGTTTTTATTTGTGTAGATTTGGAGGTACTCCAAGCCCCAGGGTTGAGGATTTGGAGGGCAAAGTGCCATAAGATTCACTTGTGGGCTTGGAACCCAAGTATGGGGTTTTGCACCAAATCATGTTTTGGGAATTTCTGAGAACACATTTCTACACGTGATGCCATGAAATTATAGAGGGCGGAAAGGAGAATCCAACGCTTCAAGAATCGTTGAATTTCAAGTTGCATAAGTGGAGATATGAATTTTTGAAGATATTTTGGGGTTGAGACTATGAGTGTCAAGGTCGGCCTAAGTTTATGTTAGGCTCATGATAGCTGGACAACCCCTAAAATGTGACATTTTGGAGCCCTATTTATGTGTATATATAGAGGTGAATTGAGAGGTCATTATTCATCCATTGGGGTAGAAAAACATAAGAAGAAAGCTCGTTAAGGAGGAGGCTCATCTGATCTAGTTGCAGTAAGGAGAGATAGCCTTGCATTAGAGGAGGATTGTTTTAGGGCCTTTTTTTGGGTGAAGGAGGGCTGAGTCCCCTTGTTGGAAGAGCTGCATCCAAAGGAAAATTTTGAGGGAACTTTGGAGGGGTGCAGACCCATGGAAATGCATTTGCAGCCCTACAAAGTCTTTTTGTAGGATGCCACAACAAATTACAAGTAGGTTGAGGGGTAGACAAGGGCTAGGGCAACCCATAACTAAAGAAACCACTCTTGGCCCCTAAAGGAAGGGTAGTCGCACCTCTTGGGAATGTTTTTGGGCACAAAAAGAAGGTTGGTTAAGGAATGTTGTGTGCCCTAACCAAGCCTATTTTGTTGCAACCAAATAGACCTCAAAACTATGAGCTTGTACATGCTTATTGGAGCAGTGTTTGGTGTTTTTTGGGTCAAGGAAGTGAGTAGTTTGGATTAGACTTGTTGCAGGCTATTGGTGTTGTGTGCAGGGACCTTCTGTGGTGGTGAAGAGTCCATCCGAAGAGCAGAACCAACAGTGTCGTATTTGGTTCCATTGATCTGGTGGAGGGTAGTGTGTTGGCTACCCAAAGTAGCCCTAGACAAACTACCTTGAAGTGACGAATAACAGTTGAAGGTTGGGTGAAGTTTGGTGCCGAAGTGCAGCACCTTGATGGACTAAGTTGACTGCTAGCCTAGCAGTTTGGATCTCAGGAATTGGCCTACCCAGAGATCAGATTGGATCAGCTCATGTACATGCTACAAAAGTGACTTGTAGCAGTGTTAGGTGGAACCCTCCTGGAGTTTTGATGTGTTTTCCTTTGAAGGACTAAGGGGCAGCTAGTGAGCAGTACATAAGTGAAGGATCAACAAGACAAGATGTGACATAGAGCCTGCGCAGCGAAGTTTGTCATTGTATCTTGTATACCATAGATTGTTGTATTATTCAGATTTGGTTTAATATAACGAAGATTGGGTTGTAAATTATTGTACAATCTTTGTTAAAAAAATATGTATACTTATGTACATGTGATTTACTGCTTTATATTTTCCACTATGCAAAGTAGTTCTTATTGATATTCTTGGTTTGGTAGCATCAGAGATTCTAAGATTCTAACCTAAACCCAAGATCGTGGAAATTCAACAATTATATTGTCACCCCTTAGACTCCTATAAATACTAAGGATGTCTTATCATTTGAATCATCCTAGAATTGTTCATTTATGTAATGTAAAGGAAGTTTCCCCCTCGAAGAGGATAATTTTTAAGTTGTTGATCTATTTTTTTGTGATTTGGTTGCATAACAAGGTCATTCATGTGGATTTATTAGGGAGAACACATCAAGGTAGATTCCTTGATCCCCAACACCAGTAGTCTCACTATAGAGGGAAACATAGGAGAAGACAATGGTATTTGTCGTCGTGCCTAGTTTTTTCCCTTGTTGTCACAAGATGCCTAAAGGGAAAGCGACATGGAATCCTTCGAACTTCAAAGGGAAGTTCTTAAGGGCATGATCGAATTGGCACCCTTGGAATCAAGAAGAAAAAATTGAAAGATAATCAAGAGTTGATAAATATACAATGATGATAATTAATTCACATTATGTAGCAAGAGTGGTGTAAGAATAAAATTAGCTAAATCAAGAAAAAAAGCTTGGGATAAAGAGAGAATAGGAAGAATTATTAAAAAATGGTCCAATTGAGTAACTTTACCCTTCTCATGTTTGGAAAATATTAGGTAGATGATGTGTATTAACATAACTCCAAAGTATATAAGTGCTTTAATAGCAAAAGGAGAAGGGGAAATAGAGTTAACTAGAAACATTAATCCAAGGATAGTTTAACCTCATTAAGAAAATAGGGTGGTGTAATGAAATTAAATAATAATAATTTAAAATTAGATAAAGTTAGGTTCATGAGAGAACATCCATGTGGCAAGAGAACAACACAAATATATCCATCTAAGAATTCAACTTGAGATAAAATGGGGTGTAGTTAGGGAACCAAATCCGAAACCTACCAGTTGACTCTAATAATGAACACAAAATAAGGAGTATAAAAGGGAGAAGAAACATGGAGTCATATTGGGGTGAGGGAAATTATACTTTTTAATAAGAATTTAAGTAAATTATTTAGTAGAGCCTTGGTGAGAGGCTGACACTTGCATGGGTGAATAATCAAATTTTTAGATTAATAAAATAATTGTTTTTGCATGAAGTGGAAAGTGTCACATGTGAAGCCACCTATAAAAGAAGGAAAAAAAATATGGGAGAGGGATTACTTTTTGCTTTACTATAGGATGAGTTTCATAATGTTATTGCGATAGTGAATATTGAGTCTATATTGAGTTTTGTGAAGTAGAGGCCATTAGAGAGGGAACCCTTGAGCTAGGAGTGCTCTCCTCCACTTGCTAGTGTTATTCCTCTACTTTATAGCCCCACTGTAGCTTGGGTGTTCATGGGGAAGAATACTACCCAAGGAAAAGGTTGGAAGATTTATCCAGGAGGATCTCGTCAGATCAATTGCATATGTCATCGTCAGTGTTCAGTGTCGTCGTCAATTCATTTTGGTGTCATCAGCTTCGATAGTGTTAGTTATGGATTAGGTTGTTCAGGTAATGTTTATGGTTTTTCATGGCGTTCAGTTGATATGGATTTGTACCTGGCTGTCGACTTGTGTTCATCGACAGTTCTACCAGGATTAGTCATCGACATGTTTGTCTTCGCCTCACAAGATTTGGTCATCGACATGTGATTGTCGTTCTCCTCGCAGGATTTGGTGTCGACATGGGTGTCTTCCATTGCAGAGGTTCGATATGGTTCATCGTCAGGTTGTCGTCACAAATTCCATTTGTGTCGACGATGTGTATATGGTTTTATGTCACATTGTGACAATATGTTGTACATGGGTTTTTGAAAAACAAAATGTAACACTAAAACCTAATACACATAATCCTAAACCTAAACCTAAATCTATGCAACAATGCAAACATAAAACATAAGTCTAAAACCCTCTTTATAACTCTCGGCCTAATGTTTATTACAAACAAAAACATTACAAATACAAATACATAGGCCTAACCATCACCCTAACTGCAGTGGAACCGCAAAGGGGACAGGCCATGTGAACATGATGTAATGGATGACCGTCAGAGTTAAGCCATCAGGTAACAGTCAGTTGACCACGTCGGAGAAAGTCCAGACATGTGAACAGTTGTGTGTAAACAGTTGGGGTCTTTGTAACTGCGGTCCATAAACTACTAACCTGACCGCGTCGAGAATCGTTAGCGAAACTGTGTGCATGTGACCGAAGATAGGGTTAGCCGGAGGTTTCGTCGCAACATTCAACAGTCATCGGGAAACGATTAACATATGACAGGTTGGAGTTCACCATCTGCAAAACCGTCGCCAGAACCACCGAGGGAGACCGTGGAGCTAGCATCTGGTGGTTAGATCGCCGACACTCACATGCAAAGGTTTCAACTTCCGCCCGGTTAGCCTGACCGCCAGCAGTCTCAGGCTTATCCTATGGTTGTTTTGAGTTTTTTTTAACAGTTTTGTCAACAAACTAATTCGATGACCATGCCAACCAGCCTAGGTGTCATTAAACAACCAGACCGAGTTCAAAGCCTCATCCAGAAGCAACCAATTCATACTGAAATCAGCTAGAGGTGGTTTTGATGAACCTACAGGCCTTTAAAAGGAAATTTTTCTTCATTGAATAGGAGGAGAGTGGTTTTGACTTTTGTTTGCAGATTCTGGAGGTCATAAGAAGTTTTGTTTTCAGTGTAACAGGAGCATCCAGAGTCCGAATTGGGAACCATGATAGGCATTGGAAAGCTAGTTCAAAGAGATTCCTTTTGACAGTGATCAAAATTTCCTGCGTGCACATTCAGTTTGATCAAATCTCTTTGTAATCAACCTCTTCTGTTTCAATCCTAATAAGCGGTCGCCCATCTTGAAAGTTGACCCGGAGACATAGTCCACCAGGGACGAACTCTGTAATCAACTTTGTTGTCTGGTATTGTTGTATTTTTACTGTTTTCACTTTTGTTATGCATCTTTCTTGTGTTTAATCAGCATCTTTCTTCTCAAGCAGTTTTCCTCGATTTCCGCACTTTCAACTAACATTCAATTCATTAATGGTTAATCAATTCTACATCAATTTTAGTCTATGATCATTTCAGATCATATAATTTGGTATCAGAGCAAGTTTCATTTGTAGAATTTTCCATTGAATTTTAACCAGGTCAAAGTTGCAACGAGGAGAAGGAATCCTTGAGCATATCATTCCAAAGATTGGAAAGCGACGAGTCGTTCATAATTCGACCATGATAGGATCTGATTCAGGTGAAAATGCTGAAACTAAGATGAGTGATGAATAGTTTCAGCAAGCATTCTTGACTATGCAGTAGATGTTGGGAGAACTGTATGAGGACAAGAAGGCGAGAGATACAGCGTCTTCTTCAAAGACATCGAAGAAGGACAAAGGTAAAGGGAAGGCTGATAAACCACCTTCACCCCCATCATCTCCATCATCATCTTCTTATTCTTCTTCTTCCAGTGCAAAATATGAAACAAAAAAGAAACCTAAGAAAACATCTCTTTTGAAACTTAATGTGAAATTTGAGTTACCTGTTTATGATGGCAAAATGAATCCTGAAAAGCTAGATAACTGGATTAAGCAGTTAGAAGTGTATTGTCGTGTTTAGAACATTTCTAGCGATAAAACTAAAATTCAGTTAGCTACACTTAGAATGGGGAGAACAACTTTAATCTGGTGGGAAAGTAAAACTCAGATAGATGTAAAGCGTAAAGGAAAAGTCATCTCTTCATGGTCTAAGTTTTTAAAATATCATAGGAAACAATTCTATCCTTTAGGATACATCCAGCAAGTTGTTATTAATTGGCTGCATTTGAGGCAAGGTAAAGGGCAGAGTGTTCAGGATTTTACTCAGGAGTTCAGAAAGAAAGCAATGGTGCTTGGTATTTCATTGGATACACGTGAAACTTTGTTAAAATACATCATCAGTTTACATTCATATTTGCAGCATACATTATTGATGTTTAATCCTGATGATTTTGATGAAGTGTGTGTTCAGGCCATACATATTGAATCAGGTGGCATACCATTCAAGTTTTCATTGCAGTCATCCAAAGAGTTGGAAATCAAAGATTCCAGTGATAGTAAGGGGAAGAACATTTCGAAGAGAAAGAAATCAGCGATAGTTCAGAAGGAAAGACCTACTTGTTCTCATTGCCAGAGAATCGGACGTGATGAATCTAAGTGTTTGAAACTTCATCCAGAACTTAAGCCCAAAAAGTTCCTTAAGGAGAAGGATGAAAAGAAGGCCATTGAAGCAATCCAGCAAGATCTAGGTTCATATTCGAGTGATGAAAGGAGGATAACCGCCATGGTTAGGACAAGTAAAACTTCTAACACTGGTTCAAGTTCGAAAACAATTACATCTTCATCAAACATAAATCCTTCAAATGAGGGAGAAAGAGTTGAATTGTTTAACATAAGGATAAATTCTAAGCATACAAAGATAGATACAATGTTTGACAATGGATCATAGGAGAATTTAAAATCTGAATATTTAGTTAAAATTTTGGGTTTGGAAACACAGAATCATCCAAGACCTTACCCATTAGGATGGCTAAATAAATCAACTCAGATAAAAGTCACCAAACAGTGTCGATTAAGATTTTCCATTACAGGTAATTACATTGATGAAGTGGAATTAGATGTGGTTCCAGTAGACATATGTGGAGTTGTCTTAGGAAGTCCTTATCTTTATGATCGTGATGCAATATTTTATAGGAGAGAGCATAAATATCACCTTAAGAAAGATGGGGTTGAATTTATTGTCAGGGAACATCAAAGTAAAAATCACTTGAATTTAGTTAATGCTAATCCGATGAAGTGATTAATAAGTTCAAATAAGAGATTTGTTATCATGTGTGTAAAGGAAAAACATAACAATCAACATGATGCTTGTTTAAGTTATGAGACTCAACTTAAATATAGTTTGATTAAAGAGATAGAAACTGTTAGCGCTTGAAATTTCACCTCAGGCTGAGAAAGGCAAACTCCAAGGCAACATCAAACCACTTAGCCTCGTAGCTAGCCCTACGGGGCAGGAGAGGGCTCTCTCCGGTATATCTCGGCAAAGATCTTCAACGGGCAGAGATAACCAATAAAGAACACTGATTTTAGGCTAGTAAACTGATAAAAAGGTTTGATTTGGGATTTTTAGGGTTTTGGTGGAAAATTGGGGAAAGGCAATTTTGGGTGCGGGGATTGGACACAGTTTTCGCAGGGGGTTCTTTGGGGCAAGGTAGGAGACTGTATTGATGCCTTTGAAAGATTTGGATGGATGAGAATGACTGGTGATGAGCTAAGGAGAGCAAGCAATCACCTTGAATTCTCCTTAAACAGCTGAAAACATTGATATTAAGCAAACTTAAAGGCAGAGCATAGCAACCATGAATTCTACCTTAACACTTCATTTGCCTAATTTGCAGAAGAAAAAGTAAGAAGATGATTCACATAAAAAACTTACAAGTACAAAGAGAAACACACCATCAATACATGTAACCACAAGAATCCCAAAAAGGACTGCAAAACCCTGGTCTTCCTTTGCCAAAAATTGCAGAGATACAATGAGTAATACAATAGAAGCTTTCTCCCTCAAGAGTCCAACCATGAAAATGACCAAGAAAGTACATAATATAGGCAATCTAACATCTTTCCTTGCCTCTAGGAGTCGAGCTCACTATCCTAGGAGCTGTTTCAACCAATTCCAAACTGAGCACTAGAATCTAGGCAGTCAAAACAACTTGCCTCTATAAGCTAGGAAACCAATTCATTCATTAAATTTTTGCCTATTTCATGAATGAATCTTCTAGAAGAGATAAATAAGTGTCAAAGTATCATAAAATTAAATCATTTACATCAAGGAGGATCAAAACCCACTCCAAAAAGTCAAACCTAGTCAAAACTGCGTTTTGCTGAGCTGTAGGTGCATTTCTGTGAAAATAGCCTGATGCGTAACGCCCTGATTCTCAATGCGTAGCGCGCCTTTGGGCCTGCTTTTGAGGCACTTCCTGGAGTCCAAATGAGGCAAAAGTGGGCTTGTTGGAAAGGTCTGGATGTCTACTTTCCAACCCAAGTGGAATTTCTGAATTTGGTGACCATTTGCCCCTCCAAAATTGCAATCTCCCAAGACTGCTTCCTGTGTGTCAAAAAAGTGGCAGAAAGTCATTTTTTGCATGTTTTTTGACCTTCTGGAGGCTCAAAACTTGGTGAAATTTCTTGGAAATTGCTGAGAAAATGTGTTTTTGCATGAAAAATCCAAAAATTCTGAGTTTTCATGAAAAGGAGTTGCCCATCTTCAGGGTAGCGCGCGGCGCACTACGCGTTGGGGAAGAAAACCTGTTTTTTGCCCAAAAAATTCACAAATGACCAAAAATGCTCAAAATTTTTGAAATTTGTGCAGAAGGTAAGTCATTTAGCACCATGCTCCTTCAAGGAAGCCTCAGCCAAGATGTGGAGGGGATCGGGCCTTTTTCTTCGTTTTAGTGCCTTGGCCAACCGTCCTTTGAGCACCTCCATTTTTGCCTTACATACGTGCATTCGAGCCCAATAATGGTTTTTCATGTTCCAGAGCATGTCCTTATCTTTGTTAGCCTTGGCCAGCAACCTCTCCAAATGAGCATTGACCCGGAGAAGCATAGCCTCTCGCTCAATGGGTACCAAATCATCGGGTCTCTTACGAGCCAAGTTGCGATCTTCATGGATCCTCCGCAACTCATCGAGAGTGTGCTCATCCTCTAATTGCTTGTTGCGCTGCTCTAAATATGTGATTGTCCATTTTCCCTCTCTAATTTTTCTTGCAACAAGCGATTTTCAGCCTCCCGTTGTTGAATGATCTCCTTAAGCTCCGAGCTAGGAGAACGGGTGTCAAGATCAATGATGTCAATATCTGGATCACCTGACAATCCCTCCTCAATCATGGGCTGCTTGCCCCTCTCTGATACATGTGCTGCTGTCGGAAATGAGGCCCCTTCCACCTGGTGTGGAGATAACACTCGCGGTGCTGATGAAGAAGGCGAGACCCCTTCCACCTGATGTGGAGAAAATACTCGTCGAGCTGATACAAATAAGGCCTTGTGGCCTCTCTGATATGTGACCAATGGAGGGGAGCTGACATGTCTGGGCTCAGGGATGTCATACTGCTGTGAAGGTCCTCCCTCCTCATGAACAACCTCAGGGGGTGGTGGCGCTGTGAAGAAATCTCGAGAGATGAAATCCTCCCATGGAATACCCTGCTGGGCCAACTGATGCATGATCACAATCTTGATCAAAGCATAATGGTAGATGCTCCTGTGTTGCTGTGCTGGGCTCTTTCTCTGCACCAAGGGCACCATCCTCTCAATATTCTGGCACATGAGGAAAGGAATGTTCATCATCCGTACCCGTGTGAAATGCATCAACAAGTAGATATGATACGAATACAAACGTGAAAATCTGCCCTCACAGGTGAAATAGCGAATGATGAGCCTCATCAAGGGTGCATACTCATCCCTCAAGAATCTGAAAGGAAACACACCAGTTAGGTGCCTCACATATACAGGTTTAATGTAGGGCTCATACTGGAATCTGTCCAACAGCTGGCGCTTGTTCCACTCTTCTCCAACATTGGGTATCCCTGTTGCTTGAGCAACAATCTCAGGTGACAATGTAAAATACACCCCTGCAAGATTCACATGCCCGTTGTGCAAATGCAAAACAAACAAGCGGACCAATTCCCTGTGGTGCTGAATTTGGGAAATTCTCTCGCAATATCCATAGCATGATTGATGACGGAAACATGTGACTGCAAGTGGACAAGCTTGCAAATAGGCCAAAGAGGTGGGATCCTCTCTCACATGCTGACCACCCTTACCACCCCTGTGACGCCTCCTTGGCACCTCAACCTCCGGTGTTGACTCACGGTCATCACTTTGCTCATAGTCTGTTTCGATTTCTGACATGGTTTCAAGAGCAAAATGGATGAAATGTACTGCTACTTCTGCACAAATGACCTGTTGTTTTGACTGTTTGAATGCTGCTCCAAGGGGACAAAAAACACAACGGAGATGTTAGGGAGGGGGACTTTTGAGGGGATTTAGGGAAAATATATAAAAAAGGGAATTTAGGGAAGGAATTATGACACATACATCATCACATAATCATAATTTGTAGGGGTTTGATAGGAGGTAGGATTTAGGGAGATTTTATTGAATTTTAGTGATAGGGGTAGGGTTTTAGGGCTTTTGATATTTTTGTTAGGGAAATTGTGTGAAAGTGACAAGGGAAGTGATAATGGGAATGTGGGGAAATGAGGGAGTGAAAAAGATGACCTTGGGCAGCGAACTCAAAACCCTAGCTTCACTTGCAATTTGAAATTTTTAAACATAATATATATGAATTTCATGCCTCACACTTGATGGCATTTGACACATTTTCCATGCTCATTTTTCTTTAGCAAGCAAAAAAACATTGATGATTTGAGGCCTACCTGTAAAACTTAAGAGATTTGAGGTCGTTTTGAAGCTTGTTGGCAATTTGTTGTAGGTGAAACCCAACGCGTAGCGCGCGGGCCCTGACGCATAGCGCGCACCCAACGCATAGCGCTTGACCAATTCTTCCACTGCAGAGTGTGCCCTGACGCGTAGCGCGCACCCAACGCATAGCGCGCGGGCTCTGATGCATAGCGCGCAGGTGCAGTCACCAAATTCGCCCAGTTTCACACTAAATCGCCTTTCACACTTGCTCTTGGAGTCTTGGAGACAAAAGAATTACAAAATGAGGAGAGAGGGGCTTTTATAAGCTTGATTTAAATTTATTTCCCCTCAAACCCACTTTATAATGTTTATGCAATGACACTTTTTAAAACTAATTGCTGCTGACTTGTGGTTTCCTTTTGTTATGAAATTGGTTGAAATGATGCTTTTTCTTGAAAATTTTTGCAGGGATAGCTTCTGAGGAGTCTTGGCAAAGGAGACCAAGGTTGCATGCCAACTTCTGGAGAGTTTGAATTTTTTACAAATTTTTACAAAAAAATGGGAAAATGACCTTGCCTTCAAAAACAGGGTTTTTGAACTCAAGGTAAAAATTAGCTATACAATATGAAATCATTTGAAGTGATGCTTTGCTGGACATCCCTCTGGCCTGCTGGGCATTTATTGACCTTAAAAGACAGGACCTCAAAAGACAAAATTGGACTAAACCCTAAACCTAGGACCTTGACTTCAAGACAAGACCAATGACCCTGTAAAGAATTTTATTGACTGAAACAAACTGCATCCAACAGTGCCAAGAGGGGAATAAAGACACAAGCTCCTCCATCAGGGTTATGGCATGCCTAATGGAATGCAATAAGATGACACTGATGAGACACCTACTTATGCAAATGCAAAGAGCTTTGATCGCTGATGGAGGGCTACTAGACCGACTCTAACAGAAACCATTCCAGTTCTATGTAAAACCAAACATCTTACTCATAAGCAGGGAATACAACATGAATTACAGTTTATGCCTAAAGCTCCTCTTCCTAATGTCAGAATGAATCAATTCACTTCAAGTTTGGAAATTAACAGTTACAGGGATACATGTCAGTATTGGGGAAAATCAGTGTTCAATTTCTCTTGTATTGTGTCGCCATTTCATGTTTCAAACAGTTTGGAAACCTCTTTTCAAGTGGAGAGGAAATCTATTTGTTTTCATATCAAAGCCTTTTCTAAAGCAGTGTCAAAGTGTCTAAGGGAAAATTATGCATCAGGGGAAAGTGCTAATCAATGGAAACATCATTTAATAAATTAAGGAAAAGTGATTCAAACAAATCAACAGCTAATTCAATACTTTCAAAGACAAAAATGTTACAGCAATTTTCACCTTACAATTTGATGGGTTTATGGAAACAAGTTCACTTAGTAATCAGGAAGTCAGAAAGTATGTTAAATCAAATAACTAGTTTGATGTCAAAAGTATCTTTGATTGTCTCTTTCATTCCGGAATATAGATTGCTAATACATGTCAAAAGTATTAAACAATGTCCAGTAGAGATTGTTTTCAAAGATGATTCTGCATCACTAACTCATGGTTCTTCATGGAAAGAATTCAATTTCCATGTTCATAACAGGTTTTTTACCCATCATCTCAAGTAACTGTTCATACTGCAGATGGATGGAACAGGTCACCAAATCAAAATGTACCATGGTCAGCATCATCAGGGTCATCACTTGCAGGTGATTGATCAAATGTATTGGCACATCATCAGGTCAAGGTGGAAAGAGAGGGAGTTCTACCCTCATTGACTATTTGTTTAATCAAAATTTTGTGGTCCAAAAGCTTTCAAGTGGAGAGGATTGATCCAAGAGGATCTCGTCAGATCAATTGCACAGGTCATTCTCAGTGTTCAGTGTCGTTGTCAATTCAGTTCGATGTTGTCAGCTTCGACAGTGTTGGTTATGGATCAGGTTGTTCAGGCAATGTTTATGGTTTTTCATGGCGTTCAGTTGATATGGGATGTACCTAGCTGTCGACTTGTGTTCATCGACAATTCCATCAAGATTGGTCGTTGATGTGTTTGTCTTCGCCTCGTAGGATTTGGTCGTCTACATGTGATTGTCGTTCGCCTTGCAAGATTTGGTGTCGACATGGGTGTTGTCCGTTGCAGAGGTTCGATATGGTTCGTCATCAGGTTGTCCTCACAAATGCCATTTGTGTCGATGATGTGTATATGGTTTTATGTCACATTGTGACAATATGTTGTACATGGGTTTTTGAAAAACAAAATGTAACCCTAAAACCTAATACACATAATCCTAAACCTAAACCTAAATCTATGCAACAATGCAAACATAAAACCTAAGTCTAAAACCCTCTTTATAACTCTCAACCTAATGTTTATTACAAACAAAAACATTACAAATACAAATACACAGGCTTAATCGTCACCGTAACCGCAGCAAAACCGTGAAGGCGACAGGCCATGTGAACATGCTGTAATGGATGACCGTCGGAGTTAAGCCATCAAGTAACAGCCAGTTGACCGCAACGGAGAAAGGCCGGACATGTGAACAGTCATGTGTAAATAGTCGGGGTCTTTGTAACCGCAGTCCCTAAACCGCTAACCTGAATGCGTCGGTAACTGTCAGTGAAGCTGTGTGCCTGTGACCGAAGACAGGTTTAGCCAGAGGTTTAGCTGCAGCATTCAACAGTCATTGAAAAATGGTTAACATATGATAGGTTGGAGTTCATCGTCTACGAAACCGTCACCGAAACCACCGGGGGAGACCGCAGAGGTGGCATCTGCTGGTTAGACCGCTGACACTCACATGCAAAGGTTTCAAATTCCACTTGGTTAGCCTGACCGCCAGTGGTTTCAGGCTTATCCTATGGTTATTTTGGGTTTTTTGAACAATTTTGTCAACAAACTAATTCGATGACCATGCCAACCAGCCTAGGTGTCATTAAACAACCAGACCGAGTTCAAAACCTCATCTAGAAGCAACCAATTCATCCTAAAATCAGCCAGAGGGGGTTTTGATGAACCTACAAGCCTTTAAAAGGCAATTTTTCTTCATTGAATAGGAAGAGAGTGGTTTTGAATTTTGTTTGCAGATTCTGGAGGTCATAGGCAGTTTTGTTTTTAATGTAACAGGAGCATCCAAAGTTGGAATTGGGAACCGTGATAAGCGTTGGAAAGTTGGTTTGGAGAGCTTCCTTTTGACAGTGATCAGAAGTGCCTGTGTGCACATTCAGTCTGATCAAATCTCTATGTAATTGACCTCTTCCTTTTCAATCCTAATAAAGAGATCGCCCATCTTGAAAGCGAACCCGGAGACGTAATCCACCAGGGACGAACTCTGTAATCAACTTTGCTATCTGGTATCATTGTGCTTTTACTATTTTCACTTATGTTATGCATCTTTCTTATCTTTAATCAGTTGTCGTAAAGTCTTCTTCTCAAGCAGTTTTCCTCGATTTCTGCACTTTTAGCTAACATTCAATTCATTAATGGTTAATAAATTCTACATCAGTTTTAGTCTATGATCATTTCAGATCAATTATCAACCAGTGAGTTGGTAACATTCAGTCGAGATTCAAAATTCTCCACACGTGTACATTGACAACATCAAGGGAGTGCAAGAATCAATGAACTTGAGAGCAAGACTCCATTCCCTTTGGTGCAAAATATCTGTGGCTTTTGAAAATCTCTCCTATATGCTTATTTGTTGTATGTAATGATTAGATTGTAAAAGTTAAGGGTATGATGTATAATTGTAAAATTATGGATTGTTGATATATGTGCTTTAATTATTATGATATTCTCATGTTGGATGATGTTACTCAATGGATGGTTAGTTTTAAAAGGAAATATTTATTTTCTTATTACTTGCAATGAAATAACTTAGAATGTACCACTTAGTGTCTAATAAAATGTGAATCTAATTTCCTGTGTATGAATATCTTACGTGTACTACCTTGTGTTTGGTTTAAAATGTGTGTGTGTGTGTGTGTGTGTTTGGCATATATAGGGTTGTTCCCTACACTCAACTACAAGGTTGATAATTAAACATTGATAAGGGAACAAGAACAAATTAACACTTAGATTTTATAGATCCTAAATAATTTACAGGTGAGGATGGACCATAGATTTGATTCTAAGCAAGTAGAGTAACACGATTAACGACTTAGGCGGAAGTATGTTGGAGATTCAAGGCGCTGTAGGAGTGTTGTTAGGAAACAACATCACTCATCATGGAATTAAACTAAGAGGGCCTATTTTTCCTTAGAATCAAGGAGGAGTCCAAACATATCACCAGTGAGGAAATAAAAAAGGAAACCTAATAGAGATTAGATCCCTCATGGGCTTCGCAAGCTACTAAAGAATATTTATTGAAGGATTCTCAAAAATAGCCCATCCTATTAATTCCTTACAAAATAAGGGTGTGAAACTTGGATGGTCTCATAAATGTGAAGAGGCCTTTCAACATTTAAAAATTTGATTAATAGGTGCACCAATACTAAAGATAGTTGATCCAAATGAATATTTCATTGTGTTCACCGATGCATGTAAGGTGGGGCTTTGAGGAGTACTCATGTAAAATGGACAAGTAGTATGTTATGAATCAAGGAAGCTAAAAGAGAACGAAAATAATTATGCCGATCATGATTTAGAGTTGGAAATCATTATACATGCCTTAAAATGTGGAAGTATTACCTGATTGGGAAAATGTTTGAATTGAGAATTAACCACAATGGTTTGAAGCACTTGTTTGGACAACCAAATTTAAATGCTATGTAAATTAGATGCATGGAATTTTAGGATGATTATCACTTAAATTAAGCAGATAAAATATAAAGAGAATAAGGTGGATGATGCACTTAACAAAAGGGTGCATACAATGCATGTTATAACCATAAGTGTATGAAAATCTAATTTTAAAATAAAATTTTAGAGGTTGAAAATTCATATCAGTAATACATGGAAGTAAAAGGAAATCTACATCAAGGTACTTTACAGACAAATTACAAGAATTATGAATTAGGAAATGATCAAATTATCATGTACAAATGTAGAATTTATGTGCCAAATGCCCAGGGGATGAAAAGTATAGTATTGAATGGGATGCATAAGGTACCTTATGCTAGACACCTAGGATACCGAACTAAAATTTCAGTAGTGAAGAAGCAATACTTTTGGCCATGTATGAAAAATTAGGTGGTTGATTATATAGCCATGTGTTTAGAATGCCAAAAAGTTAAGGTTGATCATAGACATCCAACTAGATTGCTATATCTAATACCCATTCCTAAGTGGAGATCGGAAGTTGTTTCTATTGATTTTATTACAACCCTTCCAAATATTGTGAGGCAACATGATTATATCATGGTAATGGTGGAACAACTCACTACGGTTTCCAATTTTATTTCAATGAAGTCAACACATATGTCAAATCATTTTATTTCAATGAAATCAACACATAAGGCAACAAATGTTACTAAAATTTATATTTAGGAAATCGGTAGGTTACATAGTGTGCCTAAGGCATTATTTCAAATAGGGATATCAAGTTTACATCAAATTTTTGGATAGGTTTATTCAAGCGATTTGAAATTATTTTAAATTTTAGCACAACATACCATCCAGAATTAGATGGTCAAAAAAAAGATTCAATTAGGTTATGGAGGATATGTTGAGGATGTATCTGATCGAGAAACCGTCAAAATGGGAAGGTATTTTCACTCGACAAAGTTTTCTTATTATAATGGGTACCAAACATCTTTGAAGATAAGCTCATATGAGGCCTTATATTGGAGTAAATGCAACACACATGTTTATTGGGACAATCCAATTGACATGCCCATTGTTTAGCTAGACTTTCTTAGGGAAATGGAAGAGCAAGTAATAAAACCAAAGTAGAATTTTAAGGCAACCAAACATAGATAGAAAAGATATGTAGATAAGAGAAAACTAAAAAGGGAATTTGGAGTTGGTGTCATGTCTTTTTGAGAGTGAAGGAAAAGAAAATTTCATTGAAATTGGGAAGATGTGCAAAGTTAGTAGCTATATTTTGTGGGCCATTTGAAATTCTGGAGAGGATTGACCCAACTGCATATAGGATTTCAATAATACCATCCTTTCATATTTCATTGTTTAAAAGGTATGTTATTAATGCTAACCATGTAATTGACTAGAATATGATTCAGGTGGAACTTCAAGAAGATGTTTAGGTCCATCCAATGCAAATTTTGGATAGGAAGGTCAAATTTCTTAAGAAATGAGCTATCACCTTGGTAAAGGTGCGTTGGACACATTTTGGTCCTGAAGATGCTACATGGGAGAATATACATATAAATATGCATCGAGGATAATGCATAAATAAGGGGGAGGGGAACGTAATACCTCGACATAACCCTTGGATACTAAATAAACATGTACATATGAAACCTACCCTAGTGAGTTAGTACATACTAATCAAACTGGTGAGCCAAGGATTACTTTTAGGGCTGGTGTGTCGATCACATATGTATTAATTATATGTTTTGCGGCCAATGTGCCCTTGTGCATATGCATTTATATGATTTGGGGCTAGATACTCTAGTTTTTTAGATATGAAATTGCATGCACATTAATAAAATACATTATTGTTGCATATCAAGTTAGACAAAACTAATATTGGAGGATAACACTCCACGAGGGTTAAAAATGGGACTTTATATGGCTTAATAATTATTATAATTGCACATGTTTTTAACTTAAGCTCATTAAATGGATATAATAGATAACATGTGTCAAGAGAGTTACATGCACATAAAAGTAAGGGTGTTGGTGTTATGAATTAAATTAAGTCCATCAAATGACTTTAAAAGGTACCATATGTGATACCCCCCGGTTAATATTTCTCTCTTGTAAATAATTGTAACGATTTAAATGGCTGAGAGAGGGACACAAGTTCCATTGCTTGAGGGAATTATTGTTTTAAATATCAATTCTAGTTGGCTAAGAAGATTAAATGGGATGACTATGCAATAAATTAAACTAAAAGAAGGGGACAAGCCCAAGTGTTCTTTTAGCTCCATACATAAGCAAGAAAAGGATAAAATTTAAAGACAAGCATGGGTTGCACTATCCAATAGATGACTACATGGAATTGTGAAAAGGACAGATGGTTGGTCTATTGGAACAGACTCAAGAATCCCTCACACAGACACAAGAGGAAAGAGGGGGGGGAATTCTCGAGGGGTTTAGAGAGGGAAACGTCAAAAATAAAATACTCTTTGGCACAGCTGCAAAAAAAGGAAGCGAGAGTGGAGAGCTAAAGGGAAGAAAAGTGATCCTTGTCATGGAATCAAACTTTGGAAAAGAGCACCAGCTGAGGAATCCCTTAAGGGAATCTTGTTAGGTGAAATATTACAAAGAGAGGAGGCTTGCCTAAGGGCTGAAGAACCCACCAATAGCTTGGGATTGGAGAACATATTGTATTGCGAAGAATCGCTTAGGTGCATGTGAGGTTGATGAACCACCAAAAGTTGCCTTAGGGCTAAAGCACTGGTACCTGTCTCACTAATGAACCACCTGGAGAGGTGATTTATTCCACCTACTAGTAGTTTATCCACTAATAAACCTTCCTTTATTGTGGACTCTCTTCTAAAAGTTAGTTGAACTCTTTGTACTGTGATATCATGGCATGGATGTTCATATGCATGAAAAGTCTCAAAGCTCTGAGTGGAAGCTAATGTAGCTGGTGGACGAAGGCAGAGTGGACTTGTGGTATCTTGTTTCAGTTATTCATGTGTTGAAGTTTCCTCTAAATGAACTCCACCTCAAGCTCTAGAATCTGGCTTGGGGGTGACAACTACAAGTAATAGTGGTTGTAGCTTGTTTATGGTTGGGTGGAGAGTCGAAGTCCCACTCTCACGTGCCATATCTCTTATAAGTTCACTCTTATGTTGTATGCTTGTCATTGTAATTATGCTCCTTATTATTGCACGTAAATAATGTTATGGTAATGTTGTAGAATTAAGCAAAGTCTTTCGGTAGAAATCACATAAGAGAAATTTCTCTTATGGGATTTCTACCAAAAGACTTTTCTATATTCATTATGGATCAGAGAAGCCTAAATACAGAAATGTTGTAGAATGTTATTATTGCATACACGAAGAATATAAATAATTGTATAAATATCCTGTAATATGGTCCATGATTTATGAAGGCACTAAAATTGAAATAACTTAACTTTCGTGCACACGAATGGATTGAAATCTATGTCAATGCGTAATTAACTATGTAGACCTATCAGAATAATTGGTATTTGTGGTATCGACTAGTAAAATTTGTTAATAAGGGATGTGATTTCTTGTGTGGGTGTTAATCGATAATGGATTTCCTATACGCATGAATGAAGAATGGTTAATTTTTTGTAAAAGTTGTGTAAGCCTAAGTTACTTTGTTTCTCTCATTAATTTGAAAAGTATGAGTTATTGTCCATTTGTTGTTTAAATTCTCTATGCATGTGAGTTTATTTATTAAAAGAAACATGTCGTTATGATGTGCGAGGGAGCTGCTTGAATTCCATATAATTTTGAAGAGATACACTCGAATGCACATTCACAGAGTGTATCCTCTTGTACATGTAATTTCCCAAGTTCATCATGGAACTCCTATGTATTTTAAGTGACTTAGTCACAAGTCACAACGCCTGTATATAATAAGAAAAAATATAAAAAAATATTGTAAGTGTAAAAATCTCGCAATATCGGCCTAAAGTCTCTTGTAGGACCCGACAAGTCGGAGGTCAGGAGGTCAATTGGAAAGATTGGTATTGTGTATGGCCTAAGGTGCATAGGTCGAGCTGTCGATGGGACTCGTTGGTCATGGGTCAAGATTCGGGTTGAACGATCAATTCAAGGTCGGGCTAGTGAAGGCCAAAGCTTAGATGGTCCCTGAGGGAGGTCAGGGGTTGGAAGTCAGCCCCCCCTTGCTAATTTTTAACATGTTGCGGAGTGGTGGAATAGGATGACCTCTAATTACTTGGAGGAAAGTTCCTATCCATGTGGATTGTTCCACGATGGTGGAGGTGCAACACAAAGAACCATATGGTTAGTATGTGATTTCCACGTGGGATCAATGCTGATGTGGCAAGGTGGTAATAGGCCAATCGTTTGAATGATCATATCTCTTGATACGGGAGTTGGATCGAGGAAAATTTTATATTGTTGGAAAGGTATCAATGAGGTGAACACAATGACGTCATTCATTTTAAGTTTTGAGGAAGTTGAAAATGTAGAAAAATTTAGACCCCATCACCATAATTGAACCTTGGGGGTTGGGTCAGCATAGTAAACACCTCCTTCTAACCTAGTTAGGCTTGGGCTTAGGAGGTGGTGTGTTATAGTGTGGTATCATAGCATACATGTTCAACACTTGGACTAGATGGGCTCTATCATGGACAAAATAATGACAAGATTCCTTCCAAGCCCTTGATAATAAGTTGGTACTTTGTTACAAAGTGAACATAGCAAAGGGATTTCATATTGAATTTTAGAAAATGGATACAATAAATATTTAGGCATGAGAATATGGTATGTGATTGATTGATCACGTGTATGGTGAATATGCTTTCCTTCTGACTTAATTATGTAGAATGGTACTGATGATTGATATGATTTAATTATTATTGATGAGCTAACTTGCACTATATTTTTTAGCTAGCCTTCCACCAACAGATTTCCAACAACAAGCCAAGGTGATGACATCTGTTATGTATTTGAATTTTGTTTAAATCTAACAGTTATGTGTGTGTGTGATGGCACATAAGAAAATAAGACACTAAGGCTTAAAGAGATGAGGATAGGAATGGCGCAATATAGCTCTAACCAATCACAACATGGCTATGAAGAAGCAAGGACAATTGAAAAATATTAAGTGGGGAAGAGGGGAGAAGAAAAGTATCTTGATTGGATGGATACCTTGAGGAGCCTAAGGGCCACTATTAGGAGTTTTAAGGTACATAGTGAAAGGTTGGTAAGGGCTTAGGAAAGGAAACCTAAGGTAAATGCAGTCATATTGTAAAGCTTGTATGACTTACAGAGATAGAGGCAGTATTAGACAGATAGAGCCCTTTGGAACCATAAGAGAGAACAAATGGGGAAAATGGTAGCAGGTTCAGGAAGAGACGCACACAGGAAAGTGAAGACATCGTGAGAGGGAATGCACCATTGATTGCCCCAGAGAGAAGAACTAACACTTATAAGCATCACTCTGGTAGAAATTATAGTTCTACTACCAGGTGGCATCATCATTTGAGAAAGAGGGAAATGTACTATATGAAAAAGGAATTTAAGAAGGCCAAACCACCCACATTTGATGAAGAAATGAAGAAATATGAAGATGCAAAATCTTGGTTTCTTGGAATGAAGAAATTATTCAAAATCCACAACTATTTTGAGAACCTGAAAGTTAAGGTAGCCACCTATAGTTTGAACTGAAAATCAGATATATGGTGGGAAGAACTAAAGAATGTAAAGGGAATAAGAGAAGAGAAGTTTTCTTGGAGGGAGTTTGAGGGTTATTTCAGGAACAAGTATTTATCCAAGAGTTACTTCAAAAACAAGGCAAAGGAATTCTATGAGCTTAAATTGCGCAATATGATAGATGATGAATATACCACCAAATTTCTGCCGCTATTAAGATATGTTCCTTACCTTAAAGAGGAAAAAGCAAATATCCAAAGATATGTCAGTGGACTTCCATTATCCTTCAAGGATAGGATTGAGTTCAATGATCCCAAAGCATTATAAGATGCAATCTGAAAGTTTAAACATCGTTATGAGCAGTCCAAGCACATGCCCAAGTTTTAATTTGATTAGAAGTCTAAAAGAACTGCCAAGTTCAAAGGAAAAAGGTGGAAGCAATTAATGAATGGCATACACCCCCTGCTACTCAAGAGAGTCAATGAAGGCTCAAAATTGTTGAAAAATACCACTTTACTCCAGAAGGAGCCAAGAGTTGTGGGAAGGGTCCATATAAGTGTTGGACATGTGGAGAAAATCATTTGAGACAAGATTCCCACAACACAAGCACGTTGGCCCAAAATTGTACAACATACAGGAAGCACAAGTTGTGGGAGATGTGGCACATGGCATGGCTAGGATTTACGTAGCACTAGATAATAGGTAGCCAAACCATCAAGCTTCCATAATTGAGATGGAAGGTGAGGTTTGCGATCAAACTATTTCTATTTTTATTGACCCATGTTCTAATTATAACTATGCTAGCCTAATGATTGTGGAATGATGCCAATTGAAGCAAGAAACACATGAATAATACTGGCTAATCCAATTAGCCAAAGGAATAAAGAAGAGGGTTGAGTATTGGGTGAAGTCTTGACCAATTGAATTAAATGGAATTCCCACTGTGGCAAACCTCAATGTGCTTCCACTAGGAGCATATAACATATTGTTGGGAATGGATTGGTTGTACAAGAACCACACCAATGGAGATTGTTTTAAAAATGAAATCGAGTGCTTAGATGAGCATGGAGAAAAAATGGTATTGTAGGGAAAGCAAAAGCCCATATTTGTGAGGATAATTTCAGCCATGCAAGCCAAGAGAAGCGGAAGGAAGGAATGCATCTTATTTGCTGTGAAAATTTCTAGTAGAGTTGAAGCCAACAACAGAATTGAGAAGAATGATAGCGACATATTAACCAAATATCTCATTCTGAAGCAATTCCAATATGTCTTCCCTAAAGAGATTCCTAGATTACCTCCTCATAGAGAGGTGGATTTCTCCATAGAATTGATACCAGGAGTAGCTCCAACATCAAAGGCACCATATCGAATGAGCACTCCAAAGTTGGTTGAGTTGAAGCTACAACTCAAGGACATGCTTGATAAGGGATACATAAGGTCGAGTGTGTCTTCATGGGGAGCACCAACGCTATTTGTGAAGAACAAAGATGACACACTCCGGTTCTGTATCGACTACAGGAAACTAAACAAGGTGACCATCAAGAGAAAGTACCTTTTTCCAATGATCGATGGCCTATTCGATCAATTAAGGGGAGAAACGATCTTTTCCAAGATCGATTTGAGGTTGGGATATCATCTAGTGTGCATTAAGGAGGAAGATATCCACAAGACAAACTTTTGACCAAGGCATGAGAATTACGAATTCATAGTGGTGCCCTTTGGTATTACTAATGCCTCTACCGCATTCATGTATTTAATGAATTGTATGTTGCATCCTTACTTGGAAAAAAAAATTATTGTCTTCATTGATGATATTATGGTATATTAAAGGGCTGAAAAAGAACATGAAAAACACTTGGCCGCAATGCTACAGTTGCTAAGGAACAAAAACTTTATGCAAATCTTAGAAAGTGTGATTTATTCCAATCACAAATACACTATTTGAGACACATAATCTCCGAGGGGATAACAATTGATCTGAAAAATAACAAGGTCGTAATGGAGTGACCAACACTGAAAAATGTGAATGAGATTAGATCATTCATGGGGTTGGAAGGCTACTATAGAAGGTTCATCAAAAACTTCTCCAAGATAGGCCACCCAATCACTTCCTTGCAAAAGAAAGGAAATAAATTTGAGTGGACAACTGAATGTGCAACAAGCTTTGAACAATTGAAACAATTGCTCACTAATGCACTAGTGTTAAGAATTGTAGATCCAAACAAATATTTTTTGGTTTGTACAGATTCCTGCAAGGAGGGGCTCGATGGAGTCTTGATGTAGAAAGGACAAGTAGTTTTCTATGAGTGAAGAAAGCTAAATGAACATCAAGAAAACTATGTGACTCATGCTTTCAAGTTGGTCGTTATTATCCACGTAGAGGAACTACCTCCTTAGTAGAAGATTTACGCTTATGAAAGATCATGGGGGACTCAAATATTTATTTGATCAACCTAAGTTGAATGCAAGACAAGCTAGATGGTTGGCCATACTTAGTGAGTTTGACTTTGAAATCAAGTACATCAAGGGAAAAGAAAATAAGGTTGTCGATGCACTCAGTAGAAGGATTCAATTAAATCACATGGCATCCTTAAGCTCTTATGGATATGACCTAGGAGAACAGGTCAAACATGCAAGGCAACATGATGAGAAGTATCATCAAATAAAGGAAAATCTACAGAAAGATGTTGAGGATGGAAAGGATGAGGAATATCATCTCACAGATGATGGTCTAGTTAGATTCAAGAATAGAATCTATGTGCCAAACAATGATGATTTGAAGAGGCTCATAATGAGAGAGTTCCATGCTAAACCATATTCCAACCACTTGGGATACCAAAAGACTCTCATGGCCATCAAAATGTTTTACTATTGGCCTAATTTGAAAAGGGAAGTAGTTGATTTTGTTGCTAAATGCATGGAGTGCCAACAAGTGAAGGTTGAATGTAAACACCCAACAAGTTTATTGCATCCCATTCCCATTCTGAAATGGAAGTGGGAAGTGATCTCCATGGATTTCATTACCAGTTTGCCAAGAACCTCCAGACAACATGATGCAATTATGGTGGTCATTGACAAGCTGAGCAAAGTGGCTCATTTTGTGGTAATCAAGTCCACCAATTCAGCTAGTGAGGTGGCTCAAATATTCCTAAAGGAGATTGTGAGGTTGCATGGATATCCCAAGAACATTATCTTAGATAGAGATTCCAAATTCACTTCAGATTTTTGGAGAGAACTATTTGTAGGCTTGGTGATATAATTGGCCTTCAGTATAACTTATCATCCACAAATGGATGGACAGGCAGAGAGGTCAAATAGAATCATCGAAGACATGTTGAGTATGTATGTGATGCACTATCCAAAGAAGTGGGAAGAGTACCTTCTAGTTGTAGAGTTTTCATACAACAATGGGTACCAAGAATCTCTAAACATGAGCCTATTCGAGGCACTTTATGGAAGGAGTTGCAATACTAATACTAGTTGGAGTGAGCCAGTGAACAAGCTCCTTATTGGGCTTGATATACTAAAAGAGGTAGAAAGGAAAATGCATATCATTAGGCAGAATTTAAAGATATCACAAGACATGAAAAAAAGTTGTGTGGATCAAAATAGGGCACATAAGGAGTTCCAAGTTTGGGAACATGTTTAATTCAAAGTTGGACCTAAGAAAATTTCCTTGAAGATTGGGTCATGTGTCAAGTTGGCACCATGCTTTTGTGAGCCTTTTGAGATACTTGAAAGAATAGGGCCAGTAGCCTATAGATTATTCTTAACACCATTGGTGAAATTCCATGATGTTTCCATGTTTCATTGCTTAAAATATATGTGCAGGATGTTAATCATGTGATTGATTAGTTTGTGTTACAGGTAGAACTAGAGAGAGAGTTCCAACCAGAACCTTTATGCATCATAGATCAGAGGTAGATCACACTACAAAATCGAGCAATAGAGCAAGTCAAAGTGTATTGGGGGCACTTTGCGCCCGAGGAAGTGGTTGACCTAAAGTGGGAAACATATCGTTTCTTATTTGGTGAGTAGGTAAAATGTAAATATGATGTAAATGTTGTACAAAGTTGTGTATATAAATCTCCATAATCAACAATGCTTGGTCTAAAGCATGTTTTGTTGTATATGGTTATTGAATACCAAGGACGATGTTTCCCCTCAAGGGGCAGGGGACTGTGATATCCCCTGGTTAATATTTATCTCTTGTAAATAATTGTAATTACCTAAATGGATGGAAGAGGGATACACATTCCATTGCTTAAGGAAGGATATGGCTTGAGGGAATTGTTGTTTTAAATATCAGTCTTGATTGGCTAATAAGATTAAATGGGCTGACTAGGAAATAAATTAAGATGAAAGAAGAGGAAAGGCCCATGTGTGCTTTGAGCTCCAACCACAAGCAAGAAAAGGACAAAAATTTAAAGACATGCATAGGTTGCATTGTCTAACATATGACTGCATGGAATTGTGAAAAGGATAGACAAATGGTTTGTTGGAACGGACTTTGGAATCCCTCATGTAGATGCAAGAGGAAAGAGGGAGGCATTCGCGAGGGGCTTAGAGAGGGAAGAGTTGAAAATAAAATACTCTCTGGTGTAGTTGCAAAAAAGGGAAGTGAGAGTAGAGATTTGAAGGGGAGAAATGTGATCCCTATCATGGAATCGAACTCTGGAAAAGAGCCCTAGCTTAGGAATCCTCTGAGAGAGGATTTCTAGGTGAAATATTATAGAGAGCGAAGGCTTTCCTGAGGGTTGAAGAACCCACTAGAAGCTTAGGATTGAAGAACCTATTGTATTGGGAAGAATCATTAGGTGCATGTGAGGTTGATGAACCATCGGTAGTTTCCTTAGGGATTGAAGCTCTAGTGTTTGTCTCACTAATGAACCACTTGGAGATGTGATTTCTTCCACCTACCAGTAGTTTATCAATTGACAAGAATTCCTTTATTGTGGAATCTCTTCACCTAAAAGTGATTTGAACTCTATGTGAAATATTACAAAGAGTAGAGACTTTCCTGAGGGTTGAAGAACCCACTAGAAGCTTGGGATTGAAGAACCTATTGTATTGGGAAGAATCATCAGGTGCATGTGAGGATGATGAACCACCAGTAGTTTCCTTAGGGGTTGAATCTATGGTGTTTTTCTCACTAATGAACCACATGGAGAGGTGATTTCTTCCACCTACTAGTAGTTTATCAACTGAAAAACCTTCCTTTATTGTGGAATCTCTTCACCTGAAAGTGATTTGAACTCTATGTACTATGATATATTGGAATGGATGTATGAAAAGTATTAGAGGACTAAGTGGAGGCTTATGTAGTTGGTGGACGAAGGCAAAGTGGTTTTGTGGTATCTTGTTACAATTGTTCATGTGTTGAATTTTTCGCTTTGAAGACACTCCACCTTAAGCTTTGGAATCTGGCTCAGGGGTGACAACTACAAGTAATAATGGTTGTAGCTTGTCTATGGTTGGGTGGAGATTCGAAGTCCCACTCTCAGTTCCCAAATATCTTATAAGATAAGTTCACTCTTTTGTTTCGTGCTTGTGATTGTCATTATGCTCTTGATTATTGCACTGAAATAATGTTTTACTAATTTTGTATAATGTTGTTCTTGAATACAAGAAGAATGTAAATGATTATGTAAATATCTTGTAATATGGTCCATGACTTATGAAGGTGCTAAAATTGAATTAGCGTAGCTTGTCTGTGCACGAAGGGATTGAAATCCCTGTAAATGGGTAATTAAATATGTAGACTTGTCAGAATAACTGGCCTCTGTGGTATTGACTGGTACCCATTGTTAATAAGGGTTGTGATTTCTTGTGTGGGTGTTAATGGATGATGGATTTTTTGTATTCATGAATGAAGAATGGTTAAATTTTTGTAGAAGTTATGTAAGCCTGAGTTACTGTGTTTCTCTCATTAATTTGACAAGTATGAGCTATTGGTTGTTTGTTGTTTAAAGGCTTTGTGCATGTGAGTCGATTTCTTAAAAGAAACACATTTTTATGGTGTGAGGAGTTGATCAAGTTCCTTGTACTTCTGAAGAGATACTCGTGAATGTACATTCACATAGTGTATCCTCCTGTACATGTAATTTCCCAAGTTCGTCGTGGAACTCTTGTGTATTTTCAATGAGTTAGTAGTAGGTCACAACGCCTATATAAACTAAGAAGAAAACTCAAAAAATATTCTGTATAAAAAGCTCACAATACCAGTATGAAGTCTCCTATAAGAACCACCAATTCGAAGGTCGATAGGTCGGTTGGAAGGTTGGAATCATGTTTGACCCAAGGTGTGTAGGATTGAGTCATTGGCAGGACCCGTTGTTCAGGGGTCAGGAGTTGAGTCAAACGACCAAGTTGGGATCGAGCTAGTCAATTCCAAAGATTAGATGTTTCCACACAGAGGTCAGGGGTCGAGCCCCCCTTGTTAAGTTTTAATGTGTTACAAAGTATTAAAATAGTTCGACCTCTGATTACTTGGAGGAAAGTGCCTACCCACATGGATTCATCCCAAATGGTAGAAATGGAGCACAAAGCACCACATGGTTAGTATGTGATTGCCATGTGGGATCAGTGTTGATGTGGCAAGGCAGTAATAGGCCAATCGTTTGAATAGTCTTATCTCTTGATCAAGGAGTTGGATCGAGGCAAAATATATATCATTGGAAAGGTCTCGACAAGACTAATAAAATGATGTCATATGTTTTAAGTTTTGAGGAATTTGAAAAGGTCGAAACATTTATACCCCATCTCCATAACTGAACCTAAGGGGTTGGGTCAGCATAGTAACCACCTCCGTTTGACCTAATTGGGCATGGGCATAGGAGGGGTGTGTTACACCATGTGTTAATAGAGTGATAGGAACATAAAAGTAAGGGTGTTGATGTTATAAAACATACATTCTATGGGATTTGACTGAGTCTGGAAAGAGACTAGACACTTTGGATGGGAAACAAGGGATGAACTTGTGACAAGTGGGAAAAGTTCCCTAATGCAATGTTAGAGAACTACTTGGAGACCCATGATGTAGGAAGAACTCCTACAAACCTCGAGGCTTTGGAACATCCTTGGTCGACTAAGTTTGACACCCTAGAGGTAGCCGCATAGCCTGAGGGACTTTGAGTCCAAAGAAGGGACTGCATTACTTGGGTGGTGGGGTTGATGGGTGATATGAGCATGTTGGTGTTGCTAGGTTTGTTACCTTGACCTGTTTATGTGTGGTACTAGTAGGTACCCAGGTTGGGTCAAGTTGTTGTCTTGTGGAGTTGAAGCCCCAGCTCATGGGGGAGCCGCTACTGAGAAGGAATGAGAAGCATGGTTTATGGTTGGAAGGAACATTTGATGTTTGCACATAGTCAATAAATTTTACTCGATAAGTGTTAATTTTAATATTCATTTCAATTTCACTGTAATTAGAATTGTGTATTTTTTCTTATGTTTTTTATTTACTTTTTCTGATGAATATGCATAGCAAATTAATGATGCAATTATGTGATTATAATTCCTATGTGTGAGCTTATTGCATTGTGGAACACATTTAGTTGTGCATATCATATGTACAATAAATAAAATAAAAAGAAAATTTTCAAAAATTCGATGTACAAGGGTAACAAGAGCATGGTATGCCCCAACAAGTGGTTAGGGGGATGTTACAAATGGTATCAGATTCCAGGCTAAAATACTCAGGCCATATGGATCCAACTTCACTACATAGGAAAATCACCTATTGATGGAAAATTGTTTGGTCAAATTCAATGGGAATGGATATGGAAAGTTTCCCAAATTTGGAATGAAAACCACCAAAATGTCGTAGATATACATGTTAATTTTATTATTAAAGACTCAAAATTTGCAATGTGATGGGTAAGTTTTAGTATCAAAGTTTATAATTTCATGCAATGGAAATTATGGGAAAGTAACTCTTATTGATGGAAAGAGAATAAAAAAAAATTAAAAAATTAAAAATTTCCATATTGTGATGTCAACAATGAGGTGGCATTAACAGGTGTCAATGCCAAGTGGTGGTTGAGTTGCCAGGTGGCAGACAATTGGCATGACTAAACTCCATGGGAAGTTGTTGAGATGTTTAACCCCTTTGCACCTTGAAATCTGATATCAATATGAGTTGTTGATCTTATTGGATGTCGGACATTAGATCCATTTAGGGTGCAACTTCATGTTATCCTCTACGCCTGTTCGAACTTGATATGTGATTTAGACTATTGATGGGAAATGATTGTGGTTGACATATCCATTAGGGGCGAAACTTCATGTTATCATTCCTGCATGTAGGAACCTGATGTGAAATATGGATTTTTGATGGGAAATTATCGTGGCTATCAGATCCATCAAGGGTGCAATTTTGATTTTATCCTCCATGCATGTTGGGAATTGATGTGTTATCTAGACCATTGATGGGAACTTATCGGGGCCATAATATTTATGAGGGGTGTAACTCATAATTTTCCTCTATGCATGTTGGAACGTGATATGGATCTAAGTTGTTGGATTGGGGTAATCTTGGTTGTTGGGTCCATTAGGAGAGCAACTCAACATAAACTATCACAAATGTTATAACCCAATATGGGATGTGAGACATTGATCTACTCTAATATTAATCATAATATCTATGAGTGTGCAAGTCACACACTATGGAAAAAAAGTAGAGAATGGACGCAACCAATAAAGGAATGCCACATGGAAGGGTGGAAAATGAAATGGGACCCTTCCATCTGGGATGGATTTATCAAAGGTGCCATGTGAATTGTGGGGCCTAGTTGGGGACATAAATGAAAAAAGAGTGGTTTCATGTTTGCCAATTTTTTATGGAGAGGCATGCAAATTTAGTTCATGTCCAATGAGAACTAAAGACTATATATACACAAGAAGATGTTTTCCAATGGAGGGAGAGCACACAAAGAATTTCCACACAACCAAAATGGTTGCAAAGCAAAGTTGTAGATAGTTACAATTGGTCCAAGGTTTAAAATAACCAAAAAATTAGTAAATTTTTAGAAAATTTTGTTGATTTTTCGAGTTATCCACTTGCAAGGAACTTTTAGGGCCCTAAACGACATTTTCATGGAGTGAAAAAACACAAGTGCCTATATTATTGGTGCATGGATTGTCTACAACTAAAATAAAAGAGTTTAGAGATAACTTTCTCACAACATAATACAATTGTAAAATGGAGCCAATATGTAGAAGTTATGACTAAAATAGTGTAAGGGAAAAATAAAGTACGAAATCACTTTGAGGAGGTATACCTTTGCAACCAGAGCTCAACTTTGGGTGTCAAAGTAGTCAATAGAAATAACTTAGACAACATAACACAACCATGGAGGTGGATTTCAAAATTTAGGGGCACTAATGTTCAGTAAATTACTAGAAGTTTTTTGTAGTAGAACAAGGGAAACTGGGTAAAATTGACCAAAACTTTCACAGACCATAACTTTTAGCTTAGAACTAGGATTTGGGCAAACTTTTAAGAAATCAGGAGGTTGATGAATTAGGGTAGATTTATCATCTTTGATAATTGCTTGTGAATGTTGTTGGATTCTTATTAATATTAATTATATTCTTCTTCGTCAAACAATTGTCAAATATACAAAACATGAAGATCACAAGAAACAAAGAAAACAAAATATAGGCTCCCAGCCAGGGAAAAACCCCGCCAAGGGGAAAACCTAGAAAAATTCTCTTCTTATAAAATTAGATCAAAGTGATATGTCCAAAATCCATGACGATAGAAAGACTTCAACCCTCTAGATGCAAAGGCAAACCCTCCTTGTGCATAACAAACTCATCAAAATTAAGAGACCAACAACATATACAAAATTAGGAACAAATCTTCAACAAAAGATGTATCAAGGCGGAAATTTCACAAATTAGAGCTCAACAAGAAACCCTTATTTCATACTTTAGCCCTCTTTTCTTTGTTATCCTACTCTGCAATATTTTAGAACATATCATGTGAATTGTATGTGTCCAAATGAGCTCAATTAACCCTATATTTAAACTATTCAGAGGGCTTTGAATAGACATGTTTTCTGGGGTAGGGTCGACTTGATAGGAAAGGCCAACTTAGCATCTAGAGGCAATTTTGTCCAAAATTACATACTTGAAAAACCTTTTTCCAGGCTATAAATAAGTCTTTGACTTTGACCAATACAAATAATAATGAGCATGAAGAACATGCTTCAGTAAAATAATAATTTCTGACTTGAGAATGAAACCCATGCTTGAAAAAATAAAATTCTTTCTTTTTATATAAAATACACAATGATACAATTATGAAGACCAAACCTAGTTACACTTTTCAATACAAACAAATAGTCAATAGAAAGTTATTGAATTTTGGTTTGAATAGGAAATTTCTTACAAATTTAAAAGAAGTTTGTTATTGGCCTACAAGATAGAACTAGCATGAGGACCAGAAGGATGGTTGACTCTCAGCGGTCCTGCAACCATGAAGAAGAAGTTAGAGGTGTGAATATTAGTATGGGTAATGTTGAAATGGAGTAAAATGGGCATGGAATGGATAGGGCAAAGAATAGAGACTTGGAAAAGACCATCAAGGGTATCGAAATGGAGGTGCTTAGCTACAAGGCTAATAATGAAAGACTAATAAGGGAACAACAAAAAATTAACTCTTAGATTTGATAGAGCATGAATAATTTACATATGACAATGGACCAGAGATTCGATTCTAGGTAGCTAGAGGAACATGATTCACAAGTTAGGAGGAAGGATGTTGGAGATTCAAGGCATTTTAGGAGTGATGTTAGAAAACAATATCACTCATCAAAGAATTCAACAAAGAGGGTCTGTGTTTCCTCAAAATCAGGGAGTATTCCAAGCATTTCGCTAGTGAGGCAACAAAGAAGAAACCCTAACTTGGATAATTTGTAAGGAGAGTTCAGGAAGATTAAGCCTTCTACATTTAATGGTGAGCATAAGAAGGGAGAGGAGGTTGAATCTTGGTTGTCAAAGATGAGAAAATACTTTACTCATCCAATTTAGAGGCACAAATTGCAATCTGCTTCTTGAAAGGAAACACAAATATGTGGTGGGAACAACTTAGAGAAGTAAAACATTTGGATGAAAAGAAGATTTCAGGGAGGAAATTTAGAAGGTACTTATAAAAAAAAATATTTGTTAAAATATTACTATGAAAGGAAAATGCCAGTGTTTTTTGAACTCGAGTTAGGAAATATGACAATGGAAGAGTATGGTCAAAAATTCATTGAATTGTTGAGGTATGTTGGCATTATAAAAGATAAAAAAAAAAAAATGCAAAGATTTGTGAGTGAGTTTCCACCATTTTACAGTGATAGAATTAAATTTGATGAACCAAGGAATTTGGATGAAGCTATGAGGAAAGAAGAGCACCTTTATGAGTAGGTAAAAGACAAACCGACCTTCCAAAAAAACTAGGTTGATAAGAAAAGAGCGAAGGTCAAGCAAAGGAACAAGGGATTTAAACCTTAATTTTCTAAGAACAATTATCAAGGAAATCAACAAACTTAGCCAAACCACAATGAATCAAAGGGGGCTCATTCATTAGTTAAGAGATCAATATTTCAATCCATCAGATGTTGGGGTCGTGGAGGAGAACACGTGCACAAGGAATGCCCTCACAAAGGAGACAAAATGAGGACTTTACATCACACTCAAGGAGTTGATACAGTGGAGGACATGGGTAGAAGCAAGCCCAGAATCCATGCAACATTGGTCAATGGTTAGGAAGTTCATCAGACACAAGATTGAAGTTGAAGATAAGATAAATACCTAGTCCATTTCCATTTTAATAGATTCTAGAGCTAGTCATATTTATTTTGATCCTAAACTTCTTGAAAGGTTTAAATTAAAGAAAACCAAGCATGGTAGGACTTGGTTAGTTTAGTTAGCTATAGGAGCTAAAAGAAGAATAATTGAACTTTTAAAATAATATCAAATAAGTATAAATGAATTGTGCACAATTGCAAGTTTAAACATCATATCATTGGGTTCATATGATTGCCTAATTGGTATGGATTGGTTGGAAAAGCATCATGCAATAGTAGAATGTTATAATAAAGCATTTACTTTCCTTGGTGAAGATGGCTATCAAAGATGAGTGCAGGGAACTCCAAAGCCAATTTATGCCAGATAAATATCAACCATGCAATCGAAAAAAAAAAAATAGAAATAGGTCCCAAATGGATATAGCTCCAAAAGTGCCTCCAAAACCAAGATGTCATCACCAAAGTGTTGAAGAAAGTGTAACTAGGTTCAGTATTTACAAATGTAATTTTGATCTTTGTACTTGTCAAGAAAAAGAAATATTATTTTTTTAAATTATAAGAATGAGTTTCTTGCTCATTCCATAGGTCTAGGAAAGTCAAAGAGTTAAAGAGTCAAAGACATGTGTAAAGAGCTCTTCTTGAGCATATAAGTAATGTATAAAAGTCTATAAAATGGTGTCTAACACACTCCAGTAATGAAAAGCACAATCCTCTTCACGTCATCCAGCAAATGAATTAAATAGAAGTCATGTCAGTGTGCAAAAGGAGAAACAGCGGTTCATTTGGTCAAGTCGGCTTAATATGGAGACATAACCACTATATATACCCAGCTAGGGTCACTGCAAAAGAGCAAAAAAAAAAACTTGCATTTCTCTGAGATAATTCGGTTGGGTACAATTCTGCAATCCACATTACAAGAGGGCACAAATTTGGACTTCTCTGCAACTTCGGGTGAGGACAGAGACTTGCATTCTCTGTGACTTTTGAATGGTTACAGGATGGGTACAGGGCTGATATCCTTGCAGTTTGGATGGAAAAAAAGTGAGACAATTTTGGATGAATGCCACAGAGATACAGTCTCAGGTGCAATAAAGAAGGTCTCGGGTCTCTGTCTCAGCATATAGTCATGATCTAGGTATACCTTATGAATAGTCCTCACAGTGACACACAATGTCTCGGCATACATATTGTCTCAACATAATACTCTATCAACATACTTAACATAGTCATGTTCTTGGCATAATAGTCTTGATCATAATCTTATCGAAGACTAGATCATGATGAAGATCTCAGAGCATTACATGAACCAAGGTCATGATGAAGAACGGTATGATGACCTCATTGATATGGTGAAGATCTCTATGAAGATGCAGCAGTGATGTTCTCAGTGATGGCAGCAGTAATGAAGATCTCAGCAGTGCAGTGATGATGATCTTAGCATTGACAAAGAAGAGGAATGGTGTCTTGGTCTTGGAGTGGCTCAATAAGTCAAGGGTCATGATCTTGGTATTCATCAATTAGAATCTCTATAAGAAGAATTTTGTGCGGATTTTCCTCTCCAAGAGGGAGAGGTTTTGGCCCTGGCAGAAGGACAACATTTTGTGTTATTGTCTCTTTGTTATGGTAGCTATTTGATGAATTAAAGAAGACACACTAACTTTAGAGAATATGCTAATAAGCTAAATGTTAAATATCTCACAAATAGTTATCATGCTAAGAAGTATCTCATTAACTCCATGCCCTATATTCTTCAACATGGTATCGGAGCTATGGTTACATTCAAAGGAAGGGTAGAAAAGAGACATTTCAAGGATCAAGTTTCTAGCAGTGCATCAAAGCAAGCTGAAGGACATCAAGATTTGCATTAAAGAAACAAACTCTGATCTTGATCAAACCCTAGCAATCTACAACAGCAGTTTACATCAACAAGGGTTTTTGTCTATGCAATCAAGGAGACAGTGTACAACAACAAGAACTTGTGTCTCCATAGTCATCATCAAAAGGCCACGAAGACCCTCATCAAGATGTCTACAAAACAAGATAGCTCGAAGGATTTCAAAACAAAGATCACATCATCTTGGAGAAAGCTGAAACCCTAACAGCAATCCTGATCTACAAAAGAAGGCAAAGCATATTGAAGAAGAAAAAGCATTGTCATCATCTTCAAGGTTATAAAAGCAAGGATCATTTCCTTGCCCTAGAAGAAAATCATCGAAGGAAAACAGCAGAGCATCCTCATCAAAAGGAGCAACCTTTTCCATTGGAGAAAGGCTTTCCATCAAAGAGAAGATCATCCAAGAGGAAAACTCCAATACATCTTCTCCAACAAGCATCAAAGTGATCAAGTAGAAGAGTTCATCTTCACTTGTCAAGTAAGTATCTTTCATTTTTATAATCAAGTTTGGTTAATTGACTTCATGATTGCAAGGAGATCTATGGGTTGGATAGGTCATCAAAAGTCCTTGCATGAAATTAAGAGGATTTTCATAATCCTGATAGATAAAAGAAGTCAGTGAACATATCAAGAAAAAGGTCTCCTTTGAATTCATGGGAAGGAACTCTTAAGGTCCTCTCATCCCTATGTAGCAAGAAAGAAGACATAAAAGAGATATATGAAATGCAGTGAAGAAGGTCATATCACTTAGACCTAGTTGAAGGTATCAAAGAATGAAGGAATATCTTCATGAGATCTCAATTGAGAGATCTAGGAAAGATGATAAGAAGACAATCATCATTGTTCTAATTGATAAGCAAGGAAACAAATGTTCATAAACAAGAAGGTTACCTCATTCAACAAATTGTGAACTCTATGCTAAATAGAGAAAGACAATTTGAAGGCAAAAATGTTGAAGGTTAAAGGACTCAAACATTTGCAGAAAGGAAAGGAAATTTTGATCCTCAAGCAAGACAAAACAGTGTTATGGAAAGATTGTGAAAAGAAAGCTCATATCGCCAAAAAGATGGAGGAAGCTGAAGAAAAGGGTCAAGGAAAGAGGGAGCAACAAATCTCCATCATGATTAGATGACCTCCCTCACAAAAGGGGCCATATCATAAGCTCCTAAATCTCTAGATATGACCATATATTAAGATGCATTGTGGCATCATGGAAACATTAGAAACATGAGCTCATGACAACACCTTGGGAATCATGAAGGACTAAATCCATGGCAGTTAAACATGAAGGATATAACTCTTGGGAACCTCATTGTACATTGAAGGAAAGGAAGGAGTCATCCAGGACAGGTCTCATCATACATCAAGTCAAAAAGGAAAAATTTACCAGATGGGGATATGCAAGATCCTCAAGATTCTCTAATGGAATCCTTATCAAAGGATTCACTAATCTAGAGAGGAAGCAAGTGTTTCATCAAGAACTCCAACTTATGGAATTCATGGATGATGTTATGACGACATAAGAAAAGAAGCAGATCAAGGGGTTGAAGACACTTCAATCAAGGAAGTTGTTGGAAGAAGCCTAGATGACTTAATGGTAAAATGAGGTATGTATGCTTATGTTTAAATTTTATAATGTCATGTCGTATGGTTGCAGGTAATATGGATCATTACTTCTATCTTAAGAAGCATGATCAAGGGAAAAGGATCTCCTCCTCTGAAAGGATGCAGAAAGGCATAAGTCACACTAGATGAAATCAACATAATATGTCCTCATATGAAGCATGAGGTGGTTGACTACGATTACAGAACTTTGATTAAAAACCCCTAAGAATGTAATGTGTGAGGAAGGAAGAAATCGCAAAATATGCAACCATGATGAAGGCAATCAACATCCAAAGACCAAGAAGACTTGACTAAGAAATCTCTCGAAAAGATATGAAGACTCTAATGAAAGTCTAGAAAAGATAGAGACCCTTGACAATGCATATCTTTGGGAAATGTGTCAACAAGTATGCAAGATGTTGATACCTACTAAAAAGATGTCATGATAAAAAGCCATCTCGAAAGGTACGATTTGATTTAATGCTATGTTTTGATTTCTTGAATAATATATGGGTGAAGTTCATGTAGGGCTACTAGAACAAGATTTGTAAGTACAAGTACAACCAACATTCATGCAATGGATGGAAACTCCTGAAAGAAGCATGAAGAGAAAGAAGTAGCCATATGAAGAAGGTTCCATATATGTACCAAGAAGGCCACTTTCCATGAAGAAAGGAATGACATGACAGAATAAGAAAGAAAGTGATCGATGGTCGTTGCCCTACAAGGAAGAAGCTTAACTGAATTTCATGACATCAAGGAAAGAAGTTGATCAAGTAACTGAAGGACCCACGAAAAAGAAGTTGCTGATGAAAGGAGAATCCCTAATTAAGAGGGAGCTTGGATTGAGTCACCCCTGATTAAAAAGGAGTGATAGATGTGTTTTTCCATTTCATGTGTCATGCACTAGACCAGGACTAACAGCCGTAAGTTTTAGTGAAGGCCATGAATGGAACTGTAGACACAAGAGGGACACAACATTCTTGTCTTCACCTGTGAAGAAAGAATGGAGGATTGGGTAATCATCTGGCACCTGATGCTCTTTGATGATGTGTAGGGCATCCAAGACAAGAGTAGGAAAGAGGATTGATGTTCTTTAAGGGTTGGGAACCCAAGATAAGAATAGTCCTAGAAGGTCATACTTAGTGAACACTTGAGAGGGTATGTACCTTGAGAGACAATGATGAAGGTGTCTATAGTCATTGGTCTCACCAACATTGTGCTCTGATCTAATGAGAGATAGAGTTGTCAATCAAGGCCTTGATGTGGAAACAATGTTGGTTACTACGATGCTATACAAATGGGTTACCAATCTGAATCTTCTTATGAGAAAGTCTTCAGATTGAGAATGACCAAGTACCATTATAAATACCTCCCTAGTTAAGAGGGAGTGTTGAAGAATGTGTAACTAGGTTCGGTATTTACAAATGTATTTTTGATCTTTATACTTATCAAGAAAAATAAATATTATTTTTGTAGATTATAAGAATGAGTTTCTTGCTCATTCCATAGGTCTAGGAAAGTCAAAGAGTCAAATACGTGTAAAGAGCTCTTCTTGAGCATATTTGTAATGTATACAAGTCTATCAAATGGTGTCTAACAACCCTCCAATAATGACAAGCACAATCCACTTCACGTCGGCCAGCAAATGGATTAAATAGAAGTCATGTCAACTTGCAAAAGGAGACACAACGGTTCACTTGGTCAAGTTGGCTTAATATGGAGACATAACCACTATATATACCCAGTTAGGGTCACCGCAAAAGAGCAGTGCAATGATGATGATCTCAGCGATGACAAGGAAGAGAATTGGTGTCTTGGTCTTGGAGTGGCTCAGTAAGTCAAGGGTCATGGTCTTGGTATTCGTCAATTAGAATCTCTATAAGAAGAATTTTGTGTGGGTTTTCCTCTCCAAGTGGAAGAGGTTTTGGCCCTGGCAGAAAGCCAACATTTTGTGTTCTTGCCTCTTTGCTATGGTAGCTATTTGATGAATTAAAGAAGACACACTAACATTAAAGAATATGCTAATAAGCTAAATGTTAAATATCTCACAAATAGTTATCATGCTAAGAAGAATATCATTAACTCCATGCCCTAGATTCTTCAACACAATGTTCCCTATGTCACCTTTCTAAGGTCAATAGGAGTGACAAGGCACCATCATGCTCAAGTGTTAGGGTCTACAAGTGATGTGTAAACCCTCCCATGTCATTTGAAGGATAAGCAATCCTCAACTGAGCTCCAAAACAAGCAATGCCCATTAAACAGAGTCAAGACCAACTTGTGGGCATCTAAGGTCCATTTGAGCACATCATTAATAAATCCAACACCAAACCATCAGTGGCAGAGCATTTCAACATTTGAGGGTACTCATCAGACTCAAGTACCATGTGGAATCATCTCACAGCCCAGCATTCATCTTTAGAAAGGCAATGATGCATCATCAAGGTTAGAATTGCTCTCTAGATAGGGTGCAACTACCTCTTGCAGTGTTGTTAAATGGGATGAAGATCAACTCTTAAGGGGCCTCTACTGATGTAATAACACCACATGACAAAACCCTCTCAAGATCAAGTGAAATCAATAATCTTTAGGGACAATAATCATAAATGCCTCATAGTGGACCATACATAATGTTAGAGGCATAAGAATACTTCACACAAAACTCACTTTCAAATGTCTAACTAGATCAACACATGTATACAAATTACCTCACATATATTAGCGATAGTTGGGTTAACAACACTATTAGGTGTTTCCAACCCCCAAGGGGAGTGACATGTCCTAGGTTAGCCAATTAATCTATAGGTTATGTGATAATAATGGTTGTGAAGTGGGAAAGACTTCAGGGCAAATTCCATAACCATGTGACCGACTAAGGGGGGTCCAACATCTTGAGTGTATAGATGCAAAGGAGGGAGCAATCGTGGAAGCATGAGTTATCCCTTTCCTCATACTACCTTTTCCACCACTCTGGTGTGTGTTTTACTTTTTATGTTAAGTCTTTATTGGGTGCATAGCTTAGGAGCCCAAGTTTGCCTTTGAGATTTTCCATTACCCCTTTAATGATCAAGTAGTTTATCATTCATCAGGGCTAGGACATACAAGAGTTCATTTCTTTAGATAAAGCATTAAATGTTTGAGGAACTAGGCGATGGCTAATGAGGGGTAGGGTTCATGCTAGATTTTTTCCCACCTACTAAATAAGTGTTCTAACCGTCTTTTGCATTTTTCATTTTTCTTTCATTGTGTCTTTCTATGTTTTTATCTTTCTTTTAGTTGCATCAACCTCTAGGGCTAAGTTTTTGGGCTTGGAGTCAAAAATGCAAATGATTCGTGCCAATGCCAATGAAGAATGACCACCTGCCCGAAGAATGGGGATGAAAAACAAGGAGAGATGGAAAATGGTAAGTATGGATTGTTGTGGAGACACTACATCAATGAATACTTCCCAAGCATTTTCCTTCCTAAAACCCTAAGGCCTCAGAAGAGGTCCCACTAAACTACTATCAAAGACTAACCTCCCAGGTGAAGGGAACAAGAATACAATCAAGATTACTCAATTGTCCACTTTTGCCCCCATGACCCATATAAATATGCCCATAACATTAGGTGAAAGCACATGATTGCAAAAATGGTTGAAGTATTTGCCGATGGATGACCAACCTCCTTTCAAGAAGCAATGTAGAATGGGAGAGAAATTTGACTAGAGTAGGAAGTGGAGGATCCTAACATAATGTTATGTGTTGATCATATAAAGTTGTTGGTTGGCTAAGTATCAAAGAGTACAAAACTTTTCTCCTATAGGTTAACAACTTAGAGGTAGGTAACAAGGACATTGAAGTAAACATGTTTTTTGTTAGTACAAAAAATTAACTATTTTTTTAAGGTGAGTTAATGTAAAAATAATTTTTGTTAATATAAAATATACTATTTTCTTTGAATCACACACACATGCAATGGTTCACTGTCATGCTTTGTGAAACCTCTCCACCTTATGGTTGTTATCTATAATAGTAAGCTTTCTTGTGATGTCATATCTATGTAATGGGATTTTGTTGGACACAAATATACTTATCAAAATGTGTTTTATATTTCATTAATGAATTAATTAGAAAATAGAAAACACAAACAAAAAAACATTTTGCAATCATATCATTAAAGTAGAGCTTGGGTGTGCATATTCCCTTCCAAAAAGGAAAAAAAAAAAGGTTTGTATATTAACTTTGAGATATCTAAAGTGGCAGGTAATAGATAGTTATGGGACTATTTCGTTTATATGGTGAATTTTTCATTGGAGTTAGGCTATTTTTTTTCAAGAAATTTGTTATGGAAGGGGGAGCATTTTATTTTTTGATGGTGGAAATAGAATCCATGGGGCACCCAAAATTTTGAAGCTTGACAGATGTAACTTAGATTTCCAAAAATTTCTACCAAATTTCATCAAAATCATGCCAAATTTTTCATTCTTTTCCAAACAAAACACCACCACCTTAAACTACTCTTTACAAAATATTCTACTTAATCTATTTATACATTGATATAGATTTATTATAATAAAAATTACATAAATTTAAACTAAAACACTGAATATAATAATTAATATATATATTTGCATGCAAGTGCATGATGTGATGGTCGGGCGGGTTGGTTTGCACGCCCCCGGCCGGTTTCGATTCCTGCGGAGCTGCGCGTATGCTGCAGCGTATGTTGATCCATGGAGACCCTGGTGATGGCGATTGAGCTTCGATGTGACGGCTGTCAGTGCTCTGACACGCATATGTACCAATATATATGTGTAATAAAAGAGGGCCCATAATGCTTCTAAAGGGAACTAGCCCCTCCCATTTCAAAAATAATATATATATATATATATATATATAAAATCACAAAAGGAAAAACTATAAAAGCATAATAAAAATCCTTAATTTCAGTTTAGGGTATAAGTTCTAGCTTGCCTCCTTGATTTCCACATTTACTCAAAAATATAACGCGGCTGCGATGTAGTTTGCTTGCTGATTCACTAAATTACAATTTGTCATGTCTTTCCAGTGAAATGTAAAGTAAGATTCCCCACTGAGCCTTAACCAAAGGGTTAAATAATACGAAGTCATGAACCCCCGCCTCTTCATAATCTTCGTTATAAAATTCACGGGACAAATATGTGTTAAATGAGAAAAATCATATAACAAAATATAAATTACATCCGTTTCCTCCCACCTGTACTATGATTCCTGTTTTTATCACGAAGCACATAAATAGATAAATAAATTGTATGGTACAAAAGCCCTCAATATGTGACTTCCAGTTACATAACCTTGTGACTTGGCATTTGACAAGTGGTTACTAAACAGCCATTATTTCTCTTCCTGAGAGAGAAGTTTAACCCTTGGACATACAGCTGAAAATGAACAACATTGGCATTTCCAGCTTTCATCCTCGGGTACAAAATCTGCTGCTCTTTTGCCTAGCCAGTATTGCAAGTGCCAACGAAGTCGATTCTCCATCCAACTTTTGTCGAAAGAAAATTCCTCCTCTCCTAGAAGGGACCTGTCCGCTTGCAACTCATACCTACGAGAAGGCAACAACACATGAATAACCTACATAAAACCCAAACCTCAAGCAGAAAATTGATACAAATATGCTTACCAGCAACAATGTTCCCACTTCATGAATGTAAAACTACAGTTACAGAAACTATGGGTTTTGCTTACCTGATCAAAAGTGGCGTATGCGCTAAAGGGAGTGATTTACATGTACTTTTATAGAGTTTGATTAAGTCATTTAGTGATTGTACCTGTTGCAGATAAAAATAAAATTATACTGGCGAATAGTACCATCAATTGTAAAGTGAATAGAAGAGCATATAATAATGAGAAAGGTATGGAGATTGATCAAGTCATTTAGTAATTGCACCTGTTGGAAAATAACAATAAAACTCTACTGATTAATATGGTAGACAGCTTTCTTTATAAAAAAAATCATTGGCATGTCTGATGGCAGATATGGTTTGTAATTTTGTTTTATTATATAAAGAATTATATATATATAAAATAAAAACCATATAAAGAATAAAAAATGAAATATTTTGATGCATTTTAAATTTTAATAATGGCCATACAAATGAAAAGAAACCTTCAGGCAGTTAGTCTAATGTACTCGGTTATAATTAGTATTACATGAGTGAACAAACACTTTTAAGACCTCAATTTTTGAGGAATACACAAGACAAGCATATACTTTATGAAATAGAGACATTTTACCGTTTTAAGTTGTATAGATAAAATAATATCTTTTTATGTAGTTAAATAATAGAAAATTATTTCGATAGGAGTGTATGTATATGTATATATATATAAAGTAATTTTCGATCGGAGTGTGGGTCAGTTGTATGAGTTACATATGATTGTGGATATGATTAATGTGATAGATTAGAAGTGGAGAGTGGTAGTACTCCATCCCTCACATATTGGCAACGCGTATAAATCATATTAATGGTGACGGGGAAGGTGGCAAGGCCATTTGTGTTCTGGAGTTTTCTGAAGGTATCCTCTCATCGTTATTCTACAATCTATAGGATCGGCGAGAGGTGAAGGTATCGTGTGGGTTGGGAGATCGTGGTATGCAAGCGACAGAGTTCCAAGCAGCCCGCCTCCCACAAGCAGAAGGCTTCCTCCCCTCGCCAGTCTTCCTTTGCGGATATGTATCTTTTGCAGGTTTCTCCGTTACACTTCCCCCTTTTTGCTCAGTTTCTATGCTTTTTCACTGGCGAAGTGTGCTCATAGTGATGCCTGGAGCTAGTTGGAAGCTATCCCTGAACGTTGGAAGGAAACAATGGATTTCTATGAGGGATTGTTTGTTCCTCGCTTTGTTGTTTCTATTTATTTCGACATCTTGCTTTCACGCATGGGGCTATATTTGAGGGTTCCTGTTTGGTATTTAATTATTCTTGCATGTTGGGTTGCCTGTGTCTACTATGTTTATAGTATACTGGTTTTGATGATTCATATGTCTTGGGTTTTCCTGGATATGGTTCTCCCATGTCTATCTTATTATCTTAGTTTCTCTCGACCTAGGGAGACTCAGGTGGTAGTCTTATACCTCCTAAGCCATACCCATCACACTTTTCCTGATAATTGGTGGGTAGTCAGCTACAGTATTCACTGCAATCTGTATGTACGCCATGATATCCTTAAAGGTCTATCTGTTTCGAGAGGGTCCTGGGATCCTAAGCCAGTCATCTGTTGTGTGACCGCAAATATAATGTCTTGTCCCAACGTTAGCCATTCTCGTGATTCTATGTTTTTCAATACTATGGCTCGCCCTTCCTTTATCAAAAGCTCTCCAGCTAGTGGGGGTCGTGGGGGTCATGGATGCAGCAGAAAGCAAGGGTCGAGGCGTGGCGATAGCCAGCCCCAACCTCGCCTAGCGAGAAGTCGATGCCACAAAAACACCACCCGCCTCATTCATCAGCCCACGCATTCCAAAGTGGTACTCCATCAAAGGTATGCCAGCTGATTTCAGGTTGGGAAGCTAAGTCGAACCATTGGGCAGCCGAAACAAATGTGGATTTGGGTGATTGGCAGGATTTGGTGCTCGACCTGGGCCACTCTAGAGGCAAGTCCTCCCAATATAAACAAACAATCTAACTCTATTGGTTAATGAAGAACATTGTAGCCAAATCTCTGGCTAATCCTCCAGCTGACTCTTCCAAGACAGATTATGGATTTGTTGATATCCAAAAGGAATTTCAATTGATTCATTTTCAACTCCAACAACTGAATGGACACCTTAGTCTCATTGAGCACCATATTATGTGCATCCCTCAGTAAGATCTTCCTGGATCAAGCATGAAGGATCCAGCCCCAGTGGATTCCTCTGATGATTAGTAGCATGGTTCACTTAATTTTGGCTTTCTTTTTGTCATATGAAGTATCTACAAATTATAGTTTCTGACTTTAGTTATTTGGTATATAGAAGCAATGTCATATGGTTCGGGTTCGACAATGATTATGTTCGTTTGAGTTCGAATTTTATAATGAGGTTCGCCATTAGGTTCGTATATATATATATATATATATATATACGAACCTAATGGCGAACCTCATTATAAAATTCGAACTCAAACCGAACATAATATATATATATAACGAATTATAGGATAAAATAGTAAGAAATCAACATCATTAAACATCAAAAATGTTATCACGGACATGGAAACTATAAAGATAAATTACAAAGTTGTGACATGAGGTTATGAGTTTTGATCTATGCACTTGGTCAATGGCTATGAGGTTCGATGAGGTTCGCCGAACCTCAAAAATTTTTTAAGTTTTGCCAAAATTCGAACCTCAAGGTTAAAGTTCGACAAACCTTGTGACATAGTATAGAAGGTTGCATGATATTCAGACATACGTAGCTCTGCTTGACAGTCTTAAATTTTTTTGTTTTTGGATGGCATATAATGCACTTACGTGGCCAACAAACTTGGTTTCCTTCTGGGTACGTTGAAGCCACCTAACTATTTGAATTATGTTTGTAACCTGCCCTTTTTTGAAGAAAATGAATGAAAGAGGTCCTTCCAAGCTTTAAAAAAAATACTCTTTTGTTTGTTTATATTATTAAAAAATTATCTTAATTTAAATTTATGCAAATTGTAGATTTAAGCATCTGTATAGTCATTTGACTATTAAAATAATGAAGGTGTATATATTTGACTATTAAAATAATGGAGGTGTATATATTTTATCCCTCTAAATTTGAACTTATAATTACTTAAAAAAAATACACATGTTATTAACCATTAAACCCATTCAAACTATACATATTTTTAACTATAATCAATTATAAATTATAATATTATTTTCAAACACATAACTTAAACATTCAACACTGCACATTCCAGTGCAGTTGTCGAGCTCAATTATATGTTTGCTAATAAATGTTGGCCGCCATAGGTTAACACTATGAACTGCCACCTTGAGGTAAAAAGGGGAAACTTCTGGCAATACAAAAATAAATAATCACAATCGTACTAGCCCAAAAAAATTTGTAGTTTTAAATACATCAATGTTAAGATAATGAGATAATGTTGAGTGAAACAAGAGCAACTCCCATTTAAGCAATTGCTATGGTGCGGTTCATAAGATATCTAAAAAGAATTGAGCAAATAAGAGTAGGTAGATGGCCTAATGTTATCTTCAATGAAGGCATGAGTGAAAGAAAGAAAACATGGATGAAACAAAACTACACATGGATGCAAAAATGGAATATCTACCTCAATGTCTGTCCCACAAATAGCAAGGAGCTAAAGGATTTTGTTATGGAGAAGTTTCGTAAAAATTTATGGGGAAAAGAGTTGGATAGAAAGAAGAAATATTACATTGAGAAATACAACTCTACATGTGATCTACAACAAAAAGAATTCATTGGAGCTCGCATTTTGTGGAGGGCAGAGGTTCTTATTGCTCAATTAAGGACCAACTCACATCAACTTCAGTGTGAAACATGACCATGACGGTAGAAAAGACCTAAATAAGCTTGGGAAGAATGGGTGTGTACATTTTGTATATTTGGGGCTGTGGAATTGGAAAAACATTTCATTTTGGAATGTGATGCATTCAAAGACACCAAAGAAAGTTATGAGAACATGTTAGCATCAGTTTCTTGGCATTGTCTTTTTAGCGAGGGGATTGTTGGAAGGTTGAGCCAGCTCATCATCAATTTGAATCGGAAAAGGATTGACTTGCAAAAAGCTAAAAACAGGTAACTAATGGTCTCATAGACTATTTTTAGTCTAGTGGACCTTAAAATATCATTTCATTTTCAATAAAATTATCGGACTAGTTGATTTAAAGGTAATATAAATTGATATTGTCAACCTGCATTCAAGAATAACAGTGAAAAATAGTTGTCTTCACTACTAGTTTGACAACTGAATTATGATAAAAATTTTCACCTCTTAGTAATAATAAAAAAATTAAATAAATAAATAAACTAATATTAATATTTTGAATAACACTTATATCTTTTGAAATAGCATCTTTAAAATTCATAGAGGAAAAGTCATATATTCCATACGAATATTTCGATTAACGTATTTCCTCGACTAATATTTCAGGAAGACCCATCTCCCGTAAAACTAAAAATAATCCTATTGGATTAACTTTCAGTAAATATCTATTTCTAGATCTAAATTATAGATATATAGTTGAAATTTAAGATTCTAATAAATCTTTTGACTTTTTTATTTCAGTTAAAATTAATTAAAAATTTACTCGATAAGGGACGAATATTTATATTTCAATAAATTAATTAATTAATTAAAAATTAAAATAGTTAGATTCTGATTTTATTTTATTTTTTACAAAATTAATAAAAGTAGTTTTCTAAGTTTCTGTTTATATTTCAGTGATTTTCTTTTTTTAAACTAAAACTTTGTATGGTTATATAAATTAGATAGTTGATAAAAATTATAGGCATCAAAACGCTTTTTTTAACAATGAGAAAATTTATCATAACTCAATTATCAAATTAGTAGTGAAGACAGTCATTACTTCCACTCCTACCAGATGCCTCTAAGTCTTGGGAAGTTAACCTGTTTCCTTAATTCCTAGGAAGACAAGCTCTTAGCCAAGCAACAACAGTTTTAGGACATACTCCAGCCTAAATAGACATCAAAACACTTGCCTCATAATATATCTCACATTACATATATATATAACTTTATTATTATTATTATTATTATTATTATTATTATTATTATTATTATTATTATTATTACATATAAAAAATTTAATATATGACTTTAAAATATATACATTTAAAAAGACATATAACAAGATTCTTAATTATGGAAATTCACTCCACTTTATTATTAAAATTTTTAATCTATAAGCAAAGTTTGTTACAATACTATGAACCAATACCATGTTCTATTAATACCACATGCTTAAAAAACCATATCTCATTTATATGACATTTTTTAATTAATCAGTTTAATTAAAAGAAAAAAAAAACATATTTACTTTAGAGAAAAATATCAACCTACTAAAAATATTTTAGAATATTTAATGGAAATTAAACTCTACCATCTCACTAATAATTATTGATCATTAAATTAATTTTGAAAACTATGTTACAAAATAAATATGCTTCTTAAAATTTGAGTTTATTTTAAAATGTGTGTCACTCTGGTTATCAAATTTGATAACGAAATACATCATATTTTTTTAATTATAGGTTTTTTTTTAATTTCGTTGTCAAGGCAAACATGAATCAAGTGAACTAATTTGCAGATGGAAGGTTTCCCACACAGCTGAAGTTTGACTAATAAATGAAAGGTTGATTTACTAAAAGTAACGTTAATGAGACACTCAAAACAGTAATAAATGATAGTTTAGATATGGTCAAGAATAATTATCATTGAAGTAAATGAGAAAAAAAAAAAAAAAAAAAAAAAAAAAACCATAGTAAATGATAGTTGTGATGAGACCACATATGTTCAGAAAAGGCACCATCATGTTTACATGTCTATTGGGCTCAAGGATAGCTCAACCCAACATCGCGGTGGTATTATCTTATAGTTGCAACTGGCATGCGGGCTGGGTGGCACAGCGGAAATAGAATACATGCCATCTTATTTCGCTGGGTTATCGTTTTCTTCACTCTTTGTATTACTTAAATTATGGTGAATCGATCGCGTGTTAAAGTAATTTTGGTGAATTATGGTGAATTGATAATGTGTTAAAGTAATTTGGGCAGAGTTTTAGGCAAAATTTTGTTTGTTAGTATAGAATGCATATTATTTTATTACTTTTAAATCAGATATAAAATGGATATTATTTTTTTTTATAATACTGTTTTATATATATATATATATTTTAATGGGGAATTAGTAATTTGTAGTAATTTGAATTAGATTTAGGATTAAAAAATTATTAGAGTACTTTGCGCAAGGTGTAAGATTAAAATTTGTGTGTCTTTATAACACTGAAAATATATCTAGTTAAATATACCAATAATCAAGTTTTATCACAAAAAGTCAACATTTCTCTTTACGAAAAAAGATCCTAAAGGGACAGGAAAACAAACTTATAACTCAGTAATTATCTAGAAATCTCTCGTCTACTAATCAAGTTTTATCACAAAGAGCCAACATTTTCTTTTACAAAAATAGATCTTGAATGGACAGAAAAACAAACCATTTTCCTAACCATTCAAGTTACAACCTTCTCTTCCCTATTGAATTTTATTTATAATGAAATAATTAAATTGCTATCCTACATTGCAATTAAACCACCCTGACTCTCTTTTTCATTTTATCTATGTGTGTCGTGGAGAAACCATAATTTACTCTGTCTCTGTCCTTATTTATGTTTCAAATCTGTCCTTATTTATGTTTCAAATCTGACAAACAAGTCCTTAATAATGGTATTAGACCTAGGATTGTAGTTTTCCATGCTAAATGAACCTTGTGTTGCCTTTAATTTGTAGTTAGCAAGTTCCAGATGTAAGGGCAAAGAAGGTGGTAAAATGGTGCAAATTGTTTCTGATTGCTGTCAGCACATCTTTATCTAGTGATTCTTTTATTTAAGTGCTTACACGTTCTATTACCATTTCCTTTTGAGATCTTGTTACACTTCTCCAACCACAGTTTTGTTGAACCCTAACTATATGTAAATTTGTCCAAAGCATATGATATAAACAGCGAATGTTGGTGCCCCGATTGATCTATGTATCGGTGATCTTAGCTTTTGGTTCTGGCTCTCTTGTTCCAGGAAAGACCCATTGAAGGTTGAAAACAATGGTCGATCATTGGGGTGCTTTTTTTTTAATATTAAGAAAAAAGCATCAAAATTTTAGTACTAGAAATAGAATAAGAAAACACCCCTCCATTTTAGAAGGCATACGCCTTTGTAACAGTGTGGATTCTCTCCGCATCTTAGCCATAGAGATGTTTTTATTAAAGTGAAACATACATTTGTCTCGTTACTCTTTACATGTGTTAAGTTGACAACACACTCACTCAACTGAACATAACTATTCAAATGGATGTTAGATGTAATTTCAAACATCCTTTCTACAGCCAACCATCCAGTATCTCCACAAATGGGCACATCTCTGCACTCCAAAGACGTCAAGCACCTCACCTCCTCCAACCACCTGAATAGGAGGCATGCCAAGACTTTGAAAACCATTTCTTTAAATATGTTTTGATCCCAACACATCTAGTAGTTATTAAAATAGGTAGATAGCTTCGGCAATAGTGTCATCAACGAAGTACGGTTCTTCATCGGCATTGCTTCAACTCTTTTTAAACAGTTATGCAGTCCCTTTTTACAGTCCCAAGGAATGTGTCCATGTTTGCCACAGTAGCCGTGTTTGCCTTTCCCTACACTAAAACATGATTCACAAAGATTCCCCCACTTGGAATACTTTGAAAGAGGATTATCAGTGTTTCACGGCGACGCGTCCTAGGGTGGGGCAGGCAGTTCACACTTCCCAGGGACAGTAGGAAATGTTTTTCCAAGTCTCCCTTTCTGGGAGATGCCGGGAGAAACAAGGGAAATATTTTCCCAATGTGTGGATGTGTTCTCTAAAAGTAAGCCCCCTCAAAAGGGTTGGGCATCTTCTCTTAATTTTGGTTGAAAACCGTGATTTATGAGTGGAAAAGCTTAATATTCAACCCTAAGGTCTTACTAATGCTATGTAATTAATGGTAACTTTAAATTCTTAAAGTAAAAGGGATAAAGGAATCATTCCAATCTCATTGGATTTCATATGGAGAAAGTAGAATTTTAGATCTCATTCAAAATCCAGCAGACTTAACAGTTAATCATAAATTCCAAGATTGGGGGGATTGCAATGTTTCCATTAGATTTTGTCATGTACGAGTTTATGGAATTATTATTTAATCAAGAGCACCAAGCCCTATGTACCTTGCACTGACTGTTTGACTTGTCACTCTTTACTATTTTTTAATTTTAGTTATATCAATTTACTATTCTAGTCTTCATATTTCAATATCTACTATAGTTTATTTTGCTTAGTACTAATTAGATTCTAGAATGATTAATTTTAATTTTAAATCAATTTAGAATTTAAAATGATAAATGATGAATTTAATTTTTAAATTTCAATTAGTTTTGAAATTTATAATTAAATTTTATAAAATTCATTAAAGTTTTTGAAAAAATTAAATATTAAACTAAATATTTTGAAAATCAAAAATAATTTTTTAATTTTTTAAATTTAAATTTATATTTTTTGATTGGTTCATTTACATGAAATGACTAATTTCATGGTGTTTAAAATTGAATTGTCAGAAAATAAAAACAATAACAATTATTTAATAATAAAAAATTAAAAATTAAAAAATTAAAAAAAAAAGATAATCTTATATACAACCAAACCAAACCAAACCAAGTGTCATAACATTTAATAAGGAGCACACCATTTTTAGTAGTAACATTTATGCTTAGTAATTTATTTTTACATCTCATTTTTTTAAAATTTATTTTTACTATATATCTTACTCCTAAAAATGTGCAAGACAATAAATATAGACATTCATATTAAATTATATTATTTTTAATTTAACAGTTTTTAGTTTTTTAATTAATAATTGGATAATGAATTTAATATCAAATAAATAACCACATATTTTTTAGTTACAATATTCATTTAAATTAATTAATTTGCATAAATTATTTTGATTTCTTTTTAAATATAATTTATTTATTTAGACAATGTTTAATTTATTTATTTTTTATGTTTTTTATATAAAAAATATTGATGTTGCATTTCAAAATTTATATATTTTTAATTTTTAATACAATTTTGTACATAATAATAATTTAATTTTAAGAGAGATAAATATGATATTATATGTAAGTCTATTTTAAATTGTAATTTATGATTACTATGTAGCATACTTTATATATACATAGTTTTGGAGGTTTTTAACTCTATAAATGTTTAAATTAATCTAAATTAGCTATCAATTACTTGGTTTTGAAGTTTTTTAACTCTAACCGTTTAAATTAAATCTAAAAGAAGTAGGTACTAAGTAGCATAATAATAAAGCCCACGGGGCTTTGGATTGACGGTGAATGGGTGCACTGTTAAGGCACTCCTTGTGATAGGTCTGTTAGCTCTGCTATGTTCTTCAGCAGTTGATGGGTAAAATTAGGTGTTGGGCAGTGCTGGTTTGGTTGTACGAGGTTGCCAGCAGTCTTTCATGCTTTCTCCTTCATTTTTCCTTTTCTCCTTATAACTCCCACACCCTCGTTTCCTCCTTCTTAAGTTCCCCTACATCCCTTTAAACACCTCTATCCTTATTCCATTTTTCCCCTTTAAACTCCCAGGCATATTTTGTTTTAATTCTATAAACCCCGAAAACCTTTAAACCTCGCATTAACCTTTGTTTTCACTTTAACCCTAGCTCTAACGTTTTAATCATATAACCTGCACATATATAAAATTATTATAACCCGCGCCCATCACCTATCATATCAACCCTGAGCACGTGCTGTAATTCATGACCGTCCGATCATCCCGCTTCATCATCCGACGATAGACGCTTCCCTCACTCCGTCAACCTGCGCATGCGATAAGTCCCGAGGAAAGCGATTTCGCGCCTGTCAAATCAGACACGCAACACTCGCTGACTCGTATCGCACCCTCCCTGTACGTTTACCGCCATTGCTCATAAGCAATGCGGGGAAACCGCTTCTCGCCACCGTACCCGGTTCCTCGCCCGTTAACAGTTGATCACCTCTGTCGTCCGTCAGCCGTCCGATCGTCCATCCCACGATCGGACGGCCCTTGATCCTCCTTTTCACCTACCCGCCCGATAGTTTCTCAGATGAAATCTCCACTGTTAACTCCCTTGATCCGACAGCCCAAACTCTTTCATTCGCATATGTCTTCCAATGGCCTGCACAGTCCGATCTCGATCGTCCATGTAATCCATCCAACAGCCAGCGTTCTTTCTTGGCTCCTGTTCGTTTCCAATGTATTTTTCAGTGTTTGCGGCCTGTTTTGCCCGCGCGAAGAAGCAAGAGATGATCTGGTTTTCAGTGCATAAATTCCTCAACTACCACAGTTAAAGAACAACACGGTCAAGGACGAGAAAGTACTGCCTCGAGCAGTTGAATTCATTCAGCAGTTATGGACATTTATTCATGAAACATTCCACCTGTTCAAGGAGTACACCAAAGTACCAGTAAATGTCATTTTGTCCATTAAAACATTCATATTGTAGCAGAAGACCCATATCTAACTGTAAATGTGGTTGGTGGTCAATTATGACACCTCCACGCATAGCCTTGCAAAGCAATTTTGTATCCAACCTCCATATATACCCAGAAAAACGATGTAATGAGGTTGATGAGTGTTATTCTGTTGTAAGCTTCAACTTTTGGAGACTGTAACTACTGTGTAACCTGCATCGTCTGGTCCTCATTTCCAGCTAATACAAGCTTCTTTTGTTGTTAATTGCTCACTTTCCACTTCTTCTTCTTTGTTCCAGACTGTGCCTGTTGTGCATTTGTTCATGTGCTGTTAATGTTTAGCATTAGAGGGGCTGTCATCCCACCTCTGTGTTAGGATTTAGCATGTATCATTGAATTTGTATGCAGGTTTATGTTTGTTTAATGCCAGAGAGCTGTCATCCTCTCTGTGTATTAGAAAACAGATTTACAGACCTTTAAACTAGTTGCAGCTGGCCATCACAGGGTTCTGTGCATATGCTGGTGTGATTAGTCTTCTCCATCATCACATTTGCTTTAAAACTGTGAGTAATTGGTGGTCTAAAGCCTTGTAGTCTAGGGGTGTTCACCCATGTCTGGGGCTAAATATAGTAGAAGTGGTTATCTGGCTTGAATATGCAACATTTCTTTCATTCATCCACCATTTATCCAACTTTTTGTTAAGTTTGTAATGTTCCCGAGCATCTCTGATATACAACCTAGGAGAGTTTCTTGGGGTGATAACAAGGTCACTGGTTCAAATTCCCTGTGGGTACCTACCAAAAAAAAATGTAGCATAATAATAATAATAATAATAATTTAATTTTAAAAGATATAAATATGATATTATATGTAAGGCTATTTTAAATTGGGGTTTATGATTACTATGTAGCATACTTTATATATTCATAGTTTTCGAGGTTTTTAACTCTATAAATATTTAAATTAATTAAATTAGCTATCAATTATTTTTTACATAAGACACAGGTATTAAGCAACAACGCATATTACACTTGTTTCTCATAATTTATAATCAAAAACTATATTTTATTAAATTTTAATGCAAAAATTATATTTTATTACCTCTATATTTATTATTTCTCATAAATTTATAATCAAAAACTATATTCTATTATGTGTATATTTACAAGTTTTAGATATTATTTTTTATAATCTAAATTTTATTCAAAATTTTAGATCAAATATGTACTTTAGACGGCATTTAATATTGTTAATTTCAAACTATCATGTTGAGATTTATATTTATCTTTATTACATTTATGACATCAATATAGATTAAATTCAAATTCCAAAAAAAAAAAAAAATCAAGTTTCTTACTATATACTTATTTTTATTACTTAATTCTATATCATATACTAACTCTTTTATATTAAAAAATAAATAAATAAAATTTACACCCAAAAACATTTAATGCTTCCTACTTGATAAATCCAAATTAAAAATAAATTTAAACTAATTTTTTAAAATTATATATATATATATATATATATATATATATATATATTTCTTATTTTCATTACAAACTTATAATTATAAATTGTAATGTCTTTTCCTAAATTATTTTGGAACAGGATTAATCTCTACATTTTGAGGCCAATTTTGGAGGTGATGGAGCCCATTCGATTTTATTAGGAAGCTAGACTTAGTAGAAATTATTTCGGTGTGGTTAAATTATACATGGGGGCCAACGACACTAGGAGAATACGCATTCCCTAGTTCTATTTGCATGGAGGTTGAGTAAGGGACCCACGATGGAGGGAAAAAGGTGGGAAAAGTGCAGCACGAAATCTATATAAGGAAGGCAACCCTCCTCATTTCATTATCTTTTGACATATTGAACTCAATCTTAGTTGCTCGAGTTGCTTAGCCGAATTACTGTGTTGTTTAGCACATGAATGTCTCCAAGCGAAGATCTCAACCCTTGCTTCGGTGGACTTCGAATGCCAGCCCTAGGAAGGAATTCTTCTTCATCTCAGTTCATAGCAGCAACAAAGAGACGAGTTACAGAAGTTGTAGTCGAGTTCCAGCAGCAGGGGAAGTAACAGCAAAGAGGTCGAGTTACAGTCGCAGGGAAAGGAGTAGCAGGAGGGCCAAATTACAGCAACAGGAAATTAGTAGCAAGGAGGCTAAGTTCCAGCAACAGGGAGAGTAGCAGCAGCGCAGAACAGGGAGAGTAACAACAGCGCAGGCACTGTGCAGCAATTGGAGTGAAATTTGTTGGGGCAACATTATCCCGAGAATTTGGAGATGGGGAGCTGGGAGATCATTTGGAGGAGGATTGTTGGAGTTGGGAGTGCATAGATTGACAAGCCCAGTCACATCAACAGAATTCGTATTTGGAGGAGAGCCAATTTTTGAAAGTTGGAACCAAGGGAAACCCTTTTGTTGAAGAATGAAGGGCACTGGTGTTTGTTAGTATTCTTCACTGTTTTGTAACAATTTGTGATGCACTTTTACAATTATCTTAGCATAATCTTATTATTATTATTATTATAGTGTGTATTTCATCAAACTACTATCAAAATCAAAAAGACAAGAACACAAATGTTGGCTCTCTGTCAGGGCCAAAACCTCTCTCTTAGAGAGGAAAACCCTTCGGTAAGTTTCTCTTATTGAAGCTTCTTATTGACTAATGCCAAACCCTAGACCCCTGACTAGAATGTCCTCCAAGCACAAGTTAAGCCCTTCCTGTTTTCTGCACTATGTTCCTCGGCACATGGACTTCCTTCTTTCGGCACTTTGCTCCCTAGCACTTCGTCCTTTTTCTTCGTTGCTTTGTCTAGAGATAGACCTTGGTTATGTTAGCTTCTTGATGAGATATTCTTCTTCCTTTCTTCGAGATGTTATTTCACTTAAGGAGATGAGATTTTTCTTGAGATAGGTATGCAAACTTGATGTGACTGAACAACAGCCCTAGTTTTGCCACGTATGGTAGGAACCCTAGAGAATTAGGGTCCTTGTCCTTCGCTAGAGAGATAGGCTCCTTCGCTAGGCTTGGGAGTCCTTGTAGACTTGATTTCTCACCCAAACAACGATATTTCATGGACTGTTCTCTAGCTATTGTTATGTCACAGACTTATGTTCCTCTTCTTCGCACGTGTGACTGTTTCTAGCCCTAGAAACAGTCCACTTCACTTCGGCCTTCTTCCTCCGTCCTTCACTTGTCTTGGAGACCCTTTAGACTAGGCTTTTCCCTCACTTTCTCTGCTACTTTTCTTTTTCGATTTCAGAGATTGATAGAGGACGTTGAGGGGGAGCGGGCAACCTCTATATATAGAGGATTGTCCCTCCTTTAGGACGACATTAGGCCAACATCATGTCTTTAGGCCGACTTGACTCTTTTTTCATCATTTTCATCGTTTAGCTTCCTTTTGGAGGACGTTGCTACATGGAGAGGACTTGCACTTGTCTTGGAGGTATTCCTTTGATCTTATACAATATTATACATAGTGTAACATGCCCTCTAAGGGTCTTACATAAATACATTGACACTTTGACTTCCTAGAAGCACTTAAACATGTGCTTGACCTACTTCAATGAGCAAGAAACTCATTGACAAATAATATAAAATTATTCTCTTTTCTTGAATAAATACAAATATCAAAATTACATTTTGTGAAAAATTTTGGATCTAACAAACCAGAAATCTTACTGCAAAAAACTAATTTACATTACCTACTTGTATTCTTCATTTAACAAGTTATTTCATAAATGTTCAGAAAATATTAATGTAAATACATTGCAGCCTACACCACTATACAGATCAAGTACTAAAAAATAAATGAAACAACCATGCAAAGGACACACTTATTTTTGGACTAAATGTCTCCGGAAAAACCCAATGCGGGAAAACCTATGCAACAGCGCTAAGGGTTTTCTATTATTAAGCAGAAGTTCTGAATACAAATGTTGGTTGCCCTCCCGGCAAACCAGTGATAGAGAAATACAATGGCGAAGAACCTAAGTGAGTTTTACCTCACTTCACCCGACAGAATCTGGCTAATCCGGCAGCAAAACTGGTTGGCCCCAGCTACAACTTCGCTGCCCCTTCGCAGTAACTATGTGGGCCTACGTGGAGCTCTTTGAGGCTCTGTGTCAGCACTTCTGCCCACTGCATCAATTTTCCCAGCTGTTCCGGGAGTTTCTGACAACTCCCTGGCTTTCTACATGGAAAGTAGCTCTTCCTCTGCGCTAGCCCTCCTGGCTCTGCGTCAAGGCTGCGTGGGCCCAAACTGGCCCAGCGTCAGCTCTCCCGGCTACTGTGCTACCTCCAAAAATTTATCTCCACCTCTCTGTTAGTATTCCCGAACTATCACTGCCCTTTAGTTGTAAGATCTCCCAAATCAATTTCCCTCCTGAGAACTCACCTCAGAAAATCGATTTCCTCATTCTCTCTGTGTGTGTTCTCCAACTAACCCCAAACCTTCCTTTATACTTTTCTTGTTGAGAAATCAACAATCGTGATCTAATCTCTAATCAACAGCGACGATTAAATTAGACTTGATCCTCGTCTCTTAGAAGCTTCTCACCCATATTTTCATTAATACCCATTAATATTTTAATTTTCCTAAGTTTAGAATTAGGAAGCCCATTAAAAATATTAATTATTTTAATCAGTGTTGTTAAAATCGCGATAAAATCGCGATTTTATCGTAAAAGCGCGATTTTTTCATTTAGCCGATTCAAATCGCGATTTTTATACATAAAAATCGCCACTTTTTTTATAACGATTTTTATCGAAAAAATCGCGATTTTTTATGTTAAAATCGCCAGAGGCGCGGGCAGTGGGCGTTTTATATAGAAAATCGATTTTTCTTTTATTTCATTCAGCAGTCCGCGCGGAGGAGGAGGAGAAGAAGTGAGGGAGAGGGTTGCCGTCGGATTTGGGAGCGAATCCAAGCAATTTTAGGAGGAATCCAAGCCAAGATCACCAATTTGTCCATAAACCAGGTATGTAGATTAATTTTTTTTTGTTTTGGTTCTATAAAAACTTTGTTTTTCATTGTTTTTAAAGAATTTTTGGAAATTTTTCATTGATTTGGGATGGGTTATTTGTTATGACTATGAGAACCAATTTTTTATTTTTATTTTCTCATTTTCTTTAAACATTGTTTATTTTTTTTTATTTTTCATTGTTTTTTGGCATTTGATTGGGTAACTTGGGTTTAGAAATTGGGATTTTGGAAATAATTAGCTTGTAATTTTGCAAATGCTAAATTGTAATTTGTATTTACTATTATCATTTATGTAATCCTAAATTCCTATTTCCTAATCCTTATTTTTCCATAGGTTTGCAAATTCAAAATTCAAAAACAAACATGCCAAGGAAATTGGATCCTTTCTGGGAATATGGTGACCCTAAAACTCCGAATGATAGACAAAACTTGTATTGCAAGTTGTGTGGAAAGGAAATATTCGGGGGGGTGTACAGGTTGAAGTTCCACCTTGCACAAATCCCTGGACGTGATGTGGGGCCCTGTCTAAAGACAAATGCTGAAATTATCCAAAAAGCCATGAGAGCATTGGGAGAATTAGAGCACACTAGAGACGCCAAAGAAGAACTCAAAAGGCAACTAAAAAGGTCAGCTGAAGGAAGTGGGCCAAGTGGCACAGGTTCTACTGCAGCGTCAGTCAATCCGGTAGCTGCATCATCATATTTTGTTCCTCGAACCACACCTGGTTCACAACCAAATATTGGTTCAATGCTAAAAAGAACTGAAAAAGAAAAAGCTGACAAGTTGATGACAAAATTTCTCCTCTGGAGTGATATTCCTTTCAGCATTATAAGGAATAATCCATTTTTCCAACCTACTGTTGATGCTATTGCCAGTGTTGGCCCGGGGTACAAACTCCCTTCTCTTCATGATTTCAGAGGCCGGCTTCTTCAAGATGAAAAGCGTGACTGCACCCAAAGATTGGAGGATTTTAGGGCATCATGGGCACAAACAGGATGCACTGTTATGTCAGATGGTTGGACTGACCAAAAGGGGAGAACCCTTATAAACTTCTTGGTTAGTTGTCCCTTGGGGACTATGTTTATCAAATCTGTTGATGCAACTCATCAAATCAAAGATGCAAGAACTTTATGTGATTTGCTGGATGTGTTTATTTTGGAGGTGGGTGCAGAAAATGTTGTCCAAGTCATAACGGACAATGCTGCAAATTATGTTGCTGCTGGTAGAATGCTTATGGACAGGCATCCTGCTTTATTTTGGACACCTTGTGCTGCCCATTGTATTGATTTGATGTTAGAGGACATTGGGAAAATTCCCTTTGTCAAAGAGGTTGTTGACTCATCAAAAAGCATCACAAAATTTATTTACAATCACACATCTGTGCTTAGCTTGATGAGAAAATGCACCAACAACAAAGAGTTGGTGCGCCCCGCCATTACACGGTTTGCGACGAGTTTCATATCTCTTCAATCCCTCTTGAATTCTATGTGGGATTTGAAGAGAATGTTTCTTTCAGAGGAGTGGCGTGCTTCGTCAATGAGCCGCAAACCAGAAGGAGAGGCCGTCTGCAGAGTAGTTTCATACCAGGAGGACTTCTGGGCGGGAGTGCAGGAGGTGTGCGCTGTTACAGAACCTTTGGTAAAGGTTCTTCGGTTGGTTGATGGTGAGAAGCCCGCAATGGGCTATTTGTATGAAGCCATGGATAGGGCCAAAGAAGCCATTCGGTCCTACTATGATGACAAGGGAGATGATGGGTTCCAGAGACAACTCCTTCTATGGAACGTCATTGATGAGCGATGGAACAACACACTCCATCGTCCCATTCATGCTGCTGGGCTTTTCCTGAACCCTGCATTTTCTTATGCATGTGGGTTTAATTTTGATGTTGAGGTCATGGAAGGATTATTAACCTGTGTCCAGAAGATGGTGAGATCTTCAGAAGAACGTATGGAGATCTCTAGACAAATTGAGCAATATAAGTTGTCAGGTGGCTTATTTGGCTTTGAGATGGCTGTCATTGATAGGACGGTTAAAATGCCAGGTATTTTTTAGTTTGTAGTATGTACTTTGTTTCAAATTTCATTGTTTCTTCAAATTCCATTTTTTTCTTATGTTTATTTAAAATTTTATTTGTAATTTTGTTGTAGACGCATGGTGGAAGATGTATGGTGGCAGAGTACCCCTTTTGCAAAATCTTGCCATACGCATCCTTAGCCAAACATGCAGCTCCTCGGGATGTGAGCGCAATTGGAGTGTATTTGAAAAAATACACAACAAGAAGCGCAATAGGTTAACACTTAAACATTTAAAATATTGCAAATTTCCAAATAAATTTTTGAATTCATTAAAGTTTTAAACAATATTTTTTTTATAATATTAATTATTAATTTATTATTTCATGAACTTTGTACAGGTTGGAGTCCCATAGACTTAATGACATGGTCTATGTCTACTACAATCTTCGATTGTGGGTGAAACAACTAGAGAAGACACCTGATACGGAAGCCATCTCATTGGATGGGATTGACACCACTGCTGAATGGAGGGTTGAGACCGAGAGGCCTCTCATGGATCCCACTGAGGATTGGTTAGTGCAGGATGAGGGGGAGGAGGAGGAGCAGGAGCAGGAGCAGGAGCAGGAGGAGGAGGAGTTGGAGGAGCAGGAAGAGGAGGTGACACCGCCTACCAGGGCTACCCGGGCTACCACTACCACCAGTAGAGGACGTGGTCTCCGTCCACCTCAGCCTCCTGTAGCTGCTACTACTAGTTCTTCAGCTTCTAGAGCACGTCAGACTCCACTGCCATTTCCACCACCACAGGCACCAGCTTCTACATCTAGAGGGAAAGAGAAAGTTGTGCCATTTTCTCGCAAGAGGGGCAGAGGAAATCAATAGGATTAGACTTTCATTTTATTGTATATGACATTATGACATGATGAGATACATTATCATATTTTTTGTTGATATTTTGAGGCTGAGTTGGACTTGGGACTCAGGACTTACTATTCAGGACATGATTCAATGTTATGTGTGATTTTAGCGCTAGAAATGATATTAAACATCTTATATATTAGTTTTTTTATCATATTTATGTGTCAATGTATTTATTTTATGTTGTAGATGGTTTAGATATTAAAAAAATTGAAAAAAATTGAAAAAAAATGAATATTTTTGTGCCAAACGATTTTTTCCCGCTTTTTTCCGATTTTTTCCCGATTTTAACGATTTTTTCCGCTTTTTTCCCGGCGCCGATTAAATCCCGATCGCGATGTGTGCAACACTGATTTTAATAAAATACAATCTGGGTGGAATTTCACCAAACGATTTCTGGGTCTTGGAGAATTCATGTGTTCTAGCCCCTCCACAAAATTTCAGAGCTAGAGCACATCCGATACTATGCAAAAATCAACACATTTATGAAGACCGAACCTAGTTTCACTTTAGAGAAAAATTCTTCGGCGAAAATCACATGGAATACCATTTGTCGACGCTTTTCGAACCAACTAGTGTGGTTCATCGTCAGGACAAGTTGGTTCGAAACGCGTCGACAAATGGTATTCCATGTGATTTTCGCCGAAGAATTTTTCTCTAACTTGATATGGATCACAGAAGCCTGAACTCTATTACTAGTTACACTTTCTTCAACACTCCCTCTTAACTGGGAGGTATTCATAAATCATTACAGGGTGTTTGGCTATTTTTCAATCTTGAAGAATTCACATAAGAGAAACCAGATTGGCAATCCATCTGTTATAGCATCATAGTGACCAACATTGTTTTCATAGCAAAGCCTTGACTGACAGCTCTATCTCTCAATAGATCAGAGCACAATGTTGGTGAGACCAATGACTTATAGACACCTTATTCATTGTCTCTCAAGGTACATACCCACACGGGTGTTCACTGAGTATGACCTTCTAAGACTATTCTTATCTTGAGTTCCTAGCCCAAAGAATATCGATCCTCTTGCCTACTCTTGTCTTGGATGCCCTACACATTCTCAAAGAGTATCAAATGCCAAATGATTACCCAATCCTCCCATTCTTTCTTCCCAAGTGAAGACAAGAATGGTGTGTCTATCACTTCCTCTCAATTGAGGAAGACATGCCCAAGTATCTTCTGACAAGGTACTTGTCCAAGTTCCTTTGTAATTGGGAACTTGCTATAACTCCCTCTTAGCTACGGACTTGTCCATTCATCAACAACTTCTTCTTCATGGGTCCTCCAGTTGCTTGATCTCCTTCCTTCCTTTGATGTCATGAAGTCTTTGGTCGAACTTCTTCCTGGTAGGGCACCATCCATCGATCACTTTCCTTCCTGGTTTGTCATGTCATTGCTTCCTTCGTGGAAAGTGGCCTTCTTGTCATATATCAAGTTCTCTTGTCATCTAGTTATTCCTTGTCATTTTGTCTATGCTTCGGACTACTCTTCACATGGATGCTTCTTTATACTTGTTTGTTCCCATGCTTTGATCTAGTAGCCCTTCATGACTTCATCTTGATATTGATTCAACATTAAATGGTGCTTTTGCTAGATGGCTTCTTCATCATGACATCTTCGTAGAGTAGAATCAGTTATTTGCACCTTTCATATCTCCAAGGCCTTCACAGGTGTCAAGGGTCCTTTGATCTTTCTCTTCCTTTGTCAGAGTTGTCATGCCTTCTTCCGGGAGATGTCTTCAAAGTATCTTCTTAGATAGTGATTCTTGATGATCATGGTGTTCTTCACATGCTTGATCCCTTTCTTCACTTGCTTCTTCTTGGATAGATTGGCCAACCACCTTATGCTCCTTGTGAGAGCACTTCTTCATTGCTTGCTTCTAGGACTAGTCAACGTTCCTTCTTTACTTGCTTCTTAGTCAGCGATTTTATACTCCTTATGTGAGTATTTCTTTTGTTGACCTTCATTGCATTGTAGTACAGGCCTTCGAGCATGTCATTGGTGAAAGAGATTCTTTCATACTCGATCATGTCATAGAACTATTCCCATGACTCAATAATATACATATAATAACATGACTAAACTTGATGCATACATACCTCATCTTGATTCTCCTTTGATCATCTTAGCTTCATTTGGTTTTCCTTGATATGACCCTTCTTGCTCCATCTTAGTTTGCCTGCATATCATCCTTTTCTTGAATCCCATGAATGGGGTTCCCAATGAGACATCTGCTTTTGCTTATGAATCTTCTTTTGAAGATTCCATCATAGGATCTTGAAGACCCTTACCCTGCAAATGTTTCTTTCCTTTTGATGATGGAGGTCTTCTAAGATTCTTAATCATGATCAATTTTCTTTCATTGTGGATGAGGTCCTATTCTAGGTATGCTCCTTCTACATGAATATCTTGAGCTATATCTACCATGCTCCTATATTCTAGAAGATATTTCTAACCATGCATTTTGTTCTATTATAAATGCTCCTTCTACATGAATATTTTGAACTCTATGTACATCATGCTTCTAGATTCTAGAAGATGTTTCTAGCCATTCCATTTATTCTATTCCTACATGCTTTTATCCTACTCAAAGCCTTGAAAGAAGACCTCAAGTAAAGAAGTAGACTTAGTCATAGTAGAGATCTGGAGGATCTTCCTTCTTTTGATTCTTGTCTTCTTCTTTCATTTCTTGGATCAAATAAGCTTCTTCCCTTTTTCTTTTGTTGTTGTTTAGGACAATTCCTTTTGTAGTGTCCATATTCTTGGCATCCATAGCATTGGATTTTGGACATATCTTTGTTGTTTGTTCTTCATGGACCAAATTTGCCAAATTTTCCCTTTCTCTTGGCCATGGTAGCAAATGCTTGCTCCTTTGATCCCACATCCTCTTTTGCTTTGAGTCTTGTTTCCTCTATCTTGCATAGAGACCACATTTCACTTAGTGGGGTGGCTTCCTTCTTTGCATATATGCTTGATGTGAAGTTGCCCCAATCCTCAGGTAGAGCATTGAGTACTACAGTTGTCATTTCTTTGTCAGACATGACTTCCCCTAGCTCTTGAAGTTGATCCCTCATCTCAGAGATCTTCATGAAGTAGGGAGCTATTCCTTCCTTTGATATCTTCATTTTGTACAATTCATTTCGTAGAGATATCACTTCTCCAGCTGTGCTTACCGAGAATAGCTCTACTAGTTTATCATAGATTTCTTTTGATGTTTCAAGTTTGGAGACATAAGGAATGAGAGTCTTTGATGGATTCTATTAGAATCCTTTGAGATCTTGTCTTATCCTTATTATACTTGACTAAGGCTTGAGTTTGTTCCTTAGCAAGAATAGTAACATTCCCTTTGATGTGTTCCCGGAGTTCATTCTCCTTGAGAGATAAATCAGTCATCTTCTTCCATGCAAGAAAGTTATTGGTACCTACCAATTTGTTGCATTCCTTGCAAAAAGACATTGATGTATATTCAGAAGGGGACATATACTTGATAGATTTTGAAATGTAGTAGACTTGCTTTCTCCTTGAAGACTTGATGGCTTGCCTTCCTTAGATCTTAATGTTCTCCAAGTTGCTTTCTCCAAGTGAACTTGCTTGATGATGAGATTTGCTTGATGACTTGTAGCTTGATGTAGGTCCTTCTTTGATCTTCTCTTCTTGTAGGTGCCTTTGTGTAAGGCTCTTCTTCTTGCTTTGTAGTCTTTCTTGATGAAAGATAAATGGTAGACCTTCTTGTCCTTGACGTGATAGAGACTTGTTGGCTAGATGCTTCAACTTTTGAGGATGTTCTTCCTTAATGAGTGTTCTTGAGATGCCCTTTCTTTGATGTGTAACCTTAGCTCTGATACCATGTTGAAGAATGAAGGGCACTAGTGTTTGTTAGGATTCTTCACTGCTTGATAACAATTTGTGATGCACTTTTACAATTATCTTAGCATGATCTTCTTCTTATTATTATAGTGTGTGTTTCATCAAACTACTATCAAAATCAAAAAGACAAGAACACAAATGTTGGCTCTCTGCCAAGGCCAAAACCTCTCTCTTAGAGAGGAAAACCCTTCGGTAAGTTTCTCTTATTGAAGCTTCTTATTGACTAATGCCAAACCCTAGACCCCTGACTAGGATGTCCTCCAAGCACAAGTTAAGTCCTTCCTCTTTTCTACACTATGTTTCCCAACACATAGACTTCCTTCTTCACTTTGCTCCCCAGCACTTCGTCCTTTTTCTTCGTTGCTTTGTCTAGAGATAGACCTTGGTTATGTTAGCTTCTTGATGAGATATTCTTCTTCCTTTCTTCGAGATGTTCTTTCACTTAAGGAGACGAGATTCTTCTTGAGATAGGTCTGCAAACTTGATGTGACTGAACAACAGCCCTAGTTTTGCCACATATGGTAGGAACCCTAGAGAATTAGGGTCCTTTTCCTTCGCTAGAGAGATAGGCTCCTTCGCTAGGCTTGGGAGTCCTTGTAGACTTGATTTCTCACCCAAACAATGATATTTCAGGGACTGTTCTCTAGTTGTTGTTATGCCACAGACTTACCCTCCTCTTCTTCACACGTGTGACTGTTTCTAGCCCTAGAAATAATCCTCCTCACTTCGGCCTTCTTCCTCCTTCCTTCGCTTGTCTTAGAGACCCTTTAGTCTAGGTTTTTACCTCACTTTCTCGGCTACTTTTCTTTTATGATTCCAAAGATTGATAAAGGATGTTGCGGGGGAGTGGAAAGCCTCTATATATAGAGGATTGTCCCTCCTTTGGGCCGACATTAGGCCAACATCATGTCTTTAGGCCAACTTGACTGTTTTCTCATCATTTTCATCATTTAGCTTCCTTTTGGAGGACGTTGTTGTATGGAGAGGACTTGCACTTGTCTTGGAGGTATTCCTTTGACCTTATACAACCTTATACATAGTGTAACATGCCCTCTAAGGGTCTTACATAAATACATTGACACTTTGACTTCCTAGAAGCACTTAAACATGTGCATGACCTACTTCAATAAGCAAGAAACTCATTGACAAATAATATAAAATTATTTTCTCTTTTCTTGAATAAATACAAATGTCAAAATTACATTTATGAAGACCAAACCTAGTTAAACTTTCTTCAACACCTTTCTAGATTTTTCTGGGTTTTTGGCAAGGAGTACGCTCCTAGTTTTATAGAATTTTCTGGCAGATCTGAGGGGTCAAACAGGGGTCCCAACTCAGCCAGCAGCTAGAGGAGCTAGGGGGAATTTGGGCCACAATTCTGAGGTCAAAATTTGGCCAATCCCTTCGTGGGTTATTCTGGGTTTCTTGTGTAGAGGCTAGGATTAATTTCCCAGAATTTTTTGAGCAACGGGGAAGGCTCTAACAACAGATCATTTCAAGCAACAACATATTCTAGGCAGTAACCACGTAGCTCTTGGGCCAGATTACCAACAAATTTGAGGAGGGTGTTCCATTGTTCATTTTGGACTTTTTCTAGTTTGCCTAGAGCAAGCGCAGGTGCACACATTCCAGTACCTTGTTGTACACCTCTTCCCATTTAATAAAATGAGTAGACAACGCAGTTTGGTTGCCAATTTTGTGCTCGGATGGTCTGATTTAATTTTATGGTGGTGTTTTTATTGTTCGCTTTGCATAGCACTATTTTTTCTAGTTTGGAACATTACAGTGGTATCAAAGCATGATCTTGGCCCAGCTGTGGGAAATTAGCCAAAAGATCATGGAAGCTTTGGGTATGAGTGCACAATGACGGATGAAACCGGAGACAAACCAATGGCTCAAGGGAAATCCAGTATGCAGAAATTCTGGGGTAGAATTGATTGGGACAATAAGAGGTTGGCCCAGTTGAGGAGGGTGACAGACCAAACCTATCCTCATCCTTCCAACAGAGACGTTAGAGGTGAGCAAGCCATGCGGGTGCAGCGATCTACATCATGTGGGGAAAGCTGATCAGATCAGCACACTAGATCTCCTGAAAAGGAGCAGGCAGGACAGAGACGGTTAGAGGATGAGACCAGGGAGCGCTTTTACTGATGGAGATCTGGCTTTAGATATCAGGAGCCTGAGGAGGAGGTTGAGCATGATGCTGAGAGCCCACAGAATGGTGAGGAGCACATTGATATACCCGGTGTGATGCAAGGGTCACCTTTATTAGAGACCTCTTTGATAGCCCCAATTGACACCTTGGTGGAGACGATAGGGCCTGCACACATAGAGCCATCTATTGAGGGGGTGCCACCCATGGGCGAGATGCCAACAATTGTTGAGGTATCTGGAGTTGTGACCGAGTTTACAGGTGATAGATGCCAATGGCAGTTCCACCAGTGTCAGGCCGACCTTCTAGCATTACAAAGGAAGGTCGCGTTAGTGTGTGATGCTATTCTACAGCAAAACGAAGAGCTAGAGGGCATGAGAGAGATTTTTGTCAAGTCCACGGCCAAATTGACTCACGTTGGGGAGCAGTTGGATTCCCTACTAGTGCAACTAGAGTGCACGTTGGGGCATTAGAGCAACCCTCTTTTAGCATACATAGACGAGGTTGGAAGCACTGTTAGGTTACCTTGGCCCATTGGATAGAGAGAGACAAAGCTACATAGTTAGATTTCATGTATTGACCAGGATAGCGAGATGAGACGACCTGAGTTGCACAGGGTGCAACACCCGCATGTTGGGGTTGTTCTATGTGCAAGAGTTCGTGCATTCGATCCCTCTCTTGGGGTTGGATGGCGAGAGATTCTGAGTTGGTACCCTGTGGAGTGGGCTATGGAGATGGTGGTGGACCTGGGTGTAGCTCAGTAGGAGCTTCCAGGCACTTGGGATACCAGCAACGCAAACTGGCATTGGGTTCTCGGTGGGACTACCTATCATTTCCCATGTATGCCGGTTGACTACAACCTGGATGGTATAGTTGACCTAGCAGTTGAGCATGCACATTCGCTAGGGGAGTCTTGGTCAGCACCAATGGCCAACCAGTTTATGGACAGACTCTTTTGGTTGTCTTGGTATGGCATTTGTACACAGCATCACTAGGTGATCAGCGTACTCTGGCAGGAGTTTGTCGAAGAAGCTGGCATTGGCAGGCCACCAGACGGTGCCTTGTATGGAGCTAGGGATTCTTCGCATTTGTGTGGGACACAGAGGAGTAGAGCAGTGGTGGCATCGTTGCTGACACCTAGGGAGATTCACTTCTTGGGTCCCTTAGAGACGACTTGGAGGGGAGGTCCCCTCATCGGAGAGCATGGTGATGTGACAGTAGAGGTGATGATACGGTTTGGATGCGGACCAACGCATATGGACACAGCTTTAGGCCATCTCATTCAAGGATGGGTAGGAGCATCAAGCGTGGAGCAGTGGTCTGCAGATGGGCATGGAAACGCATGGGGGTGTGTCATAGTATGTTGGACTGCGTTGTGGAGTGGGAGTGCCTCACATTGCATTGAGTACATGCGAGGAGTGACAAGTACAAGGACACAGGCGGGACACAGGATGGTGCAAGATGGCATAGCCGTAGTCGAGGGTATCCAGCGATGTATAGGGGTAGGTCACGGTGTACAGTGGCATGTCCAGAAGTACTAGGATGATCAGTGGTATGCAGGGGTGTATATTGCTACACAACGAGGTCTTAGAGTGTTGCCTCCAGGGAGACCCTCAGATGGAAACACCGAGTATACCTTTGGGCGTAGTTCAGCCAGGATCGACGGGGACATAGATGAGTGATACTTGATGGTATCCGCGGGGACTCACACACCTGACCCTCTTCTACATCCCTCACGGGCACAATCGATTTTGCTGTCAACTTTCTACACTCTGGGCATGAGCAGTGAGGGACGAGGAGCTCACCCGAGATATTTGGGTGACACTTAGCACACTAGGGGGGAGACTTTTCAGCAGTGGCATTGGGTTGGTGCGTCAATTGACAACCACAAGTTGGGGGATGAGCTGATCATTTGTAGGGGTGGCATATCGTTCATCACCGAGCCTACGTCTAGGGAGCTAATCACGAGGGAGACATGTGTCACTCTTTTCTCAGGGCATGTCGAGACCATGCATGAGTAGAGGATATCGGGTACAGCTGAAGTAGTTTTCCAGTATGTGTCCGGGCTACAGACCTTATATTGGCACATTATCGAGAGGGCAGATGGAAAACCTAGGGGAAATGGTTGGCAGGGATAGGAGGGATCCACACACCCTGAGTCGATTACGAGTATCAGATACCCATCTTTTGGTTGCATTCAGGGGGTATCTATTTGGCACACGTGGCTTCCAGCAATCATCGGTACTACACAGTGGCAGGCACAGGGCAAATTAGCATGCATCAAATTAGCCCACGATATATGGAGCCTATATATTGATCACATGCAGGGACTAGAGATGAGGCATGGATGGATTCCTGTAGTTGTCAGAGCTATGTTGCAGCAGGTCCAACTAGGGGATGCAAGGATTTAGTTGATTGATAGATCACTCTATCTCGTGATGGTTGGAGTCATGGCAGAGAGTGGTCTAGTTCACTCTGGGATTGGCACATGGGGGTACACAGTGGCCTTCATCGGATGGCAAGGCAGGCTTTCTTTGTGGTTGCACCGGTTCGGAGTTAGATTTAGATGGGTAGACTTTGGCATCATGGAGATGTCAGGGCAGGATGTGTCTCGCCTCTATCAGTATTCCACCATCGAGTTCTAGGAGAGGAGGATACTGTCTGCGCACAATGGGAAGTATGTCATACTTATAGTAGCGCAGCATCAACATGGTGACATCTCAATAACCTTTAGGGATGCACTAGTTACAACATGGGGATATCATACAGATCTTCCATTGGGCTTTAGCGAGTCACTGATGGAGCAAGGGACTTCTAGTACCTGTACCGAGTAGGATAGTGAGTGGAGCGAGGGGAGCTTCATGTTGCACAGGATAGCCTAGGATCCAGGTATTGAAGGATTCTTTCATATTAGGACAGTGTCGAGGTTAGGGACGATTCAGTGGCACAGCTGGGACCCTGACACATTTTGCAGTGATAGTGAGGAGTAGCAATTAGAGAGGATGCTTGTTCAGGCATTGCTTGAGGAGAAGCGATTTTTGGTGCATTGGAGGAGCTTGCCAGATGAGGATGGTACTTGGGAGGGTGAGCACATACTTGAGCATCCAGCACTGAAGTTGCTTGGGGACAAACAACATTTGGGAGGGGAGCACTATAATGTCCCTTCCTAAATTATTTTGGAACAGGATTAATCTCTACATTTTGAGGCCAATTTTGGAGGTGATGGGGCCCATTCGATTTTATTAGGAAGCTAGACTTAGTAGAAGTTATTTCGGTGTGGTTAAGTTATACGTGGGGGCCACCCACACTAGGATAATACGCATTCCCTAGTTCTATTTGCATGGAGGGGAAATCGATGGTTGAGTGAGGGACCCACGATGAAGGGAAAATGGAGGGAAAAGTGCTCCACAAAATCTATATAAGAAAGGCAGCGCTCCTCATTTCATCATCTTTTGACATATTGAACTCAATCTTAGTTTCTCGAGCTGCTTAGCCGGGTTACTGTGTTGTTTATCACACGAGTGTCTCAGAGCGAAGATCTCAACCCTTGCTTCGTTGGACTTCGAGTGCCAACCGTAGGAAGGATTTCTTCTTCATCTAATTTCGTAGCAGCAGCAGAGAGACGAGTTATAGCAACTGTAGTCCAGTTCCAGCAGCAGGGGAAGTAACAACAAGGATGCTGAGTTATAGCCACAGAGAAAGGAGCAGCAGGAGGGTCGAGTTACAGCAATAGGAAATTAGCAGCAAGGAGGTTGAGTTCTAGCAGCGTAGAGCAGGGAGAGTAACAGCAGCATAGAGCAAGGAGAGTAACAGCAGCGAGGGACTGCGCAGCCATTGGAGTGAGATTTGTTAAGGCAACATTATCCTAGGAATTTGGAGCTAGGGAGCTGGGAGATCATTTGGAGGGCCATTTGAAGAGGATGGCTAAAGCTAGGAGTGCATAGATAGACAGGACCAGTCACAGCGACAAAATTCGTATTTGGAGGGCCAAGCTGTGAAGGGCCAATTTTTTAAGTTTGGAACCAAGGGAAACCCTTTCTGGGTTTTTTTGGGTTTTTGGCAAGGAGTACGCTCCTAATTTTATAGAATTTTCTAGGCAGATCTGTGGGGTCAAACAAGGGTCCCAACTCAGCCAGTAGCTAGAGGAGCTAGGGGGAATTTGGGCCAAAATTCCGAGGTCAACATTTGGTCAATCCCTTCATTGGTTATTCTGTGTTTCTTGCATAGAGGTTGGGATTAATTTCCCAAAATTTTTTGAGCAACAAGGAAGGCTCTAACAGCAGATCATTTCAGGCAGCAACACCTTCCGGGTAGTGACCGTGCATCTCTTGGGCCAGATTACCAGCAGATTTGAGGAGGGTGTTCTATTGTTCATTTTGGGCTTTTTCTAGCTTGCCTAGAGCAAGCCCAGGTGCACACATTCCAGCACCTTGTTGTACACCTCTTCCCATTTAATAAAATTAGTAGACAGCGCAATTTGGTTGCCAATTTGGTGGTTTGATGGTCTGATTTAATTTTATGGTGTTGTTTTTATTGTTCGCTTTGCATAGCACTATTTTTTCTAGTTTGGAACATTACATAAATAAATATTTATTAGTTTTATGTAATAATTAATAATCATTTTTATTACTAATTTAAAAATATATGTATATATAAATTTAAAGTTATTTTTTAATATAATTTATCTTCATAATTTTCTAATATAATACTATATATTACTAACCTCGGAAAAACCTCTCCTAAATTATAAAATACCATACAACCAAGTGTTTTAATTTCTACGTAATATAGTTACGCAGATCATATTCTAGAATTCTGATGGCACGTGCCTTATAATTTCATATAATTTTGAAAAGAATGCTCAAGTTCACGTAACTTCTACAAGTATGGTAACCATATGCGCATGGTTTCAAGATTAGAACTGCTACATTTCCTGCTATTACCTCCATACAATGTTAGAACCAATCACAATAAGCTTTGTGTCATCTCCACACCGACCACTGCGATATATAGTAATGCTAAGAGTATTGTGTCACACAATACCTTCAAGAGATATGAATTGTCTTGATCTTGGGGGTTGTTTAATATTCAGTAATATTCATAGAAAAAACTCATGCTAAGGAGATTTACCTTACATATGAATTGTTTTGATCTTGGAGATGGTTTAATATTCAGTACCCTTCATAGAAAAAAACTCATGCTAAGGATATTTACCTTGCATACAATTTGGGATGCAAGATCTTTCATTTTGGGTACTTACGCTTATCTAAGAGCACTAAAATTAAAATGCATGCATAACACGAATTATCTAACAGCCATCCACATTACTGAAATTCTAAATCATGAAGATGCTTATGCTGGATGCTTCAGAATATCCTGGTAAGAGAAATGGAGCTAATGACTATTTCATGCTTGCATCCAGGCTGCAAGATAATCTTACTTGAGAATCAATCGTGCGAGAAGATTTTGTGTTTTGAATATTCACACGTTATTGCACAATAGATTTCAAGAAGATAAATAATAGTAGCCCTCTTTACTCAACACCTATGCACATAGAGTACATGCTTTGATGGCATTCACAACAGCATACATTAGTATTTTATATAATTTGACCAGTACCTCCCTTTTCTTGCACAGTTCAACAGTACTTAAAATAATTTGTTTGAGTGCAAAATGCATACCTTCTTCCCAATCCCAGAATCAACTATGTGTTTCCTTATATCCTTAGATAAGGACCGTTGTGGACGCAACCCAAAATATTCAAAGAAGGAACTCGATGGAAATTCACTTGTTACAATTTTGTCCCAAAGAGACTTGTAGCACATTAACTGAAGCCTGCACAAATAACAATAACAAACTTTAGAATAATCCAAAGTTAAACCACGCCTTTGTCTGGCTGACAATGAACTCAACTATCCTGAAAGAAGTCAGACCAAGCAATTTTCTACAGAAAATAAACCTGCAGGAAGTGTGATGATCAAAATCAATTGTTTTTCCATGACTATTTTTAAATCATATTCAGATAAGTTTTTGCAACGATATAGAAAATTAAAAACCTGTATTTTGTCCACAGGACGACTGCTTTTGCTAATCACGAGTTTCCAATTGGGTAACATTTCAAAAAAGTTCTATATATTATGTCACAGCTGCTACAAAAGGGTCTGAAGGCAGTGTAGGAAACACAAGCAACTCGAGTTTAAGATGAGTGAACTCCCAAACATAAAAAGGAGACATGAATTAAAAATGGCTAAAAGGGAACACCCACTTCACCCCACCTACACCCACCTCCCATCCTTGCTGCACCAGATCATCTATCAAGAAAGAAAACTCACGCCAAGAGATGTAGAGAGACCATCAGCTATTCCTAAAATGAACTGCTGTGCTTAGCATACATCCTCAATACAGCAGGCACCCTATAAATGTTTCAATGTTAGAATTCATTCTAGATTCGTTGTTCTGCAGCATTTTTCCAATGCCCAGTATGAAAGAAAATGAAGATTAAGATTGTGCTTGTCAGCTATAAATCAGAAATCTCAAGAAACACTTGTCTCTATTTATCATGATAGAGCCACAGGATTATGAACTTCCGCAAGAACCATAGAAAACCTTAATAGTTTGTTTCCATATGCTAGCTTAGCACCTATCATTTCCAACCCAACACAGATGATATGACGAATGCCCAGCATGCAGTGAAGCTAACACCACACTCAAGCTAGTAACTCCCAACATTAATGATCATCCACAAATTGAAAAAAAAAATCTATTGGAGGAGCAAATGAGCTCCAATATCTAGCATTAATGTTAGCATGTTGTCACATGAATGTTAATAATGTTATGCTAGGTTGAGATGTGGCATTGCTGTGTTAATAACCCAGGTTCAAAACTTCAAACCTGATTGGAATAGGACCCTGGATTAGAAGTTGGCTAAGTTTGACGAGACTGTTAGAATTTTGGGTAGCTTGGAAGGTATTTCTGAGAAGGATACCCACCAAAAGTGGTTGGTTGAGCAATTTAACCAAAAGTGGGGTTTTGGACCCAAGGCAGTGGGTTTAGGACCAAAAGAAAATAATTATTTATTCTAATGGGTTGAGAGGCTAAAACCCTAAGTCTAGAGGTTTCCTAAATGACCCAAAGGAAAAGGATAAATAGAGGAGAGCTGAGGAGAGGCTCATTGTGTGCAAGAGAGATGTGACCTCTCTTGTGCAAGTTGTGCCCTAGTGGAGGGCCGAGTTCTGCTCTTGGAAGAAGACTGCAGCAAGGTTATCGTCTATTCTATGAGGCCAAGTCAAATGGTTAGAGCAGCAAGGTAGCCAAGATCTTGGAGGGCTGAAGAGCAAGATCAAATTTTGTTTAGGGCATGATCAAGGCTAATGAAGAAGATCCATCCATGTTGTTACAGCCTTTGAAGGAGGCCGAGTGCCTCAGCCAGTGTGAACAGAAATGCTAAGGAAGGATCGAGGGCAAACTAGAGGGTTTCCATGAATGTGAATAGTACTAAACTATAGCAACTCATCTTGTGATAGCATAAGCCAAGAGGGAAGCCGCAGATATGGAGTGGAAGTGTATCAGAAGGAGGCCGAAATTATTTCTCCAAAGTCTGATCTACTGGAAGGTGCAAAAATGGTTGACATTAGGAGTTCTTGAGGCTGCCGAGTTCTGCCTGAGGTCCTGGGCAAGGAGAAACAACGTTGCTGGTTCAGATCTATGTCGTGTGTGGGGGTCGAAGCCCTAGACTTCTGTGGAGGCAGGCTGAAAGGCCTCAGAATACAAGACAGAGAAGGGTAGCAGCTGTTTGAAGCTAGGCCACAGGTAGGAAAGAGGGATGAGAGCTATGTTGCACGAAACTTCAAAGAACCTAGCGTTTCGGGCCATACCCGTACCCGAAACTCTATAACTTGACCGAAACTCGACCATCATGTAATCATCTATTAGAGTTAATGTAGCCTTTTAAATTGTCATCTATGGGTTTTATTCCCCTTTTCCTTGCAAGATAATGTGTTATTCACCTATTTATTTATATATATATATTTTATATATACATATGTGATGTTTCAGCCGGCGTTTCCATTTTTGGGAGGTGACGTTTCTAAACATACCCGTTTCGGAAACTCCGAAACGTTTCGGTGTTTCGTGCAACTTAGGCTGAGAGGCCTCTAGGATCTATAGAAGAGGGTCGAGGCGCTACAGGCCTAAGAAGAGGCGTATGACTATATGGGCTACTGTTCTGAAGAATTTGAGTTGTTGAGTGTGGTATTTGAAGTCTATTCAAGAAAGGACCCTTGAACAACAAGGGTAAAAGGCTAATGTATAGTGAGTTAAAAGGTTGATTCTCTGTGAGTGCTGAAGTGGATTTGAGGCTAATCATACAGTGAACTTAATGGAGAAAGATCTCTAAGTGATCTTAATTGAGAAAGATATCTATGAGTAGCCGATGTTTTGAGGTTGATTATGAAGTATATTTTAAGGAGCAAATAATTTGTGAGCAACTAGTGGACAAAGGAGTATAAGGAGGTATTTCTCTATGGTCAAAGGAGGCAAAGGACCTGCCAGGTGTCAAGACAAAGTGAGCTAAAAGGGTTGGAGGCTAGCTATAGCAAGTAAATTAAGTTATGTTCTTGTATTTTTGGGCCGAATGCAGATCTGAAGATGCAAATCGCAAGCCCTAGTTTTGTAAACTATGTATACTAGTTGTACTAGTGATTGAGGGCCATGATCCCTGTTACAGGAGCCCCATGATTCTTTTATTGATGAACTAATAAAATAATCAAGCTTTGGGCTCAAATCTTTGTGTACTTAATTGATTTCACTGCTGAATATTTCCGCTATGCAAAGTGCTTGTAAGTTGAGGGTTCCTAGTGTGTTTATGTGCATGATTAGCCTCAGACCAAATATAGGGCCTATGGAAAATTCAGCATGGTATCAGAGCTAATTTGAAGAGCACGCGAATCAGAGTGTGTGCAGGAAGCAGAGTGAGCCACTGGAGGTTCTATAGACTCAGAGGGAGTCTAGCTTCAAAGGGAGACTGTGAAGGATTGTCAATTGCCCTATGGAAGTTTAAATCTTCAGGTTCTAACAAGGTAGAGGAGTTTTCATCCCAAGCAAGGACAGTCATGGACCATGTGAGAACATTCATGGTGGTGCAAGGAAAAGTCATTTTGCATGTGAGGACATTCATGGACCATGCAAGAGAAAGCTAGGCCTAGTACATAGATGACGTGGCACATGCGAGGACAGATATTGCTACGCAAGGAACGTCGTGACTCTATTGAAACTAAGGCAACGTTGGGAAGAATTTCCAAAGGGAAACCGTTTTGCCCCAAAGAAAGTTTTCATGGAATAAAAGAAAAATATTATTAAAGGAAAACTCAATTATGGCCCAAATCAATCATGGTCTTGGAAAATATTTAACAATTATTATTTGAATTATGTTTTACAAGTCGACTATCCATATTAAGTCGGCCTTGTCTATTGGAGGGAAAATCATTTTTTGAAATTCAAATTTTCTTCAAGTCGGCTCTTCAAATGATTGTGACCCTTCACACTTGAAAACTTCTATATATACCCTATTGAATTGATCTTCAATTGGCAATTGGGATGGCTCATATGGTCTAAGATTTTCGGATGATCTTAGGTGGCACAGGTCTTCGCATTCTAGCTATAAGTCTTCTATTTTTCTCTTGGCATGGCACAAGATTCTTGACAAAGTCTTACAGTAATGTTCTCGCTCTCGCTCTATGTAATAGATATGGTTTCGCTCCTATGATTGGATATGGTCTCTGTAATAAATATGGTCTCGCTCTTTGATTGGATGGATATAATCTTGCTCTCTAATTGGATATGGCTTCACACTCCTCAATATGTTCTCACTCTGCCTCAATATGCTCTTGCTTTGCCTCAGTATGCTCTCACTCTTCATATGATCTCGCTCATTGTATTGGCATTCGATTTCACTATTGTCTCATGATCAGATCTTTGCATGATATGACTATAACAACATATGATCTCACTCTGTAATGCTCACACATCTCTGTGAGTATGGATTTCTTTGTAATCTTGTTGGCATCGATACACAGCGTTAAGTATGGCATCATCCTCATAGGAATTATCATCATGTGTATCGCTTTGTGCATCACTCTTTGTGTCATGTTTTGGATCGTATCTTCAGTAGGTTCTACAGTGGCATAAGTATGGTACTCTACAGTAGTGTCAGTATTATTGTAGCTCAACTATGATGATACATTATCTTCTACAGTGACGAGGTATTCATCTCCTTTGGTATTTCACAATAGTTCTTGCTAGTTAATCTATATAGCAGTGTCTTCAATAGCAAGACAAAGTCTTGAATAAAAACCATAATTTATAGGACATTGGGATGACTCCAACTGTGAACCTTGAATTTGACAGTAACCTTGCAGTTTTAGTACGATGTATCATGATGACAGCATGTCGCAGTTATGATAGTACCCTTTTTCTCATCTATGATAATATTTCTTGAGATAGCGATATGGCAACGACTCTCCGGAAGTCAGTTCATATAATCAAAGTTGTGAACTGACTTAAGTAGGGTCCTATGTGTCCCAATGTGTTTTCGATGCTTCTCATTATAGATGTACTTTGTATCTCAGTTGAACAATTGATGAATATCTAATAGAAGAAGAAGAGTTGAATTATGGGTTTTCCCCCTTATGGGGTTTTGCCCTGGTCTCCGACTAAATCATGGTGTCTTTATTTGTGCATGCTTTTATTTCGTTGTTCCTTTACGTTTCGTTGTAATAATGATGTAATTGTTCTTTCTATATAATTGTTAATGTTGTTTAGATGTTATGGAGTGAATGTAATATGCAAATAATGAAATGCAATTATTTAAAGCAAAGAACAATCAAGCCCTAAGAATATTAACAGACTCATGCGAGGAAAAACATGGGCATGCAAGGAAGGTCATGGAGTTGGAAGCATGAAGGAAATACCTTCCTCACTAAGAGGGAGTGTTAGAATTTTGGGTAGCTCAGAAGATCTTTTCGAGAAGGAAACCCACCAAAAGTGGTTGGTTGGGATCAATGTTGCACGAAGCCCCCCCCCCCAAGGTTCCAAGCCCCGAAGCGCGTCCCGTACGAAAGCGCCTAGGAAGCTTGGCCGGAAGCGCGCTTCCGATATTCGGAAGCGCCGCTTCCGAATTTTTTGTCGCTTCCTGGAAATTCGAAAGCATGGTACAGAAGCGCTGAAGCACGCTTCGTATGGCGCTTCGGAGGAGGAAGCGTACGCTTCCCGTACGCTTCCGGAAAAGCGTTTAGAAAATCGTTTTTTTTTCAATTTTTTTTTAACTTTAGGTGAGTTTGCTTGTTGGGGGTGGGTCCACCTTGGGTTAGGGTGACGAATGAAGGCAAAAAAAAATATAAATATAGCAGATGCTCCCTCATGGTAATGTTAAATTCTTAAAGTAAAAGTGACATTCTCCTTTATTTTTCATTTTCATCCTTTTACTTAAATTTTTAACATTACCATGAAATGACTCAGGATGTTTGAGAGTGGTTCCAGCCTCATTGGACTTCATATGGAGAAAATAGAATTTCGTATCCTATTCAAAATTCAGCAGACTTAACAGTTTTTAGGAATTCAGGATCAATGGGATTGTGGCATTTCATTAGATTATATCAAGTATGAAGGTATGCGATTAACATTTAATCAAGAGCACCAAGCCCTATATGTACCCTAGTGTTGGTGGTGTTAATTGTTGAACTCCTTTGTCACGCGGCACGCCCTTAGCAAAAAACCCTTAGCAAAAAATTACCTTTCAATCAAGTCAAAATCATCGATCAATCAAGTCTTGAATTAGATAGTTTGATCAAAATTGGGCAATGCTGACTAATATCCCTAGACAATCGAGGTAGAGGCAAAGGCTAAACAAGAGGAGAAGAATCTAGATTCTAGATGGTTGATGCATCTAAATGGTTGATGCTCGAATAATTAATCATTAATGTACAATGGATGTTATATCTATCTTGATTTATGCAACAATATGCATGTTTTCATGTCTTCTACAATTAATTTGCTATTTGGGATGTTTGTTTTGAGTATAAATGCAAAATATATTAAAAATATATATATATATATAGTAGACGCTTCCGCGGACGCTTCGCTTCCTAGATTTTTGGAAAATGACGCTTCCGCGTCCCCGTTTCCAAAAAACGCTTCCGCTTCGCCCCCGCTTCGTGCAACATTGGTTGGGATATTTACCCAATAGTGGGGTTTTGGACCCAACGCAATGGTTTTAGGACCAAAAGAAAACAATTATTTATTCTAATGGGTTGAGAGGCTAAAACCCCAAGTCTATAGGTTTCCTAAATGACCCAAAGGAAAAAGGATAAATAGAGGAGAGCCAAGGAGAGGTTCATTATGTGCAAGAGATATGTGACCTCTCTTGTGCAAGGTGTGCCCTAGTGGAGGGTTGAGTTATGCTCATGGAGGTCAAGATTTGCTCTTGGAAGAAGACTGCAACAAGGTTACCATATGTTCTATGAGGTCGATTCAAAGGGTTAGAGAAGCAGCAAGGTAACCGATATCTTGGAGGGATGAAGAGCAAGGCTGAGTTTTGTTTAGGGTTTGATCAAGACCAATGAAGAAGATTTGTTCATGCTGTTAGTAGTTACATCCTTTGAAGGAGGTCAAGTGCCTCAACCAGTTTGACCAGAAATGTTGAGGATCGAGGGCAAACTAGAGGGTTTCCATGAATCTGAACAATGCTAAATTATAGCAATTCATCTTGTGAGAGCATAAGCCAAGAGGGAAGTCACAGATTTGAAGTGGAAATGTATCATCCCCAAAGAAGGAGGCCAAAATTATTTCTCCAAACTTTGATCTGCTAGAAGGTGCAAAAATAGTTGACGTTAAGGGTTCTTGACACTGTTGAGTTCTGTTTGAGGTCTTGGTCAAGGAGAAACAACGTTGTTGGTTCAGATCTATGTCTTGTGTGGGGACATAAGCCCTAGACTTCTGACGAGGCAGGTCGAAAGGTCTCAGATGACAAGACAGAGAAGGGTCATAGTTTTTTGAAGCTACGCCACAAGCAGGAAAGAGGGTCAAGAGGCCTCTAGGACCTATAGAAGAGGGTTGAGGCACTATAGGCCTAAGAAGAGGCCAGTCTTACTGTCTGAAGAATTTGAGTTGTTGAGTGTGGTATTTGAAGTTTGTTCAAGGAAGGACACTTGAACAGCAAGGGTAAAAGGTTAATGTACAATGAGTTAAAAGGTTGATTCTCTATGAGTGCTAAAGTGGATTTGAGGCTAATTATGCAGTGTATTTGAAGGAGAAAATACTCTGTGAGCACATGCTCTTTTTGAGAACATGCCCCATTGAATATTAAAATGCTAGCCACCTGCTCTCTTTGAGCATTAGTTGATCATCTAACATTATTGTGAGGGTTTTGAAGGTGATTTTAGCAATCTAAAATTTTCCTTCAGCATTTGCAGCTCAAAGATTGATAAAATCCATCGCCTTGGGATTTGTGAAAGGTTGATTCTAAAACTTCTAATCCCAAGCTGCATTTCTAAAGCATTTTAATTGATTATTACTAATCTTTGGAAGCTTTTTTCAACTATCTTAACAATTTCCACAAACTTCATCTTGATTGAGGCACTTCCACTTTTCAACAGTGTTCCACAGGGACACGTCCCCCAGGGTCGAGTGCACGCACCCGGGATGGGGGGACGTCTGGAGTTGCATTTCCTCATGCACCCCTTTTGGGGAGTCTTAGGGAGACGCAGGGGGTGTGTTTGCCTAATGTGGGGGACATGAATCCCCAAAAGGGGTGCTTCTAGGTGTCCCCCCTCAAAAGGGGTGCTTCTGGGCATCCCCTTTACGGGACACGACTCCCCAAAGGGGGTGCTTCTGGGCGCCCCCCCCTCAAAGGGAGTGCTTCTGGGTGTCCGCTTTTGAGGGTTGATGCATCCCCCCTCAAATTTGTCTAATAACACTTAATGTAGAGGACCAATCATTGAGATTGACTCCTTGATGTTGACTTTTTTCAGTCTTCATTGTCCATTTTTACTTTTAAATTTGTGTGACACTAGATATTGATGACCTCAGACCAATTATTGACTCCTCACCCTTAACTATTTTTGAGTTTGAGACTTTGAGTTATATCAATTTTGAATTCAGTAATTTACTATTTTAGTGTTCAACTTCAATATCTAGTATATAGTAATATACTAGTCTATTTTTCTTTTAAATTTTAATTTAGATTCTAGAATGATGAATTCAATTTTTAAAACAATGTAGATTATAGAATTATGAATGATATGGATCAATGTATTTGAACATTTCATTATTGAATCTCATGGTATGAATGAATGATGACTATATCATATGAATGTTGTATGTATCAAAATGAAGGATGAGGATGGATCAATGTATGTCATTATTTAATTCAATTATGAATTTAAATTTTATGTGTGGATCAATGTATTTACTATTACTATTAGTCTATTTATGCTTTCATTACTGAATATGAACTTGAATTTTATATATATATACCCTGACGCCCCCCCCGCACCCCTGAAATTTCCCTAAAAATTGAGGGTACTCCCATACGTCCCCCTTGTGTGCCTCCCGCACCGGACTCTTGGTGGAACATAGCTTTTCAACCCTTGGGGATTGGACCCTAAATCTGAGTAACAATTTCCAAATTTGAATAACAATCTAAATGCTCAGTCAATTGGAATGCTAGTAGACTCATTTTGTTCCTCTTTCATTGTACTAACTTTTCCAATCAATATCCATAGGTTTCTAGATCATTTTTGGGCTTGTAAAAGCCCCCAAAGTGGGTTTTTTCTTGTTGGTTTCTGCAAATTTCCACAAAATTGCAGATTTACAGTTGTATAACAGCAAGGTATATCATCATTTCTAGCCCCAAACCAAAGGTAATCTTCAAGGATTTCATTTCCAACATTGCTAAGGGTCTTCATACTCAATTTTTGTACTTTTCTCAAGGTTATTCCTTTCCCAACTTGAGTATTGTCTTTGCTGGTCTACGTTTCCTGCAGTAGAATATTTTATCAGATCAAATTTATTATCTCTTTAACTCCTAAGCTTCACCTTTTTAATGTGTATAGGCTCTAGCCATTCTAAGGCCTTCGTGAAACTATGTTGATTAGCGCTACCTGTTGAAATTCCAATGCAAGAGAGAACTAGTTATGATAATTACTTGTGAAGATGTTTAGTGTTCTTTTTAGATTTTCTTCATTATTCATCAAGCAATTGCCATTCAAATACAAGAAAAAATAAGGATCATAGTGGACAAGAGACAGGAGACACCAAAGCTTAGGCTAGAGGCCAGGGAAAAACCCACAAGGGGAAAACCCATCAATCCTTTCCTTATAGATTCTTCATCAACAAGAGAAATTCAAGTCAAATTAACCAGTGATCCAATAGCCAAGTCAACCCTCCAAACTATGACATGTTTTGTCCACAAAATAGTTAATCAATCTGCCATGTCTGTCATTTAGATGCCTCATCCCATGGGGATATGTAGCTCATATTTCACAGAAGTTATACCCTTTTTGTAGCTTGTATTATACAAAGAGTTTAGCCTTCCTGTAGCTCTCATGATAAACAGAGATTGACCTTCCTGTAGCTCGCATAATACTCAAAGGTTGGCCTACCTATAGCTCGCATGACAAATAGAGATAATGTACTACTAGAAACTCGTATCATCACAGAGATAATGTACTGCTAGAAACTGTGAAAATTCCACAACCAGAATCCTATTGCAGCAACTGGAAATTATTCTCCTAATTGTTATTTTAGATTAACAATTTATTTACTGTTTCCTACAGCAAATACTGAATTACTCACACTGCAACCTACACAAATAAAATTGTGGAAGAAGAAACGTTGAAAGAAATGCTAGCACACACACAAAATAACACAATTATTTTTGGACCAATGTCCCCAAAAAAACCCAACTTGGGAAAACCAGTGCAGCGGTGAGGGTTTTATTTTATTATGCAGTAGTGAAATCTGAGTACATCTATGGATCCCCAACTGGAAATCCAAACAATAAGAAAATCTAGGCAAAATACTGAAGGGAATTACCCTTCTCTCACAAGCAATCTTTGGCTTGGCTCTCTCTATCAAAAACTCGGCCTCCTGGAGCTCTGTGTCAGCCTCTGCGTAGCTGACTGGACGGCTTGCTTCGGATTGGGCTCTGATGAAGTCATTCTGCCTTTGGATGCTGAGGAAACTACCTGGACTTCTTCCTGACCTCTGGAACTAAGAATGATTTCTTCTCTCCAAATCGAACTGCTTGGATGAAGCAACTACGCAATCCCTCAGCACTGCCTCTCTAGACTAACTCAACCCTCTTGCTGCTACCTCTTTGGATCTGCAAAATATTTCCTTAGGTTCACTATCCCTACCCCTCACTCACTGCATCGATCTCACTGGCTCTCTCTCCAGCAGTTGACTGCTGCTACTCAAGAAATCGATATGTTCATAAAATCGAACCTCTCAAGTGTCTTCTCCAAGTACCCATCGACTTCTTCTTATAATCCTCTGTTGGGACGCCAACGGCCAAGATTAAATCTTAATCGATGGCTAGGATTAACTTGAAGTCGATCTGTGTGAGTTTCTAGATCATTCACATCTTGACTTAATTAATTCTGATTAATTAACTATATTCCCTAAGTTTGGACTTAGGAAATCTTTAAAAACTGGCTAATAATCTAATTAAGTCATTTCTAGGCGGAATTTCCATAAATGATTTCTGGGTTTTGGAGATCTCCTGTATTCTAGCCTCTCTACCAAATTTCATTGCTAGAACACATCTGATACTACAAAAACTAACACTCCCTCTTAGCGAGGAATGTGTCCTAGTGCTCTACTGCCCAACCTGTAGTAGCACCCTGTCTCTGCATCATCCCCTATCACGCAGTTGATGTCTGGCAGTTGTTGCCCACCAACCACTATGCAACTCTGATATGTGTTGCATCTGTGTTGCTACTGAACTATTGCCAACACTACATCTGCACTACAACTCCCTCTCATTTGTTGTGGCTGCAACTGCAACTGAGAAGCATCCTAAATACGGAATCAATTGTGATCAGTATGATGCATCTGTCACCCGAATCTCTGACTATTTGTTAAAATTGGCAACTAAGGCCAAACTCCATGTGGGTCACCTTATTTATGGCAGCTGATATTTTTCCTAGATTCCTCTTGTCGAGAGGTGTAGGATTGATCTGAAGATCATCCGATTCCGACAAGTATTTATGGAGATATGAATTTATTTGTATTTACTTGACAAATTGTCAAGGTCGGCCAGCAGCTAAATGTGTGGCACACATGCCCAACAAATCATATAAGTACAAATGAGGTTGATTCATTATCAACTCATCTCATCTCAACTCATCTTCTCTCTCATCATCTTATTGGGCTAGCAAGAAGGACGAATTAGGGAAGCTTCTCTCACATGTGCAAGAAGAAGGACGAAATAGGGCAGCGTTGACTGAATTAGGGCAACATTTAGGGCATCGTTGACTTTCTGGGTAGCGTTGACATTGCTAGGGCTGCGTTGACCATATGTTGGGCTGTTTTATGAAGCGTTGACCAAGGGAAGACCTGCGCTGACTTTTTAGGGGCTGCGTTGCCTTGAAGGTTGACCAGTGTTGACTAGTTAGGGCTGACCGCAGATTGTTGAACTTTTGATTGTTGTTTTGACTGATTATTGTGGACTGTTTTGGGTTGTTGAAGATTGTTGTTGAAGACCAAGTTCTTCAAGTTAACTAGAAGTCAATCCAGGGTTGTTTTGACCAAGTTTGACTTTGCTGATTTAGGTTTTGTTGCTGCTGTTATAAAATTACAGAATTTTGAATTGTACTATTTCTCAATGTTGTTAAAAGCGCGATCGGGATTTAATCGGCGCCGGGAAAAAAGCGGAAAAAATTGTTAAAATCGGGAAAAAATCGGAAAAAATCGGGAAAAAATCGTTTGGCACAAAAATATTCATTTTTTTTCATTTTTTTTAATATCTAAACCATCTACAACATAAAATAAATACATTGACACATAAATATGATAAAAAAACTAATATATAAGATGTTTAATATCATTTCTAGCGCTAAAATCACACATAACATTGAATCATGTCCTGAATAGTAAGTCCTGAGTCCCAACTCAGCCTCAAAATATCAACAAAAAATATGATAATGTATCTCATCATGTCATAATGTCATATACAATAAAATGAAAGTCTAAGACTCTAATCCTATTGATTTCCTTTGCCCCTCTTGCGAGAAAATGTCACTGCTTTCCCTTTCCCCCTAGATGAAGATGCTGGTGCCTGTGGTGGTGGAAATGGCAGTGGAGTCTGACGTGCTCTAGAAGCTGAAGAAGTAGCTGTAGAAGTAGCAGCTACTGTAGGTAGACAGAGACCACGTCCTCTAGTGGTAGCCCGGGTAGGCGGTGTCACCTCCTCCTCCTGCTCCTCCAACTCCTCCTCCTCCTGCTCCTGCTCCTGCTCCTGCTCCTCCTCCTCCTCCTCCTCCCCCTCCTCCTCCTCCCCCTCATCCTGCACTAACCAATCCTCAGTGGGATCCATGAGAGGCCTCTCGGTCTCAACCCTCCATTCAGCAGTGGTGTCAATCTCATCCAATGAGATGGCATCCATATCAGGTGTCTTGTCTAGTTGCCTCACCCACAATCGAAGATTGTAGTAGACATAGACCATGTCATTAAGTCTACGGGACTCCAACCTGTACAAAGTTCATGAAATAATAATTAATAATTAATATTATAAAAAAAATATTGTTTAATGAATTCAAAAATTTATTTGGAAATTTGCAATATTTTAAATGTTTAAGTGTTAAGTTGTTAACCTATTGCGCTTCTTGTTGTGTATTTTTTCAAATACACTCCAATTGCGCTCACATCCCGAGGAGCTGCATGTTTGGCTGAGGATACGTATGGCAAGCTTTTGCAAAAGGGGTACTCTGCCACCATACATCTTCCACCATGCGGCTACAACAAAATTACAAATAAACATAAGAAAAAAATGGAATTTGAAGAGACAATGAAATTTGAAACAAAGTTACAAAGTACAAAGTTACAAACTAAAAAATACCTGGCATTTTGACCGTCCTATCAAAGATAGCCATATCAAAGCCAAATGTGCCACCTGACATCTTATACGTCTCAATTTGTTTAGAGATCTCCATACGTTGTTCTGGAGTTCTCACCATCTTCTGGACACAGGTTAATAATCCATCCATGATCTCAGCATCAAAATCAAACCCACATGCATAAGAAAATGTAGGGTTCAGGAAAAGCCCAGCAGCATGAATGGGACGATGGAGTGTGTTGTTCCATCGCTCATCAATGACGTTCCATAGAAGGAGTTGTCTCTGGAACCCATCATCTCCCTTGTCATCATAGTAGGACCGAATGGCTTCTTTGGCCCTGTCCATGGCTTCATACAAATAGCCCATTGCGGGCTTCTCACCATCTACCAACCGAAGAACCTTTACCAAAGGTTCAGTGACAGCGCACACCTCCTGCACTCCCGCCCAGAAGTCTTCTTGGTATGAAACAAGTCTGCAGACGGCCTCTCCTTCTGGTTTGCGGCTCATTGGCGAAGAACGCCACTCCTCTGAAACAAACATTCTCTTCAAATCCCACATAGATTTCAAGAGGGATTGAAGAGATATGAAACTCGTCGCAAACCGTGTAATGGCGGGGCGCACCAACTCTTTGTTGTTGGTGCATTTTCTCATCAAGCTAAGCACAGATGTGTGATTGTAAATAAATTTTGTGATGCTTTTTGATGAGTCAACAGTCTCTTTGACAAAGGGAATTTTCCCTATGTCCTCTAACATCAAATCAATACAATGGGCAGCACAAGGTGTCCAAAATAAAGTAGGATGCCTGTCCATAAGCATTCTACCAGCAGCAACATAATTTGCAGCGTTGTCCGTTATGACTTGGACAACATTTTCTGCACCCACCTCCAAAATAAACACATCCAGCAAATCACATAAATTTTTTGCATCTTTGATTTGATGAGTTGCATCAATAGATTTGATAAACATAGTCCCCCTGGGACAACTAACCAAGAAGTTTATAAGGGTTCTCCCCTTTTGGTCAGTCCAACCATCTGACATAACAGTGCATCCTGTTTGTGCCCAGGATTCCCTAAAATCCTCCAATCTTTGGGTGCAGTCACGCTTTTCATCTTGAAGAAGCCGGCCTCTGAAATCATGAAGAGAAGGGATTTTGTACCCCGAGCCAACACTGGCAATAGCATCAACAGTAGGTTGGAAAAATGGATTATTCCTTACAATGTTGAAAGGAATATCACTCCAGAGGAGAAATTTTGTCATCAACTTGTCAGCTTGTTCTTTTTCAGTTCTTTTCATCATTGAACCAATAGTTGGTTGTGCACCAGATGTGGTTCGAGGAACAAAAAATGATGATGCAGCTACCGGATTGACTGACGCTGCAGTAGAACCAGTGCCACTTGGCCCACTTCCTTCAGCTGACCTTTTTAGTTGCCTTTTGAGTTCTTCTTTGGCCTCTTTAGAGTGCTCTAATTCTCCCAATGCTCTCATGGCTTTTCGGATAATTTCAGCATTTGTATTAGGACAGGGCACCACATCACGTCCAGGGATTTTTGCAAGGTGGAACTTCAACCTGTACACCCCCCCGAATATCTCCTTTCCACACAACTTGCAATACAAGTTTTGTCTATCATTCGGAGTTTTAGGGTCACCATATTCCCAGAAAGGATCCAATTTCCTTGGCATGTTTGTTTTTGAATTTTGAATTTGCAAACCTATGGAAAAATAAGGATTAGGAAATAAGAATTTAGGATTACATAATACAAATTACAATTTAGCATTTACAAAATTACAAGTTAATTATTTCCAAAATCCCAATTTCCAAACCCAAGTTACCCAACCAAATGCCAATGGCAAATGCCAAAAAACAATGAAAATTCAAAAAAAATAAACAATGTTTAAAAAAAATGAGAAAATAAAAATAAAAAATTGGTTCTCATAGTCATAACAAATAACCCATCCCAAATCAATGAAAAATTTCCAAAAATTCTTTAAAAACAATGAAAAACAAAGTTTTTATAGAAGCAAAACAAAAAAAAATTAATCTACATACCTGGTTTATGGACAAATTGGTGATCTTGGTTTGGATTCCTCCTAAAAACGCTTGGATTCGCTCCCAAATCCGACGGCAACCCTTCAGCTCCTCTCCCTCACTTCTTCTCCTCCTCCTCCGCGCGGACTGCTCAATGAAATAAAAAAAAAATCGAATTTCCATATAAAACGCCCGCTGCCCCCGTGCCCTGCGATTTTTTCGCTAAAAATCGCGATTTTTTCGAAAAAATCGCGATTTTTTGAAAAACTCGCGATTAAAAAAAATGGCCGATTTTTATGGATAAAAATCGCGATAAAATCGGTTTTGCGAAAAAATCGCGATTTTCCGATAAAATCGCGATTTTATCGCGATTTTAACAACACTACTATTTCTCTCTGCTGAACTATTGAAGATTAAAGAAGAATTGATCAAAGGGTTTCCCCACATTGGGGTTTGTCCCTGGCTAGCCACCACATCTTGTGTCTCTTGTCTTGGCTTGTTTTTTGTCGATCGTTTAATGTTCTATCTGCACTTTACTTTATGTTTATGTGATTGCTAAACAGTGGCTAATAAAAATATTTGAAGTAAACTGCTTTAAGCATAGAACATACCATAATTTAACATGGTATTAGAGCTGAGGTGAAGATAAAGCCCAAGCAAGAGCAAGAGCTAGAGCAATCACCGAAGGTTGTTGAAGCAATCTTAAAGAAGTCATGGGGTCCTCAGCACACTTCCCCGCTGAAGACAAACTCCGTGAGAAGTCTGACTATCACGGATGGAAGATGTCTCTCAATCTGAAATTAGAAGAACAGTAGTGTTGGACCATGTGAGAGGCAGAATTGTTGAGCCTCCATCAAATGCATCCGTTGTTGCAAAGAACAAGTGGACCAAGGGAGAAGTCAAAGCAAAGAAGATCATCCGGGACTCTATCGACAAGTCCCAGGTGGCCTATGTTTCCAAGTTGACCACCTCCAAGGAAATCTACGATAGACTGGTGAGTTTATTCAAAGTTAATGATGCAAATCAAGTTTTGTTCCTTAGAAATAAGTTGAAGGAAATTAAGAAGGGCAAAGATGAGAGTATGCAAACATATTTCTTAAGGATCACTGAGATCAAGAATGATCTCCTATCTATTGGGGAAGTAGTTCCTGACAGGGAAATGACTATCACAACTCTCAGAGGCTTGCCACCTAAATGGTATTTATTCAGGACTACTCTTCTGAACAATAATGTAATTCCTGGATTTGAGGAATTGATGGCAAGATGCGTTCAAGAAGAAACAAGGATGGAAGAGCAAGAAATACCCGCAATTAAAGGCAATCCCTCTACCTTTTCTTCTCATGCTAAAAGAAGAAACCATTCCGAGGCTAAATCCAAAGGAAAGGCCGGACCGAAAGGTGGAAGAAAAGGATGATGTTACAAGTGCAACAAAATGGGCCACTATGCGAGGGAGTGCCCTAATAAAAGGGGCTCACACCATGACGATGACCAAAATCACTCTCAAGTCAATCAAAGGAATGGTTGGTCCAATGGCAAAGGTAAAAGGAATGTTGGAAATCAAGGAAGAGGTCAACCCTTCAAGAAGGCAAGAAACTCCAGGTATAAATCTAACGTTGTTAACAATAAGCAAGATGAATATTATTTACTAGCGACCCTCTCTACTATTGCTCCCCCGGACTCACTAGGAAATTGGCTTATTGATAGTGGTGCCTCAAGGCACTTCACTGGTTACAAAGAAGCTCTCTCTAATCTGATAGAGAAGGAGACCAACCTGGAAATTGTTCTTGGGGACAACTCAAAATATCCCGTGAAAGGCATAGGGAATGTCACTCTTCAATTGAATCAGGGAAATACAATTCATTTACAAGAAGTCCTATATGTACCTGATCTCAAAAAGAACCTAGTGTCCATTTCGGCAATGGAAGACAAAGGCTACAAGGTGGCCTTCATCGATGGCAAGGTACATGTATGGAAAAAGAACTTTAAAGATGCTTTCACTCTTGGGTTTCGAGTTGATTCATTATATCAGGTTGGAGGAAGTCCGTTGGGTGTCATGTCTTGTGACACATCTCTTCAGTCCGAACCAGGGCGTCGGACGTTTGCTCACCTTCATTATAAAGCTCTACCCGATGTGAGAAAAATGGTGATTGGGATGCCCAAGTTCAAATTAGAGCGAGAAGGTGTATGTCCGGGATGTGCCGAAGGAAAGCTCAAAAGGGGACCATTCCCCTCAAGCCAAAGCAAGACCTCTGATATATTGCAATTGGTTCACTCAAACATATCTATTATCTGGTATGATGCCTGTGAACTCCTTGGGAGGATATTTATATTACCTCACTTTTACAGATGATTATTCTCGCAAGACTTGGATATACTTCTTGAAAAATTAGGATGAAGTGTTCTCCTGGTTTCGTCACTTTAAAGCCTTGATCGACAATCGAACCGAAAAGAAGATCAAGATCTTAAGGACTGATAATGGGACTTAGTATGAATCCAATGAGTTCCATGAATTTTGCAAAGAGGTTGGCATTAAGAGGGAGACTACAACACCATATACTCCTGAGCAAAATGGTGTGGCGGAAAGGAAGAATTGTACGATTGTGGAAGTCGTTTGTGCTATGCTCCATGATCAAAGACTTCCGAAGTTTCTATGGGCAGAAGTTGCGAATATCACCGTATATGTGCAAAACCGATGCCTTCATCAAGCATTAGGTTCCAAGACTCCCGAAGAGATATTCACTGGTAAGAAACATGACGTATCTCATTTTAGAATTTTTGGAAGTCCTGAATATTTTCATGTGCCGAAAGAGAAAAGGAATAAATTGGGTGCCTCTAGAAAGAAAGGAAGCTTCGTGGGCTATAGTGAAAATACCAAGGGCTATAGAATCTATGTGGCTGGTCAAAGGGAAGTCGAGATTAGCCATGATGTCACCTTTGACGAAGATATGGCTCTTAGCAAAGTTGACAATCTTCCTACTCTAAGGGAATCTAAAGAAGTCGACACCAGGAAACAGGAGGAAAAGGAAGATGACGATGCCCGATGTGGAATAACCTATGTAGTATGGATCCTATTGATCCCCCTCCGCAAGAGCCTTCCTCTTCTAGGAAGAAGCCTTCATGGCTTAGGGGGACACTTGATGATGTTGAAGGACACATTGCACCCAAAGGGACTTTCTAGGAAAGTAAGAAGCCAGCCAGGTATCAGGGATACTTGACCATCATGAGCACAATCATCCAAAATGAGCCTTCATCATTTGCAGAAGTTGTCAAGCATCAAGTCTAGAAGGATGCTATGACTGAGGAATATGAATCCATCATGAAAAACGATGTTTGGGATGTGGTCCCCAGACCCCAGGACAAAGTCGTTGTCACTTCAAAATGGCTTTACAAGATAAAGCATGGAGCTGATGGAAGCATTGAAAAGTATAAGACTATGACGAGATATTTGCCCCTGTTGCCGATACACCACCATCCGCTCGATCATAGCCCTTGCTGCTTCGCAAGGATGGAACATACATCAGATGGATGTCAAGACTTCATTCTTGCATGGTTCGATCAAAGAGGAAATCTATGTGGAACAACCCGAAGGATTTGAAATTCACGACCAGGAATCTCACGTGTGCAGGTTGAAAAAAGACCTCTATGGGCTGAAGCAAGCACCCCGAGCATGGTATAAGAGGATTGATAGCTACTTGATGAAGCTGGGATTCACTAGGAGTGAAGCCGACCCTAATCTTTACTTTAAGGTTGAAGATGACAAACCTCTCATACTGGTGTTGTACGTTGAAAACTTCTTTCTGACAGGTGCAGACCCTCTCATTCTCAAATGTAAGAGGGAGTTGGCTTCCGAGTTCGAGATGAAGGACCTAGGACTGATGCACTATTTCCTAGGACTAGAAGTCTAGCAGAAACCAGGGGAGATTTCCCTATCTCAAGGAAACTATGTGGTGAAGATATTGGAGAGATTCGGTATGGTGGACTGCAAGCCCGTGACTACCTCGATGGAGCTTGACTTCAAGAAGTTAAGCAGTAGTGCTGTCGGACCTGTTTTACAAAATGTTACCGAGTATCGTCAACTCATCAGAGCATTGATGTTCTTAGTGAACTCCCCTCCGGATATATGTTTTGCAGTCAACACATTGAGTCAACATATGGTTGAGCCTCACCACACACATTGGATTGGTTGCCAAGAATCTGTTGAGATATCTTCGTGGCACAATCACTGATGGGTTGAGATACACTGCTAGAAATGTGAGACTACATGGATATACCGACGTTGATTAGGCAGGCAATGTGGTGGACAGAAAGAGAACTTTTGGGTGTTGTTTCTCTTTGGGATCTGCCTCGATATCCTGGATGAGCAGGAAGCAGAAGTCGGTAGCTTTGAGCACCGCCGAGGCAGAGCACATTACTACTAGTATGGCCTCTTGTGAGGCGGTCTGGTTGCGGAAGCTCTTCAGTGAGCTGTTTGGATTTACATTGGATACTACCGTGATCCTGTGTGACAACCAGAGCGGGATTCGTTTATCAGAGAATCTCGTATTTCATGATCGCTCCAAGCATATCGATAGCAGGTACCACTATATTCGAGATATGGTGCAGCGGGGAGCGATAAGGCTCCAACATATCGGTATAGATGAACAGGTCACCGACATTTTGACAAAGCCCCTGGGAAAGGTCAAATTCTTGACTTTCCGAGAACGACTTCGTGTCGTTGAGAGACCCTCTTATGAGGGTCGTGTATGATGCATACATTGAGCTCTGGGAGCTCCAAGGGAGCGCGGGGTGCTTCTTGGAGTGACATGTGACCACATAGCGACTCACCCTCCCCTGGTGGTCTGCTAAGTACAGGGTGAAAGGTTCAACCTTCCCCAGTGACACCCCGTGGCGACTGTGGGACAGGGTGATTAGTTCTCCTGTGGGTAGGATGATTAGTTCTCACGTGGCGACTGTTGAACAAGATGATTCGTTCTCTTGTGGACAGGATGATTAGTTCTCTTATCAAGGCATCCTACCCATGCATTCTGGGACTCATGGGAAGTACCTCTCATCTGATCAATGAGTAGGGAAATGGGGTTAGGGACCATTAGTAGTACTATCGATGGACGCATCGTTGTATCTACCATACTCCCTATGCTAGGATGAACTCCATTGATCTGGGCTCAATGATATTGATCTGGGATCATTGAGAGTGGTATGACACACTCTGAGACTGACTTCGGGTTAGTGGAGGAAGGTATGATACATCCTCGATCATTTCTTCTTCTTCATAGTTCAGTAGAGCAGAGCAAAGCCAAGCAGTGCAAGGCAGTGCATTTGATGGCAAGGATAGGACCAACGGTCAGACGGATTAGCAGATGGAGTTCTCCCTAGTTGAGAGGGAGTGTTAAAATTGGAAACTAGGGCCAAACTCCATGTGGGTCACCTTATTTATGGCAGCTGATATTTTTCCTAGATTCCTCTTGTCGAGAGGTGTAGGATTGATCTAAAGATCATCCGATTCCGACAAGTATTTATGGAGATATGAATTTATTTGTATTTACTTGACAAATTGTCAAGGTCGGCCAGCAGCTAAATGTGTGGCACACATGCCCAGCAAATCATATAAGTACAAGTGAGGTTGATTCATTATCAACTCATCTCATCTCAGCTCATCTTCTCTCTCATCATCTTATTGGGCAAGCAAGAAGGACGAATTAGGGCAGCGTTGACTGAATTAGGGCAGCATTTAAGGCATCGTTGACTTTCTGGGCAACGTTGACATTTCTAGCGCTGTGTTGACCAAATGCTAGGCTGTTTTATGGAGCGTTGACCAAGGGAAGACCTGCACTGTCTTTTTAGGGGCTGCGTTGACTGGTTAGGGTTGACCGCAGATTGCTGAACTTTTCACTATTGTTTTGACTGATTATTGTGGATTGTTTTGGGCTGTGGAAGATAGTTGTTGAAGACCGAGTTCTTCAAGTTGACTAGAAGTCAATCTAGGGTTGTTTTGACCAAGTTTGACTTTGTTGATTTAGGGTTTGCCGTTGTTGTTATAAAATTACAGAATTCTAAATTGTACTATTTCTTTCTGCTGAACTATTGAAGATTAAAGAAGAATTGATCAAAGGGTTCCCCACATTGGGGTTTGTCCCTGGCTAGCCGCCACATCTTGTGTCTCTTGTCTTGGCTTGTTTTTTGTCAATCGTTTAATGTTCTATCTGCACTTTATTTTATGTTTATGTGATTGCTAAACAATGGCTAATAAAAAGATTTGAAGTAAACTTCTCTAAGCATAGAACATACCATAATTTAACACTACTGCTAGTATCTGCACTATCACTGAAGAATTTGCGTTGTTGCTTACTCTACATTGTGCCAACTGCACTGCTGCCAACTCTGCACTGCGCTCCCTGCTACTAGTCTCTACAACTGTCACTCGACCTTTGACTGCATCTACTGCCACTGATCCACCCTGCTACTGAATACTGTGGGCCCCCGTAACAAGGTATTGAGCCATGAGGTGGACCTCCTCAAGGATCGTGCCCTTTTGTAGCACTTTGGGTCTACAACACTAAGTCACCCCACCTCACTCCTGGAGGTATATCATCAAACATGGCGAAGTCTTCCTCCAGCATGGAGGAAATCCTATCGATCTCTGTCGAAGTTACTTGTTGGTCCTACCTCTCCTCCTTGTCCTTCTTCCTAAGAGGACATTGGGTACTGTAGTGACCAAGCTCACCACATCTGAAGCACTTGACCTTCGATGGGTCCTTCTTCCTCTACTCCCCGTCCCTGACAGGGACCCTTCGATGCGAGGGCCACATTCTCCTCCTCCTTCACCTGTTTTTGTCCGCTCCTGCTGCCATTGATGGAGCTCTTTAAAAGAGCTCACCTCAACTCTTCCTGCTACAAATCAGCCCACATCCTGTCCCAACTTCGCAAGGTATCTCTGCCCAAAATACTTTGGACGAATATCTGCCACTCCTCAGAGACATTGTTTAGTGCCAACCGCTCTGTGGGTTGAGGCGTTGCACCAACAACTGACAATTGGTCTCGAACCTCCTAAATCCTGGTAAGGAAGGGGACTATGCCTTCCCCGTTCTACATCGTGATGCATCTCAGCTTCTCTTCTAAGTACATCTTCCGTTGCTCGGAAGTGCCCCGGTACAGCGTGGAGAGAGTCTCCCACATCTCTTTGGTAGTGCCTTTGCAAGCTATGTGTGAAACAATGTGATCCCAAACTCCATCTAGGATCAACCTCTTCGCCCACACCATCTCCTTTCTATACTCCTTCAACGGATCTGCATCTTGGGGCATTGCTACCACTGCATCAATATATGGCTTCAAACCATATTCATCCAAAAGGAAGGATATCCTTGCCTTCCAGATGACATAGTTGGAAGCACCATCCAACCTATCGTGATCACGAAGTCCAGCGGTGGCCATCTCAACAAAATTTCGAAAATCTCCTCTTCCCTTCTACTCAGTTTTTGCTAGGCTATTCGCACTCCCTTCTAGAGTGAGAAGCTCTGCTCATAACGACTATTGATCTACAAGGGAAATCGAATTTCTTGAGACTAGAAGTTCCCTGAGGAAAATTTTCCCTCAGTGTGTGTTCTTCTTCCACCCGACGCTAACTCTGCTCTAGCAAACTGCTGCAAAACTTCTGCGTCCAGCTAGAGATCTGCTCTACGAAAATATTGGGTTACTCTCTCTGCCTCTAGAATCCCTCGATCTGGAGAGATCGAATTTCTCTGTCCCTCACTCAGAAAAATCAAATCTCCTCAAGAAACTCGACCTCTCAACAAAGTCACTGTGTTGCCTCTAGGGTTTCGACCTGCTACCCACACTGAACAGCGAAACTGCGCTCTGATACCATGTGAAAATTCCACAATCGGAATCCTATTGCAGCAACTGAAAATTATTCTCGTGATTGTTATTTTAGATTAACAATTTATTTATTGTTTCCTACAAATACTAAATAACTCACACTGCAACCTACACAAATAAAATTGCAGAAGAATAAACCTTGGAAGAAATGCTAGCACACACACATAAAAGAACACAATTATTTTTGGACCAATGTCCTCGGAAAAACCCAACTTGAGAAAAATGGTGCCGCGGTGAGGGTTTTATTTTATTATGCAGCAGTGAAATATGAGTACATTTATGGATGCCCAACTAGCAATCAAAACAGCAAGAAAATTTGGGCAAAATACTGAAGGGAATTACCCTTCTCCGACAAGCAATCTTTGGCTTGGCTTTCTCTATCAAAAACTTGGCCTCCTAGAGCTCCGCGTAGCTGGCTAGACAGCTTGCTTCAGACTAGGCTTTGATGAAGTCGTTCGGCCTTTGGATGTTGAGGAAATTGCCTCTCTGACCCTATGGGACTTCTTCCTGGCCGCTGGAACTGAGAACGATTTTCTTCTCTCCAAATCAAACAGCCTAGCTGAAGCAACTACGCAGTCCCTCAGCACTGCCTCTCTGGGATAACTCAGCCCTCTTGCTACTGCTTCTCCGGATCTAGAAAATCTTTCCTCCATATCACTGTCCCTTCCCCTCACTCACTGCTTCGATCTCACTGGCTCTCTCTCCTACAACTGATTGCTGCTACTCAGGAAATCAATCTGCTCATGAAATCGAACCTCTCAAGTGTCTTCTCCAAGTGCCCATCGACTTCTTCTTATAATCCTCTGTTGGGACTCCAACGGCCAAGATTAAATCTTAATCAATGGCTAGGATTAGCTTGAAGTCGATATGTGTGAGTTTCTAGATCATTCACACCTTGAATTAATTAATTATGATTAATCAACCATATTCCCTAAGTTTAGACTTAGGAAATATTTAAAAACTGGCTAATAATCTAATTAAGTCATTTCTAGGCAGAATTTCCATAAATGACCTCTGGGTTTTGAAGATCTCCTGAATTCCAGCCTCTCTATCAAATTTTGTGGCTAGAACACATCCGATGCTACAAAAACTAACAGAAGCTAGTATCATCATAGAGATATTGTTACTTTTGTAGCTCGCATTTTTTAGGAATCGTGGCCTTCTTGTAGATCGTCCTTTTTACATAAACATAGTGTCTTATCAAGCTCATATACTATAGAAAGGTATGACTTAGATATCTAAAGTTCTTCTTCACATATATGCATTAATTACTTGCCAATTGAAGGAGTACATATGTCAATATATAGTTGTCCCTTCATATGAAAGGACACGTCCTTTGGGCAGGCTGAATTGTCTTCCTAGAAGGCTGACTTGGCAACTCGAAGAGACAAATGACACTTACAAAAATTCGAATTTTCTTCTTTTACAAGGGTTACGAATAACATGCCCTTTAATATTTTCTTTTGACCAAAACAAAGCATGAAGAACATGCTTGACAATAAAAATAATAAAAATAATTTTTCTTCTTTTTGGTTTTACATGAAATACATATTGATACAAGTACAATGACAATTATGAAGATTGAACCTAGTTACAAATTTCAACACAACCTCTTAACTAGGGTGGTATTCATAAAGACTTATCAAGATATTCTCAAGTTGAGAACTTCTATAAGAAAGGATCCGGATTGATAAGCATCAATGATGATAGCATCATCATAACCAGCATTGTCAAACTACCAAGGCCTTGACAAGTACACTCTATCTCTCCACTAGATCAAAGCACAATGTCGGGATGTATTAATTTGGACAGCACTGCCTCTCAAGGCACATAGCCCACCTAGGTGTTCCCAAGGTATGTCCTCACAGGACCATTTCCTAATCCCAATGAAAAGTTACCATTCTTTACCAAGTCCATTTACTTGACTCTTATGGCTGTTAGTCTTGGTCACAGCGAAAGACTCAAGAATGTTAGCCAAGATGCTTATCCAATCCACCATTCTCCCTACCCATGTTCATGCACTAGACTTACAGCGGTTCGCCCTGGTCACAGTACATGACACATGGAGACGATGTCCATCCTCACTCCCTCTCAACCAGGTAAGAGATCCTCACTCCCTCTCATCCAAGGAGGAAATAACTACAAGCCCAAGCTTGTGTCGGAACTACTCATACTTCCCTTACATCAGTTACATGTTCATCCATGGAGATCTTGTTTGTAGCTTCTTGGCTCCTATCTGCACCATACTCTCGAATCATCAAGCGCTTCCATCTTCTATGAAAAGCCAAGTTCTTGACAATCTTTGTAGAGAATCACGATGGAATCCAACACATCGTCAAATAGTCCATCAAACATTTTATAGAGCCAAACAATTTCATAGCTAATTGGACCAACTACCACATCTTATGCCTCTACAATGCAACAGAATTCTACTTCAGGCTCTTCCAGGAAACCATAACAGATCCTAACCATCAGTAGTATCTCTACTCATCATTAGCACTACCAACCCAAACGATGTATCCTCAAGTCTCAAGTTGTAGTGTAAGATCCTACATGTCAACTTTTGCTTCCAACTCGGTCAGAAGTCAATATTTCTTCATGAGTTTTTCCTTATCAAAATTTGAGGTCTTCTTTATTTATGAAGCTTCCTCAAAATCTGGAGTAACTCTTCTAACTGAGGCAATCATCTTAACTTGAACCTCTCCTTCTTACTGAGAGAACCTTCAAACTGCTCTTTCTTTCTGCAATCACATTCTTCCATCTTCGTGCTTTGCTATGTTCTTTCTATTCTTTCATCTGCTTTCAAGTCTTGGGCAGTTCTTACAATCGATCTGCAAACTTTATTAGAAGTCATAAAGAACAAATATAATTGAGCAAGGTACAAATATAATAGCAACAATAGAAAACATGGAAAGGAGATGTAGAGTACTTATCTTTTGAGAAAAGTCAGCTCCCTCTTAATCTTAGTCCTTTTGTTATTTTCACCATCCTTGTCCCCATATCAGCAAGATGTCATATCTGTCATTTCCAAGATATAAATCTTCTTTTTCCAGCAGAAACAATTAGTTAGGGTTTTTGTCCCTAGAGTTTTCTAATTCAAACCTTTGCTAGAGTTTACAACCGCTAGCAGCTTCAATATTCAGAATCTTCAAAACCTTCCAACTTTTAGATTTGCAAGTCTTACAAGTGTATCAATGTGTTAGTTGCAAACCCTAGAAATATTATTGGCAAGCCTTCCATACATGAGATTTCATTCTTGACCACAAAAACCTTGTCTTCATATGTAAGGAAAGAATCCATTTACTAACATAACGATCTCTAATATATCTATACAGACTTCTTTTATAATACGACACTATCTTTCAAGAGAGCATAAGATTGTTAGCTTACTCTACAAGTTATTCCTAGATTCTTCATAACCTAGTAGACTTAGCAATCTAAGCAATATAATTGACATACGTCATTGATTGCAAGACAACTTTTGAAATGAACAAAAATTATATGTACCTCTTCAACCTTACCTATCCATCCTTGCAAAGATCCGGTCCTTTTCCTTCAGTTGACATGTTTTATCTCTCTTCAACAAAGATACCTCAGACCTTCAATCTTTGAACTAGGATGCTAACAATGGATATTTCTTTGGGCTGCTTACAACGTTCTTTGCACATACATCGTTTATAATGGAGGTTTTAGTCTTTCCATAATCTTCAGATCACTTATCACAGTTCTTTCACAGAGTTCACAAAATTATAGAGATAGTCCTCACAGTTTCAGTTCCTTTCACTATATACCACTAACAAGGTGATCTTCCAAAGAGCCAAAACAAAAAAGTCACAGATATGTTCTCCACTGTAACGAGGTCAACTTCAGAGGTCAACTTGTATCCTTAGATCACTGTAACGAAGTCAACCTGTATCCTTAGATTTTTATAACAAACAAACTTCTGTCCTTTGCATATATCATATGGAGTAACGTCCCACAAACCAATGTGTTTCAGAGTTCGCATATAATCACAGACATTGTCACAAAAATGTATAAGAGACGGAAACATATATTGTTGCAGAATTTGCATAATAGAGCCACAGAACTTTTCTCACGCTGCTACAGAATGGGATATTGGATTCTTCCTCAGAGAAATTCATTATATGTATTCTTGGACTTGACTACTCAGAAAATTTTGGATGCCTTGTATAGTTCGGATCTTGGACAAGTGGTTATGTTATTTGGTGTCATCATTGATGCCTTCATAGCGATAACTTCCATGCTCAATCTAGTTATTTTTCCACAAATTTGGATGTCATACATGGTCTTCTTCTGATCTGTCACAATTTGAATGTCACTTGAACAGAGATGAGGCACGATGTGGTACAGAATTCGGATTTCTTTGAATCATAGTCCCTTTTATATGGAGATAAAACATTGTCTCTATGCTTTCGCACTTTTTGTTATGTCTCAGGAATTTCACAGAGATATCGCTTCAGATTTCACTTTTAGACTTAGTACCTTTATGTCTCAAACCTTTACTTCTGATTTTCCTCCCAAATTTCCTTGAGCAAGTAGCCTCAGATGTATGTGCGTTGATAAGCTTCAAATATAGTCTTCTTATAAGCTAATAAATGCTTCTTACAAGGTTCTTACAAGGAGAGGTTGATCCACTCACCATACCACAAGAAACAAGACTGGAATGTACCCTTCCTTGAGCTCGTATTTCAACCAATGAATAGATCTTGGACTGATATAAAGGTTTCGGACCTCCTTGACTGATATGAAATGATCATATGTCAAACTGATGTAGAATTGATTAACGCCATTAGTGCACTGAATGTTAACTGAAAGTGCTTTTATCGTGAGAACTGCTTGGAAAGGAATGAATTGACGACAGAATTAAAACATAAGCAAGATGTAATCATAAGTGAAAACAGCAAAAACACAACGATACCAGACAGCAAGATTGATTACGGAGTTCGTCCCTGATGGAATACATCTCCGGGTCCGCTTTCAAGATGGGCGACCGCTTTATTAAGATTGAATCCGAGGAGGTCGATTACACAACAAATTAACAAGACTGGTTGTGCACGCAGGCACTTCTGGTCATTGTCACAAGAAAGCTCTCTGAAATAGCTTTCTAATGCCTGTCACGGTTCCCAATTCCAAATCTCGATGCTCCTGTTACACTGAAAACAAAAGCAGTATAGACTCTATATCCTCCAGAATCTGCACATAAAACTCAAAAACCACTCATCCCCCTTCAACGAGTCCAACTCCGGTTTTATAAGGTTTTAGATGCATCCTAACTCCTTATGCCCAAGATTGGCATGAACTGTCTGAAATTTGGGTTCATATCCCTCGATCTTGTCATGAAATGACACCTTAGGTATTGGTTACATGGTCATTCAATTAACATAGCACCAAACTTTAATTACAAACCCACTTTAGACTTTGGATAAGTGAAAAACCCGTTAGTCGTTAGCTAACCGGGCGGAGAAGTGGACGGCCAACATGTGATTGCCGCGGTCTAACCGCAAGCTGCCACCTCTGTGGTCATCATCCCGGCGATCTCGGCTTACAGTTTGCGACGTGCCATGTGACAGCACATCTCCCTGGCGGTTTTGGTAACAGTTAACCCTGACCGCAACTGTCAACCCAAACGGCGGCGATGACATCCCTGACTACGGTCTTCTGCCTTGTTCACGTGACTTTCTCCGCACGGTTTCGCTCCAAGGTTAAGTCCTCGCGGTTCCGACATGGCTAACTGGTGCGGGCACTGTTTTATGTAACCTCTGCCGGGTGAACCTTGTTCACATAGCACACGGTTAACTCTGCAGTTAGGGACTAATATATGGGTTTTGTATTGTTTTAATGGTTTGTTATGTATTGTAAAGACCCGAGGGTCAACACTTAGGAGTTGCATTAGGTTCTAGGTTAATGTAACATGGCCCGAATGGTTTGTAGATTAGGTTTTAATGCATTTTTAATGTTTGGATTAGGTTCTAGGTTAAGGTTTAGGGTTTGTATTTGATTTGTACCATAGCTTTTTAGCGCTAGGACTTAGGTTTAGATTTTAGTCTTTACATCAAAAAAACCCATTTACAACCAATTGTCACAAAGTGACATTCAAGCCCACATGACGATAATCATGGACCAAAATTGACAAGCAAACCCTAGCGGAGCTAACGACGAACATGAGTCGACAACCAAATCCTGGCGAAACTGACGACAATCACATGTCGATAACCAAATCCTGGTGGAACTGACGACAATCACATGTCGACGACCAGATAAAAAACCATATCATTTGAACACCATGAAAACCATTGACATCACCGAACAACCTGAACCATACCAACACCAGATACTGAATGTTGATGACGAATATGAACCTGTGTAACAAATCTAACAAGATCCTCCAGGATCAATCCTCTCCACTTGAAAGCTTTTGGACCACAAAAGTTTGATTTAAACAAATAGTCGATGAGGGTAGAGCTCCCTCACTCTCCACCTTGTCTAGAAGATGTACCAATACATTCGATCAATCACCTGAAAGTGATGACCTTGATGATGTTGATCATGGCACATTTTGAATCGGTGACCTGTTCCATCCATCTGCAGTATGTACAACTTGCAAAGATGGTCAATCAACCTATTATGAACATGACAATTGACTTCTTTCCACGAAATACCATGAATTAGTGATTCATAAACATCTTTGAAAATAGTCTCTACAAGATATTGTTCAATACTATTGACATGTATTAACAATCTATATTGCAGAATGACAGAGACAATTAAAGACATTTTTGTCATCAAACCAGCTACTTGATTTGATATACTTCCTGATTCCTGATTATTAAGTGAACTTGCTACAATAAACCCATCAAACTGTAATGTGAAGAATGATGCAACTTAGTTGGATTTTGAAAGTATTGAAATGTCGAATGATTTGTTTGAATCATTGTTTCTTCATTCATTAAATGATGTTTCCATTGATTAGCACTTTCCCCTGATGCATAAGTTTCCCTTAGATGTATTGGATACTTTGACACTGCTTTAGAAAAGGCTTTGATATGAAAACAAATGGGCTTCCTCTCCACTTGAAAAGAGGCTTCCAAACTGTTTGAAACATGAAATGGTGACACAATACAAGAGAAATGTAACACTAACTTTCCCCAATACTGACCTGCATCCCTGTAACTTATAACTTCCAAACTTGGACTGAATTGATTCATTCTAACATTAGGAAGAGGAGCTTTAGGCATCAATTGTAATTCATGTTGTATTCCCTGCTTATGAGTAAGATGTTTGGTTTCTTTAAATAGAACTGGAAAAGTTTCTACCTCTTTGATCAAACTATCTTTAAGCTGAGACTCATAACTTGAACAAACATCATGTCGATTCTTATGTTGTTCCTTTACACACATGATTACAAATCTCTTATTTGAACTTATTAATCGCTTCATCTGATTAGCAACAACTAAATTCAAGTGATTTTTACTTTGATGTGCCCTGACAATAAATTCAACCCCATCTTTCTTAAGGTGATATTTATGCTCTCTTCTATAAAATACTACATCACGATCATAAAGATAAGGACTTCCTAAGACAACTCCACATATGTCTACTGGAACCACATCTAATTCCACTTCATCAATGTAATTAGCTGTAATGGCAAATCTTAATCGACACTGTTTTGTGACTTTTATCTGAGTTGATTTATTTAGCCATCCTAATGGGTAAGGTCTTGGATGATTTCGTGTCTCCAAACCCAAGTTCTTAACTAAATATTCAAATATTAAATTGGCCTGTGATCCACTGTCAAACATTGTATCTATCTTTGTGTGCTTAGAAGTTATCCTTATGTTAAATAATTCAACTCTTTTATCCTCATTTGAAGGATTTATGTTTGATGAAGATGCAATAGTATTCGAACTTGAACCAGTGTCAAAAGTTTTACCTGTCGAAACTATGGTAGTTATCCTCCTTTCATCACCTGAATCGGAACCTAGATCTTGCTGGACTGTTGCAATTGCCTTCTTTTCATCCTTCTCTTTAAGGAACTTTTTGGGCTTAAGTTCGGGATGAAGTTTCCAACACCTAGATTCATCATGATCGATTCTCTGGCAATGAGAACAAGTAGGTCTTTCCTTCTGAGCTATCGCTAATTTCTTTCTCTTCGAATTGTTCTTCCCCTTACTGTCATTGGAATCCTTGATTTCCAACTCTTTGGATGATTGTGGTGAAAACTTGAATGGTCTACCACCTGATTCAATATGTATGGCTTGAACACACACTTCATCAAAATCATCAAGATTAAAAATCAATAATGTATGCTACAAATATGAATGTAAATTGTCGATGTATTTTAATAAAGTTTCACGTGTATCCAATGAAATACCAAGCGTCAATGCTTTCTTTCTGAACTCCTAAGTAAACTCCTGAACACTCTACCCTTTACCTTGCCTCAAACGCTGCCAATCAATAACAGCTTGCTACATGTATCCTAAAGGATAGAATTGTTTCCTAAGAGCTTTTAAAAACTTAGACCATGAAGAGATGACTTTACCTTTCCGCCTTAAATCTATCTCAGTTTTACTTTCCCACCAAATTAAAGTTGTTCCCCCCATTCTAAGTGTAGCTAACTGAATTTTTATTTTATCGTCAGAAATGCTCTGAATACGACAATACACTTCTAACTGCTTAATCCAGTTATCTAGCTTTTCAGGATAAATTTCGCTATCATAAAAACTCAAATTTTACATCAAGTTTCAAAAGAGATGTTTTCTTAGGTTTCTTTTATGTTTCAGATTCTACACTGAAAGAAGAAGACACTGCATCTCTCGCCTTCTTATCTTCGTAAAGTTCTCCCAACATCTACTGCATAGTCAAGAGTGCTTGCTGAAACTGTTCCTCGCTCATCTTAGTTTCAGGATTTTCACCTACATTAGATCCTATCATGGTCAACTTATGAGCGACTCTTCGCTTTCCAATCTCTGGATCAATCTCCTCGAGGATTCCTTCTCCACATTGCGACTTTGACCTGGTTAACATTCACTGACAAATTCTACAAATGCAACCTGCTCTGATACCAAATTATATGATCTGAAATGATCATATGTCAAACTGATGTAGAATTGATTAAAGCCATTAGTGAACTGAAAGTGCTTTTATCGTGAGAATTGCTTGGAAAGGAATGAACTGACGACTAGAATTAAAACATAAGCAAGATGTAATCAGAAGTGAAAACAGCAAAAACACACTGATACCAGACAGCAAGAATGATTACAAAGTTCGTCCCTGATGGACTACGTCTCTGGGTCCGCTTTCAAGATGGGCGACCACTTTATTAGGATTGAATCCGAGGAGGTCAATTACACAACAAATTAACCAGACTGATTGTGCACACAGGCACTTCTGGTCACTAGTCACAAGAAAGCTCTCTGAAATAGCTTTCCAACGCCTGTCATGGTTCCCAATTCCGACTCCTGATGCTCCTGTTACACTGAAAACAAAAACAGTCTATATCCTCCAGAATCTGCACATAAAACTCAAACACCACTCATCCCCCTTCAACGAGTCCAACTCTAGTTTTATAACGTTTTAGATGCATCCTAACTCCTTATGCCCAAGATTGGCATGAACTAGCTAAAATTTGGGTTCATATCCCTCAATCTTGTCATGAAATGACACCTTAGGTATTGGTTACATGGTCATTCAATTAACATAGCACCAAACTTTAATTACAAACCCACTTTAGACTTTGGATAAGTGAAAACCCGTTAGCCATTAACTAACCGGGCGGAGAAGTGGATGGCCAGCATGTGACTACCGCAGTCTAACCGCAGGCTGCCATCTCCGCGGTCATTATCCCGGCGGTCTTGACTTACGATTTGCGACGTGCCATGTTACAGCACATCTCCTCGGCGGTTTTGGCAACAGTTAACCCTAACCGCAACTGCAATGTTCCACCAAGGTTCCGGGACGAGGGGGCGAGGGAGCAAGGATATGCGGGAGCGGCCTATGCAAAAGCTCCCCACCAATTTTTAGGAAACGTGGAGGGACATCAGGGTCTTAAAAACTTATAAATATAAAATATAATTTATAAATTGAGTCCACTATGACAATTGGGTTTGAAATGAAAAGCTGCAAAGCATGATCATTGATATGAATATCATTATTTAATATCATATAAATTTAAAATTCTAATTTATAATCATATATTATGATTAAAGTTTAAACCATATTGATGTTCCACTTCCTACTATGAACATTGAATACTAAACAGTGAATATTGACATAAAATTATAAAAGTCAAATCTGATACATCAAGAGTCAAAATTTTATAGAGTCAAAATAACATAAGAACATCAACATATCGAAAGATAAACGAGAATAATTTTGCTCAAGCCTCAAGGTAATGCCCCGCTAGTCTCTGCATCCAGCTGCTGCATGAATAAATCAGGATCAACCATATTACCATCTGAATCTGAATCACTAGCATTCTCAAACATGCTAAGTGGCACACCAACCAACCCCATCTGTCTCTCATCAAGTCTCCTCCATATCTACCTGTGCGTCATCCTCTGGATCAACATCCCATTGTGTTGTTGGTCCTTTCAAATACTCAGGTGTCTTCCTATGCTCAAGACATAGGGCACTGTGCACAGCAACTAACTTCTCTGCGCTTTTAGAGGTAAGCTTGTTCCTCTTTATAGAGTGGATGAAGCTATATGTGAACCAATTCCTCTCTGCTACAGAGGAACTAGGAATGTCTTGCAAATGGAGTGAGGGGCCATGGTGAATAATGAATTAAATTTATAAAAAAACGAATTGAAACCCTAAAGTATTAAAACTTATGTTAAATTATAATTATAAACAAAAGTTTATTTTAAAAAATCGGGCCCTTGATCCCCCACGTCCACCCTCATCCCCCCACGTCCCCCCTCGACCCCCCCTCGACCCCCCACGACCCCTCACAACCCCCTTTCGGAAACGACCCCTCAACACAAGGAAACGTCCCCCTGGCACGTCCCCCTACGTACCCTGTTTTTTGGGAGCGTGGGGAAACGACCCCTTCTCATCCCCAAGTCCCCGGAGCGCGGGGGAGCTAGGAAACTAGACCCCTAGGGGGGGGGAAGGGAGTCCCCGTGGAAAACTACGCAATTGTCAACCCAAACGGTGGCGATGACACCCCTGACTGTGGTCTTCTGCCTTGTTCACATGACTTTCTCCACTCGGTTTAGCTCCAAGATTAAGTCCTCGCGGTTCCGACGCGGCTAACTGCTACAGGAACTGTTTTATGTAACCTCCGCCCGGTGAACCTTGTTCACATAGGACGCAGTTCCTAACGCGGTTAACTCTGCAATTAGGGACTAATATATGGATTTTGTATTGTTTTAATGGTTTGTTATGTATTGTAAACACCCGAGGGTCAACACTTAAGAGTTGCATTAGTTTATAGGTTAATGTAACATGGCCCGAATGGTTTGTAGATTAGGTTTTAATGCATTTTTAATGTTTGGATTAGGTTCTAGGTTAAGGTTTAGGGTTTTCATTTGATTTGTACCATATCTTTTTTAGGGCTAGGACTTAGGTTTAGATTTTAGTCTTTACATCAAAAAAAACCCATTTACAACCAATTGTCACAAAGTGAAATTCAAGCCCACATGACGATAATCATGGACCAAAATTGACAAGCAAACCCTGGCGGAGCTAACGACGAACATGAGTCGACAACCAAATCCTGGCGGAACTGACAACAATCACATGTCGATAACCAAATCCTGCGAGACGGACGACAAATCCATGTCGACGACCAGGTACAAAACCATATCCTTTGAACACCATGAAAACCATTGACATCACTGGACAACCTGAACCATACCAACACCAGACACTAAATGCTGACGACGAAACTAAACCTATGTAACAGATCTAACAAGATCCTCCTGGATCATTGACATACCTTGGACAAATGCTACAAATCCCGGACCACTGTCTCAATCTCAGATATAGACCACAGACTCGGATCTATGCAACAGACTGTCACCCAGTGTTCCACGGGGACACATCCCCCAAAATCGGGTGCACGCACCCAGGACGGGGGGACATCTGGGGGTGCGTTTCCCCATGCACCCCTTTTGGGGAGTCTTGGGGAGACGTACAGAGGTGTGTTTCCCTAATGTGGGGGACGTGACTCCCCAAAAGGGGTGCTTCTAGGCATCCCCCCTCAAAAGGGGTGCTTCTGGGCGCCCCCCCTCAAAGGGAGTGCTTTTGGGCATCCCCTTTTAAGGGTCGATGCATCCCCCCTCGAATTTTTATAACACATAATGTAGACAACCAATCATTGAGATTGACTCTTTGATGTTGATTTTTTTCAGTCTTCATTGTCCACTTTTACGTTTTAGTTTTAAATTTGTGTGACACTAGATATTGATGACCTCAAACCAATTATTGACTCCTCAATCTTAACTATTTTTGAGTTTGAGACTTTGAGTTATATCAATTTTGAATTTAGTAATTTACTATTTTAGTGTTCAAACTTCAATATCTAGTATATAGTAATATACTAGTCTGTTTTTCTTTTAAATTTCAATTTAGATTCTAAAATGATGAATGATGAATTTAATTTTTAAAACAATGCAGTTTATAGAATGATGAATGATATGGATCAATGTATTTGAATATTTCATTATTGAATTTTATTGTTGAATCTCATGGTATGAAGGAATGATGAGTATGTCATATGAATGATATATGTATCAAAATGAATGATAAGGATGGATCAATGTATGTCATTATTTAATTCAATTATGAATTTAAATTTTATGTGTGGATCAATGTATTTACTATTACTATTAGTCTATTTATGCTTTCATTATTGAATATGAACTTGAATTATATATATATATACCCTGATGCCCCCCTGCACCCCTAAAATTTCCCTAAAAATTGAGGGTACTCCCACACATCCCCCCTGTGTGTCTCCCCACACCAAAGTATTGGTGGAACATAGCTCTCACCATAGAGCTCAGATATGTACCTCAGAATATGGTCAAATCACCACAGAAATTTGGATATGTGCTACAGACTTCGGTCAATGCCACAAAACCTCGTTCAAGTCACCAAAGGATTTGGACTTATCCCTCAGACCTAGATCAAGCCACAAAAAATTTGAATTGATGCCACATATCTTCAGACCAAGTTCTTGGATCACTATTACAGGTGTCAAAAGATGAAGTAGACTTCAGCGAGAGAGAGAGAGAGAAAGCTTTCTTGCTTCTTAGATCTTCCTTAGCTCTAATACCATGTTGATTTTCCAATGCAAGAGAGAAATTCTAGTCGTGATAATTACTTAAGAAGATGTTTAGTGTTCTTTTTAGTTTATCTTCATTATTCATTAAGCAATTACCATTCAAATACAAGAAAAAATAAGGATCATAATGCATAAGAGAAAGGAGACACCAGATATAAGGCCAGAGGCCAGGGCAAAACCCACAAGGGGAAAACCTGTCAATCCTTTCCTTATGGATTCTTTATCAACAAGAGAAATCAAAGTCAAACTAACTGGTGATCTAATTGCCAAGTCATCCCTCCAATCTCTGTCATGTTTTGTCCACAAAATAGTTAATCAATCAGCCATATGTCTGTCATTTAGATGCCTCATCCCATAGGGATATGTAGCTCATATTTCACAAAAGTTATACCTTTTTTGCAGCTCGTATTATACACAGAGTTTAGCCTTCATGTAGCTCGAATTATAAACAGAGATTGACCTTCTTGTAGCTCACATAATACTCAGGGATTGGCTTACCTATAGCTCGCATGACAAACAGAGATAATGTATTGTCATGTCCCTTCCCAAATATAATTGTAACAGGTTTTGGTCTCCCCACAATTTTGCATAAATTTTGGTGAATAAAGGAACCCATGCATTTTTTACTTAGGGACTTAGGAGAAAGAGAGGCTAAATTAGATTGTTAGTGGAAGGTGGGGGCCACCCACGTGGGAAAACGCACTTGGGCACTTGGGCAATTTGAATTTCCTTGGAGGGGAATCAAATGGCTTGGAGAGGGGCCCACATGGGGAAAGGAAGGCCCACGAAGATATAAGGAGGAGGAGCTCCCCAACTCAAGGCATCATTTGCACATCGAACTCATTTGTGTTGCTCAAGCTACTTAGCCGAGTTACCAGGTTGTTTAGCATAGAGTTTTCCAGGCGAGAGACTCAAACTTTCTTTGGGGGACTTCGAGTGCCACCCTAGGAAGGCATTTCATACTACCATGGAGGAGAATTGGAGGAGATTTGTAGCCACATCACTCAGCCTTCGATTTAGCAGTGTGTATTCCTAGAGCACACAGGAGGGGAACACGCAAAGATGATTTTTGGGGGTTCATCTAGGCAGCACTTACCGAGAAATTTTGGGAGTTGGAGTCATAGCAGAGGATCATCCTTTGGGAGGAGTTTTGGACCAAGAGATTGTTGCATTTGGGCATCTCAACTTACAACCATTGAGGACTATGCAGAGAACCATTCCTGGGCTCACGTGGGAGTTGAGAGAAGGAGCTACCGAGTTGGAGTTAGCCGGGAGGAGAGAGGAAAGCCATAGGGGACAGCATCTCAGCATTTGGGGGTGATTTGGAGAGCCTTTTCATCCATTTCTAGTCAAGTCGTGATTCCCAGCGTGAGGAGGAGGATGTGGTACTTGGGGGTCGATTTTCGGGGGTCTGAACGAGGCCAAACCTTTTCTGGGTTTTGGTGGGTTTTTGTTGAGCTGGGAGCTGAAGTTGCAGCACTTTCTGAGCATAGGAAGTGGAGTTTCCAGCATATCCTTTCCAGCAGGCAGCGCAGTTCTGAGCAACACAGATCATCTTTAGAGCAGCAGTTGTGCAGCACTAGGGCCATCATTTGCTCACCTAGGTGTTGTCACACTTGTCTCTTGAGACAAGCCCAGGTGCACCATTCCATCACTATTGTACTTGCTCCATAAAGAATTAATAAAATGGCTCAAATGATCTTTATTTGCAGTGCTTTTATGGGTGTTTGTTGATCATGTCACATTGTTGGATGTTGGTTTGTTTATTTGCTTTGTATATCACTAAATTTCCTAGTTAGGAACATTACATGTACTGCTGGAAACTCGTATCATCACAGAGATATGGTTACTTCTGTAGCTCGTATTCTTTAGGAATCATGGTCTTCTTGTAGCTCGTCCTTCTTACAAGAACATAGTGTCTTGTCAAACTCGTGTACCATAGAAAGGTATGCCTCAAATATGTGAAGTTCTTCTTCACAGATGTGCACCGAATTACTTGCCAATTGAAGGAGTACATATGCCAATATATAGTTGTCCCTTCATATGAAAGGACACATCCTTTGGGCAGGCCGACTTGTCTTCCTAGAGGGTCGACTTGGCAACTTGGAGAGACAAATGACACTTACAAAATTCAAATTTTCTTATTTTACCAGGGTCACAAACAACATACCCTTTTATATTTTCTTTTGACCAAAACAAAGCATGAAGAACATGCTTGACAATAAAAATAATAATAATATTTTTTCTTCTTTTCGTTCTTACATGAAATACATATTGATACAAGTACAATGACAATTACGAAGACCGAACCTATTTACAAATTTCAACAATACCCCCATGGCATTCGAGAAGAAGCAAAAGTGAAAGGAGAGTGCACCGAGGTGACAATGGGTGCATGTTATGAATAAAATATATATAAAATAATACAAATAATGTACATAACAATAATAATGATTAATGATTAATTAACTAAGAATTAGTAGTGAAGAGGCATGTCTCTAAAGATATGACCATTTGTGAAGAGGTACCTATCTAGGGTATATAAGCAGGCCCTCACCCTCATTGCAGTCATCTCATATCAATTCTTTTATATAATATTCAATATACAATTACTTGTCCTACAATGGACGTCTTTGTCTTCGAAGTATTCCGAAGATTATTGATGCATATACGAACCTTGTTCGTTACATTGGTATCAGAGCATTATTCTGAGTATACGAACATTGTTCGTTACATTGGGTATCAGAGCATACCGCTGAAGTATACGAACTTTGTTCGTTACATTGATATCAGAGCATTCCTCTAAGTATATGAACTGTGTTCGTTACATTGGTATCAGAGTTGTTCGGTTCTCTGGCTTCTCAACCGCTGCACAGAGTCATGTTCTTCGATTCAGGGCTTTGACTGTCAAATTCATCAACATTGTTGCCATGGAAGCGTTTCGCTACAAGAATTTGGAGTTTCTCCATTTTGCTATCAAGCCATTGGCCATTCAATTAAAATAAATATATATATATAAAGATAAAAGAAGAAGAGATTCTTGAAAAAATATATATATATATATATATATAGAAAAAAGAAATCCAAAAAAAAAATTATTAAAAAAAATCATTCAAAAAAATAGAGAAATTAAAAAGTAAAAAAAACAAAACAAAACAAAAAATTTTAAAAAAGGAAAAAAGTGAACGAAGGGTTATATATAAAAAAAAATTAAAAATGAATATAATATAAAAAAAGAGACTGAAAAAAATAAAATTAAAAATAAATATTATATAAAAAAAGAGTGAAAGATCAAAAATAACAAAATAAAAGTTCTCTTTAAGGAAAAAAAAATTAAATTAAATTACATGAAAAGAAAAACAAAATCGAAAAAAAAACAATTGTTAGGTCGACAGCCTTTGCCAACGCTAAGTAATCTCGCCAACTCCTTTCCGTTGACCACCAATTAGTCTTCGTTCCCCTGTTCGTTGACCACTGATTCAGCCACCATCTCCTTGTCTGTTGATCACCAATTCATATGCCATTTTGACTATTTTACCACTGTATTCTGCTATTGTTGATGTACGAAGGCACTGCAATTGAATTAAATTTAAAATTTGTTACTGTAACAAGTTTTCACTGTGCTGTTAAAAAAAAATCACTGCAATCCCGTGACTCTACAAATCGGTGTGGTCCATATTTTCTGTAATTCGCTACAATTTTGTGACTCTACAAATTTGTGTAGTCCATATTTTCAATCTTCCATACAAATCGGTGCAATTGGTGACATCCATACAAATCATGTCCTTCAGTACAATTGCAACCCTTGGGAGAAAATTGTAGCTACAAAAATAAATTACGAATATAAGGTAATATATATTAAAACGACCATTGGAAAACATTGTTAAGTGAGGGTCGAATTTAAGGAGTAAACTTAGTTTAAATATATTACAAATAAAGTAAACTATACCCTAATTCCCTCGTTTAAAAAATAATAATAATATTTTATTGATTGAAAAGTAATATTTTAATGTGCCATTAAAAATTATTATTCCCTGGTGGATAGATAATAAAAGGTATATTATTTGGTGTTTAATATATATATATATATATATATATATATACTCAAAAAAGTGATATTAGAAAAAGACCTATAAAGTAAAAATATATGAAATCTTTCCCCGATGGGGGTGACGAACATCGAGACCCGCTAGACACGTGTGCAATGAATGGGTACATACGGCGGATGGGAAGGAGGACAGATAACTTGTCCTCCCATCCCATTACGTATGGTGTAAGATGAGTTTAACACTGCTACATGTGAAGTCTCATTCATTCTCTTCCGGAATGTGTGCTAGTAAGGTAAGCGGGTTTATGGCGATCGTCGAGGTTTTAGAATGCTATATTGCTTTGGTAGTATGGTGTTTGGAAGTTTGTGGTTTGAGAAATGTTAGTCTGTCCAGTTTCTTTGGCCCTCGAGTAGTCTGGGAGTGGTGAGGAAAACGTCGTCGTCGCTTCCTCCACCGTGAACGGTCAGCAAAAGCGTTAAGTCCTTCTCCCATTGCCCAGTTCCTCGCTTTTGTCAGTGGTTTAAGGGAATTTTGCATGGTAATTTGGTCAGCCATAGTGCCCATTCTTGCATTGCGTGCTAGCTTTCTCCCTGTGTGTTCTCTGTGTTTGGGAGGGTGTCTGAGTCTCTTGTCCGTTGGATATTGTTTGGGTCTTCCTCTTTCTGTGGTCTTACCCTGGAATCCTAAGACCCACCACTGGGTGAGCAGCAATTGGGCTCAGTGGTGGAAGGGCGGTCTGGAGGCGATTGTTATGACTAGTAAGTGGCTTGGGTTCCTTTCTCGGGTGTCTGTGCTCTGGTGTGAAGTCCTTTTGTCTGCGTCTTTGTTCCCAGGTGCTTCCTTTGGCAGAGGAGAAGAAGAGGTATCAGTCTAGCTAGCGCGTCTCTTATTTGTGGGTTTGCTTGCAACCCTCTTGGCTTGTGTGTGGTGGTTGTCAATTCTGAGGAATAAGAGTCTGCTAGATAATTCGGGCCTGGCTTTTGGCCCAATGTGGTTCAAGGTTTGTCGGGAGGTGCAGCAGATCGTTGTTGGTCCTGTCTTGGAGGTGTTTCGTTGGGCACTCGCCATGCGACCTATGCCGCATAATTCTCGCTCCCAACCCAAGCGAAGGGGAGCTTCAACCAATCAAGGAGGATGCAGCAACGAGTCGAAGGTAGCACTAGAGGGTCGGGTTATTGAGCATCCAAAGTGGGGTGGTCGTGCTGTTAGAGGTGTGACCAGAGTGGCGTCGGGAGCCCATGGTGGCAGAGGTGGTGCGAGCAAAGTGCGGGGTGGATGTGCCGCTAGTGGTGGTAAGAAAAGTAGTGTGGCGCATAGGGGTGGAGTAGGTTTGCAGGATTAGAATCATTGGCAGGGGCGCGCAAGAGTTGTTGGCCGGCAGATTCGCTCCGATGCCTGTCGTGACTTGCTCCAGACTGTTCTAGATCGCCTGGAAGTTTATGATAGGGCCAAAAAGGAAGAACACGAGATTGTCATTGCCACGCTAAATCAACTGCATTACTTTCAATGCCATGTCAGAGAAAGGATTGTGGTGGTTTGGCATGGACAAAATCTGTTAACTGAAAAGGTTGAGAAGTTGGAAACGTGGATGGCTCACTTTGAGCAACATGCTCAATGTACATATCATCCCCCTCCCCCTCCAGGGACTAGGCCAAACAACCCAGCATCAATTACTTCTGATTATTGAGCATGGTCATAGGTGTTCTTTTGGTTTTGTTTGTCTTTTGGTGTTTTTGGCCTGTCAAGCTTTGGACTGTTCCTTTAGTTTTGCTATTGTTTCTTTGTCATATGGTGATAGCTTTAGTCAACAAACCCGGTCGGGGTGAGACTACTTGCATTTTGATATCTATGTACTTTCCTTTTGATGAATGAATAGAACCTCGATTTACAACAAATATATATATATATATATATATATATAAAATCTTATAAAGGATAAAATATAAATAAAAAAATATGAATAGAGAGAGTATTCGGAGGAGTCTATATATATCCTCCAAAGATATTAAAAATTTACTCATGTAAATAATATAAAAGAGTTTGAAATATAAGTTATTAATAATAATAAAAAATCGACAAGTCAATTTTTGCATAAAAATATGGAATCTAATTTGGAAATAAAGGAAGTAAGTTATCCATAAACTTCATATAACTGTGCTTCAATGCTATTTAAAGTAAAAGGGACTCTTGAAGGAAAAGATGTTACTATCTCTATCTCGCCCGCTGAAAATAAAAATTATATAAAGCCTAAAATCGCAAACCAATTAGTGATTCCTGAGTCAAATATAATCGAAAAATTAGACTTCTTGGACAAAAAACAATACAAAATAACTGATTTACAGTTAAACATTGGGGATTATACATTTATGTCGCAATTCTCTGTTCAATCCCTATGGAATGATGAAGGTGACATTATTCTGGGATCACCCTGGATGGAAACACTAAGATCTTTTATCCTAAATACAAAAAAGAATTTTTTGACATTTTCCTACAAAGAGAAAAAAATAACATTACAAGACATTACATTGAAGCCAGATTCAATGACGCCAAAAGACATACAAGATATCTCAAAAGTAATTCTTAAAGAAAATCAAAAAGCAATACAAAATATGAAAATGGAAGTTGACAAAGTCATCGCTGACAAGAATGAAGAAGTTTTTCGGCTTAAGGACCACAACAAGAAATTATTGATGCAAATTAAGAAGCTTAAAAGTGACAAGAAGTCGCTAAAAGACAAGTTAAAACAACATACTCAAGAAGAAGTACCGAAGTCTCCAATCGTAGCAGTCCAAGTTGAAAATAAGGGAACGAATACCAATCCAGTTAATATCACAAATCAAGAAGAGGATAAACCAACTGAAGTGAAGATGTACTCAGAAGTTGCAGTTCAAACATCAAAGATTTCAAGTGAAGATTCTATAACTACATTAGTGCCTAAAGTAAATCAAGAAATTACCACACACATGTTAAAGGAAGGTCAAACAGGAAGAACTCCTTATCTACATCCAAATCACAAGAATAGACACATCAATCAATCTACAAATCTATATCATTCAGAACATAAACAACAAATTTATGTTCCGAAGAATACTAAAGTTTGCACCATCTAGCGCTATGAAAACAATTCATCACAAGTTTCCATTAATCGCAAGATCCTACAAAAGACTGATTTAGTATGGTCAGATCTCTTCTCAATTTGACAATTTTATTTATCACTCCAAGGATCTTATAGTCTCGTGTCGACGAAAATGACGACTCGAAGAATACCGAAAAATGCAAATAGTTTACAAGACAAAGGAACAAATGACACGCCTTGTCAGCGATAAGCTTTGAGGACAAAGCTTTTTGAAGAGGAAGGCAATGTTATGAATAAAATATATATAAAATAATATAAATAATGTACATAACAATAATAAAGATTAATGATTAATTAACTAATAATTAGTAGTGAAGAGGCATGTCTCTAAGGACACGACCATTTGTGAAGAGGTACCTGCCTAGGGTATATAAGTAGGGCCTCACCCTCATTATAATCATCTTATATCAATTCTTTTATATAATATTCAATATACAATTACTTGTCCTACAATGGATGCCTTTGCCTTCAAAGTATTTTGAAAATTATTGTTGTGTATACGAACCTTGTTCGTTACATTGGTATCAGAGCATTCCTCTGAGTATACGAACTTTGTCCGTTACAGTGCATCTCTTGTGTGCTTACAATTTGGCACCTTGGCCAGACCTTGCCAAGCCTGCTAATTTGAGTGGTAATAGGTACCATCTTGTCTAACAGCTAAATCATTTGTTTGATTCGTTTGCTACTTGTATTTTATGAATCAATTATTATTGGGAATTACTACAAGGTCCAAAAAGCATGGATGAAGGGAGTTAGCAAATTTGTGCTTTATAAGATTATTACAGTGAAAAAAAGAAAAACTTTGGGATTAGCATTCTTTGTAAAAGTTAAAAACATACAAAAATGATAAACTCATAAAATCTCAAAATGGCATCAATTCTTTATCCATTTCTGCTACAATTCCATCTGCACTCCCTTAATTTTCTATATTTTTCCAATTCTATTCTTCCCTTCTTTCTATTTTGTCATGCAATGTCAAATGTTTGTGTGCTTCAAATTTTTTGTTGTTGTATGTGATTTTCCAGCCAAACTGCATAGTTGTACATTTAAAGTGATTTCATACAAGCGAATGGTTGCAACTGTTGATGTGGGGTAGCATCAGATGTGCTCTAGCCATGAAAATGGGTGGAGAGGCTAAAGCACATGAGATCTCCAAGACCCATAAATGGTTTGGGCAGATTCTAACCGGTTTGGGAGATATTAAAATAACTAATATTTTTAGTGGAGTTCCTAAGTCTAAACTGAGGAAAAATAAAATATTAATGGGTATTAATATAAAATTGGCTTAGAAGGTTCCAAAAGTCATGGATCAAGCCAAATCTAATCTTAGTCGTTGATTAGAGATTTAATCTCGGTCGTTGAAGGACCAACAGGAAAAGTATAAGAGGAGGCTTGAGGGTTAGTTGGAGAACAAACCAAAGTGATCAATCATTCACTTTGCTAGAGCGGGGTTGCTAAGCAAAAGTGAATCAGTGATCAGCAGCAAGGGGCGGTGAGTACGGGACAGAGAGGCAAAGACAGTATTGAGAGACCAGTGCAGAAGCAAAGGCAGCGAGAGCAGCAGCCAGTTCAAGCCACGCAGAGCCCAGCAGAGACAGCGCAGAGCCCAGAGGGACTGCGTCATCCACACAAAGGCTGTTGGAGTGACACAAAGGGTCCCAAAGGCTGCGCAGTGCCTCAGAGGGTGACGCAGAGGGTCCTGGGCTAACGCAGGTTAGCAGGAGGCTGATGCAGAGGCCAGAAGGGCCAGCGCTGAGCTTCAGAGTCGCCGGAGAGGGTTTTGTGGGACAAGTTTTCTGAATAACTGTTTCCAGATATAGAGGTATTGTTGCGGTGTATTTTTTCTCTGTCGGGTGAGTCGGTTAGGCACCCAGTTGTACTCAAGGAAATACTACATAATAATAAACCCTCATAATAGCTGCACCAGTTTTCCCGCATTGGGTTTTTTCCAGGGACATTTGCCCAAAAATAACGGTGTCACTTGTGTGTTTGTTGTCTTTCAACTGATGATCTGTAGATGTTGTGACTGTATTGTGTTTATTTCGGTATTTAAATGTTTTAAATAACTTGTTCAGAATTTACAAGTAGAATAAATAAACCAGCAGAATGCAGATTAATTTTCCAACGGATAGACTTAGAAAATTCAACAGCAACCACTTAGTTTTAGGGCGTTCCAACTAAAACACCATGTTTACCTCTCAATAAAATGTGACATTTTCTGGGCATGAGAGTGGTTAAGTCTGCAAAATTACTTTATTGCAATATTCCTGTCCAAAGCAAGCCTTCAGCAAAATAAACATCAAATCAGGTGAATCACACAACTCAATTAAGATAATATGGATGGACTAGTGATTTCCAGACAAACTTCATACAGATGCAAGTATAATATTGCAAGTTGCAGCTGAGAATTAGGTCCCAGCACTTACTATTTTCAGTAGAAATCAAGGATTTCTATCTTAGGAAGCTATCTTGGAGATGAGTGAAAACAAAAAGGAAATGAATATTACCTTGCATTTCTTTTTTGAGGTTCAGAAGGAGGTGCAGCTCGAGCACGAGTTTTTGTGTCTACCAAAAGTGGTTGTTTCATTCCGCTTTGTTCAGACATGCGAACCTCATCAATAATCCCAATCAGCCACACACCTTCAACTAGCCCCACCCTGTCAAGACAATACCTTCAATTTGCTTCAACCATGACATACAATCAACTTCTAAATATGTCCTATTTAAAATCACTTTATCCATTTTCCAAGCATATTTCCCACCAGTTCAATTGTGTTTCCAATGTAGTCAAAATGATCATGCAAGTATTTCAAATCAAGCCCGGTAGTAAGTAAGACACTATTAACTTCACACTGTCACAGCAATCAATATTTTCACCTCACAATGTGAGGCAACAACATTTTGCTCTACAGATATCCTTGGAGATAACATGAAAGCAATGTTGCCATGTCGAGATATAAGGATAACATCAAATGAAGTATTTACAGTTGCAATATGCTAGTACCAAAAAAGGAAGATTGAAAAAGTTAATCAAGCAATGTAATTCGTAACCTTAATAAACAACAAAAAACAATCCATCTAATCATGTTGAAAATGATAATTTCTGGAAAAGATGTGTATTCCTATTACATCACAACGGGACTACTGTCTAGAAGATATATCCAGACTCATCAAATCAAAAGTTCTTCAAATCATCTGATTGAAAACACACCAAACCAATGAGACCTGATAAAAATATACTGATGCTATAAGTAACTAGCATATGTTTGTTTCCCACGTATGGGAGAACAAAGCATGGACCCCACTATAACATGAATGTTTATCACCATAGAGAGTTGAACACTTATAGCCCAATCTAATAAGATTCATCAAGTTATTCGTTTCCATTAGGAAAAAAATGGATTATGTAACCATGATTCAATCTCCTGATTGCTCATTGCAAACTGATTTTTACATATTAATGTCTGCCATACAAAATATTTGCACTCTGGCAAAATTCAGCTGTATCATGCTACCAGGTGAGCTCATGCAGTGGATTGAGATTAGTCCCATGCCTGCCGATGTGCCATTGTGTATTGAGGGTGTCACCTCTTCACTGGATCTAGGGTTTGTCTCTGCAGCTATCAAGTCGGCATTGGTATTTGTGGGTGAGGGCTTGAAGTTGGAAGAAGTAAGACCATCCCTTTGAAGGAGCCAGAGCATCTAGCTGTCGATTCAGCATCAGAAGTTGTGAATGATGTTTTGAAGTTGGAGGGTAGTAAGACTATCCCTTTGGAGAAGCCAGAGCAGCCTCTAGTAGAGCCCCAGCGTGAGGGGAAGGATATCTCCTCCCAACCTTCAATTAATAATGGTCACAAGTCTTCAATAGATGTTAGTTGCACCAAATTCCCTATGGTAAGTGGAATAGATTGTTACTTAATGTACTAAGGCTCATCTCTATTAAATAAGGCCATAGTAGGGCGTGAAATCAATAAATGTGAGTGATCTCATTTAAGGTTCACTACTTAGTGGCTGAGGCCTCATTAATGGAGATCCAATCGATGGTTAGGGTTTTGGTCAATTCAAAACAGTATATTGTAGTAGAAGGCATGTAATTGGTTGGTTGTCACATGAATATTATTGTATTTAGAGCTCTGTTCATGTTTGAGGTTGCCCCTTGGAGAGGAAAGTCAACATTGCATCCAATTTTGAATATCACTAAAGGTTTGCTTATTGCTGTTATTTTCCAATTTTGGTTCTGTTTGTTAGCTTTCGGCAGCTATATTTATATCTGTCTCGCTCTGTTTATTTGCTTTCTGCAACCATATACCATTTATTTTCCACTGAATATTTTGTTTCAGCTAACAACCAACACCACACCAAACCCTCTAAGGATTTTAATTTCTTCCTTGTTGATAACGAGTATTGTGAGGGGCACATGTATTTCGAGACTAGGGGGTGATTCTCTTCTTCTACATCAGATAACTGGCAAGGCTTTAAAACATTGGTAACTGTTGAAATAGGAGGCCAAGGGGCTTTTCCAGAAATTTTAATGGAGATTGAGTTTGAAGTGTGTTTTCCTTTTGATTATCTCAAATGCCACAACTCACTATGTGTTACAGTTTGAAGGCTGGAATATTGCTAGTAGTCTTGCCTACATGCAATCTTGTAGGGCAACTTCAACTCAGATGAATCGTGATCATGGCCAGGCTCATTATCCACTTTGGCTTGAATTCCCAACCCTACCTGCCAATTTGTGCTCTTTTGTTGATTTGTTTTCCTGTAGGTCTGGCAAGATTTTTATTCCTAATGGATGTCAGAATTCATTTCAAGCAGGAGCAAGAGTGTGTGGGGGTCAAACTACAACAAACACTTCCACCCTTTATATATGTTTGTCCTATGGATGGAGTTAGAAAGCAGAAGGTTTGGTATCTTAATTCTTTGAATGCTTGGTTTGCTTATCAAACTCCAAATCACTTGATCAAAGACTGTCCTTACCATAAGCCCAAGCTAGGCAAGATTGAGAGCGAGGTTGGTGCTATTGTTCCTGTTTCTTCTCAAGTAGCAAGGTTTAGTGGTACTTTCATGGCTTCCAGTTATGTGGGATGGAGTTGGTGGCCCTTCAATTGTCGCTAATTCAAACTTTTGTTCAAGGGGTCTATCATTTGTGGGAGAATTGTGGCAGCCTCCATCTATTGGTCCAATTTCAGGTTTGGTAAAAGTCCCTGGCTTAGGTGTATGGGGACCCTTCGATAGTGGGGCAAAAGTGAGAGGTTCTTCTTCTAGTGGTTCAAAAACAGGTTCAATGAATGCTTGTAGCTTCCCAGGAAAGTAGCTACAGATCAATGGTTATTCCTGTTGAAAATTGGCAGCTATGGTCAGAATTTCATCAACAAAAGCATGGAGAAAATTCAGTTATTCTAACTTGACCAAGTCAGCCTCAAAGAGGACAAGTTGGCCCCACAGTGGAAAATGGTCCTCTTAAGACTCATATAAATAGAGCATTCATTGACCCTCATTTGGCATTGAACACATCACACAATCTGATCTGAAAATCGCAGAGCAAGTTCACACATGCGAAAGAGCAAGAAGGAGACTATTTTCTGTCTGCGTTGAATAGCCTTTCTCTCTCTTTTGACTTGCATTGACCTGGGCACTTTGACTCTGATTTGACTGAGCTGCTTGGACTGTTTTGGGAGGCCAAATATTCCAGGAACATTTGACTCTTGACCACAGGTTTGACTGTGGCATTTGACCAACAATTGCAGGATTGTTTTGACCAAGTTTTGACTGTTGAAGGAGGCCAAAATTGCAGATTGCTTTGACTTGGGTTGACAGGAGTTCTGTCTTCAATTCTGGCTTGCTGACCTGCGTTGACCACAGGGTTTGACTGTGACAGCTGACCAAGAGTTGCAGGAAGTTGACCGAACTTCCACAGGCCCCATGACCCTTGGAGGACTCCCCATGTCTTGGGAGACATTCGTTACAAGCATTAGTCGCAAAAAAGAGCTCCCTTCATTTGATGAGCTTTTGGACAATTGCACTCAAGAAGAATCCAGGCTCATTTCTAGAGGAAGAACTTGTTGAGAAACCGAAGGGCTAGCAATTAGGGTTGATTTCTCTTTATTTGATAATTGTTTGTGCATATTTTGTTGGCTTCTTATTCTTTATTATGTTCTTCTTTATCAAACAATTATCAAAACATAAAACATGATCACAAGAGACAAAGAACACAAAGATACAAGCTCCAAGCCAAGGAAAAACCCCACAAGGTGGAAAACCCAACCAACTTCTCTTCTTATAGAATCAGATCAAAGTGAGAAATCCAAGACCCAAGAATTCAAGCTCCAAGATTCCAAGTCAAGCCCTCCAAATTCTTAGTCACAGTGAACTTGCTTTTATCTCAGAACATCTGCTATAGAGAACTCACAATTATCTCAAACATCTGCCACAGAGAACTCTGCATTTTATCTCAAACATCATAGAGAACTTCGCATTTTATCAGGCATCTGTCACAGAGAATTTTGCATCTTATCTAATCCAGAAACTCACATTTCTTCTCATATATATAACCTTCAGGAACTCGCAAGTCTCCATGATGATGTAGCCTCAGAACATCGCAAGTCTTCACTTCAAAACTCATTACAGAAAAGCACCGAATTGCTTTCCATTTGATGGGGGATGTAAGCCAATATACAGTTGTTCTCATGTGCAAAAAGACACATCTTTTGAGTGAGCCGACTTGTCATCTAGAAAGGCCGACTTGGCTTCTTGAGGTGAATTGACCCAAATTACATTTTTGAAAAATTCTCTTTCCTTTTTCTTTACAAGAAGTCCAAATAGGACTTTGACTCTTTGACTCAATAATTCCTGAAGCATGAAGAACATGCTTAATTAATAACAATAAAATCTTCTTTTTCTTCTTTCTTCTTTTTAAATAAAATATATAATGATACAAGTACAATGATAATTATGAAGACTGAACCTAGTTACACAACAGGATACAAGGATACTCTCAAACTGAAATATTCTCATACTAAGAGTTCAGATTGATAAGCGTCATCAAGCATCAACATCATAACCAGCATTATCAATTACAAAATAGCGAGGTCTTGACTGACAAGCTCTAACTCTCCAGTGTTGGAAAATGTAACTATGATCGGTCTTCAGTAATGTAATTGAGTCATCATGTAATGTACTTGTCAAAAGAATAAAGAAAAGAATTATTATTATTATTATTGTGAGTTATTAAAGCATGGGTTTCATGCTTGGGTCACCATGTTTTAGGTCAAAGTCCCCATTGAGGACTTCTAGGATTTATTCTAAGTTTGTAGAGTCATTGTACATTTAAAGAGACCCTTCTTGGGCTTTTGAATCATGTAAAAAGGTTAAGTATTGAGTCAAATATGAATTATGTAACCTCCACACCATGTCGGCCTAGAAGAAGATCAAGTCAACCTAAGGACCCTATTCGACCCCACATGAATCCTATAAAAAGAAGCTCATCGAATTCATTTGGAGCATCATTCTCACACACAAGTTCGATCTCTCTTGTAGCTGGGAAGAAGTGCGAAGTCTATTGTCGGGAAGTCGAACTGAATGCGAGTTTGGGGGAGTCTAAGGAGAAAGGAAAAATCGAAATTTTGGTGCCTCTCTCTCTGTTTCATGGTCTAGATTGGGAGATCGAAGTCTCCTAAGTTTCGTTGTTGCCAAAAGCCATCTGTTGCCGGAAGTTGTTGCCTAATCGAAGTTGCTGGAAGGGGTTGAAGATCTGGGAGGCTGACTTGGTGTGGAGGGAAAGTATGTTGTTGGTCTAGGGTGAAGAGTCTCAAAGAATACTATTGAAAGGAAGAATTATCTTGACTGGGATTTCCCCTCGAGGGGGGTTTTGCCCCGGCATGTGCCTATATCTTGTGTCTCTTGTTTTGTGATCTTCATATACACATAATATGGTAACTGCTGAATGAAAGATAAGATAATAAAGAAGTAAAATAAGCCAATACACTCACAAGTAATTATGAAGAAAGGAGAATCAAACCCTAATATAATTACTTTGATTTTCCAACATCCACTAGATTAGAGCACAATGTTGGGAGGCATACATTTGGACACCATCACCACCGCCTCGCAAGGCACATACCCCATCCTGATGTTCACCAAGTATGTCTTGGATTCCCAACCCTCAAAGAATATTTATCCTCTTCGAGTACTCTTATCTTGGATACCCTGCCCTGTCCTCAAAGAGTATCGGCCCTCAAGACTACTCCTATCTTGGATTCCCAATCCTCAAGGAGTATTGGTCCCAGATGCTTATCTAATCCTCCATTCTCCCTACCAATTCCTTCACTAGACTTACGGCTATTAGTCCTGGCCTAGTGCATGACACATGGAGAATATGGTGTCCTCCATCACTCCCTCTCAACCAGGGAGGAGATCCTTACTCCCTCTCAAACAGGGAAACATAACCACAAGCCTCAGCTTGTCTCATTTATCAGCTACTTATTCTTCTGTGGAGATCTTAGTAGTAGCTTGCAGGGCTTCTCGGCTCCTAACAACATCACATCATATCGAACTTTGACCTTCCTGGATCTTGACAATCTTCATGCAACTTTGTCATCAAATGGTTTATCTATCATCTTCAAGGAGCCAAACTTCCTCACAATTGCTAGCACATGCCTTCTATCCTTCATAACAAAGTTTTTCCTCATATTCTTCAATAAGTCATATCAACTTTCCAAATATCAATTCTGCCCTCACGCTCTTCCAATCCATCATTAGTGTTGTCTGCACAATCCATGTGTTCCTTGATCAAACCAAGCAGTTGTAGGTACACCAAAAAAATATCTCAACCATTATATTTCCATCTTCTGCATATACTTCTGCAATACGTCTTTCCAAGGAGCCAAAACATATCTCAAGCAAAAACATCATTAGAGTTGCCAAATCAAATGTCAAATTATGTTGCTTGCTCTTTTTGAGGTCAACATTCATGTTCTTTCTTCATGTTGCAACAGGGTTCTACTTCATGTTCTTCAGCTTTCTATCATCAATCAATGTGTTCCTGGAACAAACCAATCCGTTGTTGGTATAACAACATCAGAACTCTTCAACTTCTTATACTCTAATCGACTTCTTTGATCCAAGTTTCAAACTGCTCCTTTCTACTTCATCTTCATGTTTTGTCGCATTCTTCTACTTCTTTCTTGTGCTAGCCACGTTTTAGATAAATTTTGTCTTAACCTGCAACCTTTATTAGAAAATCATGAAAGAACAAAAACGACAAAGCATAAGATAATAAATAAGGAGATATAAATTACTTATCTTTTGAGAAGGATTAGCTCCCTCTTAATCTTGGATCCGTTCACCAACCTTGTTTTCACATTAAACATCAAGAGTTAGATCTATTTTTAACAATGGACAAAATTAGTTTTGCTCCTAGGGTTCTTCTTGATCCAAATTATGCTAGGGTTCACTAACCCTAAATGCCAAAAGTCTTCAAGACCTCACAAACTGCAAGGTCTACAAACCTTAGATTCTTAAGGTTTTCAAGGTCTGATACGCAACAGGATCAGCTGGAAATCCCTAGAGACATTATTTCATTTCTTGAACTCAAGACCTAGCCTTCAACTAAATACTTGGAGTACTACCATGTCAACAATCTCTTATATGTCACTGTCTCTAATCTATATCTATGCAGACCCTTCTGCTATCTAACAAATTATCATCATCATGACCCAGCCAATGAAATGCACATAAAAATAGTACATACTTTTACAATCTTACCTTACCTATTCTATTAAAAAGATATGGTCTTTTGTCTTATCTTTAGTTGTCAAGTGTCAACGATCAAAGTTGCTTCAATTCCTTCATCCACAAAATTATCGTTGAGCTGCTTGACTCGTCTTGGTTCCATTAGTTAACATGTGTTGACTTCATTCAAGAGTGTTTCTCATATTTGTAACACAGAGATGAGCTTTATCAAACTTCAGATATAATTCTTCCATAGTTCACAAAGTCTCGGTCTATTTGTGCCTCAGAGATCTACTCCAAGTACTTCAGATTCTAGTGATAATCTGGGTTTCTTTCTCAGAGTTTTGTTTCCTTCTAAATAGCATGGCTTCATGGTGAAATTCATCCTTCTTAAATGTATGAAAATAAGTCTCATGGTTGTTGCACATACTTATCATAATTGTCATAGAGGTGTTGTCATCGTTGAAAATCATGAGAACACTTCACAATCCATCATTGTCATATACTATAGTTGTACATCATAGGTATGAGGACATTCTATCATACATCCATATTACTGTCATCTATAGGGTGTCACTCCCATACATAGTTACTGCCATAACACAGGTCATTATTATCATTTCAATGGTCATAGCCATACAACTTCCATAGATCGTATTCCTCACTACACAAAAATAATGATAATATAAGATCACAAATTAGGGTTGATAACTTTGCATGTCTTCTCATAAGTTCACTCCCATATTAGGTCACAGTCATATGTGGGTTATTGTCATGTCAAGGTTATTGTCAATTACTGTCACAAATGTGTTTTCATATATATATTAGTCATATGAATACCACTGCCAAGTCATTGTTGTCATCATCAATACTGTCATCTAGAGTATTTTCTCAGATATATAAATCATAGTCTCATTGTCATTATCTCATTATCATACAAATATATGTAAACATTACTATTAGGTAACTGGGTCACTGTCAAGTCTCCAAGTCACTGTCATCGTGGCACATAGATATGTGATCCTCTAAGACATGTGAGCCGCGTGAATAAAATGTGAGCCATAGCAGAGAAAGCGTGCAACTGGATTGCGTACCATAGAAAACGCTAGGCATACCAAATGTGAGCCACCATAGAGATGTAATACGAGTTACAAAGAAATAAATACGAGCCCAAAGAGAACTAATATAAGTCACAGTGAAGTAACACAAGCCATAGTAAGGTGTGCGAGCCACTCAACAGAAATACGAGTCGCTCAACAGTGTTGGAAAACGCAATATCGCAACTATTTTATTTAGATTTTCCTTAACCTTTATAATTGCTTGTGAAGTTCTTTATCTTCTTGTGTTTTCTTTATTAGTTATTCTTCATCAAACAATTATCAAGAAAAAAATAGTAAAGAGAGTAGACACAAAAATTAGGCTCCAAGCCAAGGCAAAACCCCTCCAAGGGGAAAACCCAGAAAATATCTTCTCTTCTTATAGAATCTGCTTCAAATGAGATGACAAAGACCCAAACCCTAGACCAAGTCGTCCTCCAAGTACAAAGTCAGCCCTCCAAGAAGCCCTTCCAATAAGATCAGATTAACAAGGCTCAATCCTGCATCAATCAGCTTCCAACTACAACTTTGATCCCCAGCTTCGACCCTACAACTTCGATCTTGATGCCGCTACAGAAACCCTAAGAAAGTTCTTCAAGAGACCCTCCTTTGAGCAAGACAATGTCTTCTAAGGTCAATGAGGTCAAATCATAATATTTGCCCTTCCAGCAACTCAATCCTGCAACTTGATCTCCTGCAATTTCGACATTCCTTAAAGTTGCAAAAACCCTAATTCTTCACATGTGTGAGAGAGATAGAGCCCAAAAACAACTTTCTTGCTTTTTCTTGGATTCTCCTTGCCTTCTAGACCTTCAATCTTCCTTTCTTCTTGCTTCCCAGCTTCAAATTGAACTTATTCTTGAGAGATTGAACTTATGTGTGTGAGTATGTCAAATGAGGTCAAAGTTGCCTATATTTATAGCCTTTCCAAGGGGTAGAATTCCCTCCTTTAGGCCGACTTGTAGCTGCCAGGGCCAACTTGTACTTTAGAGGTTTCCAGGACTTTCTAGACTCAAAATAAATTCTTTTACAAGGTACATCTTGCCCGAAGAGTCTTATAATCACTATGTTGACTCTCTTGACTCATGACAATAGATCTTATGTCTTAACAAACCCTAAAAGCATGAAGAACATGCTTTTACCTAGAAGACCATCAATAAGAAGCATGAAACCCATGCTTTAAAATAATAATTTCCCTTTCTTCTTTTGTTTGTTACATAAGATATAAATATTGAAATCAGCACAACAACAATTACAAAGACCAAAACTAGTTACATTTCCAACACTCCCTCTTAACTAGGGAGGTATTCATAATTGTACAACGAGTACAACATCATTCTCAAACTGAAGCATTCTCATAAGAAGAGTCGGATGGATAAGCCAACTGTAAGCATCAACATTATAATCAGCAATGTCTTTGAGGCCTAACTAGACGATCTCAACTTCATTCGAAAGCATTATGTGTAGGAAAATGTAACTAGGTTCAGTTTTCATTAAATGTATTTGAGTCATCTTGTAATGTACTTGTCAAAAGAATAAAGAAAATAATTTTTATTATTATTATTATGACTTATTAAAGCATGGGTTTCATGCTTGGGTCATCATGTTTTAGGTCAAAGTCCCCATTGAGGACTTTTAGGATTTATTCTGAGTTAATAGAGTCATTGTACTTTTAAAGAGACCCTTCTTGGGCTTTTGAATCATGTAAAAAGGTTAAGTATTGAGTCAAATATGAATTATGTTGCCTCCACACCAAGTCGGCCTTAAGATGATCAAGTCGGCCTCAAAGAGGGCTATTCGACCTCACCAAAGGACTATAAATGAAGCAGTTTGAATTCCATTTGAAGCACTCACTCAACAAGCTAGTTCAATATCTCTTGAAGCTGGAAAAAGTGTGAAATAGAGGAACGAAGAAAAGGAAGTGCGAGTTTGATCTAGGAGAAAGGTGGAAGATCAAATTTTCGGTGCATCTATCTCTCTCTCTCGTGCCCTGGTTTAGAAGATCAAAGTTCTCTTTTTGATGTCGTAGCCAGTTGCCGCATGTTGTTGCTGCCAGATCAAAGTATCGGTCGAAGTTGTTGGTGTTGGGTGTTACTGCCACAGGAAGTTGTATTGGGTCAAGATCGAAGTTTCTATGTGAAGATTGAAGTCTTTCAGTGAAGATCGAAGTCTTCAAAGCAAGGTCGAAGTTGATGGGTTGAAGAAAGTGTTGTCACTGTTGTTGCTGCTGTTGCTACCAAGTGAAGTAGGATCATCTGCAAGAGAATAAGAAAGCTGACTTGGTGTGGAGAAAAGTTTGTGTCAAGGTCTAGATTCTTGGAATATCTCCGGAAAACTATTGAAGGAAGAATTACTGATTGGGTTTTCCCCTAGAGAAGGGTTTTGCCCTAGCTGTGAGCCTATATCTAGTGTCCATTGTGTTATGTGCTATTGCTTTGGTAATTGCTTGATGAACTAAAAGAAGAAGATATAAAGAAACCTAATAAGAAGTCAAGAACATTGTTGTAGCTCATTTTTGCCAGCTAGAAAGAACAAAATCCCTTTTAAATAAAGCCATGAAATGTTTGAAGTAAAAAGACACATAATTGCCCCAAAAGAGAAGTATGAAGCATGTGATTTGAATGTCATTACACTAGGGACAAAATTTATGAATTTATGGCCACATTAGCTATTGCTCTGCAGTATTACATACATCTCAGATTAAGCAATGATCCTGGATGGTGGAATATAAAGGTGATACTTTCAGATTCATATGTTGTTGGGATAGAGAGTTCTATACCCAAAAACCATATCAGTTCCTCACTGTTTGGACTTTGCGAGAATACTTAGACTATGACTTGAGGATACCAAATCCTCCATTTCAGATAGACTTTGAATGGCTTGTTGATGATTTTATCTTTATTTGTTTCTTCGTTAGCAATGATTTCCTACCACACATGTCTACATTGGAAATCCGCGAGGGGGCAATTAACTTGTTGATGGTTGTGTACAAGAAAGAGTTCAAGGCAATGGGTGGTTATTTGACATATTCAGGAGAGGCAATTTGGAAGCAAGTGGAGCATTTTATTCAAGCTATTGGGTCCTATGAGGATAAAATATTTCAAAAGTGGGCTCGCCTACATCAACACCAAATGGAGAGAGTCAAGCACGAGAAGGCTCAAACAAGGAATGGCGATAATATGGATCCCAAAATCAATTATGAATTCTTAGTTCCAATGATGCCTTATCACAAGGCACGTTTAGCTTATGGTCCTCAATTATCACCATATTAGGTGGAGCAATCAAATAGTGGTAAGTTGGCTGCTCGGACTACCCGTCGGGTAAATCACCGGGTTAATGCAACTACGCTAACACAGGTTAGTGAACAGCACAACAGTGTTGCTGCAACCATTGTTAGAGCTTAAAAGAAGGTTGATGCAGAATCAAAAGAGAGTCTACAAAACTTCTAGAAAGTATTTCATTCTGGTTTTGTTGATGACATTCCAAATTTTTCCATGATTAATAATGAGCCAGCATTATCATATTGATAAAAAACTAGCAGGAGTCCTCAAGTGTCGAATTTTAAATGCATTTCCTGAGCAAACAGAGAAAAATTTCAAAAATACGCAATCTAGTTTTTTTGCAGAATATCCCCAATTGACTTCCACGCAGACAATTTCCAAAAATTGGGATTGTTTTAAGAGACTTCACTAATTCTTTAAAGGCCAGTTTTTCCATAACCACCCCGCAAAACTGGGAATGACTCATTTATGTTGAAATTCGATTTGTATAATGACAATAATGGCATTAGGGGCACCTCCTTCTCAAGTGCAGGTAATAGCAGCGAGGTTCTTGGAATAATTCTAGTGGAGGATATCAAAAAAAATGAGGTTTTTAATACATATGGTACCTTAAGTAATGCTACTTTGCTACACAATGCACTCAAATGCATCAATCTCTCATATTGCCACAAAGTAAAAGAGATGCAGTGTTAGATAGTGATCCATGCAGTGAATGTAAGTGAGTGAATGTCAACAACAAATCTTTTTAGCTATTATGGATTTGGGAGATGCACAACAACATAACGTATATGTAAGGTTCATGGCGCTCATGGAAATTGGACCTCTTATGCTTGATGGACTGGTAAAATATCAAGCAATTCAACTGGGTGTTAAAAGCATTACTAAATCGGCGTTGGAGATAATTGAGCAGAGCTTGCAGGAGTAAAGTAGGCCAGAGAAAGAAAATGAATCATAGCATGCAAAGATAAAGGGGTTCGACTTCTCATCAAGAGGCGTTGACGATGGTTGGGGAAGACTCCTCAGAAGGACTAAAAACTTCAAATGCATTCGAATAGGAATTGTTTTTATATACTACTTACAAGTGTAAAACACAATCCACGGTTCATGGCATTCCAGCGTAGATCCAAGGGGATCCCGAGAGGTCAAAGTATGCGAATGATAAGATGAGGAGTGTTCTCGGAAGTGACTTAGTCAAAACCACTCATCAAATAATTGACGATCCAAAATCTTTGCGGCATCACCTCTCATCATTTCCGGAAACCACTAAAGGTGGTCCCGTAGGCGATTTAATCATTTCTAGAAACCATGTGATTTTTAATGGGGCTCCGCACATATTTTGTCTTAATTTAAAAGCCCAATATTTTAATATTTGTATTGTAAATTTTTAAGGGTCAAAGTTTTGTTTTAAAAACAGATTATATTTAATATTATATATATAATAAAATATATATAATATTAAAATGATATTTTTTTCAAAAACCTTTTCTTTTATAGCAAGAAATAGTGCCCGAAACTATTTCAAAAAGACAGTTAGTCAATTAGGCTGGGAGGGGAATAAAAGTTGAAAATCAAGATATTGTAAAGGAATTTTGGACCTCAGAAGCAAACACAATATTGTACTTTCACTTTTCATGTGTTGATGAATAAAGTTTTCACAGTGATTCCAAAATTTGTTGGGTATGATAAGTCTTTCCTGTTTCATCTTATGTTAATTTTTCTTCTTAGAAAAGAGTAATGAAGTTGTTGGGCTTTGATTTTACAGTGTTGTGAGTTTGAGTTTCTATAAATTAAAGTTAAAAACCCTTAATGATGTGCTCCTCTTTTCTAAATTTCATTACATGCTAATCATATTTCTTCTAAAGTTGAAGATAAAATATTTTGTGCAAGGCAGCCTATTATCTAAAACTTTCCACCATCACTTCTTTCTTCTCTTTCTTCATTTGCATTCAACATCAGAAGGCCACTTTGGAAACATTGTTCACATATGGAAAGTTAAAAGGTTTTAATCAAATTTCTAGGGTTTTATGAAATGATGGGACAATCAATTAATCCTTTTACAGTTCAAAATAAATGTCTTGGGCATTGATCTCCTTTCAGCCAGAAATTGTCTCCGAAGGTACAACAAACATCACAAGTAATTATCAAGTATAAGAAAATCCTTCTACCTTTCTGATTTTCGAACATTATGCTGGGAGGCTTTACATGAGATACCGCACTACCTCTAAGGCACATTCCCTATTCAGATGTTCACCAGGTATGTCCTTTTAGGACTATTCTTATCTTGGATTTTCAATCCTCAATTCTCAAAGAATATCGGTCATCTTCGACCACTTTTATCTTGGATACATGTCTTATCCTCAAAGAGTGTCGGTACCTTTCCTTTCTTGGATGATCTATCCTCAAGGAAACCACAGATGCTTATCCAATCCTCCACCATTCTCTCTCCATGGCCTTCACTTAGACTGACACATGAAGAAGAAAATGCACATGTGATGTTTTATCATCACTCCCCCTCAACCACAGAGGATATCCCCATTCCCTCTTGATTAGGGAATAGATCCTTGCTCCTCTTCAAGGAGACTCGTTTACTCCCTCTCAAATCTGGAGGAAATCTCGGGCTTCTTTTCAATTTGAGAAGTCATAGCCACAAGCTCTCTAGCTTGTTTCATAAGAGTATCAACCACCTGTTCTTTATGGAGATAGCTGCATGGCTCCCTCTTTCCTTCGTATCTCATTATGTTGAGCTTTCTTCTTTTCTAGGTATCTTGGAGCCATCTTCTTCCTTCAATCTTGTTACAGGGTTCATGTCATCAATCTTGTACATCACTTTCATCTTTTCATCATCAATGAAGGCATTATATTGAGCCTTACCAAACTTCAAGCTAATCATAGCTTCCTCATGAAAGTGATCTCCTTTGTATGAGCTTGAACTTCAGGTTATCTTCTCGCACTGCTACCTTTTAATCCCAAGATGAAAACATCTTGACTTCATAATTACCAAAATCATATGTTGAGCTTGCCTCAACATTCATCATATATTCCTGCAATATCCTTCCAGGTAGCAAAACAATATGTTAACCAGATAACCAATAACAAAAATATTAGACTTACCTCATCATGATGGCTTTCTCATCAAAACATCAACATCCTCATGGTCCATCTCCACAAGAATCTTCCTTCATGCATCAGAGTGCCCAAGGATCGAACTTGATTACCAAGTTATAATTTTCTTTCAGACACTATACTAGATGTTGATCACTATTCTATATAATCTAGGGAGAAAGTCTTGATCTTTTATTCATTCTAGAGTAAGTCAAATCCTTTTAAGCATCATATAACCATAAGGAAGATTTACTAGGCATATTTCATGACCAAATTCTTTTACAAGATTCTTGTACATATGAATCCTATCCAAGAGAAGAGTTACCTCAAATATGCATTCCTATGCTTTCATACAATGATCTAGTTATTAGACCTTAAATGAGGCTGCATCTTATACTTAAAGAGAAATAGTTCTCTTTGCATAAAAGATTGCAACCTAACCAACTACATTCCTTCATCCTTCAGGAGTATTGTTTCCATACTATATGGAATATATACTAACCTTGTCATAATGCTTCTCCCAAGAACCTTCCAAAATGATGGTTCTTGTTGGATCTTGATGATCTAACTTAGCAAAATGACTACCTCTAACATGATGTTAGATAATGCTTGGATGAACAATATGCAAAATGTTCCCAAACTTCTCACTCTTGAAAGACTACATGATTCCTACTCAAGCAACTTAAAGTAGACACTACTGTCACATGCTTCTATTTATGGTGCCATGCATTTTCAAAAACAAGACTCTTCTAGAGTAAATAACAATGCATGTTATTCTAAATGAAGGAAACACAAACTTCATAAATAACTTGGCAAAGAGGATGCCTTTTTCAATAGTAAAGATCTTTAATATCTTCTCTCTTCGGCATCTTCTCAGGTTCTCCCTTTTCTTCAGCTATGTGAGTTTCATTTCTTTCCTTTCTTTTGTTGTTTGACTTGATTGGACAATCCCTTTTAAAGTGTCCATATTCATTGCATCCAAAGGATTGAACCTTGGACATATCTTGCTTCTTCTTGGACTCTCCAAACTTTCCCTTCTTCAGCTTCTTAGTTCAAGCAATGAAGGCTTGAGATTGTTCATGTCATTCAGTGTCATCCTTTGCCTTGATCTCGGTCTCTTCCAAGATGCATTGAGCCCACAACTCATTAAAAGGAGTTGTATCTTTCTTAGAGTAGATGCTAGTTGCAAAACTGGTCCATTTTGGTGGCAAAGCATTTAGTACACGGATGGTTATTTTCAAGTCATAAATTGTCTCCCCAAGCCCATGCAATTGATCTCTTATTTGCGAAATCTTCATCAGATAGGAGGCCATGTCTTCATCCTTTGATTTCCTTATTCTATATAGTTGGTTTCTCAAGGAAATCTTTTGACCTGATGTACTTATAGAGTACAACTTTACTAGCTTATCATACATATCCTTAGAAGTCATCAAATCAGCAACAAAGGAAACAAGATGAACCTTGATAGATTCGGCAATAATCCTTTGTGGCCTTACTTCTCCCTTCTTGTACTTTGCCAATTGTTGAGTCTTTTCTTTGTTAGGTCCAGCAACTTCCCCAACAACTTATTCCATTACTTCATGTTCTGTAAGTGCCACGTCAATCATTTTCTTCCATGCTAGCCAACGAGCTTATTGCTTTCCTTGCAGAAAGGACCCATATGACCTATAGATTCAGACATAGAGTAACAAAATAATAGTTACTTGTCAACCAAGAGTCTTCTCTTCTTTGATGATGTCTCCAACTATCTTAATGCTTTCAAGATCTTCAAAGAGACTTCAATGATGTCTCAGAAGAATGTCTTCTACGATACCTTTAGCAAAAGCTTCTCGATGCTTCTTCTTCTTCAAGATGATGCACTAGAGAATATTCAAGTGAGAGCTTGAACCTTCTTGAGATGATGAGGTCATCTTCTTCTTTCATTGTGTCCTTTTTGCAAATGATTCACCTTGACAAGCAAACCCTTCTTTGTGTCCTTCCAATTGCCTCCTTGTTAAAATTTGGCAGCTCAGGGATGAATTTCTCGTAGAAGAAATCATATCTAGTTACTTGTCAACCAAGAGTCTTCTCTTCTTTGATGATGTCTCCAACTATCTTAATGCTTTCAAGATCTTCAAAGAGACTTCAATGATGTCCCAAAAGAATGTCTTCTAGGATACCTTTCGCAAAAGCTTCTCGATGCTTCTTCTTCTTCTTCAAGATGATGCACTAGAGAATATTCAAATGAGAGCTTGAACCTTCTTGAGATGATGAGGTCTTCTTCTTTTTCATTGTGTCCTTTTTACAAATGATTCACCTTGACAAGCAAACCCTTCTTTGTGTCCTTCCAGTTGCCTCCTTGTTAAAATTTGGCAGCTCAGGGATGAATTTCTTGTAGAAGAAATCATATCTTTCAGTTTTGTTTGAACCGCCTATATTACAATTTCATTTCTGACAATTCTAATATGATTTTCTAAAAATAGCAAGTCACATCTCAATTTGGAAGTGAATTTCCAAAAATAGAAAATCATGTCTAAATGATCAAGGATGATCTCGACATATGAATCCACTTTAAAATCAAATCAATCATGATTATAAAAGTCAAGAATTAATGTTTTATCCTTATTAGTATTATTATTATTATTATACTATTATCTATAAAATAGTCTGAAGTCATTCACCTTTAATGGATTAATAAAAGCGAACTCTCAATAGTTTCATGGAATAAGTCAATTAAATTGAGAATCTCTTACTTGAAAATCGACCCTCTCTCTTGGAATAAAATAGTAACTCCACAGTTAAGAGAATGTAACTCTCCCTCACTAATTCGATGTATGGCAAAAGTGTAACTCCTCCTCATTAAATGCACTTGTAACTCCCTCACTCAATTCGATTTGTAACTCTCACTAAATATTCTCTCATGTCTAAGTGTAAATCTCTCTCTCCCTAATTCAAATTGTAACTCGTCAAGACAAGCGTACCTATCTCTCTATTCTTGGGATGAGTTACACTTCTCCTCAAGTAACTTCTCCCTCATGGAATTCGATTCTCCTATTGTTGGCTCAAGGCATGAATTCATTTTGTAACTCCTCTCCATTCTCATCCATTTAAGCAAGGCAAGAGAGAGTTGCGAGTAGCATGTTCATTGTGAAGAAGGAGATCAAGTGTTAAGTGTGTGTAAGAGAAGTATGAGAGCAAGTGAAGAGCAAGAGCAAGGGAAGAGCTGGAACAAGTGTGAAGGACAAGATCTGATTAAGAGAAGGAGGAGATCTTCAAGCAAAGAGCAAGAGCACTTTAGCTGCAAGTTGATCAGACATTGGTGACTTTATCATACTCTCTCTCTCTTTGTACCCTACTAAACAATTGAAAAAAGCTAATAGAAGAAGAATCATTTGTGTTTTCCCCCTTGAGAGGTTTTGCTTTGGTCATTGGACGTAAATCTCAGTACCTCATATTTATGCTTGGTTGTCTTCATATGATCCTTAAGTTTATGTTCTATCTACAATTGTTGATCTGAAAAGTTTTGAAGAATAAATTTGCATTCTAAGTAATTGTAACAACACAGTACATTCAGTTTTCTGCAAAGTACATTCACCTTTCTGCAAAGTACATTTAGTTTTTTGCATAGAACTTTCAAGTTTCTACAAAGAATTTTTAAGTGTTTGCATAGAGCTTTCAGATTTTTAACACTTCCCTTGTTCACCTTAGCTCTGATACCATGTTGGAAAATGCAATATGGCAACTATTATATTCAGATTTTCCTTAACCTTAATAATTGTTTGTGAACTTATTTATCTTCTTGTGTTTTCTTTATTAGTTCTTATTCATCAAACAATTATCAAGAACAAAATAATAAAGACAGTGAACAAAGAAATTAGGCTCCAAGCCAGGGAAAAACACCTCCAAAGGGAAAACCCAGAAAATCTCCTCTTCTTATAGAATATGCTTCAAATGAGACAACAAAGAACCAAACCCTAGACCAAGTCCTCCACCAAGTACGAAGTCAACCCTCCAAAAAGCCCTTCCAATAGGATCATATTAACAAGGCTCAATCCTGCATCAGCGAGCGTTCGGCTACAACTTCTATCCCCAACTTCGACCCTGCAACTTTGATCCTAATGTTGCTGCAAAAACCCTAAGACAGTTCTTCAAGAGATCCCCCTTTGAGCAAGACAATGTCTTCCAAGGTCAATGAGGTCAAATCAGAATATCTATTCTTCCAGCAACTCGATCCTGCAACTTGATCTCCTGCAATTCAGACCGCAATTGCGGCCTTCCTTGAAGTTGCAGAAACCTTAATCTTCACACGTGTGAGAGAGATAGAGCTCAAAAACAATTTTCTTTCTTCTTCTTGGATTCTCCTTGCCTTCTAGACCTTCGCTCTTCCTTTCTTCTTGCTTCCCAGCTTCAAATCGAACTTCTTCTTGAGAGATCGAACTTATGTGTGTGAGTGTGTCAAATGAGGTTGAAGTTGCTTGTATTTATAGCCTTTCCAAAGGGTCGAATTCCCTCTTTAGGCTAACTTGTAGCTACCAAGGCCAACTTGTACTTTGGAGGTTTCCAGGACTTTCTAGACTCAAAATAAATTCTTTTACAAGGTACATCTTGCTCGAAAGGGTCTTATAATCACAATGTTGACTCTCTTGATTCATGACAATAGATCATATGTCTTAACGAACCCTAGGAGCATGAAAAACATGCTTTTACCTAGAAGACCATCAATAAGAAGCATGAAACCCATGCTTTAAAGTAATAATTTATCTTTCTTCTTTTGTTTGTTACATAAGATATACATATTGAAATGAGTACAATAACAATTAGGAAGACCGAAACTAGTTACATTTCCAACAAACAGAAATGCGAGCCACTGTACTTAGACGCGAGCTACAGATAAGAGTAATGCAAGCCACTGTAGAAAGGATGCGAGCCTCAAGGAATATACAAGCCACTGTAGAAAGCACACAAGCTACTCGGAAAGGATGTGAGCCTCAGGAATATACGAGCTACTCAAAAATTAGAATGTGAGCCAGAGCAAAAATGCGAGCTAATAGATAATATAAGTTTCAGACCTCGAATCTTAGACATGATAATTGCTACAACGAAGATGAGTCTTCTTCAAAAATGCCAACAAAATGTGATCTTCAAACTGCCATCCATTAACCTTAGCTCTGATACCATGTTGAGAAACCAAAGAGCTGGCAATTAGGATTGATTTCTCTTTATTTGATAATTGCTTGTGAATATTTTGTTGGCTTCTTATTCCTTATTATGTTCTTCATCAAACATTTATCAAAACATAAAACATGAAGATCACAAGAGACAAAGAACACAAAGATATAGGCTCCAAGCCAAGGCAAAACCCCACAAGGGGGGAAACCCAACCAACTTCTCTTCTTATTGAATCAGATCAAAGTGAGAAATCCAATACCCAAGAATTCAACCTCCAAGATGCCAAGTCAAGCCCTCCAAATTCTTAGTCACAATAAACTTGCTTTTATCTCAAAACATTTGTTATCTTAGAACATCTACTATAGATAACTCACAATTATCTGAGACATCTGCCACAGAGAACATCACATCATCACTCAACAAGTTCGATATGATCTGAAAATCACAGCAAGACTTCACATGTGCGAACGAAGAGGGAGAATTATGTTCTAACCAGCATTGACTTTCTATTTTGGACTACGTTGACCAGCATTGAATTTCTTTGACTTGGGTTATTATTCTATTGTTTGACTGAACAGTTTTGGAGGCCGAATATTCTGTGGCATCTTTGACTATGGTTAACCGCAATATCATCTTTGTTTCTGGTCCATTGACTAGGGTTTGGCCACAGGTCAACCCTGTGATTTTCTCTCTCCTTTGATTGTGAATTTCTATTGTTGGTTTGGCTGAATTTTGGTTGAGGAAGGAAGGTCGAATATTCTCTATGTTGACTGAATCTTTGGCACTATTTTCTAGGCGTTGACCACAGGGTTGACTGAGATTTGACTGCAAGTTTGACTAAGGTATTTGACCGAGAGTTGCAGGAGGTTGACCAAACTTCCACAGGTCGAAATTTCGCCCTCTATTGCAGGATGTTATCTTTGACCAAAGTTGACTTTTCTCTCTCTCATTGGATTGGTTTTGACTTCGTTGACTTAGATAGTCAAACCTTTGACTTTGATAGTCAAACCTTTGACTTTGATTGCTTTATGGATGTACTATTGGAGTATGTATCTCGTGTTGGACATTGATTGACTAAGAAGAAGAAATCGCGATCGGGATTTAATCGGCGCCGGGAAAAAAGCGGAAAAAATCGTTAAAATCGGGAAAAAATCGGAAAAAAGCGGGAAAAAATCGTTTGGCACAAAAATATTCATTTTTTTTCAATTTTTTTCAATTTTTTTAATATCTAAACCATCTACAACATAAAATAAATACATTGACACATAAATATGATAAAAAAACTAATATATAAGATGTTTAATATCATTTCTAGCGCTAAAATCACACATAACATTGAATCATGTCCTGAATAGTAAGTCCTGAGTCCCAAGTCCAACTCAGCCTCAAAATATCAACAAAAAATATGATAATGTATCTCATCATGTCATAATGTCATATACAATAAAATGAAAGTCTAATCCTATTGATTTCCTCTGCCCCTCTTGCGAGAAAATGGCACAACTTTCTCTTTCCCTCTAGATGTAGAAGCTGGTGCCTGTGGTGGTGGAAATGGCAGTGGAGTCTGACGTGCTCTAGAAGCTGAAGAACTAGTAGTAGCAGCTACAGGAGGCTGAGGTGGACGGAGACCACGTCCTCTACTGGTGGTAGTGGTAGCCCGGGTAGCCCTGGTAGGCGGTGTCACCTCCTCCTCCTGCTCCTCCAACTCCTCCTCCTCCTGCTCCTGCTCCTGCTCCTGCTCCTCCTCCTCCTCCTCCTCCTCCTCCCCCTCCTCCTCCCCCTCATCCTGCACTAACCAATCCTCAGTGGGATCCATGAGAGGCCTCTCGGTCTCAACCCTCCATTCAGCAGTGGTGTCAATCCCATCCAATGAGATGGCTTCCGTATCAGGTGTCTTCTCTAGTTGTTTCACCCACAATCGAAGATTGTAGTAGACATAGACCATGTCATTAAGTCTATGGGACTCCAACCTGTACAAAGTTCATGAAATAATAAATTAATAATTAATATTATAAAAAAAATATTGTTTAAAACTTTAATGAATTCAAAAATTTATTTGGAAATTTGCAATATTTTAAATGTTTAAGTGTTAACCTATTGCGCTTCTTGTTGTGTATTTTTTCAAATACACTCCAATTGCGCTCACATCCCGAGGAGCTGCATGTTTGGCTGAGGATGCGTATGGCAAGATTTTGCAAAAGGGGTACTCTGCCACCATACATCTTCCACCATGCGTCTACAACAAAATTACAAATAAAATTTTAAATAAACATAAGAAAAAAATGGAATTTGAAGAAACAATGAAATTTGAAACAAAGTACATACTACAAACTAAAAAATACCTGGCATTTTAACCGTCCTATCAATGACAGCCATCTCAAAGCCAAATAAGCCACCTGACAACTTATATTGCTCAATTTGTCTAGAGATCTCCATACGTTCTTCTGAAGATCTCACCATCTTCTGGACACAGGTTAATAATCCTTCCATGACCTCAACATCAAAATTAAACCCACATGCATAAGAAAATGCAGGGTTCAGGAAAAGCCCAGCAGCATGAATGGGACGATGGAGTGTGTTGTTCCATCGCTCATCAATGACGTTCCATAGAAGGAGTTGTCTCTGGAACCCATCATCTCCCTTGTCATCATAGTAGGACCGAATGGCTTCTTTGGCCCTATCCATGGCTTCATACAAATAGCCCATTGCGGGCTTCTCACCATCAACCAACCGAAGAACCTTTACCAAAGGTTCTGTAACAGCGCACACCTCCTGCACTCCCGCCCAGAAGTCCTCCTGGTATGAAACTACTCTGCAGACGGCCTCTCCTTCTGGTTTGCGGCTCATTGACGAAGCACGCCACTCCTCTGAAAGAAACATTCTCTTCAAATCCCACATAGAATTCAAGAGGGATTGAAGAGATATGAAACTCGTCGCAAACCGTGTAATGGCGGGGCGCACCAACTCTTTGTTGTTGGTGCATTTTCTCATCAAGCTAAGCACAGATGTGTGATTGTAAATAAATTTTGTGATGCTTTTTGATGAGTCAACAACCTCTTTGACAAAGGGAATTTTCCCAATGTCCTCTAACATCAAATCAATACAATGGGCAGCACAAGGTGTCCAAAATAAAGCAGGATGCCTGTCCATAAGCATTCTACCAGCAGCAACATAATTTGCAGCATTGTCCGTTATGACTTGGACAACATTTTCTGCACCCACCTCCAAAATAAACACATCCAGCAAATCACATAAAGTTCTTGCATCTTTGATTTGATGAGTTGCATCAACAGATTTGATAAACATAGTCCCCAAGGGACAACTAACCAAGAAGTTTATAAGGGTTCTCCCCTTTTGGTCAGTCCAACCATCTGACATAACAGTGCATCCTGTTTGTGCCCATGATGCCCTAAAATCCTCCAATCTTTGGGTGCAGTCACGCTTTTCATCTTGAAGAAGCCGGCCTCTGAAATCATGAAGAGAAGGGAGTTTGTACCCCGGGCCAACACTGGCAATAGCATCAACAGTAGGTTGGAAAAATGGATTATTCCTTATAATGCTGAAAGGAATATCACTCCAGAGGAGAAATTTTGTCATCAACTTGTCAGCTTTTTCTTTTTCAGTTCTTTTTAGCATTGAACCAATAGTTGGTTGTGAACCAGGTGTGGTTCGAGGAACAAAATATGATGATGCAGCTACCGGATTGACTGACGCTGCAGTAGAACCTGTGCCACTTGGCCCACTTCCTTCAGCTGACCTTTTTAGTTGCCTTTTGAGTTCTTCTTTGGCGTCTCTAGTGTGCTCTAATTCTCCCAATGCTCTCATGGCTTTTTGGATAATTTCAGCATTTGTCTTTAGACAGGGCCCCACATCACGTCCAGGGATTTGTGCAAGGTGGAACTTCAACCTGTACACCCCCCCGAATATTTCCTTTCCACACAACTTGCAATACAAGTTTTGTCTATCATTCGGAGTTTTAGGGTCACCATATTCCCAGAAAGGATCCAATTTCCTTGGCATGTTTGTTTTTGAATTTTGAATTTGCAAACCTATGGAAAAATAAGGATTAGGAAATAGGAATTTAGGATTACATAAATGATAATAGTAAATACAAATTACAATTTAGCATTTGCAAAATTACAAGCTAATTATTTCCAAAATCCCAATTTCTAAACCCAAGTTACCCAACCAAATGCCAAAAAACAATGAAAAATCAAAAAAAATAAACAATGTTTAAAGAAAATGAGAAAATAAAAATAAAAAATTGGTTCTCATAGTCATAACAAATAACCCATCCCAAATCAATGAAAAATTTCCAAAAATTCTTTAAAAACAATGAAAAACAAAGTTTTTATAGAACCAAAACAAAAAAAAATTAATCTACATACCTGGTTTATGGACAAATTGGTGATCTTGGCTTGGATTCCTCCTAAAATCGCTTGGATTCGCTCCCAAATCCGACGGCAACCCTCTCCCTCACTTCTTCTCCTCCTCCTCCGCGCGGACTGCTGAATGAAATAAAAGAAAAATCGATTTTCTATATAAAACGCCCGCTGCCCGCGCCTCTGGCGATTTTAACATAAAAAATCGCGATTTTTTCGATAAAAATCGTTATAAAAAAAGTAGCGATTTTTATGTATAAAAATCGCGATTTGAATCGGCTAAATGAAAAAATCGCGCTTTTACGATAAAATCGCGATTTTATCGCGATTTTAACAACACTGAGAAGAATTGATTATGGGTTTTCCCCCTTGTGGGGTTTGGCCCTAGTCTTTGACCAAAAAATCTTTGTGTCTCATTGTGCTTGGCTATCTTCTATTGTGCATTATTATTTGTTGTTCTATCTATAATTGCTTAGCTGTTGTTGGGGTGAATTAAAATTGCATGAAAGTATTTTTTTAAGTGATTATAACAACATAGAACATTGTGAAAAATTAACATGGTATGAGAGTTGAGGTAAAGATTAGCCTTTGGAGACCAGAGAACACCCCTTTGAGACACTCTTCTTGCTGATTGATGATCAACTCTCTTGGAAAAGATGACTACCTCCTACTTCAAGATTGAAGAGAAATTGAATGATGCCTCCAACTTTGCAGCATGGAGGGCTAGATTGGATCTTACACTTGAAGAGAATGATGTGATTGAGTATGTGCAAGGCCAAGTAGTTGAACCTCCTGAGAATGCCAATGCCAATGTGAAATCCAAGTACAAGAAGGGTGAGATCTGTTGAGAAATCTAGGTGTAGCTAGATTAGGTGATTTCTCTTATTTTGATAACTACTTGTGATAACTTTTTACTTATTTTGATTAGTTTCTTCTTCAACTTGATTATTATTGTGTTATTATCATCAAACAGCTACCAAACAATAAAGAACAATGAGACAAGAGGACACAAGATATAGGCTATCAGCCAGGGCCAAAACCTCTCCTCTGAAGAAAAAACCCGCAAGAACTCTTCTCTTCTTATAGAACTTAAATTGACGAATTCCAAGACCCATGACCCTTGACCAAGACTCCTCCAAGACCAAGTCAACCTTCCTTCTTGATTTGCATAGCTTACAACAACAAACTTTGACCTTCCAACAACTTCTTTAGCAACTTCAACCCCCAGCAACAAATTTTGCAACTTCAACCCAGTGGATTCACAGCTTCGACCTTGATGCAGCATTTACAACTTCGACCTTGCAGCGTCACAGCTTCGACCTAGAAGAAACTTCACAGCTTCGACCTTGCAACTTCACAGCTTCTACCTAGAAGCAGCTTCAACCTTGCAACTTTGATGAAGCTTCACAACTTTGATGCAGCTTCATAGCCTCAATGCAACTTTAGTTAGAAACCCTAACAAGAGAGAGAGAGAGAGGCCCAAAACTTTGATCTTCTTCTTCTTTTTCTTCATCATCCTTTTCCAGCTTCTATCTTGAGGAGATCAAACTTGCTTGAGAGTTTGTCCAAATCAGGTCGAGTTCCTTATATATAGGCTTTTGAGGGGTACGAATTGCTTTGTCTAGGTCGACTTGTCCATTCATGTAGGCCGACTTGATATTTGTTCCATGACGAGGTCTTGGAGGGTCTTTTGACTCTACTAAATTTTCTTTACAATATGTAACATGCCCAAATGGGTCCTTAACACATGACAATGACTCAATTGACTTTATGATAAACCTAGAAGCACTTAATGGGTGCTTGACCTAAAAATAAATTTCCCTTCAACATGAAATCAATGCCTCAAGAATAACAATAATAAATTTATTTTTCCCTTTTCATTAAACACATAAAATCATGATTACATATGTCATTATGAAGACTGAACCTAGTTACATATTTCAACACTCCCTCTTAACTAAGGAGGTATTCATAATCCATACAAGGTACTTGGACATTCTCAATCTGAAGAATTCTCATAAGAAGAGTCAAATTGGTAACCTATCTGTTTAGCATCTTATCGACCAACATTGTCACATAGCAAGGCCTTGACTAACAACTCTATCTCTCCACAAGATCAAAGCACAATGCTGGCGAGACCAATGATTGATAGACACCATCATCATCGTCTCTCAAGGCACATACCCCACCTGGGTGTTCAGAGGGTATATCCTCCCAATACTATTTTTATCTTGGATTACCAGTCTTTAAAGAATATCAGTTCTCTACGACTACTCTTATCTTAGATGCCCTACCTCATCCTCAAAGAGTACCGGATGCCAAATGTTTATCCAATCCTCCATTCTTTCTTCCAAAGTGAACACAAGAACGATGTGTCTATCTCTCCTCATGGCCTTCACTAAGACTTACGGTTGTTAGTCCTGGTCTAGTGCATGACACATGAAGTAGAGAACCATATCTATCACTCTCTCTTAACCAGGGATAACCAACCCATTCCTATAAAAGAAATGTACCCAAGCTCCCTCTTAACCAGGGTCTTGTCTAAGCTCCCTCTTAACTAGGGACTTGTTTTCAGCAGCTCACTTGTTCTTCGGTGGAGATCATGGTACCTTCAGCTACTTGAAGAGCTCCTCCTTTCGATGTCATGAATTTCATCTTTACAATTATGGAGCCTTCATCTTTTGGGACTTCTTCATAGGGCATCGACCATCCATCACTTTCCTTCATGAACTATGTCAGTCATGTCATACTTTTCTTCATCGGAAAGTGGTCTTCTAATCCACATCTGGCTCTTCTTCATACAGCTACCTCTTCCAAGTCATGTTTCCTTTAGGATCTTTCATCCAACCACATGAGTGCTAGTTGTAGGTGACATCTACAACTCCCTTTTTGTAGCTTTGTATCAAACCATCCAGATGTTGTTCAAAAATCAAAAATGAACATCAAATCAAAGTTACCTTTTGTGATGGTCATTCATCATGACATCTGCTTGTAGCAACATCAACATCCTGCATACATACTGACACAACTCCAAGATATTCAATGTCAAGGGTCTCCATTCTTTCCAGACTTTATCAAAGTCTTCATACCTTTTCCATGGAGATGTCATGGTCAATTCTCCTAGTCATCGGATGTTGATTTCCTTTTCTACATGCTCATAGTTGCATCTTTCACGATCTCTTCTTTCTTTCTTCACATGTTGTTCCCCAAGAACATTCATCCATAGTTCCTTCATCTTTGTCAACCACCTCATATTCCATATGAGGACATATTATGTTGGATTCATCTAGTCAATATGTGAACCATGCCCTCATGCATCTTTCCAAAGGAAGAGATCCCTTTTCTTTGATCATGCTTATGAGATAGAACATTTACCCATGCTACCATATGATGACATGACTCAATTAAATACATGCATACATACCTCTTTCCTTCTTTTGGTCATCTAAGCTTCCTTTAGAAACTTCCTTTCCTTGATTGAGAGTACTTCAACCATTTTTACATGTTGCATTTCTTTGTCATCACACCATCATTCTTCCAAACAATGAATCCCATACAAGATGGAATTCTCAGCGAGGCACTTGCTCCTTCGAAGAGGTGAATCTTCAAATGAAGATTCGAACAGAGGATCTTGATTATCCTCATCCTGCAAATGCTTCTTCCTAATGATGTATGATGAGCTCTACACTAGATGACTTTCTTCTAACCATAAGCATAAGTATGCTTTCAATGAGGTTACCAAGAGATACTTCCTTCTATGATGACTGCTACAACCATGTAGACTTCTACTTCAGTTATCTTTCAAGCTTTTATGAGGACGTATCGAGCTCCAGCTTTTATCGTATGCTTCTAATATGATGCCATCTTCTACTAAGATGCATCTCGTCATAATGCTTCTCATCTTAACTGCCATGGTGGAGGTCTTTTCACCTTTTACTTCTTGCTATGTATTGGAGAAACCCTAATAGTGAAGATCTATCCCTTTAGATTTCTTCTCATCAAGTTTTTCCACTTCTTCAGTGATATGAGCCTCATTTCTTTCTTTTCTCTTGTTGTCCTTCTTGAACTTTGGACAATCTATCTTGTAGTGCCCATATTTTTGATAGCCATAGCATTGGATCTTTGCCATATTCTTCTTCCTTTTCTGAGGACCAAACTTCCCAAACTTTCCTTTACTCTTAGCCATGGCAGTGAATTCTTGAACTTGTTCGCTTGATCCCACGTCACTTTTTGCTTTCAACCTGGTTTCTTCAATCTTACATAATGACCAAAGTCCATTGAATGGGCTAGCTTCCTTCTTTCCATACATGCTAGATGTAAAGTTGCCCATTTCTCAGGTAGTGCATTGAGCACTATGGTGGTCATTTCTTTATCGGACATTATTTCTCCCAACTCTTCTAGTTGGTCTCTTATTTCTGATACCCTCATAAAGTATGAGGCTATTCCATCTTCCTTTGATATCTTCATCTTGTAGAATTATTGCCTTAATGATATCACTTCTCCAGCAATACTTACGTAGAACAATTCTACTAGCTTCTCGTATATTTCTTTTGATGTCTCCAACTTTGATACATATGGTATGAGGAGATCTTTGATGGACTCTATAACGATCCCTTAAGCCCTTACTTCCCCTTTCATGTACTTCGCTAGAACTTAAGCTTCTTCCTTTGGAGGTTTAGTGATTGAACCCTTAACATGATCAATGACTTCGTTTTCTATGAGGATCAAATATGTCCTCTTCTTCCATGCAAAAAAGTTTGATGACCCAACCAATTTATTGCTTTCCTTGCAAAATAAAATCATTTTGATAGCAAATTCAGTCATAAATATAAAGGTACTTACTTGCAAAATGAAGATGCTCCTTCATGACAATATCTTCAACTTGATGCCTTCTTGATTTTGATGATGATGTTGATAATAGAAGATGTCTTCTTGATGAAGATGTCTTCCTTCAAAAGTGATCCTTCAAAGAGAGGGAGATCACCTTGATTCCTTTATGACAATGACAACACCTCCTCTTGCTTCCCTTGAATGTAGAGACTTCGAGATGCTTCAAAGTGTATTCCTTCTAAGTAGGCTCCTTAAGATCTTCTTTAATGATGATGTGACTTCCCAACAATGCTTCAAGTGAGAAACCCTTCTTTTAATAAGCTAGGGTTTTGAGGTCTTACTTGCTTGTACTCAGTCCTTGTGAATGTCTTCTTGATGGTACGATGTCAATCTTTTTATCTTTCTTGATACTCCTTTTTATAGTCCTTCTAGTGCTTCAGCCTTTGAGTGTCCTTTTAGCTACTTTTCCTTGTCTTGTCACATTAGCTCTGATACCATGTTGAGAAATCTAGGGGCAGCTAGATTAGGTGATTCTCTTACTTTGATAACTGCTTGTGATATCTTTTTTACTTATCTTGATTAGTTTCTTCTTCAACTTTATTATTATTGTGTTCTTATCATCAAACAACTACCAAACATTAAAGAACAATGAGACAAGAGGACACAAGATATAGGCTATCAACCAGGGCCAAAACCTCTCCTCTTGAGAGGAAAACCCGCAAGAACTCCTCTTCTTATAGAACTTCAATTGATGAATTCCAAGACCTATGACCCTTGACTAAGGCTCCTCCAAGACTAAGTCAACCTTCCTTCTTGATTTGCACAACTTACAGCAATAAACTTCGACTTTCCAGCAACTTCAACCCCCAACAACAAATTCTACAACTTCGACCCATTAGATTCACAGCTTCGACTTTGATGTAGCTTTTACAGCTTCAACCAAGAAGCAGCTTCACAATGTCAACCTTGCAGCTTCAGAGCTTTGACTTAGAAGCAACTTTAGAGCTTCAACCTTGCAACTTCAGTAACTATAGAAACCCTAACAAAAGAGAGACAGAGAGAGGCCCAAAACTTTGATCTTGTTCTTCTTCTTCTTCATCCTTTTCCAGCTTCTATCTTGAGGAGATCGAACTTGCTTGAGAGTGTGTCCAAATGAGGTCGAGTTCCTTCTTATATATAGGCTTTTGAGGGGTACGAATTGCTTTCTTTAGGCCGACTTGTCCCTTCATGTAGGCCGACTTGATCTTTGCGCCATGACGAGGTCTTGGAGGGTCTTTTGACTCTACTTTGACTCAAATAAAATTTCTTTATAATATGTAACATGCCCAAATGGGTCTTTAATACATGACAATGACTCAATTGACTTTATGACAAACCTAGAAGCACTCAATGGGTGTTTGACCTAAAAATAAATTTCCCTTGAGCATGAAACCCGTGCCTCAAGAATAACAATAATAAATTTATTTTTCTCTTTTCATTAAAAACAAAAAATCATGATTACATATGTCATTATGAAGACCGAATCTAGTTACATATTTCAACAAGATCAAGGCCAAGAAGCTCATCATTGACTCTCTTAGAGACCATCTCATCACCTATGTGTCTAAGCTGAAGAAGTCAAAAAAGATGTATGACAAATTGATTGGGATGTATGAGGTCAACAATCTCGGACAAGTGATTTCCTTGAAGAGTCGACTTCGTAACATCAAGGTGTCTAAGTCTAAATCTATAACAACCTATTTCAAGAGAATCTCTCAAATAAGAGATCAACTTCTTTCCATTGGAGAAGTCATACCTGATAGAGATCTTATGCAGATGACCCTTGGAGGACTCCCCATGTCTTGAGAGACATTCATTACAAGCATTAGCTACAGAAAAGAGCTCCCTTCATTTGATGAGCTTTTGGGAAATTGCTCTCAAGAAGAATCCAGGCTCATTTCCAGAGGAAGAATTCAGAGACAAGAAGAGGCAGAACCTATAGCCTTTGCAGCCAATGTCAAGAAAGGAAAAGGGAAAGGAAGACCTTCCAAATGGAAATCAAAGAAGCTAGCTCCAGCATTAAACAACAATAGAAGGGACTTGTCTAAAGTCCAATGCTACAGGTGTGACAGATTTGGCCACATTGCTTAGAGGCCCAACACCAACAACAATAATGGAAACAACAACTTCAACAATAGGAAGAGGAAGAGGTCTTGCTGCCCATGCAAGTGTTGAAGAGACTCAATGTCCTCAAAAGAGATCCAAGAACACAAGGTATGCAGATAATGTTGCTAATACTTAATCTGAATATTATCTTGTTGTTGCTCTTTCTAGCTCATCTTCAAATAGCATTGATAGCTGGTTGGTGGATAGTGGGGCATCTAGACACTTTATTGGGTATTGTGAAGTCCTCTCAAATTTGGTTGAGAGGGAGTCTAATTTGAAAATTATACTTGGGGATAATTCTACTCATCCTGTCAAAGGGTCTAGCTCTGTTTCTTTTCATTTGGATTTTGGTGAAACCATTCATCTACATGATGTGTTGTATGTCCCATGCTTGAAGAAGAACCTTGTCTCCATTTCTACAATGGAAGACAAAGGGTTTAGAGTTGCATTCATTAATGGAAAGGTCCTTGCTTGGCCAAGGAGATCTAACTTGAGGGAAGCCTTCACACTTGGTGTCAAAAATGAAGGCCTATACAGAGTTTGTGGATGACCAATTCAAGCATTGGTCCATGATACCATTAATCAGTGTGAGCTTTGGCACCAGAGGTTTGCTCACCTTCATGACAAGGCTTTGCCTAACATAAGTAGGATGGTTTCTGGGATTCCTAGGATTCAGGTTGATCATGAAGATGTATGTCAAGGATGTGCCAATGGAAAGAATATCAAGGGACCAATCCCTTCTAGTAGCAGCAGATCTAAAGAGATTCTTCAACTCATTCATTATGATCTTTGTGGGCCCATGTCAATGACATCTCTTGTGGGATACTTGTACTATGTGATCCTTGTTGATGACTTCTCCCATAAAACTTGGATCTTCTACTTAAAGAACAAGGATCAGGCTTTCAGCATGTTCAAGGACTTCAAAGCTCTAGTGGAAAATCAAACTGGAAAGAAGATCAAGATCCTAAGGACAGATAATGGAGGAGAATTCACTTCAAATGACTTCAAAGAATTTTGCAAAGATGTCAGGATTATGAGGGAGGTAACTGTTCCATAAAACCTTCAACAAAATGGAGCTGCTAAGAGGAAGAACAAGACCATCTTGGAAGCAGCCAAAGCCATGATTCATGATCAAAATCTTCCCATGTTTCTGTGGGGAGAAGTAACAAATACAGTTGTATATGTCCAAAATAGGAGTTCCCATCAAGCCTTGGGAGACAAGACTCCTGAAGAAGTATTTACAGGTGTGAAACCAAAAGTTCGACATTTGAGATTCTTTGTCTGCCTTGTCTACTTTCATGTACCAAAGGAGAAGAGATCAAAGTTGGAAGCTTCAGAAAAGAAAGGTATATTTGTTGGTTATTGTGAAAATTCTAAAGCTTATAGCATATATGTGATAGGCTAGACGAACATTCTGTTCAGCCATGATGTTACCTTTGATGATGATGTTTTCCTTGCAAAAGAAAGGGACTCTCTAGTCCCTGCTAACACTGAGAGAAGAGATGATACTATGGATATAGATGTAGAACCATCCATGCCCAAGTTTGACCTTCTAGATGAGCCTATGGCACCTTTGGATCGTTTAGATCCTCCTCCTTGTGATTCTCCCGCGAGGAAGAGTACTTTATGATTTCGTGATACATTACAGGATGCAAAGAGACACTTAGCCCCTAGAGGCACCTTTAGAGAGAGCAAGCAGCATCGTAGATATCAGGGATATGTTGCATAGATGAGTGATATCATACAATCTAAACCTTTGTAATGTCCCCATTTTCAGTTTCCTCTATAATGCAGCCAAGATGATTTTTCATGGTACATGATGGCCAAGTCACAGGAACAGGATTACGTCATCAGTAGTCCTGAAGGGGTTTTGAGGAGTTTTTATGGGATACAACGACATTTGCTTCGCATATTCATCATCATGAGCAGTGTCCCACAACTTGTTTTTGGTTCAGTTGCTTTCTTATAATTCCCATAAAACGGGGTTATTATTGAGCATAACTTAATCAATCATGCTTAAAGTGGCATTCCGGGGGGGAATATTTGACAGAACTCCTTAGTGTAATAGCTTGTTGGAACAGGTATGAGAAGATCTACAGGATGGGATGCCAGGAAGTGAGTTCTAGTGGCCAAAGAGAGTATGGTGGGCGATTTACCATTTTCCCAGATTAAAAATGAATTTAATTAGCCACTTAATTAAAAGGGGAAAAGATTAATTAAAGGGAAAAGGCCAAAAGTGACAAAAATAAATTAAAAAGTCACTTAAGATGAAGTCAAAGGGGAGATTCTAGAATAATACTATAATAAAATACTTCTAGAAGATTGGAGATCTATCTATTCGGCCTTTAAAGGGAGGACAAGGAGATCATTTAGGGACACCTTGGTTTGATTGATCAGTGTTGTAGTGAGGATTGGAGAACAGAGTTCCCAGCTTCAATTAAGCCCCAGGACGAAAACCCTCGGGTTTACTATTGTGTGTTGGATGAAACCCAGCACCCTTGAGGAGATTACACCCAGGAATTTCACAAAGTTTTAGCAATATTGGAGTGAGGATCATTCAGATCCTCAATTGGTGCTCCATTTCTTTTTATTCTCTCTTTCAACTATTTATGTTGTAACAACATATATTACATAAATAAAATTGAGTTCCAGTATTTGTTTTGTTACTATCTTGATTGGCATGGTTTCTGATTTTGATTATTCTTGCAATTTGTGAGAAATTTTGTTGTTGAAAATTTGCAAAATTAAAATTAGCAGAACATTTTATAATATCCCAAAATTGTTAGAAATTTATCTGTTTGGGATACTACAATGGTATCAGAGTTGGTTTTCTTGCTAGCCTGAGTATTTGGTTATTATCAGAAAGCAACAGAACCAAAAACAAGTTGTGGGGAACTGCTTATGATGATGAATATGCCAAGCGAACTTTGTCAGATCCCATAAAAGTTCCTCAAAACCCTTCCGGGACTCCTAATGACGTAATCTTGCTCCTGTGACCTGGCTATCACATACCATGAAAATCCATCTTGGATGTATTATAGAGGAAATTGAAAATGGGGTCATTAAAGCCTTGCAACTATAAAGAAGTCGTGAAGGAACAGGTTTGGAGAGATGCCATGGTCGAAGAATATCAATCTATCATACAAAATGATGTATGGGAGGTTGTTTTGAGACCTGGCGGGAAATCTGTTGTGACTTCGAAGTGGATATACAAAATCAAACATGTTGTCGATGGTAGTGTTACCACTCAGACCAGCAAGGGACCTAAAAGGGGTTCCTAAGAGGGCAACTGTTAGGTTAAGGGCAATGGTGGAGGCTTATCCAACTGTCACCATAGCTAAATCTCCCTTTTCTTTACGGACTTTGACCAATAGGAGGAATCCCAGTAGTGTAGGGATCACTTGTAAAGTATATGTCAATGGATAGGTGAAAAGTGACCTTGGAAACCCTTTCCCAAGGATGGAGTGAAGAATGGAACTTGCTTGCTCTTTAAGCAAGGGACTTGGTCCTCCAGGGGTAAGGGGTGAGGATTGGAGGGTTGAGGGAGAAGGAATAGGCTTATAGACAAGGTTCTCAATCCCTATAATCCTTGGGAAACTTGGATTCCCAAATGGTCCTTGACAAATAATCTTTATTGAGAAGTGGGACCACACAGGGCCAAGTGGACCCAGCCCAGGCTCGGGGATGGAATGCAGCAACCAATGATGTTCCTATCCTAGACAAGGTGAAGGGAAAGGACCAAACAAGAATATTTACTTCAAAAGGTTGAATTGATCATGTTGAGGTCTAGCCTTGGGGATGCCTAGGCAAAATTTGATCCTAGAGCTAGGGCTTGGGATTCCCGGAGATTCCACCGTTAGAATTACCTCAAATTTGGAGGAGAGGGAGGGGACCCACCAGCACAGTAGCCTGTAGGAGATTGTATTTTTTCCTTGGGTCAATTCCCAAGAAATTAATGCCCTAGGTGACCTTTGAGGGCTAGACCTGGGAAAAAGTGGTAAGATGTGAAAAAGGTGAAAAGGGTGAACTTGGGGATGTGGATTCAAGGATGATGATGGGTAAGAACTTGGTTTCTTGATCAAGGAGGCCCAGAAAGTCAGCTTCATCCAATGTTGAGAGAAAGAAAAGAAAAGTGACCTTCAAGCATTTATACTGCAAAGCAAAAGCTGCAAACTTATCAAGACAAATAATCTCTAGGACATTCCATTCATATAACAGTGGCCTATACATTAACTTAGATAAAACATGCTTAATTCCACATTTCAATTATGCAGCAACTAGCCCTAGTTTTAGCAGTATGCAGCAACAAGAATAACAACGTTAAAATTTACTTACAACATTATAGAGTATATCCAACCAGCATTTCATTTGCAAGACAAATCTCCAAGACAAGAAAAATAGCCCAAATCCATACATCAAAATTCATCCATCTCCAAAAATATCCTCCAAGGAAAAAATGTGAAGTTCTCTATGATTAGAGAGATCCCCAAATCATGTGATGATCCAAATGAGTGCGTCTAACATCAATATATAGCCTCCTAAGGAGTTTGAATTAGCCTCTGGGCCTACATTAGCCCCTAATGATAAAATAATGTGCAAATAAAACCCCTATTGGTGACAAGCCCACCAAACTAGCTCACAAGCGGAAAAATAAGCCTCACAAGGGCCAAATAATAATATGTACATGTCATGGGGCCCTCCAAAGGCCTAATAATGTCTTGAAGTACCATACTAAGAAATAAATTCCGCGGAATATGATGGACAAGAGGGTGGCCCCTTGTTCTCCAAGTAGTAGACCTGTGGTGCTCGCAATGGGACTGAGGACACATAAATGACCCCATGGGTCTCCATATGAATCGAAGATGCATGCAAATCTTCTACAAGGGTCCAAGTGGTGGAATGAATATTGCCATGGCATCGCACAAGTCCTGGGACACCTACCAAGAGTGTGGGCCTCCTGTAGGAGCCTGCTGGGCATAATGTACCAAGCATATCACCATCATCCCAAAAGTGGATCGCTAGTAGTCTATGAGCATCGATGAAAATCTGTGGAGTGTTGCCTGATGTTGTGGAGGCCAATGGCTCTCTATGCACACCCTATATGTGCCGATGTAGACCTCCGGGGGTTGGGATCCCGTACAGGGAGACCAAGCCCAAATGGAAACCACCTGTAATCCTGCATAGGATCTAATGTGTCCCCTAGGCTTCCAGTACAACTAGTCTTTAAACTAATCTCGTAAAAGAGTTTACAAACCATGGATAACAAAGTGGGCACTTCATAATGGCATGCCCTTCTGTAGTGGGCTTTGGCATGTGCTAGTGTCTCCAAGCTCCAAAGGGGGTTAACCAAGTACCTTATTAGGTGGTTTCAACCCTTAAAGGGGATAGTATGTCCAAGGTACATCCCTCTAATGGGGGTGGTAAGTGATAAATAAGTGGAATGGAGTAGGGAATGAGAGGGGCAATCTTGGGCCACATATTGGGGCATAGGGGTAGCTAGATAAGGGAAAGCCCACACTTGGGTATGTAATGTGTAGGAGGGAGCAATCATGGTACATGAGGTGCCCTGACCTTGATTTTCCACCCTTCTTTATATGCCTTTTTCCTTTATGAATTTTCTTTAATTAACTGCTCGGGGCTCAAAGGACAAGAGCATGATGTGTAAGATATAGTAGTGATTACCCCCTTTTAGGTAGGGCGATTCATTGCCCTCCAAGGGTTGGGACAATCATGGGTTCCTGAATGATAAAGGAGGCTCATCTAGGGCCTATGGAAGTAGGGTGATGACCATGGATTGGGGCAACGTTCATGCAATGGATTTTGCCCACATGCTAATTATTTTGTCCCAACCATCTTTTGCATTTTGTGGTACAATTTCCTGTTAAATGTGGCTAATTATACTTTTTTCTTTTTCTTTTAGCTACTTCAACCTCCGGGGCATCATTCCAGGCTTGACCCAAGGTGGTGGCAAGGGGATAGGGAGGCTGGCCCTATGTGGACCCATAATGGAAATGTGGACCCAGGAGGGAGAAAAGATGAATGGGGTATAATGAGTGGAAAGAGAGTAATATATGCAGATAAAGGAGCGGGACCATGCACCAAAAGTCGGGGTTTCCCAAGTAGTACCACCCTAGAACCAATTGGTCAATAAAGGAGATCCCATGGCACTAAGGTCCAAGGGTAACATCCCAAAGAGATCAAGGGGAAGAGAGCACAAATTAAACCCACCCTTTCCGCCAAATCCCCTCATCAATCCATACCCAGAAGTATCCATGATAAGTAAACCCAATAATCAATTACCAAATGACAAGACATACCTTTAGATTCGAGAGGCCCACCTTCAAACATACGATCCATACAGGTGGGTGAGGGACCACATGGTTGGCTCAGGTGGCACAGAAATGGCACAACGAGCTAGTAGGAGGCTGCAAGGGGCTGCTGGCTGAGGTTCATCGTGGAGAAAAATTTCTTCTGAGGATATCACCCACGAAGTAGTGGGTAACAGGTAGCATTAAGAAGTTCAAAGCGAGAATCATGGCTAGAGGATTCTCTCAAAAAATAGGGAGAAGATTATGATGAGATATTTGCGCTTGTTGCCAGATATACTACCATCCCGTATATTATTGCTCATGTTGTTAATCAAGGTTGGAGTCTTCATCAGATGGATGTGAAGACAGCCTTTCTTTATGGCATCCTCAAGGAAGAAGTGTATTTGGAGCAACGACAAGGCTTTGAGGAACATGACAAGGAAACCCGTATTTGTAGACTGAAGAAAGCCCTCTATGGATTGAAGCAAGCCCACAGAGCTTGGTATGCTCGGATCGATGGGTATCTGAGGAAGCTTGGATACAACAAAAGCAAATTTGAACCTCTACTTCAAGTTTGTCCAAGGTATGCCTCTGATTTTGGTTTTATATGTTGATGATTTGTTCATGACAAGAGAAGAGCCTTTGATCATCTAGTGTAAGAGGGAGGTTGCCTCTGAATTTGAGATGAAAGATCCTGGGTTGATAAACTATTTCCTAGGCTTAGAGTTGTGGCAGAGCCCTAGAGAGATTTTTCCTTATCTAAGGAAAATATGTTGTCAAACTCTTGGAGAGATTTGGGATGGTGGATTGCAAATCCATGGCCACACCGATGGAGGAAAACTTCAAGAAGTTATGTGGTGAAGTTGCGGGACCAGATCTAGCAGATCCTTCTATGTATCGATAGTTGATTGGGGCTCTGATGTTTCTGGTCAACACAAGACCAGATATATGTTTTGCTATTAACACCTTGAGCCAGTTCATGGTGGAACCTTTGCATGCTCACTGGGTGGCTGCAAAACATGTGTTGAGATATCTACATGGGACGATCAATTATGGATTGAGATATGCTCTGGTGATGAGTTGAGACTGCATGGATATACAGATGCAGATTGAGTTGGGAGTGTTACCAATAGGAAGAGCACATCAAGGTGCTGCTTTGGTTTTGGATCTGCCATTATTTCCTCGATGATCAGGAAGCAAAAAATTGTCGCTCTTAGTATAGCCGAGGCAGAGTATATTGCAACTAGTATGGCTAGTTGTGAGGTAGTGTGGTTGTGAAAGATCTTTGCAGAGCTATTTGATCATGTGCCAGATACAACCGTGATATATTGTGACAATCAAAGCGGGATCAAACTTTCATAGAATCCAGTATTCCATGATAGGTCAAAGCACATCAAGATCAAGTACCACTATATCAGAGATATGGTACAGAGAGGAGCAATGAGGATCCAACACATCTCAATAGATGAGAAGGGTGCAGACATTCTCACCAAGCCTTTGTCAAAAGCGAAGTTCTTATTCTTCAGAGAGCGGCTTGGAGTGCAAGAGAATGTATCCCTCCCAGAGAGGGAGCACTGCTAATCGAGAACACTTAGCATATGATCTTTCCCCAATCTTTTGACTATCCATGGACTTAGTGAGGGGGGAATGAGCAGCGAGGCTCCTAGGAGTGAGGGTACTCCTTGAAGCCATGGACTTGCCTGAGTACATGCCCCAGTATGCATCCTACCTGCCAATCACCTTCGTTTCATTATTAACCAAAGGTCGTATTGAAATGGTTAAGCTTGTCGGGATTGCCACCCATCTAGCCAGTGGATGAGGAGACTTAGGTGTGTGTGATCTTTACCAAGGGTGGACGCGTCTGCCATGGACTTGGTTGTGGTAAATTGATCTCCCTAAGTATTGGATGCAGGGGTTCTACCACTTGATCACTAAGGATCAAGTTGGGTGAGGATCAAGTAGTGAACATAGGGTGTGTATGATCTTTACCAAGGTTATTTATAACTTCCATGGGCTTGGTTGTGGTAATTCGAAATCCCCTATTGGCAGTGTGGATCATTCTTCTTCTTTGGATCGAGTCATCATTGTTCAGCTGAGATCAGATGAGATGGGACGAGATGACCTTCTCTTATGATGAGACATGTACATCCAAGATGAGACTTGTGATGCAGCTGGAAATTCAGCTAAGAGGAAGTCTTAAAAATGCGTAGCATCAATCAGAATTTCAATGGGAAAATGATAAGAAAATTCAATTTTTGTGGGTTTGACCAAGTTGGCCCCACAAGAGAAATTCCACCTCCTAAGTCTAATATAAATAGAACTGTCATGCCAGGGTAACTCCAGAATGAGCGGGAGAGAAACTGATATTATTATTCATTAGCTAACTCATATTTATATACATAAATACAACGGATCAGTTCATCTTCCTGATGACTGTCCAATTCACCCATCCGTTTCGGATTAGGTGTCAACATTCCCCCCCTTAATCTGAAGGGATGTTGGTGAGTCCAAGCATCGTTCTGAATCTTTCAAGCTTTTCTCTTCCAAGCGCTTTGGTGAAGATGTCTGCAATTTGCTCGTTTGTGGAACAATGACGGAGTTGGATTGTTTTGGCCTCAACATGATGTCGGATCAGATGATATTTAGTATTGATGTGCTTAGTACGATCATGGAACTTTGGGTTCTTGGCCAACTTTATTGCAGATGTGTTATCAATCATGAGTGGAGTTGATTGTATTTGTTTTACCTGCAAATCTTCAAGAATTTTCCTAAGCCACACAATTTCTTTCGTTGCTTCAGCTGCTGCCACATATTCTACTTCTGTTGTGGAATCTGCTGGTACTGATTGTTTGCGTGATCTCCAGGAGACAGCTCCTGATCCAAGACTCATAGCATATCCTGAAGTAGATACCCCAGTTTCTTTGTCTCCATCGAAGTCTGAATCAGAGTATCCAATCAAGTTGAAGTCGTCCACCTGTGTATACTTGATTCCAAGGTCTTGAGTTCCCTTCAAGTACCTTAGAACTCTTTTTGCAGCAGACCAATGTCCCTCACAAGGCTTTTGCATAAACCTGGAGAGGATTCCAACAGCAAATGAAATGTCTGGTCTGGTAGTAGTGAGGTAGATGAGACTTCCTACAAGCTGTCTATACTTTGTTGCATCCTCAAATTCCTTTCCTTCAATAGATGTGAGCTTCAAGTTTTGTTCCATTGGAGTACAAAGGGGATTGCACTCTGTCATGCCAAATCTGTTTAACAAATCTCCAATGTATTTCTTTTGAGAAAGAAATATGGACTTTGGATGTTGGGTTACTTCAATGCCAAGATAGTAATGAACATAGCCCAAATCAGTCATTTCAAAAAATTTTCCTAATTCTTTCTTTATGGATGCAATATAGCTTTCATTGTTCCCTGTCATTAAAAGATCATCTACATATACCACAAGATATACAACTGTTTTGCCAACTTTCTTGATAAATAAAGTTGCATCATCAAGATCAAAATGATTGAAGTTGAGTTTTAGAAGATGCTCAGTTAGTTTTTCATACCAGGCTCGTGGTGCTTGTTTGAGGCCATACAAGGACTTCACAAGTTTGCATACTTTGTGTTCATGTCCTTTCATAGCAAATCCTTCAGGCTGGGACATAAAAACATTCTCTTTTAGATCTCCATTCAAGAATGCAGTTTTTACATCCATTTGATGGACTTTCCAACCGTTCTGAGCAGCTAGTGCAAAGAGTGTCCGGATGGTGGCCCATTTTGCTGTGGGGCAAAAGTTTCCTCATAATCGACCCCTTCCTTTTGTGCAAAACCTTTTGCCACAAGCCTAGCTTTGTGCTTGTCAAGTGAGCCATCAGCTTTGTACTTGTTCTTGTAGACCCACTTGCAGCCAATTGGTTTGGTTCCAAATGGAGGATCAACCAACTTCCAAGTGCCATTCTTTATGAGGGCATCATACTCCTTCTGCATCGCTTCTTTCCATTCATCATGAGAAGCAGCTTCTTTGAAGGAAGTTGGTTCAAAATCTGTAGACAAGTTCAATTCACAATCATAAGTAACATCCATATCAACAGGTGAATTAGAGTTATCTACATCACCTCCATCTTGTCGGTTTGTATTTCTGGTTCCTGTTTTTCCAATTTCATCAGGATGAACACTTTCAAGTGTCTTTGTCAGCCATTTTGGGGGACCTTTCTGAGATGGTCCAGGCTGCTCTGTTGATTGAGTTGGGTCTGAATCAAGATTGAGTCTCCCAATTCTATCAATTACATCACTTAAAGCATCATCCGTTGTTGGAGTGTCATGTAGGGGAGATTGTTCTTCAGAAGAAGATTCCACATGTTGATCTAGTATAGGAATCCCCCCTTCAAGATGTGGAATCTGATTATCAAACTCTTGAAATGATTTCGGTTTTGTGAATTTATCCAAGCGATCAAGTTGCCGCTCAACAACACTGTCAGATTTGGATGATTCAAGAAAAATGACATCTCTAGATAAAACAAACTTTTTATTTACTTCATCATAGAGGCGGTATGCTTTAGATGTGTTTGAATACCCCAGGAAGATACACTTACAACTTCTAGCACCAAGTTTGTTTCTATGTACCTTTGGTATTAAAGCATAACAGGTGGAACCAAAAATCCTGAGATGTTTTACCGAAGGAACATGTCCATACCATAATTCATAAGGAGTCTTGTTTCTTATAGCACTAGATGGACATCTATTCTTTATATATGCAGCACATAGAACAGCATCAGCCCAAAACATTGTCTTTACATTTTTGAAGAAAAGCATGGATCGTACCATATTCAAAATTGTTTTGTTCATTCTTTCAGCTACACCATTCTGTTGAGGATTATAAGGCACAGTTGTTTGATGTTTAATCCCATGTTGGCGAAGATAGTGTTCAAATTCATTTGATGTATATTCTTTTCCATTATCAGTGCGAATAGACCCAATATGAGATTGTGCATCATTTTCAATCCACTTATGAAAATTCTTGAATGTTTGAAAAGCATCAGATTTGTTCTTCAATAAATAAACCCAACACATTCTGGTGTAATCATCAATAAATGTCATGATATACTTATTTCCATTTGCAGAAGAAACAGGCATTGGACCACATAAATCTGAATGAATGAGTTCAAGTTTCCTATGTGCTCTTGAATGTGAATCATGAAAAGACTGTTTGCTATGCTTTCCTAGAATGCAAGCATCACATTGCTTATGTTTTCTAGGAATTGTAGGCAAACCAGCAACACCATTTTTCTTCAACAAGCGGAGACTATCATAGTTTAAATGTCCAAATCTAGCATGCCATAATAAACTTGATGGAAGTGTACTTTCTTCATGATGAGAAATATATGAGAAATGTTGTGCATGAGCAGAAGTTCCTTGCAGTTTAAGAAGTCTTTCTTCTTCTATACCCCTCATGACAAGTGAGTGGTCAGATGCCTTTCTTACCTCAAGCTTGCCATCAAACATGTGAATGGAGTGACCTTGCTGGCGGATGTGGACCAGGGACAGCAAGTTTCTCTTGAGCTGTGGGAGATATAGAACATGATCCAGAAGAAAGTCTGGAAGACCAGGCAGTTTAAGCCTGATTTTGCCAAGCCCTGATGGCTTGATTTTTGACTGATCTGCAAAGTATACTGCTCCATCAACATTATCAGTGAAATCTTCAAAAAAATCTTTCCTATGAGTCATATGACAGGTTGCTCCTGAATCAAGCAACCAGTCATTTTTCGAAGAAGTAAGTGAAGCATTAAACAGATCTTCATTTACTCCAATGTTACATTGTGCCTCAATATAGTGAGCGGATTCAGGTGCTTTACCTTTGTCTGTGTCATCAGTTTTACCTTTCTGTTGATTTCTTCTCTGCTCAATCTTTTCCCATGGTAGCTTGCATGTAGAAGCATCATGAGATCCATTTCGTTTGCAGCGAATGCAATGTAAGTCTGCCTTTTCTGCTTGAGAATGTCTGCCCCCCCTGCCTCTGAAATATCTTTCTCTTTCTCTTGAATGCATACTGTAACAAAAATTATTTTTGCTGATAGAAAAATAATTTTGCTGATAAAAAGAACTTCTACTGATGTACAGTGAAACTATACTCAAAAGGGCATTCTCAAAAATTTCAAATCTCTTCCAATATGTACCTCAATACTTCAAGCTGCAACATATTTTCTCCAAATTTATTTCTTCAAATCCCTCCAATGTTTGATATAAAAAACATCCAGTATTTCAAATATTAAGTACTAAATATCACTTCAACAACCTTTTAAATGTAATAAATGCCCATAAAATATTACTTCAACCCTTTAAATGTACTGCAGGACAGATTAACAAAATATGTAGGAGCTTGATGTCAATGTTTAGACAACCAATTTTTAGAAATGGGTAAACCACTCTGGAGGAACCGCACCACAGTCGATACCTCAATGATTACCCAAGAGCACGGGCTTTATCAGCAAAAAGAGCACGGTTTATCACGCCAGGAGCACGGTTTATCAGCAAAAAGAGAGCACGGTTTATCACTCAAGCGACGCAATACATTAACAAGGCAATCATTAACAAGGCATATACATACGATTTCATACCAAACTTAGTTTCTGCCCCTTTACAAAGTGGCCCGGAGCCCCGCTGATGAAGTGAAAAGCACCGGAACGTCGAAACTTGATGACAGCATTCCCATCGTTATAACTTATAGCTTACTAAATAGCATTCTCGGTCTCCGCTCCAGTAAGCACAAACCAGCCCACGGGATTCGAAAACGCTTGATCAGCTACCGAAGAGGCGTGGAACGAGAGACATGCTTACTGTGAATATCGACTCAGAACACAACTGATACTCCTCTCGACTCAGAACACAACTGAACACAACTTATACTACTCTCGGGAGAAATGCAAATGCTATAACTTCGACAAACGCAGGAAATTTTCCACCGTGGATATATATCACAAAATACCATACCATTCAAACACATGTAGCAGTTCAAATGCACCAGGTCACGATACCAGAAACGCATCAACGCTTCAGGCTTTAGAGGAACGCATCAACGCTTCAGGCTTCAGAGGTGCGATGGGGAAATATTTGATACCATGTGCATATCTATAACAGAACCGAGGTGAAGATTTGTGAATGCCTGCCTCACAAATTGAATATACTTTCTGTCGTATCGTGCAAGCCACAATGAAAGACAAGCGTGAATTGCATACAACAGTCATCAATGACCGGATCACCCTTTTTCTTAGCGAAGTTTACATTAGACTGAAAAAAATACTCTTTCCAAACATTAGCAGACAGGAATGAGCAAAGGAGGCAGAGGAGCGACGTTCGAATTGCAATTACGAGTTTGCAGTCAATGGCACATCTTGGGGCAGGAGCCGAGGCTCACGTCCGTTTCAAGCAGTATGAATACAGAGCCAATTCCAGTTTAGTTCTAACTACAGACTCTAAACCCAGAAATACGCATGAGCGCACAGGAGAACCGGAGTCTCTTTGGCGTAAAATTGATCCTAGGAACAACGCACATTCAGTATCAATTCAAAATCAGAAACGCATCAATGCTTATGCGCATTCATTATCAATGACTCATGATCTGAGAGGGCGCAGTCTCTAGCAGTCAGAGAGCGCAGGGCATTCAATATCAATTCAAAATCAGAAACGCATCAACGCTTATAGTGCAGTCAGGGAATCGCTCAGGATGTCAGAGCAGAGCAGCGCTCAGGTATGAGCAGCTCTCAGAACAGCAGGAGTTACAACTATTTCTGGGACCTGTGCTCTGATACCATGTCAGGCCAGGGTAACTCCAGAATGAGCGGGAGAGAAACTGATATTATTATTCATTAGCTAACTCATATTTATATACATAAATACAACGGATCAGTTCATCTTCCTGATGACTGTCTAGTTCACCCATCCGTTTCGGATTAGGTGTCAACAAGAACCATTGTTGACTTCATTTGGAGCATCACATCATCACTCAACAAGTTCGATCTAATCTGAAAATATGTGTGGAGGAGGAGAGAGAATTATGTTCTTACTAGTGTTATTTTTCTGTTTTGGACTATGTTGACCAGTGTTGACTTTCTTTGACTTGGGTTATTCTTCTATTGTTTAACCGAACTATTTTGGAGGCCAACTACTTTGTGGCATCTTTGACTGTGGTTGATCACATTATCATCTTTGTTTCTGGTCCGTTGACTAGGGTTTGACAGCAAGTCAAACCTATGATTTTCTCTCCTTTCACTAAGACGTTTTGTTGTTGGTTTGACCGAATTTTGGTTGAGGAAAGAAGGTCGAATATTCTCTATGTTGATTGAATCTTTGGCACTATTTTCTGGGCATTGACCGCAAGGTTGACTGAGATTTGACCACAAGTTTGACTAAGGTATTTGACCGAGAGTTGTAGGAGGTTGACCGAACTTCCACAGGCCAAAATTTGGCCCTCTGTTGCAGGTTGTTATCTTTGACCAGAGTTGACTTTTCTCTCTCATTGGATTGGTTTTGACTTGGTTGACTTGGATATTCAAAGCTTTGACTTTGACTAGTTTATGGATGTACTATTGGACTACATATCTCATGTTGAATATTGATTCACTAAGAAGAATAAGAATCAATTTTGGGTTTTCCCCCTTGTGGGGTTTTGCCCTGGTCTTTGACCAAAAATATGTCTCAATTTCCTAGTTAAGTCTTCTTGGTCTTTTGGATGTTGATCACCTTCATCAAGGTTGCTTATCTCACGATCTCTTCCTTCTCCACACATTCCATTCCCAGGTGCTTTCAATCAGAGTTTCTTAATTGTAGTCATATTATGTTGATTTCATCTTAGTGTGTCTTATGCCTTCCTGCATCCTTTCAGAGGAGGAGATCATGTTTCTCTTGATCATGCTTCTTAAGCTAGAAGTAATGATCCATGTTACCTGCAACCATACGACATGACATTATAAATTTAAACACAAGCATACATACCTTATTTCATCTTTAGGTCATCTAGGCTTCCTTCAGCAGCTTCCTTGATTGAAGTGTCTTCAACCTCTTGATCTGCTTCTCCTCTTATGTCACCATAACATCATTCACGAATTCCACAAGTTGGAGTTTCAGATGAAACACTTGCTTCCTCTCTAGATTAGTGAACCCTCTGATGAGGATTCCATTAGAGAATCTTGAGGATCTTGTATGTCCCCATCTGGTAGATGTTTCCTTTCTGACTTGATGTATGATGAGCCTTGTCCTGGATGACTTCTTTCTTTCCTTCCATGTCCAATGAGGTTCCCAAGAGCTATATCCTTCATGTTTGACTGCCATGGATTTTGTCCTTCATGATTCCCATGGTGATGTCACGAGTTCTTGTTTCTAATGCTTTCATGATGCCATGATGCATCTTATTATCTTGGTCATATCTATAACACAAGATTTAGGAGCTTATGATAGGACCCTTTTGTGAGGGATACCATCTTACTCATAGTAGATATTTGTTACTCCTGCTTTCCTTGGCCCTTTTTCTTCAGCGTCCTCCATCTTTCCGGTGATATGAGCTTCTTTCCATAATCTTTATATAGCATTGAATCTTAGCTATACTATTTTGTCTTGCTTGAGGACCAAACTTGCCTTTCCTTTTTGCACATGTTTGAGTTCTTTTATGCTTCAATACTTTTTCCATCTACTTATCTTTCTCTATTTAGCATAGAGACCATAAGTTATCGAATGAGGTAACTTTATTATCCCATGGATATTTGTTACCTTGATTGTTAGTGCATTATGAATCAATGATGGTTATCTTCCTTCCTAGATCTTGTAGATGGGACCTTATGAAGATATCCTACATCCTTTGATACCCTTTACTTTCATGTAGATCAGATTTCATGTGACCTTCTTCATTGCACCTTCAGAGAATGAGTTTATCATATGCATTTCTTTGATGTCTCCAATATTGCTATATGAGGGGATCTTTCATAAGTATCCCTTTCCATGAATTCAGAGGAGACCTTTTGATATGTTCAATGACTTCAGCTACTTAGAGGACTATGTCTATCCTCCTTCTTTATGCAAGGAATCTTGATGACCCAACCGATTTATAGATCTCCTTGCAAACACGAAGTCATTTAACCAAATTTGATTATAGAATAAAAAGATACTTACTTGACATGTGAAGATGAAATATTCACCTTAATTGCTTTGATGATGGTTGAAGAAAATGTATTAGTACTTCTTCTTGGATGACCTTATTTTAGGGCAAGAAGATGATCCTTGCCTGATTTATAACCTTGAAGATAATAGCAATACCTTCTTGCCTTTAATATGTTTTGCCTTCTTTTGGTAGTCTCAATCAGGACTGTTGTTAGGGTTTCAACCTGTTCCAAGATGATGTGATCTTTGATTGTGAGGTCCTTTGCTTTGTAGACATCTTGATGAGGGTCTTGGTGGCCTTTTGATGATGACTATGGATATAAAAGCTTCTTGATGTTGTAGATTGTCTCCTTGATTATATAGACAAAAACCCTTGCTTTTGTAGACTGCTTGTTGTAGACTAATCCTTCAATCTTGACAAAGCCCTTCAACTTGCTTTGATGCCCTTCTCGAACGTGATCCTTGAGTGTCTCTTTTTGCTGCCCTTCCTTTGACTTCAACACCTTAGCTCTAATACCATGTTGAAGAATCTTGAGCAATTAGAGTTAATGAGATTCTTCTAGCATGATAACTACTTGCGAGGTATTTTAATTTTTCTTCTTAGCACAATCTTCACTTGTTCTTATTAGAGTGTCTTCTTATATTCATCAAATAGTTACCACAAACAAAGAGACAAGAACACAAGATGTTTGGCTTTCTGCCAAGGCCAAAACCTCTCCCTCTTGGAGAGGAAAACCCGCACAAAATTCTTCTTATAGAGATTCCAATTGACGAATACCAAGACCATGACCCTTGACCTATGATGCCATTCCAAGACCAAGACACCAATCCTCTTCTTCGTCACTGCTGAGATCATCATCACTATTGCTTCATCATTGTTCCATCTTCACTTAGATCATTGTTGCATTCTCACTAAGATCATCTCTATTGCACCACCATTACTATTACATCATTGTTGCACCTTGTTGCATCGAGATCTTCATTAGAACACCACCGAGACCATGGTTGCAACTGGGATCATGACTGTGTCTAGAAGGTATGTCGAGACTGTATGATCACAGAGATTCTCTTCATCATGAATACATCAAGACTGTGAGACAGTGATCATTGTGACTGTGTTTATAATATATATGTCGAGACAGAGTGTTACTGAGATCCTTCTTCTAACATGAGACTATGACTGTGTCTTCTCCTGCACTGTGATCTTCACCGAAAATGTGACCATGTTCTCCTTGCACCAAGATCTGCCACAACTATGCCACTGTAATTATCCACGAAGTTTCAGAGACATCTGAAATGTGTCCTCCTGTAATGCGGATTGCAGACTTGTACCCATCCGAAAATCACCCTGTGACAGACCTCCAAAAATCTCAGACAAATCCGAGTTCTTCACTTTTGTTTTGCGGATACCCTAGCTGGGTATTTATAGTAGTTATGTCTCCATAATAAGCCGACTTGAACCAGCAAAGAGATGTGTCATTTATGCAAGCTGACATGATTGTATTTTAATTCATTTGCAGGTCGACGTGATGAAGAGGATTGTGCTTGTCATTTGGAGGGCTTCTTCCAAGTATAACATGACTTTATAAATATTACAATGACTCTTATTCATTATGACAAATCCTAAAGACATCAAGAAGAAGTCTTTGACCTATGAATAACACTTCTTGCTCATGAAACCCATGATGCAAGGAATACAATAAATATATTTTGTTCTCTTTATTACATTATTTACATCAGTCATAATTACATGTCATTATGAAGACCGGACCTAGTTACACTTTCTTCAACACGGTTAGAGTTTTAAAGGAAGTGTTCTGGGTTGGAAATTCATCGGCCATCAATGTTGATAATGTCGAGGAGGCTACTGCGAGGGCTCTGGAAGAAGACGAGGATGTTGTTGTTGTTGCTGCTGCGAGGGTTCAAGAAGAAGAGATTGAAACGGAGGAACTAGACAAGTCTGTGGGCGAGCCTGCAGGTGATGATGCTGAGACTGGCAGTAGCTGATTGTGTTTGTTTTAATCTCCATTTATGCAATATCGTTGTATAGAATATGCAGGAGTTTTTTGGAGAATATATAGCTATAGTTTTCCCAATAGAATATATGTAAATAATAGGGGTAGCAAGAAGGTCCATACTCAATGTAAGGAGAGGGAAGATGCAGATAAAACAAGTCTGAATTTTGTAAGTGTCTTGGCCCATTTCCAATCATTATAATGAAATGTTATCCGTTCCTTTAAAAAAAAAGGAATTGACTTTTCTTTTGAAGTCAAAAACCCATGTAGGATTATAATAATTTTTTGAAACCCTCCATAAGATATGTTAACCATAACCTTTGACAAAAACCCTTCTTCCTTAATTTGAATGATATGTTGACCAATGACAGAGTGACACATCATCTCACCTTTGGGGTTTGTGCCCACAATTTGGGTCCTTTATCTTCAATCAAGCGTAACTTACAAACCATGAAGGCTCACGTGATGAGCCACATACCACCGGAAATAGCTCGATGAGGAGAATCTAATGATAATGATCTTGAGGTCAATTTCACTGCTCTTCATCTTCAAAAACCACAACGAATGTGGGGCTACTAGGGTTTCCAGGCATCCTTCAATTGGAGCTTCCAACTTATGTAATCCAGACAAATATTAAGAGCATTCATTAATGGATGTTGACATCAATAACAACACCATTCAATAGAATGTTGCCCCAGAGGTTGATGCAGTTAAAAAAAAAGAATGCAAGCATATCATGGCCACATACAAAAGGAAATAATACGACAAGATGCAAAAGATGGCTGGGGCAATATATTAACACGTGGGAAAAATCCAAACATGAGTTCTACCCCTTATCATTATGGCCATCACCTTGGTTCCTAGGACCCCCATGAGCACCCTTTGCATCATCAAGGAACCCGTGCATGTCCTGACCCCTGGTGGGCAATGAACTGCCCTGCCTTAAGGGGGAATTCACTGCTTATATCATACACAACATGCTCTCATCCCCTAGAGCCGCAAGCAGTATAATAAAAGAGAAATAAAAATAAATAAATAAAGGCAAAAGGCAAATGATGAAGGGTGGAAAAACAAAGGTCACGGTAACTCATGTACCACAATTGTTCCCTCCTACATCTATACACTCAAATATGTGGACATCCCTCATCATTACATCCCTTGAGCCCATGGAATTTGGCCTTGAGACCCCTATGACCCAATCCACCTCTTCATTATCCGCATGACACTTGCCACCTACCTAGGGAGGTAACACCATTACATGCTCAAAGCCCCGAAGTTGGAAAGGAAACCCATTAAGAAGTCTCATTTGTGCCCTTGACTAACAAGCTTGGTTCACTTAGATGCACTAATGAATTATTGTTCCTGAAGGTGAGGAGACGCATTGGATCTTATGCGTAATTGGCAAGTAGTTTCATCATGGGTTGGGCAACTTAACTGGAGCTCAAGCCCACCAGAGGATCATATTAACGCTTGTAAGGGATGCATTGAGAGCCATGGGACCCTGTCATGTGATAGAGCATTATCTCATCTTGTGGGTACCCTCAAAACCTTCAGCAGCTTGTTCATTGCCCCATATTAGATGCGAGATGATGCACTTGGACCAACAATACCCCCAATCGGCTTAGCAATATATACAGGGTTTGGCAGCTGATCCAAGGCCCAGAGGAGGTTCGTCTCACCCTTGAGACATGGGACAGAAAGCACCACCTTTAATGCCCTCATTTGGAACAGTCTACAGGTTTATCTTTCACCAGGAGACCCATGAGACTAGTACTTGTGCCCCAGAGCCACTTTGGAGCACCACATGACAATTGATCTGGAGATCAAGGGGCCACCCCCTTGTTTACCATTCATGGAGCCCTCTCTTACATCATGGCACCTTGAGAACTCAATGAGGCCCTCCTACAACACGCTTTCATCATTTCGGCTCACTTTGGATGGCTTCTTTATCACTTTATTAGCTACTTGGTGAGCTTGTCACCAAGGACTTGTTATTTGCACATTATTTTATTATTGTTGGGGCCATTAGGCTAAATTGAATTAGGAGAGACTCATAACAATAGAGATGAGTCTCATTTGTGAGAAATCATCATCATCACTTGGATTCTTCTCTTGTAAAAGAACTCACAATTTTTCTTTATAGACTATTAGAGATTCTTAGATCCATTTTTACATTTGGAGCTGAAATTTTTTATCTTCTTTGGAGCTATTTCATGATTTGTGGATGGATATATCATATTTCCATCTTGTAAGTGCTTGTTGTTGAATATTTTCTTGTAGTTATGTCTAATGTATGGAATTGTTGCAACTAGGTTAATGATATTGTGCTCTAATTGTTGAAAATTATTTTTGGAAAGGTTCTTGGTTGGCAATTGCATATGTTACTCGTTGTGTGGCAAATGATAAATGTTCCTAGTGGATGAAATTTTGTCTTTCTTCCATAAAACTCCATAAATCTTGAGTGGGTAAATGTTAAAGTTTGGTTGCTAGGGCATCAATCTTTAGCCTCCTTAAGGACGGTTTTGGCCAATTTTAAATCATCTAAGACTCCATAGCCCAAAGGACTAGGCACTAGTCCAAGAAGTTTGGTGATCAATTCTTCTCTTCTCTATATTTTCTCCTCCTAAAATTCGGTCCCCTAAAAGTAGGGCAAAAATCTAGGGTTTGCAATGAAATTTTAGGGAGGTGATTTTTTCGAGAATCCAAGAGTCCACACATCAAGCTTAGGGTCTAGTCTTAGGGTCTAGGCTCCAAGTTTGGTGAGCATCCATCTGAGTTTCATCCATAAAATCTCTTGCCCTAGGTGCCACTCCAAGAGGGAAAACCTAGGTCTTTCTCTCTCACCTTGGGGACTTTTTTGAGGGTTGTATGAGCTTATTAATCATTGGAATAAATCCTACGAAGCTCTTTCTCCTCCCTTGCCTTGATCTAGCGAGTACCTTGGAAGAATTTCTTCCCAGGCTTATTCATAAAACCCTAGGTCTAGCACAAGCCTTCCTCAGGTCTTTCAAAGAGAGTGAAGAGTCTTTTAGAAGCGTTAAATCATCACATAGAACTCCTTTGATAGGTCCTACTTCATCCCCTAAAGTCTCAAACCCTAGGTCTTGATCTTCTCTCCCCAAGGTCTTTCTTGGAGAGCGTGTTAGCTTCTTTGAAGCATTGAGCCTTTATTGTGTCTCTCCTTGAATAGGCATTGCAAAATCACTTAGTCCCTAGTTATTGACGTATCCATTCCAAGTTATTTCCTACCTACCAGGACTCATCCCATCGATGAAAGTCCGTAAAAAGCAGGGGACACTGACTGAGGTGACAGTGAGTCACTATCCCATTGTTGTCACTTACTCTAGTAGTTGTCCCTTAGGTTTCCCCTGTGTAGCCATACCCAAGAGAAGGATATTTCATACAAGCTAATAGCCACCAACTAAAAATGTTATGGTCATCAAAATAAAGTGGATTTCAGAATATCAACCATCAAAAAATGTACACTGGCTATTATTTTTATTATTTACCATGTGACTGGCTATATATTGCTAGCTTCATTGCATATTGTCCTGTCTTAGCTAACTTGGCAACTTGTGAACCTCCTGTAAAAGTATATAAATTACTTTTTGCATTGCAGGAATAAGAAAGTGGACGAGAAATAAGCATATCCCAAACAATCAGCCAGGTTTTGGCTGTCTTGATGACATGCATCTTCCCAGCTGAACAAACTTCAAAAAATTCTTTTGAACTAAACCTGCAATGGTTTTGCAGGAAAATAAATCATTGATAACAGAAGTGAACTAGAATTTTGAAGGAGCAAGAACAAATAAATTACAGCGAAGCCAACATACACTGGAAGCTCACGTGTCATCCCATCAAATAATAATTGATTCACCCCAACAATGAAATTCACCAGTCGAACAGCCCAGGAATCTTCCTTTGAACGAATATCAAGCTCAACACGTACTAGTACCTGCATTTCAGTGATCCATCTGTTAATACAATTCTCTCTCTTTTTATCCTCTTAGATAATTTTGTTGATGATGAAATTAACATGAAAAATTCAGACAATGAATACTGGGGATTTTATCAGACAATCAGAAACATAGGAGGAAGAAAACCATTGGGATTCATTAGAAGAACCTACCTTAAGTATGTTCTACAGCCAAAATTCCATCACTGGATACAAAAATGTTTAAGATAAGGAAACATGGACTGCCACATTAGTTGTGAAGGTAATCCCAACACCTGAAAAAAAACATGCAGCAACAACAGCCATTCTTTTCATGGGTGTGAACTTATGGCATTCATCGAGTGTACAAGCCATTTCATCTCTTAGAAACAAAAATTTGGAGGCTGCTTCTGGTAAATGTGCAACAAAAGGAACAACATAGTGGTCAAAGCAGCTCCTGGAACAAAACTGACAGAAGAATAACTAAATTCTATAACACACCATTAAATCTTGATGCCATTCAGACACTTGATAGTTTCCATGGCTTGGACCCAGATTACTGGCCAAAGAGCAGTTCACTGATGCTTCTACCAAAGAATGAAACAGTGGCAGGGAAAAGGCCAAATTTAAAAACTGTGAAGTTCGTAATAGAGATAATCCAAAGTCTCATACACTAGTTAAGATTTAAAAAATCATTAGACATGTGAGGTCAAAACAAAAAGAGGAGAGAGGAGCTTCTTAGGCAGCTATTGGAGCAGCATTAAGGAGTTGGTTTGTTGGAGCAACTTTGAGGAGGCAGTTTGTGCCTAGAGGTATTTTTTTCACTTCTAAAAAACTGTTTTTGCTTATTTATATTTTTTTGCAAATCTGGAAATTGAAAAGAGTGTTTTTTGTGAAAAAATAAACATTGAAGCAATGCTATTTTTTTGTTTTCATTTTCAGTTTTTTCCTTTCATTTCCAAGTCAAAAAATGGCACCTAAAGTGAAAGATGCTGCTTGGGCATATGCTGAAATGGTTGATAGTCAAATACATTGCAAATTTTGCCATAGAAAAATTAAGGATGGTCATGGGGGCATTAATAGGCTGAAACAACACTTTGCAAGGATTAGAGGCCAAATTACTCCATGTGAATCACCACAAATTGGGGAGATTAGGAAGGAGTTGATAAATAGCTTTGAGAAGTTTAAAGAAGAAAAGGCTAGGCAAAAAGAAATAAAGGCTGAAATTGGGAGGAAGAGGAGTATACAAAAAATGATGGCTACCAACCCCCATTTTGATTTTGAGGGTTCTTCTTCTATCCCTTGTACTAATGCATCCAACTCCTTCCGATATGTTCCTCCCTCTTTGGAGTCTATTCAAGAAAAGGGCAAGGGTAAAATGAAAAAGAAGGGTGATATGAATATCAAAAGTTATTTCACTGTCACACCCTCCTCTCCATCAGATGCACATGGTCTTGAAGCTAGTAGAACTTTGCAGCCCACTTTAGATGACCATTGGAAGAAAGAAATGAGGGAGACTGCTTGCGATTACATATGTAGATGGTGGGATGATGTTGATATCCCCTTCAATGCTTCCCGTTCACCATATTATGAGCCTATGTTTGATGCCATATTTGCTACTAGAAAAGGCTTCAAAGGCCCTACTATGCATGAGATAAGGGGGTATCGTTTGCAGAAAGAAATTTCCTCCATTGATAAGTATTTGAAAGATTTCAAAGACTCATGGGCAAGAACAGGATGTACCATCATGTCAGATGGCTGGACTGATCAAAGGAAACGTACCATCATAAACTTTCTTATCTTCTGCCCACAGGGAACCATGTTTCTAAAATCAGTTGATGCATCTAAAAGGGTTAAAGATGGAAAATTGTTGTTTCAGCTATTGGATCAGGTTGTTGAGGAGGTGGGGGTGGCTAATGTTGTTCAAGTCATCACAGAGAATGCCTCTAACTATGTTCTTGCTAGTAAATTGTTAGAGGAAAAACACAAAACCATATTTTGGACCCCATGTGTTGCACATTGCATAGACCTCATGCTTGAGGATATTGGCAAATTAAATTGGGTCAAAAACACTATAGATCATGCCAAAAGCATAACAAAATTTATCTACAATCATTCATGGATTTTGAGCCTTATGAGGAGACACACAGGGGGCAGATATATTATTAGGTCTGCCATCACTAGGTTTGCTACTCATTTTTTGACATTGCAATCTATGCTTTCACAACATAAAAACTTGCAAAAGATATTTTCCAGTGATGAATGGAATCAAAGCCAGTGGTCTCTCAAACAGGAAGGCAAAGAATTGAAAAAGAAAGTTAATGAAGAAATATTTTGGAGAAAGGCAGCAGAGATTGTGAAGGTTGCTGAGCCACTGGTTAAGGTGTTGCAGTTGGTGGATGGGGAAATATTGGCTATGGGCTTCATTTATGAGGCTATGGATCAAGCAAAGGAGCAAATAAAGAGGGCATACAAGGATAAAGTGGCTAAGTATGGGCCCATTTGGGCAATCATTGATGAAATATGGAACAATCAACTCCATCGCCCTATACATGCAGCTGGGTATTTTTTGAACCCACGGTATCATTATAAAGCTCAGGCGGTAGGAGCTTTGAGTGGGGAGGTTAGAGATGGATTGATTGACTGCATTGATCACATGATCCCATTGGAGTGTGATCAATACACTGATAGATCACAACCTTCAGCAGAGCCACAGGTGCCTTTGGGAAGAACCTAGCAAAGATTGCAACAGAAGCAGATGAGCCAGGTAAACAAAAATTTCAATTTTCAAATTCTTAATATCTATTTTGTTAAATTGTTTATAATTTGAAAGTTGGATATAATTTGTTGAGCTAACTCATTACACTACTATGTTTTTTGTAGCACAATGGTGGGAGGCTTTTGGTAGCCATTGTCCTCAATAGCAGAAGATTGCAATTCGTATTTTAAGTCAAACTTACAATGCTACTGGGTGTGAGCGCAATTGATCTGTCTTTGAGAGGATTCACACGAAGAAGAGAAATCATTTGGATCAAAAACGGTTAAATGATCTAGTCTATGTCCAATACAACCTCCGGCTCAAACACAACCAATTGTTGAACAAAAGACCTGATTCAGATCCCATTGTGTTGGAAGACATTGATCCAACATCAGATTAGGTAGTGGAGAGTCACCCAGCAGAGTTTGATTCTGATGAGGATCTTGATTTGGATTTACAAGTGGAGGCATCACTCAAACATAATGTTCAGTTGAATGCAGATCCATTTTTCCCAGCCTCAGGACCGGCCCCAAGTTCTCCAGTGGCAGGCGCTTCCTCTGCTCAGCCACGACAGAAGCGCATATCTCGTCTATCTCAGCTTGCAGCTGTTGCACAGCCTGCTAGTGCTACCACTTCCACAGTTGCAGTTGGAGATGATGATGAGGAGGAGCTATGGGTTTCCCTGTCTAACTTTGATTCAGAGGTTGAGCCAGATAATGTTGGCTACTCTAGCAGTAGCCAGTAGTACTAGTCAATGGTGACTAGTGGTATTTCACAATTTAATTTTGTTGTAGAGGCCATTTCTAGCCTCCTTGGTTATGTGTTTTTGTTTTGATCTGTATATCATCATCATGTATTGGACAGTCCACTGGGTGCCATTTTTTATATAATGGATATATTCATGAGCCTACTTTGATCATATGTTGTCTTCTATCTATATTCTAAAGCTTTGTGTTTGGAAACATGAATGAAAATCTTTAAAATTATGTTTGGAACCGAGTCATTGAAATCAAACCAGCCGAATCGATACCGAGTCGGAGTTGGAGTCAAAGTCGACCCTCGGCTGAGTCGATACTGAGTCGGAGTTGGAGTCAAAGTTGACCCTCGGCCGAATCGGAGTCGGAGTCGGAGTTTTAAAACACTGCTCAAGATTCAAGAGATCTCTGTTGTAGTGTGAAACCTCCTTAACAAAACCTATCAAGATCAAGTAAGATCAACTTCATTAGGGGCATGAAACCATTAAAGCATCATAGTGAACCATATCTAATGTTAGGGGCATAGAAATACATCACATAAAACTCACCTCCAAATGTTTAACTAGATCAAGATTTGAAACAGGTTACCTCACTTATGTTAGGGATGATTAGGTCAACAACCGTATTAGGTGCTTCCAACCCCAGCAAGAGTGACATGTCTTAGGTCAACCCATCAATCCATAGGTGTGTGTGATAATGGTGGTCATGGAGTGGGAGAGACTTCAAGGCAAGTGCCACACCCATGCGAACAGGTAATGGGGTCCAACATCTTGAATGTAATGAAGTAAGGAGGGAGCAATCATGGTGGCATGAGTTACCCTTTTGTTTGGAATGCTTTTCCACCCATCTACTACAGCTTTTAATTCGATGATTTGTCTTTATTTGGTACATATCTTAGGAGCCCAACCTTGCTCTATGCTTTTCAAATGCCCCTTTAAGATGTAGTAGTTTCTCGTTCATTGAGGTTGGGACATTCAAGGGTTCCTTTCTTGTTACCCTTTTGTTTGGAATGCTTTTCCACCCATCTACTGCAGCTTTTAATTCGATGATTTGTCTTTATTTGGTACATATCTTAGGAGCCCAACCTTGCTCTATGATTTTCAAATGCCCCTTTAAGATGTAGTAGTTTTTCGTTCATTGAGGTTGGGACATTCAAGGGTTCCTTTCTTTAGATGAAGCATTGAATGCCTAAGGAACTACGTGATGACTAATGAGGGGGGTGGAGCTCATGCTAGGTTTTTGCCCATGCGTTAAATATTTTCCCTGCCATATTTTACATTTTACATTTTCTTTCATTGTCGATTTATATGTTTTTAACTTTCTTTCAGTTGCATCAACCTCTAGGGCCATGTTTCCAAGCCCTAACTCAAGGATGTGGATATGGGGTGCCAATCCCAATGACCAATGACTACAAACGAAAGAATGGAGATGGATAATCGAGAGAAATGGAAAGTGGTAAGTATGGACTACCTTGGACACACTATATCAATCAAAGCCTCCCTGTAGTGCCCTTCTTAAACCCTAGGGCCTCAAAGGAGGTCCCGTCTGAATAGAATCAAAGACTAACCTCCCGAGCAAAGTGTGAGAACAAGAATACAAACGTGGTTGGTCAATCATCCATTTTTCCCTATGATTCATATCAATATGCCCATAACATTAAATGAAAACACATGATTGCCAAAATGGTTAGAGTACCTATAGAGATATGACCCACCTTCCTTCAAGAAGGGTGTCAAATGGAAGACAAATCTGACCGGAGCAATGGGTGGAGAACTCTAGCATAATGTTATGTGTTGATCATCATAGGGTTGTTGGCTAGCTACCGGTCAAATGAGGAGAATTTTATTCTCCTATGTGTTACCCCCTTTTGGTGGGTAACATTGCCTACTACTAGTGGATCCACATCCAAATCAATCCACCCCAATTCATCTGCATCAAATTTTGCCAAGTGAGTCTTCTCTAGCCATTCTAAGGTTGGATCAATATCATCCAGCATAATGGGATCTACATCAAGTCTTTGTTTAATAATTGGTGAGGTTGTCTACACAATGACGAGATCATTTACACATTTTTGTGCCCAACGGTTTATGTTCTTCATGTGAATCCGCTTAAAGACAAACCAATTGCACGCACACCCAAAAGCACTACAAGTCTAATTCATGGCTCAAATTGCAAACTTTTGCAACTGACAACATTGACTACCAAATGACTCCCACCAATTTGCTACAAAGACAAAATTAGCTCAACAAATTACATTTTGAATTTGTCCAAAAGCTTAAGTATAAAAAAATTTAAACTAAACTTAATAAAATTTTGCAATTCCTTACCTCGTTGGTCCACATCTCTCGCAATCTATGCTAGGTTTTTTCCAGAGGTACATGTGGCTCTACAGAATGCATTGATCTATCGATGTATCTCTAGTTGTTCACTCTCATGAGGGACCATGTGCTCTAGGCACTCATATAATCCATTTTTAACCCCCCTCCACCCCCCCCCAGATTGATCTTGTACTAACTAAGCTCTGTAATGATAACTTGGGATCAGGAAATAAACATGTATAGGGTGATGGAGTTGATTGTTCCATCTATTAGTAATGATCTCCCACAAAGGCCCATACATGGCTACTCTATTCTTGTATGTTGCATTTATCTGCTCCTTTGCCTGATCCATAGCCTCATAACTGTAACCCATGGCAAACTTTTCCCATCCACCAACCGCACCTTAACAAGGGGCTTGGTAATTTTCATAGCCTCCGTTGCTTTTTTTCCCAAATTGTATTCTTAAAAACTTCATTTCTTGTGTCTTTTCCATCTTGTTTATGGCCCATTGATATTTATTCCATTCATCATCTTTTGTAAGTTCCACGCATGGAAAAGTAGAGATTGCAACATAATGAAGTGAGTAGCAAATCTCATGACAACAGGTAAAACAAGTCCCCTATTCCCAATGTTTTTCCTCATTAGCTTCAATACCCATGAGTGGTTGTAGATGTATTTTGTAATGCTCTTTTCATGCTCTACAGTTTTCTTGATCCAATCCCATTTGCCTATATTTTCAAGCATGAAGTCTATGCAATGTATAGCATATGGGATCTAGAAATGGTTTTATATTTGCTCTCTAAAATCTTAGTAGCAGGAACATGGTTAAATGCATTATTTGTGATTATCCGAATAACATTTCCCACCCCCACCTCCATAACAATCACATCCAAAATCTTAAATAACATGTTTGAATTTTTCACCTTATCAAATGCATCAACCGATTTCAAAAACTTGATTCCCAATAGGAAAGATGTTAGTTTTTTGTAGCATCGGATGGTGTTCTACTCTCGAGACTTTGTAGAGAAGCTAAAACACGGGAGTTCTCCAAAACACAAAAATCGTTTCTAGATAATTATCACCTTTCTCAATTAATTACTATTAATTAACCATTTTTCCTAAGTTAGACTTGGGAAATTTTTAATTATGGTCAATTCATTTAATTGAGCTATCTCTAGGTGGAATTTCTAGAATTGGATAACTTCTATGTTTTAGCCTCTCTACAAACTCTCAAGACTAGAACATCATTTGATGCTACAAAAAACTAACAGTCCCTCTTAGCGAAGGTGTTCTTTCCAACTAGTGTTGTGCAACTATCACAACACCTTCCAACCACGTTGTTGATGTCTGACAACTGTAGCTGCCTACCATTGTCCACCAACTACTGCGCTAACTTTGATTCATCTGCCAAAGCAGTCCGTGCAAGTTATCCAGAATGCAGATTTGGGCAGCAGATCGACTTCCAGTTGTCAGGGACAGGTGTCGGAGGAAGTATGAGTTATCCAGTGCGAGTTGCAAAGCGAAGATGGGTCCCAACCAGGGACTAGGCTTGAAAGGAGATAGTGGGGCACCAGATCCGGGAGGAGGAGAAGTATGAAAATTCCAGTATGCTAGATGGGTAGGATCCAGTGCAGAAGCAGCAAGGAGATCAGTTAGATCAGTTCCAATTACATCAGGATCATCACCTTTGCTATAGGGGCCCACAATATCATAGTAGCAAGATCAGTGTAAGTTGATGCAGTCGGATTCTAGAGTGACAGTTGCAGACGAGTTGCAGTCAGAAACTGAGGAGCACAGAGCAGTGTTGATAACAAAGCAGGAGGCTCAAAAGCAGAGTCAACAGCAACGCAAATTTCTCAATGGACCGTGCAGAGGCTGTTAATCTAGTTGTCATTGATGTCAATATTTTGAAGAAGACAAGGACATGAATTATGAAGATAATTAACAAAGGAATCATCCATGAAGAAGAAGCCCATCTATGAGAGAATGTTGTTGCCCTATATTTCTGCACTCATAAAGACCAGTCACATTAAAAAAAATATTTTTCACCTCCTTAAAAGAAGAATCTCACCGTGAGACCTTCACCAGCTTGAAGAACATATTTTTACCTTTCTATTGAGCTATTACATGGCCTAAATCTCCTAACAGTTTAGGAGAAATTGAATTTACAAGTTAAAAATTAAACTCTGCTCATTAAGCTGACCTCACTAACTTATACATGTCGGTTTGTCTCAAGAGACACGTCTGTTCAGAACCTTGGGCAGAATAGCCTATTAATATAGGTTCGAACCTCCTCCAGATAGACAGAATTTAAGCGAAGATATATAGAGACAGAACGAAGCAATACAGTGTAATGGTTCACAACTCGTGACCCTGAACACAAAGACGAGGTGGTGACAGTTCAGGCTTTTGGAGCAAGGACGTTTGTTTTCTTGTTTTGGACAATCTTGGATCACAAGAACCATAATATCACAGCAATGCTCTCTACTCGTAATGCAATAATGATCCTAAACATGCAATAATCATTTCGGTGGAACGCGGACTTTCAATCTTTGTGAAACGTAGTCATACTTTCTGAAGGGTTTCATACAACATTTTCGGTGTAACACAAAACTTCGATTTTTGTGAAACGTAGTCATATTCTCTGTGGGTTTCATACAACATTTTCTGTGGAACACAGACTTTCGATCTTTGTGGAATGCAGTCATAATTTTTGGGTTACGTACAATGATTTATATGGAACATACAACACAACCATATCCTTTTGTAGACTACATACAACGATTTCTGTGGAGCAGATACATACAGCACAGCCATATTTCTTTGTGGGTTACGTACAACAATTTTTTTGTGGATACCAACTCAGTCATATTATCACTGTTCAAATATTTGGAGATACGTGGAGTTGAGTTCGAAACAAAGGCAATTGAAGACACCTGTTGAAGCAGCATTGAAACATTGCAAGATGATAAGGAATGTCCACTGAAGATGGTGTAAAACATTCAAACCTAATGACTTGGTGCAGTGTGGTGCTAACTCTTCTTGGGAAGTGTGAAGATAGATCAATGGTATAGTTTAGTGTTTGGAGCAATGCAGAATTGAAGATGGTGCAGAATAGTGCAGATTGGTGAAATGAAGTATTTGATCAAATAAGTCCAGTGAAGCAGCAGAGAAGGATTGGTGTCCTTGGGGTAGGTGCCCCTAAACTCAAGGTTGGAGCCTTGGTGAAGATAGGGTCGAAGCCCTAGAGGTCGAAGCCTCATTAAGTCCAAGTTGGTGCTTGGCAATCATTGTACACCTTCATTTGTAAAAAGATCATTTGTCCTTCTTATTTCAATAATAAAATTATTCATTTCTCTGATTTTAAATTGTGTAGAATCTAACTGGTTAACAATTGAAAAGAAATACTGATTCACCCCCCTCTCAGTATTTCCAACAATTGGTATCAGAGCCAGCTTCTTCATAGTCAACCTAATAGGTGGAAGAAGGATTCTTAGTCACAATGAAAAATCAAGAAGTGTCAGGAAGGCTTCCTTTGTTCGATAGCACAAATTTTGGTTTTTGGAAAAAAAGAATGTCCTGCTACTTAATGTCCCTTGCACCTGAAGTTTGGCATTCAGTTTTGAATGGATACACTGCTCCTTCCACTCTTCCAACTGACCAAGATGAAAGGAAATCTTATGTTGCAAATGCCAAAGCCTTAAATTCCATCACCAGTGGAATCATTGATTCTTAATTCACAAAAGTCATGAATTGTGGCTCGGCCAAAGAAGAATGGGATAAATTGGTTAGCTTATACGATGGGGACTCCAAAGTTAAGAAGGCAAAGCTTCAAACTCATAGAAGGCAATTCGAAAGTCTGAAAATGGATGATGAAGAAGATATTGCATCATACTTCCTCCGAGTAGCTGAAGTAGTCAACTCTCTTAAAGGATTGGAAGAAAAGATTGAAGAAAGCACTGTTGTTCAAAAGGTCTTAAGATCTCTCCTAGACAGATTTGACTCCAAAGTAAGTGTTATAGAAGAAATGAAGGACCTAGATACTCTCAAGATGGATGAACTTCATGGAATCCTCATTGCTTATGAGATGAGAAAAGGAATCCCAAGTTCCAAAGATGCAGCATTCAAGGCCTCAAAATCAAAAAAGGGGAAAGGATGGAATACCAACAGTGATGACTCCGATGTTGAATCCGAATTGGCGCAATTTGTACGAAGACTAAAGAAAGGATCCAAGCTAAAAGGTAAGTACCCTCTTATTTGTTTCAAATGTGGAAGAATAGGTCATTATGTTGCAAAATGTCCTCATAAGTATGATAGTGATGATGAGGAGGATTCTAAAAGGATGGTATACAAAAAGAAAGGGTTTAATAAGAAGAATTTCTTCTTTAAGCAAGATGAGTCTGATGAAGATGAATTTGTAGTCATCAAAAAGAAATCAATTAATCATTTCCCTCATCACAAAGGAGGAAATGATGAATCAGATGAAGAAAATGACTATGCTGGAAGCCAAGAAGTATTATTCATGGCATTCACAAATGATGATGATTCAAGACTAGAAGAAAATGTAGATGAATTGTTAATAAGTGCCATTGAAGAAAATGAGAAATTACGAAATAAAATCATTTCTCTCAAGGTAGAAAAGGAGGAAGAAAAAAGAAGGGAAGACCTCTTGAAAAATAAGCTAAAAGAAAAGGAAAAAATCTGTGAAAATCGTGAAGCTAAAATAGTATCTCTAAGGAAGGAATTGGAGCAAGTCAAAAAGAGTTGGGAAAGCTCTCAAACACTTGACAATATCCTTAATGCTCAAAAACCTCAAAATGACAAATTTGGGATTGGTTTTAAAGGAGAATCATCAAGTACTAAGGATAATGCAAGAAGTTATGCCGACATACTTTCCAGCAATCCAAAAGAAGAAAAATCATCTCATCAAAGGCCCATCTCAAATCCAAAGAATGAAGAAAGAGTAACTCCAAGGAAGAATGTTGATTCAAATCATGGCTATTACAACAGGTACCAAACTATCTTTTTTGGGCATTGTTATTATTGTAAAAATTTTGGTCATCAAGCTAAACATTGCATGGCTCGTAAGAATGAAGCACCAAGATTGAAGGATCAAACAAACAAACCATGTGGTCTCAAAGGGAAAGGACAAATCAAGACCTACAACTCTTTTGATCCTTTGGCCAAATTTGATCCAATTTGCTCATTATGTAATGATAATGGACATAGTGAACAAAATTGCCCCCTCAAAAGAAGAGAAGCAAAAGATGAAAATCCCAATATGGATAAATGTGGCCTAGCTCTATGTGCTCACAGTGATGAAAATCATTGGTTTGTGGATAGTGGGTGCTCCAAACATATGACAGGTGACAAAAGGAAGTTTGTCTCATTGAACAAAAAGGAAGGAAATGTATCCTTTGGAAGTGGATCTGCCAAAATTGTTGGAAAAGGAACCATTACCCTTATTAATGGAAAAGGAAAGGCTCAAAATGCTTTGCTGGTAGACAAGCTCAAACACAATCTCTTGAGTGTTAGCCAAATCTGTGATCAAGGACATAATGTTGTCTTTAGCACTAAAGATTGTGAAATAAGGAACTCTTCCTCAAGAGAACTTGTGACAAAAGGAGTTAGAACATTAGATAACATCTACATTCCGAAGAAAATTCAAGAAGATAAATGTTATCTAAGTCAAACAGATGAAAGTTGGTTGTGGCACAAGTGACTGGGGCATACAAGTTTTGATAACTTGATCAATATTAGCAAAATTAATGCAGTAAGGGACATTCCAAAGATGTTCAAACCAAATCAAGTTGTATGTGGCCCATGTCAACATGGAAAGCAAACTAGAACCAGCGACAAGACTAAGGAGTTCTCAACATCAAAACCTCTGGAGATCATTCATGCAAATTTATGTGGGCCAACTAGAATTCTAGCAATCCAAGGAGAAAGGTACTTTGCTTTATTTGTTGATGACTATACTAGAATGATGTGGGTATATTTCATAAAATATAAATCCGAAGCATTTGAATGTTTTAAGAATCTTAAAGCTCTTGTAGAAAATGAAAAGGATTCTAAGATTAAATGTCTTAGAACGAATAGAGGGGGAGAATTCACATCAAAAGAATTTGATGAATTTTGTAAAGTACATGGAATCAAAAGAGAACTCTCCGCTACTAGAACACCCAAGCAAAATGGGGTAGTTGAAAGAAGAAACCGAACTGTTCAAGAAATGGCAAGAACAATGTTACTAGCAACTGACTTGCAGCGAAAATTTTGGAGGGAAGCAGTTGGGACAGTAGTTTATACCTTGAATCAAACTCAACTAAGACCAAATAATGAGAAGACTCCTTATGAATTATGGAAAGGAAGACATGTTTCAGTAAAATACTTCAAGATTTTTGGAAGCAAATGCTTCATAAATATCAATGATGACTCACCAGGAAAATTTGATTCTCGGGTTGATGAAGGAATATTTCTTGGATATTCTACTAGAAGCAAAGCTTACAAATGTTACAATAATCGACTACGGAAAATAGTGGAAATCATTGATGTGAAGATTGATGAAGCCCTTCCAGAAAAGGAAATTGAAGATCATGAAGTTGACCCCCTCATTGAAGAAAGCGAAGAAGAACCTAAAAAAGAGGAAAAAGATCAAGAAAAACAAAAGGAAAAAGAACCATCTCAAACTCCTTCAAAAGTGAAATTCCTCCAAAAACATCAACCGGAAGAGCAGATTATTGGCAATGTAGATGAGGGGATACAAACCCAAAGAAGGATGACAAGTACACCAAGGAAAAATGATGTTGCTCTCCTATCTATGATAGAACCAGAAACTTTTACTCAAGCAAGTAAGGATCCTCATTGGGTGGAAGCCATGGAAGAAGAAATGTCTCAAATCGAGAAGAATGAGACATGGGAGCTGGTACCTCGTCCAAAGGATAAAAATATAATTGGAACCAAGTGGGTGTTCAAAAACAAAATGAATGAAGATGGACAAATCATCAGAAATAAGGCAAGGCTTGTCTGTAAAGGTTATTCACAAATTGAAGGAATCGACTTTAAAGAAACCTTTACACCGGTAGCTCATATGGAAGCTATATGGATGTTCTTGGCATTTGCTTGCTCAAAAGGATTCAAAGTCTATCAAATGGACGTAAAATCAGCATTTCTTAATGGGGAGCTCAAGGAAGAAGTCTACATGGAGCAACCAGAAGGGTTTGATCTAGCAGAAGGAAAAGACTTTGTATGTAAGTTGAAAAAGGCATTATACGAGTTGAAACAAGCCCCTAGAGCGTGGTACGCAAGATTGGATCATTATCTACAACAACAAAGCTTCAAAAACGGGGTGGCAAGAAGTAATCTCTACATGAAGATGGATGAGGATAAGTTACTAGTCACTCTTGTCTATGTTGATGATCTGATTTTTGCTAGCAATAATGATGACATGAGCAAGGAGTTTGCTAAAAATATGTCAAAAGAGTTCGAAATTTCGATGATTGGCAAGTTATCTTACTTCCTTGGACTACAAGTATCTCAAACCACAGCAAGGATGTTCATATCTCAAGCAAAATATCTTAAAGACATGCTTAAAAGATATGGGATGGAAGACTGTGCACCCATGAGCACACCTATGACCACAGATTGCAAATTAAGCAAAGACGATGACTCTCCTCTGGTGGATGCAACTCATTACAGGTCAATAATTGGTGCCCTTCTATACTTAACCGCTACTAGGCCAGATATTATGCATGCAGTAGGAATGGTGGCAAGATTTCAGTCAGCTCCTAAACAATCCCATCTTGCAGCTGTGAAGAGAATTCTAAGATACTTACAAGGAACCCCTGATTTTGGTCTTTGGTACCCTAAGAGCTCAACTCTTACTATGACTGCATACACCGATGCTGATTGGGCCGGAAGTATCGATGATTGAAAAAGTACTAGTGGAAATGCATTCTTCATGGGAGATTGTCTAGTATCTTGGCTCAGCAAAAAACAATCATCCATATCACTCTCTACAGCTGAAGCCGAGTATATAGCTGCTGCAAATTGTTGTACTCAAATATTATGGATGAAGGAAGCTCTGAAGGATGTCAACATAGATACCGACCAACCAATCACCATCTATTGTGATAACACAAGTGCTATCAGTCTCAGTAAAAATCCAGTGATGCACTCAAAGACCAAACATATACCAATCAAATATCATTTTCTCTGTGAACAAGTGGCTGAACAAAACATCAAGTTGGAGTATATCAATATTAAGGAGAAAATTGCAAATATTTTCACCAAACCTCTTCCTCGAGAAGCATTTGAACATCTTCGCCAAAATATGGGGGTTATTGCTCTAGCATCACACTAAGTTGATTCTTAAGATGCCGCATGACAGGGGGAGCAGTTCGATAGGGGGAGTCCTTGTGCACTCCTTTGCCATTGATGTCAAAGGGGGAGAGAAGAAAAATATTGCCATCCAATGACAAAGGGGGAGATTGTTAATCTAGTTGTCATTGATGTCAATATTTTGAAGAAGACAAGGACATGAATTGTGAAGATAATTAACAAAGGAATCATCCATGAAGAAGAAGCCCATCTATGAGAGAATGTTGTTGTGCTATATTTCTGCACTCATAAAGAACAGTCACATTAAAAAAATATTTTTCACCTCCTTACAAGAAGAATCTCACCATGAGACATTCACCAGCTTGAAGAACATATTTTTACCTTTCTATTGAGCTATTACATGACCTAAATCTCCTAACAATTTAGGAGAAATTGAATTTACAAGTTAAAAATTAAACTCTGCTCATTAAGATGACCTCACTAACTTATACAAGTCGGCTTGTCTCAAGAGACACGTCTGTTCAGAACCTTGGGCAAAATCGCCTATTAATATAGGCTCGGACCTCCTCCAAATAGACAGAATTTAAGCGAAGATATATAGAGACAGAAAGAAGCAATACAGTGTAATGGTTCACAACTTGTGAACCTGAACACAAAGACGAGGTGGTGGCGGTTCAGGCTTTTGGAGCAAGGACGTCTGTTTTTTTGTTTTGGACAATCTTGGATCACAAGAACCATAATATCACAGCAATGCTCTCTACTCGTAATGCAGTAATGATCCTAAACTTGCAATAATTATTTCGGTGGAACGCAGACTTTCAATCTTTGTGAAACGCAGTCATACTTTCTGAAGGGTTTCATACAACGTTTTCGGTGTAACACAAAACTTCGATTTTTGTGAAACGCAGTCATATTATCTGTGGGTTTCATACAACATTTTCCATGGAACACAGACTTTCGATCTTTGTGGAATGCAATCACAATTTTTGGGTTACATACAACGATTTATGTGGAACATACAACACAGCCATATCCTTTTGTAGACTACATACAACGATTTCTGTGGAGCAGATACATACAGCACAGCCATATTTCTCTGTGGGTTATGTACAACGATTTTTTTGTGGATCACAGACATACAAACTCAGTCATATTATCATTGTTCAAAGATTTGGAGATACGCGGAGTTGAGTTCGAAACACAGGCAATTGAAGACACCTGTTGAAGCAGCCTTCAAACATTACAAGCTGATAAGGAATGTCCACTGAAGATGGTGTAAAACATTCAGACCTAATGACTTGGTGCAGTGTGGTCCTAACTCTTCTTGGGAAGTGTGAAGACAGATCAGTGGTATAGTTTAGTGTTTGGAGCAGTGCGGAATTGAAGATGGTGCAGAATAGTGCAGATTGGTGAAATGAAGTATTTGATCAAATAAGTCCAGTGAAGCAGCAGAGAAGGATTGGTGTCCTTGGGGTAGGTGCCCCTAAACTCAAGGTTGGAGCCTTGGTGAAGATAGGGTCGAAGCCCTAGAGGTCGGAGCCTCATTAAGTCCAAGTTGGTGCTTGGCGATCATCGTACACCTTCATTTGTAAAAAGATCATTTGTCATTCTTATTTCAATAATAAAAAATTTCATTTCTCTTATTTTAAATTGTGAAGAATCTAACTAGTTAACAATTGAAAGCAAATATTGATTCACCCCCCTCAGTGTTTCCAACAGAGGCTAGTCGCAGTCAGAGACTCAGGAGACAATTGCAGAGCAGAGACACAGTTGATTCAGTGTTTTGGATGCTTCTCAGTTGCAATAGTTGCAATAGCAGCAGCAATGGTAGAGAGGGAGTATTAGTTGGGTTGCAGTGCAGATGCAAAGTTGGCAACAGTACAGGATGTATAGTGCAGTGTCAGTCGTATCACAAATGCAACACGGTTCAGCTATAGTCAGTGGCAGATGAATCAGAGTTTACGCAGTAGTTGGTGGGCAGTGGCAGGCAGCCACTATTGTCAAACATCAACAGCGTGGTTGAAGGATGTTATAAAGACAAGGTGTTATGACAGTTGCACAACACTAGTTGGAGAGAACACCTTCCTCGCTAAGAGGGAGTGTTAGTTTGTTGCAGCATCGGATGGTGTTCTAGTCTCAAAACTTTGTAGAGAGGCTAAAACACAGGAGTTCTTGAAAACCCAAAAATCATTTCTGGAAATTCCACCTAGAGATAGCTCAATTAAATCAATTGACCTTCATTAAAAAATTCTAAGTCTAACTTTAAAAAAATGGTTATTTAATAGTAATTAATTGAGAAAGGTGAGAATTTTCTAGAAACTCACATGGATTGACTTGGAAATAATCTCAACCATCGATTAAGTTTTAACCGTGGTCGTTGGAGTCCCAACTGGAGATTATAAGAAGAGGTTGATGGGTAGATGGAGAACACACAAGTGCAGATATTCAGTTGCCTAGGCAATTTGATTTTCTGGTGCAGGTGAATTCAGCAGGGAAAATCGTGCCAGTAGGTGAGTAGCAAGTGACATAGGGGCAGCATAGCAGTATTCCGAAGGAGTTTCCAGTTCCAAAGAATCAGAAAGAGGAGGTTGAAATTATTCTCCAAGAGGTTGCGCAAGGGCAGCGCAAAGCCTCAATTGAGTAGTTTGATTTTGCTAAGGAGAAGCTCGTTTTTAGCTGCAGAGGCCGAGAAGATTTTCCAGAGTGTCAAATTCCCAATCAGCTGCAGGCAGGACGGCTTGATTAGCAGTTGTTCCAGGCTGAGCATGAGAAGGTCTGCGCTAAGGTGATAAAGGGCTTGCACAGTGCAGGGTGGATGGCTTGCTTTTCAGAGGCAGTCAGGTGTCGGGATTGTTCAGAGGAATTCCTCAGTATATTTTTGCCAATATTTCTCTTGGGTATAATCGCTAGTTTGGAGACATTTTATTGTACTCAAAATTTTTGTTGCTGCATAATAATAAAAACCCTCACTACTACACTGATTTTTGCACATTGGGTTTTTCCGAAGACAATTGTCCAAAAATAACGGTGTCATAATTTTTGAGTGTGTGCTAGCATTTCTCAGCTTCCAGCGTTTTTATTTCCACAACATTTATTTTTATTTGTGAAGAAATTGCAGTGTGATTAATTAGAAAATTAATAAACTAAAATAGTCATTTAGGAGAATTAATTCCAGTTGCAGTATTTCAAGGAATTTCACAAAAGGTACAAGCAAATTGATTATAATATGGTTCCTGGTACCCATCCATATACATGGGAACCCTAGACGAGAAAATTTTCTATTAGGATGCAGAATTCCAGCTAACCACCTGTTAGATTTTGGTAGCATTGGACAAGTGTTCTAATCTCGATTTGTGTCTAAGAGACTAAGGAACATGAGATCTCCAAAACCCAGAAAATGTTTCACGATATAAGCTTGTAAAACGCCTTAATTAAATTAATTGATCAATAATTAAAAATGCCTAAGTCTAACTTAAGAAAATTGATTAATTAAAGGGAATTAATTAAGGATGATCGAGAATGCTCTAGAGACTCACATGGATCGAGTCTAAGATGATCTTAGCCGTTGATGAGGATTTAATCATGGTCGTTGAAGCTCCAGCGAGAGATTATAAGAGCATGTCGATGGGATGGAGATAGACACAGTTCTAAGAGCAAGAGCAAGGCCGATTGAACTACCCAGTGCGTAGAGATTCAACAAGGAAAGAGTTTGAGCCAGAGGGAGAGCATCAGAGAAAGGGAGCAGCACAGAGAATTATGGAGGAGTTTCCCAACAATTTTCAAATGCTAGAGAGGCAGGAAAAGGGAGGCTGAAATCTTATGCAGAGAAAGTCGTCCAAGTTGCGCGAGTTAGTCAGTCCAATTGAGCGAATAGTTGGGAAGAGTTTGATTCAGTTGCCAAAGGCCAGAAAGATCATCCAAAAGGCAAAGCGAATTTTTCTAGAGGCAGGAAGAGGCTATACGTCCTAGTTTGAGGTTGATTCAAGGGTTATACGATTTGCACAGGCCAGCAATGCGAGCGGGCTAGAGGGAGGCCAAGTTATTTTGCAGAGGCAGAATTTTCTCCTAATTATTTTGGCCAGATTATTTGTCGAAGGACTACCAATTGGGCATCCAAATATTGTACTCATATTTTTACTACTTCATAATAATAAAATAAACCCTCATCTACTGCACTGAATTTCTCTTCGGGGTTTTTCCGAGGACATTAGTCCAAAAATATTGGTGTTTATTTCATCGTGAGTGCAATGTTTTCTCAGCTTCTAGTTTATTTTTCATAGCGCATTTTAGTTTTGGTGACGATTGCAATTGTGAGTTTATCAATATTTGTCGTAATAACAAATAAACTGCAGTTCAATTAGGAGATAAATTTCCAGTAATTGCAATCAAGGAATTTTCACATGGTGTCAAAGCATTGAAGATCATATCAGAGGCTCAGAAGTAAGAGAAGCATAATTGTGCAGTTTCAAAGGGATATCTTGATCCAAAATGGATTCAGTTTTGCCTCCAGATCAAAGTCTTCAAATTCAGTTGAAAGTTGAATCAAATCGAAGTGCTTGTCGATACGATTCCAACGGTGCGAACGGCGCATAAATTTGAGTCCGGATGAAGAAGTTAAAGCCAGTCAAAATTTCAAAGCAAACTAGGGCAAAATGAGGAAAAGTCAAAGTTAAAGATCAACGGTCAACACAGGGTGATGTCAGCAGGCCACATGTCGTCCCAGTAATGCGCCATATGTCCAGGGTGATGTTATCAAGGTTGGCGATGTGTCATGATTTGATTGGTTGATATGGACCAATCCGGTGCTGACACGTGGCAGCCTGGATTTGCCCAATGTTGGCATGAAATCCCAAAATTTGGGGGTCAGGGAGGATCGAACCCCTGACCTCCCGGAAAGGCTAAGATTTCGCCGGATTGTGCTCACCGATTGAGCTATGTTGTCGCTTGTTTATAACGATATTGTATTTATTGGTACAGGATATGGCTACTGGAAAAGGGTCGGACGGTCGGGGTCAAACCCACGACAGCCGGTCACCTTACCAGAATTAGAGCAGTGTCAAACATACGTGTTTACATATAGGCCATATACGATATATATAATATCGTAACATATATACGATATATCAAACTATATCAAATACCAAACTTGCGATATATCAAATCATATCCAAACCATGTAAAACGTCAGAAGTGTCGGGCGAGGGTTTCGCCCACCGACCTCCCACTATATATACCAACGCCTTAACACAAGTTCGGTAGCCAATAGACCAAGCGGTGGAGCTTGGTATTCAAGCCGCCCAAACTGTATTTAATTTTTATGGAGGGGCCGAACCCGCCATACCACAACGCGCATTCCGAAAGCGGTTTTGTATTGCAAAGAGTGGTTTTCTTGCAAGCAGAGGCGGTTTTGCAGGTACAGAGGTGGTTTTGGACCATTCCAGGGAGTCTGGAGGTCACTGTAGCCAAATATGGTCGGTTTATACTCGTTTGACTCGAAACTTCGAGCTGGATGCAATGGTGATGTCCATTTTCTTATTTGAGACTCTGTTTTTGAGCTCATGCCTGTAACATCATTTTGAAGACAAAATAAAGAGGTCAGCACCGGAAGCGAAAGGACCAAGAGACGTAGCCAGAAAGTCTGGTGAACTCCTTTATTGAATTTGGCTGTGTTGATGTGTTTAAATATGTTTTCATATTTTTTATGTGTTTATGTTATTCACAATCTTTTCGATCCGTTGCATTAAGTAACATAAGCGAATTCACACATAGTCTATAAGTATAATACCTTTTTCATTAACAGATCAAGTGGTATCAGAGCAGCAAGGTTTTTAAGGTTTGACAAGTTTGTGTGGAGATTTGAATACTTACTAGGTTGAGGCTCGGACGAGGTGAAGGTGAACTTGTTGAGGCGAATCCAGAGATTGGAAGGGTCTTTTCACCAAGAAGGATGGCCAATGAAACTCCACTTGGGTCAGAATCCCAATTTTTGGATAGTTTCATGATGATACGCGCCATGGTGGAAGAGATGTATCATGAGTTTAAAAAGGGTAAAGGTGAAGGCACTTCATCACCTAAACCAGACAAAGGAGCAGAGGAACCTTTTCTTTTTATTCCTCCAGATAAAGAAGATAAAGGAAAGGGAGAAAAGCCTCCTCCATCTCCTCCATCATCACCATCATCGTCATCATCATCCTCTTCTTCTCATAAATTTAGTCCTTCTAAGAAAAAAAAAAAGAAATCCTCTTTGATCAAATTAGATGTAAAATTTGATTTGTCGATTTATGATGGAGAACTTAACGCTGAAAAGCTTGATAATTGGGTAAGACAAATTGAAGTATATTGCAAGGTGCAGAAAGTTGTTTCAAAAAGGAATAAGATCCAGCTTGCTAGCCTTCGACTTGGAGGAACCGCACTTGTATGGTGGGAAGGCAAGACACAAGCAGATCTCCAAAAGCATGGTAAAATCATTTCAACTTGGAATGAATTTGTTTCTACCATTAAAAAGCAATTTTATCCTTTGGCTTATATGCAACAAGCAATGATGAGTTGGCAAACACTACGTCAATTAAAAGGTCAAAGTGTTCAAAGTTATACTCAGGAATTCCATAAGAGAGCTTTAACATTAGGCATATCATTGGACTCACCAGAGACATTGTTGAAATACATAGGTGGTCTTCATAGTTATTTGAGGCATACCATACTTATGTTTAATCCAACTAGCTTAGATGATGTATCAGTTCAAGCAACTCATCTAGAAGCTAGAGGTAAAAATGTAACCCCAGATGTTGGGAAATCATCCAAACCTATTGAAAGCAAGAATAAAGGCAAGAAGAAAATTAAGTGGAAGGAGAAGAAAACAAACACTGTGAAGAAAGATAAACCTTCGTGTACTCATTGTAAGAAGGAAGGACACGATGAGGCACACTGTTGGTCATTGCATCCAGAATTGAAGCCTAAAAAGTTTGGGGGTAAAGAGCAAAAGAATGTTGTTGCTATTCAAAAGGACTTGGGATCAGATTCAGGTGACGAGACAACAGTTACAGCTACAGGTATAAAAGGTAAAGATTCTAAAGCATCTACAAGTACTTCTTCGCATTCTGTTGATAATGATAATGATGAGAGGAAAAGAAATGAGTTATTTCATATTAGATTCATTTCCAAGCATACTAAAATTGATACTTTATTTGATAGTGGGTCACAAGTTAATTTGATTTCTGAAGCAATTGTAAAGAAGTTGGGTCTAGAAACAAAACCTCATAAAAAGCCATATCCATTAGGTTGGGTGTGTGATAAAACTAAGCTACAAGTTACGAAACAATGTAAACTTTGTTTTGTTATTGGGTCAAAGTTTGTAGATGAGATTGAGTTAGACATAGTCCCATTGGAAATATGTGGAATTGTATTAGGAAGTCCATACTTGTACAATAGAAATGCTATCTTCAATCGAACTGAAAATAAGTATCAACTCACTAAGGATGGAATTGAATATATTGTAAGGGCTCATAAACTCAAAGATAACTTCCCTCTCATCAATTCTGGGACAGATGAAAAGAATAGTAAATGCAAGTAAACAATTTTTACTTATGATTGTAAAAGCAAAGGATATTGATAAATCTGATGCTTTCCAAGGCTGTAATCCTAAACAAAAAGCAGATATAGTTAAATTTGTTTCCGATTATGATATTATGTTTCAAGAGCCTAAAGGGCTTCCACCCAAGCGAGAGATAGAACATGAGATTTATTTACAGCAAGATGCTCCACTACCTAACATTGGAATGTATAGGTTATCAGCTCTAGAGAATGCAGAGATAAGGAAGCAGGTACAGGAGTTGCTCGATCAAGGGTTTATTCGACCAAGCACATCACCATGCGGATCACCTATTGTGTTAGTGCGAAAGAAAGACAGTTCGTGGAGAATGTGCATTGATTTTAGAGCATTAAATAAAATCACAATAAAGAATCGTTATCCTTTTCCTCGCATTGATGATTTGCTATATCAGTTAAAAGATGTAGTTTACTTCTCTAAATTGGACTTGCGAAGTGGCTACCATCAGATCAATGTTGTAGAACAGGATGTATGGAAGACTGCTTTCAAAACAAAGCAAGGACTCTATGAATGGATGGTTATGCCTTTTGGCTTAACTAACGCTCCAGCTACATTCATGCGAGTCATGAATGATGTATTTAGACCATTCATTGATGATTTTGTAATAGTCTATTTAGATGATATTCTTGTTTTCAGTAGAACATGGGATGAACATGTTAAGCATGTAAAGCAGATTTTAGATGTTTTGAAAAGAGAAAATCTCTATGTAAAACTGTCAAAATGTGAATTTGGCAAAACATCTTTAAATTATTTGGGTTATATTGTAGGGGGTGGTGAATTGAAGATAGATCCCTCTAAGGTCGAAGTCATTGTAAATTGGCCTAAGCCCAATACTGCTACAGAAGTTAGAAGTTTCTTAGGGGCAGCACAATATTGGAGAAAGTTTATTGCTAACTTTTCTTTGATTGCAGCTCCTTTACATGCTTTGACAAGTGTGAAACAGGTGTTTCAGTGGGGAGGCAAACAGCAGAAAGCCTTTGACACATTGAAAGAAAGGATCAATACAGCACCAGTACTAGCACTGCCAGATCTTCAGCATCCATTTGAGATCAAGACAGATGCAAGTGAATATGCCATGGGGGCAGTGTTGATGCAGCACGGAAAGCCTATATGCTTTCATTTTGAGACATTCACATCAGCAGTGGTTAACTATCCTACATATGATAAAGAATTATACGCATTAGTTCAGAGTGTTAAAAAATGGAAACGTTACATAATGGGTAAAGAAACAATCTCACACACAGATCATCGACCACTTCAATATTTACACTCACAAACTAAATTACAACAATCACGACATTACAGGTGGATGGGTTTTCTACAGCGATTTCATCTTGTTATCAAATAGAAGAAGGCCATGCATAATAAGGTTGCAACATGTTATCAAGACCAATCATAAATGCATCCACAATACTTGAGCATAATTCAGTAATTCATGAAAGTTACATTGAACAATATGCTCAAGACACAGATTTTAAGGATGTATATGCAACTTTAAGTCATGGCAAGCAGGTAGAAGAATTGGATTATTACATAAAGGACAAACTCTTATATCATTTGGGAAAGTTATGCATTCCACAAACTGAAAGAGTTAATATAATTTGAGAAGCACATACTTCTCTCATATCAAGTCATTTTGGTGTAAGTAAAACAGTTGCGCAATTACAAAGATTCTGCTACTGGCCACAAATGAATGAGACAGTTTCTAGATATATTAAAGGATGTACTATGTGTGCTACAAGCAAGCCAAGTAATAGAAATTTAGACTTGTATACTCCATTACCAATTCCTTCTCGTCCTTGGGAAAGTGTTTCCATGGATTTTGTTGGGGGATTGCCAAAGTCTAGAAAGGGTCATGATTATTTGTATGTAGTTGTGGATAGGTTTAGTAAGAATTGTATTTTGACACCATGTAATAAACAGGTCACAGCTGAACAAACTGCAAAGTTTTTCTTTCAAAATGTATGGGTTCATTTTGGGTTACTCACTTCTATTGTATCTGATCAAGATTCTCGATTTGTCAGGAAATTTTGGTCAAGTCTTTGGGAGTTAATGGACACAAAATTAAAGAAGAGCACAGCATTTCATCCGCAAACAGATGGTCAGACAAAAGTGGTCAACAGAACAGTGATACAGTTGCTTCGAGGATATTGCAACAAGCATCCCAAACTTTGGGATGAGCATTTGTGTTATGTGCAGCATCCTTACAACCATGCAAAACATTCTTCTACACAGAGATCTCCTTTTGAGACTTGCTTTGGTTTTATACCAAAGTCTCCCTTGGATTTTGTCTTTGGTAAAGACATAGCAGTTGATAGACACAGTGATGTGGACAAAGCAACCAAGTTCATTAAACAAATCCAAGAAATTCACCAGGCAGTACAGGAACAACTGGAAAGAAGCCAAGCAAAGTATAAGGCGCAACATGACAAGCATCGAGTTGAGCATAGTTTTCAAGTTGGTGATCAAGTCTGGTTGTACATCAGCAAAGAAAGACTACAAGGGGAAGGTAAAAAGTTGAAACCAATTAGATATGGTCCTTTCAAAATACTTGATAAAATTGGTGAAAATGCTTTCCGCCTAGATCTACCAGCTTATATGCAGATCTATTATGTCGTAAATGTTGAAAACTTGTGATTGTATGAGCCTTCGTTGATTGAAGATCCCGAAGAGCAAGGTCAACTACCTTCCATTGAAGATCTTTTGCCCGAGTATCTCAATGAGCTACAGGAGGACACAGTTCTTGACAGGAGGATAAGGACTTCGCGACGGGGAAATGTTGAGTATCTTTGAGTTGGACTCAAAGGTACAAATCCAAGTAAAGCACGATGGATAGAGATTGGAAAAGTGAAGGAAGTTTATCCTCACTTACTCGACAGCTAAAACCAACTTTTGGTGGTCCAAAAGCTTCCAGTGGGGAGGAGTGATCCAAAATGGATTCAGTTTTGCCTCCGAATCAAAGTCTTCAAATTCAATTGAAAGTTGAATCAAATCGAAGTGCTCGTCGATACGATTCCAACAGTGCAAACTACACGTAAATCCAAGTTCGGATGAAGAAGTTAAAGCCAGTCAAAGTTTCAAGGCAAACTAGGGCAAAATGAGGAAAAGTCAAAGTCAAAGATCAACGGTCAACACAGGGTGATGTCAACAGGACACATGTCGTCCCGGGAATGCGCCATATGTCCAAGGTGATGTCATCAAGGTTGGTGATGTGTCGTGATTTGATTGGTTGATACGGGCCAATCCGGTGCTGACACATGGCAGCCCGGATTTGCCCAATGTTGGCATGAAATCCCAAAATTTGGGGGTCAGGGAGGATCGAACCCCTGACCTCCCGGAAAGGCTAAGATTTCGTTGGATTGTGCTCACCGGTTGAGCTATGTTGTCGCTTGTTTATAACGGTGCGGATATTGTATTTATTGGTACAAGATATGGCTACCGGAAAAGGGCTGGACGGTCGGGGTCAACCCCACGACTGCCGATCACCTTACCAGAATTAGAGCAGAGTCAAACATACGTGTTTACATATGGGCCATATACAATATATATAATATCGTAACATATATACGATATATCAAACTGTATCAAATACCAAACTTGCGATATATCAAATCATATCCAAACCATGTAAGACGCCGGAAGTGTCAGGCGAGGGTTTCGACCCACCGACCTCCCACAATATATACCAATGCCTTAACACAAGTCCGGTAGCCAATAGACTAAGCGGTGGAGCTTGGTATTCAAGCCGCCCAAACTATATTTAATTTTTATGCAGGTGTCGAACCCGCCATACCATAGCGCGCATTCTGAAAGCGGTTTTGTATTGCAGAGAGTGGTTTTCTTGCAGGCAGAGGCGGTTTTGCAAGTACAGAGGTGGTTTTGGACCATTCCAGGGGGTCTGGAGGTCACTGTGGCCAAATATGGTCGAGTTTATACTCGTTTGACTCGAAATTTCGAGCTAGACGCAGTGGTGATGTCCATTTTCTTATTTGAGACTTTGTTTTTGAGCTCATGCTTGTAACATCATTTTGAAGACAAAATAAAGAGGTCAGCACTGGAAGTGAAAGGACCAGAAGACATAGCCAGAAAGTCTGGTGAACTCTTTTATTAAATTTCGTTGTGTTGATGTGTTTAAATGTGTTTTCAAATTGTTTATGTTTTTATGTTATTCGCAATATTTTCGATCTGTTGCACTAAGTAACATAAGCGAATTCACACATAGTCTATAATACCTTTTTCATTAATGGATCAGATCTAAGAAATTTCGCCAGATCTGTGCAGACCAGCCAAGCAGTGTGAATTGCAAGGCAAAAATCGATTTCCAAAGGTAGAGTGCAGGAAAAGTTCGATTTGCCTAGAGCAAAATTCCAACAGGCAATGGATTTGCCGGATAGAGGGTTCCGGTGAGCAGATCAATTAGTTCATTGAGCATATCTGGGCGCGGAAGTTTTGCAATGAGGATTTTAGCTGCAGATTTGTGCAGGGACAAGAAGAGAAAAGCACACAAAAGAGGAATTTCCAGAATTTCTCAGAGGGTTTCTAGTTTCCAGTTTCCAGAGGGAGATACGAGATTTCCAGTGGCAGTAGGTAGTAGCATTTTTGCTAGTCAGCCAGTGCGAGCTTTAGGAGCAGCAGTACGTGTGCCAGCTTCCGGAAAGGTCATCCAAAGGTAGATCGAGTTGCCTAATTGAGGTTGCAGGTAGGGCAAGTGCCAGAAAAGGGCATCCGGAGGCAACCAGTAGCAAATTTGCGCATTACCTAAGGAAGTGTGATCGAGTAGCAGAAGCAGGGTTGCAAGAAAAAGACAAGATTTCATTTTATTTCTAAGTTTTTGAGTTTTCGCAGGGATGGCCACAACAGGGCTCGGAGATCAAGATAGCCTTGATGGAGCCTCAAATTTTTGCATTTGGAAAGCTAGAATGCAGTTCCTTATCGATGAGCATGACTTGAAGGAGTTTGTGACAAATGTCATGGCAGAGCCAACAGATGCGCAGCAGTTGGCTACCTTCAAGAAAGAGATGGCTAAGACAAAGAGGATGGTCTTGGATGGAGTCCAAGATCATATCATCCCACATATTGCAGAGAACGCAAAAACAAAGGACAAGTGGGATGCCATTGTAAAGCTATACTAGGATCCATCTAAGAATCGTAAAATGATTCTCAAAGAGAAGTTGAGGACCATGAAAATGCAGAAGGGTGAAGGCATGACTCCCTACTCACCAGAATTCGAAATGTCCGGATGTGATAGTCATTGTGGGTGAAAAACCAAAAGACAGTGAACTTGTGCGAATAGCTCTAAATGGGTTTACCAAAGAATGGGCAATGTTTGTTCAAGGGATTACTAGACAAGACAAACTGCCTAATTGGGAATGCCTATAGAGTGACTTCACACAAGAGGAGCTTAGGCTTAGTCTTGTCGAGGGTAGCACCAGCAAGGGGACAAAGGTTGAGAAGGAAGAAGAGAATGTAGCCCTTGTGAGTAAAGGGAAAGTGAAGAAGGGTCCCACTCAGGGACAGAGCTCAATGGGAGGTGAGAAGAAGAAGGACCTGTAGAAGGTCAAATGCTTCGGATGTGGTGAGTTTGGTCACTACATCACCCAGTGTCCGAAAAGGAAGAAGGACAAGAAGGGGTAGCAGCAGACAGCAGCTTCAGAAAAGATAGATGAGTTGACCTCCAATTTGGAGGAGTTTGCATTGACAGCAGCTATAATTCCAGATGGAGGAGGAGCGTAAGGCTTCGGAGTTGCAGGATTAGGCAAGGTCCAAGGAGGACAACATCAGAAAGGTGGTTCCTCTTGGATCATTACCTTGGCTATGAGGGCCCACAGTATTCAATAGCAAGAGGATTGGAATGTTAGCAAGCAGAGTCAGATCTTGAGGGACAGTGCAGAGCTAGTTGCAGTCAGATACTAGAGGGGTGCAGAGACAGTTGGGCACAGTCGGATGCTCAATAGACAAAGCAAATCTAGTTGCAGTCAGAGACTCAAGGGACAGTTTCAGAAGCCACTTGCAAGAACAGTAGATCAGTTCTCAGTTGCAGTAGTTGCAGCAACATGAGATCTAATGCAGCGCACACAATGTTGGCAACAGTGGAGGGAGGCATAGTGCAGTATTAGCAGCAACGCAAATGCAGAGTGGTTCAGCTACAGGGTTAGCAAATGAATCAAAGTATGCGCATTAACTTGGTGGGTAGTGATAGGTTGTTGCAGATGTCAGACACCAACAGCGTGGTCCAGCTACAGAAGGGGGATGTTTATGAGAGAAAACATTCCCTACTAAGAGGGAGAGTTAGATTTTGGTAGCATCAAACAGGTGTTCTAGTCTCGATTTGTGTCTAAGAGACTAAGGAACATGAGATCCCCAAAACCCAGAAAAGGTTTCGCAAAATAAGCTTGTGAAACGCCTTAATTAAATTAATTGATCAATAACTAATGGGAATTAATTAAGGGTGATCGAGGATGCTCTAGAGACTCATACAGATAGAGTCTAAGTTGATCTTAACTATTGATGAGGATCCAATCATGGTCTTTGAAGCTCTAGTAAAAGATTATAAGAGCAGGTCGATGAGATGGAGATAGACATAGTTGTGAGAGCATGAGCAAGGCAAATCGAACTACCCAATGCACAGAGATCCAGTGAGGAAGAGTTTGAGCCAGAGGGAGAGCATCAAAGAAAGGGAGCATCAAAGAGAATTTTGAACGAGTTTTCCAGCAGTTTTCCCAGTGTCGAAATCTTTTGCAAAGAAAGCCATCCAGGGTGTGCGAGTTAGCCAGTCCAGTTGAGCGAATTTTCCCAGAGACAGGAGGAGGCTAGACAGCCCAATGTGAGGTTGATTCAAAAGTCGTACGATTTGCAACTGTGCGAGCAGTGTTGGAAATACTAAGAAGGGGGTGAATCAATTTTCCTTAGCAATTAGCACTTTTAAATCTTTTCAGAGCATTAGTTAATCCTCAATTATTATTAATGTTTATGCAGTAATAACAGCAAATAAAAGAACACAGTAGGCACAAAAAAATTAGGTGGAAAACCCCCTCCAGGTCAAAAACCACCGAACGCTTTTCTAATAAATTCTTTAATCTTCAGCCCCAACTGAAATGAAAGCAACAACTTCCTAGAATTCTAAAAAAGCATTCTTCTCCAACTCCCACTAGAAGGACGCCCCAACACCATGGTTTCTTCAGTAGTCAACTGAATGGATGCCCCAACATCCTAGACCAACCTACCACCCTGAAGTGTTCATAGGCTCCAACCTGTAGGTGATTTCATGCACCAGCCTAGCACCTCCCTGCCACCCTACAATGACTGAAATGAGACAAGAGTGTGGATTCTCATACTAGGGACAACGATCCACGATGCAATATGATTTACAATGATTTTGACCGAACACCCAATCACACTATGACCTACAACCCAACCATGACATCATCCCAACAAAGACTCCTATATCTCCCAATAATGCCTTTTCAACTCTAGGCAAATTGACTCTTTTGCAATAATGACTCTTCCAATGATTACACTTTTACAAATGACACTTTTACAACTTTACAATGATGACTCTTGGCCTTGACACTTCTTCACAATATGCAGATAGCCTTCAAAGGATGTCCCATTGACTCTTGGCCTTGATACTTCTTCACAATATGCAAATGGTTGTCATGTCTTCAAAGGATGTCCTGTTGCAATGCAATGTCTCCTTTGATTTGATACTTCAGCTCTTGAATTCTTGCTTGAAGTTGTACTTGAATCTTCTTCTACCGGCATGCAAAATTTGCCCCGCAAAACCAATCCCAAAACAAAACAAAATACCCTTCAACTTACCTCTACCTGCAAAACACATGTAAGTGCGTAATAATGAATAAATACAAATTAAAATTACAATGTGTACCTGAAGTGTGCTTGTCACTTTTGTTGTTGACTTGTTGCAGCAATAGAAAAAGACTCCCACTCTTGATATAGGCCTGGACTCTATGCAAGACTATATCCAAAACTGACCTAAAGATATATACAATAAAAACTAATGACAGACCCTAGACTTGTGATGGACCAAGTTCTAAGTACAACAACAGAGACCATTCCATCAACTATGACAAGACAAGTAACATGAACTTACAACATCATATAGATTTAGCAAACTTGGTGTAGCATCAAGAATATGTAGCATAAAATGTGTAGTATCAAGAATAGGACATCCGAAAAACAATTTGTAACATATAGAGACATAGAGATATAACTGAGACATTGTATATACTTACGTTGTCCTGCAAAAACATATGTCAGAGATGATACTCAAAATTCAAATGTAAAGTGTAAACACTAATCATACATACCTTGGTGTAGGACACTTACCCTTGACTGTTGATGTGTGGTCCTTACTGCAGTGATCCTTCAATGCATGTTTTTTCTTGCCTTCTAGGAGCTCAATGTTGAATCTGTTGTATCTATGTAATTTTGGATCTCCAGGGTCTGAAATTTCGTCCTACGGTAGCCCTCTAAGTCCTCTTTCCAACCCCACAGGTATGATCAAGATTGGATTCTTCAAGAAAGAGTTATGCCCAATCTCCCACGATGACCCGATTATAGATTGGTTCAGTAGAGCGAACTTGTACGAAGTGCCACATGTCACTATTGCGACCTTAGGTCCTGAAAACACTACTCAACAAACTACAGTCTGTTCTCTTTCTGAGACTATTTACGAAATTTGAATCCAATGCTCAAAGAGAAAGTTATGACGATTTTCCCAACGTCCCCTGTTTGACATGGAATTCGGGAATCTGTAAAAAACCTAACTTCCTCATATCATATCTCCGAAAATATAGCAAACCAAGATCTGAAATTCGGTCACGAGGTTCATCAACAATTCGGCTCAAATGGGTTTTAATTTCAGCTTCTGAAGCTTTGCAAAAAAAAAAAGGAGTTATAGCGAAAATGACACAATGGCCTGTTTGAAGCCACAAAATACCTACAAGAGGAGGATATGAGGGTCATTATTTATATGAATGTCTTGAGTTGAGAGGGTCCTCAACAAGTGAATGTTGGAGGGATTTTAGGAGCAAAAAAATATTATTAATTATTGACTATTCAATGACCACAACCAATTATGAGTGCCATGCCACAACCCCATAGGGTTTTAGCCCACTAACTGGGGTTACTAACTTCAAATGCAAATAACTCTCAAACCGTGAAGAATTGGGAGGCGTACCATATATCAACGGAAACATCTCGACGAGTAGAATCCATCAAGAAGATCTTTGACGCAAAATAATATGAGTTGTCAAGTCAAAATTCCCTTGAAAGATCGGGGTAGCCCCTGGTGCTGCTTGGGTTGACATCAATGACAACCACTGATCAACAAGCAGGGCAGAGGGAGGTCGAGTTATTTTGTAGAGGGAAAATTTTTTGTCCTAATTATTTTGGCCAGATTATTTGTCGCAGGATTGCTAGTTGAGCATCCAAATATTGTACTCAGATTTTTGGTACTCCATAATGATAAAATAAACCCTCATCTACTGCACTGGTTTTCCCTTTGGGGTTCTTCCAAGGATGATAGTCCAAAAATATTGGGGTCTATTTTATTATGTGTGTGCATTATTTTCTCAACTTCAAGTTTATTTTTCGCAGCATATTTTATTTTTGGTGAAGATTGCAATTGTGAGTTTATCGATATTCGTCGTAATAACAAATAAATTGCAGTTTAATTAGGAGATAAATTTACAGTAATTGCAATCAAGGAATTTTCACACCGCCTAGGTCTCCCGCCAACCCCCCAGTAGAGGTGACCGACTAATATCCTTCAGACCAGTTCAGAGGTGTCGTATAGCACATTAGTCTACGCATGTCAAGAACACAAGAGGGATCAGTTCTAGGCGGATCCAAAGCAGGGCGCCTCCACCATCCCCCACCCCCACCGACAAATTCGTTCCCAACGACAACAAACCAGCCAGAGACTTATCCAGAGCTTTTTTCTTTCGGCCTCAGATGTTAGGAGTATCCCTCACTCCTTTCTTCCCCCCAGGATTGTGTAGTTAGATTCCCACATAGCTCCAAACGACTCGGACAGTGAACTAGCACCGCCCTTGCCCTCCTCGTCGTCGGTTATCAAACTCGAGCATTCTTAACATCATGGAACTCATGTTCAAGTCTCTCTCTTCATGGGCTCTTCACCGGGCCACTGATATGGTTTTATACATGTTCATGTTTATGAGGATGTCCTATTGTTTGTATTTTCCATTACCTCATCTTGTATATATATATATATATATCAATGTGGAAAAAGTCGAAGTCGGGATTAATTCGGCAAGGGTCCAAAAGTTGAAAAACTCGTCAAAGTCGGGAGTTTTTTGAAAAAGTCGGCAAAATTAAAAAAACACAAAATTATTCATTTTTTTTAATTTTTTTTAACATCTAGAGTATCCACAACACCAAATAAATGCATTTCCACATAAACATGTAAAAAAAGCTAATATATAATATGTATATGAAGTCTAATGCTACATCACATATCAAAATAGTGAATCAACTCCTGAATTTTGAGTCTTGTCCGAGTCTCAACTCTCAAGAGTCAAAATATCAACAAAAAATATAATAAATGTATATCATGAGTCATCTAAAAGTCATCAAGTAATCTGAGATGCCTTCCCCTTTTAATTTTTGTTTCCGCTAATTGTATTAAGAAATAAGTCATGCATTTATTCAGTAGATTGTAATCTGCTTGTGTAATAAGGTGTCAGGTGGTATGTCCAATGAAAATTAACAGTGAGTATCACAGCAGATGTGAAAATTAACGCTTGGTGAATCCAAGCTGCTTATTTTATGAGAAAACAATAGATGTCAGATTATTAACCTAGCCTTGGCATCTATTATTCAAAAACTCTTGGAGGTAAAATCCACTTCTGATACATAAACTTTCCCCACATTTACAAGGAATTCACCACTAAAGAAGATTCCCTTTCAAAACGTACTCTCATTGCAGGAAGGATCTTTGCTGTCACAAGATTTCATAGGTACTTTGTTCCTGTCTGAAAAATGGGTTCTTTTTTGAGGCACTGGTTTTGTTTTTTCTGGACAGGTTGTTGCTATTTGATCTTCATGGCCTCCTCTTTGTTGTTTCTCTTGCAAGCATTCAACAATTGTAACAATGTTTTTGATGGTGTGGGGTTCTTTCTACGGAAGACTGTTGTATGCCTATCCTTTTGGTACTTTTGTAATCTTTTGAAGGGGCAGTGGCTGTTAGAGTCTGAATCACTGAAACCCTGGAGGCTTAGCCAATGTATACTTTGCTTTCTAACTAGAAATATGAAGTATAAAGATTTGTTTTTCCTTGGAAAACAAAAACATATCTTAACCTCAAAACTAACAGATTACGAATGAGACTGCTATGCTCGTAAGAAGTATGACAAACAATACAATGCAATAACTTGAAAATGCATGGATGGAAGCTTCAATTTACAGTTTTTTCACCTTTGCGGCCTCTTTATCCGCAGCCTGGGAAGGGAGGAAGACTTTTTGGGTCGACTCCCGATTAAATCGGGAGTATAAGGAAAAAATCGCGATTTTTTCCTTTGTGAAAAAGTCGCCAAAAAGTCTAGGGATTAAATCGTTTAGTTCAAAAAATCGCGTTTTTAGGATTAAATCGGGATTTTTTGCAGAGTTTTTCCACACTGATATATATTGTATTAGATTTAGCTTTTCTGGAAGTGGCATTTGCAATCCCACATTATACTCTTATTGGATGTATCCTCTAGTCCCATTGACCTAATTTTGTGGTCATTCATTGGGCATAAATAAAATTATTGTATCTTATCTTATCTCAAGTGCTCTAAAGTGTGCTCTCAAGACCATTCAAAGTACAAAACACTCCCGGAATTTGTCTAGGAAGCATTACTCCCCACTCTTGCTCCACTCCCTAGCAAGAATAGATCAAACAAATTCTTGGAACATATAACTATATGATCAATAAAACTAGTTGTACATTTACATTTTCATCACACATTTATAGGCTACAAGTAAACTCTTGAAGGTAAAACTAGATGCACTAAAGCCAACTCTCACCTATGAGACACTTGATTTGTTGAAGAAAGTGTAACTAGGTTCGGTATCTACAAATGTAATTTTGATCTTTGTACTTATCAAGAAAAAGAAATATTATTTTTGTAATGAGTTTCTTACTCATTGCATAGGTCTAGGAGAGTCAAAGAGTCAAAGTCATGTTAAAAAGCTCTTTTTGAGCATGCTTGTAATGAATATAAGTCAACCTAATGTACACTAGAGTCTAAAAGCCCTCCAATGACAAGCACGATCACTCTTGATGAAATCGGCCAGCAAAATGAAGTGAAATCACACAAGTCGGCTTGCATAAACGACACACCTCCTCAATAGGACAAGTCGGCCTATTATGGAGATCTTACCACTGTATATATAAGACTAAAGATCAATGTTGAAAGAGAGAACTCGAACTCCTCTATAAGTCTCGGTGAGTACAACGAAGTACAGCATCTCAGCATTCGATGGATACTCTCTCTTGATGAAAGGAGGAAACACCGTCTCGACATTTCTATGATCACAGTTTCAACGCAAAACCCAGTCACTGTAATCTCAACGCAACTCAGATTTCTCTGATATCTTGTGGACACAGAATTTGGATCTTTGAATACATCTCTGGAGATTCGGATGGTGTAGTAGGTACAGGCATCTCGCATGAAGACAAAGTTACAAGGTTCCGGTTGAAGAAAAAATCAATGATATTCGATGGGTATTACAGCAGCATATACTCTTGACATAAAGATAATCTCACCACGATCTCAAGTACTCTATCTCAGTGAAGGAAATACTATGTCTCGACACCCTTATGCTAATATTGTCTCGGCGTTACCATGACAACACTGTCTGGGCATTTTGTATAACGCAATCACAGTCTCGGTCTGTTCATATAGTATTCAACGCAATCACTGTGAGACATGTTCTTGACATACTCGTGGATGAAAAGATACTGTGAGATATATTCTTGACATACAAAACACAGTCATATATTCTCGGCATACAAATGAAGTCACACAAACACAGATATATTCTCAACATACTTGCAGATGCAGTTAGTCATTATCTATACATAGTGACAATGATGATAATCGTGATTCTAAAGAAGATAAGGTGAAGATCTCAGTAATGAAGTAGATGAAGATTTGATTAAAGGAACAGTAGTGTGACAGCAGTAATGAAGATCTCAGTGGCATAGTAAAGATAGCTTCATTATTACAGCAATGATGATGACCTCAACAGTGTCAAAGAAGAGGATTGTTGTCTTGGTCTTGGAGTGGCATTAGAAGTCAAGGGTCATTGTCTTGGTGTTCGTCAATTGGAATCTCTATAAGAAGAATTTTGAGCGGGTTTTCCTCTCCAAGAGGGAGAGGTTTTGGCCCTAGCAGAATGCCAAACACTTTGTGTTCTTGTCTCTTTGTTTTGGTAGTTCTTTGATGAACTAAAGAAGACACACTAAAGAATATGCTAATAAGCAAAAAGTTAAATACCTCTCAAATAGTTATCATGCAAGAAGAATCTCATTAACTCTAATTGCCCTAGATTCTTCAACATGGAATCAGAGCTATGGTTACAGTCAAAGGAAGGGCAGAAAAGAGACATTCAAGAATCAAGTTTCTAGCAAGGCATCAAATCAAGCTGAAGGAAATCAAGATCTACATTGCAGAATCAAACCCTAATCTTGATCAAACCCTAGATCAAAGAGCAGTCTACAACAGCAAGAGCTCTTGTCTCCATAGTCATCATCAAAAGGCCATCAAGGCACTCATCAAGTTGTCCACAAAGCAAGGTAGCTCGAAGGACCTCAAAATGAAGATCACATCAGCTTGGAGAAAGTCGAAACCCTAGAAGCAGTTCTGATCTACAAGGCAAAGCATATTAAAAGCAAGAAAACATTGTCATCATCTTCAAGAAAGCAAGGATCATTTCCTTACCCTAGAAGAAGATCATTCAAGAAGAAGCCCTCTTCAATCTTCATCAACATGATCAAGGTGAAGATTTTGTCTTCACAAATCAAGTAAGTATTTTTCATTAATCAATTTGGTAAAATGACTTCATGATTGCAAGGAGATCTATAGGTCGATAAGTCATCGAAAGTCCTTGCATAGAATAAGGAGGATTGTTATAATCCTCATAGAAAAGAGAAGTCATTGATGTCTATGGAAAGGTCTTTGAAAGTCAAACATTGTTTGAAATGCAACAAGAGACTCATAGGAAATCACTCAAAGGTCCTCTCATGCCTATGTAGCAGAAGAGGAGACATAAAAAGAGATATATGAAATGCTAGAAGATATACTCTCTGAATTATAGTAAAGAAGGTCACATCACTTAGACCTACACAAAAATAAAGGTATCAAAGAATGAAGAAATATCTTCATGAGATCTCAATTGAGAGATCTGGGAAAGATGATAAGAAGGCAGTCATCATTGATAAGCAAGGTAACAAATGTCAATGAACAAGAAGGTTACCTCATCCTACAATTTGTGATCTCTATAGAGAAAGACAAGTTGCAGACAAAAATATTAGAGATTAAAGAACTCAATCATGTGCAGAAAGAAAGAAAAGTTTGGTCCTCAAACAAAACAAGAAGAAATGTTCCAATAGAATTCTTCAACATGGTCACGGGCACTTACGGTAACATCACCCTTGAACTCGGGTAGCCAGTTATTGTATTTCTCAAGTAAAGGCTTGGGATCATTACTCGAGTTCAGAGGGGCAAAGTCACTAACCAAACGCCTCTCACTTCATGTCATTTTTGGTTGGTCTTGGTTTAGGTCAGTGTTAGAATCTATTGCCATCTTTGGGGTAGGATCACTGACCTTTTCAAATTTAGGGAGAAGGGTAGTTCTAACAGGTGATGGAGTTCATTCTCCCCCACTTGTAGCGGCCCTAGTTAAAGGAGGAATGTTGTCACCTTCAAGCAAACTAGGGGATTAGACAATGAATGGAGTCACCAGAGGAATATTTGAAATGTCGTCTATGAATCAATTCCTCAATGATTCACTAAGGAGGTAGACATGCTTCCTCCCCGGCAACGGCACCAAAATGTTACTACTCAAACTAGCCCATTGTCACCTCAGTTAAGGCTCCCTGCTCTTTATGGACTTTCACCGATGGGACGAGTCCCAATATGAAAGGAATCACAAGGATGAATGGATCAATAGGTCGATGGAGGGTGATTCCCAAGGCCTATTCACAAGAGAGACTCAATTATATGGCTTGTTGGACATTGGATAAACCAACGCTCCACATGTCTTTCACGACATGGACTAACCGCCTCTCATGGATCCTTATCTTTGGCGATGTGATCGTTGACTAATACCTACGGGTTTTGGTTTAACGGAAATCGTGATTCCCAACAAGTGGTATCAAAGCATAGGTCACGAGTTCGATACACACCTGACTCGCATTGGGGGGGAGATTGTTGGACATTGGATAAACCAATGCTACCCATGTGTTTCATGACATGGACTAACCGGCTCTCGTGGATCCTTATCTTAGGCTATGTGATCGTTGACTAATACCTGCGGTTTTTGGTTTAACGCCAATCGTGATTCCCAACATGGCTTACTTGCTTAAGAAGCAAGGTGTTGGGCTCTCCAAGAAGGGAGAAGAGGATACTTGAGTCTAGGTTTAGGGGATATGCCTTGACAAATGGTTTCCTAGACTTAAGGATCCTAATGAAGAAATGGCTTCTAGGTAATCCTTGTGGAATTTGAGTTGTAGATTTGTGGGACCACAGAGAAGCCAAGTGGACCCAAACTAGGTCAAGGGTATGGAGTTGATCAATCAAGGAGGGGCTTGACCTAATTAGGAAAGAGAATAGGATCAAAGGACTAATTCTCTTTGAAATTTTGAATGCAATTATCCCAATGAGGATACTAACCCAAATCAAGCTAGGGCAAGAATTGGTCTTGTGGCTAGGGCTTGCTATATCTCGGGATTCCATCGTTAGATTTGCTTGAAACTTGGAGGACCTCTAGAGATAACCCCAGCGCAGTAGTGGACCACAAATCAAGGTGTTTGGATGGCTAGAAAGGAATTCGATCGATGCCCTAGGTGACCCTCTAGGGTTAGGCCTAGAAATTGGAAAAATGAAGAGAGGTAAGTTTGACCACCAAAGGGATACAAGGATCAGTGCCTTATTGCTTAGACTTAATGGAGTCAAGAAACACAGATTGAGAATTTTTGTGAGTTGAGGAGCCCTAATTGATCTTCGCTAGCCTCTCCACAAGCAACAACTAGGTCAATAGGGATTTATACTTCAAATTTGCACAGGAGACAAAGTTTCAATGTCTTCAACCTAAAAGGTGCCTCTAGGAACATTCACCCAATCCTTCAAAACTCAACGCATGCATTTCATCAATTATTCAAGGTCCCAGATGTTGAAATTTGGTACCAGAGGATAGGTGGTTCCCTTAGGCTTTGATCTTTGGCCTAGGGAAAAGTGTCCAAAAGAATTTAATTTTTCTCCTAAAGTAACTTTATAATTTTTATAAAGTTAAATCTAATTTAAAAGTGACTTTAAGTGATAAAGTTATTAAGTCTAATTTTAAAGTGACTTTTATAAAGTCAATGAAAAATTAGAAAGGAAAAGTGACTTTGGAAATAAATGACTAAGTGGGTCTTTATTAAAGTGGTGTGAATTAAAAAATAAAAAGTGAGATTTAAATGAGCATTTAATCTCAGCCTTAGATCTCAATCTATTTCAGCCATTGGATTTAGGGATCACCCAAAAGTCACTTGGGGTTAGATTAAAGGAGGAAAAGGTCATTCATTCTTTCATGAGCAGATTGGGAGAAGGAGAGCAAGAGAGCAAGAGAGATTTCTAAGCAGGGAGGAGAAGGAGACAGCAGCTCGGCACACATTCCAAGGCAGCAGTTGAGCAGATTTGTACAGCTGGTTCAGCACACAGTGAAAGGCAGATTTTGGCACGATTTTTGAGGAGTGGTTTGCACAAAAATCAAGGAGCAGTTTGCTGATTTTTCTGCACGCAAAACAAGGGCCGTACAACACATTTATTGCAGTCCGTACAGTGCATTTAATGATGGCCGTACAGTAGCTTTTAATGCTGAAAGTGGGCACGAAAATCGAGGAGGCCGTACAGCATTTATCGCTGTCCTGTTTGCTGTAATTTCCAGTTTGCTGTGAGGCATGGGAAAAGAGATAAGTTGTAAATTTGCTTGCTGATTTTTTGCTGAATATTTTTCACTGTGAAAAAGGCATTTTCAGAAATCAAGAAGAGCTCTCGAATTGGTTTTCCCCAAGAGTTGTAGGGGGTTTTTCCAGGGTCAAGTTGACCAAAAATCTCAGTGTTTAAATGTGTTTTAATGGTTGTTTATTACTACTGATTTTTATTTCTGCAATTTCCAGCATTCTGTAAAATTTCCAGAATTTCTGTTTTCAGCAATATTTATTTTTTTCAGCTTGTTAAATGTATGGTTATGGGAAAGGGCATTTAACTACATGGGAGAAATAAGGTGAAACTGAAAACCGGGGTGGGCAATGAGAAATTTCTACATGGTATCAGAGCTTGAGTGCTGAAGGGCAGTTTGGGACAACAAAAGGAAAAATTACAGCAGCTGACTTTTCACTCAGAAAATTCCAGCAAGCTGATTTTTTCATAAACAACAGTTTTATCTTTACTACAGCAGTGCTATTTTTCAGTTTTAGGACAGCAGGATGTCATTGGGATTGAGGGTGGAGGATAGGCTGGATGGGCATACAAATTACAGTGTTTGGAAGGAGAGAATGCAGAGTATCTTTGAGGAAGCAGAAGTCTGGGATATCATGGTGCATACCACACAGAACCCTGTTGTTGTGCCTACTGATGCTACTCAGTTGGCTGAGTATAATAAGAAGAACAATAAGGATAAGAGGCTGATTCTAGACGGAATCAAAAACCATTGCATTCCTCATGTGAGAGGAAAGAGCAATGCCCATGAGATGTGGACAGCATTGTCCAATCTCTACCAGAGTACCAATGAGAACCGGAAGATGGTCCTGAAGGAGAAGCTGAAGAACATTAAGATGGGTAATGATAGTGCCGCTGGATATCTCACAAAGATTACTAATGTGAGAGATGAGTTGGCAGTGATTGGAGAGGCCATTCCACCCACTGAGTTGGTGCGGATTGCAGTGAATGGCCTCCCCCGTTCATGGTTGAACTTTGCTGATGGGGTTTGTGCACGTGAGACCCTTCCCACATGGGAGAGGTTTTGGGATGATTGCATTCAGACAGAGATCAGGAAAGGTCAGCTTGGGGTAACCAAGCCAGTTGAGCAGGATGAGGATGTAGCACTGGTGGCAGGAGGCAAGAAAGGCAAAGGGAAGAAGCAGACTTCCACAAGCAGTGGTGGGGGCAAAGGCAAAGGTAAAGGTAAACAGGGGAACACACAGAAGGACTATTCCAAGGTGAAGTGTTGGAATTGTCAAAATATGGGACACTATGCAATTGTGTGTCCGGAGAAGAAGAAGCAGAACGGGAAGAACCAGGACGTGGAAGCTTCAGCAGAGATTGAGGACTTTGCAGGTCGTTTTGACCGGGAGTTTGCGTTCACTATGTGTGAGTCCTCTAGTGCAGGATCACCTGCCACACAAGTTCAGAGGGAGCATGCTTTTCCCTCGATTAGCGGAGCATCTTCAGGTATCTGGTATGTGGACAGTGGGGCTTCACGTCACATGACAGGAGTCCGTGAGTACTTCTCAGAGCTTTCAGAGAGTGGCACTGATATAGAGGTAGTACTCGGTGATGACAGAGTTGTTAGAGCAGTCGGGGTGGGGACACTGACATTTCAGAGGGAGTCCAAACCTCCCTTGAAAGTGTCAGATGTTCTTTATGTGCCAGGGATGAGGAAGAACCTCATATCCGTCTCAGCTTTGGAGGACAGAGAATATGAGGTACTGTTCAGGGGAGGACAGGTGTTGATGTATCCTAGGGGCACTCCCACTGATTCAGCTAGAGTGATAGGTGTACGCCATGCAAAGGTGTACAAGTTTGCATTTCAGCCCCTTTTGGCATTGAGCAGTAGTACCGACAGCAGAGCTAGCAGTTCTGAGCTGTGTGAGATTTGGCACCGCAGGATGGGACATATGTATCATGGAGCCTTGAGGACATTGCGGGAGATCACTACAGGTGTGCCAGATTTCATACTTGCAGAGGTTGTGCGATGGGCAAGTTTGCCAAATCCCCTTTTCCCAGCAGTGACAGCAGAGTGACTGGGATACTTGATTTGATTCATTCTGATGTGAGCAATCGGATGTCTCATGTTTCCTTGAGTGGATATGAGTACTATGTTTTATTCATTGATGATCACTCCAGGAGGACCTGGATTTATTTTTTGAAGACCAAGAGTGAGGTCTTCAAGCGGTTTCAGGAGTTCAGAGCTCTTGTGGAGACACAGGCAGGTCGAAAGATCAAGTCCCTGAGGTCGGACAATGGAGGAGAGTACACCCTTGGAGAGTTTGTTGACTATTGTGCAGAGGCAGGCATTAGGAGGGAGTTCACTGTTCCTTACAACCCCCAGCAGAACAGGGTTGCGGAGAGGAAGAACAGATCCATCATAGGGGCTGCCAAAGCCATGTTACATGATCAAGGGTTGCCATTGTTCTTGTGGGCAGAGGCCTGCAACACAACTGTTTACTTGCAGAACAGGAGTCCGCATCATGCCTTGGGGCACATGACTCCGGAGGAGGCTTTCTCTGGGAAGAAGCTTGATATTGGTCATCTTCATATCTTTGGATGCATTACATACTCCTATATACCCAAGGAGAAGAGGACCAAACTAGAGCCCACCGCAGAGAAGGGTATCTTTGTGGGCTACAGTGAGACCTCAAAGGCCTTTCGAATTTACATTCCTGCACAGAGGAGAGTTGTTGTCAGACGGGATGTGAAGTTCGAGGAGGACAGGGCCTTTAGGAGGTCACGGGAGTTAGAGTATCTGAATCAGCCAGACCCTCAGCAGCAGTTGAGTCAGTCGCAGGGATCCAATGGGCAGGGATCAGGGGGATCAGGAGGATCCGGAGGTACATCTATGAGGATGTCAGGTCCGTCAGTGAGCAGTGGCTCACCGAGCCAGAGGGGTGGTGCTCCGGGCAGCATGCAGAGCAGTTCACTAGGGAGTCCACTGATGGACAGTTCACACGGTACCTCAGCTTCTACAGGTTCGGGTGCAGGCAGGAGGACAGTAGACAGACAGTCAGGAGTTCAAGCTCTTGATGATGATGAGGAGGAGGAGTTTCATTCTCCGGTGGGAGAAGTGCGCTCAGGGAAGAGGAAGCCCAAGTGGCTTCAGGACACCTTGAGAGATGCCACATCTGTTGCTGAGCCGAAGAGGCCGGTCAGAGAGAGTAGACCACCTGAGAGGTTTTGTAGCTATATGGCGATGGTTACCAGCATCCTTGACTCTGAGCCTTCTAGCTATGAGGAGGCTACTAGCCAGCAGGTCTGGAGAGAGGCCATGCAGGAGGAGTATTCTTCTATCATGAAGAATGACGTTTGGGAGGTGGTGCCGAGGACTGAGGGCAAATCCGTGGTTACTTCCAGATGGCTTTACAAGGTAAAGCATGCTGCAGATGGCAGCATTGAGAAAATCAAAGCAAGGTTTGTGGCTAGAGGGTTCTCCCAGGTAGAGGGAGTTGATTATGAGGAGACCTTCGCTCCCGTGGCTCGATATACTTCGATCCGCTCCATTATATCGATAGCAGCAGAGATGGGTTGGAAGATCCACCAGATGGATGTGAAGACCGCATTTCTCAATGGCTTCATACAGGAGGAGGTGTACATTGAGCAGCCATAGGGCTTTGAGGTGCATGGGAAGGAGTCCCATGTGTGCAGACTGAAGAAGGCCCTTTATGGCCTGAAGCAAGCTCCCAGAGCTTGGTACTCCAGGATAGATACATATTTGCAGGGGATGGGTTTCACAAAGAGTGAGGCAGATCCGAACCTTTACTTTATTGTGATAGGTGAGGAGCCTCTCATTCTGGTGCTGTATGTGGATGACTTGGTCATTACAGGTGCAGAGAGACTCATAGAGCACTGCAAGAGAGATCTTGCGACGGAGTTTGAGATGAATGACATCGGCTTGATGCATTACTTTTTGGGCTTGGAGGTGTGGCAGAAGGAGGGGCATTTCTTCCTGGGGCAGCGGAAGTATATTGTGGACATCCTTAACAGATTCCACATGGAGGATTGTAGACCCATGTCGACACCGATGATCACCAACTGGAAGAAGCTTCATGCTTCGGATTCCGAGTTGGTGGATCCCACATTGTACAGGAAGCTGATTGGTTCCTTGATGTATTTGGTCAACACTAGACCAGATATCTGTTTTGCAGTGAACACGATGAGTCAGTTTATGTGTGAGCCTAGGAAGGTTCACTGGGTGGCTGCAAAACACATTTTGCGGTACTTGCAGGAGGCAGTGGATTATGGTCTGGACTACAGGCAGGGAGATGGAGTGAAATTGGCAGGATACACTGATTCTGATTGGGCATGTTGTGCTTCTGATAGGAAGAGCACTTCAGGGTGTTGTTTTGGGTTGGGTTCAGCAGTAGTGTCATGGTTCAGCCGGAAGCAGCAGTCAGTAGCACCGAGTTCAGCGGAAGCAGAGTATATGGCAGCCAGTCTAGCTAGTTGTGAGGCCATCTGGCTTCGCAAGATGTTGTTTGGCTTATTTGGTCAGCCGTTGAGACCTTCAGTGATTTACTGTGATAATCAGAGTTGCATTAACTCACGGAGAATCCAGTTTTTCATGACAGGTCAAAGCATATCGAGATCAGATATCATTTCATCAGAGACTATGTTCAGAAGGGAGCTGTGAAGCTTGAGTATATTTCCACTGATGAGCAGGTTGCAGATCTTCTTACCAAAGCCTTACCACGGGGCAAGCATGTCTACTTCAGAGACAAGATGGGTGTGATGACGAACACCTTCCTCGGTAAGAGGGAGTGTTGAAATTTGGTACCGGAGGACAGGTGGTTCCCTTAGGCTTTGATCTTTGGCCTAGGGAAAAGTGTCCAAAAGAATTTAATTTTTCTCCTAAAGTAACTTTATAATTTTTATAAAGTTAAATCTAATTTAAAAGTGACTTTAAGTGATAAAATTATTAAGTCTAATTTTAAAGTGACTTTTATAAAGTCAATGAAAAATTAGAAAGGAAAAGTGACTTTGGAAATAAATGACTAAGTGGGTCTTTATTAAAGTGGGGTGAATTAAAAAATAAAAAGTGAGATTTAAATGAGCATTTAATCTCAGCCTTAGATCTCAATCTATTTCAGCCATTGGATTTAGGGATCACCCAAAAGTCACTTGGGGTTAGATTAAAGGAGGAAAATGAGGAAAAGGTCATTCATTCTTTTATGAGCAGATTGGGAGAAGGAGAGCAAGAGAGATTTCTGAGCAAGGAGGAGAAGGAGACAGCAGCTTGGCACACATTCCAAGGCAGCAGTTGAGCAGATTTGTACAGCTGGTTCAGCACACAGTGAAAGGCAGATTTTGGCACGATTTTCGAGGAGTGGTTTGCACAAAAATCGATGAGCAGTTTGCTGATTTTTCTGCACACAAAACGAGGGCCATATAGCGCATTTATTGCAGTCCGTACAGCGCATTTAATGATGGTCGTACAGCAGCTTTTAATGCTGAAAGTGGGCACGAAAATCGAGGAGGCCGTACAGCATTTATTGCTATCATGTTTACTGTAATTTCCAGTTTGCTGTGAGGCATGGGAAAAGAGATAAGTTGTAAATTTGCTTACTGATTTTTTGCTGAATATTTCTCACTGTGAAAGAGGCATTTTCAGAAATAAAGAAGAGCTCTCGAACTGGTTTTCCCCAAGAGTTGTAGGGGGTTTTTCCAGGGTCAAGTTGACCAAAAATCTCAGTGTTTAAATGTGTTTTAATGGCTGTTTATTACTGCTGATTTTTATTTCTGCAATTTCCAGCATTCTGTAAAATTTCCAGAATTTGTGTTTTCAACAATATTTATTTATTCAGCTTGTTAAATGTATGGTTATGGGAAAAGGCATTTAACTACATGGGAGAAATAAGGTGAAACTGAAAACCGGGGTGGGAAATGAGAAATTTCTACACCAGAAGAATTTCACATTACATTAACCCATATAGGAACAATGATAACAAGATACATGATTTGACAAGTAAGATAACAAGAATAGCATCGAAATTCCAACTTACATGAGAGAGAGAGAGTATATCCATTCATCAATCTCGCATTAGAAAGAAGCTCCAAAGACAATAGCGAAAATCCAAACATCATATTGCATCAAGAAAGCTCCAAAAGTTCATCCTAGCAAAAAGTGTGAAAATCACTTAAGAGATACTAGTCCAATCCAAGTGATGATGAGAGTTTAGAATGACCCTCTCTCATATTTATACAACTCTAAAGGGGATTTGCCCCAAATAATAAAATAATACATAATAATGACATGACTTGGTGACGAGCCCACCAAGATAGCTCAATAATACAAAGAATAGCCTCTCAAGAGGGCAAAATAATGAATACAATGAGTCGTTGGGCCATTGAGGAGGCCTAATGGAGTACAAATTTGCCAAGTTGAGTGAAAAGACTCCAAACATAGCGGACAAGGGGTTGGCCCCTTGTTTTCCAAGCAAGTCATAAGTGGTGCTCCCAAGCAGGTGTGGGGGGCAATGACATCCTCATGGGTCCCCAAGTGGATTGGTAATGCCTGTAAACCATCTATAAGGTTTAGGATGATAACATAAGCCCTCCCTTTGTCTCCTACAATGAGAGACATCCTTATCTGGACCCTGGAAGCTCGGCCAAGTGTGTGGTACAAGTGTGGAACTGATTGGGCATGGTGGTCCAGGTACATCATCCTCATCCAAAAGGTGGAAAATCAACGATCTCTTAAAGGTGTTGCGGATCCATGAAGTACTCTCTGTTATGGTGGAGGCCCATGGCTCTCAACGCTCACCCTACAAGTTCTAATGTGGCCCTCTATAGGGTTTGGACCTTGTATAGGGAGATAAAACCCCAAAATGTAGACCCACCTACAATCTTGCATAAAATCCAATGCGTCCCCTCGCCCTCTAATACAACAAATCATTAGAGTAATCAAGTAAAAAAGCTTACAAATCATGGAATCAAGTGGGCAATTCATGGTGGCATGCCCTTCCAAAGTGGCCTTTGGCATGTATAGGTGTCTCCAAGCTCAACAAGGGGGTTAACCAAAGAACCTATTAAGGTGGTTTCAACCTTTAAAGGGGTGACATGTCCATGGTACATCCATCAATGGGTAGGTGGCATGTGATATAGTGATGAGACGGAGTGGGGATCAGGGGAAGGCTCCGAGCCACATGTCATGGTACAAGGGTAGCTATGATGAATGAAGCCCACACTTGGGTATATGAGTGTAGGAGGGAGCAAATCATGGTACATGAGTTACCCCGGCCATTGTTTTTCCACCCTTCTTCAAATGCCTTTTGCCTTTGATTGATTTTTCTTCATAACTACTTGGGACTTCTAGGGGATGAGAGTATGATGTGTAGAATATAGCAATAGGTACCCCCTTTTAAGGTGGGTAGCTCGTTGCCCACCAAGGGTTGGGACAACCATGGGTTCCTTAATGTGGAGGGGGCTCATCTAGGATCCATAGAAACTAGGATGATGGTCATGAATGAGGGGTGGAGCTCATGTTTGGACTTTGCCCACGTGCTAAATTTGTATGTCCCGACCATCTTTTGCATTTTGTAGTACATTTCATGTTGTAAGTGGCCAAATTATGTTTTTTCCTTTCTTTTTAGTTGCATCAACCTCTGGGCATCGTTCCGGGTCTGACCCAAAATGTGGACAAGGAGAGGGGGAGGCTAACCCTATGTGGACCCAGTGGTCACATGTGGACCCGATTGGGAAAAGTGATGAATGGGGTTAAAATGAGGGGAGGGGAGTGATGTATATAGTGTCGGGAAGTAGGACCACGCAACCAAAATCAATATTTCCCATGTAATGCCAGCCTTAAATCTAATGGTCAGTAAAAGAGATCCCACAAGACTAACTACCGAATCAAGCAGAGGAAACAAGAGTACAAACCTAGCCCACTCTTTCCGCCAAATCCCCCCACCAATCCATGCCCAAAAGTGCCCATGATAGGTGAACAAAATTACTCAACTAAACCAATGAAAAGTCATACCTTTGGGGTCAGTAGGCCCACCTTCAAACATGCGATCAAAATAGATGGGTGAGGGACCACAGGGTTGGATCGGGTGACGGAGAAAATGGCCCATCGAGCTATCTGGTGGCTGCTGGCTGCCAGCTGAGGACTATCTTGGAGAAAAATTTTCTCCTAGGAAGATCACCCACAAAGTGGATGGTAAAAGCACCAATTGCGGATCCTAAAGGGCACATTACTAAGGCCTTGTGTCATTTATCAGTCTTCAAACCTGATTGATCCCTCTGTTGTTACACTCTCTGTAGTCCGTTCTTGCAAAACAAATGGATAAGTCAATGGAATTGAAATAGTAGAGAACCTAGATGTGAATTCTCATTGGATGCTCAAGTTGGAGTATCTACTTCGAAAAATAGTATCATTGTTTAAGGTCAAGAAGTTGTTGCTTCAATTTGTGTCTGCTCTTTGCTTGGATGATGATGTGTCTATTTATAATCTTCTTTGTATTGCAAATGTTGACAATCAGAGTAAAAGTTTAAAACATGAAAATATCTTGCTGCTGACCTCAGTTTCAAGCTCAGTGTGGCGAGCACTTCCTACTTTCATAGCTGCTGTCTTTTCTGGTCTTCCACGGATCAGCATGAATTCCATTTGTTTTTCGCACCATTCCTGCATCAAAAAAAAATCTTATCATGAAAATGATTTTGAGCTGCCAGCCAAAAAAACATAAATAGTGCCACAGTTGTTAGGTTTCTGTCACAAACTTCAAGGGTATTTACTATTTATGTCCCAATTGAGTAATATGCAATGTGCTAGTAGATGTACAGAATATATTATAGGTTAAGATTGAATCGAAGGCAAATAAGCTATGCAAATGACCTGGAATGCTAATAATCAAAGGCTTAGCTATACTTTGCTGGGAACTATTGTAACCAATGGAGAGTAAACCCCCTTGTAGATTGTTCTGGAAATATGTCCTTGTAGTTTTCATTTTTTACCTTCTCAGAGATTGTGAAAACAAAATAAAAAGAGAATTGTGCCTCAGGCGACACTGTCTTCTCTCAAAAACACAAAACTTACTAGAAGTGAAGATCTTTGAGACACAACAATGGAAGTTCACCCAAGAGAAACAGTGAAGAAATCCTAAAAGGAAGAGACTTTATCAGATATGTAGGAGAAGATGAACAAACAATTGATGGAATCATGCCGCAAAAATGTTGGAGCAGCAGCTCCATAGAAAACCAAAACTGCTGTACCAAAAGAACATGGAAATAAAAGATATAATACACATACAATATTCAGTGAAACAGTTTCAAGAAGAAAAAAACAGGTCAGCTTATCATATTCATATTGCATATGAGAAGATAAATTTCAACATTACAAAAATATTCCATTTAAGCATCTGCCTCCCTATCTGTTGAAGTTCATATTTTAAATGGTACGTGTCAGACATAGGTGAGCATATGATGCAGACTAAGTAGCAAAGCATCATTCCTTGGCACACATTGCAATAGTTAGGACAGCGGTCCTCCTCTTGGCATCTAATTAGCACCACAAAGAGTAAAACAATTCCCAATAACAAGGATATGAATGAAATTAAAGGAACTATCCACCCCAAAACTATGGCAATTCTCAGTACTAGCTACAATAGAGACTAACTAATACTGTCAATCATATATATTGGCATGAATTTGCCATATCCCATCCTACCTTATGATGCTTTGACTCATAGAACACGGTATATGGATTAAACAAGAAAACTTGAAAAGAAATCCACAACTTTTCATGGTGTTTTGAACTAGTGTAAATGAAAAACCCTGCTCATTCCTTGACAGCTTGACATCTCCACCAATGTTCTTTATCTAATACTTGTGAAACTCAAAGAGTCAAACCTAATTCATATGAGAGAGAAACTTCTGACATGGAGCTTGTATCTATACAAAAAATGTTTCCAACACAAAATCTTTATTGAAAGTCTTGGGAAACCCTCTTGGAAATATTGTTGTCACTGATGTCAAAGACAAGGGGAGATTACATATGTCCAAGATAAAGATTGGAAAATGAAAATTTTTGGAAATATTATTTCTGGACTTTTAATGCCCAATTTGGATACATTATCTTTGAAGGCATTTTTACTCTAATTTCATAGCTCAAATTGGATCATAGGATATATGGTTGGAAAGCTTATTCCGAGACCTTTCCAACGGTATATGGCACTCCTAACTCCACAGAAATGAGAGGATATGGAAGATTTCATTAGGATGACCCAATCAAAGTACCAACTAGTTTTACAAATCAGCACCATAAGTGAGCGTACAAACACTATAATTTGAATACCATCCATCCAAGAGGAGATCTGAGGTCGCAAGAGAAGCTAAGGAATAATTTTTGGGGTGAATGAGTTAGCTTGGCATTTTCGCTATAACTTTTCTTCTAGATTGTTTCAGACAGTGAAACTTGGAGGCGCTAAAGAGAAGATCATCATGTATTTGTGGTTAAAATTTCAGACCTTGGTTTGCTTATAATAATTCCGGAGATAAGCTCTAATGAAGTTAGGCCTCTTAAATGCTCCTGAAATCTTCTCCAAACAGGTCAGCTTGGTATTTTCGCTATAACTTTTCTTCTCGAGTGTTTCGGACCGTGAAACTTGGACAATATAAATAGAAGATCGTGATATGTCTGTGGTTAAAATTTCAGACCCCAATTCACTATAATTTTAGAGATATGGTCCAAGGAAGTTAGGCTTCCTGAATACTCATAAAATCTACTTCAAACATGTCAGGTTGGTATTTTCACTATAACATTTTACCTATGATATTTTAAAAGGTGAAATATGGAAGAGACGGAAAAGAGATCTCAAGGTACCTGTGGTAGAAATTTCAAAGCTTGTTTTGCTATAATTGCTGAGATATGGTATGAGGAAGTCAGGCTTCCTAAATGCTCATAAAATCTACTTCAAACAGGTCAGCTTGATATTTTCGTTATAACTTTCTTTTTGTGATGTTTTACACTGTGAAAATTGGCAGAGACAATGAAGAGATCTAAGTGTACTTGTGATAGAAATTCCAGACCTTGTTTCAATATAATTTCGGAGAAATGATCTAAGTTAGTGTTCCTGAATGCTCCTGAGACATACTTCAAATAGGCCAGCTTGCCATTTTTTCTATAACTTTCTTTCTAAGATTTTTTGGAATGTGAAATTTGGATGACAAAAAGAAAAGATCTTTAGGTACCTGTGGTAGAAATTTCAAAACCAGATTTGCAAAATTGGATATGTGGCATGTTGTGAAAGTTCGTTCTTGGAAACAAGACAAAAGCAACAAGTTTTGGGAGAAGTAGACCTAATGAAGGAAGAAGCAGGAGGTAGACCCAGTGAACGCAGAAGCAACTGACAGACCTAATGAAGGCAAAAGCAACAAGAAGATTTGGTGAAAGCAGAAGCATCTAACAAACATTGTGAAGAAGGTAACAGACTCAGTGAAGTACGTTGGTGCCTACAAATATTTGCAACAAAGGGGATTGTTGTTTCTTGTAGGTGTTGATTTGGGGTAGCATCGGATGTGCTCTAGCCATGAAAATTGGTGGAGAGGCTAAAGCACATGAGATCTCCAAGACCCAGAAATGGTTTGGACAGATTGTACACAGTTTGGGAGATATTAAAATAATTAATATATTTAATGGAGTTCCTAAGTCTAAACTTAGGAAAAATAAAATATTAATGGGTACTAATATAAAATTGTGTTAGAAGGTTCCAAAAGTCATGGATCAAGCCAAATCTAATCTTAGCCATTGATTAGAGATTTAATCTCGGTCGTTGAAAGACCAACGAGAGTGATCAGTCATTCAATTTGCTAAAGCGGGGTTGCTAAGCAAAGTCAAATCAGTGATCAACAGCGAGAGGCAGTGAGTACTAGACAAAGAGGCAGAGACTGTCAAGAGACTAGCGCAAAGGTAGAGAGCGAGAAGCAGTAGCCAGAGCACGCCACGCAGAGCCCAGCAGAGACAACGCAGAGGCCAGAGGGACTGCGTCATCCACGCAGAGAGTAGTTGGAGTGACGCAGAGGGTCCCAGAGGTTGCGCAGTGCCTCAGAGGGCTAATGCAAAGGCCAAAAGGGCCAACGCAAAGTCGTTGGAGAGGGTTTCATGGGACAGGTTTTCTAAATACCTGTTTCTGAATAGAGAGGTATTGTTGCCAGTTATTTTTCTCTATCGGGTGAGCCAATTTGGCACCCAGTTGTACTCAAGGAAATACTGCATAATAATAAACCCTCAGAATAGTTGCACCGGTTTTCCCGCATTGGGTTTTTCCGGGGACATTTGTCCAAAAATAACGGTGTCACTTGTGTGTTTGTTTTCTTTCAGCTGATGATCTATAGATGTTGAGACTGTATTGTGTTTATTTCGTTATTTATATGTTTTAAATAACTTGTTCGAATTTAACAAGTAGAAGAAATAAACCAGAAGAATACAGATTAAATTTCTAACGGATAGACTTAGAAATTTCAACATGGTATCAGAGCGTGATTGCAGATCACAGGAGAGTTGAAGGCATCAACTAAGCAGAGCATTTGCAGCAAAATCAGTTGTCTTGAGTGACAGAAGTTGATCCTTGCAGAAGCAACAGAAGAAGGGTTGACGCAGAGGGACTGTGTCATCAGTCCGGGCCAGAGAGAGGCCAGTGCAGAGGCTGAGGAGGGCAGAAAGAGGCTCACGCAGAGCCACGCAGAGACCAAGAGGGTTGACGCAGTGGCTGAGGGAGTTGTTTTTTCCAATGTCGGGATTGCGCAGAGCCTAGAGGCTCAATCCTTCAGTTGCTGGGGCATAGGAAGTTGTGGGCAGTTTGCGGGAGCGAAGCTAGTGGGGTATTGTGCTCAGAACAGTACCTAATAGGGCAAAACCAAGGTAAAGGGAGTTGCTACCAAGGCGGATTTCTAGCCAAGGAATCTGGATCAATGTTGTAGGTGCATAGAAGATCGGAGAGGTGCAACTTGACGATTGGCAGGAGGATTTCCAGAAGGGAAATCGGGACTCAAAGGGAGTCTAGCAGAGAACTTCCAGGCGGGAAGTAGAGAGACTCAGCAGGAGTCGAAAGGAGAACTTCCAAAGGGAAGTAGAGAGACTCGGAGGAGTCGACAAAAGAGCAGAGAGATGGCCGTGAATGGGCTGAGGGATCAGGACAGGCTAGACGGGGCATCCAACTTTGTGGTTTGGAAGGCCAAGATCCTGTCCATTCTAGATAGACATCGCATCAAGGGCTTCGCCTTGAGAACAATGGCTATCCCAGTTGACCTGGCAGCTAATGAGAAGTACGAGGAGGCAATGGCCAAGGCAAAATGTGTCATCCTTGATGGGGTCAAGGATCATGTGGTCCAACATATTGCCGAGAAGGAGACAGCAAAGGAAATGTGGGACACCTTGAAGACGTTGTACCAGCATACTTCCGTGCAGAGGAAGATGTTACTTGAGAATCAGTTGCGATCATACCAGATGCAGAAGGGGGAGCAGATAGATCACTTCCTTGGTCGGTTGAAGGAGATCTGGGACCAACTGACTTCCATAGGAGCCACGCCGGATGAAGAGATGATGGTAAGGACCGCACTTAATGCAGTCTCTGAGGAGTGGGAGACATTTGTCCAGAGCATACTGGGCAGGGCAGATCTTCTAGATTGGGAAGAATTGTGGGTGGCTCTTCGTCAAGAGGAGATCAGGTGGTTGAGCAAGGCAGGAAGTAGCAGCAAAGGAGTTTGGATCAAGAAGGAAGAGGAAGAGGATGCAGCTCTAGCATCTGCGGGAAAGCAGGAGAAGAGGAAGAAGAAGGACCTCTCCAAGGTCAAGTGTTTCCACTGTGGGGAACTAGGTCATTATGCGAACCAGTGTCCGAGGAAGAAGAACAAGGGAGAGGCGTCTGACTCTAAGGCAGCGCTAGCGAAGGCGGAGAAGGAAGTCAAGGAGGATGATGATTGTGCCATGAGTGCTCATGTACCTCTAGATAAGAGGTGGGGAGACATCGAGTTGTAATCAGGAGGACTACAAACGATGAGGGGCAGGATCCTTGAGGTACCCAACCTCTTGGATTATACCTTGCTAACGGAGCCCCGAAGAGGAGTAGCAGGACTGGCGGATGTCGGTAGAGACGGATGCGGATGAAGCGACAGAGAGTGCTACAATGCAGGAATCCCCGGGCAGCGCGAGGCTAGTAGGCTGCAACAATACGAGAGGCACGGAGAGTGTTGCACCAGTGCAGGATGGCACAAAGAGGTGTGCAACGATGCGAGATGCAGGAAGTTGTTGCAGCAGCGCAGAGGTCAGTAGAGAGAGCACTGGTTACCGGCAAAGGGAGCTTCAGCATCGAGAGTGTTTCTAGCCTGACAGAGATGTCAGAAGTTGGGTGGATCAGTTACTTACTTCTCAGTAACTAAGTTGCAGTGCAGTAGCAGTTGGCAGTAGCACGATGCAACATGATGAGAGGGGGATGCAGTGCAGATGCAATGTTGGGAGGATGGACCAGTAACAGCACGCATGCAGAGGGAGTTGTCGTATGAATGCAACAGTGGCAATGGCAGGGCCATGGGCAGCAGTACAGGATACAGCAGTGTAGAGGATGTTGGGCAAGAAGGCCTAGCATCAACACAGGTACCAGTGCCAGATAATCAGAGTGATGCTCATTGAGGAGTATTACTAGAGCACAGTCCTCGCTAAGAGGGAGTGTTGATTTGGGGTAGCATCAGATGTGCTCTAGCCATGAAAATTGGTGGAGAGGCTAAAGCACATGAAATCTCCAAGACCGAGAAATGGTTTGGACAGATTGTACCCAGTTTGGGAGATATTAAAATAATTAATATTTTTAATGGAGTTCCTAAGTCTAAACTTAGGAAAAATAAAATATTAATGGGTATTAATATAAAACTAGGTTAGAAGGTTCCAAAAGTCATGGATCAAGCCAAATCTAATCTTAGTCGTTGATTAGAGATTTAATCTCGGTCGTTGAAGGACCAACGAGAAAAGTATAAGAGGAGGCTTGAGGGTCAGTTGGAGAACACACCAGAGTGATCAGTCATTCGATTTGCTAGAGCGAGGTTGCTAAGCAAAGTCGAATCAGTGATCAGCAGCGAGGGGCAGTGAGTACTGGACAGAGAGGCAAAGACAGTGCCAAGAGACCAGCGCAGAGGCAGAGAGCGAGAAGCAGCAGCTAGAGTAGGCCACACAGAGCCCAACAGAGACAGCGCAAAGGCCAGAGGGACTGCATCATCCATGCAGAGAGCAACTGGAGTGACGCAGAGGGTCCCAGAGGCTACGCAGTGCCTCAGAGGGCTGACGCAGAGGGGTTTGGGGCTGACGCAGAGGCCAGAAGGGCCAACGCAGAGCTTCAGAGTCGCTGGAGAGGGTTTCATGGGACAGGTTTTCTGAATACCTGTTTCCGAATAAAGAGGTATTGCTGCCAGTTATTTTTCTCTATCAGATGAGCCAATTTGGCACCCAGTTGTACTCAAGGAAATACTACATAATAATAAACCCTTAGAATAGCTACACCCGTTTTCCCGCACTGGGTTTTTCCAGGGACATTTGTCCAAAATTAACGTTGTCACTTGTGTGTTTGTTTTCTTTCAGCTGATGATTTGTAGATGTTGATATTGTATTGTGTTTATTCCATTATTTATATGTTTTAAATAACTTGTTTGAATTTAACAAGTAGAAGAAATAAACTAGAAGAATACAGATTAAATTTCTAATGGATAGACTTAGAAATTTCAACAGTAGGTTGGTGTCTACAAATCTTGCAGTAGTGGGAATTGGTGTCTCCTGTAGGTAGTACCTACAAAGCAGCAAAGGGGATCGGTATCTCCTATAGGTTGGTGCCTATAAAGCAATAGAGGGGATTGGTCTCTCATGTAGGTCGGTGCCTACAAAGTAGCAAAGGGGATTGGTGTCTCCAACAGGTTGGTGCCTACAAAGAAGCAAAGTGGATTGGTGTCAATTGTAGGTTGGCACCTACAAAAAACTAGAGAGGATTGGTTGTTGAGAAATCTAGGGGCAGCAAGATGAGTGATTTCTCTTACTTTGATAATTGCTTGTGATGACTTTTTACTTCTCTTAGTTAGATTCTCCTTCAACTTGATTATTATTGTGTTCCTTTCATCAAACAATTACCAAAACATAAAGAACAATGAGACAAGAGGACACAAGATATAGGCAATCAGCCAAGGCCAAAACCTCTCCCAATGAGAGGAAAACCCACAAGAATTATTCTCTTCTTATAGAACTTCAATTGATGAATTCCAAGACGTATGACCCTTGACTAAAATCTCCTCCAAGGCCAAGTCATAATTCCTCTTGAAAACTTCACTTCCAACAAAGTCAAACCAAGTCTCTTTGCTTCAAATTTGTCTTCTTATCATAAACTTGGACCTGCACCTTGACTGTGATTTTCGGCCCTTCTTACAATAACCCTATCTTGCACATGTGACAAAATCATGATTAAGACAGCTCCTCTTCTACTTCACTTGGGCAGTGATTCCTTCTCCAATGACTTGGCTTGAATATAAGTGCCTCTTCCATCCTTCGTTTGGTTCCTTGATTGACTGTAGTTCTGATTTACTATAGGTGATGAAATGCCCTAGCTACAACGCGCATGTGAGAGAGATTACCCAAGAACAGACCTCAGAAAATACTCCTTTTTCCTTGACTTGTCTTCTCCTTTCTTCGCTATGTTCTACACTTTTGATCGAGCTTCTTGTGATGTGATCAATGCCCTCCAAGGTGGATGACTAACCTAGTATATATAGGCTTCTTCTAGAGTCTCACAAGGGCGACTTGATCTTCTTATGCAGACCGCAGGCCGACTTGAATTCCTTTGAAGGTCGACTTGTTGTGACATTGTGATAAGGTCTTGGAGGATTTTCTTAACATTTTTTACTATAAAAAAATCTTCTTTACAAAATGTAACATACCCATATGAGTCTTTCATACATGACAATGACTCAAAACCTAGAAGCACTCAATGGGTGCTTGACCTAAAAATAATTTTTTCCTTGAGCATGAAACCCATGCCTCAAGAACAATAATAATAAATTTATTTTTCTCTTTTCATTAAATACATAAAATCATGATTACATATCTCATTATGAAGACCGAACCTAGTTACATATTTCAACACTCCCTATTAACTAGGGAGGTATTACTTGGACATTCTCATATCTAAAGAATTCTCATAAGAACAGTCATAATGGTAAGCGGTCTGTTTAGCATCATATCAACCAGCATTGTCACATAGCAAGGCCTTCACTAACAACTCTATCTCTCCACAAGATCATAGCACAATGCTAGCGAGACCAATGACAGACAGACACCATCATCATTGTCTCTCAAGGCACATACCCAACCCGGGTGTTCACAGGGTATGTCCTCCCAATACTATTCTTATCTTGGATTCCCAGTCTTCAAAGAATATTGGTCCTCTACGATGGATGCCCTACCTCATCCTCAAAGAGTATCGGATGTCAGATGTTTACCCAATCCTCCATTCTTTCTTCCAAAGTGAAAACAAGAATGATGTGTCTATCTCTCCTCATGGCCTTCACTGAGACTTACGATTGTCAGTTCTAGTCTAGTGCATGACACATGAAGTAGAGAACCATATTTGTCACCCGCTCTTAACCAGGGATGACCAACCCATTCCTATAAAAGGAATGTACCCGAGCTCCCTCTTAACCAGGGACTTGTCCAAGCTCCCGCTTAACTAGGGACTTGTCCAAGCTCCCACTTAACTAGGGACTTGTTTTCAACAACTCACTTGTTCTTCGGCCGAGATCATGGTACCTTCAGCTGCTTGAAGAGCTCCTCCTTTCGATGTCATGAATTTCATCTTTATCATTATGGAGTCTTCTTCTTTTTGGGACTTCTTCGTAGGGCATCGGCCATCCATCACTTTCCTTCACGAACCATGTTAGTCATGTCATACTCTTCCTTATCGGAAAGTGATCTAACCCATTCCTATAAAAGGAATGTACCCAAGCTCCCTCTTAACCAGGGACTTGTCCAAGCTCCCACTTAACTAGGGACTTGTCCAAGCTCCCGCTTAACTAGGGACTTGTTTTCAACAACTCACTTGTTCTTCGGCAGAGATCATGGTACCTTCAGCTACTTGAAGAGCTCCTCCTTTCGATGTCATGAATTTCATCTTTATCATTATGGAATCTTCCTCTTTTTGGGACTTCTTCATAAGGCATCGACCATCCATCACTTTCCTTCACGAACCATGTTAGTCATGTCATACTCTTCCTTATCAGAAAGTGATCTTCTAATCCACATCTGGCTTTTCTTCATACAGCCTCTTCCAAGTCATGTTTCCTTTAGGATCTTTCATCCAACAACATGAGTGTTAGTTGTAGGTGACATCTACAACTTTCTTTTGGTAGCCCTATACCAACCCATCCAAATGTTGTTCAAAAGTCAAAAATGAGCATCAAACAAAGTTACCTTTTGTGATGGCCCTTCATCATAACATCTGCTTGTAGCGGCATCAACATCCTGCATACATATTGACACATCTCCAAGATATTCAATGTCAAGGATCTCCTTTCTTTCCAGACTTCATCAAAGTCTTCATACGTTTTCCATGGAGATGTCATGGTCAATTCTCCTAGTAATAGGATTGTTAGCTCTGCTATGTTCTTCAGCAGTTGATGGATCTAAATAGGTGTTGAGCAGCGCTGGTTTGGTTGTATAAGGCTGGCAACGGTTTTTCATGCTTTCTCCTTCGTTTTCCCTTTTCTCCTTATAACTCCCACACCTCCATTTACACCTCCTCTTCTGTTCTCCTATTTCTCCCCTAACCCATTATTTTCATGTCTCTCTAGAGTCTATAGTCTTTTGTAAACCCCGCCTAAACCCTTTTTCAGGCTCCCGGGCTTCTTTTTGTTTAAAACCTATTAAACCCCGTTAACCCATTTAAATCCCGTTTAAACCTATTCTTCATTTATTCCCGGGCGCAAAGCTAAACTTAAGCCTTAGTGACATAACCCCGCGCATATAAAAGTTTATAACCCTAAGCTTTAATAAAGCCCGGGCCTGCCCCTCGCCTGTCATATCAACCAAAATGCATGTTAATTCTCCACCATCCGATCAACCTGCGGAGATCCAACGATTGACACTTCCCCCGCTCCGTGAACCTGCTCGGCTGTTAACCCGCGGGGAAGCGGTTTCCCCCCTGCCACATGTCGCATTTTCATTGGATCGCTCGCCCTCATACGGATACCGCCGAGCGCCAAAAGCGGTGCGGGGAAACCGCTTAGCGCCCTTCCGGTACGGTCCCCCGCTTGTTAACTTATGCACAGCTCTCACTCCCGATAGTCGTCCGATCTTTCCCGCTGCGATTTGACGGCCCAGATCTGTCTCCGCTCGTCTTTCCCGATAGCGCCCTTCAATCCAATCTCCACCGTCTATTTGTCAGATCCAACGATCAGTGTTCATTCGCAGGCCATCGTCCATTTTCATGCATTTTTCAATGTTTTCGGCCTGTTTTATGCGCGCAAAGAAGGAAGAAATCATCCTGTACACTGTGCATTGAATTCTCAGCAACCACAGTTAAAGAGACAGCACGGCCGAGAAAGGAAAGTACTGCCTCGAGCAGTTGAATTCATTAATCAGTCATGGAGCCTTGTACACATTACATTCCATATGCTCGGAAAGGACAACCGAGCACCAGAAAAGGTCAATTTATTCATTAAGACCATCAGATTGTAGCAGACAAACTATCAGAAGAATTAATATGTATGGGTGGTCCATTACGACCCCTCCTCGTGGAACTTAGCAAAGTGTTTTTGTAAACAAATTTTATATATACCCAGAAGAAAGATGTAAAGAGGTTGATGAATGTCATTTTGGTGTAAACTTCAACTTCTGGAGACTGTAACTATTGTGTAACCTGCAGCTTCTGGTCTGCATTTCTAGCTAATACAAGCTTCTTTTGTTGTTAATTGCTCACTTTCCACTTCTTCTTCTTTGTTCCAAGCTGTGCCTGTGTTGCATTTATTCATGTGTTGCTGATGTTTAGTATTAGAGGGGCTGTCATCCCACCTCTGTGTTAAAATCTAGTTAGTTTCATTGAATTTGTATGCAGGTTTCTGTTGTTTTAATGTCAGAGAGTTGTCATCCTGTCTGTGCATTAGGAAATAGATTTACAGACTTTTAAACTAGTTGCAGCTGGCCATCACAGGGTCCTGTGCATCTGCTGGTGTGACTAGTATTCTCCATCATCACTTTTTCTTTAAAATTGTGAGTAATTGGTGGTCTAAAGCCTTGTAGTCTGGGGGTGTTCACCCATGTCTGGGGTTAAACATAGTAGAAGTGGTCATCTGGCTTGAATATGCAGCATTTCTTTCATTCATCCACCAATTTTCCAGCATTTTGTTGAGTTTGTAATGTTCCCAAGCATCTCTGATATACAACCTAGGAGATTTTCTTGAGGTGATAACATTAATTGGCACCGTTGCCGGGGAGAAGAGAATTGAAGCTCAGCTTCCCTGGGAGAACGACACAGCTTCAAACTTTGATGATAGACAAGGTTTGAACACAGTTTTTTGTTGTAATTATCTATCTGGCGACTCCATTGGAGGAAGACCATCCTTTGGTGACTCCACATTGAAGTTCTGGCTCAGTTTGTGAGACATACTCGAAGAAATCCTTAGAAATCACCAACTAAACCAGTGCCTAAACCTGAGAGGACTGTTAAATCGAAGAAAGCATCACAGAAAGGGGCATCAGGATCAGGTAAGCCTAAGAAATCTCATGCACCTCTGAAAGATAAAGTGATTGTTGAAGGTATACAGATTGAGGATTTAGAAATCAGCGTTGTTAATAAGGAAATTCCTTCAGAGATTAATTCAGCCCCTTGTGCAGTTAATTCCCCTTTGAATCTCAGTCCAAAGAAAGGTTCTCATTCAGTCCAAAACATCCCTTTGTCTCTACCATCCATCACATTACTCCCTACCATTCAATCTGCTAGTATTCTTCCAAATATTCCAATCATGGCAGGACAGCAAGCACCTACGAGGATTGAGAGAATTGTTGCTGCTAGATATGGACCTTTAGTCTTGCCTGTTCCTTTAAATCCTATGCCTGTGGGAGAATATCAAAAATATATGCCTAAATTCACTGGAACAGAGGGAGTAACAGCAGAAGAACATCTTGAAGCTTTTTACAGTTATGCTGATAATTTAGATATAAGTGAAAATGATGTGTGGATGAGAGTTTTTGTCCAGAGCCTTGATGGAGAGGCTAGGAAGTGGTTTAGAGAATTGCCCCAGAGATCTATAACTGATATTGAAGCATTAGATGATGCGTTTTTGAAGCAATGGGGAGATAAAAAAGACTTGTTGTATTATCATACTGAGTTTGGTAATCTGAAGAGGAAAAATGGTGAATCTTTCCCTGATTTTAATAAAAGATTCAATCAAATGTATAGTAAGATACCAGCTGAGGTAAAGCCTACTCCTACCTCTGCCAAACTCACTTATGCCAATGCTTTTGACTCTGATTTCTGCCTGTTATTGAGAGAAAGGAGATGTGCTACTCTAGAAGATATGCAGGATGCAGCATTAGAAGTGGAATCCAATATCATGGCAGCAGAAAAGTTAAAAAATCAAGCTGACAGAAGGAGGCAGAGAGCTCAGGCTTCTACTTCTTCTACTTCATCTTCAGAGCCTAAATTGGACAAAATGACTAAGATGATAGAGTCATTAGCTGCTGAAATTTCTAAGCTGAAAGTTGAACAGAATTTAGGGAAAACAAGGCACCAGAACACATTTGCTCCAAGAACCCCCAATCCATTCAGAAGAGCAAATGAGCAGTTACAAATAATGCAGAGGGGTGAAGATTCAAAAGAAGATCAAAAAGTTAAAGCTCCTTTCCAAAATGTAGTCATGGAGGAAGAACAATTTGAAGAAGATGAGGATGAAATTCACTGCATGGAAGATAAAGGCAGCGCTGCATTTTTGACTTTGGCCGCTTATGAAGAGTCTTTGTTGCAGGAACAAGATAGTCAAGAATGGGATAGAAAAGTTGTCCTACAAGCTGAACAGCAGCAGAGATATAACCTGAGGTCAAATGCAAAGAATGTCAAAGAAAATTATGCCCAAAGGGCTGCTATCCAAACAGAGTCACAGAATAGCAGGCAGAGAAAACTAGCAGCTGATCTAGTCATCCTCAAAGCTCCAGTTCAAGAGGTAAAAGGTTCGGATAAGTTACCTTCTTCTTTCAGCTTTGAGTCAGAAGTCCAGAAATTGAAAATCTCTGTGCCTCTGGTAGAGTTGGTAAAGAGTGAAGTATTTAGAAAGCCTATCCTTGAAGCCCTTAAGCTAGAAACCACACAAACCTCCACTGACTCTGTCAATTTGCAAGATGACAAGTCTACCATTGTGCTCAGCCCTATGATTGAACCTGCTGATAATAACTCTCCATCTTTTTATGTCTCCTTAACCATTCATGATAAAATCCTCCACAATGTCTGCTAGACACAGGGGCCAGCCACAATTTAATGCCTAAAGCTGTCATGGAAGAGTTAGGCATTGATATCACTAGACCCTATCATGATTTATTTTCTTTTGATTCAAGGAAGGTGAAATGTCTTGGATTGATTAAAGATCTGGCCATTACCTTAACTCAGCTGCCCATGAAGAGTATGATGATGGATATTGTGGTAGCAGATGTCCCTCCTAAGTTTGGCATGTTGTTGTCCAGAGGGTGGATTAAGAGACTAGGTGGGACATTACAGAATGATCTATCTTATGCCACTGTCCCAGTTTTTGGAGGAGAAAGTAGGAGATTGTACAGAGAAGCACAGTTGGCATACATTATCAGTGATGAGAAAAATCCTACAAATCATCCTATATATGCAGTGGACACCGATTTTGGAGCATGTATTCTCGAAATAAAAGAATCTCATAAGGCCATAATGCAGATCAGGAAACCAACAGTTCAGGCCGAGAAAGAGCAAGGAAGTCAGATTTGGGAGTTGTTCTTTGATAGAGCATGTTCCAGGGAGATTGCAGGAGCAGGGGTGGTGCTAGTATCTCCACAACAAGAAAGCATTCAACTGTCTTTTAAGCTAGTTTTTCAAGTCACAAACAACATAGCAGAATATGAAGCTTTGTTGTTGGGCCTTAATGCAGCAAAAGACAAAGGTATCAAGAATCTAAAAGTGTTTGGAGATGCTGATTTAATCATTCAGCAAGTAAATAAAACATTTCAAGCAAAGCACCCAACGCTAAAAGCATATAGAGATGAGGTATGGAGAATCAGAAATTGTTTTGATAATTTCTGTATTTCATATATTCCTAGAGCCCAAAATCAGCTTGCTGATCCCTTGTTGTTTCTGCCAGTTTGTTTATACCAGTGTTGTTAAAATCGCGATTTTATCGTAAAAGCGCGATTTTTTCGTTTAGCCGATTCAAATCGCGATTTTTATACATAAAAATCGCCACTTTTTTTATAACGATTTTTATCGAAAAAATCGCGATTTTTTATGTTAAAATCGCCAGAGGCGCGGGCAGCGGGCGTTTTATATAGAAAATCGATTTTTCTTTTATTTCATTCAGCAGTCCGCGCGGAGGAGGAGGAGAAGAAGTGAGGGAGAGGGTTGCCATCGGATTTGGGAGCGAATCCAAGCGATTTTAGGAGGAATCCAAGCCAAGATCACCAATTTGTCCATAAACCAGGTATGTAGATTAATTTTTTTTTGTTTTGGTTCTATAAAAACTTTGTTTTTCATTGTTTTTAAAGAATTTTTGGAAATTTTTCATTGATTTGGGATGGGTTATTTGTTATGACTATGAGAACCAATTTTTTATTTTTATTTTCTCATTTTCTTTAAACATTGTTTATTTTTTTTTATTTTTCATTGTTTTTTGGCATTTGGTTGGGTAACTTGGGTTTAGAAATTGGGATTTTGGAAATAATTAGCTTGTAATTTTGCAAATGCTAAATTGTAATTTGTATTTACTATTATCATTTATGTAATCCTAAATTCCTATTTCCTAATCCTTATTTTTCCATAGGTTTGCAAATTCAAAATTCAAAAACAAACATGCCAAGGAAATTGGATCCTTTCTGGGAATATGGTGACCCTAAAACTCCGAATGATAGACAAAACTTGTATTGCAAGTTGTGTGGAAAGGAAATATTCGGGGGGGTGTACAGGTTGAAGTTCCACCTTGCACAAATCCCTGGACGTGATGTGGGGCCCTGTCTAAAGACAAATGCTGAAATTATCCAAAAAGCCATGAGAGCATTGGGAGAATTAGAGCACACTAGAGACGCCAAAGAAGAACTCAAAAGGCAACTAAAAAGGTCAGCTGAAGGAAGTGGGCCAAGTGGCACAGGTTCTACTGCAGCGTCAGTCAATCCGGTAGCTGCATCATCATATTTTGTTCCTCGAACCACACCTGGTTCACAACCAACTATTGGTTCAATGCTAAAAAGAACTGAAAAAGAAAAAGCTGACAAGTTGATGACAAAATTTCTCCTCTGGAGTGATATTCCTTTCAGCATTATAAGAAATAATCCATTTTTCCAACCTACTGTTGATGCTATTGCCAGTGTTGGCCCGGGGTACAAACTCCCTTCTCTTCATGATTTCAGAGGCCGGCTTCTTCAAGATGAAAAGCGTGACTACACCCAAAGATTGGAGGATTTTAGGGCATCATGGGCACAAACAGGATGCACTGTTATGTCAGATGGTTGGACTGACCAAAAGGGGAGAACCCTTATAAACTTCTTGGTTAGTTGTCCCTTGGGGACTATGTTTATCAAATCTGTTGATGCAACTCATCAAATCAAAGATGCAAGAACTTTATGTGATTTGCTGGATGTGTTTATTTTGGAGGTGGGTGCAGAAAATGTTGTCCAAGTCATAACGGACAATGCTGCAAATTATGTTGCTGCTGGTAGAATGCTTATGGACAGGCATCCTGCTTTATTTTGGACACCTTGTGCTGCCCATTGTATTGATTTGATGTTAGAGGACATTGGGAAAATTCCCTTTGTCAAAGAGGTTGTTGACTCATCAAAAAGCATCACAAAATTTATTTACAATCACACATCTGTGCTTAGCTTGATGAGAAAATGCACCAACAACAAAGAGTTGGTGCGCCCCGCCATTACACGGTTTGCGACGAGTTTCATATCTCTTCAATCCCTCTTGAATTCTATGTGGGATTTGAAGAGAATGTTTCTTTCAGAGGAGTGGCGTGCTTCGTCAATGAGCCGCAAACCAGAAGGAGAGGCCGTCTGCAGAGTAGTTTCATACCAGGAGGACTTCTGGGCGGGAGTGCAGGAGGTGTGCGCTGTTACAGAACCTTTGGTAAAGGTTCTTCGGTTGGTTGATGGTGAGAAGCCCGCAATGGGCTATTTGTATGAAGCCATGGATAGGGCCAAAGAAGCCATTCGGTCCTACTATGATGACAAGGGAGATGATGGGTTCCAGAGACAACTCCTTCTATGGAACGTCATTGATGAGCGATGGAACAACACACTCCATCGTCCCATTCATGCTGCTGGGCTTTTCCTGAACCCTGCATTTTCTTATGCATGTGGGTTTAATTTTGATGTTGAGGTCATGGAAGGATTATTAACCTGTGTCCAGAAGATGGTGAGATCTTCAGAAGAACGTATGGAGATCTCTAGACAAATTGAGCAATATAAGTTGTCAGGTGGCTTATTTGGCTTTGAGATGGCTGTCATTGATAGGACGGTTAAAATGCCAGGTATTTTTTAGTTTGTAGTATGTACTTTGTTTCAAATTTCATTGTTTCTTCAAATTCCATTTTTTTCTTATGTTTATTTAAAATTTTATTTGTAATTTTGTTGTAGACGCATGGTGGAAGATGTATGGTGGCAGAGTACCCCTTTTGCAAAATCTTGCCATACGCATCCTCAGCCAAACATGCAGCTCCTCGGGATGTGAGCGCAATTGGAGTGTATTTGAAAAAATACACAACAAGAAGCGCAATAGGTTAACACTTAAACATTTAAAATATTGCAAATTTCCAAATAAATTTTTGAATTCATTAAAGTTTTAAACAATATTTTTTTTATAATATTAATTATTAATTTATTATTTCATGAACTTTGTACAGGTTGGAGTCCCATAGACTTAATGACATGGTCTATGTCTACTACAATCTTCGATTGTGGGTGAAACAACTAGAGAAGACACCTGATACGGAAGCCATCTCATTGGATGGGATTGACACCACTGCTGAATGGAGGGTTGAGACCGAGAGGCCTCTCATGGATCCCACTGAGGATTGGTTAGTGCAGGATGAGGGGGAGGAGGAGGGGGAGGAGGAGGAGGAGGAGGAGCAGGAGCAGGAGCAGGAGGAGGAGGAGTTGGAGGAGCAGGAGGAGGAGGTGACACCGCCTACCAGGGCTACCCGGGCTACCACTACCACCAGTAGAGGACGTGGTCTCCGTCCACCTCAGCCTCCTGTAGCTGCTACTACTAGTTCTTCAGCTTCTAGAGCACGTCAGACTCCACTGCCATTTCCACCACCACAGGCACCAGCTTCTACATCTAGAGGGAAAGAGAAAGTTGTGCCATTTTCTCGCAAGAGGGGCAGAGGAAATCAATAGGATTAGACTTTCATTTTATTGTATATGACATTATGACATGATGAGATACATTATCATATTTTTTGTTGATATTTTGAGGCTGAGTTGGACTTGGGACTCAGGACTTACTATTCAGGACATGATTCAATGTTATGTGTGATTTTAGCGCTAGAAATGATATTAAACATCTTATATATTAGTTTTTTTATCATATTTATGTGTCAATGTATTTATTTTATGTTGTAGATGGTTTAGATATTAAAAAAATTGAAAAAAATTGAAAAAAAATGAATATTTTTGTGCCAAACGATTTTTTCCCGCTTTTTTCCGATTTTTTCCCGATTTTAACGATTTTTTCCGCTTTTTTCCCGGCGCCGATTAAATCCCGATCGCGATGTGTGCAACACTGGTTTATACCTCCCATGCCTTCCAGATTAGTTTACGAAGTCCAAATCAAGTACAGACCTTCCTTGCCTAATAATGTCCACCATTGGAAAGTTTTTGAAGATGATGATGAGATAAATAGGTTTCTTCAAGTCATTGATGAGTTTTCCGAAATGCAAATTGACCAAGAAAATGATGCCTTGGAAGAAAAACCCCAGTCCCAGCTTAGAAATAAAATTGGTAAAGACAGCATTGTTCAGCTTCCCAACAACCATATTCCTAAGGGTCTAATTCCTCTTGAAAGACTGTTTGACCAAAATGATGTGCCTTATAAGGCTGCCCAAAAAGAAGACCAATCTGCAGTCTGTAAGCATGATATAGGAAGTCCAGGTCAGCCTAGGTATGTGAATTTGTCCACTCATTTGTCTGCTGATCAAAGTGCTGAATACTGCAATTTAATGAGGCAATTTGCTGATGTGTTTGCCTGGGAATATAGTGACCTGAAAACTTATGATAAGAATATAATTCAGCATAAAATCCCTCTGGAAAAAGACACCAGTCCTTTCAAACAGAAGCTGAGACCAATAAATCCTATGCTTCTTCCTTTGATTGAAAAAGAAATTAAAAAATAGCTGGCTGCCAAGATCATAGTCCCTCTTAGATATTCTAAATGGGTAGCCAATTTGGTGGTTGTAAAGAAGAAAAGTGGAGAAATCAGACTGTGTGTTGATTTCATAAATTTAAACAAATGCTCCAAGAAAGACAACTATCCTCTGCCAAAGACGAAACATTTGCTGCAAAAGGTCTTAGGAGCTAAAGTGATGTCATTCTTGGATGGTTTTTCAGGCTTTAATCAAATTGCTGTGCACCCAGATGATCAAGAAAAGACTGCATTTACCACTCCTTGGGGCACTTTTATGTATGCCAAAATGCCTTTTGGATTGATGAATGCTGGAGCCACCTTTCAGAGAGCTATGGATATAGCATTTGTGGGAGAGAAGGACAAATTTGTGCTTATCTACCTTGATGATATAATAGTTTACTCCAGCAGCCATCAAAATCATTTACAGGATTTGAAAAAAGTATTCTTGAAGTACAGGAGGTTTGGAATCTCAGTCAATCCCAAAAAATCACAATTTGCTTTGGAAGAAGGCAAGTTGTTAGGACATGTTGTGTCTGCTACAGGTGTTCAAATTGACCCAGAAAGAGCAAAGGCAATACAGACTTTGTATGTCCCGAGATCAAAAAAGGATATCAAGTCCTTTTTGGGCAAAATTAATTTTGTCAGGAGGTTTATTCCAAATTTTGCAAAATTGGTTAAACATGTGACCTCCATGTTGAAGAAAGGATCAGAGGTAAGATGGACTGATGCAGCAAGAGAATCATTTGAGTCTATTAAAAAGGCTATAATGGAAGCTCCCACATTAATAAGTCCAAATTACAGCAAGGAGTTCCACATATTTTCTTTTGCCTCTGAAGACACCATTGCATCAGTTTTATTGCAGGCAGATGAAGAAGGTTCAGAACATCCAGTGGCATTTTTCAGCAAGAACTTGAGGGATGCTGAACTGAGGTATGATATTATTGAAAAATAGACCTATGCTCTTATTAAATCCTTGAAAGCTTTTAGAGTTGATATCCTTCATTCCAAAATAGTTGCATATGTACCTTCTGCTGCAATTAAAGATGTCTTGACTCAAACTGATGCTGATGGAAGAAGGGCAAAATGGATTGCAAAAATGATAGAATTTAATATAGAGCTAAAGCCCACCAAGCTGGTCAGAAGTCAGGGACTTGCTAAGTAATTGGCTGAGGAAAATTCCAGGTCTTTAGATATTGATTTCCTGAGCACAATTGCAGAAATCGGTCAAACAGATGAAGAGGAAAAAACAGTTGAAACAGAGAAAAAGCAGTTAGTGGCCGAGAACCTAGCTTCTTGTAACTGGTATGTTGTAATAATAATTTCTTGCTAAAGCTAGAGATCCCTTCAGGATTTACTCAAAGTCAGGCCAAAACTTTAAAACTTAGAGCAGCAAAGTATTGCATTATAGAAAATCTGCTCTACTGGAAGGATGCATCTGGAATATTTTTAAGGTGTCTGGACAAAGAACAGTCAAAAGAAGTTATGCAGCAATTTCATAACAACATGTGTGGAGGGCACCATTATTGGAAGACTACAGCCCATAAAATTCTCAGAGCTGGGTACTATTGGCCCACTTTATTTTCCGATGTATTTTCTTTTGTTAAATCTTGTGACAAGTGCCAAAGATTTGAAGGAAAACAGCAGTTAAAGTCCCTACCCTTAAAACCAATAATTGCAAAAGGACCTTTTCAGCAGTGGGGTTTGGATTTCATTGGAGAAATCAATCCACATTCCAGTGGCCAGCACAGGTGGGTATTAGTAGCCACTGATTATTTCACTAAGTGGATTGAAGCAATCCCTACTAGGAAGGATGATCATAATGTGGTCATGAAGTTTTTAATTGAAAATATCTTCAGCAGATTTGGTTGTCCACATAAACTAATCACAAATAATGCAGTTGCTTTCAGGGCAAAAGAAATGGTGGAAATGTGTGATTCAATGGGTATCAAACTTGTTCATTCCACCTTATATTATCCACAGGGAAATGGTCTAGCAGAATCCTCTAATAGAAGTCTGATCAGGATAACTAAAAAGCTGTTAGAGGACAATAAAAAGAATTGGGATTCAAAGCTCAAGTATGCACTGTGGGCTGACAGAGTGACCATTAAAAAATCCACAGAAAATTCTCCTTTCAAGCTGGTATATGGCACTGAGGCTGTATTTCCAATTCAGCTAACTCTCCTTGTGGCAAAGTTCCTTCAAACAGAGCAGAATGAGGAAGAAGACATGGCAAAAAGGATCACTGATCTAGCAGAAATACATCAGATTAGGGAACAGCTGGTTGAAAAGGTTGCAGCACATCAGAAGAGGGTCAAGAAAACCTTTGACAAGAAGGCAAAATCAAATAATTTTCAAGTTGGTGACTTGGTTTTGAAATGGGATGCACTAAAGGAGAAGAAAGGCAATCATGGGAAGTTTGATGCTTTCTGGACAGGGTCTTTCATCATTTCACAGGTTCAAGGGAACAACACCTTCATACTGAAAATTATGGGAGGAGAGGCAGTTTTTGATGGCCCAGTTAATGGGCGGTTTTTGAAAGTTTATGTTGTTTAAGGTCTTTGGGCCTTAAAAAGTTGTAAATATTATGTTTTATCAGTTTTAGTACAGATGCAGTAGACTCCATGCCCAATGGAACACTAGGAATTTTTGTTAATTTGTTTTCAGCTGGAAAGGCATTGATCTGCAGGTTCTTGAGACCTCACAGGGAGGATCTCATCCCCAGAAGGAGCCAATGTTAGCTCTGCTATGTTCTTCAGCAGTTGATGGATCTAAATAGGTGTTGAGCAGTGTTGGTTTGGTTGTATAAGGCTGACAGCAGTTTTTCATACTTTCTCCTTCGTTTTCCCTTTTCTCCTTATAACTCCCACACCTCCGTTTCCACCTCCTCTTCCGTTCTCCTATTTCTCCCCTAACCCATTATTTTCATGTCTCTCTATAGTCTTTTGTAAACCCCGCCTAAACCCTTTTTCGGGCTCCCGGGCTTCTTTTTGTTTAAAACCTATTAAACCCCGTTTAAACCTATTCTTCATTTATTCCCGGGTGCAAAGCTAAACTTAAGCCTTAGTGACATAACCCCGCGCATATAATAAAGTTTATAACCCTAAGCTTTAATAAAGCCCGGGCCCGCCCCTCGCCTGTCATATCAACCAAAACGCATGTTAATTCTCCGTCGTCCGATCAACCCACGGAGATCCAACGATTGACGCTTCCCCCGATCCGTGAACCTGCTCGTCTGTTAACCCGCGGGGAAGTGGTTTCTCGCCTGCCACATGTCGCATTTTCGTTGGATCGCTCGCCCTCATACGGATACTGTCGAGCACCAAAAGCAGTGCGGGGAAACCACTTACCACCCTTCCGATACGGTCCCCCGCTCGTTAACTTGTGCGCAACTCCCACTCCCGATAGCCGTCTGATCTTTCCCGCTGCGATCTGACGGCCCAGATCTGTCTCCGCCCGTCTTCCCCGATAGTGCCCTCCGATCCAATCTCCACCGTCTATTTGTCAGATCCAACGGTCAGTATTCATTCGCAGGCCATCGTCCACTTTCATGCATTTTTCAGTGTTTTCAGCCTGTTTTATGCGCGCGAAGAAGGAAGAAATCATCCTGTACACTGTGCATTGAATTCTCAGCAACCACAGTTAAAGAGACAGCACGGCCGAGGAAGGAAAGCACTGCCTCGAGCAGTTGAATTCATTATCAGTGATGGAGCCTTGTACACATTACATTCCATATGCTCAGAAAGGACGGCTGAGCACCAGAAAAGGTCGATTTATTCATTAAGACCGTCAGATTGTAACCAACAAACTATCAGAAGAATTAATGTGTGGGTGGTCCATTATGACCCCTCCTCGTGGAACTTAGCTGAGTGTTTTTGTAAACAAATTATATATATACCCAGAAGAAAGATGTAAGGAGGTTGATGAATGTCATTTTGGTGTAAACTTCAACTTCTGGAGACTGTAACTACTGTGTAACCTGCAGCTTCTGGTCTGCATTTCTAGCTAATACAAGCTTCTTTTGTTGTTAATTGTTCACTTTCCACTTCTTCTTCTTTGTTCCAAGCTGTGCCTGTGGTGCATTTATTCATGTGCTGCTGATGTTTAGCATTAGAGGAGCTATCATCCCACCTCTGTGTTAAAATCTAGTTAGTTTCATTGAATTTGTATGCAGGATTCTGTTGTTTTAATGCCAGAGACCTGTCATCCTGTATGTGCATTAAGAAATAGATTTACAGACTTTTAAACTAGTTGCAGCTGGCCATCACAGGGTCCTGTGCATCTGCTGGTGTGACTAGTATTCTCCATCATCACTTTTTCTTTAAAACTGTGAGTAATTGGTGGTCTAAAGCCTTGTAGTCTGGGGGTGTTCACCCATATCTGGGGTTAAACATAGTAGAAGTGGTCATCTAGCTTGAATATGCAGCATTTCTTTCATTCATCCACCAATTTTCCTACATTTTGTTGAGTTTGTAATGTTCCCGAGCATCTCTAATATACAACCTAGGAGAGTTTTTTGGGGTGATAACAAGGATGTTGATTTCCTTGTGCTCATAGTTGCATTTTTCACGATCTCTCCTTTCTTTTCTTCACATACTGCTTCCCAGGAACTTTCGTTCATAGTTCCTACATCTTTGTCAACCACCTCATATTTCATATGAGGACATATTATGTTGATTTCATCAAGTCAATATGTGAACCATGCCCTCATGCATTTTTCCAAAGGAAGAGATCCCTTTGACCATGCCCATGAGGTATAGGACTTACCCATGCTATCAGCAACTATATAATGACATGACTCAATTTATCATACATATGCATACATACCTCTTTTCTTCTTTTGTTCATCTACGCTTCCTTCAACAACTTCATTTCCTTGATTGAGAGTACTTCAACCATGTTGCATTCCTTTGTCATCATACCATCAAAGTTGGGAAACTGCATCGAAGCTGTAAAGTTGCATCGAAGCTATGAAGTTGCATCGAAGTTGTGAAGTTGCATCAAGGTCGAAGCTATGAAGCTGCATCAAGGTCGAAGGTGTGAAGCTGCATCAAGGTCGAAGGTGTGAAGCTGCTAGGCTGGAGCTACTGAAGTTGCTAGATCGAAATTGCAGTCCTAAAGCTGGGTCAAAGTTCTGAAGCTGGGGGTCGAAATTCTGGGTTGAAGCTGCATTTGAGAAGCTGACACTTGGTAACTTTGGAAGAGATCATCTATTAGAAGGAAGAGTTGACTTGGTGGAGGAGGAAGGTCTTTTGGTCTAGGGTCTTGGTCTATCTCATTTGAATTACTGAAGGAAGAGTTCTTGACTGGGTTTTCCCCTATATAGGGGTTTTGCCCTGGCTATGCACCTACATCTGGTGTCCTTGATCTTCGTGTTTTGGTTTTGGTAATTGCTTGATGAACTAAGATAAAAGAAGAACATAAGAAAGATAATAATAACTCAAAGAAATCACAAGTAATTATCAACAAGAGAAAATATTTCTGCCTTTCCGATTTTCCAACATGGTATCAGAGCTAAGGTGAAGAAGAAGGAAAAAGGCAGCCTAAAGATCTATTAAAGAAAAAAAGATTGAAGGAAGGTCATCTAGGAAAAGGATTATAAAAGAAGAATCTATTATCTACAAGAAGAATGTCTAACTCAATGAAGGGAGAAAACAAATTAGAAGGAGCCTCCATCTACAGAGTCTGGAGAAAGAGGATAGATCTCATTCTCAAAAAGAACAAAGTTTTGGATCTTGTTCTAGGAAAAATCAAGAAGCCTACAGATGAAGCAGAGAAAGCAAAGTTCAGAGAAACTGAGATCTTGGCCATGAACCTAATAGTGGATGGAGTAAAGGACAACCTCATTCCATACATATCCAACATAGATTCCACTCAAGAAATGTATGAAGCTCTATCCAAATTATTCACAATCAAGAACATTGGTCAAATAGCAAGCCTCAAGAATGAATTAAGAACTATCAAGATGACGAAAGATGATACTGTGGCATCCTTCTTTATAAGGATATCTAGAATCAGAGATGAACTTCAAGCAATAGATGAAATTGTACCAGAAAAGGAGCTTGTAATTACTGCTCTTCTAGGTCTACCGAATCTTGGAGTGCATTTGCATCAGGAATCAACAGTTGGAAGGATACTCCAACATTTGAACAAATGTGGAATGCATGCAGTCAAGAAGAAGCCAGAATATCGTTAGTAAACAACAAGGAGGATGAAGAAGAGAACATCTCAAATGTTTATTCTGCTCATCACAAGAAGAAGGGAACCTTCAAGAAGTTCAAAGGACCAAAGAAGAAAGTAGACCTATCAAAGATTGAATGCTACAATTGTCATAAGATGGGTCATTATAAAAATCAATGTCCAAAGAATCCAAGGAATAAAAGGAGAGATAGGGATCAAGCAAATATTGTCGATGAAGCACCACCTAAGAAATAGCAAGATTGAAGAATTGGAAGACAAGGACTTATACTACTAAGTCCTCTCTCTCTTATCCCTCTTAGTCTTCTGTTTAAGTTTTGAATTGTTTCTTTTATGTTTTGATTTCTAGAACTTGTAGGTCTAACATGTCTTGTTAGAACACCTTTTATCTTGATAAGTTGTAGGTTTCCCTCAAGTTTGGATTAAGAGGGAGCCTCCACCATTTTACCAAAAGATAAGTATTATGTTCTTTGTTGTTCATAGTTTCATGTTTGGTTTCCTTCTCACATCAAGATTTGTTTGCATTATATTCTAATAACTTTCTATGTTTTCCGTGGTAGGAAAGATTGCAGAATACACAATGGTTATGAAGGAGACTTCAAAGGACAAATTTGAAGCATGGAAGAAGTTTTGTTGCAAAGGAAGTCCCTCAAGAATTGATGTCCTACAAGGTTTGTTAAGGAACAACTCGAGGTATGTCTTAGACTATAAGCTTTGTTATAAAGTTCTCTTCATACAAAAGGTATGGTCATTCTTCTTTTTAAATTTGCTTTACATTACTGACATCGTTATGTCTAGGGTTTTGAATCGTAAAGATTCTTGTTAGGTTGATTAATCATTAGATTGAATCTACCCTCGTTATATTAGCATTCTTGTGGAACCCTAAAAAGGTTCACTGTAAAACCCTAACCTAAGGTGCTAATATTGAAATCCTAGTCTACTTAGGGTTGTTGATGAAATCTAGAATTCCTATTCTTTTGATGTTTTGGTATTGTTATAGAAACCCTAGCCCTTTAGGGTTTGTTGTTAATGTCTAAGTTATGTATTGAAACCCTAGATCTTTAGGGTTTGGTAAATTAGGGTTTATAAGCAAAACCCTTGTACTAGCTAAAATGAGGTCCTAGGAATGAATCTCTAGGTGTATGATCGAAACCCTAGCCTAGAGAAAATTTGTTGTATTTCTAACATTGATGAGAAATGTTAGTACATGAATATGTGAGTATGCTAACCTAATTATTGATGCTCATGTTTGTGAACTCTAGGGTTTGTAACAAAGCCCTAGTAGAGATTGATATTCTAGGATATGATGATATTGTTTTCCGATATGATTTAGTTTTGATAATAAAATCTATGGTTTGCAACAAACCCTAGTAGAGTCTAACATTGTTGAAACCTTAGATGCATGGTAGGATTGTTATTAACTACTGATATCTAAGGCTTTGTGTCTCGAAGATGGAATCTAGGGTTTGCAATAAATCATGGTAGAGTTTGTCATCTATCTTTGAAAATAATATTGAGGCCCTAGATATAATGAGACTGATATCTTGATTGAATTGCTTTAAGTTTTGATGATGTAGTCTAGAAGTTGAGTATGTAACTTTTGCTGATTATAAACCTAACTAAGTTTAGGTATTTGATGTCTAAAGTATTTGATTATTTTGATGCTTCCATTATATTGACATAACTTTGATATAGTTAACTTCATGCCTCTGTATATGTATTTGGTTGTACTTGTTGTTGAAGATTTGCAGGTACATAATCTTCAAGATATTCATAAGTTGAAGATGATAATGATGAGCATGAAGATGATCAAGATAACCTTGATGTTGTAAAAAGGAATGAAGCCATGATAGGTTCTCCGATGTTGATCTCCCCAAGTTAAGAGGAAGCATGGTTAGTAGAAAAGAGTACATCTCCCCAATTAAGAGGGAGGGCATATTACGATAGTCATGATACCTTGAAGAAGAAATTAGAGAATGAATGAAAGTACTACAATGTATTGAGGATGTCTTGATGTTGCTAAAGAAATGAAAGAAGAAAAGCTTCTGATGAATAACTTGATATAAGTGGCATCAGGATGATTGAGGACCCCGAAGGTTTGTGTTTACTTATATATGTATATTTGAAAGTTTACTGTTGATTGGGGTTTGTGTTTGAATAGGTAAATCTCTCCATAAAGAAGGATGAACACTCGAGAAGCATGCTTGGACAAATGGATATATCTAGTTTATTAGGGAGAGATGAAGCATCTAATGGCGGATGCTAGGGAGGACATCAGGTTGGCCTATGTGTTGATGTCTAGATCCTGAAGAGGGGGGGTGGTGTTGGTCTTGGAGCTCTGACTTTGGATACGCACCTAGATCCCTGGGTTGATGGTTAGCTAGTAAACCTGATGGTACCTAGACTGGCTAAAAGTTGTAGTCCATCTTAGTCCCACCCGGATAGATTAGGAATCTAGTCTGTAGCACTGAGTGTACTAGAACTCTTCGTAGTTCATTTTAGAGATCTTCCATGTACCTCTATAGATATAGGTAATTATGAATACCTCCCTAGTTAAGAGGGAGTGTTGAAGAATGTAACTAGTGTCAGTGTTCATAATTGTACATGAGCCATAATGAAATGTATTTATCAAAAGAAAGAAAAAGAGATTTTATTATTAAATAAATTGACTTATTAAAGCATGGATTTCATGCTTGGGTCAATAGTTTTTAGGTTAAAGCCTCCATTAAAGGCTTCTAGGGTTTATGTCAAGTGTAGTTGTCCATGTCATATTGTAAAGAACCCTTCTTGGGATTTATTTGTCAAAGAAGAAATTTATTTTATTGAAAAATAAGTCAATTAGACCTCCTCCACCAAGTCGGCCTCAACAAGGGAATTTGACCTCACAAACTCACTATATATTGGAGCAACTCGACTCATCACACAAGTTCGAATTGCATTAGCTGGGAGCAGAAAAAGTGTGAAGTTCAATAAGGAAGCTAGAATTGAAGTTTTTGGTCTCTCTCTCTCTCATGTGCAACAAAATTCTAAAGCTGCATCGAAGTTGGGAAGTTGCATCGAAGCTATGAAGCTGCATCGAAGCTGTGAAGTTGCATCAAGGTTGAAGTTGTGAAGCTGTTAGGTTGGAGCTACTGAAGTTGCTAAATCGAAACTGCAGTCCTAAAGTTGGGTCGAAGTACGAACCTAGTCTTCATTGGGTTACAAAGTTGCATATCCAACAATGGAGCGATGTACATATGAGGTGTTTGAGGATAAGGACACTTGTAGAGTTGAGTTGTGGTGGTCTAGAGTTTGATTAGGTCAAGTGTTCAACCGCAGCTCGACACTGACCTTAAAAGGACACAAGTTCAATTGCAGCATGTGCACAGGCTTTCATGAGGTTACTTTTTGAGAGGGAAAGCAGAGTGAGCCAAGGGAAGGTTGTGTATGCTTAGAGGGAGTATGGCTTCAAAGGGAGACTGCAAGCTCAGAGAGAATCAGTAGCCCAATGGAAGCCTAACCTTCAGGTTCAAGCGAGAAAGTGGAGTATTCTAGGCCATGCAAGGAAAGTCATGGTCCATGCAAGGAAGTTGTGGCGCGTGCAAGGAATGTCATGGACCATACAAGGAATTCATGGTGCATGCAAGGAAAGTCATGGACCATGCAAGGAAAGTCAGGTCATGCAAGAAAAGTCATGGCACATGCAAGGACGTCATGGCCATGCAAGGAAAAGTCATGGAGTTGGGGATTTCTAGGAACAAGGAAAGTCTTGGAGCTGGAGATTTCTAGGAACAAGGAAAGTCATGGTTTGGATGGCCATGCAAGATACTCTAAAGCAAGAGGCTTCTAGGAGCATGGTGTCTTCGAAGATTCAGGTCTTCCAGAAGGATGTGGTTGCGGATCAGATTCGAAGGCAAGGCCACTACCAAGTAGAGGTGGAAATACCTTCCTCACTAAGAGGGAGTGTTGAAATTCAGTAGCTCGAAAGATATTTCCGATTGGAAAAACCCGGGCTTTCTAGTTTGGTTAATGGGCTTTGAACCCAATGAAAACATTTATAAGTCTAATTTAATTATTGTCGACTTAAGGTGTCAAGTCAGATCAGGTCGGCCAGCAAGGCCAAGAGACGCACCCCTTGGAAAAGTATAAATACAAGAAGACAAAGGATCGTTCTTCTTGTATGATGAGGCTAGATGTGACTTAGCCACATGCAACAAAAGGAGCAGCAGGAGCAAGTTTGAGGACAGCAAGGTGGGCCATGTTTTCTGTGGTTGGAAGGAGGTCAAGTAGAGTTGTTTTGGAGAGCTAAAGGAGGCCACAACCAGGGAGGAAGGCCACAGGTTCTGTGGAGGTCTATGCAGGAGGGTCGAGAGCTGGCCGCAGCTAGAACAAAAGGGCCGCAAGTGTTGGGCATAGGAGAGGTCACAGCTAGCCATAGGCCTGTGTTGGAACAGCAAGTTGGCCGCAGACCTAGGAGCAGGCCATAGTGCTAAACAAGGAGGGCCGAGGGTCAAGAAGCAAGCAGCAGGGGCCTAAGGAAGTAGGCCAAAGGCCTAAGAAGGCATGTAGCAATTGAAGGAACAAGTTGAGGGCTATAGTAAGGCTAGCAAAAGGTGGTTGTGGATAGAAAAGGAGGTTTTTCTGCTACAGCAAGGAGAAAAGCTACTTCCAGGTAAGCAGTTTACTATTTGGATGATTTCAGGTGGACTGGTAAAGCCCTAGTTTGCTACAGTTGTGTATTTAGAGTGTTGTAGGTGTTGATATGTGGGCAAGAAAGGTTTAAAGGACAAAGCCTCAGCACTAGGTGTTTTGGTCAAAGGATTGGAAAGGGCCACTATCCCTGGTACGGGAGCCGTGTGGATTTTCTTATTAATGGACTTATAAGAAATCAGTTGGGCATTAATTCTTGTGTACTATCATTGATCTGATTGCTGATATATTCCGCTATGTTAAAGTTTTTAAAGTTAGTCATTTTCAGTGTGTTTATGTTTTCTAGCTAAACATGGACTAGACCTGGGGTGCAAGGAATTCTAACACCCCAAACTTCACAACTGGTCTTCTAGTTATTAGTCACGCTAGGCCCCCATACCTTGTAACCATATAGAAGATGGGGTGTGACGACTGCTTGAAATAGGTATTCCCAATCACATACTTAAGCTATTCTAAATCTATCTTGTAGTGAGAAGATGCTTTCCAACCCCCTTGGAGCATTCATTATATTCCAGCCCTGAATATTTGTAGTTTTGAGTGACTTATAGTTATTCCCTCCGAATCTTATCTGCATTTTCTTTTGCCTTTGTTTGAAGAAAAAAAATTCAAAATAATAATACGCCTGAGTCTTACTTTTATTCACATTCATCCGCACGCGTATGCAAAAGCTCGCAACTGGTCTTGTCGGTTGCATAGTGTCCTAATGATCCGTGCCATATTCACTCTTCCCCCTTCCATTCTAACTTATCCATTATTCCAGTTTGTCAATGTGGAATCCCAACAACAATGGGTAGAGAAGGCACCCCTGTTTCACACGTCACTGCTAAACATCCCTATGACCATTCACATTCCTTGCTCGTATATGTTGTGGATGGCTTCACTCCACTCATTTGGACTCCATCTCCAATAGAAGTCCCTGTAGCTTCATCCCTGGCACAATATCAAACGCCTTCTTGAAATTTTATGAAGCAGTACCAAAGTTCCGCATCCTTGCTGTCGCATTTTTTCTATATCATGCGGCTCAGAGTGAGGTAGTAGTCTACGGTAGAGTGTTTCGACGAAATTCTCCTTGACACTCGGCTCTCTTCCTCTTCCCATTTGTTGATTTTCCATTCCAATATCTCTCCAAGGGGTTCAACAAATACTGGGCTGACCTGGATGGTCCTGTAGTTCACAGGGTCACTCCTCTCGCACATTACGAGGAAGGAAGAATAATGCATGTTGTCCAACCATCTGGCAATGATTCGAAAGTGATGCTATATGTTGATTGAGGGCGGCATGAATTTTTGTTGACAGGAAACACGTGGGGGCAGAGAGAGGTGTTAAGAAAGGGCAGTGTGAATTTATTTGATGACTGGAAGCAAAAGTGTACAACTTGGAGGAAAGATTGGATGAATGGAGCTGGGAAGAAGTTGGACGTCTTGAAGTACATGTGGCGGTTCAAAATTGGAAGACTCCGAAACACCCAATAAAACCTCGGGAGATGGACTAGAAGGAGGATGACCTCTAGAAAACTACAGCAGCTACGATGAAAGACAGGAAGTAGATGAGATCTAAGCCCAGTAAAGGTTAAGAATTTGTCAAATTTATTTGCCATATAACTGATGCTATTTAGAATCCAGGGAACAGACATTTCGGGTCCTTGAAGTGGAAAAAAGCTAAGTCCCCCTCAAATTTGTAAAATATTAAAACTTCAGGTGATTATGCTAGAAAATTGATAGACATTTGGACTCAGTTTCAAAAGTCGTGAGGAAATTTCCCCTGGAATAAATCAAGAGCAGATGTATTCAAAGGTAAGCAAAAACGCCGTCCAGAAAAATACGGTGCTTGTTTTGTCTTGGGGTCTGGCCTCTGGGCAAATAATCTATTTCCCTTAACCCATTTGCTGTTAACCCATTTGCTGCTCTAATTATGTTTACCGGGAAGAGGAGAAAAAAAAAACATACTGAAGCTGTGATGTCAGTCACGGAGAGTGCCCTTCGTTGACGGTGTCGATGCAAAGGAGAATCCTCTATGTCTATGTCAACGGCCTTCAAACAAGCTCTCTCGCTCTCATTACTATTATTGGTCGCCATCATTTGGATCGGTGGTGACTGAGAAGAAGCAGAGGAAGAGTTGGAGTGGGATGAAGAAATTGAGAGCGCAGCTTCAATCCACGCCATCTCCTCTTCGCTGACAATTTCCAGCGGAATGACGCAGGAATCCGCATTTTCCATCTCTCCCTTTCTCCAACTGGCGCGGGAGAACCTTCTTTCGAATACATCCCTTGGAGGATGTTCATGGTTATCCTCCTTTAAGGCGCGCGCAATGATCAATAGTGAAACGAAACTTCAATCAGAATACGTCTCGACGATGTGAAGTCGGTTAATTTGACTTATGGCATTTAAAGGGCGTACAACCCGGGTGAGCAAAATTTTATTTATTATTTTTATTATATAATTCGAAATTATTATGACAAATGTTATTAGGTTGAATATATATATTTTTCACATTGAAAAAACAACCAATTTTCTATTATAAAAAAGTTGTTTTTAAGATGTGATTTGATATATTTTATATATGTGATTTGTTCATAAAGTTTGATAGAAAAGATAGACAAAGTTAAGATTGGAGAGTATATTTGGGATTTAAAATCAGACAATAACCCAATTTATATAAAGTTATCATAAGGTTGCATAGGAGGAAAACCCAATGCTCTTGGCAATCACTATCAATGGGGCAAAATTCTTTTAATATAAGAAAATTGTACTATCTTCAAAACAATGCTAGAGAGATTAATTCAGAAGGAGAAAATTGGTTTCCAAAGCTTCAACAATGATGAGTTAACAAATATAATTCAAAATGCACTTGAGAAGTGCAAAAGAGCAAAAAATAGGAAATTGAAATCAAATTGTTTTCCTGTAAATGTTTGGTTTGATGAGGAATGCAAAAAGGCAAGGAAAAGATGAATGTAAAGTTATATAAGCAGATACCAAAAGGGAAAATATATGAGTTCATGCAAACAAGGCGAGAAGAGTTAATATATCTAGGCAAGAATAACCCAAAGCTTTTCTTGCAGGAACTTCAACCAAGGAAGAAGCAAATCGGAAATAATATTACAGCCAATCAATGGTTTGAATATGCAAGACAACTTTATGAGAAAGAATCAGAGGTTGAGTCTCTCCCCATGATCAACACAACTACAAAGCTCTTCACATTATAGGAGGTGGAGATTGGAATTATGAAGTTGAAAACAGGAAAGGCAAAGGACTTGGTTGAACTTCAAGCAGAGTATCTAAAATGGGGAATGAACACTCTTACACCTCACATCATGGAAATTTTCAACAAGGATTCCCAAGAGACTGGAGAACTAGCCTAGCAATACCCCTTTTTAAAAGTGGAGACATTAATAATCCTTCCAATTATAGAACCATTATGATCAATCCTTTGTTTGCAAAGCTTTTTGGCAGCATGGTAGAAAATAGAATAAGTAAGTGGGTAGAAGTAAAAGAAAAAAGAGCAAAAGGACAAGCGGGTTTAGGCCGAAGCATTCTACAATGGATCATGGTATCAAATTGAGACACATTATTGAAAATGTTTGGGGGGACAAAGAAGAAGTATTATGTTGCTTTGTTTACTTCAAAAAAGCATTTGACACAGTCCCTAGAGAAACGTTGTGGCGTAGAATGGAAGAACTTGAAATTCCTTTCCATTATAGAGTTGTTGTCCATATACTTTATGAAGAAGTGAAAATCAAAATTAGAACCTCGGCGGGCAAGCAAGGTTGCCCTTTATCCCTTACTCTTTTTGGTTTATATATTGATAAACTAGAAGAGTGGCTAAATCTGCAAGGTGGAGATGGTGTTCGGTTGGGGGAGTTTGTGATAAAGCTTCTTTTATATGTTGATGATCTTGTATTGATTTCTTTTATATGTTGATGATGTTAATGATCTTGTATTGTAGTTGCACCTATATTCCCTTGAGCGTTTTTGTAGAGCAGTGGGGATGCAAGACCAAAATAATGATTTTCTCTAATAAAATGAAATAGAGTCAGCATACGTTCTTCTTTGAAGGCAACATTGTTGAAGAAGTAAATGAGTACAAGTACCTCGGGATTGATTTCAACAACAAACTTAATTGGGAGGACTGCAAAAAGAAGAGAATTTTAGGAGGGTGGAAAGCATTATATGCTCTTCAAAACAGATGTAGAGAGGTAGAGTTATGGGATTGGAAAATGATTAAAGTACTTTTTGGACTCCTAGTTTGTCCAGTGATGCTATATGGGTGTGAATTGTGGGTTGGCAGCACCCCCATCTCAAAATGGAAACAAATTGAGAAAATCCAAAAACTCTTGATCAGGAGCAAGTTCAAAATAAAAAGTTTGGTACCTTATGAGATAATGTTGAGTGAAACATTAGCAACTCCCATTGAAGCATTTGCTATGATGTGACTCATAAGATATCTAAAAAGAATTAAGCAAATGGGAGTAGGTAGATGGCCTAATGTTATCTTTAATGAAGGTGTGAGTGAAAGAAAGAAAACAAGGATGAGACAAAACTACACATGGATGGAAAAATGGAATATCTACCTCAATGCTTGTCCCACAAATAGCAAGGAGCTAAGGAATTTTGTTATGGAGAAGTTTTGTAAACGGGTATGGGGAAAAGGGTTGGGTAGAAAGAAGAAGTACTAATTGAGGAATTCAACCCTTCGTGTGATCTCCAACAAAAAGAGTACATTGGAGCTAGCATTCCATGGAGGGAAAAGGTTCTTATTGCTCAATTAAGAACTAACTCGCATCAACTTCGGTGTGAAACAGGTCATGGAAAATGCCTAAAGAAGCTTGGGAAGAACAGGTGTGCCTTTTTGCATGCCTGGGGCAGTGGAATCGGAAAAACATTTCATTTTGGAATGTGATACGTTCAAAGACATCAAAGAAAGTTATGGGAATATGTTAGCATCGGTTTCTTGGCATTGTCTTTTCAACGAGGAGATTGTTGGAAGGTTGGGCCAGCTCATCATCAATTTGAATATAAAAAGGATTGAATTGCAAAAGGTGAAAAGCAGGGAACTGATGGTCACATAGACTAGTTTTAGTCTCGTGGACGTTGAAATATCATTTCATTTCATTTACTTGAAGTCCCTTATAATTGTTAAATTTTTTGTTTCCATAGAGATTTCCTCTATTTTTTTCATTGATATCCTTGTATACTAAAAAATGTTTCTACATAATCTTGTTTATGAATTGTCAAAGCATTTAGATAAAACCAATCTAGATCCATCTTAACACCGGATCTATCAAGCGCAAAGAGAGATCAAATCTGTCGAGGTGCAAACCTCTTTTTTTAATGCAAAACTCGAGGAAATGTTTGCACCTCGAGAGATTTGATCCCTCTCGACGTTTGATAGATCTGGGGTTAAGATGGATCTAGGTTGGTTTCAGTCATGCACGGTCATACAAAATTTGTTGAACACCTAATTATTCTAATCATTTTAAATATGTTAAATATGTCTAATATTAATTTGGTCAATTTAATTTTAAATTTGTTTAGTTACCTCAATTTGTTGAGATGAGAGAGATTGTCAGTAACTTGAATGACGAAAAATGATGAAATAAAAATTTTGAATGCAAAGTGACAATGTAACAATGTTGAATGATAGAAAATGTGAATAATAAGAATATAGTCAATTACAAACAATTTTCGTTGTGATAAATCTCAAACTATTTTCTTCTACTGTTCTTATTGCCACACCTATTAGTTTTGTGATCTTTTCATATCGATCATATGAAAAGGGTAATTGAAATCATAGATCATTCAAATATTTAACTCGAACTATTATAGTAAACATCATACCTTGTCTCTTTTGCTCTCCAATATTAATAGTAGTTTTCTCCAAAGTCAATCATTGTGACTTATGGAGTGTCAAACCCCAAATAATTTTCAATGATAATTGTTTTCTATTACCTCATTTGAATGTAGAGTGATTAATAATGTTGAATGATGGAAAATGGGAATAATAAGAATGTATCCAATTACAAATAGTTTACAGTTTCAGGAAGCAAATATTTCAGGTAAGTGAACATTTTATTTAGGATGAAAATTCAAGTATTATGTTTATGGTTGAATTACTGTAACACAAAATTCAAAGAACATCATCAATAAATTTTATGTGCTTACACTGAAATCAATGCATCTAATGCAAACAATAAATAAGATTAGAAATCAATATGTATACTAAAATCAATGCATCTAATGCAAACAATAAATAAGATTAGAAATCAATATGTATACTAAAATCAATGCATCTAGTGCAAGCAATCAAATAGGATTAGAAATCAATATCTACACTGAAACCAATGCATCCAGTGCAACCAATCAAGTAGGAGTAGAAATCAACATCTAAATGATATTAATGCATCTAGTGCAAGTTATCAAATAGGATTAGAAATCAACATCTACATAGAAATCAATGCATTTAGTGCAAGTAATAAAATAAGATTATAAATCAGCAACTACGCTGAAATCAATACATCAAGTTTAGTGAAAAACCAAAATATTCATGACTTTCTAGATCTAACTTTTATGTTTGTATTTGTCTTTGTGTCTTTTTCTTCTTCCCTCTCTCTCCACCTTTTTTCTCTGTGTATATCTCCTCCCTCTCTCTCTATCTGTCTCTTCTTCCCTCTCTCCCCTACCATCTATATATATACTTCCCTCCATATCTCCTTATTTGTCTCTCTATCTCACCCCCATAAACACATGTCACGCACTCTCCCTCTCTCCATATCAATCTCTCTTCCTCCCTCCCTCTCTCTATTTCTCTCTTTTTCCCTCTCGCCCCTTCCATCTATATCTCTATCTTCGTCTATCTATTAGATAAATTTTGATGTCTAAAATGGGACTCAAAACAAAAATGTACAACCAAAATCAACTTTGTAAGAACCAATAGGATTCAAGATGATGATGTCAACCATGGGGGATCATTCACCATTATTGGAGTAAAAAATAAAATAAAATAAAAACTATTTTTTCAACTCGTATTTTCAACTTATCTCACTACAATTTTACTCAAGTTCCGAGTGGAAGAACTCGTTGGATGTGGAATTTAGTACCCATGTTGTATACTTTCGGTGGACCTTGCTACATGAAAAATGAGAAATACATTAAAAAAAAAAAAAAAAAAAAAATAAATAAATAAATAAATAAAAATAAATTAATTAATTAATAAATTAAAAAAATTAAAATTAAAATTAAAAAAAAAAAAGAATATTGCAATCACATTTTTCCATGTATTTCTCATTTTTCGTGTAACAGGGTCCATCAAAAGTATACAACATGGGTACTCCTTAGATGAGGAATTAAATTCTGACATCCAACGAGTGCTCCCACTCAAAATTCGAGTAAAATCGTAGGGAGATAAGTTGAAAATACGAGTTGAAAAAGTAGTTTTTTATTTTTTCCTTCTAAAATTTGATGATGTAATCAAATGTTATTTTATTATTTACACTAATATTTTATAATATTCCATAGGAAACCCATTTTAGACCTCAAAATTTCTCTAATGTCTCATTATTTATCTCTCTATATTAGCCCCCAAACATACACTCTCTCTCCATATGTATCTATATATATATCTCCCTCTCTCTCTTCCCCTTCTCTCTCTCTCTCTCTTCCTCTTCTCTTTCCATATCTATCTCTCTTCCTCCCTCCCTCTATTTGTCTCTCTCTCCTTCCCTCTCTGCCCCCTTAATAAATATATCTATCTCTCATTTTCTCTCCTTTGTCTCTCTATATCACCCCCAAAACATACACACCCTCTCTCCATATCTCTCTCTCTCACACACTCCCTCCCTCTTTCTCTCCCTCTCTCTCTCTTCCCCTTCTCTCTCTTCCACTTCTCTCTCCATATCTATCTCTCTTCCTCCCTCCCTCTCTTTGCCTCTCTCTTCTTCCCTCTCTCCCCACTCCATCTATATCTCTATCTCCCCTCCTTTGTCTCTCCTTATCACCCCCAAAACATACACACTCTCTCTCAATATCTATCTATCTCTATTTCCCTCCCTCTTCCTCTTCCTCTCCCTCTCTCTCTCTCTCTTCCTTCATGCTCTCCTCTCTCCCTCACTTTTTCTCCATCTCTACCTTGTTACTCCCTCTCCCTCTCCCTCTCCACCTTTCTCTCTCTATGTCTTTCTTCTTCCCTCCCTCCCTCTCGTTCCTTCTCTCTCTCAACTCCTCTCTCTATTCCTTCCTATATCTCCCTTTATCTCCCACCCCCCTAGGTCTCCCCCCCATCACACTTTCTCTGTCTCCACCCTCCAACTATGTCACTATCTCCCTCTCTATCTCCTTCTCTCTCCCCCCTCCATATTTATGTCTCCTTATATCTCTCTTCCCCTTCGTTCCCTATCTCTATCCTCTCCTTTTCTCTCTCTTCCCTCATCTCCTATCTCCCTCATTCATCTTCATCTATCCCTTGTCACTCCCTCTCTTTATCCACCCTTATCTCTTCCTTCCTCTCTCCCTCTCGCTCCCACCTTTGTCTTTCTCTCCCCCGCTCTATTCCCCCCCCCCCTCTCTCTCTTAAATCTGATCCCATTATATTTTATTTAAGAAAGTGTCTAAATTAAAAAAACATAATTGGTTGTAAAATATTAAACCTATATTTTAAATCAATCATGTCAAAGAAAATAGAATAATAAAAAACTTAAAATAATCATGCACTATCTTTACTCTATCATTGTTACTCCCTCTCCCTCTCCACCTTTCTCTCTCTGTGTATTTCTTCTTCCCTCCCTCTCTCACCCCCTCCAACTCTCTCTCTCTCTCTACCACATCCCTTTGTCTCTCCCCCCCATCACACACACACTCTCTCTCTCTACCCTCCAACTTTGTCACTATCTCCCTCCCCCTCTCTCTCCCCCTTCATTCCCTATCTTTATCCTCTCATTTTCTCTCCCTCATTTTGTCTTCATCTCTCCCTTGTCACTCCCTCTCTTTCTCCACCTCTATCTCTCAATGTCTTTGTTCTTCCCTCCCTCTCTCCCCCCTCCAAATCCATCCCACTCCCTCCCTCTCTCCTTCTCTCTCCCCCGTCCTTTCTCTCTTCCTTCCTCTCTCCCTCTCTCTCCCACCTTTGTCTCTCCCGCCCCCCTCCCGCCCCCTCTTAAATCTGATCCCATTGTATTGTATTTAAGAAAGTATCTAAATTAAAAAGACATAATTGGTTGTAGAAAATTAAACTTATATTTTGGATCAATTGTGTCAAAGAAAATAAAATAATAAAAAACTTAAAAGAATCATGCACTATCTTTCCTCTATCTTTGTTAGTCACTTTGCTTTCTCTCTTCTCATGGATCCTTGGCTAAGATTCATCTATCCTGGTTCTTTATAATATTATTTATAATATATAAATTTCACACATGTTATACAAAAGTATTCCCATTTTTAATTTTACTAAAACCTCGATTTAATCCCTATGGGAATATTTTTAGTAGTTGTGAGGATAGAGGGTTTAGATATATATCAAAAGTAATTATAATTTTTTTACTTTTAGATTTAATTAAACAACATCATAAAATTAAATTAAAATGAATTATTTATAAAATATTTTGATTGTGAAATTAGTTATGGTTTTGGGTGTGTGGTATTGATAAGGCACGGTATTGGCCCATGGTATTGTAACAGAATGATTAAAAGTTTAGATCCACAACATAATAATGAAAAGCCTAAATGGGCCATGGGTATTGATAAACCATGGTATTGGCCCATGGTATTATGATTTTCTTTTATCTAAAAAATTGTTCGTAATTTTATAATCAAAACAAAATTAAAATATAACAATTAAATTTTATTATTTTTACTACTTGGCTCAAACTTGTTTATTACATTAAGGACTAAAGAGAACAAGGAAGATTGTGTTGTTTTTTTTTTTAAAGTTATTATTATCATTATTATTAGTTATAATATAACCAACATTAAAAATGTTGACATACAATCTTTCTTACGTTACATCTAACTCCTACACATCTACCCTATACTAAATGTTGACATACAATCTTTCTTACATTAGATCTAACTCCTACACGTCTACCGTATACTAGGTTGTACAGCGCCTCTGGCACAACAATGTTTTATAGAATTTTGAGATTAGTATCTCCATAAATAAATAAAAAACATTCCAAAAAAGACAGATTTCATCTTAACACTGAGATTTTATGTCATTGGAATATTTCCCGCTCTATGAAGAGAGCCATTGCAGAACACTGTGTAAGAGATCACTCCAAGAGGAATGTTGCAACCTTGTTTTGATAAGGCATCTGCGACAGTATTTTGATCCTTTGTAGATATGTTCAAAAGTCAATCCCTGAAATGCATTAATCAATATGTTAATACATTTCATCCAATTAATAAGCAAGGGTGGCACAAATATTGTTTTCATCAACACCCAGTCAATGACTACCCGACACAAAAAATAACTCCCCTTAGGGTGATAATCTTAGCCTTATTATTAGATATCGACCTAACATTCCAACAGAAATGGAAATATGTACTAGGAGCTTTGATTATAGAAACCCCACATCCACATGATTTATGATCAACAGCCCCATTAAAGAACCCTGCAAGGTATTTCTGCCATATATCCACAAATTTAGACAACCTCAAATTTTCCTTCTCCACAATTGGACCAATTTCGTTGAAATAGGTCGCAATCTTCATGCATGTCATTCTAACGTCTAAGGCAAAACCCTCAAAAATCACTTTGTTCTGGCACCTCCAAATGCCCCAAATTATATAAAAAGGGAGAGTTCAAAAGTTCTTAAAGTTCATGAACCATTCTAAAAAACATGCCTCCACAGAATGATGATTCCAATCGGCATAAATATGAAGAATGTTCAGAACACCATACCAGATTGAAGTCATAAATGGACATTTTCGGAATAGATGAGAGATGTCTTCCTACTCCTCATTACACAAGACACATCTACCAAGTCCAATGAATCCTCTTTTACATAAATTGTCCCAAGTAAGAATTTTGTTATGTCAGGTCAACCACCTAAAAACTTTGAGCTTGAGCTCGAGGGGGAGGGTCCAGTTCCATTTTTCCATAACCAACAATGCTCTCCATTGACATGTTTTGCAAGAGAGATATAATCATATGCCTCCTTAACTGAGATATCTCCATCTATAGATATACCATCCCATTATAATCTATCTTCCACTCTATAAGAGAAATACCTGCCAATGATCAATTTTGAATACATGTACATTTCCCAAATCTTAGCTAGACAACCAAATAACCTCATGTCCCAAGCATGTATCCATGATGAATACACAAAGAAGGGGTCCCAAGATATATAAATCTGATTCAAGAAATAGATGCCTTTATTATGTAAAAACTTTATAAGTGCAACCAACAGAGTGTGATCCACTTTGAAACCTTTCATAGAATCCTAGCTTATCTCCACCTTAGTGCCACTGCCAATTTCTCATGTCGGGTTTCCAATCAGCCAGTGTTGTGTTTTCATCAAATTGTTCCAAATGTAAGAAGCTAAGGAAGCGACATGCGCCCTTGTTTTTATCCACCCTAGGATCAGTTGATTATATTTTTCTTTGATAATTGACTACCATATTCCATTGCCAACTAAATCTTGCCCCAGACTCTTTACCAATAATGGACAAGCAAAATGTTATGTATTTTTTATCCCCCATCCCCTTTCTTCATTACAACTCGATAACACCTCCAGTCGGATAAGATGGAACTTTTTGGCATCTTTGGAACCTATCCAAATAAATCTAGCGATACATGAGTTTATGTGCCTTATGATTTCTTTAGGCAGCAAATATAGGTGCATCCAATATATAGATATACTTTGAAGAACAGATTGGATGATGATCAATATTTTCCCCAAAGACAACCATTTATGAGACCACAAAGATATCCTTTTCTCAAATTTATCAAGCAACCTCTCCCAATCCTTTATACCATATTTGTTTGGCTTCAGAATGAAACCAAGGTACTCGAAACCCTTGTCTATTGTTGTAACCGAGATCACAAAAATCTTAGCAATCTCCATTATTGATTCCACATCTTGGGCCTCTACAATCAAAATAGATTTGGACTTGCTCATATATAGTCTTGAGGCATCACTGAAAGAGGAAATTACCTAGTGGATAATGTTCCATTTATAGACAGAAACCTCCCCTATGAGAAGTACATCATCAACAAATATAATATGTGTATTTGAGATGTTATTGGTGACCCTGCAGACTAAAAGTTAAACCATAATGATGAACCTATGATATCCTTCTATTCATACCATCTATGACCAATAAGAATAATAGTGATCCAGGTGGATATTGGTGGCCACCCGCCTATGCCACTTGGACCCCCACCATTCTTTCTTTAAGTTTTTTAGTTTCCTTATTTGTAGCACAATTTACTATTTTTGGCTGTTTTTCGAGTCTTGAACTTCCGGGGCCGTTTTGAGGCCCTAAACGATGTTTTTTTGGGAAAACTAGGAGCAACATGGGGCATAGTTTGATGTTTCTCACTCAAAAGTTGTAGTCCTCGGATAGATCTTTTGAACAAGGTATTGTGCGTGTCAAACAGAGATCGTATGCCAAAGTTATGACCCCAGGAAGTTGATGTACCAATTTACCCAAACGGGGCCCATAGTTTGGCGCTTCATCTCCTAGGGTTAGGTTTTTGTATGTTTAGGGTTATCCATTGTTTATCAACAATAAATAGGCCTTCGACCCTCATTGTAACACAGTTCAAAGGCATGTAGCCGCCACATCTATTCTTAGAGATAAGCTACCATCGCCCGAGCTAGTCTTATTTCCATTCTGTTTGTAAGCATATTTCAGTATTTGATATTAATGAAATGAAGTGTTATTTCTACTGCATCTTTGTATTTATGGTTATATTTGTAATTTGTTGCGTTCCTGTTTAAATCTGGATCAGTGGTATCAGAGTGGTCTGCTCTTTCTCTGTTTTTCTTTGCATGTCCCCAATGAGGTCGGGATATAAGGAGTTAGGGCTTGAACTGGTCGGACCTTTGCAATACCAGCCTCGCAAATCTCGACGGCCTCCCATGGCGGATGAAAAGAAAGACAAGGGAGTAGGAGATCCTATCAAAATATTGCTCGAAGAAGCCCTCGAGCGACAAAGGAACGCGATGATGGACAACTTTGTCCAAATCCTTTAGCGCTACCCAAGGGCGACGCATCTACTTCCGACAACTACTCTGGAAGCGACACACCATTTAAGGTACAAGTTAACTTTGAAATTTCCATATTTGAGGGCTAGATAGATGCAGACATTGTAGATAAATGGTTAAATCTGATAGAAGGATATTTTTCCGTTCATGATTTTTCCAACTAGGAAAATATCACTTTTGCACTTCTCAAAGCAACCCCCCGCGTCAAGGATTGGTAGGAAATCTACTATGAGTAGAAGGATGAAAGTACGAACTCATTGTTTTTAGTCACACCCACTTGGAACTCGTTCCGAGATGCCATCAAGGAGCAGTACTACCCTGTCAGGAGTTATGAGGATAAATATGTAAAGTGGACAACGCTGCGACAGGGAAGGGACCAAGATGTGTCGGATTTACCAATGTTTTTCATACCCTTCGCACGAAGTTGGGTATCAAGGATTCTGAGAAGCATTTGGTTCTCAAGTACCGTGACTGCCTGCACAGGTACATCTAGGACGAGATGCAATTCTTGGACATCTCCTCACTCAGCATGACATACCGATATGCTGTCAAGATCGAGCAAAAGTTTAAATAGAAGAAGCGAGACTTTGGATCTATGAATTCGAAGCAAGGGAAAGGTGCCCCCAAATCATAGAACAAAGGACAAAGCCAAGGCAAGGTGGCCCAGGACAACCTGCCAAAGTCGTAAGCAAAGAACAACGCCGCGAAGCCGAAGAAGGACATGGGAAAGTGGTGTGAGTTCCATAAGAGCTCCACTCACAACACAAGTTAGTGTTGGGCCAAGTAGTCACTGGTGGCCGAGCTAAAGGCTTCAGAATCAAATGCATGTTTCAACTATGAGTCAGAACTCGACAAGGGGAATAACAAAGGGAAGCAGATTATCGATGCGTAGCCCAACAACACCATTGGCACCACGAAGACCTAAAAGGAGGAACCTGAAGATCCAGAGGAGGAGGATCGCCTCTTCCACTCCCAGATGTGGATAAAGGGTTCCCCGCTATAGTTCATTGTCGACAGCGGGAGCCAAAAGAACCTCATTTCAGTAGAGGTCATGAAGCAGCTGGGCTTACCGACCACAGAACATCCACAACTGTACACCATCGAGTGGCTTCACAAAGGAGGGGACCTTCCTGTGAGCCAACAATGTCGCCTTCCATACAACATCAAGCCCTTCACGGATGAGGTATTATGTGACATTGCTCCCCTTGATGTTTGTGATGTATTATTAGGCCAACCATAATTATGGAAGCGACATGTTGTGTATGAGTCAAGGCCTCGTGTTGTTATTGTTACTTTGGGAAATAAGTTGTATAGGATACCAGAGGTAGCACCACCTACCGCCATCTCTTTGGTTACTGCAAAAAAATGCAGTAAGCTCATTTCCAAAACCGGGAAATTTGTTTTCCTAATGATACACCCTCATAAAAATAAGAAGACGATGGCCACGACCTCCAGACAGGGCCCCTCCACACGGAAACAATAGATGGACAAGGTTGTGGAGGAGTACGAGGACATCTTCACCTCCCCCACAGGGGTGCCCCTGCACTGTCAGGTCAAGCACTCCATCGATCTGACCCCAAGTAAGCCACTGCCCAATGGACCAATCTGTCAGCGCTCTATTCTGGAGAACGACGAAATCACGAGGCAAATTTAGGAGCTGTTGCAGAAAGGTCACATCCATCCGAGTTCATCGCCCTGTGAGAGCCCGATCATGTTGGTACAGAAGAAGGATGGGACTTGGAGACTCTGTATTGACTATCGGGTGTTGAATAAGATCATTGTCTGGAATAGGTACCCCATCCCATGGATTGATGACCTTCTGGACCAACTAAAGGGGGTAAATTATTTCAGTAAGATCAACTTGAATTCCGGCTATCACCAGGTACCAACCGAACCCTCCGATGTGTGGAAGACTGCCTTCAAAGCCAAGGAGGGCCTTTTCAAATGGTTGGTTATGCCTTTTGGGTTGACGAATGCTCCTGTAACCTTCATGAGGCTGATGGATGACATATTGCAACCCTTCACCAACTCATTTGTAGTGGTATACTTGGATGACATCCTAATCTTCAGCCAGAGTTGGGAAGAGCACCTCCACCACATCCGACAGGTTCTCCAAACACTGCGGCAACACAAGTTGTGTGCCAATTTGGAGAAATGCACTTTTGGCATGACCCAGGTTCAATATCTGGGATACATTATTGATGAACGAGGGGTGCATGTGGATCCAACCAAGATCCAAGTCATTCGGGATTGGCTAGCCCCAACCACTCTGACAGAGCTCTGTAGCTTTCTGGGTCTTGCCAATTTCTACCGCAGTTTTATGTTGGGATTCTCTCATATCACTTGGTCCTTGAGTCAAGTCACCAAGGGAGGAGCGAAAGCAAAATTATTTTGGTTTGAATCTCAGTAAAAGGCATTCATAGAGTTGAAACATCGCCTCTACTCTGCACTAGTGCTCACTTTACCAGACTTGCAACAACCATTTGAGATCGAGACAAATGCCTCTGACTATGCTATTAGGGCAGTCCTTACTCAACAAGGGCATCGAGTGGCATATCACAATGAGACACTTTCAGACACAGTCCGGAAGTATCCCACTTATGACAAAGAGATGTATTCCATTGTGCAGTCCTGCCGACAATGGAAGCATTACATTTTGGAGAAGGAAATGATCATCCACACAGACCACCGACCCCTACAGTTCATATAGATGCAAAGGAAGTTGCAGAATGATCGCCATCAAAAGTGGTCCACATACCTGCAGCAGTTCCATTTGAATATCAAGTATAAGAAGGGTAGCACCAATAATGTTGCAGACTGCCTCAGCCGACCACCGATCATGGCGTTAACCACTGTGATCAACTCTTGTGGGCACGAGACTTATGATTGGCCACTTCTATACAAAAGCGACCCAGAATTCGGCCACACATACTAGATGCTCTTGGAGGGTTAGCAAGTTCCAGATTTTCACCTCCAGGATGCCCTGTTATGCTACACGAGACACCTTTGTGTTCCTTCAAGCGAGCGAGCCAAGATGATTTTGGAAGCGCGCTACAGTCGAGCCGCTAGGCATTTCAGGGTCGAGAAAACAGTGGCAGTGTAGAAGTATTTATATTGGCTGAATCTTTGACGAGATTTTGGGAAGTACATCAGATCTTGCACTGCTTGCGCCATTTCCAAACCGACCATCAAGACGCAAGGCCTCTATACTCCGATGCCTACCCCTATTCGACCTTGGGAATCCATCTCCATGGATTACATGTCGGGCCTTCCTTCTACTAAGCATGGCAACGACTATGTTTTTGTGGTCGTCGACAGATTCTCGAAGATGGCCATTATGGTGGCATGCAAGAAGAATATCACAGCAGAAGCCACTACTAAAATCTTCTTTGAACGAGTGTGGGTACACTTTGGGATCTCACATTCTATCATCTCAGATCGGGATAGCAGGTTCCTTAGTACATTTTGGTCCAGTCTCTGGTTGATGCTGGACACCAAGGTCACTAAGTCCACAACTTTCCATCCCCAAACTGATAGTCAAACAGAGGTCGTCAACAGGATGATCACACATTCTACACATGTACAACTCAAAGCATCCACACGCATGGGATGAGAGCCTTCCCTATGTCCAACACACCTATGATCGGGATCTCCATAGCTCGATTGGCCACAACCCTTTTCAGGTGAGCTTGGGATTCCAACCACTATGTCCCATTGATGTGGCCATACCATTTGCAGCTACTTAGGCAGATTCGACTCATGTCCAGTCAGAAGCCGATAAGGCAAACAACTTCATTGAGCACATACAACATATCCGCCAGAAGGTCCATGACATTCTGGAGAAATAAAATGCCGAGTACAAGCAGCGACATGATCAACATCGGGTGCCACACAAGTTTCAGGTGGGCGACAAAGTCTGGTTGTATTTGCAGAAGGAACGACTTACCGAAACATATCGGAAACTCAGGCCACTCCAATGTGATCCTTACACCATTACCAAGGTTGTGGGAGACAATGCATTTGAGCTTAACATTCCCCCATTCCTTGTCCTGCACCCAGTGTTCAACGTGGACCGCCTTTGACCACACTTCCCACCATTGTTGGACACATCAAACATTGGAGAACAACTCACACCTGCAAAGTTAAATTTAGATTGCATGGAGCAAGCCACAACTGATCGAATCATGGACACATAGATCAAGAACACCCGACAACAAAGGATCCAACTATATCGAGTTGTCAAAGCATACCAACTCCTTCACTAGGGTGAGTGGCTCACTAGGGACCAAGTTCAACAGAAGTTTCCTCATCTCATGAAGGAACTCAATGCAATGGGGACCATTGCTTCCTAAGGGGCGAGGAATGATCCAGGTGGATATTGGTGGCCACCCACCTATTCCACTTGGACCCCACCATTCTTTCTTTCAGTTTTTCAGTTTCCTTATTTGTAGCACAATTTACTATTTTTGGTAGTTTTTCGGGTCCTGAACTTCCAGAGCTGTTTTGAGGCCCTAAACAACGTTTTTTAGGAAAATTGGGACCAAAATGAGAGCAAAAGTTGTATTCCTCGGATGGATCTTTCTTAACAAGGTATTGTGTGCATCAAACGAAGATCGCATGCCAAAGTTACGACCCCGAGAAGTTGATGTACCAATTTACCCAAACGGGGCCCATAGTTTGGCGCTTCATCTCCTAGGGTTAGGTTTTTGGATGTTTAGGGTTTTCCATTGTTTCTCAACAATAAATAGGCCTTTGAGCCTCATTGTGACACAATTAAGAGACATGTAGCTGCCACATCTCTTCTCAGATATAAGCTACCATCGCCCGAGCTAGTCTTATTTCCATTCTGTTTGTAAGAATATTTCAGTATTTGATATTAATGAAATGAAGTGTTATTTCTACTGCACCTTTGTATTTATGGTTATATCTGTAATTTGTTGTGTTCTTGTTTAAACCCAGATCAAATAGGGGGGGAGTGAATAACCTTGCTTTAAACCTCTCGAAGCCTGAAAGAAAGCGGAAAGGACCCCATTAATTATTACCATGTAATTTGTTGTTGAGACACAAGCCATAATCTAGTCCACCACATGAACATATAGACTATTCTAGTGTAAAAATTTCCTTAAAAACTCCCAATCCACATATTCATAGACTTTAGCCAAATCATGCTTCAATAAACACCCATGCTTCTTTTTAGTTTTGATGGAGTGTAAATAGTCTTGTACAATGACTACTACATCTTGAATCTATCTTTTAGACAAGAATCTAAACTATTCTAGAGGTGTGAATTTTGACAGATATGATTTCATCTGAGAACCGATGATTTTGGAGATCAACTTATAAGTGGGATTGCATAAAGTAATGGGACAAAAGTCCGAAAAAGAGGATGTAATTGATACTTTAGGGATTAGAGCAATGAATGTAGCATTTAAAGCAGCCAAAATACACATTGAGTCCTTGCTTCCTCAACTGTAGCAAGAAGGTCAAGACCCATGATATCCAAAAAATGGATATATAACTCAAGAGGCCAACCATCTGGTCCTGTACTTTTGTCCCCGGACATAGATTTTAGAACCATTGCCAATTAGAAGAAGTAATCGCCCTTCCAATAAAATCGCTTTCCTCCTCACTAAAGATTTTAAGATAAAGTTGAATATATTCTAATTGATTCTCAATGTCAACCACAAACCTAACACGAAATTGGCTGTCAAAAATATTAATAGTTTCCTTTTGCAAATCTACTAGAGAAGTTATGTGAACACCCTCCTCATCCTTCAAACCCCATATAGTATTCTCTCTCTTCCTTTTAGTGGCATATTTATGAAATAATTTGGATTTTTTTTTATCTCCCATAGAGATCCAAATCGCTCTACTCTTTAGTTGCCAAGTTTCCTCTTGAATGCTCAAAATATTGCGCTTACGAGATTCAAGACCCAAGGCCTCTTTTTTATGTGCATCTGAGAAGTATCCAAGGCCAGCGAGGTCTAGTAATTCCTTCATTCTTTGTTCAATTGCAAATAATTATTGATTATTGGATCTTTTTTTATCCCTCTCCCAATTTCTAACCACCTTCTTCAGCTTCTTGAGCTTCTAACAAAAGCTATCCATATGTGAGGACACCGATTCCAAAGAATAATCCAACCATGTATCCCTCACCAAAGATACAAATTCTGCCTCCTTAAGCCATGCATGATTCGACTTAAAGGGTATACCCTACCAATGACATACTCTCTGTCATTCGAGAATAATTGAATAATGATCCCATAATAATGAGGAGGAAACCCATGAATGCATTGAGCCAAAATGTTCCAATAAACCATCATGTACGAGTAAGCGATTAAGGCACTTTGAAATCCCTTCCATCCTAGAACAATCGTTCCTACATGTTGGCATAATTGGATCAAGGATGATGTCCACAAAAAGATTTTGCCCAAAAAGAACTTTGAATAATTTGCCCAAACGTCCAACGTACCTTTTGAACCCCATATCTCCTCAGCATACATGGTTAAATTTAAGTCCCTTGTTATGATAAGTGAGTTAATTTTCAAAATTCCACAGGAATCCATATGATTCCAAAACTCAAGTCTGGCAGAATATGGGGCATATATATTCAATAAATGTATGTGTTTTCTAGAAGCCCTAATATAACATGTAATAATGATCCCTACAAAACATTGATATGTCTAGAAGTTAATTTATTGAGGATCCCATAATGCGGTTAGTCCCCTGGATAGCCCAGAGGCGCTCGTCGCACAAACTTGCCAAAATAGTCCCATGCCTTTTCCTTTGACACCATAGTCTCCTGAATATGGAAGATCGTTGGGTGAACAACTTTGATTGACATAAGGATAGTCTCTTATAGGCACTACCCAAGCCAATATGTGACAAATTTCTTAGTGCTTGAGCATTAGAAATCATATATTCACAAACTGAATCAAAAGGAGGATTGTCCAAAACCTCTTGATAATTTTCAACTAATGCAGAGCCCAAAGTATTTGAATTAGACACATTCTTAAATTTAGACCCCTTCTTCTTCTAGATGGTCATATTCTTTCTAGAGTTAGGAATAATGATACAACACTTAGAATAAAAAAATGTGGATTTGATAATTAGAGGCTCCATTTCTAAGGATGAATTTCCTTGAAGATGTGGAATATCACTACCTACTGAAATAGAGGTTAGAGGTCCCCCTTATATGAACCAAAACGAATCTTAGGAGAGAGATTACCAGTTTTGGATACTATAGGATTAGCCCCAAGGCCATGATTCAGTACCACTAGGTATCGAATGTTGGGGGTCAGATAACAAGATGGGAAAGGAAGAAAAAATAGATGACCTACCATAGTTCCCCGCATGAATAACAAAATCAACATGCTTATGAACATTATTCTGCATTATATTCATATGACAAAATTTCTTAGCAACCCCCATATTGTCATAATTTCCATTCATAAAAAAATTGAAGAGGAATTAAGAGCAAATTGATCATTACTAGTATCCTTAGAATGTTCATCATCATATTTTGTGGGTTGCTCTATCCCCACAAGGAAATCTTCAGAATTGTTATACGTAGCCAACCTGACCATCTGAGAATGATAGGAACGAGGAGCCCCAAATCTCTACGGATGTTTGTTTCAGTAAGTGGTCATTTGAATGGCATCCCAAACACCTGAATGGGATGCCCTAGAAATCAATGCATTGTCAAAAAGAGTAGTTCCCCCACACCAGGTCTATCTCAACGGGAAGACCACCAGAAAAATCCATCTCAACCAAGTCCCATGCAAAAAGTTTTTCAAGACCCCCAAGGCTACTTTCAACCAAGAATATATGAATTTACCAATGTAGTCCCTAATGATTGTTATCGTTGTTGGGTGTGTAGCTTGATTATCTTTTTGATTGTTCGTATGTTTGTTTGTTTGTTGTTGTTGTTTTTTTTTCTTTTTTTTTTTCTCTTGCAGGCAGGGTTGGATCCCAGTCCTTGACGGGGTATGGGGGAGATCCCCCCCCTCCCCCCCCCCCCCCCCCCCCACCACTATTGTTGTCAAGGGAGTGGTTGCAATTTTTTGGAGCCCCCCACCCGGCGAGGGTTTGGGAGCAGCGCCCCCGAACCAAAAAATAGATGAAAAATTGCCTTGTAAAATATTGTAATTTCATAGTCAATCTGGGCCGTTCATTAGGTGAAATATTTGACAGTAGAAGTTATGTTAATTTAGGGTTTTTTTCTCTAAAAGGCAACCCTTAGTTTATACGAGGGAATTGTATTGCAGTTGTGCATTATTATTCAGTGCGAGAAAGAGAGAGGAGGTTGTGTGAAAGCGAAGAGGAAATTACAACAGCTTCGTTGTAGCTTGTATCTCTTCATTTTGTTGGATAATATAAAAGGTAGTCCTAGTTGTTTCTCTGTAGACATAGCCCAAATTAGGTGAACCACGTATATTCGTGTCTCTCTTGTTTTATGCTTTTCCATGTTTATGTTTCTGCAATATTTTATGTGTTCCATTGCTGTTTTATTTAGTTTCTAACAATCACTCGAATTGTCCACAACTCCAGAGGGAGCCTAAGTAGCTTGACCCAAATTATTTTCCTTCGAGGAACCTCCTTTAAAGGGTTAACCCAATAATACCATTGTTGTAATGCCAAAAAACCACGACCCAGAGCCAAGGCTGAGAAAATATTTTCTTCAGATTATCTGCATGTAAAAAGTGAAATCAGTACCATCCATTAAATAAGGCATTAACCTTAGGCCTGTATTTTAGGATGGGAGACCAAATTTGAGTCCTCCATTCCTACATATGCGGTCTGCTCATACTCGCAAACTCCCACCTACCAATGAGGGCTCGTTGTTTCAACCCAACAAACTTGCCCCAAAAAACGTTGACCCCGAATGTGAGTTTCTAGATATACTCAATTGGCCAAACAGACTTGTTCCTCCTTTTGCACAAAAGAAATCACTGGTTGAGACTTTGTTCACATAGGAGGATGTTTCACATATCCAACAAAAACAATACCCACATCAGATAAGTAACATGAAAAGGGTGGTTTATCAAAGGTCGAATGACCAACTTGGAGACCAGAATATTATTTTGTCTCTTTTATTGCTCAAATGAGCTCATTTACACCCGGTGCATTTCATGTACATGACAGGTGTCCTATGCCCATGTCTATCAGGCAACCCCATATTTAAAAGAAACAATACAAAGAACCCGTGTCCCCGACAATGGAAGGTCATCACATGCATGGCATACAAAAGGTGTTAGAAGAAAGTTGTCGATTGATCAATTAGAAAAGAATGCCAACATGCGATAAAGAAGTAAAAGAGTCAAAATGAATCTCATCTCTAATGATAAGATCTTTGATTTACATGGATATGTCTAGTCCACAGATACAAAAAATTGCAAGGTGAAATTATAAAAAAAACCATTTGTAATAATACAATGCCCTCAATTAATACAAGGACTCCTCACATCCTTTGTGAAAGAGGCTAGTTAATACAATATACCAAGCTCCTTCAGCTCAAATGTCCAAATAGAATGTCGCCTGGGAATGTCATACAAACATCATTCACATTGAGCTTTCCAAAAGGAAGTCACCCAAGTTCAAAGCTAGAAGAGGGATCACATTAGATATAGCATTCAAGACATTCCCATTAACGTGCATCACAACCAATGGATCTCGAATCAACCAAAATACGATATTGTATATTGATCATATGCCACATGTATGCTTTAAATATAAGAACCATGCATGCATGGAAAATGTCGATGAGCTGACATATGAACGTTATCACATTAATGGAAATATACAAATAAGCCGCCAAGGAAGATCTTTTGTAGTCATTAGAATCATAGATATTAAGGATAAAATGACAAGATACCAAATGCCACCAACTTAAGGTCAATAAAATACCTCGTAATAAGACCCGGTGAAAACCAAAAACTGGATCAGCACCAGGAGAAGATAAACGTAAAACTAGATGTGTATTTGTTGTAAGCTTACCAAAGAAACGGAATAGATCATCCTGATAATGAAAACTAAACCCCATCGATCGCAGGGTAACATACCCATACCACCAAAAGCTATCAAGATGGATGCCTTAAAATGACAGATAAAAGGATACTCATAAATATGGAATCACTCACATCCTGTATTGCCAGGAAATAGAAGCATGAACCAGACCATTGAGGAAATCCCACGAAGAAATAACAATAAAAAAATATGAAACTAGCCCTCTATGACAAGTATAAACGCCTTAATAGGAGAAATGCACCCTCAATATTACTACCATGGCGTATTGTCCGCCAACATACGAAACTCTCGGAAAAAAATAAAAATAAAAATAAATAAATAAATAAATAATATATAGATATATATATATATATATAGAATGTGGATGCATGATTATGATAACCTTTCTGGAATAGTAAACTGAAAAAGCCTTATTTAATTGCCCAATATAACAAACGGATAAAATAAAAATTTGGCAAAGTTGATATTACACACCAATTAGATAGACCAACGTAACTAGTTGGTATCACTTGTTCACCATTTCCTATTGCCATCTCCTGCTCACTATTACCTTGCCCATCCCCCACTTTACGTCGACCAATGGACTCTTTTTATAATTGAATTAGGTTGAATATATATGTGAATATTATTTGAAAAGTTTTAAAATAATTTATTTAAAAGTTAAAAATGACATTATTGCACATTTTGGACTTGATGGTCAATAATATATGATTGATTTTGTTTCCAATCTATCATTTTGTTGTTAATGTTACTTTGTTTATAAACAATATTGTCCCTGCTAGTATTAGGTTGACTTTGTATTAATTCAATTAAACATGTTAAATATTTTTCAACTTACCAAAATGTAATTTTAACAAATTATTTTTTTATTTTTTGCGAATTATTTTATTTAAATTTAACTCTAATGTGATTGATTGTGAATTTGCAGATGTTATTGGTCAATACCTCAATTAACAAACCCTCACAAGGGTATGAGGGTTGCAAGAGTACAAGGGTCGCAAGAGTATGAGGTTCACAAGAGTACGAGGGTCGCAAAAGTACAAGGGTCACAAGAGTTCATATCACCACACAATCACCTCCATACACTGAGAAAGGTTGGATATCAAATATAAAATAAAAATTGACAACCTCAGATTATTTGACTCGTACATTTCAGCCATAAATACATATCTCTCGCAAGGAAATCTATGCCTATCCACTTTGATATGCCCCACAAATATGCAGAAGCAATCATAATGAATGAAGACAGACAACGAGCCTTCAAGCGTGTTGGCTCACATAACCGCTGTTGTTGCAGGGGACAATTAATCCTTCTTTTGGGAAACACTACAGTGAAACTGATAAATTCGGCAATATGTGTCATCGCATATAGACAATTTTGCATCCTTGTCGTAATTATTTTTATTACATAGCTTTTGCATCTAATCATTATTTCGAGATTCCATATCGTGCAATTCCGGGTGCCATTCGTGAATGTTATTTGATCCCTATCATGCAATTACAAGTGCCCTTTGTTAAAGTTATTCGAGTCGTTTACCATTTTCATAATTCACATGTTGTCGTGTTAACTTACACCTTTTCCAATCCACAATTCCAAATTGATTAATTTGATATTTAAATTCTTATTTTATTTAAAATAATTTTTTATATAATGCTATGTACACATTACAAAATTTCATTTATTGTAGTTGATATTTATTAAAATTTTATATTTTATATATTTCATAAGCTTGTACATATTAATATCAAAAGATTTTGTATTTTTAATTGACAAATAAAATCGTTTAATGTAAAAGATATTGAGTAACTACGGACGAGAATTAATTGTCAGGCTACACCACGATTATTACTTTATCTACATCTATGGTATAGTCCACTACGCTATAGATATTTTGGAAAAATGGGGCAATTTCCAATATATTTTTATTGTTTTTTACTTTAATTTAACTATATTTAAACTAAGCGGCGAACACTAGCTGATATGTAACACTTGTTTATGCAATAAGTGGTAATGGATAGTTAATAATTTACAATTTATGAGGTGTAGATTAATTATAATTAATTATGAAAAAAATGTCTGATGATGTTATATAATGGAAGTTTATATGTTTGGAAAAAAATGGAGCTATGAGGGATGATTAATGAGGTATTGTGTTTGTTAAGGATTTACAAATGATGTAGCAAGTTAAGTTGATTTGACTATGCAGAAATACTTTATAGTTAAGTATGCTTTTGGGAAATCATGGTTATGAGGTCTAAGTCTTAATGTGGCTATTAATTATATGTCATTCAATTTGCTAATTTAACACCTGTTTATGCACCTTTGTGAACATCATATGATGGAATGAATGGTAAGTAAGGTCTTCAAGCTCATGACATATTGGTTATTAATGAATGACACTAATGGGTATGGGTCATTGTCATTCATTTAAATGCAAAATTAACTCTATGCAATTAATCCCAAAAAAGGGTGGGGTGGTAGGTGAGGGTGGGAGTCTACATGATCTAGGAGGAAACAAATAGTTCATTTTGCCTACAGCAGTGGCAACATTTCAAATAATTTAGCAAAATCTTTAGCTCTTTAGCAAAGGCTCTCCTTGGCGACAAAAGAATGTTTGCAATCTCTTGTTGTGCAAGAAGACTTGATGCTTGTAATCAAATCTCTTATCAAGAGGATTCACTCAACATATATTATACTATATTTCCTTCCTAGAAGAATTAAAACTCTAGCAAATCAATTTAGGCAAATAAGCTTCTACCATATTAAACAAGAGCACAATGTGGAAGTTAATTATTAGGTAAATATTAGCACATCATTTAAGGAAGGTAAATTAATAATTAATGGGTTTATTAGAGTAAGTAGAATCCCGTGACAACCACGCTTGTCATCATTCCTTCCCTCGCACACGTCGAGAGTTACACTATTTAAAGCGTCAAATTGGATTTTTTAGGTTAGGAGGAGTGAATGTGACTTGGTATCCTAGCTCGCTCACTTTAGTCATGCTAATGAGTGGGTAGTTTGGGCAGTGCATCAAGCAACAATTTCATAGCGTAGGAGGAAAACACATTCACTGTGAATCAAATTGGCTTGGAGGAAGGGATTTTCAGGGAATTAATAAGGGTTTTCCCACTTCTACTCTTGAGTGTAGGTTCATCTAGCATAGAAAATCTCCAATTTCCCTAAGATAATGGAGATCAAGGCCATTTCTAGGATTTCTTTAGTGGAATCACTATATAGTCAGGTGCCTTATGCAACTCTTCAATCTTCATATTATCACACATCCTTTGGATTCTTGGTTTTTATTTGCAATCCACGTTGATGGTTGTCTAATCATCTATTTGGTGCTCTTGTGTTCATCTATTGTTACATTCCTCTCAGCACCACACTCCCGTTAAGGGGGACAAGATTTTTCTTTAATCCAGGTCTAGCATGGTTTATTTGTTGCAGTTTCATTTTGTTTAGTTTTTTTTTTTTCTACATCATTCATTTTTTGGCAGGGTTTCTATGGAAAAACTAGAGGTTATGTAACACCCCACCTCACATTAACCAACTTTTACAACTTACCATGGTAAACATGAGTTGACAATTACTATACATGACCCGACTTCCAAGATATAGTTATGGAAACGGGGTCTAACTTGCCAAACTTGACTGTAAACACCCAGGGACACATGATCACAATTCTCAACTTAATTCCACCGGTGACCCTTTTCCCTAAGTTGGAACCACTGTCTAACTTAATTTCCTTCCCAGCCACATGGATGCAAGCCTATCAGAGTGACCAAAGGCCTCCAGCCGCATGTATAACCCAACCTCAGTGTGGCCAAAGTCAATATTTCCCATCTCTGATAGTGCGGCTACAGACTTTGCACTAGAAATTTAAGGCTAACCTTTAAGCCAATTGCTTAGAACTATATAGAACTATATCAACAAGGTTCCTAAGTCCTCATGCTCTTTTTCTAAGATTCGTTCTTGCTCAATCTTGCCCGGCACAAGTTATTCATTTTTACAAACATGTTGTGACAGAAGTGCCTGTTGGATTGGATGCATAGTTTGTTCACTATTCATTAGTTTTATCAAATGTTCATCAACAAGGCTTATTTCCTTCTCATACTAAATACACTAACCATAGGTTAGATCATACATACATATAAAACATCTAAGAGCCTATCAACCATGAGCAAGATCAATAACAAGAGAATTTCATATAATAAGAAATATTATATGCATGTAACAAGCATTTAACTAGAATTAAACCATGACAAACCAACCACATAATCAATGCATTAAACCAAAAGTTATGATCATTAATCTCACTAAAGAATAACACATAATAACATATTCATAGTGCCAACCAAGTCGGGGACTTCCACATACCACCCAACCATAGATGGGGCTGAACAAAATCTTTCTTCCAACCCAATCACCCCCATGCTATATTTCGAGCCTGAACGTAGGATTACATGGGATAAACCAAAACATAACCAAATATGGAATACAGAGGAAACCATCTCCACCCTCAAACCACAATGAATTCACCTAATACCAGGTTCATAAATCACCAAAACCAATACAAGATAGGATGCCTCTGGATTTCTTCACCATACCGAGAGGAATTTTCTTGTCTCCACCCACATGTCAAGGGCTCACCCAAAGAAAACCATCTCCACCCTCAACCTTTGGGTTTTTCCTTAGACCATTTCAACCAGGATCCAAAATCTATTGGTATCTAAAGCTCAACCAAAGATGGAACCCACTACATCATGGTTATCCAAGAAATGGCATAAGGCAAGGTTGTACATGACTGCCAATCCAGGAAAATCTCCATGCCAATGACAAAAAAAATGACCATCAAACCAATGCATGAACCATGCATTCAAATCTCAACAAGATAATCAAACATGCACTATGTTACCTACAAAAATCCTCCTGCTTATTGCTATTTTCTATGTTCTTTTTTTTCCCTTGGTAGTTGTTGTTGACACCTCCTTCTTGGCTGCCACGTGAATTCCTCTCGCGCTCCTTGTTTTCCCTTCTTGTCTCTTGCTTGTGTGTTTCTCATCTTCCTTGTGCTCCAAGTTCTCTAGTGTTCTCTCTCTTTTTTCCTTTCTTTTCCAAAAACAATGCTAGAATGTTGTCTCTCCAACTTTATTTTATTTTCCTTTTCTTTTTTCCTTCATTTTTCCTTGCATGCATATTCTTTTACTATTTTTATCATTTTTTGTCTCTTCCTCTTCCCAGCCTGCTAAAGTGGAATTTATTTCATTCTCCTTTATTCCTTTTTCTTTTTGTCTCATGTCCTTGTTCGCTTGTAATAACTAATTTGCTATTTCTTGCCTTTTTCCTTTTGCCAATTCCAATTTTCATAGCGAATAAATAATTAACCACAAGTGGATCCCAATGTAATGTTTTTTCCCTCAATCAACTTGGAATACGTGTCCCATGACCTTGGTTTTATTTTTTCTTTTATAATGTCCATGCATTATTTATTTACATCGAAATTTAACCTGGGGTTGTTACAAACCCCTTCCCGTTGGGGAAACATCATCCTTGGTGTTCTATGACTCTTGTGACAAGACAAAACTTCTAAAAACATGACAAACATATTGCTTATTGCATCTGATCAACCATCTCCCATGTAGCTTCCTTCGACCCAAAGTGCTTCCATTGCACTTTAACTTGATCTATTGCTCGGTTCCACAACATTAGCTTCTTCCATTGTAGAATGAATTGAGGCTCTAGGTGGAACTCTCCCTCTGGTTCCACCTGCATTACATACCAATCAATCACATGATTAACATCTCAATCACATGATTGGCATCTTGCACATATATTTTAAGTAGAGAAACATGAAAAACATCATGGCTTTTCACTGGTGGAGAAAAAGCATGCCTATATGCCACTGTTCTAAACCTTTCAAGGATTTCAAAGGGTCCACAATAACGAGGTTCCAACTTGGCACATGATCCAATCTTCAAGGATCTCTTCTTGATCTTGATATGCACGTACACATGCTCTCCAACCTGAAACTCCTTAAATACTCTATGTTGGTCCGCATAGCTCTTCTGCCTATCCTGATTTGCCTTCAAATTATTTTTGATAACCTGCATTTCTTGCTCCATCTCTCTCAACATATTAGGTCCAATCAACACCCTACTCATTAGATCACTCCAGCTGATAGGAGTATTACAACTCCTCCCATATAGAGCCTCAAATGGACTCATCTTCAAGGATTCATGATACCCATTATTATAATAAAACTCCACCAGTGGAAGATACTCCTCCCACTTCCTTTGTTGATGCATGACATACATCCTCAACATATCCTCAAGGATCCTGTTGATCCTCTCTGTCTTCCCATCTATATACGGATGATAAGTTATAATAAATGCTAGCTCTATCCCCAAGCCTGCAAATAATTCTTTCCAATACTTGGAAGTGAACTTGGCATCACTATTTGATATAATCCACTTGGGAACTCCATGAAACCTCACTATCTCCTTAATGAAGATTTGAGAGACTTCACTACCTGAATTAGTAGACTTACTGCAATGAAGTGGGCTACCTTGTTCATCCTGTCAACCACAGCCATGATGGAGTCATGTTGTCTTGATGTCCTTGGCAATCCTGTAATGAAATCCATGGAAATGACCTTTTGTGAGGGATACCATCTTAATCATAACAGGGATTTGTTACTCCCTCTTTCCTTGGCCCTTTTCTTCAACTTCCTCCATCTTTGTGGTGACATGAGCTTTCTTTCCATAACATTCAATACTGTGTTGTCTTGTTTGAGGACCAAACTTCCCTTTCCTTTCTAGAAATGTTTTGAGTCCTTTAACCTTCAACCCTTTTGCCCTCAACTTGTATTTTTCTCTCTAACATAGAGACTACAAGTTGTCGAATGAGGTAACTTTAGTGCATTTAAGAAAAATGATGATTATCTTCTTATCATCTCTCCCAGATCTTCCAATTGAGATCTTGTGAAGATATCCCTCCACTTTTTTCAATTTTGTGTAGATAAGGTCTAAGTGATATGACCTTCTTTACTGCATTTTCAAAGAATATATCTTCTAGCATTTCATATATCTCTTTGATGTCTCCTCTTCTACATAGGGATGAGAGGAACTTTGGATGATTTCATAAGAATCCTATGAGTCCCTTGATCCTTTTCCATGCATTCAAACAATTCTTGACCTTCAGATACTTTTTCATAGATATCCTCCTTTCTCATGCAGGGAATTTTGATGACCCAACCAATTTATATAGCTCCTTGCAAACACGAATTCATTTAACCAAACTTGATTTAGAATGAAATATACTTACTTGGAAAGTGAGGATGAAATCTTCACCTTGATCATGTTGAAGATGCATTGATGCTTCCTCTGGGTGATCTTTCTCCAAGGGTAAGGATGAGATCCTTGTCGCAGTGTAGAAATGTTCCAGGATCTTCAAGTTATTGCTTTACTGTAATGGCTATTCAATACCTTAGAAGAAACCCGAGCACTGTGGTTACTTGTAGCACTAATATTGAACCTGCAATGTGATTACTTTGATCACTGTGACCACCGAGACTGTGAAATGTATGTCATTTGAATGTGGGTGGCACTGAAATGTATATCTGAACTGAACTGTTGTATGAGTTCTCCTAACCGAGTCTTCTTCCTATGATCATTTGCATCTTTTATCCGTGCTTCTTGAGGCTGAGAATGTGGGAAGTATCCGAGTATAGGCCATCAAGTTATGGGAGACTGTAATCCAAAATTTTGACCATGGTCTAAGTTGTGAAAGAGATCCGAGTTTATCTTACCGAAAAACATCAAGGGGAATGTTGAGGTTCTGTGATAGCATTGTGTATCACTTTTCAATACTAGACTTATCATTATGTAACATTACTGAAACCTTGCACTGATCATTACCCTTCATTTCATGAGGTATACTATCTGTGCTGCAACACTTGTAGATCTATCTGAAATTGCAGTGTAGATGACCCAAGTGAAAACTACAGTACTATAATATAATCTAGAACTCTTCTGTGATAATACACCGAGCCTTCAGAGGCAAGGTCTGAACTGTAGCTATGTCTTTGAAATGATCTAAGACTATGCCAAAAATGAGATATAATTTGAGTTCATTGGTTCTTATCTTGATTACTCCATCCTTTTAACTGTTAATTCTGAATTGTAATCAATCCTAGAGTGCCACAGTGATTCGATGCCCTTCCTTGATTGTAACCATAGCTCTGATTCCGTGTTGAAGAATCTAGGGCAATTAGGTTAATAAGATTCTTCTCACGATGATAACTATTTGTGAGGTACTTTTTAATTTTTCTCATTAGCATAATCTTCATTGTTATTATTATTAGAGTGTGTTTTCTTACTTCGTAAAATGTGTAGGAATTTACAAGGTAAGTTCCTCAGATAGAACACCAAAGGACGCCGCTCACAAACAGATCACAGATCAATACATCAGTGTTCTTGACATGGTTAAAACCCTCAAAGAGGGAAACAGTCCACGGCCTAAGCCAACGCGACCACTTTAGGCAATTTATTAATGTAAAAGAAAGAAAATCTACATAATCTTCTCTCATGAATGGTTACCTCACAAATGACCCTCCATGCTATTTAAATAGAAATCATGGACCAATTTGGTGTTAAGCCACGGATCAAGTGTCAGTAATACCGAGTAGAGAATGAACCGTCAGATCACTTCATGTCTAGAACATATCGTAACTGTCAGATTGTAAGTTACAAAAGTACATAGTAAAGAAACACACTTTACCTAACTCTACACTAGACCAAGTTATACTTAACTATTTCATATGTGTCAGAATATGCTAACATCCCCCCTTAAGAACAACTTGGGATAGGATTGAAGGATGTACAAATATGACACAATAAGAGAAGGAAGGAGGAATTATAGCCTATCCCCCCTTAGTGACAACTTCTTGAACTCCAACCGTAAATCGAATTTTAGTAAACTTCGCCTCTATGAGAGCCTTTGTAAAGATGTCTGCAACTTGATGATCGATTGAACAATATTGCAATTCAAGAATATGATCATGAATGAGATTTCTGATGAAGTGCATGTGTAGTTCAATGTGTTCGTTGTGCTGATGTTGGAATGGATCTTTGCATAGTTGAATGGCACTTTGATTATCACACCAAAGTGTAGTCGGATGCTACTGCTGAAAGCCAAACTCTGACGGGATCTGACAAAGCCACAGGGCTTCCCTACTAGCTTCTATGGCACCACGATACTCTGCTTCTGCTGAAAAAAGATAAATGGCACTTTGTTTCTTGCAAGCCCATGTAATAGGTCCAGAACCAAGAGTGAAGACATAACTTGCAATAGACTTCCGATCATCAGAGTCACAAGCCCAATCAGAATCAGTGAAACCAACCAATAGAGGAGATGCTTCTGCACTGTAATGAATTCCAAACTAAATTGTACCTCGAACATAACGAAGTATTCTTTTAGTTGCTTTCGAATTACGTTCATGTGGGTTTTGCATAAATCAAGCAATAAGGCCAACAACAAAGGAAAGGTCAGGACGAGTATGGGTCAGATACAAAAGTTTTCCTACAAGCTGACGGTATAAGGTAGCATCAACTTCAGGGAAGTACAAGTGACTGAAAGTTTGGCTCCAGACTGAAAAGGAGAAGGGGTTGGCTTACAGCCTTTCATGTGAAAGTGGCGTAGAAGATCACATGCATACTTGGACTGGGAAAGGGAAATACCTTCCTTGGATTGCAAGACTTGAAGACCAAGAAAGTAATGCAAGTGTCCTAAGTCTGTTATTTCAAACTGCTTTTTAAGGTTGAACTTCACATGGTTTATAAGGTTTGGATCACTACCAGTAAGGATACAATCATCAACATAAAGAACAAGAATGATAAGAGACTTACCCACTTTCTTGGTGTAGATAGTATTGTCAGAATGACACCTAGAAAAGCCAATATCTAAAAGAAAGCTATCCTTTTTGGCATACCAAGCCCGAGGGCCTTGCTTGAGACCATAAAGGGATTTCTTAGGTCAACATACAAGGCTAGAGTCTGTTTGTATAAAGCTAGGAGGTTGTTCCATATAGATTTCTTCATGCAAGTCCCCATGCAAGAAGGCAGATTTAGCATCCATCTGATGGACTTCCCATTTGAAAGAGGTAGCAAGTGAAAGGATAAGGCAGATAGAGTTCATTTTGGCAACAAGGGAGAAAGTTTCAGTATAGTCAATGCCTTCAACTTGTGAAAAACCCTTAACAACAAGACGAGCTTTATGTTTATCAACTTTTCCATCTGGTCCAAACTTGGTTTTGTAAACCCATTTACATCTAACAAGTTTTCGTCCCTTTGGAAGAGGAAAAATATTCCATGTATCATTTTCCAATAATGAATGATATTCTTCATTCATAGCTGCGTCCCAATATGGATGGCTTGAAGCTTCTGCAAGGGTGTCAGGATCATAATTCGTTGAAGCTTGAGCTAATAAAGAAGAGGCTCTATCGAACTGAGAACGTTTACATCGCTGATCTGTAGGATCACCTGCAAGAGCACCTGCTGCATCTCGAGTAGCACGGACCCATTTTGGAAGCTGAGGAGATGAAGGACGATCCTCATAAGGTGGGGGAGGATTGTCATCCTCGTTGTCATCATCTGAAGAAGAAATATTTTCAAAAGTAGAAGGGATAGAGAGAAGTGTCACATCCACCAAACTAGGCTTGTAGTCTGATATATTTTCAACAAACTTTATATCTCTTCTAATGATAGCATTTTTGGATTTAGGTGGAAGAAGTCTATATCCTTTGACATCTTCAGAATATCCAACAGAAATACATTTTTCACTCTTAAGTTCTAAGGCTTTATGTTTCTCATCTGGAATATGGGTCCATGCTTCACTTCCAAAAACATGAAAGTGACTTACATCTGGTTTAACTAAGCTCCATGCTTCTTCTGGAGTGATATTCTTTAAAACCTTAGTAGGAGTGCGATTTACTATGTAATTTGCACTGTTAATTGCTTTTGCCAAAAAATTAAGACTAAGTCCTTTAGATTGAAGCATACAATTAGACATTTCCTTTAAGGTGTGATTCTTCCTTTCAGCTACACCATTTTGCTGTGGAGTATATGGAACAATATGTTGCATTTCAATTCCATGTTCAATGCAAAAGTTGATGAATTTGTTGTTAACATATTCTCCGCCATTATCAGATCTTAGCTTAAGAATTTGATATCTAGATTATTTCTCAACAAAGGCCTTAAAGACCAAGAACATGTTAAATACTTCACTCTTGAGTTTTAAGAAGTATACCCAAGTGCGTTTAGAGAAATCATCAATGAAAGTTAAGAAATACTTGTAGCCATAGAATGAAACAACGGGAAGTGGACTAGATAAATCACTATGTACAAGATGTAAAGGGGCTGAGGTGTTCCAAGAGGCACGTTTTTCAAAACTATCCCAATGATGTTTTCCGAGTACACCTCTGGAACAAACACCATCTTTGCAAGATACCATAGGAAGACTTGTCACCATATTTTCTTTACATAGATTTTAAAGGGAGCAATAGTTGAAGTGACTAAATCGCTCATGCCAAAGTTTGCTCACTTCATCATTATGAGCAACAAATACCGAGGGAAGAGTTGATGACCCAAAGTTGTTAAACTTATACAACCTTGTAGAATCATCAGCAATTCCAGTAGCTAAAATCTATCTAGGATCTCTTAGGTTCTTAATTACAACACCGTGTGATGAAAATTCAACGGTTTTACCTTCACCTGAATGAGTTATCTGATATACAAATAAAAGGTTGCAGGATAAGGTTGAAACACATAATACATCATTAAATTTACCATTGTCTAGATGAATAGTTCCAGTCCCTACAACACCAATAGATATATAATCATCAACATATATATTTTTGGTGTTACAATCATTTAAAAAAGAAAATATGGCTTTGTTTTTGGCCATGTGATAAGAATCTCCAGAATCAATGAGCCACTCATGAGAATGAGAAGAAGAAGATACATTTAGTGCATAACCAGACCGAGATGCTTCACAACCACATGCAAAAAATGCTATTCCTGAAGATGAAGTTGAAGTTGAAGAGTGCTCCAAATGGATGTTATGCTTCTTCATTGTTGCTTTTAAGGCTTCTATCTTCTTAAAGCATTTGGGTTGTAAGTGGCCATCTCGATTACAAAAGTTGCAATGTCTATCAGTCTTCTTCCCTTTGTTTTTATTTGCCTTATCATTTTGTTGAATTGATTTTTCATTTTGAGACTGAAAGTGCTTAGGACCCTTGGTTGATTTAGGACCATTCTTTTTAGGATGCTGCTTCTTAGGATTCTTTGAACTTGGTTGCTGCTAGGCGGCTAAGGCTTTCTTAGAAGAGTTTCCAAGATTAAGAAGACCAAGATGTAAGAGTTTTTCTTGTTCTCTTATTAAAGAATCACAAAAGGAATCAAAAGAGGGGGACTTGTAGTCTTATCCTTGAGAAATAAAGGTTTCTCTAGTAGAATGGAAGGTAGAAACAAACACAAAGTAGGTTGGTCCCAACTTAGTAAGAATGGAATATATAAGACTACCATCTTTTTTCTTAACATTAACACCTTCCAAGAGAAGTCTAAGGGTCTTGAACTTGGACAAAAAATCTTCAATGGAAGAAAAATTATTGGGGTCCAATGTAAGCAACTCATTTTCGAGTTGATGGGCTCTAATTTCATTTTTAATTCCAAAAACTTTATTGAGTTGTTTCATTGCTTCATCAGAGGTATCAAGTTCTGCGACATTGAATCTAAGGTCTGGAGAAATAGACATCCCTATCAACCCACGTGCTTGATATTGCCTATTTTTCCATTTGACTTGCTTATCTTCATCTTTAGGTTTAAACTCTTGGCATGAGACTATTCTATAAAGGCCTTTACTTCTAAGTAAATCCTCCATGTAGGACACCCATTGGAAGTAGTTCGTGCTGTCAAGAATAACTTGGCATGGAATTTTCATTTTAATATAAACTAAAGCTGTAGATGCTGAAACTAAGTGTTTCAATGGAAAGGTCTCGAAAAATTAGGTTGATTAAAAAAAACGGCTCTCAAAACGGCTTCCGGATGAAAAAGTTATGGCTTTTTGAAAAGTTGTTGAAGATGCCGACGAAGTACCTGAATGTGCGGAAGTGAATGATAATGTTATATTTAAAAAAAAATCCTCCCTCTTTCCAAACTTAATTTAATCAGTTCACTTAAAAAAAAAATGTGACCCACTTTTATAAATAAGTGAAAGTCACTTTTATAATGGTACTTTATGAGCTACCCACTAAATTGTAACTTAAAAAAAGATAAAAAGACTTTAGAATTATAAGTGACTCACTTTCTATAAAGGGTGAGAACACTTTTACAAAAAGAAAGACTTGAACCCAAAACCTCTATTCTCATAAAGTAACTTTGGACCAAGTGAGCTAGTTTAAAAGGTTATTAATTTTTAGAAAATATGAAGTTTTTTTTTTTTATCATTAAAGCTTTGGAGTGCGTGCTTACTTGAAAAAACCCTTTTTGCCTACAAAACAAAAAACCACACAACCCAACACAGACATGCAAAAAAAACCAAACCTTATGGCTTGAAGTTAGTTTTCGTGAGAAACTAAATATTTTCCTCAATGTTTTCTAATTTTCTGAGATCACATTAAGGCGCGACGGATAAGAGCATACACATGAGAAAAATCCTTCATTTTGTTTCTGATTTGCCCAGATCACACAGAGCCGCGGGCAAAGAACATACATAGAAATGAAAGGTATAGATCCGATAATAAAAAACAGAGATAAATAAACCGAAATAAACAGAGAGATAAATAACCAAAACTGCAAATAAACATTGTATACCTCCAAATCTTAAAAATTACGTAGCTAGGGTTACCAGAAACCTTTTCGCGTGAAACGAAAGAAGTTACTCACTGGAAAAGATGCTCCTAACACAATAGAGCAGTCCTCTTGGGCCGAAAGTGATCAGAAACAATAGAGCTAGGAAACAACAGTCGGATGCAGTTGTACCGACTTCGAATTTGGATCACCAACGGATGCGGCCCTCAAATAGCTTCGATACCATGTAGAAATTTACAGGGTAAGTTCCTCAGATAGAACACCAAATGACACTGCTCACAAACAGATCACATATCAGTACACCAATATTTTTGACATGGTTAAAACCCTCTAAGAGGGAAACAATACACGGCTTGAGCCAATGCAGCCACTTCAGGCAATTTATTAATTTAAAAGAAAAAAAATTTACATAAGCTTCTCTCATGAACGGTCACCTTACAAGTGACCCTCCTTGCTCTTTAAATAGAGATCATGGACCAATCGGGTGTTAAGCCACGAATCAAGTGTCAGTAATACCAAGGAGAGAATGAACTGTTGGATCACTTCATGTCTAGAACATATCATGACCGTCAGCTTGTAAGTTACAAAAGTACATAGTAAAGAAACACACTTTACCTAACTCTACACTAGACCAAGTTATACTTAACTATTTCCTATGTATCCTACCAAAATGGTTACCAAAACAAAAGAGACAAGAACACAAGATGTTGGCTTTCTTCCAGGGCCAAAACTTCTCATTCTTTGAAAGGAAAACCCACGAAAAATTCTTCTTATATAGATTCCAATTGACGAATACCAAGACCATGACCGTTAACCTATGTTGTCACTCCTAGACCAAGACATAGTCATCCTTCTTCCTTGATTCTTCGATTTCTTCATATTGTTACTAGCATCGAGTTGCACCATGTAACTCCTAGCGGCATCATGTAACACCTAGCATCACTGGTCATCATGTTGCTACTGAGCACAACACCTGGTATCATCGAGATCTAGCACTGAGCATCATTGAGTACAACACGAGACCTTATTGTACCATTGTACATCCACATTACAGTGAATATATGCTTGAGAAATTGAGGACCATATCATTATAATGTCACCCCAAATTAGTCCGCACTATAATTACTGTGATAACCAAATTCCCTATTGTCTTGACCACCGAGAACCTTAGAAAATATGCCGAGAAGTTTGTTGTGGATGATATGCATTTTGTCTCTGTTGTACCCATCCAAAATCTCAGAGATATTGTTAGCCCCTATACTACTAGTGTAGGGGCCTAACAGATATATCGAATCTCTCTCACTGTGGAAATGTGAGGGTACATACTCCTATATATAATTCTTGGTGCCTATATTTAAGCCGACCTGTCCTTTGTGAACCAACATGTCTCATAAGCAAGCCGACATATCACTTATATATATTGAGGCAGATATTTATCCAAATGGTGTGTCTCCATTCGAAGCCAACATGAAGTCTTCATCATATATATATTGAAGTTGACATAGGATGACTTTGCTTGTCTAGATTGGAGGGTTTTTACATATACACTTTGACTTCTTTACAAGCGTAACAAAACTTCATATACATGACTCTAAATTATACATTTATGACAAGATGACAAATCTATAAAGACATCAAGAAGAAGTCTTTGACCTATAATAAAAACTCCTTGCTCAAGAAACCCATGATGCAAGTATTACAAATTTTTGTTCTCTTTATTACATCATTTACATCAGTGATAATTACATGTCATTATGAAGACCGAACCTAGTTACACTTTCTTCAACAATATTTATAACCTTTCAAGGTGGTCCACTTTGTTTTAGGGTCAACCTTATCAAATGTGCACATGTGGGCTTTTCTTCATAAGTATACTTTCCCTTATTCGATTTGAGTGATCTTTAGGTCGATTTTGGTCCTCTCGAAAAGAGGAATTTAATGAAATCATTATCTCCATTAGGTGAGATGTTCAAAGTGGAATTTGACCACATTTTCATATTTTTAACACTCCCTCTCAATTAGGGAGAATTCCACCTGTCAATATCTGTCCATTGATCATATCCAATCTCAAGTATCTCATCATCACATATCATCACTGATCATCCCAATTCCTTTCTTGCTCGTTACTTCTTGTCTCTTGACTGTCCCTGCTTATATGATGAATATTCTCGAATCTAGACAAAGAATTTGTCATCTTAGGGGAACCTAAGCTACCACCCTCTATTTATTGGGCTATTACCCGGAATTTCTATCAGCAGGCTACTACCCAAAATATCTGTCAGCGGGCTACTGCCTGGAATCTCTGTCAGCAGGCTACTACCTAGAAATAATGGTGGGGAGCCAGATCTACGACCCGCATCATCATCAGAGAGCATATCATCAGGGAGTACATCTCAACTTGGAACCACATCAGGGAGCTACTACTCAACCCAGAATCTCATGGGGGAGCAACTACTATGGCTGCATATCAAACAATAGGTGATATAGGGGAGCTACTACTCAACCCATCCTATTGCCTACTGATCTGCCCAACAATGACCCTTAATAGTCATGTGGTAGAATACCTGCATCATAATCCAAGCTTAGACAAGATACCCGACTTACTAAGAGGTAAGGATCACATGCCTCCAAGCCTCCTCAACCCATTGGCTAGATGGGGAGGGACAATCCCAACAAGCCCTGCTTATGGGTATGATGCCAACTAGGGTATACTCTGTAAAGACCAAGATAGGGTGAGCTACTACTCCAACCCTATGGGTAACAGATAGGGGTGATACCCTATTGTCCAAAGTTCCCTCAACCCCAGGAACCCTCTATCTCAATTCCACATCCCAAGAGCTTGGACAGGGGAGAAATAGTTGACTCAGTGTTCTTGATTAGTCCTGCTCTCTGTAGATCAAAAACATATCATTGTGCTCATATATCGTAATCATCATATCTCAATAACAGTGGTCTCCTGTACATATAGGACATCAAATCAAATATCATATTATAACATAAAAAATCATATATATCACAAAAATAATACCATATTCAACTTCCCTCTCAAGGAGGTGCTAATCACAAGTCTAATATTGTCTCATACATCATCATTGTCTCAATATATGAAGGTATCTCATTCCCAGCTATATGTGGGATTCTCTGCCAATCGGTTCCCACTTTTTGTCATCATAGTGCATCCATGTCATATCCAAATGTTGCTCAAACAACTCTCCAAGGAGCTTCTTCATGCTGCCACATGGCTAGTCATGCTAGTAACATCATGTTGATTTTTGTATAATCATATGTGTTCTAGCCAAGAAACTTTGTGGAGAGGCCAGAATACATGTATTCTCCAAAACCCATAAATCGTTTATGGAAATTCCACCTAGAGACAACTGAATTAAAATAATTAATATTTTTTTAATGCTACCTAAGTCTAAACTTACGAAAACTAATTAATTAAAGGGTATTAATTAAGTCATGGTGAGAATCTTCTAGAAAAAGACTTGGATCAATTTCTAGCTAATCTTATCCATTGATTATGATTTAATCTTGGTCGTTAAAGCCTCAATGAGATATTATAAGAATAATTTCGATGGGGGTTAGAGAACACACTTATACAGTTCAATTTTGCTAGGAAATCGATTTCCAGAGTAGCAACTATGTATTGCTGGAAGTGATTAAGTGAAGTCGAAGTAGTGAGAGAGGGGTAGGGATAGTAAGGCCGAAAGGAAGTTTCACCAATCTGGTGAGTGCATAAAAGAGAGGCAGTGAGTGCCACAGAGAGGTAGCTCAGAGCTTCAGAGGGAGATCGAGGTTATGTAACTCCCCTCCCCACATTAACCCACTTTTACAACTTACCAAGGTAAACATGAGTTGAGAGTTACTATACATGACTTGACTTCCAAGATGCAGTTACGAAAATGGGGTCTAGCTTGCCAAACTTGATTGCAAATGCCCAGGGACACATGATCACACAATTCTCAACTTAATTCCACTGGTGACCCTTTTCCCTAAGTTGGAACCACTCTCTAACTTAATTTCCTTCCCATCCACACGAATGCAAGCCTTTCAGAGTGACCAAAGGCCTCCAACTGCATGCATAACCCATCCTCAATGCGGCCAGAGCCAAGATTTCCCATCTCTGACAGTGCGACTACGGACTTTGCCCTATAAATTTAAGGCCAACCTTTAAGCCAACTGCTTAGAACTGTCTAGAAATGTGTCAACAAGGTTCCTAAGTCCTCATGATCCTTTTCTAAGATCCGTTCTTGCTCAATCTTGCCTGGTACAAGTTATTCATTTTTACAAACATGTCGTGACTGAAGTGCCTATTGGATTGGATGCATAGTTTGTTCACTATTTCATTAGTTTTATCAGATGTTCATCAAGAAGGCTTATTGCCTTCTCATACTAACTATACTAACCATAGGTTCGCTCATACATCCATATAAAACATCCAATAACTTGTCAACCATGAGAAATATCAATAACAAGAGAATTTCATATAATAAGAAATATTATATTCATGTAACAAGCATTTAACTAGAATGAAACCATGACAAACCAACCACATAATCAATGCATTAAACCAAAACTTATGCTCATTGATCTCACTAGAGAATAACACATAATAACATATTCATAGTGCCAACCAAGTCAGGGACTTCCACGTACCACCCAACCAAGGATTGGGCTGAACCAAATCTTTCTTCGAACCCAATCACCCCCATGCTATATTCCGGGTGTGAATGTAGGATTACATGGGATAAAACAAAACATAACCAAATAGGGAATCTAGAGGAAACCACCTCCACCCTCAAACCACAATTATTTCACTTAATACCAGGTTCAGAAATCACCAAAACTAATACAAGACAGGATGCCTCTGAATTTCTTCACCATACCGAGATGAATTTTCTTATCTCCACCCACCTATCAAGGGCTCACCCAAAGAAAACCATCTCCACCCTCAACCTTTGGGATTTTCCTTAGACCACTTCAACCAGGATCCAAAATCTATTGGCATCTAAAGCTCAAGCAAAGAGGGAACCCACTACATCATGGTTATCCAGGAAATGGAATAAGGCAAGGTTGTACATGATTTTCAATCCAGGAAAATCTCTATTCCAATGACAAAAAAAATGTCCATCAAACCAATGCATGAACCATGCATTCAAATCCCAATAAGATAATCAAAAATGCACTCTATTACCTACAAAAGTCTTCCCGTTTTCTGCTCTTTTCCATGTTCATTTTTTCCCTTGCTAGTAGTTGTTCACACCTCCTTCTTGGCTGTCACATGAATTTCTCTTGCGCTCCTTGTTTTCCTTTCTTGTCTCTTGCATGTGTGTTGCTCATCTTCCTTGTGCTCTAAGTTCTCTAGTGTTCTCTCTCTTTTTTTCCTTTCTTTTCCCAAAAACAATGCGAGAATGTTGTCTCTCCAATTTTATTTTATTTTCCTTCATTTTTCCTTGCATGCATATTATTTTACTATTTTTATCATTTCTTATCACTTCCTCTTCTCGATCTGCTGAAGTGGAATTTCTTTCATTCTCCTTTATTCCTTTTGGATTTTCTCTCATGTCCTTGTTGGCTTGTAATAATTATTTTGCCATTTATTGTCTTTTTCCTCTTTCCAATTCCATTTTTCATAGCGAATAAATAATTAACCACAAGTGGATCCCAATATAATGTTTTTTCCCTCAATCAACTTGGAATACGTGTCCCATGACCTTGGTTTTATTTTTTCTTTTGTAATGTCCATACATTATTTATTTACATGGAAATTTAACCTGGGGTTGTTACAAACCCCCTCCCCGTTGGGGAAACACCATCCTCGGTGTTCTGTGACTCTTATGACAGGACAAAACTGCTAAAAACATGGAAAACATATTGCTTATTGCATCTGATCAACCATGTCCCATGTAGCTTCCTCGGGCCCAAAGTGCTTCCATTGCACTTTAACTTGCTATATTGCTCAGTTCCACAACATGAGCTTCTTCCATTGTAAAATGAATTGAGGCCCTAAGTGGAACTCTCCCTCTAGTTCCACCTGCAACACAGACCAATCAATCACATGATTGGCATCTTGCACATATATTTTAAGCAGAGAAACATGAAAAACATCATGGATTTTCACTGGTGGAGGAAAATCATGCCTATATGCCACTGGTCCAATCCTTTCAAGGATTTCAAGGGGTCCACAATAATGAGATGCCAACTTGGCACATGATCCAATCTTCAAAGAGCTCTTCTTGAGCTTGATATGAAAGTACACATGCTCTCCAACCTGAAACTCCTTAAATACTCTATGGTGGTCCACATAGCTCGTCTGCCTACCCTGAGCTACCTTCAAATTCTTTTTGAGAACCTGCATTTCTTGCCTCGTCTCTCTCAACATGTTAGGTCCAGTCAACACCCTGCTCACTCGATCACTCCAAATGATAGGAGTATTACAACTCCTCCCATATAAAGCCTCAAATGGATTCATCTTGAAGGATTCCTGATACCCATTATTATAAGCAAACTCCACCATTGGAAGATACTCCTCCCACTTCCTCTGTTGATGCATGACATACATCCTCAACATATCCTCAAGGATCATGTTGATCCTCTTTGTCTTCCTATCTATATACGAATGATAAGTTATACTAAAGGTTAGCTCTATCCCCAAGCCTACAAACAATTCTTTTCAATACTTGGAAGTGAACTTGGCATCAATATTTGATATAATCCTCTTGGGAACTCTATGTAACCTCACCTTGTCCTTAATGAAGATTTGAGACAATTCGCTAGCTTAATTAGTAGACTTAATACAATGAAGTGAGCTACCTTGCTCAACTTGTTGACCACAACCATGATGGAGTCATGTTGCGTTGATTTCCTTGGAAATCCTGTAATGAAATCCATGGAAATGACCTCCCATTTCCATTCTGGAATTAGAATAGGTTGAAACAAACCCACTGTATGCTTGCATTCGAATTTCACCCATTGACAGTCCAAGCACTTAATAACAAACTCAACCACCTCTTTTTTTCAAATTAGGCCAATAATAGAACTTCTTAATAACTGTTAAAGTCTTTTGGTATCCTAGATGGCCTGAATATGGCTTGACATGAAACTCTCTCAAAATAATCTTCTTCAATTCACTATTATCAAGCACATAGATCCTGCTCTTAAATCTAACCAAGCCATCTGTTGTGAGGTGATGCTCCTCATCCTTATCACCCTCACCTTGCTGCTGCAATCTCCACTTCAGCTGTTGGTACCCCTCATCATGTTGCCCTTCATGCAAGATCCGCTCTTTCAAATTTGTACCATAAGAGTTCACAACTGAAATATGATTCACTTGTACTCTCTTACTAAGTGCATCCGCAACTCGATTCTCTTTGCTTTTAGTGTACCTGATTTCAAATTCAAACTCAATGAGAGTAGCCAACAATCTAGCTTGCCTTGCATTCAAATTGGGTTGGTCAAACAAATTCCTTAGTCCATTATGATCACTCATCAAAATGAACTTTCTGCCAAGGAGATAATGTCTCCACATCTTCAATGCATGAATGATAGCTTCCAACCCAAGATTGTGAGTCACATAATTTTGCTCATGTTCATTCAACTTACGTAATTCATAGCAAACCACTTGCCCTTCCTATATCAAGACTCCACTAAGTCCCTCCTTGTAGGCATCTATACAAACCACAAAGTCTTTATCTAGATATGCGATCCTCAAAATTGGAGCATTAGTAAGCAATTGATTCAACTAATCAATGCTAACTGCACACTCTGCATTCCATTCAAACTTCTTTCCTTTCCTATGCAAAGATGTGATAGGGTAAACAACCTTGGAGAAGTTCCTGATGAACCTTATGTAATAACCTACTAGTCCCATGTATGATATGACCTCATTCACATTATTTGGTGTTGACCACTCCATGATAGCCTTAATATTTTCTAGATCCACTGCTATCCCCTCCTTGGAAACAATATGTCCCAAGTAATGAATCTGAGACTGAAAGAAGCTACACTTGTTAAGCTTGGCATACAACTTATGCTCTCTCAACAATCTCAATACTGCTACTAGGTGCTCTGCATGCTCTTCCTCATTCTTTGAATAAATAGATATATCATCAACAAAGACTACTGCAAACTTATCTAGGTAAGGGTGCAACACATTGTTCATCGTACACATGAAGGTGGCTGGAGCATTGGTAAGACCAAAAGGAACCACCACAAACTCATAGTGCCCATTACCTTGTACGAGACACAGTCTTATAAATGTCTTCTTCTTTGAGGCGCACTTGATGATATCCTGATCTTAGATCAATCTTTGAAAATACTGTAGCTCCCATTAGTTGATCAAACAAATCATTAATCTAAGGCAATGGATACTTGTTCTTAATGGTCACCTTGTTCAACTACCTATAATCAATTTACAATTTGAGAGTATCATCCTTCTTCTTTACAAACAACATTGGTTCTCCCCAAGGAGATACACTTGGCCTTATGTATCCCTTGTCAAGCATTTCTTTAAGCTACAACTTTAATTCCACCAACTCAGGAGTGCTCATCTTGTATGGTGCCCTAGATGTTGGTGTTTCTCTAGCATCAACTCAATAGAGAAGTCCACCTCCCTATGGGGAGGAAACTTTGGAATCTTTGTAGGAAATACATACTAAAACTACTGTAAGATAGGATACCTCCATAGGAATTTACCATCCTCATCATCCAACCCTTTTTGTTGGAGACATGAACTGCAAACAATAAACATCCTTTCTTGCTGCTATGCTTAGCTTGCATGGCTATAACCATTGTCAATGATGTAGCATTCTTCTTTCCCTGCTAGACTCACCTTTATCCATCATAATGAAGGCACTCAATGGCCTTCTCATAGTAATCTACCTCGGTCTTGTGAATAAACAACCAATCCATGCACAAATGCATGCTATATGCACATAAAGGAAGCAAATTCAATGTTGTTGATGTAGGCATGCCATTAAGCTCAAATGCACAAGATTTCACCCAATGGTGGACTCTTCGCTTGGTCCCTATAGCTAAATGCACCAACCAAAATTATGCATGCACTTTCTTGTCGAAATGAAACTGATCCACCAATTCATGACTAATATAGTTATAATTTGATCTTGGATTAATCAAAATAGAAACAACTTGATCACAAAACTTACTTTTCATCTCGATGATGGACGTCTAGGGGTCTGCTTTCCTGTTATTAACTGTTGCATAGATCCGAGGAATGCTCTCAGCTACATCCCCAACTATCTATGCCTCTTGAGAATTGTAGATTTGAGGCCTATCACCCTGTTATGATGGACAATCTCTCTTATGATGGTCTCCACCACAAGTCCAGCACTTCAATGGTTCTCTATCACTGCCTTTATTTTGCTACTTGATAGGCTGAGACCCACATCCTTTCTTAGCTGCATTGAACTTCTTAAAAGGAGAGATATTTTCCTTCTCACCTACATCCTAAGATCTTCCTCACTTCTTGGGAAATTTTTCTTTAGTATTCTCACAACCCTTCCAATCACGCATGAACTCAGGCTTGCGATTTGACTGCTCATAACAATGCTTAAAATTTCTGATGGCTTCCACTAATGACTAAGGCTCATCAAACTCAATCTGGTCTTTGAATGATAAATGCAATCTATGGATGAACCTTTGGATCTTTGCTTTCTCATCCTTGAGATATGGCACATATATCAATATCTCTAGAAATATAGTTGTGTATTCTTCATTTGGCATGGAACCCATCCTGAACTCATAGAATCCCTTGGCCTTGTTAATTTTTCATAGGGCTATATTGTTCTTTGCTTTGATAATTTCATTTCTTCATTGACACATTAAGTTCACCCCATAACATCATAAAATTATTCAGGTTTACATCATTATTCATCATCATATGCAACTATGTAGAAAGAAAAATATCATCATCATCAATGCAACAAAACGTAAAGGAACAATAGAAGAAAAGCATTCACACATAGAGATACTAGGATTGGTCATAGACTAGGGAAAAACCCATTGTGGGGAAAACCCTTGCAAATTATTCTTCTTAGACTGTCATCATATAGTTCAACAAAAGAGAGTACAAAGATCCATATCTTCATCAATGCAACTAACGAACAAAACAACTACAACATCCATGAAATGAACCCAACAATGTAAATGCTGAAAACTTTGATTCTAAAGACTATAAAGAACTGCCACTGTCTGCAATCAACTGTCGAACCCTGCGGTCACTAAGCGAAATATTCAGAAGACTGAGATTTCATATTCTAGATCCCCTTCACATGGGGGAGGTGTCGTGCAAGCGACTATAGATGTCCCAATCACTCCCTTAAGCCTAACATGCAAGTGACTAGGGTCAAATATGGACTACAAAAACCCTAAACCCCAATTCCATGGATGGAGAGTTGTTTGTGAAACTAGAAGGCTCCAGTCGCACAGATGAGCTTATGTGCATGCAACTACAATCAAATTCTTCATGTTTTGTGCCTGCAACTGGGGCCCAAAACCCTAAATCAGAGATGTGAGCTTCGAACCCTGTAATTTCACCTCAGAGCGAACCTAATACTTCGCGAATGAGCTTCATACTTGTGAACGCCAAAAACAAGATAGAAGAGTGTCTCATCACTATGTCCAAATGAGGTAGAGGGCACTTGTATTTATAGCCTTTCAAGGCGGTCCAGTTTGTATTAGGGTCAACCTTATCAAATGTGCACGTGTGGGATTTTCTTCATAAGTAAACTTTCCCTTATTTGATTTGAGTGATCTTTAGGTTGATTTTGGTCCTATCGAAAAGAGGAATTTAATGCAATCATTATCTCCATTAGGTGAGCTGTACAAAGTGGAATTTGACCACAATTGCATATTTTTAACACTCCCTCTCAACTAGGGAGAATTCCACCTATCAATATTTGTCCATCGATCATATCCAATCTCAAGTATCTCATCATCACGTATCATCACTGATCATCTCAATTCCTCTCTTACTCATTACTGCTTATCTCTTGATTGTCCCTGCTCATATGTTGAATATTCTCGAATTTAGAAGAAGAATTCGTCATTGTAGGGGAGAAAGCTACCACCCTCTAGTCATCGGGCTACTAACTGGAATCTCTGTCAGTAGGCTGCTACCTAGAATCTTTGTGGAGCGGGCTACTACCCAGAATATCTATCAGCGGGCTACTACATGGAATCTCTGTCAGCGGGCTACTACCTAGAAATATTGGCGGGGAGCTAGATCTATGACCCGCATCATCATCAAAGAGCATACCGTCGGGGAGCATATCTCAACCTAGAACCACATCATGGAGCTACTACTCAACCCAATATAACATGGGGGAGCTACTTCTACGATCCCATATCAAGAAATAGGTGATATAGGGGAGCTACTACTCAACCCATCCTATTGCCTACTGATCTTCCCAACAATGATCCTCAATAGTCATGTAGTAGAATAGTTACATCATAATCCAAGCTTAGACGAGATACTCGACTTACCAAGAGGTAAGGATCACATGCCTTTAAGCCTCCTCAACCAGTTGGCTAGACGCGGAGGGACAATCCCAACAAGCCCTGCTTATGGGTATGATGCTAACTAGGGTATACTCTGCAAAGACCAAGATAGGGTGAGCTACTACTCCAACCCTATGGGTAATAGATATGGGTGATACCCTATTTTCCAGAGTTCCCTCAACCCCAAGAGCACTCTATCTCAATCCCACACCTCGAAAGCTCGGACAGGGGAGGAAGAGTTGACTTAGTGTTCTCGATCAGTCCTGCTCTCTATAGATCAGAAACATATCATCATGCTTATATCTGATAATCATAATATCTCAATATCAGTTGTCTCCTGTACATATAGGACATCAAATCAAATATCATATTATAACATAAATAATAATATATATCACAAAAAGAATACCATATTCAACCTCCCTCTCAAGGAAGGTGCTAATCACAAGCCTGAGATTGTCTCATACAACAACAATGTCTCAATATATGAAGGTGTCTCATTCCCATATATATGTAGTATTCTCTGCAAATCGTTTCCCACTTTTTGTCATCATAATGCATCCATGTCATATCCATATCTTACTCAAACGACTCTCCAAGGAGCTTCTTCATTCTGCCACATGAATAGTCATGCTAGTAACATCATGTTGGTTTTTGTGGCATTAGATGTGTTCTAGCCACGAAACTTTGTGGAAAGGATAGAATACATGTATTATCCAAAACCCAGAAACCGTTTATGGAAATTCCACCTAGTGACAACTTAATTAAAATAATTAATCTTTTTTTATGGTACCTAAGTCTAAACTTAGGAAAACTGATTAATTAAAGGGTATTAATTAAATCATGGTGAAAATCTTCTAGAAGAAGACTTGGATTGATTTCTAGTTAATCTTATCCATTGATTATGATTTAATCTTAGTCGTTGAAGCCTTAACGAGAGATTACAAGAAGAAATTCGATGGGGGTTGGAGAACACACTTGTATAGTTCGATTTTGTTGGGAAATCGATTTCCAGAGTAGCAGCTGTGTGTTTTGAGAAGTAATTAAGTGATGTCGAAGTAGTGAGAGAGGGGCAGGGATAGTAAGGCCGAAAGGAAGTTTCTCCAATCTAGTGAGTGGATAGCAGAGAGGCAGTGAGTGCCATAGAGAGGCAACACAGAGCTTTACAGGGGGATTCATATTTTGTTGAGGAGAAGTTGAAATTTAGTGCCAGAAACTGTAGTGGGAGCCCGGAGGCCAGGAGGATCAATTTTCAAGATAACAACTGATTAATTAGTGAGAGATACGTTGGGCCGAGCTAGGTGACATAGATCTGCGTAGGTTGACGTAGAGGCAACAAGAGGTAGCTCATGTTTAGCCAAGGTCAATGTCGGATCACCGGTGGGAGTGAGATATTTCTCACTAGATCTCCCGTCAATTATTTCTCTGTATGGAAAGCTAGATTTAAGCTTCCATAGATTTGTACTTAGATTTACTACTGCATAATAACTAAAACCCTCAATTGTTGCACCAATTTTCCCAAGTTGGGTTTTTCCGAGGAAATTAGTCCAAAAATAATAGTGTTATTTATGTGTGTGTGATCCTATTCTTCCAGCATTATTTTTCTTCCGCAATATTGTATTTGTGAAGGTTGTAGTGTATTAGTTTCGATATTTACCGTAGAACATAGTACATAATTTGTTCAATTATTTTGAATATATGTAGAGGCAACCATTTGAAACCCTTAGAGGTAGCGTAGTCCTTGGGCCAAGAGGGTCAATTTCTAGGAAAAAAATATTTCTCTGAGAGAGTCGACATATAATAGATTTTCCAGATCAGAGGTTACTAAAGGCAGAGGGAGACGCTGTATTTTTTCTTGCAAAGCAAATCTTTAGCTGGGATGCAACTATTTTGCAGCAGTTTACAAGTGCAAAATAGGATTAGAAGGAAGGAAGAGCACACACAGAGGGAATTCTTTCCTCATGGAACTTATAGCCTAGAAGTTCGAATTTTCCTAGCAGATAACAATAGTTGTGAGCAGATTTTCCTTGCTCCAACAAGGAGTGCAAAAAGCCAGTTAGCAGTTGCATAAAGGAGAAGAGGAGGAATTCAACATTTTTTGCAGAGATGGCATCAACAGGGTTGAGAGATTAGGATCGGTTGGACGGATCCTCCAACTATGTGATATGGAAGGCAAGAATTTACTATCTTCTAGATGAGTACGATCTCAAAGTTTATATGAATATTGTGGTAGTTGTACATGTAGATGCAGATTCATTTAAGGCCTACAAGAAGGAGATGGTGAAGGAAAAGAGGTTGATTCTCGATGGGGTTTGAGATCACATGGTGTCTCACATCGCTGGCAAAGATAATGCGTGAAAAATGTGGGAAGAACTTGCTACGCTATATGAGGGATCTTCCGAGTAGCAGAAGATGTACCTTGAGGAGAAGTTAAGATGCAGGAGGATGCAGAAGGGGGAGCGTATGGACCCATTCCTTACTAGGATTTGAGATATCTGAGATCAGTTATCTGTAGTAGGGTTAGTGCCTCAACTTATTAAGTTGGTGCAGTTTGCTCTGAACAACATTTTCAAAGAGTGACAAGTCTTCGTCCAGAGTATTATGGGCAGAGAAAAGTTGTCAGACTGGGATCGTATGTGGGATGATCTACAATAGGAGGAGATGAAGTGAGATTTGGTGAATACCACCATCACTGGATGCAACAATAGCGTCAGTGCGACAAAGCAAGTAAAGGAAGAGGAGGATGTGGCCCTCGCATCAAAGGGGCAATAAGAGTAGCGCAAGATGAAGAAGGAAATTTCCAAAGTGAAATGCTTCAGATGTGGTGAGATTTGCCACTACAACACTAAATTTCCTCTCAGAAAGAAGGACAAGGAGGAGAAGCAGGATCAATAGGCTGCTTCCATGGAGATTGACAAGTTTTCGTCTAGATTGGAGGAAGAGTTTGCCATGGTCATCAATATACCTTTAGGAGTGAAGTGGGGTGATTTGGTTTTGTAACCCCAGAGAGCTACAAGATGGGCATGATTCTTGAGGAGGTCCACCTCATGAATAAATTCCTTGCTACGGGATCACATAACATGCAGTAGCAGGATGGATTAGTGGCAGTTGGTGTAGTAAGGTTCCAGAGTGACAGATGCAGTAGCTAGTAGCAGGTCAAATATTGGGCATCACAGTGTAAAGTTGGTAGCAGTGTAGTTGGCACAGAGAAGAGTCAGTATCAACGCAGAGGCTTCAGTGGCATCGCATATTCTAGCAGCAATAAGGATTCAAGTGACAGTTGCATCATACTGATCACAATTGATTGAGTATTTTGGATGTTTTTCAATTGAAGTTGCTGGAGTTGCAGTAGTAGCAGATGGAGACAGAGTTGCAGTGTAGATGCAGTGTTGGTAGCAGTTCGGTAGGGCCATCAACAGCACGGATGCAACGTTTATCAGAGTTGCGTAGTAGTTGGTGGGCAACAACAACGAGACATCAACAATGTAACAGGAGGTGGTGCATAGACAAGGTGTTTATTAAGTGGGTTGCAACACTAGAACACATTCCTCGCTAAGAGGGAGTGTTTGTTTTTGTAGCATTAGATGTGTTCTAGCCATGAAACTTTATGGAGAGGCTAGAATACATGTATTCTCCAAAACCCAAAAGTTGTTTTTGGAAATTCCACCTAGAGATGACTTAATTAAAATAATTAATATTTTTTTAATGGTACCTAGGTCTAAACTTAGGAAAGTTGATTAATTAAAGGGTATTAATTAAGTCATGGTGAGAATCTTCTAGAAGAATATTTGGATCGATTTCTTGTTAATCTTAAGCCATCTATTATGATTTAATCTTGGCCATTGAAGCCTCAATGAGAGATTATAAGAAGAAATTCGATGGGGGTTGGAGAACACACTTGTATAGTTCGATTTTGCTAGGAAATCGATTTCCAGAGTAGTAGTTGTGTGTTGCCAGAAGTGATTCAGTGAAGTAGAAGCAGTGGGAGAGGGGCAGGGATAATAAGGTTAGAAGGGAGTTTCTCCAGTCTGGTGAGTGCATAATAGAGAGGTAGTGAGTGCCATAGAGTGGCAGCATAGAGCAGAGAGGCAGCGCAAAGATTCAGAGGGAGATCTGTATTTTGTTGAGGAGAAGCCGAAATTTAGTGCCATAAACCAGAGTGGGAGCTCGAAGGCCAGGAGGATCGATTTTCTAGATATCAGTTGATCAGTTAACGAGAGAGATGCTGGTCTGAGCTGGGTGATGCAGATCTGTGTAGGCTGACGCAGAGGCAACATAGAGGCAACTCATATTGGCCCAAGATCAGTGTCGGATCACCGATGGGAGTGAGATTTTTCTCACTAGATATCATGTGATTTATTTCTCTGTATGGAAAGCTAGATTTGAGCTTCCTTAGATTTTTACTCAGATTTAATACCGCATAATAAATAAAACCCTCAGCTATTGCACCAGTTTCTCATGTTGGGTTTTTACGGGGACATTGGTCCAAAAATAACAATGTTACTTATGTGTGTGTGATTCTATTCTTCCAACATTATTTTTCTTCCGCAATATTGTATTTGTGAAGGCTGTAGTGTATTAGTTTCGATATTTACCGTAGAACATAGTAAACAATTTGTTCAGTTATTTAACAAATAGAAGAAACTAAATCAATTGCTGTAGTAGGATTTGGGGTTTCCAAATTTTCACACATTGTACTCAACCTTGGTCATGCTATGGAATTCTCATCCAAGATATCACTACAGATCTCATACTAAGGCAACATCCAAATGTGCTCATCTCATCAATAACGATCTTAATAATCATCAATACACTCAAGTGGTCACATATCATAGGAGCATCGTCCCATGCAAGTAATTTTAAGGATGTTAGGCAACAACTCAATGTGAATGAAGTGGCTCAATCATGAATCAACTCAGGTTCTATGCACATCATGTATATATATGGATGGATGTTCAAAATGAAACATCAATGCTTCAATCAATATTCGGTTGCCAATTAAAGTCCAACAATATTTATTCACAACTTCTTGAAATTCAATCAGAGTGGCCAAGGATTTGCATTTCCAGTTTCCAATACTTCTTCAATAGCTTCACAATATAGATTTTATTTTCCCAGCTTCAGAAATCGATTCATCATTCCATGAATTCAGTATTTCAAACTTCATAAGCCATCTCCCTCTTACTTAGATCATCAGAGGATCATTTCCTGTCAAGAGTAGGCCATCAGTATACAAAACCAAATTAAAAAATCAAAGTCATACCTTGGAACACTTCTAAAGTAGAGGTTTGGATCAACACATAATCTTGGCTTCACCAGATAACTGTCAATGCGGACATATCTAGATCGAGGAGCTTGCTTCATATAGTGCTCTCTGCAAACATAATACTTTTCCAAACCAATATGCTCAGACTCACAATATTGTACAATCAAATCAACTAAGTCAGCTTATCAAAGTTTAAATGCCAGATCAAAACCAATATCAAGATCATCATAATATTACAGTATCGGATTCTTTAGATCAAGTGACAGGTAGAGCTCTCATCAAGTCATGACTTCATCTATTATCATGCCAACAAGTTGTCATAAAAAATATCAATCCAAATTTCATCAAGTCATCCTCATGATCATAATATAAGTCACTAGATGAAAATGCATACACCAAGGATAAGTCATGCAGGTTCCAACCATTCACGGAGATAGCTTAATGTTGAACCACAACTATCAATACTTCAACCAATGTGCTAAGAATGAGGAGTCCAATACAAAACCGTTGTCAAATACCAATATTAGCAATTGCAAGTTCATATATCATTCTCATCAAGGCAATTCATCAGTGGTCAAATCAAAACATCCAAATATCATAGAGAGATCTATAGTCCAGCATATATCTCAACATCAAGTCAAAGTTCTAAGTAATTATCAAGCATCATGTCAAAGCTCCAAACACTGCTCATCTATATCAATCAACCAAATCATGTCAAACTCTTGTAGTACAAACTTATATGCATATCTTGGTCACCTGAAAACATAGATTTAGTATATATATTCATATTATAGCAAAATTAAAACTTTCTAGCTCATATATCTTTCTGATGTTTGCTCCACATCTGTAAAATTGACATCCTTCAGGTGAGAATATGATCTCATGCACAAAACTTCATTTTTGTGTCCAACAGGCATAGTCACACCCATAGGCCTTCTCTGCGAGCGGTTGGGAGAATATAGTTGCACCCTTGACCTCACTTCCATGCGGTTGAGAGGCTACAGTCACACCTGTGAACCTGCTTTCATGTGATTGAGGCTTAAAGCGAGGGAAAACTCTATCTCCTTAGATCAGAACTTCGCTGCAAATCAACAATGTCAGATGTTTGTCTTATTTATGCCCATAAATCATACTTTATCAATAAAGAGCATATAATGATAATGGGAGAAGGGATATTATGGAGAGGTTATCCCTCTGAATGGGAATCCACTTCAGTCATCTTCATTCATGCCATCAACCTGTCTATAATACTATCATACATCATCAGATTTATTAGATCATAAATTTAGACACATTCATGATGGTTAGCATTAGCTACTTCACCATTACATCATGACATCAATCTTTCATCAAGGGTTAGTGTCAAATAGCTAATAGGAGCATATTTCAAGAGTCATGATCACAACATCACTTCTTTGTCATGCAACTCAATCCATCAAGTCAGGGAATTCAACTTTACCATATGCCATAATTACTAAGCACATCAAAGCATAACCATGGTCAATAAAAAGATCTTTATTATCAATCTCATTTTTATACTTCTATCATCATGGTTGCCATGCATTTCACAAACAAATAATGTCAAATTACCATCTACTAGAATCAAAGTGCTAACCTTCTTTATGGGATCAATGTATCCAAAATGATAGATGTTAGCCAAACATCAAGTATGCCACTATATCAAAGATCAACATTAAGTAGCCTCATAGAATCAAGAGGTTCATTATGTAAGATACTTTTTCAACATCAAGTGCACCATTTCATCATAAAAATCATGAATTCAAATCACTTTCATATGCATGCATGAACCATTTTAGAAGGAGACATTCTCATCATTCATTAGGGCTTACCTTGCCATTACAACTAAAACATAACATTGAAACAATATACCATGCATACCTTGTAGTATTCAAATACTTGTGCATCTTTTCATTTGACATAGGAAACTTGTAGCACTTTGTCATCTTTTCATAAGGTGCATTTTTACCTTCTCCAGTTCTAGCTTTTCTTTCTTGCATCTCAAATGATTCTCAAGAAGGATCCTCTTGTTACTTCTCATCAACAAGGTTAGAAACATCCAAATGCCCAAATATACATGCAGGAAGTATAAGTAATGTTAAAAACAATAATCAGATCTATAAGTCTAGACAAAAGTAAAGACATAAAGGAGCATCATAAATCAAGAGATACTTATCTTCAATGAGATGTGATCCTCTCCCTCTTGAACCAACCTTTAAGAGCCATCACTGTCTATTGTCCACATAACAATGTTGCCTTCAATCAACTTTATCAACAACTATGCCTACTAGAGACTATCCCATTTAGGGCTTCATCAAATCTGACACAAGTGCTTGAGCATCTTCACATTAACCATGCAAGGTTTCATATCTCAAAATTTTTCCTTAAACTAGGGTTTCTCTCAAACCCTAACCTCGTAATATCCATCAAATTTCGATACACAAATTGCCTATGGTTTTATTCAAACCCTAGAATTCTTTTAGGTATCCTCCATCTTCTCTTTCTTCCATCAAAGGTGTCACCATGGGGGTGATCTCCATGACTTTTCTTCAGCCCAACTCTGAAACCATGTTAATTTTTCATAAGGCTGTATTATTCTTTGCTTTGATAATTGCATTTCTTCATTAACACATTAAGTTCACCCCATAACATCATAACATTATTCATATTTACATCATTATTCATCATCATATGCAACTATGTAGAAATAACAATATCATCATCATCAATGTAACGAAACATAAAGGAACAATAGAAGAAAAGCATTCACACATAGAGACACCAGGATTGGTCAGAGACCAGGGAAAAACCCACTATGGGGAAAACCCTTGAAAATTCTTCTTCTTAGATTGTCATCAAATAATTCAGCAAAAGAGAGTACAATGATCCATATATTCATCTATGAAACTAACCAACAAAACAACTACAACATCCATGAAATGAACCCAACAATGTATATACTCAAAACTTTGATTCTGAAGACTGTAAAGAACTGTCACTGTTCGAAGTCAACTACTGAACCCCGCAGTCATTGAGTGAAATATTTGGAAGATTGAGATTTCATATTTTATATCCTGGTCACATGGAGGAGGTGTCATGCGAGTGATTATATCTGTCCCAGTCGCTCCCTTAAGCTTGACATGAGAGCGACTAGGGTAAGATCCGGATTGCAAAAAACCTAAACCCCTTCAGTCGCATGGATGGAAAGTTTCCCATGTGACTAGAAGGCTTCAGTCGCACAGATGAGCTTATGTGCGTGTGACTACAACTGAATTCTTCCTGTTCTATGCCTACGACTGGGGCCCAAAACCATAAATCAGGGATGTGGGCTTCAGACCCTGCAATTTCACCTCAGAGCGAACCTGATCCTCTGTGGATGATCCTCAGACCTGTGCGAGAGAAAAACAAGATAGAAGAGTGTCTCATCATTGTGTCCAAATGACGTAGAGGGAAATTATATGTATAGCCTTTCAAGGTGGCCCACTTTGTTTTAGGGTTGACCTTATAAAATGTGCACATGTGTGATTTTATTCATAATTGTCGAAATTCCCACTGTAGATCAACAAATTATGCAATATACTAAAGCAAATTACAAGATCTACTTCTACAACAAACTTTGCGGAAGCTTAATCGAATTTGAGCAAGATCAATGAGAACACATATAACTGAGAATGAGAAATCAATCACACATAACACAGAAGAAATAACCCGGGGAAAGCCTCAGCCTAAAACCCCAATCTTTGTATTATCATACAAGTGGAAATATGTTCAAGTTACAAAAAGAATTAGCTCTCAAGCTATCTTGCTCTCTCTGCAATCAAACAATACAACTCACAGACTGAATAGACATAGTATATGTCCTCCTCAAGCCCTCCAAGCCTCCTATTTCCTTGCGCAGTTTTTCTTGGGGTCTAGTGATGCCACATGTGTGAATTGGCCTCATCACACTCACAAAAACTGAAGAAGTAACTGCGCAATCCTCAAGTAAAGAATTCCTTCTGAATGTAAGAGATATTCACAATGGAATATTCTAGCATCTAATAGTACACTTCCCCTCCATCTGATCTCAACTGGGTCTCTGTCTAAACTGACATGCATGAGTTATTTATGAGAGATTATTTAGTTATCTGAAGTGCAGCAGTTACATGCATGCATGCATTAACTAACTGAACTCACAATTAATTCAACAAACTGTTTGAATTAATCTAGCTAGACTTGATTCAGTTAACTGAGCCAACTAATTACAACTCAATATTACAACTCATCCTTATCTCTTTAACGAATGGATAAATTCCTCAATTAATGGAGAAACTGTTGCATGTCCCCACATAGACTTCATGTTTGTTTTTCTTCAACTAATTAACTCATGGTGCATTAATTAATTATTTTACAAGCAGTTGCTAATATCAAATTCGAATTTTACTTCTCTATTTTAGTTCAGGGACTAACTAAAATAGGAAGGTATTCCGAAATGCTATTTATAGCAGTACTAAATTTAACACTTCTATGTTTAGCATTTCTTGTTGCTATTTTCAACACTCCCTCTCAACAAGAAATGGATTATCAGTAACCCCAATCCTGTCTCTGTGGAACTTGAACTTGTGTTTTGACAATGCCTTAGTCAAAATATCTGCATCCTGTTCCTCGGTTGAAACATACAGCAACAACATGATCCTCTTGACCACACAGTCTCGAAGATGGTGATCCTGGATATCAATGTGCTTGGACCTATCATGAAAAACTGGATTCTCAGAGAGTTTGATACAACTCTGATTATCACAGTAGATCACGGTTGGATCCATCGTTTGACCAAACAATCCCACTAGAATCTTCCACATCCAAATGGAATCACATGCAACCTGACTAGTAGCCATGTATTCACTCTCTGCTGAGCTAAGTGCAACTAATCTCTGTTTCCTGATGTACCAGGAAACTGCAGCTGAACCAAGGTTGAAGATTCCTCCAGAAGTGCTCTTCCGATCTGATGGACTCTCTGCCCAATCCACATCTGTGAAGCCTTGAAGCTTCACTCCCTCTGTTCGTCTGTACCACAATCTGAATTGAGATGTGCCTCTGAGATATCTCAGCACATGCTTCACTGCCTTCCAAAACAACTTGGTAGGTTGAACCATAGCTTGACTCAGTTGGTTCACCGCAAAGCATAATTCGGGTCGTGCGTTCACCAGATACATAAGTGAACCCACCAATTTCCGATAAACAGTAGCAGCTACTACCTCACCTCAAGTATCATCCTCCTTCCTCTAGTTCCCAGCTAGAGGAGTCTGCATGGGCTTGCACTTCTCCATGTGAAAGTGCCTGAGTATCACATTAGCATACTTGCCTTGAGACACAAATACTTCACCATCTTTCTGCCACACCTCCATGCCTAGAAAGTAGTGCATAAGACCCATGTCTTTCATTTCGAACTCTCTTGCAAGTTCCTCCTTGAAAGATTGTATCAGTTGATCATCACCTGTCAAAATCAGATCATCGACGTAAAGAACAATGATCAATGGTTTACCTTCTACCATGATGTGGTAAAGGTTTGCATCTGCTTCACTCTTGGTGAAGCCCAACCCAGTGAAATAGCTGTCGATCCTGGTGTACCAAGCACGAGGTGCTTGCTTCAGCCCATACAAAGCCCTCTTGAGTTGGCACACATGCGACTCACGATCGAAGGTCTCAAAACCCTCTGGCAGTTCAATGTACACCTCCTCCTCAATCTTCCCATTAAGGAATGCTGTCTTCACATCCATCTGGTGGATCTTCCACCCCATCTGAGTTGATGGTGCCAATATCGACCTGATATATGAGTACCTTGCTACAGGAGCAAAGGTCTCATCGTAGTTAATCCCCTCGACCTATGAGAAACCTTGGGCAACAAACCTTGCCTTATGTTTCTCAACACTGCCATCAACTTCCTTCTTTACTTTGTAAAGCCATCTAGAAATCACCACTGACTTTTCCTGAGGTCTTGGGACAACATCCCACACACTGTTTCGAATGATAGAGTCATACTCCTCTACCATTGCATCAACCTAGACCGGTTGCTGCACTGCCTACTTGAATGAAGAAGGTTCGGTATCTACACACTCCCTAACCAGGGCCATGTACCTAGTGTACCGCTCGGGTGACCTCCTGTGTCTATGCTGAGAAGATGGCTGTCCCACATTCTCCCGCGCATCCAACATCAACCTGTCAGCTTCCCTTGAGCGTTTACACCCATCTCTGGAAGTCTCAGCATGAGTGGATGTCTCCACTCCCGGATCCTCTGCATGCGGCTACTCCGCATCAATCTGAGGCTCCTCCTCCTTAGGAACTCAAAGTTCCTCCTCTGCATGTAACTTGAGCTCCCTCTCAAGTGATAATCGCATGGGATTTTGCTCATCGAACTTCAGATCCCTGCATAACCGTGTACCCCATAAGTATTCCCAACTCAGCTGTTGGATCCAGCTTCTTCCGGGCATCTTTGGTCACATGACAGTAAACTGATGATCCAAAGATTCAGAAGTGACTCACATCTGGTCGCTTCCTAGAAAAGGCCTCCATAGGTGTCTTCATCCCCAGTATATAGTGCGGGCTTCCATTATGCAAGTATACTGCTATATTGCATGCCTCAACCCACAAATGCAGTGGTAGGCTTTGGTCATGCAACATCGCTCGAGCTGCTCCCACAATTGATCTGTTCTTCCTTTCGACCACCCCATTCTGCTGTGGTTTATGGGGTGCCGTCAACTCCCGTTTAATTCCTTCTGCAGTGCAAAAGTCCTTAAAATGTTGGGAGACATACTCTCCACCATTGTCGCTACACAAGGCTTTTATTTTCTTTCCAGATTCTTTCTCTGCCAAGGCTTTAAACTCACAAAACCTCAAGAAGGTCTGATCCTTCTTTTGCATAAAGAAGATCCAGCATCTATGAGAAAAATCATCAACAAAAGTAACATAGTACCTTTGTTTAGCGGTGAAGGCTGTAGAGAAAGGTCCACAAACATATGAGTGAACTCGCTCCAGATTGCTCTAGCTCTACTGTCTCGATCCGGAAAGGAAGATTTCACATACTTACCCAAGGTACAACCTTTGCGTGTATTCGTCTGCTCCAGTTTTCCCTTGGGTAGTCCAGTAGAAATATGTTGCATGATCTTCAAGGCTCCATGATGTAACTGGCCCAATATTCTATGCCATAGCTTGCCAACATCTTGGCTTTGCACCATCTCAACTTTAGAACTCAATGCAGCATAATCGCTTACCTCCAGCTTGTAGAGATTCTTTACTTGAATCCTGATTTGCTTTGTCTGTCCAATATTGATATGCCTCAGGAATACCTTTCCTTTACTAAAGACTACATCATAGCCTTTATCTTCTAGCATAGCGACAGACACAAGATTCTTTTTCAGACCTGGTACATGCTTTACATCAGTCAGGGTGAGGGGAGCTCCATGCTCCCTCTGAAACACAACCGTACCTTCACCTGAAACACGACACTTTCCATCACCACCCATCTCGATCCACATCTGGAGATCCTTCTCCTCCAAGGTACTGAAAAGATTCTTGTCACCTGACATGTGGAATGAAGCTCCATGTCCAGGTACCACACACATCCCACCATGGATGAAACCATGCATGTGATAAGAGAGATATCTAGCTCAAACTGTGAGGCCAGTGCCTCACCATCAGATCTCTTCTTGGATTTCTTCTATGGAGAATTCGTAGCATAATGGCCCACTTCATGACAATGAAAGCATCGCACTTTCGATTTGTCAAACTTCTTCCCACCGTGGGAAGAATTGGATTTGGAATGGGATGCCTTCCCTTTCCCTTCCTCACCTCACTCGCTAAGGCTAGATTTTCCTCATCATCTTGCTTTAATGAGGATCCATCTCTAGTGCTTCTTCTTATCTCCTCCTGCATCAGATCCGACCAAAGTTGCTCCCAATCTGGCAGTTTATCTCTTCCATTAGCCGAGCCTTGGTAGCTATGCCAGCTCTTAGGAAGACCGAGGAGTGCAAGACTCACCATGTCATCATCAGTGGTCGTGATCCCTACACTTCCAAGATCATCCTTGCAGGTGGTGAGCTTGTTCAGATATGTAGAGATTGTGTCACCCTTTTCACACTTGATTTTCCGAAGCTTGTCTTTCAGTGCCAGCTTCCTCTGATCGTTGCTATTCTGATATAGATCTTTCAATGTTTTCCACATCGAAAACGGTGTCTCCTTCCCATGGAGGCTTGAGACAATGTGGTCTCGAACTCCCTCTAGGAGGATTCTCCTTGCTCTAGCCACACATTTCTTCCATTCCACCATTTCAGTATCATCAGTCAGCTTGGGGACTTCTTGATCAATGAAGTCCTTTAGACCGTTATCCTCTAATACTGCTTCCATGCGATCCTTCGAGGCTATATAATTTGAACGACCATCAAGAGCATATTCGAGTCTTAAACCGTTGAATGCCATTGGTGAAATTGAGATGTGATAAGAACTCGTTTTTTATATTCAGGAACCTCAAACTTCAAACTTCTCCCTTCTTGTATACTGTTATTCTCCTTTGGTCACCTTTTCTCCAATACCATGTAGAAATTCCCACTGTAGATCAATAGATTATGCAATATACTAAAGAAAAATACAAGATCCACTTCTACAACAAACTTTGCGGAAGATTAATTGAATCTGAGTAAGATCAATGAGAACACATATAACTGAGAATGAGAAATCAATCACACATAACACAGAAGAAATAACCCGGGAAAGCCTCAACCTAAAACCCCAATCTCTATATTATCATACAAGTGCAAATATGTTCAAGTTACAAAAAGAATCAGCTCTCAAGCTATCCTGCTCTCTCTACAATCAAACAATACAACTCACAGATTGAATAGACACAGTATATGTCCTCCTCAAGCCCTCCAAGCCTCCTATTTCCTTGCGCAGTTTTTCTTGGGGTCTAGTGATGCCACATGTGTGAATTGGCCTCATCACACTCACAAAAACTGAAGAAGTAACTGCGCAATCCTCAAGGAAAGAATTCCTTCTGCATGCAAGAGATATTCACAATGGAATATTCTAGAAACTGATAGTACACTGCCCCTCCATCTGATCTCAACTGGGTCTCTGTCTGAATTGACATGCATGAGTTATTTATGAGAGAATATTTAGTTATTTGAAGTGCAATAGTTACATGCATGCATGCATTAACTAACTGAACTCACAATTAAATGGACTTGACTCAATTAACTGAGCCAACTAATTACAAATCAATATTACAACTCATCCTTATCTCTTTAGCTGATGGATAAATTCCTCAATTAATGGAGAAACTTTTGCATGTCCCCACATAGACTTCATTTTGATTTTCTTTAGCTAATTAACTCATGGTGAATTAATTAATTATTTTACAAACAACTGTTAAGATCAAATTCGAATTTTACATTTCTATTTTAGTTCAGGGACTAACTAAAATAGGAAGGTATCATGAAATGCTATTTATAACAGTACTAAATTTAGCACTTCTATATTTAGCATTTCTTGTTGCTATTTTCAACAATAAGTACACTTTCCCTTATTCGATTTGAGTGATATTTAGGTCGATTTTGGTCCTCTCGAAAAGAGGAATTCAATGAAATCATTATCTCCATCAGGTGAGCTATCCAAAGTGGAATTTTGACTGCAGTTTCATATTTTTAGCAAGCCTTTCCATCATAATACCTCTTAGGGAGGTACTTTTGTTTGAAGATTATTTCAAATTCTTCCCAAGTCAACTTCCCTTCCCTGATTCCAATGACATGCTTGACATCTTCCCACCATATATGTGCTTTTCCTTTTAGACTGAAATTAGTTATCTTGGCCTTCATATTCTCTTAGTAATCATGAAATCTGCAAATTTTTCTCATTACAATCAACCATGCTTCTGTATCTTCTGATTTGGTCATCTCACCATCAAAAGTAGGAGGCTTGTCTTTCTTGAATTCCTCTAGAAAATACTCCTTCTCACTCCTCCTATGATGATGCTGGCGGTGATGGTGATGATGTCTCCTAGAAGTAGAGCTAGAAGAAAATCCACGCGTACTTTTCCTCTACTCAGGTGTACCCAAGTGTTTTCCACTCTTTACTGTATCAACACGGTCCATCCTATACCTTTTCTAAGACCAACTTCCATCTACCCCATTAGTCTTTTCTTCTTGTTTGTCCCCATGACTGGTCCCTAACTCTCCACGCTTCTATAAATCTGAAAGGCTTTGAAGAATAAATGCATTAACTTCGACTTGCTTTTTATTGAGCTTTTGCAAGCCCTTCCCGGGCTTCAGTCAACTGTTCATTATCAAATTTACAACTTTTGATTTCTACCCTCAAAATTCTTAATGTATCTGCTAGATCAGGAGAGTCTCCTTCTCCCTGCTTCTCAACTGATTTCTCCCATCCCACTGATCTCTCTTCTGGCCAGTATAAGGAGTCATATGAATTGTACTCAACCATTTTTCTCTTCATTTCTTGGTCTTCTATTTTACAACAACATACCATTGATAGATAAATAAAATAAAAGGGATAATCAAAAGAATTACCTCAATTTACTTCTGGTGAGGCTATTGCATATGCACAGGTCAATCTAGGTTAGCAGGATACATAATAGTACCAAGAGCATATCATTTCATGGATGAATCAGGATAATAACACCAAACTTTAACAACATCATGTACATGGATATAATAGCAATAACAATAAAATAACTGACACATATGCATGATAAACATATGTATAAACATAACAATTTTCATTTACCTCAAGGTCCAGTGCTGTGAATCTGCTATGATACCACTCTGTAACACCCCACCCAACATTAACCCACTTTTACAACTTACCAGGGTAAACATGACCCGAGAGTTACTATACATGATTCGGCTTCCAATATGCAATTACGGAAATGGGGTCTAACTTGTCAAACTTGAATACAAACACACAGGGATACATGATCACACAATTATCATCATAGTTCCACTAGTGACCCTTTTCCCTAAGTTGGAACCACTTTCTGACCTGATTTCCTTCCCAACCACATGGATGTAGGCCTGTTAGAGCAGCCATAGGCTTTCAGCCACACACATAACCCATCCTCAGTGCAACCACAAAATTTTCCCTACAAATTGAAGGCTAACCTTCAAACCAACTACCTAGAATTGTCCAGAACTCTATCAACATGATTCCTGAGTCCTCATGCTCTGTTACTAAGCTTTGTTCTTGCTCAAGCTTTCTCGATACAAGTTATTCATTTTTACAAAAATGTTTTGATTGAAGTTCCTATTGGATTGGATGTATAGTTTGTTCATTGTTTCATTAGTTTGATCATATGTTCATCAAGAAGACTTATGCCCTCTCATATTAACTGCAATAACCATAGTTTATGTCATACATCCATATAAAACATCCAAGAGCCTGTCATCCATGAGCAAGATCAATAACAAGAGCATTTCATATAAATAGAAATATTCTATGCATGTAACAATGATTTAACCATAATGAAACCATGACAAACCAGTAAGATAATCAACATATTAAACCAAAACTTATGCTCATTGATCTCATTAGAGAATAAAACATAATAACATATGCATAGTGCCAACCAAGTCAAGGACTTCCACGTACCACCCAACCATAGATTGTGATGAACCAAATCTTTGTTTTAGCCCAATCACCCCCATGCCATATTCCAAGGTCGAATGTGGGATTACATGGGATAAACCAAAAACATAACCAAACAGGGAATCCAAAGGAAACCACCTCCACCCTCAAGCTGTAATGATTTCACCTAATAGTAGGTCTAGAAATCACCAAAACTAATACAATATAGGATGTCAAATTTTGCTTCACCATAATCAGGAGAATTTTCCTATCTCCACCCACATGTCAAGGGTTCACCTAGAGAAAACCATCTCCACCCTCAACCTTGGGATTTTCATGAGACCAACTCAACTAGGATCCAAAATCTACTGGCATCCAAAGCTCAACCAAACAGGGAACCCACTACATCATGGCTATCCAGGAAATGGCATAAAGAAAGGTTGTACATTACTGTCTATCCGGGAAAATATCCATGCCAATGATGGAAAAAAATGACCAGCAAACCAATGCATGAACTATGCATTCAAATCCCAACATGATAACCAAACATGCACTTTGTTACCTGTAAAAATCCTCATGCTTGCTACTCTTTTCATTGTTATTTTCTGTCCTTGCTAGTTGATGTTCACACCTCCTTCTTGGTTGCCACACAAATTCCTCTTTCACTCCTTGCTTTCCTTGCTTGTGTGTTTCTTGTCTCTTCCTTGTGATCCAAGCGCTATAGTGTCCTTTTTTTTTTTCCCTTTATTTTGTCAAAAAGAATCCTAGAATGTCTCTCAATTTTCTTTTCCTTTTTCCTTCATTTTTCCTTGCGTGCATATTGTTTTACTATTTTTATCCTTTCTTGTATCTTCCTCTTCCCTCCCTGGAGAAGTGGAATTTGTTTCATTTTCCTTTATTCCTTTTGCATTTTGCCTCATGTCCTTGTTGGCTTGTAATAATTAATTTTCCATTTATTTCCTTTTGCCTCTTACCAATGCCAATTTCCATAACGGATAAATAATTAGCCACAAGTGGATCCTAGTGCAACGTTTTTCCCCTCATTCAACTTGGAATACATGTCCCATGACCTTGGTTTTATTTTTTCTTTTATAATTCCCATACATTATTTATTTACATGAAAATTTAACCCAGGGTTGTTACATGTTAAAGAAGTAAGAAAAGGTTTTGTAGTGACAAGAGGAAGCCATTCATGCAATTTTAACTAAACTAATGGGAATGGAGGAAAGCACTATCACCCATAATTCCAATTTCACAAGTCTTCTACAAATTCAAAGACAACATACTAATAATATTGAAATTGAATGTGGTTGTTTGAGATCCCTTCTTCTAGCCAAGAGGGTGGAACCTTTACCACTTAGCTCCAACAATGCAGAGTGTTAGAGCCTAGATTTACCTCAGGCTGAAAAGGTAAGATTCTAGGTCCACATCAAACTACGCTCAGCCTCGTAGCTAGCCCTAGGAGGACAGGAGATGGCTCTCTCCGGGTCAATATCAACGAAAGATAATTAATGAGGCTTGAGATGACTGAAATACAAACTAATTTTAGGCTAGGTATGAAGTGCAAAGATTTGATTTGATTTTTTTTTGGAGTTATGTTGGAATCAAGGGAAAGGCAAATTTGGGTCCAGGGATGAGGCCAAATTTTCGCAGAGTTCCAGTTGGGGCAAGGTAGGCAGTAGTTTTTATGCTTTAGATTAAATGAATGGATGGAAAAGACCACTGAGGAGCTGAAGAGGGCAAGAGGGTATCAAGAATCCTCTTCAAACTGGAGAAAACATTGAAAACTAAACAAAATTTAAGGCAGAGCACAACAAACTCATGAATTCTACCTTTATTACTCAATTTGTTTAACTTCAGAAGCAAAGAGAAGGGAAATGGCATACATAAAACATTAATGAACTTACGATTACATGAAGAAACACACCATCAAAACACAGAGCCACAAGGATCTCAACAAGTGCTGCAAAACCTTGGTCTTTCCTTTGCCAAAAATGTAGAAATCAGATGTACAATGGAATGCCAAGCAATCCCAAGTGTCCAACCATGCTAATGACTGAAAAACAACATAATATAGACAAACATAGCTCATCCTTGCCTCTAGGGGTCGAGCTCATGAGTTTAGGAACTGATCCAATTGATTCTAAACTGAGAACTAGAAACTAGGCAAGATAACAACATGCCTCTAAAAATAAGGGAACTAATTAATTCAGTTTGAAACAACCTCTAAACTGATGAATCTACCTCTAAAAGTGAAAATCAAACATATTTACATCATAATCCATCAATTTTCATCAAATTAAATCATAAATTTGCCATTAGGAAAGTGAAAAAGTCAAACTAGGCGAAACTGGGCGAAAAACAAAGCAAAACTTGGTCAAACTGGCAATTTTTCCTCTATGCGTAGCACCTGTTTGGACCCACTTTTGGAGGCCTTCCCGATGTCCAAATGAGCTCCAGGTGTGCTTGATGGAAATGTCTGCCTGTCTACTTTCCAACCCAGGTGGAATTTTTCAATTTGGCCTCCATTTTCCCCTCCAAAAGTCCATTTTCCCAACACTGCTTCCTGTGTGTCAAAATAGGGGCAGTGAGGTCATTTTTGAGTGTTTTTTGACCTTTTGAGGGCCCAAAACCTGCCCAAATTTCTTGGCCATAGGTAGACAAGTGTAATTTTGCATGAAAAATCCAAAAATGCAAAGTTTTTGTGATTTAGAGCCCCCTAGAAAAAGCGAGCGCCACGTGGCGTGGTGCATAGGGAGGAAAACTCTGTTTTTTGTGCCAAAATTTTTCAAAAATACAAAAATTGCTCCAAATTTCTTGAAATTTGGGCTAAGTCATCTTTATCAAGTGCTGTGATGGGCCAAGGAAGCCTCAGCCAAGATTTGAAGTCCTTCATCCTCTTTTTGCCTCTTTGATGCTCTCTTTAGCTTTGCTTTCAAATTCCTGATTCTTGCTTGGCACACCAAGTTTCGGGACAAGTAATGATATGACAAGTTTCTAAGCATATTATTCTCATTTATTGCCTTCTCTAGCTTCCTCTCCAAGTGGATATTGACTCTCTCGAGCCATGACTCCCTATCGGCATTGATCTCTTGCTCCAAGGAAGTGAATTCCATCCTCCTCCTTCGGGCACTTTGGCGGTTTTGCCGAATGTTTTGTAACTCCATCACCACCTGCTGATCCTCAAGCTGCTTGTTCCTCTGCTCCAAATACTATATAGTCCACTAGGCTCTATCCAATTTGGTGGAAAAGGCATCAATGTCCGCCTGCTGCTCCTGAATGATCTCTCTAAGTTTTGCACTCGGTGGACCCATGTCAGTATCATCACCCTCAATGAGGATGAAATCAGTCTCTCGCTCACCTGATGGTCCTTCCTCCTGCAGAGGCCTCTTGCCTCGGTCCTGAACCTGCTATGCTGATGGAGGAAGCGAGGCCCCTTCCACCCCGGGTGGAGATAACACTCGCTTCGCTGCTGCAAACAACCGTCTAGTGCCTCTCTGATAAGAGATGAACACCGACACACTAGCGGTCTCATGGCCCTCATACTGATGAGAAGGTCCACCTGTCTCATGCTTAACCTCTGATGGTCCCTGTGAAGCTCTGAAAAACTCACGTGAGATGAAGTCATCCCAAGTGATGCCCTGTAATCCAAGCTGATGAACAACCACAATCTTGATGAGAGCAAAATGATAAACACTGTTAAGCTGCTGCTGAGGGGTCTTGTGCTGCACAAGGGTGGTCATCCTTTCTATGTTTCGGCATATGAAATAAGGAATGTTCATCATCTGTACCCGAGTGAAATGCATCAGCAGCCTGATGTGATAAGCATACAAGCGGGAGAACCGACCCTCACAGGTGAAATACTTCATGATGAGTTTCATTAAAGGAGCATACTCATCCTTGAGAAACCGAAAAGGAAACACTCTCCTAAGCTGCCTTAGAAAACCAGGTTTGATGTATGGTTCATAGTGTTGCCGGTCAATCTTCTGTCTCTTATTCCATGGTTCTCCAATGTTTGGTATTCTGGTTGCCAATGAAATGGTTTCTGGTGTTAATGTGAAAGTAACACCAGAAAGAGTGGCTTGATCACCATGCAAATGCAACACAAATAAGCGGGCCAACTCACGATGATACTGAATATGAGCAACCTTCTCGCAAAATTCATAGCATGACTGATGCTGGAAACAAAACATGGCAAGAGGACAGGCCTGCAACTCAGTAAGAGTGGTGGGTTCTTCTCTGATATGTCTGCCACCTCTATGATGCCTCCGGGGTGCATGTCCCTCCGTGGGTGAATCACTTTGGGTCTCCTCTTCATAATCATATGAAGGATCTGATGCCATAACTACTGGTGAACAAACTGCCTTGAAGAAATAGGTGCTGATATGTCAAACTGTGTTTGGACTGCCTTTGAAGATTGTTTGACCTCTGCTACCAAGGGAAAACAGTGAAACAAGGGACTATTAGGAGAGGGAAAAATAATGGGAAATTTGGGATTGTTGGGACAGAGTTAGCTAGGGAAAAAAGGGCTGTTATGGGTTTTGTATAGGATTAGGGTTTAGGATTTTATAATAGGAAATTTGGGAAAGGGAACTTGGGATAGGGGATTAGTGAATTTAGGGGGTAGGGGAACTTAGGGAACCATGAAACAGGGAAAAATGGGGTAAGGGAATGATGGAGGGAAGATGAATTGGTAGCAAAATAGATTTTCAAAACCCTAGGCAGCAATTTTTGTTTGAGGAATTTGAAATGATAGGGTTTGATTGTTTTTAAACACTCACCACATCAACCATCATAACATCAACACCAAACTTGGATAAACAACAGAGGTGAAGCTCAACCTACTTGGAACAAGGTGAACTCGTGCGATTTTGGCGATTGGAGGTCGTTCTAGTGATTTTTGGGTCCTCTGACTGTATGTGCCGTGCCCCACCAATGCGTCGCGCCCGTGCAAAAATACACTGTGTTCTGAAGCCCAGTGCGCCGTGCCTCACCAGTGTGCCACGCCTCCTGCTCAGTGCGTCGCGCCGGTCTTCTTACAAATATTTTCACCCAATGCTTACACTCACTCACCCAATTTGCTCTATCTTGCTTCTCTTTTGCAAATGAGCTTATCACATGAAGGAATCACTTATAAACAAAGAGCTTTTGAAATCTTGGCTTATGAAACCCACTTTTATAATGTTTTGTATTTGACTTCATTTTACAAACTCTGTTTTTGGACATTTTTCACTGCTTTTTCACTTTGTGATGAATTTAATGACCTGAGCTTGCTTGTTTTTACAGGTGTTGGAGCTTCTAGGCTAAGGAAAGAAACCAGGGTGTAGATGAATAAATTTACAAGGAGGATAACAAAATTTTCATGATTTTGTACAATAAATGCTAAATACTCTATTTTTTCCTCAAAACAGAGTTTTGAGGAAAAACACATTTGCGAACACTTGGCGATGAAATTTATTGATGTTGAAACATCCTCATGGCCTGTTGGAAATTATTGAACACTCTGACACACTTTTTGACGAAACCTTAATAAAACCCTAGACCTAAGTGACCATGAAACCCTAAAGACAACTTTTGCAATTTTCAAGATAAAAAGACTGTATATGGTTTTTTTTTTTAAATGAACACACATGAGCCAGCAGGTAAATGACATGAGGGAAACTGTAGAGCAAGCCACTACCGTCAGATGATCCATGCTCCTAATGGAATGTAGCTGACTGAGCGAGACACCTAATATGCAATGCAACAAGAGGATTTGATCTGTGACGGAGGGATGAAGATACCAACACTAACACAGAGAATGGACATCATCCCATGCGGTTCATAAAGAGGAACCAATTCACCAACCCAAAGACCCAATGGAGATTGAATATCAAGATCTCCTATACTTAGTTGGGCGAAAAGTTGACAACAATGTCAAACCTTCATGATGTTTTATGTATTTTCATGCTACTTGCATTATGGGCATTTTTGTGAAAATATTAACATATATGAAACCATGGAATTCTAGCTTGTATATAAGCCTTGAGCATGTGATTGTTATCCCATATATGTGTTTGGTTTATAAGTATGTGAAACCAATGTCTGTATTCAACGATATGTATGTATTGGTGCTAGTTTTGGTGCAACCATTCTCATTAAAATAATTTTTGTCTCTATTAAAAAAATCCCAAAGAAAGATATTTCACAACATTGAACTACAAAGTCCTCACGCGTGCTTAAGAAAAGAGAAGGGAGCTCTAAAATAATGGTTCATTGGATACAATGAATGTAGATTTTACAAATAAGGTAGCAAGTTAAGTGTGCTTAACTATGGAGAAAGACTCCACAATTGAGCTTGTTAGAGGCAAAGTCAGATTGGGATGGATAGCCTTCTTTAGAAGTCTTAGTTATCAAGTGCAAGCCTTGTAGGTGACAATTGATGTTATGTTATTTATTTCACTAATTTCAGTCCATCTTTCAAGGAAATCCTGGTTACCAAGTGTAAGTCTCAAATATGGGGATTTTATATTGCATGTTTATTTCACTAGTTTCAATTCCACCTCTTCATCATGTAAGAATATCCTAGCTTTAATCTTGCTTCTCACCCATGCAAGCATTACTTCATGCAATGAGTGCCAAGTAGACTATTCGAACTCATGAGCAATTGATCATAAATGAAGGATGCTCCTGGAAGAATGGTCATCAAGAAAGACTTGAGTATTGAATGCTTCAAGTAATTAGTCCGCAAAATAAAGGATACTTCAACAACAATAGTTGCTCATATCTTTGAAAATGTAAAATAAAATTAAGTAGACTTTGAATAGTGAAGTAGACTTGGAGATTTTGAATAGTTTTGAATTACTACGCATAATTTATTAGACCTAAACCTTGTTATTAATTTTTTTAATGGGATGTGTAACGTCTCATTTTTACTTCAACTGCTAAACGGCATTATGATGTGCTTAATATTTCTTTGCTTGTCCCTATTAAACTATCTTAGATTGATAGAACTATGTTAGGTGGACATATGGACATACCTATATGTTGAAGTTATGTATAAATATTTTTTTTTATGTTATTAATGATGGTTATTGTGTAATTTACTTCCAACATGTAAATTTAAATGAAATATTGAGGTACATGGATACCAATTTAAATTATATGTTGAAATGAGTCAATAGGTACATTGCACATGATAAATAAACTAACTTGTTTACATTATTCATCGATGATTTCCATGGTAATCACATATAGATAGCTATATGGCTATGCATGATCACATGTTTTGGTAAAATAACCTACATGTTAAATGGGATAAGTGATAGCCAGATAATTGTGATACTAAAGTGACATATATTTTGTGGATATCACAAGAGGAATGGTATGATATGAAGCATTGATTCATTACACAAATATTGGTTCAATAACATGCTATGATATGTGGGCAAGTGCGGGTTTATAGGAAGTGTAGTTACCTAAACTGATCATTTGATGATGTTGGTTTAACAACCATAACAACCACTTAACATGATCCTAATAGGGTGTTGTTATTAGTTTATTGGGAGGGGTGGAGGTTTTATCCTTTGTTTATCCTTCCAAGCCTAGAGTCATGGGAGGGTCATGTCAAGCCATGTTCCTTTAGGTGTGTGATTATGACTATTGATTGCTTATTGGAGAAGCTTGGTTGATATAGTTGACACTTCTATATATGGGTTCTATCTAGGATTTAGTCAATTAGTTGATGCTCTACTATATTCCAACAAGGAAAAGGATGGGAAATGGAAGATGGAAGTAGTTTAGGGAGGAAGGGTGATTCAATGTAGTTAAGAATGATGTTGAAAATTATAAATGCCAACATATTTCCATACTTAGTTTCTTTTGTGTATTAAACATTACTTGATTCATTTATGATGATATTAGTGTAATGTTCAATTCATATTACATTATTGTAGCTTAATAAGATTGTTGGATCATTTGTTTAGGGATTACTAGCTTGCATGCTTGCATGACAACATACATGAACTATCCATGATTGTTATCATTAATATACACATAAGCGATGTATGTTCCACCTCTGCATATGTACCTTGTGTGCACACTAGTATCATTTCGAAATGTACTCAATATAAAATTAATATTATGGATGGTTATTGCATGATGGAGTAGCATAAGGTAAAATTGCATATTTGTGGCTTAACCTTCATACCTTCATTTGAATCTCTCTCTCTCTCTCTCTTGAATTTTATGTTAGGCTTATTAGCGTTGTGTAGGAGAGGGAATATTTTATAGTATTGAGACCTTCCAGAGGCTCTTCAGGAGAGGCTAAGAAGCCAATGGGGGCAAAAAGGTAAGAGGAGGAGTTTCTGGAGAAGGGGAAGGGGTTTCTGGATGGTTTTTTGGAGTAAATTAATGAAGAGAACATAATTTTGAGAACCTTGAGCTCGAGAATATGTCTAATACATTATAAAAGGTGATTGGTGCTAGTTGTAATTGTGGTTGTTAGAGACATGGGCATGAAGGGATAGAAAAATAGGTTTCATAAAGCTATATAGTTGGATAAGTTGCTAGTTGGTTTCCATGAATAATCTGAATTTGGGCAATACTTGACCAATGAAAAACTATTATGTAGTTGGGTGGCTACAAGATTGTTAAGGGACTACATTGTAGATATAATAGTATTAAATCTATTTCAATAACTCTCGCTTGGATTAAGTTATTTCAATTAAATTGATGAATTGATCATGTTGTAAATAAAATTTTGGATTGGAAATTCTGGTTGAAAGGTAACTTCGGAGGAATAAAAATGAAAATCATGAAAAATTACTTAGAAATTTAAAACTATGATGTTAAAAAGAAATAAATTGTATGCACAAAATAATGAAAATATGAATTAATGCATATAAATTAGCTAACTATATAGATAAACACATATGATAACACCATTATCAAGAGATGTGTTCCACACAATATTAGAGACATGACTTTAAAATTAGAACCTTAAAGGTCACAACCATGCTTTATAATTGCTATCAATACAAACAAAATTCTTAGTTTCCTACACAAATGAAGGAATTTGAAATTTAAATTTAAACTACACAAAATTGATTGGAAATAAAACCCATGTATTGTGAAGACAAGCTAGTTATGTTACCTAAAATTTGAAAGGAAATTTTACAAATCAAGTGAAGTAACACGTACAAAACCTTGCAAAAACTAAAGAAGGAGCAAGGTAGAAGTAAAAATCTTGAAATGTCCATGAAGGAAGAACACGTTTATTTGTAAAAACCAAAGGAAAGAGATAAGCAAAAGTAGGAGTTTAAAAGGCATAAAAAAAGGCTTATTATGGATAATGAAAAAAAAACAATCTAGTGTTTTTAGAGGATTCTCTTTATATCTATCTCTATTAAAAAAAGGATATATAATAAAAAAGGATATCTAATAATAATAATAATAATAATTTTTAAGGTCATGACTAAGCTAGAAACCAAATTGGTGTACGAGACCCCCTTGTTTGTGGGATAAGGGACCGACCTCCATGCAACGATTCGATTGCTAAAGTCTACGAAGGTGTACATACTCTATCCCTCTAGATTTGAACTAGTGACCTCTTACGAGAATGCAAATGTTCTTCACCATTAGGCCCACTCAAGCATAGACATATATAAATACATATAGATATATGTATGTATGTATGTGTGTGTGTACACACACACTCATAATGAGTATATCCTTGTAATGCCTTTGAGCCTTGTTGTCTAAGAGTTCCTTGAGGACTGAAATATGTATATTCCTTATAAGGAATATCAATATGTTTCTTCAACAAAAAAACATATATTTGTTATTTAGGATGGAGGTTCTTTGGAGGAGGAAACCATGGATTTCTTAGAGGATTCATTGAAAGGTCAGTAGATTTGGTCTAGTTAAGTAGTACATGTCTCTCAAGTTGGAAGGGCTATTACTTCTTCTAAAAAATATCCCATATGGACTAAGCCATATGAGGAAAAAAATGTTGGAGATACCCAACAACATGGTTAAGGAATTACCGGGAATTTTCATTGGTGAGTGGCCTAGAAAGAATTAATGAGATAGGGATGATTTTGAAGGTTTTAACCCCATACAGAAATTACCTGCATACAAATTCTAAAAAAAAAAATAATCAATAGCGAGAGCATAAAACATAAAATAGATATACACAAAGATTTTCCCTTGGATCCCAAAATAGGGATTACCAGTTTTTTTTTTTTTAATTTTACAATACATATATATACATGCCAAAGCATCCATAAACCGCAATCCATTAACCTTGGATTAGAACATAATCTTAGTTCCCTTGACTGGATCTACAAAATATCATGGGCAAAAAATCATCATGCCCAAAACCATGTGCGAAATACATGCACAAAAACATAGGTAGGTCCGCCCACCTAATATAGGGTCCATTTTTTTTTTTCCCAGGGCATTGCCCCGAACCCCATGAAGGGGGGCTGCTGCCCCTTGCATACCCCCCGATAGGGGGGGTAGATGTCCCCTCTGTGACCCCCCTACTGCACCCAACGCAATGTACAGGGGGGATTACCACCCCCTTGTGACCCCTTCGCGCATGGGGTAGTCGTGGAAAGAATATAACACACACCCAATAGATTTATTAGATTTCCACCCTCTAAAAGGCCCTTCAAGTACTGGGATGAGTTCATGTGATAATTAAATAGATGTAGACTTAACTCTTGTAGGTAGGGTTTATCCTTCATGACTTTCTTCAAACCCTTTGGTGTTGTCAAACCAAGTAAAGCCTTCATCTCCAAGTGATAATATAAGGGGTTATTTTGCTAAGGGTACTTAAAAAATCTAGTCCTGGAGAGGAGACCAATTATATGAAGATGTGGGAAGTGATATTTGAGTTTACAACTTCAATAAAATCCTCAAAGGAGCCAAACAAATTGCAATGGTATGGTAAAAGAATAATAAAATGAAGGGGATGATTGGGTACCCAAGCAAATGAAGTGTTGGACCTTCTCTACTCCGATGAAGGTTATGGGGTTTTCACAAAAGAATAAAAAGAGGAAATAAAGTAGCATGAAGATAAGAAGCGATATTTTCTCTTGTACAAGGGAAAATAATAGAGATTAAAAGGTAGGGTTATATGGCTACGAGCAGGTGATGAAAATTCGAGATTTTCCACAAATTCATATTTTTTAGGAAAGATATAAATTCAATATATATGATTGAAAACCATCTGACATTTAGACATCAAATTTTAGTAAAATCTTTGAACAAGGGGAAAATTATTTTGGATCCATAGTTAATGATGTGAGGAGAGCTATTGTTGCAAAATTCTTTCCAAATATTTGTCAATCCAGAAGATAAACAAATCTTGATGGAGGAAGTGGGCATGGGGGAATAACTTTTGATCATCTAAAGCTTCTAGTAAGATATAAATCCTAGCTTAGATGGGTGACTTATGGAATTTTTATTATGGTGTTATGATTTTGTGAAATAATACCTATGAAGGATATTAAAGTTACAAGAAATACATGCAAAAATTTAGTTGCATTGAATTCTATGATCATAGCTCTTATTCCAAAGATAGAAAAGCCAACCTCTTTTTATAATTTTCAAACAATTTCCCTCTACAATTACATTTATAATATTACATCAAATATCATTTCATGAAGGATAAAATAAATCCTAACCAGATACATCTACACAACAATTTGGATTTCTAATGGCAAGATAAATTCACACGACAATGGGGGTAGTTCAAGAAGGAATGCACTCAATCAAAGTAAATTTTTTAAAGGCTATGGTAGTAAGGCGTACCTATCACAACATATGGTAAGATAAGATAGTTCTATTTAAGATTAATTTTAATTCACTTTGGGTTTTACGCTGAATTTATTTCTTAGGTGATGAATTGTATAATATCAATTTCAATTGTTATTCTCATAAATGGTGTTGTTGCTTCTGCCTTTAGACTAAAAGGGGAATTAGACAAGAATGTCCCCTATCCCTCCTTCTCCTTTATGATTCCTCTTTTTTTTTTAACAAGATTGGGTATTGATTATATTGCAAAAAAGAAAAGAGGAGCATACTCCTGTTACAATCGATGAGGTTTGGATTCAAGTAGAAAAGTGAAAATGGGAGCGCAGTCCCTGTTTCTATGCTTGAGATCCAATGTTCTATTCATTCCTTTGTCTATCCTGGCATATTGCCTTACATACTGTCCTGAGAGTAATATAAACTTGCAATACATTGAATTATTTTTCGGTTTTTCAGTATTGATTGACTGACTGCTCCTGTTGAGAGTGCTGCTTCTTGCCTTGCTGAACTGAGTTTTCTCCTTCTTGGCTCTGAGTAGTAGACTTGATGTAGGCGATGACTTCCTCCAAGTGCACACATTTATTCTTGAGTGCAAGAATTTCAGCTTTCTGACTTTCAATATCTCTCTGTTGATAAATGAACTCCCTCCTCATTTCTGTCCTGAGTTCCTGAAGGGCTTCATTGAACTTGCTTATCATGAATTTATTTGCCCTACAGGTGGGACATCCGTCATTTCTTGCAGCTTTTTCTATTGGGTTGCATTCCATTTTGTTCCACTCTTTCTCTATATTTTTGATAAGGCTGTTGTTCCTCTTGTTGGTGCTATCGCTGTGCTTGCTATTGCCTTGATTGTGCCTTCTGCTGGTGTTGTTTTTCTTTGCTTTATTGATTTTTGAAGACTGTCCTTCCTTTGAATTATATAAACGTTCTGAACAGGAGCTGTCTTTCACCGCCCAAATGGAGGGGAGGCACAACGATGCCTGATCTGAAAGAGAAGATGGGCGCTGAGACCATTTAGAAGAGATGTTTGTAGGGAGCTTAACGATGGCTGCAAAAGTTGAGATGAGGAGATCGAGTTGTGATGGGTGAAAGCGCTGGAGAGGAGGATATAAATTGCAGTGTATGGAAGGCTCAGCAAGAGGTTTGAGCGGAGGGATGGATACACAGAGGAAAATACGATAGTGGATCAGGAGAGAAAGAAACGAAGAGAAGTATTCCAGAACGTTGTGCATGTTTAGAAGCAAGGATTTAGGGACAAGCTTTGTGCTGTTGTAGTGATTGGGAATATGCAGTAGCTTACAATTTATGGACACAGAATTTCTTTGGAGATTGGCAATGATAAGACGGATGTATGTGCTATTCATGAGGATAGGATCTCGATCCTCCTTGGCTTGCGGGCTGAAGATAGAGGCAGATTTGATTATGATTTTTTGTATATACTCCCGTGATTTCCATTTGAGTACAACTGCTAGAGTATCTGCTCCACGATTTTCTGATGTACTTCCACAGATAGTTTGATTTTTCTCATTCTTTTTTTTATGATTAACTCTTTCCTCATGGGAATTGATTTGATCTATGGGATGGAGCTGTAGTATATTTCTTCATTTTCCTTAATACTTCCTGCCTCTCTTTCAGTTGCTTTGTTAGCAAAATTATCAGCCTTTTTGTTATGTTCTCTCAAGACATGCTTAAAATTAACCATTCCTGAGCCTTTCAGATTAGTTCTTATCCTCTTGTAGATTCTGTTGATAGTTGAGTTGTTGGGATTCTTGTTTTTAATAAGTGCTTCTATAACAATTGCTGAATCTCCTATTATTATTGGGTCTTGGATTTCTTTCTTTCTGATTATCCTTGAGCCTAATAGTAAATTGTAAGCTTCAACTTTGTTATTTGTTGTTTCTCCAAGGCCCCATTCGTAAGTGACTATCTCTTTCCCATATGGGTCACTTATAATTCCTCCTGCCCCTGCTTTCCCTGGATTGTTTTTTGATGCCCCATCGAAGAGAAGACTGAATCTTTTTTTTTTTTTTTTTCCACTCTGCGAATTCTTCTTCATTCATCCGTATTTTCCAACTTCGTGCTGTAGGAGTTTTCTTTGGTCCTGCTTTCCCAGTGTTTTTCAATATGGCTTTCCCAATCCAATCTCTCTCCTCTTGCTGTAGGTTGTTGTAGTCCACTGCTGACATCCCTTTGGTGTTTAATATTTCTGAAACTAAACCCCAAGTTTTTGATAAGATTCTACTTGTTCTTGGCTTTTGTTCTTTGAATATGCTTCTATTTCTAGTTAGCCAAATCTGCCAACACAAGACTGCTGGGAGGCATTTCCAGAGCCTGTTAATTGTAGCCTTGTTCTTTACAGAATAGGGATAAGCCTTCTCCCATGCTTTATAGAACTCTGAGAAGGTGTTTGAGAAATTTAAATTGATTTCTAGAGGGCTTGAAATCTGCTTCCAACATTCTTTTGCTATCATACAGTCCAGAAAGAGATGTTGGATGGACTCTTCTTCTTTCAGGCACATGGAGCACCTGGAGGGACCATGAATTCCTTTCTTTTTAAAATTTTTTTCAGTAGTTATAATTTTTCCTTTTAGAAGAGTCCATATGAATGTTTTGATCTTAGGGAGGCTTTCAGTGTTCCATGCCAATTTCCAGAGGTCCCATTCCTGATGATTTTGATGATCTTGAAGTGCTTTGTACCCTGTTTTAACAGTATATCCTCCTCCACTTGGATCCCAAACAAAATCGTCCTCTTCCTCAATACTTATGGGAGCTGCCCCTTTGAGGTGAAGTCTTAATTTCTCCCATTGTCCTTTCAGATTTAAAGGGGTTGTTGTGATTTTCCACTCATGCCAAGTTTGTTGATCCCATGCTGAGATTGAGTGAAGAGTGTTCAACCCTCTTTCTGTCATCCATCTTTGAATGCCTTGGAGGTCCAGTTGGAGGTTTAAGGGCTCTTTTCCCATGATTTTGTCATCCCAGATTGACATTGTTTTCCCATTGCCAAGAGTTTTAGATATATGATTTCTGATTAAGGGGATTGTTTTTTTCACAAGTTTCCAAACTTGCGTGCACGACCTCATAGGGATGTTGTCGATCAATAGCTTTGTTCTGGGTTGATTCAAGTATTTTGTGGCGAGAGATTTTTTCCACCAGCTCTCCTTTCCGGTTATCATTCGCCAAATTATTTTCATTCCTAGTGCAACGTTCATTAGGCCTGGTAGACGAATGGATAGTCCTCCCTGTTCGTATGGTAGTGTGACTTGATCCCACTTGACCAGACTAAAATTTTTGCTCTCTTGTTTCCCTCCTTGCCAGAGGAAGCCTCTTATGATTAATTCCATTTGCTTATGTGCGCTTACCGGTGCCAAAATTATCGCATACTGATATATTGGGAGAGCTGAGAGTAGTGCCTTTATCAAAATCACCCTGCCTGCCATGTTGAGCCACATCATACCCCATTTTTGGATTTTATCTTTCATTTTTTCAACCTGTTTGATCCATAATTCAGCCTTCATATTCTCTTTAGCGATTGGGAGTCCTAAATAGAAGAAGTGAGTCCATCTTGCTTGGGTTGGAATCTCAAGAATTTGCGAGATCCTTTGCATTGTTCTTGATGGGGTGTTCCAGCCATATATTTTGCATTTCGAGTTGTTTAAGAGTCCTCCAGAGACCTGAAGAAAGTCGTCTAGGAATTTTTTAAATCTTCTTGCTATTATACTTGATGCCCCTCCCAATAAGAGGGTGTCATCAGCAAAGAGGGAGTGATTGATACTTTTGACTCCTCTTGCAATTTGGAGACCTATAATGTTTCTTTCTCTTCTTTGTCTTTCTAATGTTGTGCTTAGCGTTTCAGCCATAATAATGTATAGAAATGGTGAAAGTGGAAACCCTTGTATCAACCCTCTTGAACTTTGAAAAAAATTGCTTGGTATTCCATTTATTAGAGGTGTAATCCAAGGGGAAGAGATGCAAGCCTGTATGATCTCTATTATGTCTTGGGAGAACCCAAATTTTTTAAGAACCGCTATTAGGTATGTGTGGCTAACCCTGTCAAAAGCATTAGCCATGTATAAATTTATTATAATTCCTTTCTCTTTCCTTTGTATGCTTGTGTGGATAGCTTCTTGTACAACAATCACATTTTCAATGATTTGCGTGCTAGGAACAAAGCCTCCCTGATTTTCAGGTTTTATTTTAGGGAGAACTTTCTTGATTATATTGGCTATTATTTTTGTGATAATTTTGTAGGAGGAGTTATAGAGAGATATTGGTCTGAATCTGTTGAAGGGATTTGGGTTGGGATCCTTTGGGACTAGAGCTAGATAAGATGATTTGGTATTTCCTCCCAATTTTTTTTTGAGGACATTTTTATCCATTCTCAAGAATTTTTTTTTTATGACATTCCAATGCTGCCTATAAAAGGCATTGTGAAACCATCTGGCCCCAAGGCCTTGTCTAGGTGAAGACTCCATATTGCTGCCATCATTTCTTCAGATATTTCTCTATTTGTTTCTAAATTTTGAACATCTCTTATTTTTTTTCGAGTGTATTGTAGAAAGTCCTCATAATCTGTTGTCTGTTCATTAGCTGTTAAGAGATCTTTGAAGTGGTTATGTGCTGCTTTTTTCAGCTCCTCCGCTCCCTTTATTTCTTGCCCATCCACTTGAATTTGATCTATCTGATTTCTGGCTCTTCTTATTTTCATTGTGTTGTGGAAGAAGGCAGTGTTTTTGTCCCCAACATTCAACCAGAGGCTTCTGGATTTCAGTCTAAGCTCTTCTTCTTCTTTTATGTTTTCTCTGTATATTTCCCAAAATAGTTCCTTTTCTTGCAAGTAATCTTGTTTTTCCTCCTCTTTGTTTTCCTTTTCTTCTTGCATGCTGTCCATTTTTTTTGTAGCTCTATTTTCCTTTTTTTTTTTTTTTTAATTTCATTCTCTCTTGCCCATATTTTTAGCTTTATTCTCAAATTTTTTAGTTTTGTTTCCCAAACATAATGGGGTGAACCTGTTTTTGCGCCCAAGCCTCTATGATTTGAATTCTGAAATCTTCATTGCTGTCCCAGATTGAGTTGTATCTAAAAGGAAGAGGACCTTGATTGTCCATTTTACCCAATATGATTGTTACTGGTTTATGGTCTGATGTCGTTGTATGTATAATTTTGGACTTGACAGAAATGAAATCAGCTGCAATGTTTTCTTGGACTAATATTCTGTCCAACCTCTCCTTTATATTGCTCTTTCCCACTCTCTTATTGCTCCAAGTGTATTTCCCGTTACTTGGCGGAATGTCAATTAAATTGTGCTGCTCCATTATTGCTTCCAAAACTTCCCTTGATGGATCAACATGATATGTCCCTCCAAATTTCTCTTCTATATTTCTAACCAGATTTAGGTCTCCTCCCAAAATTATTTTCCCATTTTGAGTTTCTGTTAGAGTTTCTTTCATTGTATTCCAGCATTGCTCTTTTTCCCTGTAATGATTTGGAGCGTATATGTTGATGAGGCTGTATTTTTCCTTTGTGCTGATCTCCTTTAGATCAGTTTTGATCCAGTGCTTATCCATTTTTTGGTTTATCATTTCCCATTTTCCTTTTTTCCAAAGGGTGCAAATTCCTCCTGAAGCTCCTGTGGCCTCTAGCACTATTCCTTCATAATTTTTTAATTTTTGTATCATTTTTCCAGCTTCTTGACTGTTTATTTTGGTCTCTTGAATCATGAAGATGTCTGGCACTTCTTTCATTAAAATGTCTCTTGTTGCATTTACTTTATAAGTTGTTCCCAGACCGTGACAATTCCAGGAGACCACTATCATTACTTGTTGATTTGGTGGTGTGCGGCACCTTTCCCTCGCTGCTGATTTTTTTTTCGTTATTTCCTGAGCTTTTCCCAAAGAAGGAGTCCATTGGTTGCTGAGTGCCTAGAGCCATCTCCTTGGCTGCTGCTTCATCCCTTAATTCCTTGTTAGATTTTCTGCCTTCTTTTTTTTGATGTTCATAGATTTGAAGAGACTCTTTGGATTGGTTTCTGGTTAGGATACGATCCACTAAAGGAGGAGGGGGAGAGTGAGGGTTTAAAGGGAGGGAGGAAAAGATGGGGGAGCTGTGGGAATGGGGAGGGGATTGAGGTGAAGGGGGTTAGAAGGTTCTTCCAAGGGCCCAAAGGGATTCGAGTTTATGAGGGGTGGAGGGATGACAACGGAAGGAGATGGAGGAGAAGGTTCAGTTGAGGCCTAAGGCTGTGATGAGGGAGGAGGAGGTTTCTTGTTGGTAGATTTGTTCCTTTTAACTTCTTCCATTTGTTTTCTGGTTCCTCTACAGTTTCATTTTCTTTTTTTTTGGAGCATCTATTTGCAAAATGACCATATTCGTGACATACCTTGCATTTGAATGGGATTTGTTCATAATCTAGCTGTTGTATGTGCGTCCATTGATCCACTTTGATCTTTATCGCTTCCGGAAGCCCTTTCCCCAAATCCACTTCCACACATATTCTGGCGCAGGCATGCATGTTCTCCTTCGGTTCACATCTGTCTATGTATTTCCCTACTGCATTCCCTATGGCCTTTACTGACTCATCTCCCCAGCAATGTAGAGGGAGGTGAGGTAACCTGACCCATACTGGTACAGCGCTGGGTACATCCATTTCAGGATCGAAGTCTAGAGTCCATCGATTTAAGTATAATCCTCTGGTATCCATGAAATATGGACCATTCCTAAATATTAGATCTCTGTCTTCTTTTGTTTCAAAATGGAAGGTGTAGTACCCTCTTCCACAGAACCTTATTGAGATTTTCCCATTGATTGACGAGCTCCAGTTTCTTTCAACCCATTTTTGAACCGATTTGGGTGATGGCCATAGCCCAGTGAACTGTCCAACTAGGCCTCGTTCAGCTAGAGACAACGCTGCTCTGCGTGGGAGGGCAGGTGGAAGAGATATTTCTGGGATGTCATCCAGTTTTTTGACAAACTTGTTTACTATTGGATTAATTCTTGGGGGTCATGTTGTAGCTATAAGAGAGGCAAATGCGTTGGCTGCTTCTTCATTTCCATATTGTCGTTTTGGAGGTGGCTCACCCTCATCTGAAGGATCCATTTTCTCTATAGTCTTAGAAGCAAGGGGTCGCTAAGAGGCAGCTGCGTGCAGGGCAAGAACCAGGTAGGTCATGTGGAGCAGTGGCACAGTAGCATGGGCATGCGATTCCTCTTAGTAGCAAAAGGTTTGAGTAGATATTTGAAGGAAACCATTCGAAATGGGAACTTTAAGGGGTGAAATGTAGCCAACACTTATTATTTTTCACATTTGTTGTTTGTATTTGGAATTCCAATTTTCTTTGAAGGAACAAGAAGGGTGGCTTAGAAAATAAAATATATCATAGATTTATTTTGCTTAAGCTTTGGAATGATAATGAATTTTACAATATCATTGATTTCTTTCCATGGCAAAGAATTTTTACCACATTTTTGTTTGAAAAATAAGATTAAGATATGCCTAAAATATTTGGGTTTCCAACTCAAGGCCAACATGTACCAAACAACAAGATTGGAAATAGATAATGGAAAAGGTGGAAAAGATGCTCAAACTATGGTGTAACTATTGATTACGTGGAAGAGGGTATTTTTTTTTATGGTAAACATTGAATTAGAGGCAATCCCAATTTATTGGATCTCACTAGCATGGAATCCAAAGGGTGTTTTGGAATTGATTATATGTTTAGGTGATCAGGTTAATATAGTTTTTCTTTCATTTCTTGGAAGAAACTTACAATCCTCAAGGTTCAAGTAGTTTGGGGCTTAAAAAATATCTTCATGCTTTCAAAGCCTTCAACAATAAAGAATGTGTGGTGATTACTTCAAAAGGAAGGACTATGGGTTCAATATATCAAAGGAAATTATATTTTCCCTAATTCAATGGAAAAATAGGTTTGGATACTTATAAAACAATCTCAAAATGCATCTATCACATGGAAAGTAGTTCTTACAACATTTCTTGTCATTTTTCGATGGTCAACCATGTCAAAAGGGGAAAAAAGGTACAAATAGGCTTAGAAACTTGGATTCAAAGTGGGGATCGACATAGGTTACCACCTTAGATGATTCAATATCCAAGAGCTAGGGGATTCTACACCTTAGCCCAAATCACTGGTTATAATATGAATACTTTATGGCATTAGGGATGGCTTAGATGAAGGGAGCTTTGTCTAATGGAGGAGGAGGATAATACATGGAAAAAGTACTCTAATAGCCTTAACATTTTCTTTATATGGTTAAGGGATGACGAGGATCAAATGATTTGATTAGTAAACCTCCTTCAAGAGATTGTATTCCTAGAATTGGTTATAAAGAATGAGAAATAGGGGGTACAAAGGATATTTACATCTAGTGGTGGAAACTAGTTTAGGATTTTTTTTTTTGGTAGGTAAGCACCCACGGGGATTTGAACCAGTGACCTATCGCAAGGAGTGCCTTAAAAATGCACTCATTCACCGTCGATCCAAAGCTCCGTGGGCTAACTAGTTTAGGATTTTCAATGCCCATCAAATTTCAAAAACTTCATGTGGCTTCTATTAAACAATAAATATTTTACATGGGATATATTGTTTATGTAAGCAAGATGAGGAAACAAACTATCATATTTTTATGTATTATACTTATGTTAATCAAGTGTGGATGCAATTAGAAGGTTTAATAAGTTTGAACAATGTGTGGGTTGGACATGTAATTAAGTCTTGAAAATGTAGCTTGGAAGGTGATTATGCACAAAGCAAGTGCCATGACATGCAAAAAATCACAAAAAATCATCTCGCAACAATTATTTAATTATTTCCTAAGTTTGGACCTTAGGAATAAAGTCATTAGTTTCATTTTTGACTTTATTGGCCAATTTTTATAAAGCTAAAAAGGTCAATGAAAGATTATATCCTGAGTGTAGATCTCATGTGTGGAGATGCAATCTCAACCCTCCATTAGTTTGGAGATTAGTTCAAAAATTATGAAGGGGAAATAGGTTATTGGAGAGCCATTTCGATTGACAATAGAGATTGGGCATTCAACTGAAGTTTAGGAGGAATAACTGACAGTAAGAGAGTATCAGTGAACAAGATAGCAATAGGTCGATTCCAGGGCAACAAGAAGGGTGTGAAGACGAGGTTGTACATGCCATATTTTGCTAGGCCATACAAGTTGAAATTGTTAGAAAATAAAAAAGGCATAAATATTTTCTTATCTTGATAATTACTTGTGATGTTAGACTTTAAGCTTCTGTGGTAGTCTTTTGGAGTAGCATGATCCGGATTATCCACAGTATTATGTTTCTTATGTCGACATTTAGAACCCCGAAGGGGGTCCATCCTCAGGATCAAATTTGATAGAATATGAATGATATTTTGAGAGAAGAAGCTTCCGACCAGAGTATATATACTTGCAGGTTGGTAGTTCTTCTTTCAGTCTTTATCCTTGAGATTTTGAGAAGATAGATCTCATTCCATGTATCCCCTCTGTATAGGGAAATTATGTTAGACTTTAAGCTTCTGTGGTAGTTTTTTGTAGTAGCATGATCTGGATTATCCACAGTATTATGTTTCTTATGTCGACGTTTCGAACCCCAAAGGGGGTCCATCCTCAAGACCAAATTTGATAGAATATGAATGATATTTTGAGAGAAGAAACTTCCGACCAGAGTATATATACTTGCAGGTTGGCAGTTCTTATTTCAATCTTTATCCTTGAGATTTCGAGAAGACAGATCTCATTCCATGTATCCCCTCCGTACAGGGAAATTATGTTAGACTTTAAGCTTCTGTGGTAGTTTTTTGGAGTAGCATGATCCAGATTATCCACAGTATTATGTTTCTTATGTCGATGTTTCGAACCCCAAAGGGGGTCCATCCTCAGGACCAAATTTGATAGAATATGAATGATTATTTTGAGAGAAGAAACTTCTGACCAGAGTATATATACTTGTAGGTCGACAGTTCTTCTTTCAATCTTTATCCTTGAGATTTCGAGAAGACAGATCTCATTCCATGTATCCCCTCCATACAGGGAAATTATGTTAGACTTTAAGCTTCTGTGGTAGTTTTTTGGAGTAGCATGATCCGGATTATCCACAGTATTATGTTTCTTATGTCAACGTTTCGAACCCCAAAGGGGGTCCATCCTCAGGACCAAATTTGATAGAATATGAATGATAGTTATTTTGAGAGAAGAAACTTTCGACTAGAGTATATATACTTGCAGGTCGGCAGTTCTTCTTTCAATCTCTATCCTTGAGATTTCGAGAAGACAGATGTCATTCCATGTATCCCCTTCGTATAGGGAAATTATGTTAGACTTTAAGCTTCTGTGGTAGTTTTTTGGAGTAGCATGATCCGAATTATCCACAGTATTATGTTTCTTATGTCGACGTTTCGAACCCCAAAGGGGGTCCATCCTCAGGACCAAATTTGATAGAATATGAATGATATTTTGAGAGAAGAAACTTCTGACTAGAGTATATATACTTGCAGGTCGGTAGTTCTTCTTTCAATCTTTATCCTTGAGATTTCGAGAAGATAGATCTCATTCCATGTATCCCAGTGACATAAGAAACATAATACTGTGGATAATCCGGATCATGCTACTCCAAAAAACTACCACAGTGACATAAGAAACATAATACTGTGGATAATCCGGATCATGCTACTCCAAAAAACTACCACAACAACATAAGAAACATAATACTGTGGATAATCCGAATCATGCTACTCCAGAAAACTACCACAGCGACATAAGAAACATAATACTGTGGATAATCCGGATCATGCTACTCCAAAAAACTACCACAGTGACATAAGAAACATAATACTATGGATAATTCGGATCATACTACTCCAAAAAACTACCAGCGACATAAGAAACATAATACTGTGGATAATCCGGATCATTCTACTCTAAAAAACTACCACAGCGACATAAGAAACATAATACTGTGGATAACCCAGATCATACTACTCCAAAAAACTACCACAACGACATAAGAAACATAATACTGTGGATAATCCGGATCATACTACTCCAAAATAATACCACAGCAACATAAGAAACATAATACTGTGGATAATCCAGATCATGCTACTCCAAAAACTACCACAGCAACAAAGAAACATAATACTGTGTATAATCCGGATCATGCTACTCCAAAAAACTACCACAACGACATAAGAAACATAATACTGTGGATAATCCGGATCATGCTACTCCAAAAAACTACCACAACGACATAAGAAACATAATACTGTGGATAATCCGGATCATGCTACTCCAAAAAACTACCACAGCGACAAAAGAAACATAATACTGTGGATAATCCGGATCATGCTACTCCAAAAAACTAGCACAACGACATAAGAAACATAATACTGTGGATAATCCGGATCATGCTACTCCCAAAAATTACCACAGCGACATAAGAAACATAATATTGTGGATAATTCGGATCATGCTACTCCAAAAAACTACCACAGAAGCTTAAAGTCTAACATAATTTTCCTGTACGGAGGGGATACATGGAATGAGATCTGTCTTCTCGAAATCTCAAGGATAAAGATTGAAAGAAGAACTGCCGACCTGCAAGTATATATACTTTGGTTGGAAGTTTCTTCTCTCAAAATATCATTCATATTCTATCAAATTTGGTCCTGAGGATGGACCCCCTTTGGGGTTCGAAACGTCGACATAAGAAACATAATACTGTGGATAATCCGGATCATGCTACTCCAAAAAACTACCACAGAAGCTTAAAGTCTAACATAATTTCCCTGTACGGAGGGGATACATGGAATGAGATCTGTCTTCTCAAAATCTCAAGGATAAAGATTGAAAGAAGAACTGTTGACCTGCAAGTATATATACTCTGGTCGGAAGTTTATTCTCTCAAAATATCATTCATATTCTATCAAATTTGGTCCTGAGGATGGACCCCCTTTGGGGTTCGAAACATTGACATAAGAAACATAATACTGTGGATAATCCAGATCATGCTACTCCAAAAAACTACCACAGAAGCTTAAAGTCTAACATAATTTCCCTGTACGGAGGGGATACATGGAATGAGATCTATCTTGTCGAAATCTCAAGGATAAAGATTGAAAGAAGAACTGTCGACCTGCAAGTATATATACTCTGGTCAGAAGTTTCTTCTCTCAAAATATCATTCATATTCTATCAAATTTGGTCCTGAGGATGGACCCCCTTTGGGGTTCGAAACGTCGACATAAGAAACATAATACTGTGGATAATCTGGATCATGCTACTCCAAAAAACTACCACAGAAGCTTAATGTCTAACATAATTTCCCTGTACGGAGGGGATACATGGAATGAGATCTGTCTTCTCGAAATCTCAAGGAAAAATATTGAAAGAAGAATTGCCGACCTGCAAGTATATATACTCTAGTCGGAAGTTTCTTCTCTCAAAATATCATTCATATTGATGAGCCCCAATTTTTGGTACAATTTGGGCTCATTTGGCCTACTTGCTCTGCTCAAACCATTCATTTTTTATTGCTTATGCATTCATTTCTTTGTTTATTCGTGTTGTTTGTAGGAAGAAGGGTAGGAATTCTATCTACGCGACTAATGCATGATGCTTTCAGGTTTTTGGCATTAAAAGGGAGAAAAGACCACGAGAAAGGAGACAAGGAGACAATGAGGTGGCACTGCTGGTTGTTAGGAGAGGATGTCCACGGTCTTGGGGACCTTCCTCGTGATTCCCACCATAGCTCCGAGCTCCAATCCATCTCCCCACCGAGCTTAGAAGCAGCCAACTGTTCTACAGGAACAACAGTTATAACTGTTCTACAGGAACAACAGTTATAACTGCCCTACAGGATCAGCAGTTTAACCTTCAGTTGGACAGCCGAGCTCCACAAATCAAGGACACCTGTTGGATGATCATTTTGCATAAATACTGAGGCCGTAGCCTTGGATAGAAGCTTTTTGAACTTTTGTATTGCTCTTGTAATTTGGAAGTACGAGCTACAGCTCGGTGTTTGTTCCTTTTGTAAGCCATTTTGGCATGTCATCAGACTTTCGTTTATGAATAAAGGCAGGCAGATTTTGATCTCATTCTGAGTTTCTAAGGGAGCTATAGCTCTCAGGTTAGGGCCCAACCTGAGAGCAATAGATCTCCTCGGTGTTGTAATGTTATTTGCATTTCGTTCCAGCACTTTGAGTTTTTACTTTGACATGCAATTTGAATTTACAGTCTGTTAATTTAGTCTTTTTCATGAGCTGAGATAGGATTAGTTTATGGTGATTTGCTTTCAGTTGCTTAGATTCGATAGGAGGATAGTTATAAATTATTGGAGCTCCAGCAAAAGGTTGTTAAGGCTCATTGCCATCTCTGTTAGGGATTGGGGTGCAGTCCATAACCAACCACCAAAAAGAAACACAGTTCTTCTCACTTCCATGCAAGCTGCAACATAGACATTTTCGTTGAAGATCCATCCATGCACTTTTGACACTGAACCATACTTATACATTTCACTTCCATGCACGAGTTTCATTTCTTGGTTTTCCATTGCTGTTCATAGGTTTCATGGCACAGTTATCATAGGTTAATGAATTCTTGTTTTTGGTGCATAAGTCATTTGTTTCATTTACGCTGCTCCATATCATTCCACTTTCTTCTTCTTCTTCTTGATCTCTCCTCAATCCACCTACTCAGCCTCTGTCCAACTCATTTACCCTCCAACTCATCCATTAACCACTTAGCTTCATTTACTTAAACTTTCGTTGATTCCATCCTTCCAACCATCAACCACTAAATGCACTCTTCCTCCATCTGACTTCTCTGCTCCTGAGCCATCACCAGCTCCATCTCCATCTCACCTATCCTCCCACACCACTCCAACACTTCACCATCTCCCAAAACCTCCACGGCCAAACATCCTGTAGAATTGCACAGACTTCCTGTAGAAACCCCTGAGTTTCCTGTAGGATCCCCTGCAGACTTCCTGTAGAAGCCTGCAAACTCGGTTGCTGAGCATCCGAACGTGGTAGACTTCTATGGACTGATGCTAGAGACCCTCTGGGACCTCCCCTAGCCATCCTGACCTTGCCCATGCTTTCCTTCCATTCCAACCGCTCCTGCACAACCAAACCCTAATCAAAAGCATCATCACAATAAATCCAACCACTTAATGAAAAAATACAAAAACATGTCTTTTCAGATGCAAGTAGCTTAGATGGATGTATTTTAGTTCACTGCAAGTAATGGCATTCTTGGTAGTAGTTTCATTCACAGTTTTGCATTGTAAGGGTCTAGCTAGTCAAATTAGGGTTTACTAGGGTTTTCATGCTTTATTGGCTTTCAGTTTCTTTCTGCAATTAGACTAGTCTCCTTTGAGTTAGCTTTCGTCCATCATTCATAAAGCTTCTTCTGTGAGCATATAGAAGTTGGCTTGAGCCCTAGCGGACTTGTGCCAGCTGACCAAGTGACAGCTGCGACAAGAGCTAGTACTTGTGCATACAGCACCGTCGCTTCCAAGTTTGTACGAACTACCGGGTTGATAAAATTAGAGATAGGAAGCTCCAGGAGTTGTAGCATTATTGCTACAATACTGGAGCCCACCACCTTTTTGGCGCCGTTGCCGGGGAAGCGTCAGAGTATTAGTAATTTTTGCTTTTCTTCTACTTTCTTACTCTTGCCTTCTGCTAAGTAGTTTACTTCATTTCCATTCTGCAAAAGTAGCATAGACATTTCCTGCTTTCATAGATTAGCATTTCCTGCTTTCATAGATTAGCATTTCCTTTCTGCAAGCGTAGACTAGCATTTCCATTCTTGCAATTTCATTTGAGCAAAGTAGATTAGTTCTTTCCTGCTTTCAGTCTAATTCTGCATCTTTCATAGTTAGTTGTAGATCAATCTGTCTCAGTTTTGCAGGTACCAAAAGAAAAGCAAAGCAAAAGCAATCAAAAGAAAAAGAAAGTCTTTTCCATTTCATGCCTCGTAGGAACCGAGATAGATCAGGCAAATTCCTACCAAACACCCCCACATCACTAAGTCACCCTTCTCTCTTCTTTGGTGACACTGACCCAGAAGAACCTATAGGTGAACATCCTGAGATATCCAAAGACCCTATAGTAGAAGAAGAGTTAGAGACCACTCCATCTGAAGCTATGGCTGAAAATAGAAGAGAAGATGAGAGAATAGAAGGTGCCTTTCCCATCCGAGAGACCAATGGAGAGATGAAAATGAAGAACATTAGCCCCTCCGCCTTACCTCACTTCCATGGGCTGACCACTGAAGATCCGGATACCTTCCTGTTTGAGTTTGCTGTCCTTTGTAGAACCTATGACTATACTGAAGATGAGCAAAAGTTGAAACTTTTCCCTTCCACTCTTAAGGATGCAGCACTACACTGGTTCATGGGCTTACCTGGGAATAGTATCACCACTTGGGCTCAGATGCAGCAAGCTTTCAACACCAAGTACTGGGATTACTATAGGTCCAAGGAAACAAAGGGGGAAATCTTTCGGATGTCCATGGAAAATGATGAGTCCTTAGAGGATTATGAGGAGAGGTTCCAACTAAGCTATAAGCGGGCCAGGTGCACACTTGACCCTGAATCCCTCAAGTTGGTCCTGCTCCGAGGAGTCCCTGAAGACCTCTTAGATACCCTTCACATGTTAGCTGGGGGGGACATTTACCAACTGCCTTATGAGGACATCAAGACTGTGTTTAGAAACCACTCCAGGGTAGCTCGGAAACGAGGTAGAGGAAACCACCTCTCAACTAGTGTCCCTTTCTCCAAACATGAGCTTGCAAATCAATTAGAAGATCTTAAGAGTGAGGTGATACAAACCATTGCCATGTAGCTTGACACATTCAGGATTCAGCAAAAGAAAGAAGAGGCTGAGAGAGCCTTGGCTGTCTTCTGCCCTAGGTGCACAAGGAGGCACCCTAAGAACGAATGTCCATTGCATTCGGTTGAAGTGTGTTTCGTTTGTGAGGAGGACCATCCCACAAATCAGTGTCCAAACTTACCTGGGTTTAAAGCCATGTACCAAGGGACAGGAGCTCCCACAGAGCCTCTCTATTACCTCAACCAAAGGAGGCCACAGGGATCTAGACCTTATCAGCAGGGGATGCAAGGGGCATCTCAAGCTTATTACAGCCCTAACCAATCGACTCCTATGCCTTCCTGGGGTCCCCCTGCTCATCCTTCATGGTCCATGCCTCCTCCATGGTCTTATCCACCTCAGTACCCCACTCAACCTACTTCTCATTCATATCACTCACATGCCCAGCTGCAGCCTCAATGGAATGCACCTCAGTCGGGGTGGAGGCCCCAATACAACACTCCTCCTGCCATCTTGCCTCCACCACCAGTTCAACCTCAGCCATTACCTCCTGCTCCTCCAAGGCAACCTCAAATGCCTGCTCAACCGAACCCGAACCCCAACAATAGACAGGCCCAGCAGGTATACACTGGGGAAACCTCATGCCCTACCTATGCTGTGGAGATCCAGGAGATCAATCTTTGATCTGGAAAGACTCTACCAGATCGCCAACCTCCTCCCCCAGAGGATGAGGAAGATAAACAGGAAAGTGAACCGAAGGTTACTCCACCCTTTCCTGAGAGACTAACAGCCACCACACAACCCAACCCAGAGGAGGATGGCTTCTGGGTGAGCTCAAGCAGTTGTGTGTAAAAATACCACTTCTCCAAGCCATCAAGGATGTGCCAATATACAACAAACTGGTTAAGGAGAAGTGTTTCAAACACCCAGGCAGACGGAAGAAAGATGCCTCAACTATCAATGTCATAGGACAACTGTCTGACCTTATGTTAGGACAAGTCATCTGCCCAAAGTACCTAGATCCTGGAAGTCCTATAGTAGATGTTCACATCAATGGCACCATTATACCTCACACCTTGATTGATCTGGGGGCTGCCATTAATGTGATGACCAGAGATACCATGCTTAAGCTTAATCTTCAGGGTTCCTTGAGGAAGACCTCGACAGTACTGCAATTAGCAGATCGCTCCACCGTGACTCCCGAAGGGATTGTGGAGGATGTCTTGGTTTCTATTGACTCTTGGGAATACCCTGCAGACTTCCTGGTTCTGCAACCAAAGGCCAAGCTTACTGGATATCCTCTCATTTTGGGAAGGCCTTGGTTAGCTACTGCAGATGCTTACATAAGTTGTCGTGCAGGAAACATGACCATCAAAAATGGTCCCATGTCCAAGCAGCTAGTCCTATACCCTCCTGCCCAACCCTCCTTGAAGCATGACTTACCACTCTGGTTGGAAGAAGGAGAGGAAGACGAGGTTTACTCAGCACCTCTGTGCACCTTAGATACCACTAGAAGAGACCCCCCAACCGAGGATGACTTGATCGAGACCTTGATCCAGAATCCACCTTCCAGTGCACTACCCTTAGAGAAATTGGTGGAGGATGCCCAAGCTAGCACCCTAGTGGATCTTTGTACAACCAACCCTGTTACTCCCAGAGTCAAGAATGTGGAGTTCGGCCCTGAGAAAGCATTGAAGATCAGCTCCTCCCTATCTCCTTCCCAGGAAAAGGAGCTGTGTAGTCTGTTGGCTAATCACTTAGATGCTTTTGCTTGGAGCTATAAGGAAATGAAAGGAGTCCATCCTTCGGTCTGTACCCATCATATATACATCAAAGAGGATTGTAAACCGGTTAGGCAACCTTCGAGGAGAATGAATCCAACCCTTAAGGACATTGTCAAGGAAGAATTGCAAAAACTGTTGGATGCCGGATTCATCTACCCCATCTCAGATAGTGAATGGGTGTTCCCTCTAGTGTTGGTTCCCAAGAAAAATGGGAAATGGAGAATCTGTGTGGACTACCGAGAACTGAACAAAGCTACCAAGAAGGACCATTTCCCTCTACCTTTCATAGATCAAGTGTTGGATGGACTGGCAGGAAAGAAGTTCTTCTCTTTCCTGGATGGGTTTAGCGGGTACAATCAAATCCAAATCAGCCCGGAAGACCAAGATAAGACCACCTTCACTTGTCCTTGGGGTACCTTTTCCTATCGAGTCCTTCCCTTTGGGCTATGCAATGCTTCTGCTACCTTTCAGAGAGCTGTTTTGAGCATCTTCTCGGAGCTGGTCCATGATGCAGTAGAAATCTATATGGATGACTTTACTCCTTATGGGGCCAACTTCCAGGAAGCATTGTCCAACTTGGGAAAAGTCCTAACCAAATGCACCGAGATGAACTTGTCCCTTAGTCCTGAAAAATGTGAATTCCTAATGACTGAAGGGACCGTGCTAGGCCATACCATCTCTTGCCAAGGATTGCAGGTGGATCCTAAAAAAATTGCTCTCATCAAGAGGGTTCCACCTCCTCAAAAAGTAAGGGATGTCCGGAGTTTCTTGGGATTAGCAGGATACTACCGGAGATTCATTAAAGATTTCAGCAAGCTAGCCTCACCATTGTTTGGCCTGTTGGCAAAAGATGTGGAGTTTAAATGGACTGACGATTGTCAGAGGGCTTTAAATGAATTAAAGGACAAGTTGGTGTCAGCCCCAATCCTGAGAGGTCCAAACTGGGCCCTACCTTTCCACATCCACACTGATGCCTCGAACAAAGCCATAGGTGCAGCTTTAGGACAAGTTGAGCAAAAACTTCCATATGCCATTTACTTTGTTAGCAAAAACTTGTCCAAAGCTGAGCTGAATTACACTGTAACCGAGAAAGAATTCTTGGCTGTGGTCCATGCACTGAACAAGTTCCGACATTATATTACTGGTTACCAGACCTTTGTACATACTGACCATGCTGCTATTAGATATTTAATGAATAAACCAGATGTGAATGCTCGTATTATTAGATGGTTACTTTTATTGCAGCAGTTTGATTTGACCATTGTTGACAAACCAGGTAAAGAAAATGTTGTTGCTGACTTTTTTTCTAGATTGGATTTGTCTGCAGATGAGGATGGAACAGTGGATGACCAGATGCCCGATGAACATCTGTTTGCTATCTCAGTACTCTCTCCATGGTTTGCTGATATAGCAAACTATCTTGTTTCAGCACAGTTCCCCCCACACCTATCTTCCAGAGAGAAGAGCAGAATCATCAGAAAAAGTGCCTCATTTACTTGGATCAGGGGCAACCTGTTCAAGCTTGGCCCCGATCAGATCTTAAGGCGTTGTGTAAGGGAGGAGGAAGTCTTTGATATCCTCCTCACTTGTCATGATGGGCCTTGTGGAGGACATTTTGCAGCAAAGAGAACTGCCTTCAAAATCCTGCAGGCAGGCTACTATTGGCCCACACTTCATCAAGATGTCAGAAGATATGTCAGTCAGTGTGACCAATGCCAAAGAATGGGGAAACCGACCCAAAGGGATGAGATGCCTCTCCAACCTCAAGTGACTCTTGAGCCATTTGAGAAGTGGGGCATGGACTTTGTGGGCCCAATCAACCCCTCTTCGAGGCAAAGGACTTACATCATTGTGTGTACTGACTATTTGACAAAGTGGGCAGAGACCAAAGCAATCAAAGCAGCAAAAGAAGAAAAGGTGGCTGAGTTCCTAGGAGAAAACATCTTCTACAAGTTTGGCTATCCAAGAGAGCTGGTCACCGATCAAGGGAGCCAGTTCACCTCCAACCTGGTTGAAGATCTCCTGGCTCATCACAAGATCAAGCATAAGACTTCCACCCCTTATCACCCTCAAGCAAATGGGCAGGTGGAAGTCACCAATAGAGCATTAGAAGGGATCTTGACTAAAGTGGTGAGCAGTAGCAGAAAGGATTGGGCAGATCGCCTGGTTGAAGCCACATGGGCTTACAACACCACTTGGAAGACCACCACCGGCTTCACACCGTATGAGCTGGTCTATGGGAAGAGAGCTTTGTTGTCCATTGAGTTTGAATACAACACTTTGAGGATGGCAGCTCAGCTAGACCTAGATCTCAGCCATGCACAACAAGAAAGGCTACTGCAGCTGAATGGCCTGGATGAGCACCGAATGCAGGCCCTCCTTCACTCAGAAGTGGTTCAACTTCAGAGAAAGGTGTGGCATGACCAACATCTCCATGACAAGCAATTTCAGCCGGGAGATTGGGCTTTGTTGTATGACTCCAGATACAAAGATTTCAAGGGGAAGCTGAGAACCAGATGGCTAGGACCATATGCAGTGGAGAAATGCCATGACAATGGATCTGTCCTCATTCGAACCATTGATGAGGAAGCCATTCCCATGCTTGTCAATGGGCATCGTTTGAAGATCTACAGGAGAGCTCTCTCAAGACAAGAGTTCATCAAAACTATAGAGAAATCTATATTGGTCATAGAGAAGGGTTCTGCCTCTGCCTCTGGCATACCCTGAAGAAAAAAAATAAAAAAAATAAAAAGAGAAAAAAGAAAAAAAAAAAGAAAAAAAAAAGAAAAAAAAAAGAAAAAAAAAGAGAAAAATAAATAAAGATCCTTGGGTGAAAACCTCTATGAGGCACCCAAGGCAGGTAGTAGGCGTGAAAACCTCATTGAGGCGCCCCTATTGTCTTTCAAAAAAAAAAAAAGAGAAAAGGTGAAAAAGATCCTTGAGTGAAAACCTCTCTGAGGCGCTCAGGGCAGATGGCACGGGTGAAAATCTCTTTGAGGCGCCCCTGTTATCTTTCAAAAAAAAAAAAAGAAAAAAGAGAAAAAAAAAACAATAAGCAAAATATGGTAAAATTGCATGCAGGTTGCAGATGTTCTATGGAGGAGAGGAAGCCCTTCAACTCAAAGCCAAGGGTCCTTACCATGCTGTCAAGGAACCTCACCAGCACCTCCTCCAAGAGTACCCATGTTTTTTCAAGGTATGTGCAATTTTATCATGGTTTGAATCTTCTACAGGAAGATGCTGTCTTTCTACAGGAGATGCAGTCTTTCTACAGGAAGGCGCGGATTTTCTACAGGAAAGTACAGACTTTCTACAGGAAGGCCGAACTTTCTACAGGAAGCTCTGTGTTCTACAGGAAACTTCCTGTAGGAGTTTTGGACGGCCAGAATTCATCTTAAGAGGAGATTTAGCGACTATGGATTGGTTTGGATGCATGCAATCCTCTGTTGGCACCCTTGCACATTGCTGTCACCTTGCTCCACCATCCTTGTCGACATGCGACCAAGTTCCCTGCACCAACAAAGAAGATCGATGAGTTCTCGCGGGAAAAGCCATTTTCAAAGTTAAACAAATGCTGGGATCTCATACCGCAGGCATCAAGAGCTCCGGGAACGTGATTGAAAGGCCAGAACCTCCATCGTGCAGCATGCACCCAAGGAGAAAGGACTGTTATGAGACACCTCGCGGGAATCCTGTAACAGTTCAACCTGCTCGAGTGGATACCATTCACAGCACCGCCATCTGAAATAAAACGCGGGCGCATGCAAGCAAAACATCCACTCCATCGTTGGCAGCCTGTAACCACGAGCCTCCGGGTCTGTGTAAGTCGCATGCAGCAGGTAGATCCACTCACCATCGTCCAAGAACTGGAAAAATCGTGTGCAGCCACGCAGGTAAGTGTCTCAACCCTTTCTTCCATCAAATCGCATGAATTTTACGTTGAAATTGTTTGCATAGCGTAAAATTGAATGGTTGAGCGGCCGTATGGCCCGTCGACTGGCCACGTCGGCTAGTTAAAGTGTAATTGGATGTTTGGGTGGCGGCCACGACAAAGAGAATGAACGGCACGCACGTGAGAACACTCTCGTCAGAAGCATGAGTTTAACAGGAAAAGGCGGCGGCAAATCTGTGGGAATGGATGCGGCAGCAAGTGAATACGCAGGCGGATGATGGATGACGTCGCCCAACGGTCCGGCGGGGACAGCTCATCCCCCGCGCCACGGATTGCGCCGATTCAAAATCTAATCGGCTAGATCATGCGCATGCATTTATCATCCAACACTTCAAACTCGGGTGGCTATTCTGATCTCCTCTGCACTTTGATACGCCGAGCTGTTGGCTACCAGAACGCCGGTAAAGCACACCTCGAGCGCGGGCCAACTACAGTCCTCCCCGAGAATTGCGCACTGCTTCTACAGGAACGCAGTTCTACAGGAACGCAGTCTACAGGAACGCAGTCTTCTACAGGGAAGCGGGTGCCTCACGAAAAAGGTGGCCAATTAAAGAGGTAACCCTGAACTCTTCATGCAACTGGTTAGTAGAAGTGGCAAGACCATCGTCCACAGTCGGGTCATAAAGATATTGGTGGAATTGTTGTTTGCTGTGCCTATGCTGTCGTTCTACAGGATGTCAGTTTAGGTAGACTGTGTTGAATTTTGTGGATTATATGCATGCTCCGCCTTAATAGACCAAATCTCTTTTGCATTTGCCACCTTTAATTAAAACAACCGTGTTCATCATGCCGGGTGGGTTTATAAGACGGGAACCCACTGATTCAACCAAACTAAGGGAAAACCCGGCAGTGGTAGAGCTCTTCACCAGAGCACAATGGATGCCTTTTTGTGATAAGCTGCAGGGCTACGATGATGAAGTGGCCGAAGAATTCTTGCAAGCTCTGAAGCCTAAATCCCAGACACTGGCCACAGTAAACTTCAGAGGTCTAAGCCTCAAGCTCACCCCAGAACATATCAGTCGGATCACAGAACTTCCTATGGGTTTGCCGTGGGATAAGGAAGAAAGGAAGCTGAGCCAGCAGGCAAAGAAAGAATTCTTTCCACCTGAGGAAGAATTCTCGGAGGACAAAAATGGGGTGCGAAGAACGAGCCTGTTGCCACCATGGAATGAAGTCAGTTTGCAAATCATGAAATATATTACTTGTGAAGGCCGTTTCAGCATCGTGTATGCATATCACTTTCGGCTGCTCACTGAGTTGAGGCACCGAATTGACCTTCCTGTAGAACAAAAACTGAGCATCCCTTATTACCTACTGCAGTCTCTAATGGAGTGTGCCACAAAGCTGAAAGAGGGTATACCAGATCAGATAGCCCACCATGGGTTGATCAAGCTTCTTGTGGAAGATGCATTGCACTCATATAAGGTCCCCCTCTCATGGGAATCCTTCCGGAATTTGACAAAAGATGGGGACATTAAGATGTTGATCGAAGAAACGGGTTCCTCCAGCAGTGAGGAACAAGAAGCAGTGGCCGAGGGACAGAGAGAAGAAGGCCAAGAGACCCCGACAACAGTACAGAAGAAAGAACAAAGGAAGAAGCATGAGGAAAAGGAGGACAAAGAAAAAGGTGGCACACCTATCCTGTCAGCAAGGGAAAAGAGGATGAAGAGCAGAATGGACAAAGCTGAGGTGGTCCACGTCAGCCCAAGTACCTCAACAGCACCTGCAACCAAAGCAAAAAGCAAAACTCAGGCAGGCAAGCAAGCAGAGGTGGAGACACCTGTGTCTACAGGAAAGCAAAAACAGGCTTCTACAGGAAGCCCAAAAACAAAAACAAAGGCTTCTACAGGAAGCCCGAAGATCATTGAGAAGCAGGCTTCTACAGGAAGCCCAAAATTGGAAAAAGGGGCTTCTACAAGAAGCTCGAAAGTCATCGAGAAACAGCCTCCTACAGGAAGCTTGAAGACAGAGAGAGGGCCTTCTACAGGAAGCCCGGGAGTGGCTAAAGCCGGGTCTTCTACAGGAAGCCCAAAAGCGGGAAAGAAAGAATCTTCTACAGGAAGCCCGAAATCTGAAAAGGAGGGGCCCTCTACAAGGAGCTCTGAGAGAGCAAAACGCAAGAAAGAGAAGGCTGGTATTCTAGAAAAGGAGGCAGCAGCGGCGCTGGCCGCCCTCAGTACACCTCCAAAGCCGAAGGAGAAGAGAGAGAGGGAGACCCCTCTACCATCTGAGGCCAGGAGAAGCAAGCGGATAACCACGGGCAAGCCACAGCCTCCACCCGGCAGCCAAACCACTTCAGGGGATGTCCCTACTTCACCCAGTGCAAGAACCCCCTCTAAAACATCAGCCACCCCCGAGAAGGGGAGCCCAAAAATAACTTCCTGGACACGAAAAATAGGCCAATCGCCTTCCGAAGCCCGGCTCAAGGAAATAGGAAAGGGGGAAGAAGCATCACCTTCGTCACCACCAGGGGCAGCGAAGGCAGGGCCGCCAAACACGGGAAAGGAAGAAGCGCCACCCTCGGTAGAAAAGGCAAGGCCACCAAAAACAGGAAAGGAAAAGCATGCTCCGAGCTCTAGTTCTCGGCCAAAGACGAGGAGCCAGGGCAAAGTTGCTCAAGGATGAGCAAATAGTTTAGCTGGGGGGTGATGATGAGCCCCAATTTTTGGTACAATTTGGGCTCATTTGGCCTACTTGCTCTGCTCAAACCATTCATTTTTTATTGCTTATGCATTCATTTCTTGGTTTATTCGTGTTGTTTGTAGGAAGAAGGGTAGGCATTCTATCTACGTGACTAATGCATGATGCTTTCAGGTTTTTGGCATTAAAAGGGAGAAAAGACCACAAGAAAGGAGACAAGGAGACAATGAGGTGGCACTGCTGGTTGTTAGGAGAGGATGTCCACGGTCTTGGGGATCTTCCTCGTGATTCCCACCATAGCTCCGAGCTCCAATCCATCTCCCCACCGAGCTTAGAAGCAGCCAACTGTTCTACAGGAACAGCAGTTATAACTGTTCTACAGGAACAGCAGTTATAACTGCCCTACAGGATCAGCAGTTTAACCTTCAGTTGGACAGCCGAGCTCCACAAATCAAGGACACCTGTTGGATGATCATTTTGCATAAATACTGAGGCCATAGCCTTGGATAGAAGCTTTTTGAACTTTTGTATTGCTCTTGTAATTTGGAAGTACGAGCTACAACTCGGTGTTTGTTCCTTTTGTAAGCCATTTTGGCATGTCATCAGACTTTCGTTTATGAATAAAGGCAGGCAGATTTTGATCTCATTCTGAGTTTCTAAGGGAGCTATAGCTCTCAGGTTAGGGCCCAACCTGAGAGCAATAGATCTCCTCGGTGTTGTAATGTTATTTGCATTTCGTTCCAGCACTTTGAGTTTTTACTTTGACATGCAATTTGAATTTACAGTTTGTTAATTTAGTCTTTTTCATAAGCTGAGATAGGATTAGTTTATGGTGATTTGCTTTCAGTTGCTTAGATTCGATAGGAGGATAGTTATAAATTATTGGAGCTCCAGCAAAAGGTTGTTAAGGCTCACTGCCATCTCTGTTAGGGATTGGGGTGCAGTCCATAACCAACCACCAAAAAGAAACGCAGTTCTTCTCACTTCCATGCAAGCTGCAACATAGACATTTTCGTTGAAGATCCATCCATGCACTTTTGACACTGAACCATACTTCTACATTTCACTTCCATGCACGAGTTTCATTTCTTGGTTTTCCATTGCTGTTCATAGGTTTCATGGCACAGTTATCATAGGTTAATGAATTCTTGTTTTTGGTGCATAAGTCATTTGTTTCATTTACGCTGCTCCATATCATTCCACTTTCTTCTTCTTCTTCTTGATCTCTCCTCAATTCACCTACTCAGCCTTTGTCCAACTCATTTACCCTCCAACTCATCCATTAACCACTTAGCTTCATTTACTTAAACTTTCGTTGATTCCATCCCTCCAACCATCAACCACTAAATGCACTCTTCCTCCATCTGACTTCTTTGCTCCTGAGCCATCACCAGCTCCATCTCCATCTCACCTATCCTCCCACACCACTCCAACACTTCACCATCTCCCAAAACCTCCACGGCCAAACATCCTGTAGAATTGCACAGACTTCCTGTAGAAACCCCTGAGTTTCCTGTAGGATCCCCTGCAGACTTCCTGTAGAAGCCTGCAAACTCGGTTGCTGAGCATCCGAACGTGGTAGACTTCTATGGACTGATGCTAGAGACCCTCTGGGACCTCCCCTAGCCATCCTGACCTTGCCCATGCTTTCCTTCCATTCCAACCGCTCCTGCACAACCAAACCCTAATCAAAAGCATCATCACAATAAATCCAACCAATTAATGAAAAAATACAAAAACATGTCTTTTCAGATGCAAGTAGCTTAGATGCATGTATTTCAGTTCACTGCAAGTAATGGCATCCTTGGTAGTAGTTTCATTCACAGTTTTGCATTGTAAGGGTCTAGCTAGTCAAATTAGGGTTTACTAGGGTTTTCATGCTTTATTGGCTTTCAGTTTCTTTCTGCAATTAGACTAGTCTCCTTTGAGTTAGCTTTCATCCATCATTCATAAAGCTTCTTCTGTGAGCATATAGAAGTTGGCTTGAGCCCTAGCGGACTTGTGCCAACTGACCAAGTGACAGCTGCGACAAGAGCTAGTACTTGTGCATACAACACCGTCGCTTCCAAGTTTGTACGAACTACCGGGTTGATAAAATTAGAGATAGGAAGCTCCAGGAGTTGTAGCATTATTGCTACAATACTGGAGCCCACCACATATTCTATCAAATTTGGTCCTGAGGATGAACCCCCTTTGGGGTTCTAAACGTCGACATAAGAAACATAATATTGTGGGTAATCCAGATCATGCTACTCCAAAAAAATACCACATAAGCTTAAAGTCTAACATAATTTCCCTGTACGGAGGGGATACATGGAATGAGATATGTCTTCTCAAAATCTCAAGGATAAAGATTGAAAGAAGAACTGTCGACCTGCAAGTATATATACTCTGGTCGGAAGTTTCTTCTCTCAAAATATCATTCATATTCTATCAAATTTGGTGCTGAGGATGGACCCCCTTTGGGGTTCGAAACGTCAACATAAGAAACATAATATTGTGGATAATCCGGATCATGCTACTCCAAATTACTTGTGATGTTTATGTTTCTTATTATCTTCTTTTATATCTTCTTTATCTTATTTTCATTAAGTAACTACCAAAACATAAATGCATGAAGATCAAAACAACAAGGACATAGGATGTAGGCTCTCAGTCAGGGAAAAACCCCTCTTCTATGGGAAAACCCAACCAAAACCTCTTCTCTTCTACAAGAACGAAATCAAATGAGACAACCAAGACCTCTAAATCAATAGTAGGTCCTCCTCCATCCACCAAGTGAACCTTTCAATTGTCCTTCCTTCATCAAGACAAAGATGCCCAAGTCAACTAATTGTTATACCATTAAGGTCAAACCAATTCAATGCAAACTTTGCTCTAATTAGGATCTCAACCTTCCTTTTATCTCTACAACTTATGTACCCTAAGCCCTACTATTCTATCTCAGACTTTATCGCACATGTGATAGAAAAAGAGATATTTTGGTCCTTCTATGCTTGACAAAATGCTCCTTCCTTTATTACATGCATTTTTCTTATTTGGTAATAGGTTTAGACCTTCTTCTATGCTTTTTTCACTCTCTTTTTTCACTTATATTTCTAATCAAATACTTCTTGATGATATATCACAATAGGACGAGTGTATTGCCTATTTATAGAGCTCAAATCATCCTTATGAGGCTGACATGAAGAGGAAGCTGGCCGACTTGATAAATGTTGAAGTTGAGTTGATGGAGGAGGGACTAGACACATTTTTTGATACAAACATATTTTTCTTTCTTGACAAAAAAATTCCCAAGAAGGGTCTATTACATCATGACAAGGACAATGACTCGTGACTCAACCCTAGAAGCACATAATGGGTGCTTTGACCTATAACCATAATAAATAGAGTATGCAACCCATGCTTATAAAAATAATTTTCTTTGATATTTTACAATGAATTTATTTTCTTCTTTTTACAAATACACAAGGATTACATCATGTCATGAGTCATACAAGAATTATGAAGATCAATACTAGTTAAATTTTCAACACTCCCTCTTAACTAGGGATGTATCATAATTTTTCAACCTGTACAAGGTTGAAATCAATTTGAAATGTTCCAAGAAGAGTACAACAACATATACATTGCTAGATACCATATAGGCCAAAAATGCCAAGGTATCAAACCACCAGGGTACCATCTAGGCTACCTTCCATGGTACCTACTTGACAAGGATCCAGGTGTCATCTAGGCTTCCTGCCAAGACACCAATTCAAGGATCCAAGTCATCATCATCAGGGATCCAATTGTCAATTACCAAGACACTAACTCATCAGGGCCCTCGATGTCATCCAAGACACCTACTTATCACAGATCCCTCAATGTCATTTAGGCTAATATATCAATTCCAACAGAGCTCTATACAACAACTAGGCCAATACACCAACACAACAGGGAATCTAGACATCTTCAACCGCACTTGTTGGGCAGCGGATCCCCCCATAGCAGGTTTTTGGGGCTTGAAGCTGGGATTTGGGTCAAGTGTAATGTAAAGAGCGCGCGAAATGTGGGCGCGGAGCGCGAGAGTCTAGGGTTGTCCGCCCTAAAATAATATAATTTAATGCAAAGTGTGTCGGCCTATGAACCATGGGATTGTATAAATAGAGCGAGGTTCTAAGTGTAAAGGGGGTCTTAAGTCGTATGATGTTCTTTTGGATGATGAATTAAGCTTTGAGTCTGTAAGTCCAAGTCTTGGGTTGTAGTAGTAGGAAGAGGCTCTACAACTGTGTGCGTAGAGGCCTGGTAGAGTCCACAGCTGTGTGCGCGAACCCTTGCAGTTGAGTGCGCAGGGCGAAGTTGGGATTGTACTGGAACAAATGATTAATAAAAGATAAGTTGATTCTGAAATACTATGTGTTTATGCTTCTGTTATATTTATACATCTCTTTATAGTTTTATGATTGCGCACACTTGTTATGAATGTTGAATGGTTAATGAGAATATTGGGTACACACAATTAAGTCAAGATCTATAATAATAGCATAGTAAGGATAAAGGATCTAGATAGCACCTCTTTATGCTCTTTACAGAGCTGCGTGGAAGCAGTCGCACAAGTTGCGAAGGAAAGACAGCTGCACGGAGTGGCGCAAGCACGCAGGTTCATGTTGCGGACTTCCTGGACTTCATCAAGACATCCTTAGGTTGCAGAAACCTGGTTCTAGCACCCTCCCATACTACCTCGGGTGAGATCTCAGTCCGTGCACCGCGGGCTGTTGCCGAAAGGGTCGGTAGTTTCGGATTTGTTTGGCTAAATCAATTTTGAACCTGGGTCAGGCCCCATCAAGCCAATAAATGGTTCCGTTGCCGGGACTGGGATTTGCCTAAGGGATGTCTGATGTCGTGCCATTGGAACCCAACAAAGAAGGAAATTGAAGAGTGGTCGGACAAGAAGCTTTACGAGTTCGTGACACAGGAAAATAGAACTTTGCAGATATCCGAGAAAATGTGGCTGGATCGCTACATATATACGGAAATCCACGAGATCTTCTTCACGTCCTTTCCTTTTGAACTGTATGAGTGGATCGTGAGGTTAGCCGACAACTAGGGAAGGTATAAGCTCGACCAACCGATAGTGTGGACTCCGGAGTTAGTGCGTAGACTAGAGACATCAGAAGATAGGATCGCGCAAGTTGTGGACCATTGGCTCGACCAGATAATAGGGGGGTTTATCACTAAATTTGTGATAGACACGACCGTGAGCTACAGCGAAGCATAAAGATGTTTCGTTAAAGGACTGCGAGGTAAGTATATTAAATCTTTGAATACCTGGATTAAGATGCTGTTATGTGAAAAACAGGTGATGCGAATACATTAATGTTTGGAACGACGCGGAGCGGAAGGATCTACCAAGATAGGGGGGAATTAGGAAACAGTCCCTTGATTTCACCTTTGCGAGAGAGCGAGGAAGAGCTCGCTTGGGTCTCTCCGTTAGTAAGTTTGATAAAGCAGCGCATTCTGCAGTTACCATCTCCACTTATGCCACCACCCACTTCACCTCCTTCATATCCATCCTCACCCACCCCACCTCCACCAAACCTGCAGTTCAGCATGGTGATGAGCCCCAAATTTTGGTAACATTTTGGGCTCATTTGGCCTACTTACCTTGCTCAACCCTTCATTTTTTATCACTTATGCATCATTTCTTAGTATATTCATGTTATTTGTAGGAAGGAGGGCAGTCACTATGCCTAGGTGGCTAATACATGTTTATTTCAGGTTTTTTGACATTAAATGGAGCAAAACCACGCAGATGGAGGCAAGGAGACAGCCAAGGTGGCATTTCGGGTTTGTAGGAAGGTTGTCCACAGCCTTGAATGAACCTTCCTCGTGATCTCCACCCCAACTCCGAGCTCCAACAACTATCACCACCGAGCTAGAAGGCAGCCAACGGATTCTACAGGAACAATAGTTTACTTTTAGTTGGACAGCCAAGCCCCACTAATTTAGGAGGCCAGCTTGGCCCTCATAATGTATAAATATTGAGGCTGTAGCCTTCGATGAAAACTTTTGAACCTTTGTTGCAGATTTTGAATCACGAGCTATAGCTCTGTTTTGCTCTTTGTAAGCCATTTTTGGCATGTTGTCAGACTTATGATTATGATCTTTTAATAAAAGGCAGGCAGATTTGAGTTCAATTCTGAGTTCTTAGAGGAGCTATAGCTCTCAGGTTTGGGCCCAACCTGAGAGCAATAGGCCTCCTTTCTTTGTATTGTTACTTGTCTTTTCTTCAGCATCATATTTCTTGTCCTTTACATGCACTTGGAAAACACAGTTTGTTGATTTGAATTTATTGATGTGTTTAAGTAGGTTAGTTTTATGGATAAAGTGCTTTCAGTAGTTTAGATTAGAGTAGGAGGATTAGAATTCATCAGAGTTCCAAGAAAAGGTTGATTGTACACTCACTTCCACCTCTGTTTAGAGATTGGGAGTGTAGACCGTGCCAACCACCAAAAACGCAGTTTTATATGTTCATGCAAGCTTTAACGCAATAATTTTAGTTGTAGAAGTGTCCATGCACTTATATTTTGTGGAGTAGCTCTTTGTTTCAGCACCATGCACGATTCTCCCTTAACTTACATTGCTGTTCTTTGGTTGTCAATAAAACAGTTAGAATAGGTTGATGAATTCTCGGTTTTGTGCCAGACAGAGGTGATTTGTTTCATTTACACTGCGCAGTGCCACTCTATCATTCCCTTATCCTTCTCAGCCGTGCCTAAGCCGTCTCCTTACTTCCCAGCTAGATCATTTGCCCACCAACTCTTCTATTATCCACGTTGTTTTATCTTTTCGGCCTTCCATTGCCTCTACCCTTCTATCGACCAACCAGCTTTACACACCCCCTCTCCATCTCATCTCTCTGTCCATAAGCCATCACAAGCTCCCCTCTCATCCTACCTATCCACCCATACAGCTCATTCACTCCTCCATCACCCAAAACTCCGATTGCAGAACATCCTGTGGAAGTTAGCAGACTTCCTGTAGAAATCTCGAGCTTCCTGTAGGATCCCCTGCAGACATCCTGTAGAAGCTTGCAAACACGGTTGCCAGGCATCTGAACGTTGTGAACTTCTGTGGGATGATGTTAGGGATCCCCTGGAACCTCTCAGAGTCCTCCTGACCTTTTCCAAGCCTTCCTCCCCTGAACTACCCCTGCACAGTCAAGACCCAGTAAGAAGCACAGTCATAATAACTCCAACCACTTGAGCAAAAATACAAAAACATGTTCTCTTCAGATGAAAGTAGTTTAGACTCATGCATCTCATCTCACTAGAAGTAATGGCATCATTTTTAGAAGTTGCATTCCCACCATTGCATCGTAAGGATTAAGCTGGTCAGATTAGGGTTTACTAGGGTTTCCATGTTTTGTTGGCTTTCAGTTCATTCTTGCAAAGTAGGTTAATTTCCTTTGAGATAGCTTTCGTTCATCACTTAAAAAGCTTCTTCTGAGAACATATAGAAGTTGGCTTGAGCCCTAGCGGACTTGTGCCAGCTGACCAAGTGACAACTGCGACAAGAGCTAGTACTTGTGCATACAACACCGTCGCTTCCAATTTTGTTACGAACTACCGGGTTGATAAAATTAGAGAAGGAAGCTCCAGGAGTTGTAGCATTATTGCTACAATACTGGAGCCCACCATCTTTTTGGCGCTGTTTCCGGGGAAGCGTCAGAGTATTAGTAATTGTTGCTTTTCTTCTATTTTCCTACTCTCGCCTTCTGCCAAGTAGTTGATTTCATTTCCATTCTGCAAAAGTAGCATAGACATTTCCTGCTTTCATAGATTAGCATTTCAATTCCGCAATTTCAATTTTGCAAGCATAGATTAGCATTTCAATTCTGCAAGCGTAGACTAGCATTTCCATTCCTGCAATTCCATTTGAGCAAAGTAGACTAGTTCTTTCCTGCTTTCATTTCAATTCTGCATTTTCATTTCAGCAAGATAGTTAGTTGTAGATCAATCTGTTTCAGTTTTTGCAGGTACCAAAGAAAAAACAAAAGCAATCAAAAAAAGTCTTTCCATTTCATGCCTCGTAGGAATCGAGATAAAACAGGCAAATTCTTACCCAACACCCCCACCACATCACTGAGTCACCCTTCTCTCTTCTTCGGTGACAGTGATCCAGAAGAACCTATAGGTGAACCTCCTGAGATATACGAAGATCCTATAGCAGAAGAAGAATTAGAGACCATCCCATCTGAAGCTATGGCTGACAATAGAGGAAAAGATGAGAGAGTAGAAGGTGCCTTCCCCATCCGAGAAACCAATGGAGACATGAAAATGAAGAACATTAGCCCCTCTGCTTTACCTCACTTCCATGGATTGACTACTGAAGATCCTGATACCTTCCTGTTTGAGTTTGCTGTCCTTTGTCGAACCTATGACTATACTGAAGATGAGCAGAAGCTGAAACTCTTCCCTTCAACTCTTAAGGATGCAACATTACGCTGGTTCATGGGCTTACCTGGGAAAAGTATCACCACTTGGGCCCAGATGCAGCAAGCTTTCAATACCAAGTACCGAGACTACTGTAGGTCCAAGGAAACCAAGGGAGAAATCTTTCGGATGACCATGGGAAATGATGAGTCCTTAGAGGATTATGAGGAAAGGTTCCAACTTAGCTATAAACGGGCCAGGTGCACACTTGACCCTGAATCCCTCAAGTTGGTCCTGCTCCGAGGAGTCCCTGAAGACCTCTTAGATACCCTTCACATGTTAGCTGGAGGAGATATTTACCAACTGCCTTATGAGGACATCAAGACTGTGTTTAGGAACCACTCAAGGGCAGCCCGGAAATGAGGTAGAGGAAACCTCCTCTCAGCTGGTATTCCTTTCTCCAAACATGAGTTTGCAAATCAATTAGAAGATCTCAAGAGTGAGGTGAGACAAACCATTGCCATGCAACTTGACACATTCAGGATCCAGCAGAAGAAGGAAGAAGCTGAGAGGGCCTTGGCTATCTTCTGCCCTAGATGTACAAGGAGACACACTAAGAACGAATGCCCATTGCATTCAGTTGAAGTGTGTTTCGTTTGTGAGGAGGACCATCCCACAAATCAATGTCCAACCTTACCTGGGCTTAAAGCCATGTACCAAGGGACAGAAGCCCCCACTGAACCTCTCTATTTCCTCAACCAAAGGAGGCCACAAGGACCTAGACCTTACCAACAGGGGATGCAAGGGGCACCCCAAGCTTATTACAGCCCCAACCAATCTACTCCTATGCCTTCCTGGGGTCCCCCTGCTCATCCTTCCTGGTCTATGCCTCCTCCATGGTCTTATCCACCTCAGTACCCTACTCAACCCACTACTCATTCATATCACTCACATGCCCAGCCACAGCCTCAGTGGAATGCACCTCAGTCGGGGTGGAGGCCCCAGTACAACACTCCTCCCGCCATTTTGCCTCCACCACTAGTTCAACCTCAACCATTACCTCCTGCTCCTCCAAGGAAACCTCAAATGCCTGCTCAACCGAACCCAAACCCCAACAATAGACAGGCCCAGCAGGTATACACTGGGGAAACATCATGCCCTACCTATGCTGTGGAGATCTAGGAGATCAATCTTCGATCTAGAAAGACACTTCCGGATCGCCAACCTCCTCCCCCAGAGGACGAGGAAGACAAATAGGAAAGTGAACCAAAGGCTATTCCACCCTTTCCTGAGAGACTAACAGCCACCACACAACCCAACCCAGAGGAGGATGAGCTTCTGGGAGAGCTCAAGCAGTTGTGTGTGAAAATACCACTTCTCCAAGCCATCAAGGATGTGCCAATATACAACAAACTGGTTAAGGAAAAGTGTTTCAAACACCCAGGCAAGCGAAAGAGAGATGCTTCAACCATCAATGTCTTAGGACAACTGTCTGATCTTATGTTAGGACAAGTCATCTGCCCAAAGTATCTAGATCCTGGGAGTCCTGTAGTAGATGTCCACATCAATGGCACTATCATACCTCACACCTTGATTGATCTGGGGGTTGCCATTAATGTGATGACCAGGGATACCATGCTCAAACTCAATCTCAGGGTTCCCTGAGGAAGAACTCGACAGTCCTGCAACTAGCAGATCGCTCCACCGTGACTCCCGAAGGGATTGTGGAGGATGTCTTGGTCTCTATTGACTCCTGGGAATACCCTGCAGATTTCTTGGTTCTGCAACCAAAGGCAAAGCTTACTGGATACCCTCTCATTTTGGGAAGGCCTTGGTTAGCCACTGCAGATGCTTACATAAGTTGCCGTGCAGGAAACATGACCATCAAAAATGGTCCTATGTCCAAGCAGCTAGTCCTATACCCTCCTGCCCAACCCTCCTTAGAGCATGACTTACCACTTTGGTTGGAGGAAGGAGAAGAGGATGAGGTGTACTCAACACCTTTGTGCACCCTAGACACCACTAGAAGAGACCCCCCAACCGAGGATGACTTGATTGAGACCTTGATCCAGAATCCACCTCCCAGTGCATTATCCTTAGAGAAATTGGTGGAGGATGCCCAAGCCAGCACCTTAGTGGACCTTTGTGCAACTAACCCTGTCACTCCCAGAGTCAAGAATGTGGAGTTCGGCCCTGAGAGAACGTTAAAGATCAGCTCCTCCCTATCTCCTTCCCAGGAAAAGGAGCTGTGTATCCTGTTGGCCAGTCATCTAGATGCTTTTTCTTGGAGCTATAAGGAGATGAAAGGAGTCCATCCTTCGGTCTGTACCCATCACATATACATCAAAGAGGATTGTAAACCGGTTAGGCAACCCCAGAGGAGAATGAATCCAGCCCTTAAGGACATTCTCAAGGAAGAATTGCAAAAACTGTTGGATACCGGATTCATTTACCCCATCTCAGATAGTGAATGGGTGTCCCCTCTGGTGTTGGTTCCCAAGAAAAATGGGAAGTGGAGAATCTGTGTGGACTACCGAGAACTGAACAAAGCTACCAAGAAAGACCATTTCCCTCTACCTTTCATAGATCAAGTGTTGGATGGACTGGCAGGAAAGAAGTTCTTCTCTTTCCTAGATGGGTTTAGCGGATACAACCAAATCCAAATCAGCCCGGAAGACCAAGATAAGACCACCTTCACTTGTCCTTGGGGTACCTTTGCCTCCCGAGTTCTTCCCTTTGGGCTATGCAATGCTCCTGCTACCTTCCAAAGAGCTGTCTTGAGCATCTTCTCGGAGCTGGTCCATGATGCGGTGGAAATCTATATGGATGACTTCACTCCTTATGGGTCCAACTTCCAGGAAGCATTGTCCAATCTGGGAAAAGTCCTAACCAAATACATTGAGATGAACCTGTCCCTTAGTCTTGAAAAATGTGAATTCCTGATGACTGAAGGGACCGTGCTAGGCCATACCATTTCTTGCCAAGGGTTACAAGTGGATCCTAACAAAATTGCTCTCATCAAGAGGGTTCCACCTCCCCAAAAGGTAAGGGATGTTCGGAGTTTCTTAGGATTAGCAAGGTATTACAGGAGATTCATTAAAGACTTCAGCAAGCTAGCCTCACCATTGTTTGGCATGTTGGCAAAAGATGTGGAGTTTAAATGGACTGACGATTGTCAGAGGGCTTTGAATGAATTAAAGGACAAGTTGGTGTCGGCCCCAATCTTGAGAGGTCCAAACTGGGCCCTACCTTTCCACATCCACACTGATGCCTCGAACAAAGCCATAGGGGCAGCTTTAGGACAAGTTGAACAAAAACTTCCATATGCCATTTACTTTGTTAGCAAAAACTTATCCAAAGCTGAACTGAGTTACACTGTAACCGAGAAAGAATTCTTGGCTGTGGTCCATGCACTGAACAAGTTTCGACATTATATCACTGGCTATCAAACCTTTGTACATACGGATCATGCTACAATTAGATATTTAATGAATAAACCAGATGTGAATGCTCGTATTATTAGATGGTTACTTTTGTTGCAGCAATTTGATTTGACCATTGTTGACAAACCAGGTAAAGAAAATGTTGTTGCTGACTTTTTTTCTAGATTGGATTTGTCTGCAGATGAGGATGGAACAGTGGATGACCAGATGCCCGATGAACATCTGTTTGCTATCTCAGTACTCTCTCCATGGTTTTCTGATATAGCAAACTACCTTGTTTTAGCACAGTTCCCTCCGCACCTATCTTCAAGAGAGAAGAGCAGAATCATCAGAAAAAGTGCCTCATTTACTTGGATCGGGGGCAACCTGTTCAAGCTTGGCCCTGATCAGATCTTAAGGTGTTGTGTAAGGGAGGAGGAAGTCTTTGATATCCTCCTCACCTGTCATGATGGGCCTTGTGGAGGACATTTTGCAGCAAAGAGGACTGCCTTCAAAATCCTGCAGGCAGGCTACTATTGGCCCACACTTCATCAAGATGTCAGAAGGTATATCAGCCAATGTGACCGATGCCAAAGAATGGGGAACCGACTCAAAGGGATGAGATGCCTCTCCAACCTCAAGTGACTCTTGAGCCATTTGAGAAGTGGGGTATGGACTTTGTGGGTCTAATCAACCCTCCTTCGAGGCAAAGGTCTTACATCATTGTGTGCACCGACTACCTGACAAAGTGGGCAGAGACTAAAGCAATCAAAGCAGCAACAGAAGAAAAGGTGGCTGAGTTCTTAAGAGAGAACATCTTCTACAAATTTGGCTACCCAAGAGAGCTGGTCATCGATCAAGGGAGCCAGTTCACATCCAACTTAATTGAAGACCTACTAGCTCATCACAAAATCAAGCATAGGACTTCCACCCCCTATCATCCACAGGCAAATGGGCAAGTGGAAGTCACCAACAGAGCATTGGAAGGGATTTTGACTAAGGTGGTGAGCAGCAGTAGGAAAGATTGGGCAGATCGCCTAGTTGAGGCCACATGGGCTTACAACACCACCTGGAAGACCACCACCGGCTTCACACCTTATGAGCTGGTCTATGGGAAGAAAGCTTTGCTATCCATTGAATTTGAATACAACACTTTGAGGATGGCAGCTCAGCTGTACCTAGATCTCAGCCATGCACAACAAGAAAGGTTATTGCAGCTGAATGGACTGGACGAGCACCGAATGCAGGCCCTCCTTCACTCAGAAGTGGTTCAACTTCAGAGAAAGGTGTGGCATGACCAACACCTCAATGACAAGCAATTCCAGCCAGGAGATTGGGCATTGTTGTATGACTCCAGGCACAAAGATTTCAAGGGGAAGCTGAGAACCAGATGGCTGGGACCATATGCAGTGGAAAAATTTCATGACAATTGAGCTGTTCTTATTCGGACCATTGATGAGGAGTCCATCCCCATGCTTGTCAATGGGCATCGACTGAAGATCTACAGGAAACCTCTCTCAAGACAAGAGTTCATCAAAACTATGGAGAAATCAGTGTTGGTCATAGAGAAGGGTTCTACCTCTGCTTTGGGCACACCCTGAAAGATCTAAAAAAAAAAAAAAAAAAAAAAATAAAGATCCGTGGGGGAAAACCTTTCTGAGGCTCCCAAGGCAGGTGGTAGGGGTGAAAACCTCATTGAGGCGGCCCTATTGTCTTTAAAAAAAAAAAAAAAAAAAAAAAAAAATTTGAAAAAAGATCCTTGAGTGAAAACCTCTCTGAGGCGCTTAAGGCAGATGGCAAGGGTGAAAACCTCATTGAGGCGCCCCTGCTATCTTTCAAAAAAAAAAAAAAAAGAAAAAAAGAGAAAAAAGAAAAAAAAACAATATGCAAAAGAAGACAGGGACAACAAGTTTATAATGTGGAAATGCATGCAGGTTGCAGGTGTTCTATGAAGGAGAGGAGGTCTCTCAACTCAAAGTCAAGGATCCTTATCATGCTGCCAGGAGACCTCACCAGCACCTCCTCCAAGAATACTCATCTTCTCCTAAGTATGGGCACAATTTCATCACAGCTTAAGTCTTCTACAGGAAGATGCAGACTTTCTACAGGAAGGTGCAGACTTTCTACAGGAAGGTGCAAACTTTCTACAGGAAACTTCCTGTAGAAGTTCGGGAGAGCCCAGAATTCATTGTATGAGGAGATCTAACGACCAAGGATCGGTTTGGACGCATGCAAGCTACTATTTTCACCCTTACACACTGCTGTCACCTCTTTCTACCACCCCTGTCGACATGCAATGAAGATACCTGCACAATCAAGGCAGATCATTGAGTTATCAAGAGAAAGCAATTTTTAAAATGGAAAAAAACGCTGAGATGTCATACCATATCCATCCCAGCCATCCATGAGCTCTGTGAGCGTGATCGTGAGGCCACTGCCTTCGTTGTGCAGCATGCACCCGAGGAGGAAAAACTGCTACAGGACATCCTGCCGGAGTCCCGTAGCAGTTTAGCCAACTAGAATGCACACCATTCCACCGCCTGCAACATGCAAAGATCACGCGGGCGCATGCAGCCGAAGCATCAAATTCATCGTCAGCGGCCTGTGAATATGAACCTCCGGGCCTGTGCAAATCCACCAGCAGCAAATAAATCCACGCATCGTCGTCCAAGAGCTTGAAAAATCGTGTTGCGGCTGCACAGGTAAGTGCCTCGACCCTTTCTTCCATCAAATCGCATGAATTTTACTTTGAAAATGTTTGCGAAGTGTAAAGTGAATGGGTTGAGCGGTCGTATGGCCATCCAACTGGCCACGTTGACCAGTCAGTGGTCTAGTCGGATGTTTGAACGGTGGTCGTGGCAAAAAGGAACGGGCAGTGCACACGTGAGAGCCATCCAGTCGGGAAAAACGAGTTTTAACAGAAGTGACGGTGGCGGATCTGCGGGGAATGATGCAGCAGTAAGGGAACTCGCAGACGAATGATGGAGTGACGTCGTCCAACGGTCCGGCAGGGACAGCTCACCCCCGCGCCACGGATTCCACCGAATTCAAATCTAATCAGCTAGATTGCCACCCCACGCATTTATCATTCACCGTTTGAAACTCGAGTGATCATCCAGATCCCTCTGCAGCTCGACACTCCAAGTCTTTGGCTGTTCGAACGCCTGTTAAGCAGCACAGAGAGCGCAAATCCACTGCAGTATCCTCCGGAATTCGCGCATTGCTTCTACAGGAAAGTTGTTTCTACAAGAAATTGGGTCCTCACGTCAAAAGGTGGCGGATTCAAAAGGTAAGCCTGAACCTTCCATGCAATTGGTTTTGAGGGTGGCAGAATCGACGTCTACAGTCTGGTCGTAGAAAATTTTTGCAAATATTGTCTGTCGTTGCATGAATTGTCGTCCTACAGGATGTCAGTATAATTAAGCTGTGTTAAGGTCCTCGGGAGATAAGCTTCGTGAATTGTATGCATGATAGAGGCGTAACATATGCAGATTCAAGAAGCCATTCGGCGAGGGAACATTGAGCTTCATGAACTCGAAGAAGATTGAGTATGAATGAAGCAGAAGAGCATGTTAATGGATGCTGATATCAGAAAACTGGAAATCGAAATCGCGCAAGCATTACACATCGACCAAAGGATAGGACAATGTATGAGTAGCCCTACCACCACACTAGAATATTGTCAAGGAGAATTTCTGGCTATACTACCATGGCTGTGACTGTACCTTATTAGATAAAGTAACCAGGGAAGTGCACCGCATAAGGAAGAACGCGAGGCGCGGATTAACACGAGGGTGACTAAGGAAGGCCCACGGATCGGGTTGGAAGGTGATGTGAAGCCTCACACCAGTGGTGCGACCACCTCACTATCTGTAGGAAGCATAGTACCAGCGCTCTAAGCAGTTGAAAGAGAGTGTGGGACTATAAAAGAGTCTGTGTGGGAGCTGCGCGACACGGAAGTTGCGCACAGGATCAGTATGATGCAGGGGTCACGTACACGCACAAGGGGCTGCGCTGCCGTGCGGGTAAGTTGGGAAGTAACCGTTGAAGTCACTGTTCATGACAAGATGTCCAATTTAAGGCCATGAGGAGCGGGCGACGGGCAATTAAGACACGAAGTCAGAACTAGATTTGAGGCTAACTGCCACCAATATCGCATTAATGAGCCGAATAAGGGGGGAACATTCAAATTTGAATTCAAAAAGGCGTATAAATCGTAGGTGGCTCTCCATCGAACAACCCTTGGCATTTTGAGAATTCAGTTGTTGTGCTATCAAGTGGGTATGAACCTAACAAATTTGGAGGCTGTGAGAGCATGTCCATGGTTTGAAACACTGCCGCAGGAGACACAGGATGCCCTGATCAGAATGATGTCAACAACCAAGGGAGCCACGCCGATCTCTATGCCACCGGTAGGGGATGCACCGAAAATCCTTAAATCACCCTAGACACCAAGACCCAAAAAGGATCCATAGGTAGCAGGACCGGTCTGTATGTCTCCGCGAAATCCGCGGTTTAGTAAACTGACTATGGAAGATAAGGGAAAGATGGTTAATATTGAGACAGATGATGAGGAGGAGGATATTCAGGCCTTTGTAGAAGAGATTGAACCAGACGAAGAAGTGGAGGAAGACATTCAACCAGTGCACGCTGCAACAAAACTGCCCAAATATGTCCCCCCACGGAAAGGGAAAGCAAAAGTGCCCAAGGACGTGGATACCATTAAGAACGCACTTGAAACCCCACTCCTCCCAGATGGAATTTTATTTGAGGGTTCAGTCCTGGGCCGCGTACCCACAATGAAGTTTGAAGATTGGGACCTCACAGACAGCGAAAAGTTCCCACATTTGGAGACTAGCCAACTTATGAAACAAAGCAAGGAGGGGGGTAGTTACAACACTGCAACTGCGGAAATGGCTGCGCGGGGTGGAGGAGGGCAGGCTACTCCACCTACTATGGATTCTGCATTTTCACTGGGCACCAATCACGATATTCGTCATTAGGCAACTGCTTTGCCTAGTGCATGAGGGGTACTTGTGGCTGGAGGAGCCGATTCCCATTACGACGGAGCTGATTCATAGGATTTCAAACCTTCCCTGTACAGGAAGGGACCCCATGGAAATAGTTGGCCAAAGCGGAGACTTGGCGCTCACAGAAGCTATGAAGAAGAAATAGAAGTTGGAGAAGAAGCAGAGGGGCTATGTGATTACTAGCATTCAAGACAAAGGGGTGTGTGTAGCCACTCAGCTGCTGGCAATAAAAGCGATGAGAAAATTCCGTGGCAATGAGGTGCTAGGAACAGTCATTACGCTGGCTGAACAATGCATCGAGGGGGTACAGTTCAACTGGGTGTAGTTCCTCTGCGAGGAGTTCCTGACGAACTGCAAGGAGGCTCAGGAGTAGGATAAGACCTTCCACTACGCGTGGTTGCTGTTATCCATCTTGTTGGTTGCAGGGGAATTGTCGGAGGACAGTCAGTTTCCTCCCCTTGACCAGGACTTGCCAGAGGCAGCAAAATACGCGTCACTCTGGGCGACAAGGCACGCCACGCGCATCCGCGAGATCAAGATCTTCTAGATACTCATGGATGCGAGCATACAGATGTGGATCCACAAATGGCTGCTCCTATCCCCCACGATATATTACAATATGCAAAGCTCTGCAGACTTTAAGGCGGATATGCACAATGTGTATATCAAGGCGCGAAAGGATCTGGAGCAGAACTAGAACAAACTCTTGTTCATCGCAATTGATGACGCTGTTTTCGCGGTGCTTGACTCATGGCCACCCGAATGGCGCGCCTTGGATCTTGAAACACGCGATGAGGCATCGATACAACGACAAAAGGATGCCACCAAACTGCTGGCACAATAGAAACAAAATGAGCAGTTAGCCGAGGAGGTAAGGGCTTTACGCGAGGCAGCAAAGGCCGTCGTAGAATAGACGAAGGCCACCGAAGAAACAACAGTAGCTGGGGCCACCGTGACACAGGAGGAAAGAGGATCGGACTTGACCACAGGACATGGGACAAATGATATGGCGGAAGGCGCGGACCCAAGCACCAACTCTACATAATTGAAACGGCCGCGCGGGACGGAATGAACAGGGCCATGGAAGAAGACCAAGGCTTCCAAATTGGATGGGGAGCCTACTACTCTGAGAGAGGGTGATCTATACGACATCGGCGACACAGTTTGTGAGGTCACCAGGGAGGTGCTCCAAGAAGCAATGACGGAGCAACAGATTGTGTTGGGGGCACTTAGGGCACAACTACAGGGACTTCAGGTGCGACTCCCACAAGAAGGACCGGTAGTCGTCTATGGTGCCATGGGAGCATCAACAATAGAGCAGTTGTTGTGGGCCAAAATGGCCAATACCGTCGTGTTGCTAGAAGGAGCACTGACAACGGACAACGTGAAGGATAGAGTCATGGTAGGATAGATTAAGGGACTCGGCCTAAACTTGGTTGCCCTTCCACGGGATATTTTATACCAACTACAGGACGAAGTGACGACAAAACTCCGCGCTAGGGAGGGACGCGCAGTGCAAATGCTAAGTGAACAACGAATCAACATCGAACAACTTAGCCTACAACGTGATGAAGCGGTGGCTCAGAACCAGTAGTTGGAGCATATCGTAGAGGAAGCATGTCGCCGCATCCCAAAACTGGAAATTGCGACAGATCTGCCAGTAGGAATACGGATCCACAAATTGGCCAGTGGATTCCGTGAGGTGAAGGAGGAAGCTACGAGGATTCAGTTGGACCTTAACCTGCAAATTGCTGAACTACAGTTAAAGGTGCAGCCCTCCATGCCCCCAGAAGTTTGAGATCAACGTGCTGGTGATATCCGAAAAGGGTTGGAAGAATTCGAACAGGTAGTGCAGAACTACACCACGTTGTTGGAAGAATCCTTCGGGGTCCTCACAACCTTACAGGAGGACCCCACCATACAACAGTTGGAAACAAAGGTGCGGGAGCTTCAAATGCAATATGATAGCATGTGTGGGACGGCACAAATAGTGGTCCTAACTTAGCGGCTCGCGAGGTTGCAACAGGCAAAGGCATTGAAGGAGCAAGTGGACGCAGCGCGCCAAAAAGAGGTAGTGCTTAAAGCATGCGTCTAGCCTTGGATTGATGAGGCCTTCCTCATCACGACCGACATCGAAGGAAAATTCGCACAAATGAAAGCGATGCATGATCTGAGACAGGGATGTGACCCTGACAATGAGCATTCGGCCGAGCGAGCAGAACAGATCCAGTGGACGGTAGAGCAGTGTGCTAAGGATCTTCGCACAACACAGGCATAGCTGGATGGAATTCGTGCGAAGATCGCTGTGCCAACAGAGTGAATCAAGGACGAGTCACGATGATTGTGTTGGGGGCCTGTTGGGCAGCGGATCCCCCCATAGCAGGTTTTTGGGGCTTGAAGCCTGGATTTTGGTCAAGTGTAATGTAAATACCCCGCGAAATGTGGGCGTGGAGCGCGAGAGTCTAGGATTGTCCGCCCTAAAATAATATAATTTAATGCAAAGTGTGTTGGCCTACCCATGGTCCGCGACCATGGAATTGCATAAATAAAGCGAGGCTCTAAGTTTAAAGGGGGTCTTAAGTCGCATGATGTTCTTTTGGATGATGAATTAAGCTCTGAGTCTGTAAGTCCGACTCTTGGGTTGTAGTAGTAGGAAGAGGCTCTGCAGCTGTGTGCGTGGACCCCTGCAGCTGAGTGCGTAGGGAGGAGTTGGGATTGTACTGGAATAAAGGATTAATAAAAGATAAGTTGATTCTAAAATACAGTGTGTTTATGCTTCTGTTATATTTATGCATCTCTTTACAGTTTTATGATTGCATGCACTTGTTATGAATGTTGAATGGTTAATGAGAATATTGGGTACACACAATTAAGTCAAGATCTATAATAATAGCATAGTAAGGATAAAGGATCTAGATAGCACCTCTTCGCGCTCTTTACAGAGCTGCGCGGAAGCAGTCACACAAGTTGCGAAGGACAAATGGTTGCACGGAGTGGCGCAGGCACGCAGGTTCAGGTCGTGAACTTCCTAGACTTCATCAAGACATCCCTAGGGTGCGGAAACTTGGTTCTAGCACCCTCCCATACTACCTTGGGTGAGATCTCAATCCGCACATCGCGGGCTATTGCTGAAAGGGCCGGTAGTTTCGGGATTTGTTTGGCTAAATTGCTTCTGAACCTGGGCCAGGCCCCATCAAGCCAACAAACCTAGAAAGGGATACCACCCTAGAAAGGGTTTTATAAATCATTAAGATTTCCTTCCCTAGTACCATCATACGAGTTCACAGCCTAAAGTACTCATCTCTCCTTCTAAATCAAAGTTCTCTATCAATCCAAGCATTCTGATCAAATATTCAGACTTGTTAGGGAGATATCAATACATCAACTACTTATTCAACTGTCGAAACATACTATAGCTTCATGACCCCCACCAATATAAAACTTCTAATATATTGATTCTTATTATCAACATTCTAACATAAAATCTGGTGTCTACAACCATTCTGATGCTGCTTAGGTTATCACAATATCCAAACAAATATTGATGAAAGCTTCCTTTTACAACCTTACAAGCATCACCAAACTTAGCCTCAACATTACTTAAAACAAACGAGTCTTGTTCACGACTTATCAAAAATAACCACCAGTATTGCTTTAGCCATTCCCTGATCTTATAGTCTCATTATTTCCTCATGGCCTTCACTAAACGTACGATTGTTAGTCATGGCCTAGTGCATGACACATGAAGCAAACAATTATGTCCTCCCTCTCAAATAGGGAGATAAGTCCATCATTAACAACTGTATTCTTCCAGCTACACATGCTCTTTATTTTCCATCATCATATCATTAGAGAACTTCATCCTTTCAAAACATCATTCCATTTATCTTCATATGGAAAAAAGGTCATCTTTCAATCATCAATGTAAACTTAAAAGTCATTAGGGTTCTTATAGCTCCCTGTTTCCATCACGCTCAACATTATCATAAAGTCATCATAAGGAGGTAGACATACATCTTTACAACCTCTTGCAAACTATGTACCTGCAAATAAGTATAACCAAGTACAATATATATATATATATATATATATATATATATATATACACACACACAAGTGTATGTAGTTAACTTTATCAATCTAGGGTTACAATGTCATCACAAGGAGCACATCTAGGATAAGAAATTAAACTATAGATATCAAAATCTAAACCTTTTTTGGATTTCAAGCATTTACAACTAGGGTTTCAATTTCATTTCCTAGGATCTTATATCAACCTCTACTAGGGTTTTGTCATAAACCCTAGTCAACATCGCCAAACCCTAAAAAACTGGGGTTTCATGAAAGAAAAGGGTTGATTTAATCTATAAGTCAAACACCCTAACACCATATGAATCTTCATCTTTCTATAACAAACCCTAGAGATGAGAGAGTCATTACCATAAATAGAAGTCTTACTTGCTCATATGATTGGGAACTGCTACAGATATCAGAATTTTTAAATATACCTTCAATGCTTGTTCTACAAACTTTGAAAGGGCTCCCTCTTACCATGCCAATATCAACATCTTTATGGTCCATCTCCACATGAGTCTACTTTTATCAGAGTGCGCAATGATCCAACTTGATTACCAAGTTACCATTCACACTATTCATAAAATCAACATATATTTCTAATTTTTCTTCCTTCATTAAGTACCCGCAATATTGATTGATAAGTATTACCAAGCAAAATATACAAGTACAAGAGTATGATTATGATTTTGACAATCTAGGGATACTTTAGAGAGCGAGGATTTCTAGATATTTTAGATTCAAACCCTAATACTTTTGATATTACTTTTATAAACATTAATCATATGATTTGATCCTCAAATCTTTACAAGGGTTTGATATTTCACCCTAGACTACCTACAAGTCATATAGAATAAAAACTAGAATAGAATAGGGTTAGGTTTTCTCTTTAGGGTTTCCCAATACCAACTATATTTTACAAGAACTTAGTTACCAACAACTTCCAACAATATGAATATTAGAAACCCTAAAGGAAATCCTAAAATCATAATCCGATTTAGGTTATACCTTATATGGATACCTTAAGAATTACATACCTTAGTCCTCCAAGATTACAAGAAGTCTGCTACAAAGGTTTCTTCAAGATGCCATGATCTTCTCGATTCTCTTCCAAAGATTCTGAGGTCAAGGATTGCTTCTAAAGGTATAATTTCTTTCCAATTAAGCATGTTTCCTTGAATTTGAATATAGATGCAATCTGTGTACTTTGAATCTCTTCACATGACCTATATGATAGTCCACTGTGGTTTTGATATGTAAATTTGGATTTTCTGAGATCACTGAATGATCTGAATTTGAAACTACTTGAAATTTGTTTGCAAGGTATTCAATTCAGAATTAAACATGTTTAAAATATTTCCATGTCTTGCATAAAGAAAACACATGAAATTTTCAGCTGTTCATGACCCATTTAAGCATAGCATAGTTATTTCCTTTTACTGTTTAACACATTAAAATGAATTTGATCTGCAAAATAAATCAACCACAAATGCAAAAGAAGTTGATAAAGCAGTTCACCCCCTCCAGGGCTACGTCTGCTGGGTCCAAAGCTCCCAACCGGGCTTGTCCTTGTTTTTATTAAATGCTCAAATTGAAAATACAGCTGAATAGAAGCATCTACAGGAGAAATATATGGTAAAAATGGATTCAGAACACTTGAATCCTTCAGGATTGACTATTGGATCACCTCCAATGGATACCTGCAACCCTATACAGTTTTCACAAAACTGGGCCCTGGTGGCTCCTAGAACTTTCACGGCTCCAAAACCTCTGCAAATGACCTCCGATGGCTGTAAGACCTGCACCAATGGCTTCAAAAGGTCGAAAATACCCAAAATAAAAAAAAAAATCGTCCAAAACCGACTTTCCTAGCCAAAGTTATGGCCATTTAAAGTTTCTCCAGTTTGCCCCTAGAAAAACTCCAGCTAACTTTAGTTAACTCCAGATAGCTCCGCCAATTATGGCGGGTCCGCCAAATTTGGCACTCCTGCCAAAATTCCGCCAACTTAACTGCAGTTACATTTAATGTTTGGTGGTTGCCTTGGATTTCGTGCCAGGCGGAATATTCATTTTTTAATTTTTTTTTGAAAAATTAAAATTTCTAATGTTATGGACAAATTCTTCTTTTTGCCATAACTTCCTCATACGACGACCGTTTTTTGAACTGTTTGCGGCGCCGGAATCGGGAAGATGAGCACTTTCCAGTCATTCAACTTTGAACCAGTTCTAAGCACTTTAAATTTTGAGCATTTTACGACACTTAGGACATGAACACCTGATTACGCCTCCCCATTGGGAAGCTTTTGGACCCCAAAAGCCTTCAACTACATGTAAAAGAGGTGAGGGTACAACTCCCTCACTCTGTCCACCTCCATCCACTTTGCCTTGTTCGGTTTGCTGCCTTTGAAACCAACCCGAACATAATCTACACTGCCCCTCCTTGAAGTGCGTGTCCTTCTGTCAAGGATTGTATCTTCTTTCAGCTCATCTAAGAATTCTGGCGAGAAATCTTCTATAGATGGCAGCTGAATAGCATTTTCATGATCATCAATCAAAGGAGGTTCATACAAACGTAAGTTCTCCACATTGACAACAGAATACATTTGCATGTAGGAAGGCAAATCTAATTGAAAAGCATTATTTCCAACCTTCTTGAGGATTTTGAATGGACCATAACGAATAGGCTTCAGCTTTTTACCTTCTCCTTGCATCCTTTCCTTACTAATGTACAGCTAGACCTCATCTCCTTCTTGAAACTTGTGATCGACTCTATGCTTGTCGTGTCTTTCCTTGTACTTGCCTTGACTCTTCTCAAGTTGTTCTTGAATTTGCTGATGTATTTGCTGAATTCTTTCAATGAATGAACGAGCTTTGTCAATGTCACTATGTCCCTCAATGGCAACATCTTTCTCAAGAATGAAATCAAGAGGTGATTTTGGCAAGTAACCAAAACAAGCTTCAAACGGTGAGGTGTTTGTGGAAGAGTGCTTGGCACGATTGTAAGCATGCTGTATGTAGTGCAAATGTTCATCCCAAAGCTTGGGATGCTTGCTGCAATAACCTCTCAAGAGGTGCACAATGGTTCTGTTCACAACTTCGGTTTGTCCATCTGTTTGCGGATGGAAAGCAGTACTTTTCTTCAACTTTGTGTCCATCATCTCCCATAGGTTGGACCAAAAATTCCCCACAAATCTGGAATCCCTGTCACAAATAATGGAAGTAGGCAAACCAAAGTGAATCCATACATGATGAAAAAATAATTCAACAGTTTGTTCAGCAGTTATAGTTTTCTTACAAGGCATAAGTATACACATTTTGCTGAAACGATCAACTACTACATATAAATAATCATGCTGCTTTCGAGATTTTGGCAAACCTCCTACAAAATCCATAGAGATGCTCTCCCATGGTCTAGAAGGTACCGGCAAAGGAGTATACAAACCAAGCTTCCTGTTGCTAGGCTTGCTTGTAGCACATAATGAACAACCTCTTATGAACCTTGAAACAGAATCTACCATGCGAGGCCAATAGCAATACCTCTGTAGATGTGAAACTGTTTTGCTCACACCAAAATGGCCAACAATAAGAGAAGAATGAGCTTCTCTTATGACATTTATCCTCTCCCCCTGTGGTATACACAACTTGCCCAAATGAAACAGCAAATTGTTATGCATGTGATAGTCATTTTCCTCTACATGATTCCCTTTACTCAAGTTAGCATACACATCTTTAAAGTCATCATCAGATGCATATTGTTCTATGTAACTATCATGTACAATGGAATCATTCTTAAGTAAAGTAACAACACCAATAAAAGGCCTTGAAAGCATATCAGCAACCTTATTCAAAGTACCTTTCTTATACCTTATTACCAAATGTAACTGTTGCAAGAAGCCCATCCATCTGAAGTGTCATGACTGTTGTAACTTGCTTTGTGATTGCAAGTACTGTAAGGGCTGATGGTCGGTATGTATAACAGTTTCTTTGCCCATCAAGTAGTGTTTCCACTTTTTGACGCTTTGTACCAACGCATACAACTCCTTATCATATGTAGGATAATTTACAACAACACCATTAAAAGTTTCAGAATGAAAAGTAATAGGCTTACCATGCTGTAGAAGAACTGCACCCATAGCATAATCACTAGCATCAGTTTGTATCTCAAATGGCTGTCTCAAATCCGGTAATGCAAGGACTGGAGCTGAACTAATCTTCTCTTTCAAAGATTTGAAAGCTTTTTGCTGCTTGCCTCCCCATTGGAAAGCATGCTTCACACTTGTCACTGCATGCATAGGAGCTGCTATAGAAGAGAAGTTAGAGATAAACTTCCTCCAATATTGAGCTGCACCCAAAAAACTTCTTACATTTGTTATGGATTTGGGAGTAGGCCACTTCACAATAGCCTCAATCTTAGCAGGATCAATTCTCAAAGCACCCCCTCCTACTATGTGTCCCAAATAAACCAAAGAAGTCTTTCCAAATTCACACTTTGACATTTTAAGAAATAACTGATTCTTCTTCAAAACATCAAGTACTTTTCTAACATGCATGACATGATCTTCTCTAGACTTGCTGAAAATTAAGATGTCATCTAAGTAGACAATAACGAAATCATCAAGAAAAGGACGCAAGACATCATTCATTACCCGCATGAAAGTTGCAGGTGCATTGCACAAACCAAACGGCATCACAAGCCACTCAAAGAGTCCTTGTTTGGTTTTAAAGGTTGTCTTCCAAATGTCACTTTCTTCAATTCTTACTTGATGATATCCACTGCGCAAGTCTAGCTTAGTGAAATATCGAGCATCTTTCAGCTAGTCTAGCAAATCATCTATCCTTGGGAGTGGTTAACGATTCTTTACCGTTATCTTATTCAAGGCCCTGAAATCAACACACATACACCAAGTGCCATCTTTCTTTGGAATCAATATAATCGGTGACCCACATGGCGAAGTACTTGGCCTTATGAAACCTTGTCCAACAAGTCCTTGATTTGCTTCTTTATTTCAGCATTCTCCATAATAGACATGCGGTACATGCCTATGTTTGGAAGAGGACAATCTGGATGCAAATGGATTTCATGCTGAATCTCCCTCTTAGGAGGCAAACCTGTTGGCTCCTGAAATATCTCATGATTTTTATCAACTACATCATACAGATCTGATTTAAGTTTTGGATCACAATTGTCAAATGACTCATGATTCACATCAACCTTGGGCTTAATCATAAGAAGAACAAAATTCTTACTTGAATTGACCAACCTTTTTACCTGTCCTGCATTCACCATCGCTATATTTGTCTTCTTGCGATGAGCTCTAACAATGAACTCCTTGCCATCTTTGAACAGATGATATTTGTTTTCATGGCGATGAAAGATAGCTTTCCTGTCAAACAAGTAAGGACTTCCCAAAACAATTCCTGCTATATCAAAAGGTACCACATCAAGTTCAACTGTGTCAATAAAATGTGCAGTAATTGCAAAGCGCAATGTGCACTTTCTTGAAACTTGTAAATTTGCATCCTTGCAAATCCATCCAAGTGGATATGGCATCGGATGTGGAACGGTCTCAAGTTTAAGCTGCTTGACCAAGTCCTCTGATATAAGGTTTGCTTGTGACCCACTATCAAAAAGTGTGTCAATTTTAGTATGTTTTGAAATCACCCTCACATGAAACAGTTCAATTCTTTCTTCCTCATTAGGAGCTTGTACATGGCAGTTTGAGGTACTAGTGCTGGCTTGAGTTTCAATTTCTTTTTCCTTCAAGTTTTTCAAACCCATGGCTGTAATTTTGGTTTCATCACCTGAATCTTCCCCTAAATCTTGTGGTGTAGATGTAGTAGCAGCAATTTTCTATTTCCCTTTGGATTTGTTAAATTGAGGTCTTTTTTCAAGATATAATTTCCAACAGTTTTTCTCCTCATGGCCTCGTTTAGAACAGTGTTTACAGATCACTTTCTCACTCTCCTGTTTGACATATGCATTCTTTTTGCTCTTTCCCTCAGAGGTTTTCTATTTGTTTTTCCCCTTGGGGGGCTTGTTTCTACCCTCTTCAAATGTGTTTTTTCCCCTTGCCTCTAAATGGGTAGCTTGGACACAAACCTCGTCCAGGCTAGTAGGGTTAAACATCAAGATGGTGTGTCTAAGGTAGCTTTGCAAGCCACCGATGTATTTCAGCAAGGTTTCTTGGGTCTGTAAATCTACCCCTAACAAGAGAGCTCTTCTCATGAATTCTTGGGTGTAGTCTTGGACACTCCGACCCTTAAGTTGTCTGAAATTTTGCCAATTCATAATGGCCTTCTGCATGTGAGCAAGAGGATAAAACTGTTTTTTAATGGCTAACAGAAATTCAGGCCATGTTAAGGTAACCTTATCAAATTTCTTGATCTCCTCTTTAGTCTTGGCCTCCCACCAGACCAATGCTGCTCCATCCATTCTCAAAGAAGCCAACTGAATCTTTGTGGCATCATCATGCATATTCTGGATCCTCAAGTAAACTTCCAACTGCCTAATCCAGTTGTCAAGCTTTTCTGCATTCACTTCACCATTAAACATAGGTAATTCAAATTTTACATCAAGCTTCAAAAAAGGACTTTTTCCAGAGGATCTATGCTTATGAACAGAAGAAGACGAGGATGAAGAGGAAGAAGGTGAAGATTGGGGTGGTGGATCACCATTTCCTCCATGTCCTTTCTTGGAATGATCATCATCCTTCTTACCTCCTGAAGAGCCCTTTCCTTCATGTGGATGTTTGGACCCTTCTCCAGCCAATTTCTCATTTCTTTCTTGGTACAATATCCTCACCATTTCAGTGAGGTCCAAGAAAGCCTTTCTGAAGACTCTTTCTTCTTCTCTTGGATCTGTCTCTGTAGGAATTTCTCCTTCATGTTCAGACATCCTTGAAGCTTCTGCTGAGACTCTTGAGGGTGAAATTGAAGGTGGAGGTGATGGCTCTCTGGCCTTCCTTGACTGAGGATTCTCTCGTTCTCTAGTCAACTGTCCTTCCCCTCTTTTAAGTTTCAACCTGGTAAGCATCAATACTTTGCAAGACAGTTAGAAGATCTTTGCACAAAAACCCTGAGCTCTGATACCAACTTGATCTGAATTTGAAACTACTTGAAATTTGTTTGCAAGGTATTCAATTTAGAATTAAACATGTTTAAAAGATTTCCATGTCTTGCAGAAAGAAAACACATGAAATTTTCAGCTGTTCATGACCCATTTAAGCATAGCAGAGTTATTTAGTTTTAATGTTTAACACATTAAAATGAATTTGATCTACAAAATAAATCAACCACAAATGCAAAAGAAGTTGATAAAGCAGTTCACCCCCTCCAGGGCTACGTCTGCTGGGTCCAAAGCTCCCAACCGGGTTTGTCCTTGTTTTTATTAAATGCTTAAATTGAAAATACAGCTGAATAGAAGCATATACAGGAGAAATAGATGGTAAAAATGGATTCAAAACACTTGAAACCTTCAGGATTGACTATTGGATCACCTCCAATGGATACCTGCAACCCTATACAGTCTTCACAAAACTGGGCCCTAGTGGCTCCTAGAACTTTCACGACTCCAAAAACTCTGCAAATGACCTCCGATGGCTGTAAGACCTACACCAATGGCTTCAGAAGGTCGAAAATGCCCAAAATAAAAAAAAAATTTCGTCCAAAACCGACTTTCCTAGCCAAAGTTATGGCCATTTAAAGTTTCTCCAGTTTGCCCCTAGAAAAACTCCAGCTAACTTTAGTTAACTCCAGATAGCTCCGCCAATTATGGCGGGTCCGCCAAATTTGGTGCTCTTGCCAAAATTCCGCCAACTTAACTGCAGTTACATTTAATGTTTGGTGTTTGCCTCGGATTTCGTGCCAGGCGGAATATTCATTTTTTATTTTTTTTTTGAAAAATTAAAATTTCTAATGTTATGGACAAATTCTTCTTTTTGCCATAACTTCCTCATACGACCACCGTTTTTCGAACCGTTTGCGGCGCCGGAATTGGGAAGACGAGAAATTTCCAGTCATTCAACTTTGAACCAGTTCTAAGCACTTTAAATTTTGAGCATTTTACGACACTTAGGACATGAGCACCTGATCACTGAACCTTTGGCCCTCTGGTTAGGGCTTTTTTTTCACTGTAGAATACCTTTGGATTAGGTCTATAACTGTTTTTACTAAGTTTGTTCCAGATCTTCCTATAAGGTTTACTTCTTTGGTTGTCTTAAAGGGATACTTCGTCAAAGAATTAGGCTTGAAACTTATGCTGCCACTATAAATATCAAATTTGACAAGGTGGGTATTTCGCTACTTTAGTCTTTGTCTAGGTCTCCCAGACTTTGAACAAAAATGAAGATGTTCCCACATATACTTTTGTAATTTCAAACCTTAGACTTAAATTTCAGACCCCTGTATTGTAAGTTTGAACAATGTTACTCAGTATTTTTATGATCTTTGTTTTAGATTCTTAGATCTGAAACTTCAAATTTTAGCCTTTCTTTGCATCTGGAGTTTATAGTCCTCTTCTGATATTCTTTGCATCTACAACCTAGCCACAAAATGGGTCTTATATTTGCACTTAATTAATCTTCAAATGAGGTCTGAGACCTTCATCTATCCTTATCTCTTGTTTTGTCTTCTTGTTGTCTATTAAACCACATATTCAAATGACCTTGTCATAGAAGAAATCCTTCGTTTGCAAGCGGATTCCTTCAAAATATCTTCAAGCTCCCTTTTCCCTTCTCCTTCACCTTAGATTTGATACAATGTTAGAAAATAAAAAAGGCAGAAATATTTTCTTATATTGATAATTAGTTGTGATGTTTATGTGTTCTTATTAGCTTATTTTATATATTCTTTATCTTCTTTTCATCAAGTAACCACCAAAATATAAATGCATGAACATTAAAACCACAAGGGCACAAGATGTATGCTCTTAGCAAGGGAAAAACCCCTCTCTTAGGGGAAAGCCCAACCAAAATATCTTCTCTTCTTTGATAACCAAATTAAATGAGATAGCCAAAACCTCTAAACCAACAGTAGCTCCTCCTCCATCCACCAAGTCAGCCTTTCAACTGTCCTTCCTTCATCAAGATAAAGATGCCCAAGTCAACAAACAATTATACCATCAAAGTCAGACCAATTCAATGCAAACTTTGCTCCAATCAGGATCTCAACCTTCCTTTTATCTCTGCAACTTCTATACTCTCCGCCCAACTACTCTATCTTAGGGTTTCTCACATGTATGATAGACAAAGTGAGATTTCAATCCTTCTAAGGTTTACAAAATCCTCCTTCCTTTCTCGCATATATTTTTCTTCTTTGGAAATAGGTTTAGACCTTCTTCTATGCTTTTCACACTCTCTTTCTTCACTTATATTTCAGATTAAACACTTCTTGATGATATATCACAATAGGTTAAGTATACTTCCTATTTATAGAGGTTGAATCATCCTTGTGAGACCGACATGAAGAGGAAGCAAGGTGACTTGATAGATGTTGAAGCCGATTTAGTGTAGGAGGGACAAAACACATTTTTGATACAAATATATTTTTCTTTCTTGACACAAAAAGCCCAAGAAGGGTCTATTACACGATGACAAGGACAATGATTCGTGACTCAACCCTAGAAGCACACAATGGGTGCTTTGACCAATAACCATAATAAATAGATCTTGAAACCCATGCTTATAAACATAAATTTATTTGATCTTTTACAATGATTTTCTTTTCTTCTTTTAACAAATACATAAGGATTACATCATGTCATGAGTCATACAACAATTATGAAGACCGATACTAGTTACATTTTCAACAAAAATATGCCGGGTTGGAGAGGCTATGTTTATTTGACCGTATAGGTTGACTTTGCAGGGTCGTACAAACCACATAGGTCAGAATGTAACAACGTAAAGGCTAAGAAAACTAAGGTTGAGGAGGCCCAAAGAAACTGGTGCTTGAATAATGAAATAATAAAATTTAGAGATCTTTTTCTAAATATAACATGGGAGTTCGATTGGCCAAAAATGAAAAGTTGTTTGAAGATAAGGATGCTCTACCTTTGTCAAGTAGATGTAGCTCAGATGGTTGGGAGAAATGTTGTTATCCTCCTCACCTAGGTTCAATTCCCACATGTGACATGTTGAGTTCATAATGAGTATAATCTTGTAATTGCTTCGAGCCTTATTGTTTGAGAATCACTCAAGGACTGAAACATATGTATCCCCATTTTGGAATATAAAACTATTTCTTTAAAATATGAGGAAGTAAAAGATGTCTAACCCTTAAAATATGAAATTCAAAACCTAAAGATTTCATCTATTTTTTTACATTGACAAGGGAAACAAAATATGAAGTAGTTTGTTGAAAAACTCATTGATAGAGGCATTCCTCGAGTTTTCTTTGACAGAGCCTCATAAGGGGGTTCCCCCAAGGGGTGGAGTAGGGAGGGGGGGGGGGGGGGTACTACATCTCTCAGTCTCATAAAATCTCTCTTTCAAATCCATAGTTGGATATGCAATAAATAATTTCTTAAGGCTTATGGTGCTCAAATCGATATTGACCCTTGCTCAAGAACATGGACTATCCATTTTCAAATATTTTAGTTGTAACTAAATGAATGAGGCAACACATTTATTTGAGAAACTTCACGCTACAACCACTGTTCCTTGATGCGAGGAATTTATAGTTAGTTTTTTCTCACACTAAATTTTCTTTTATTTCTAGGGATAGAAATGTGGTTGTTGATGGTTTATTTAAAGAAGGGATTGATCTACATTGAAGTGTATGGATAGTTATAGAGGACCATAATTGTTGGTGCACTTAATTCACTTATTATCCTTGGTTTTAATAAAATCTTATGTTGTTGTTATTTTATTTTATTTTTAAATGGACCTATATGTATATATCTATAGTTTATATAGGACACCTCATCTAAAAGTCAGGATGATGTTTGATATCTCAGAGTATAAGATGATTATGAACTTTTTAGAGTAGCTTTATGTTTTGTTTTTGTAATGAGAATTGAAGAGTCATCCAATTATGGGCTTGAAAGTCTTGACATGTAATTTTATTTTTTATTGATAAAATTACAAGACTTTCTCCCTATGAAGTGTGTATCAAAAAGAAATAATAAATAAAAAAGAAACCAATATATACAAAATTAAACATTAATATTTAAAATAAATAAATAAATAAAAATCAACTAAACATTATTAAAAAAGAAACTTAGCCATGGGCATTTCCAATTCAATTAGGCTTTTAATGCTTATATTGACCATTTAATGATGACTCTCGGGAGGCCAAGCATGAAGGGGGATAGTTCCTTTTCCATTAATGGAATGGAGGTGGAGGGAATGATTGGAAAGTGTTGTGTATGATAGGGATATGGAATAGTCCTCGAGCAAGACACCTAGTAATATAACTTGACCATGAGAGATGACACCCTTCAATAAGCAAACCATGTCCTAGATAATATGACTGTACATGGAAATAAAATAAGGGGACTATAAAGTGTGGTTAGAGCTACTTTGGTAAACACCACTTTTACTAATCACTTAAGATCACAATTCCATCTAATTATGCTTGAGAACTACATTTCTTCTACCATACGAGAGGTGAGGAAGTCATTTAATACATCATGGTTGACACAACCAAGAAACCAAATGAGACCTTGAATCAATTGTTTGAAAGTGTGAACAAAAAATGAGACAAGGGCTGCTATATGTCAACAACATACACCCATTGTGGGTGCCTCCAATGTAGTCACCCCTTGGGGGGAAAGACCTCCCATATAATTGCCTCTAGAAACATTCTTATTAGTGGTGACAAGGCCTATAATCATATGATAACTTGGGTTAGGAGGAGAATTCATATTGAAAAAAATCCAATATTGGGAAAGCTTGTGCTTATAATAGTGACTCAATAAATGTGAATACACCCATTTCTCATGGAAAATAAAAAACCAAGGGACATTTTGACCGATGAAATATATTCTATAACTAGGAACTTTTTTGCTTGTAGTTGAAATCTGTTATGAAACCAGCTCAAGAAAAGATAGAAAAGATAGATCAACGCCTTAGAATTCAGCCTCTTCGAGGGGGCAACCTCCTTTACATTACATAAATGAACAATTCTTGGATGATAAAAATGACAAAACCTCCTTTCTATATATAGGAGTCTAAGGAGTCACAATATAATCCAGCCGACCTAACAATAATAATATAAAGCCACAAAAATAACAATAGAGGGATTCTATGGGGCACAGAAATAACAATAAGGGGGTAATAGGGGCACAACAATATAAATAAGGGGTATAACTATAATAGTAATGGGGTAATCACTAGTATTATAGGGACCCAACATGCCCCTCTCCTTCAAAAAAGTGTTGTCCTCAACGTTTGAGTAATTCTGGATACTTCTGCATAAAATTCTCATCCTCCCATGTGGAATCTTCAGCGGATAAGTTCTTCCACTTGATAAGATACTCTGAAATTGATCGATTTCGTAGCTGTCGAGTTCTTGTTTCTATGACTGCTTCTGGTTCTAATATAATTTTTCCTTCCTCGTCAAGTTCTGGCAATATTGTTTGAATTGGGAGCTTGTCGCCTATAACCTTCTTTAAACATGAAACATGGAAAACTGGGTGCAATCGAGAAGTTGCAGGAAGCTCCAATTTGTATGCCATAGTACCAATCTTTTGCAACACCTTGTACGGACCATAATACTTTGGTGATAATTTATTATCCTTCTTAGCTTGCTTTAGGGACATTTGCTTATATGGTTGTAGCCGTAGGAATACCCAATCAACTACATCAAAACTTCTTTCACTGCGATGTTGATCTGCCTGTTGTTTCATTCTATTTTGTGCCAACACGAGGTTATCCTTTAAGAGTTGGAGGACTTGTTGTTGATGTTCGATGTGATGTTCCACTGCCTGAACCTTAGAATTTTCTCTTAAATATGATGTGATGGATGGTGGTTGATACCCATAAAGTGCCATAAATGGGGTCATTTTTGTTGCTGTATGGAAGGAAGTGTTATACCACCATTCAGCCAGAGGCAACCATTTGACCCATTGTGTCTGTTTATCAGATACAAAGCAACGAAGATATCCTTCCAAACATTTGTTTACTATCTCAGTTTGCCCATCAGATTGAGGATGATAAGATGAGCTATGAGCTAACTGAGTACCAAGACAAGAAAATAATTCTGTCCAAAAATTTCCAGTGAAAATGGGATCTCTGTCACTTACAATAATCTTTGGGTTTCCATGTAGCTTTTGAACTGTTTCCATAAATGCAGTAGAAACTGTACTGGCTTTAAATGGATGTGATAATGCACAAAAGTGCATACTTGGTAAGTCTGTCAACTACCACCATGATGACACTCTTTCCCTCAGACTTGGGTAAACCTGTGATAAAATCCATTGAAACCTCCTCCCAACGTTGGCTTGGAATGGATAAAGGTTGTAATAGACCCGGTGTCTTAATTGTTTCAACTTTATTTTGTTGGCAAACCAAACATTCCGCCACAAACTTTTGAATATCTGATTTAAGGCCATCCCAAAAAAATTCCTTCTTAACCCTGTGGTAAGTTTTTAAAAATCCTGAGTGCCCTCCTAAGGGAGAAGTGTGCAATTCCATAAGAATCTTTTGTTTTAGCTGGGAATTCTTACAGAGGTATAAGCGATCTTTGTACCATAACGAATCATTTTGCCAGCTAAATGTATCAGAAGTACTGGAATCTTGTTGTAGCTTTCGAATAAGTGCCCACACTTCTTCGTCATTCTTCCATTCCTCCCTTGCTTCGTTTATCCAATCTGGTTGGATAATAGAAATGGCACACAACAATGCTTCCACATCCTCATCCTTTCTTGAGAGTGCATCTGCCACCACATTTTGCTTCCCTTTTTTGTAGATGATTTCAAAGTCATAACCCAACATCTTTGTGACCCACTTTTGTTGCTCTTCAGAGGATAATCTTTGTTCTAAAAAGTATTTAAGGCTATCATGATCCGTTTTTACCTTGAAGTGTCTTCCCATTAGGTAGGGTCGCCATTTCTTAAGTGCATGGAGTATTGCCAACATTTCCTTCTCATAAATAGCTTTGCTTAAAAACTTTCCCTTGATTGGACGACTTTCAAAAGCAATGGGTCTTTCATCTTGCATTAGAACAACACCAATTCCATTTCCTGAAGCATCACATTCCACAATAAAGGTTTTTGTGAAGTCCGGTGTAGCTAAGACCGGTGCTTGGCACATTGCCTCTTTAAGATGTTCAAAGGCCTTTGTTGCTTCCGGAGTCCATGAAAATGAATCTTTCTTCAATAATGTTGTTAGAGGTGCTGCTATTCTCCCATAATTCTTAACAAACTTGCGATAATACCCTGTCAACCCAAGAAATCCTCGCAGATGCTTTATGGATGTGGGGATTTTCCATTCCTTAATGGCTTTAATTTTGCTAGGGTCTACCTTAACTCCTTCATGAGATACAATATGACCCAAATATTCCACCTCCTGGACTCCAAAGAAACATTTGGATCTTTTTGCATATAATTGTTTCTCCTCCAATAGTTGTAGCACCCTGTCAACATGTTCAACATGATCCTTCCAAGACTTGTTGTAGATTAGTATATCATCAAAAAATACTAACACAAATTTTCTAAGGAATGGTTTGAAAATTGAATTCATCAAACCTTGAAATGTTGAAGGTGCATTGGTAAGGCCAAAAGGCATGACCAAAAATTCATAATGACCCTCATGAGTTCTAAATGCCGTTTTCGGAATGTCTTCAATCTTCATTCTGATTTGATGATATCCCGAACGAAGATCCAACTTGGTGAAGTAAATTGATCCATGCAATTCATCCAGTAATTCATCAATGACAGGAATGGGGAACTTATCTTTAATAGTGAGCTTGTTGAGCTCCCTATAATCCGGACACATGCGCCATGATCCATCCTTCTTGTGCACCAATACTACTGGAGCTGAGAAAGAACTTTGACTCGGTTGAATTATACCAGCCTCTAGCATTTCTGCAACCATACGTTCAATTTCACTTTTTTGGACATAGGGATATCTGTACGGCCTGATGTTTGGAGGAACACTTCCTGGAATCAGATGAATAGCATGATCATGATCACGCATAGGTGGGAGACCTTTGGGAGTCTCAAATACCTTGGAATGATTGTCCAGGACTTTTTGGAGATCTGGAGAAATAGATGATTCCAATGTGGAAACATCTAGCGAACATAATTGTGCAATTACACCTCTTTGCTCCTTTTTTAGAAGCTTTGTCATGCCATTAGAGCTGATTATCTTTCCTGGTTTCCCTGCAATACCCCTTAATTCAACTTCCTTTCCTTCCACAGAAAATTTCATGAAAAGTTCTTGAAAATTAAAAGCTATTGTACCCAAGGATTGTAGCCATTGGACTCCTAGTACAACATCAGCACCTCCCATTGGAATGGAAAGCATTGGGCTAGTCAATACATATTCTCCCATGGATAGCTTGATATTATGGCACTTTCCAGAGCAATTTATTGTTCCTCCATTTGCAATCATCACTTGACACTCTGGTGCTGGATATAGGAAGCAATTCAATTCTTTTGCTACCCTACAATGAATAAAATTGTGGGTGCTTCCTGAATCAATCAACACTATTACCTTTTTCTTCTTGATTTGTCCTTCTATCTTGATGGTTTGAGGAGTGGTAATTCCCGCCAATGCATTACAAGATATGGTCGGATTTATTTGTTCTTCATCTAGGCTTTGTTCCTGGAATATATCCTCTTCTTTTGACCTTTCTTGCTCCTTTTCTTCTTCCTCTTCACAATCTATGTAGAATAATTTCTTCTCAGCACACTTATGACCTTTTGTGTATTTGCTATCACAATTGTAACAAAGCCCTTTTGCTCTTTTTTCTTCCAATTGTTGTGGTGTCAACCTTGTAGGTTGTGGAAGACTAGGGGCAACAACACTTCCGTCTTTATAGTTGTGAGTGGTATGCTTCCTAGTTGCCATAATTTTGCTTTCCATTTTTCTTGCTAACCTGAATGCCTTCTCTAATGAATCAGGTTCCCAAAGGCGAACATCATGTTGGATATTATCCTTTAAAGACCCTATGAACACATCAATCCTATGCTCCTCTGGAATATCTTTTACCCTTATGTTCAATTTTTGGAACTCCTCAATGTGCTCCATTATTGAACCCTTTTGTTTGAGACTTATCAATTGGCTAAAAAAAGTGTTGCTTTTTGTATCCTCATAATGTGCTATCAATTCTTCCGTAAAAATTGCCCAAGTGATAAATTGTTTACGAGAACAAAGCCATTGATACCATACAAACTGATTTGGTTCCAAATATACAGTTGCCATACGTACCTTTTGTGTGTTTTGCACATTATTGAGATCGAAGAATTGCTCCATCTGTAATATCCATGTGGCGGGATCCTTGCCATCAAACTTCCTCATATCGATTTTTGGAATATGGTGATTCTTCGATCCAACATTAGCGTCTATGGAATCATGATTAACATTTCTTTTGTTCTCATCATGAGTTTCCTTTACTACCTTTTCACCATTAGTAAGTATTTCTTGTAGAAAATTTCTCAAATCTGTCTTCAAATCTGCCATGCCTGTCTTCAAATTTGTGTTCAAATCTATCTTCAAATTGTCCATCTTAGCTTCCACGCCATTTATCTTAGCTTCCACGCCATTTATCTTAGCATCTGTTAACTTTTGTGAGCGTGACATTTGTTGCACTTGTTCTTGTAATTTTGATATATCATGTAGCATTTCTTCCTCTTCTTCATGAGTCATGCTAGAGCTTTCAGGTTCCTTACTAGGTGTTTGCATTTTCTTTCCTCGGGGCATCAGTTACCGATAATAATGCTCTACTATGCCCTTTGAATTCCTTCAAAATAAATTTTCAAACCAAGCTTAAGCAAAAAATTAAAAAAATCTACACACCTTTTTTCACTTTGTAGGAGCTCGATATTGCCTCTGATGTATCTCTGTACTTTCCAATCATCTAGTTTTGAATTTGTGATCTGTAGTAGCTATCTGTGTCCTCTTTCCAATGCCACCAGTCTGATCCAAATTGGATTCTCCAAGAAAGAGTTATGCACAATCTCCCAAGATGACCTGATTATAGACCTTTCCAGAAGAGCGAACTTGTATGAAGTGCCACGTGTACAATTTTTGATATTTGGTTCTGAAAATGATATACAAGAAACTACAGTCCGTCCTCTTTCTGTACCTTCTTACGAAATTTCAATCTGAGTCCCAGAGAGAAATTTATGACAATTTTCCCCAGGTCACCTGTTTTGAATGTAATTCAGGAGTCTGCAAAAAGACCAACTTCCTCAGATCATATCTCCGAAAATATCACTTGAAAAGCTCTGAAATTCGGACCCAAGGTTCAGCGTGATTTCTTCTCAAATGGGTTTTTTTGCGACTTCTGAAATTCCACAGAAAAAAAGTTATAGCGAAAATTCCACGATGACCTGTTTGGAGCAACGAAACCCTAGAATCCAAAGCTCTGATACCAAATGTTATGAAACCAGCTCAAGAAAAGATAGAAAAGATAGATCAACGCCTTAGAATTCAGCCTCTTCGAGGGGGAAACCTCCTTTACATTACATAAATGAACAATTCTTGGATGATAAAAATGACAAAACCTCCTTTCTATATATAGGAGTCTAAGGAGTCACAATATAATCCAGCCGACCTAACATTAATAATATAAAGCCACAAAAATAACAATAGAGGGATTCTATGGGGCACAGAAATAACAATAAGGGGGTAATAGGGGCACAACAATATAAATAAGGGGTATAACTATAATAGTAATGGGGTAATCACTAGTATTATAGGGACCCAACAAAATCACAAAGCTAAGAAAGCCTAAATCTAAGACACTTGCACTAAAATGGCATTCAAAAAGAGACATTAATGCCAATTTTGAGGAATGTTAACATAAGGATTTTCTCCATTCGCTAAAGTTCCTGTGGATCAGTTAATGACCTAAGTAGAAACGTTAGGGTTAGTGGGGCTTCCCCTCCATACTTGATGATCCAACAAAATTCAACATCCCCAATTAAGAATGTGGAATATTGAGGAAAGTAAACAGATCTTTGCATAGAAACTTTCTTATTTAAGAAACTAGAGAATCTTTTGGATCAATTCATGGAAGATTGAAATTCACCAGAGAAGGGCCAGGAATATCTAATAACTTTGGAGGGTAAAAATCATCTTAAGGAGGTGGATAATGAACCCCTTTATGCCTTGTGATCTTTTGATTGTTATACTATTCAACTATATTGAAAATAATTCCACAGACAAATATTTAAATGGAGGATATCCCTGATAAGGCTATTCTCTAATCAAGATATTTAAAGATGTATTCTCTACTTATTCTTTAAAATAATTCCCTAAGCATTTCAAAATTTCATGTATTTTGCTTGCATGAGGAAATTTTGTGATCTTTGGATGAAGGCCCTGTGTAACATGCTAGTTTTGATCCCTTGGTAGAAATGTACATTTGCATATGATGACTGGCCAAGGACCAAGTGGTATAATAGTACATAATGTGGTACATTGACAATAATAATAAAAAAATATATCACTAGCTATAGATGAGAAGGATACAAACATGGGGGCCTATGATTCCATACGAAAGAGAGGTAATAAGGTTTAACAATTCTTAAAGGGACTAAAGACAAAATATATTATTATATTACCAAATCATTTTTTCTTAGATGGTTAACCCTCATGGTGTAAGTCACTTGCCAAAGCATGTTATGTTAAGATTATGAGGTCCTTGGTTCAAATTTTGACTTACTCATGTCCACGTTAGGGGCAGACATAGTGCACCTAATGGTTATTTGACTGCTGAGCTATTATGTTAGGGATGTAACAAATTATGGGAAGAGAACCCATGGGGTAATTATGTTGTATGCACAAGAAATTAATGCTATCAAGGAATTAACCATAGTTTAGAATCACTATAAATCACAACAAAGAAAGTTCCTAGCTAGTCTATGCTAGAGGCTAGGAAAGATGTGAGGTAGACCAAGGGACTATGTTGTAGAGAAAGGGATATGCTTGTTTGGGTTTTGTAGACTAAAGAGGAAAGAGAGCTAGTGAGTTGGGAGTTGGGATGATTTTATGAGTGAATAAACAATAACAACTTGGGAAATGAGCCATGTGTGTGAGGATTAGAGCTAGCCACATGTGTTGATCCTCATGGATTCATAGCCCTAACTCAAGGGTGGAATGTTGCAGAGAGATTAAGTACAATAATGCTTATGGTTGGGCGAAACATCCAAAATTTATAGCGAGTTTCTATAGTATTTTCCAAAAGATAAGTGTTACGGTTTATGTTATTTACACTATGTTTATATTGCGTAATTTATGGATTTAACTGCCATTATGTTGCATGCATATTATGCATTTGTATTTATGAAAGATTTAAAAATAATTACATCAATTGTTTGTCATGTTAGTTTGCATTAGGAATTAATAATAAGATAAAATGGTACTATAGGTAATAGATCCTAGAATATAGAGGTATTAAAGCAAGATTTAAAGACAGTGAATGAAATTTCTAAGTAACGCACTATCCTAGTAGGCACACGTGTTGTTAGGCACATTATACCTCGATTATTTTTTATTAACGTGGGGATTGTTTAACAATTTTGAAACTCAAGAACTAAATAAGAGGTTACAAAAATCAAGTAGTCAAACCTAAGGCCATCTAAGTGTGACACTGATAAAAATCAATTATAAAAAAAAGAACCTAAAAGAAAATAACACATAAACACACTCCTCTAACTGTTAGCCTAAGGTTATTAAATCCTAGGGTCCAACTAGTGAGAAACTGAGAAAAGCCTTTTGAAGGTTATCCTAAGATGATGACAACCCATGTATAATAAATGAAGGTGCAAGAAGCAATTAAAGTAACCTCTTGAAACAACTTCCCAAGTTACATTCTCCTTTGTGAAGAGAAAACAACCTCCAAGGGATCGAAACTAAGATTCATTATCTGCCTCAGGTACTGTTGAAGGCTTGAAATTCTCTGCCTCAACATTATAAGGGAGACCACCCGGTCGGGACCTTAGAGCAACTCCTTTTTTGTTTGAAATGGTGGTTCCAACTGGTTAAACTAGGTCCAATTACCTTCTCTCTATCTCTATTGGCTTAAAGTATGACTTTCACTTACCAATAGAGAAGAGACATCAGATCAACCCTCTTGCTGATCAGGCAAGAAAGTGATCCTTAAGCTGATCTGGGGCTCAACCAAGCCACAACTAAATTTTTCCTCTTTGATAAGAGGACTTCTAGGAATGTAGAATTAAATCTAAATGCAAGCAAAAAGAAAGAAATCCTAAGCCTATCTCGATTAGGAAGATATAGATCTAACCCAACCGAGAGAAAAGTAATTAAATGATTGAGATTTCAACACGCCTGGTTTATGATGAATATCTGGCTAATGAAGTAGTTCAATTAACTGATATTATAATTTACCAAACATGTTGTTTAGAGATCTATTAACAATGAATGATGAACCAATAACATTAGGAAGTAGTTCTCATAATGCCAATGGAAATTAAATCAGAATTAGATGACAAATTTATGAGTAAATAGTTACTCAGAAATCTGATTTAAGCATAAGAACATAAGAAGAAATTAACAATAGATCTATGAAACAAACATATTAGATAGCTAATCTATAAGACATGAATTCATATCTACAATAGTTCATAATATAAATCCAATTAACATAACTCTATCATAAAAAATGAATTTCATATTAAAAATAATAGTATTTCTAATACAAATAAATTTGAACATGTTCTCCTGCTCTGTTCTTTGAATCTGATCTCCTACAATCTTCTCCAAAGCATAAACTCTGTCGCTAAAAGCAAGAGCTGCAATAGTGTAAGCTTTGCCTCTCATACACAGTTCAAAAAGGAAAAATAAAAATCCCAATAATTCCCAGATCTGAGATCAATTCTCTCTACCTACAGCCTGAAACCCATATTACAATAGTGCTTTAAGAATTACAAAATTGCAGAAGAGAGAAGCCCTTTGCACATTCTACAAACCACTATTTATAATTTACAAAATGAATTCCAAATAGGAGAGTTGTTGAAGAGTAATTTTGCTCCAACAATTTTCATTGGTCCAAATTCCTTTTCTTCTATTGTTGGAGCAATTCCATTGATTGAAATCTTTTTTTTTTTCATTTCTTCAACTGTTTTCTTGTCAAAACCAATTAAAATTCAATTAAAATACAAATAAAAATAAAAATACTAAATTTGGAACACAAAATATCTCCAATCAAAACTTAATTAAATAAATAAATAAAAGGAAATATGAGTTTTTCATTGATCCCTGTAAAGATCTAATTGGTCAAGGAGAACATAGTCGAATGAATTTGTATTCAACAGAGGTTATGAACAAATGAAAATGCAAAAAATTAAACTCAGAAAATTAATTTTGTTTAAAAATTCGGAGTTTGATCTTCTGCTAAATTTTAGACTCATTAAATGATAAAATCTGGTTATGAAACCACTTCATAATATTTTTCATGATTTAATCTATCCAACGAGCCGTCTTGACCCTCATTTGGCCAAGTAAAACTCAACTTATGAGCTCTGAAAGTTGAGGTATCAAAGTTGTCAGAATTCTGAAAAATTTGCTGTCTAGACCAAAAATAATTTTTTTTAATTAAAATCTAATCCTAAATTAAATTAACAATTATTAGTTAATTAATATTAATTTAATTATATTTACAAACTAATTATATATAATTAAAATAAATTTTAATTTAAAAATTAAAATGAATTTAAAAATTAATTAAAAATATAATATAATTATATTAATATTATATAAAACTTATAATTTAAATTTAAATTTAAATTTAAATTATAATATAATATAATTATAAATTCCATATAATAAAACTCAAACCTAAAAAAATACATGGTTTTTTAAGATCCATTAATGGATCAAATATTAAAAGAGGAGGGGCTTTATATAATATAAGGTTGACGTATGGAGGAGAAGATAAATAGAGGAGGATGGCGTATGGAGGCATAAAGAGTTGAGGTGAGAATTTATGTTAAAACAAATAACTTGTCACATGTTTTAAATCGGACATCGGAAGTTTATAAATATTAGAATTTTTAATATGCGTATCAAGTAAAATAGCCGATGTTCGATATTCTGTTCTCGAAACATCGGAAAAATTTTATATCGGGAATTTTTTTCGGGTCTTTTTATCAGGTATCATGACTTTTTGAAATATCAGTTATCGAGATCTTTTATCGGGTCTTTAGTAAAAGAAGGGAGGAGATGAGGTGACATGGGGTCCACTAGGAGTGGAATTAAAAATCCTACAAAATGGATTATATCCACTTTGCAATTTTGATATTTTGGATCTCATAATTTCTTTTAAAATTATAAATTGGAATAAATTATTGAGATCTCGAAGGCACATTATTTTAATTGTTCTACAATTTGACTGGGCGATTTTGTAGGACTGTTAGTGGAAAATGAAAAAAATAGTAAAAATTAACTAGGGATTAATATTTATAATGAATTACTAATTTATTTACAAAAAATAAAATATATACATTTTGTACATTTTTTAACCCATGCAGTAAAAATTATCGAACTTCGGATGAGCACCATTTGCAAACTGTGTAACCAAATGAAATGAAACAAGTATCGATAGAAAGCTAGCGAAAAATCGAATTCAATGAAGCAATCAAAATATAAATTTGGCGAAATGAAAAATGGAAAAATTGTAAGACATTTAACCAAAAGAAAACATTAAAAGGTGATTTAACCAAAAATTTATGGAAAAATGTCCCATTATTTGAAGTAAATAAGTGAAAAATGAGGGGGTGTTGGGTTTTCCCTACAACATTGGCGACACATTGGGAAGAACCAATTATCTCTGGTTAAAGATAATGAACTTTAATTTACCCAAAGGTTAAAAATAATGGAGTCCGTTGAATCGTCAAACAATAAAATATTTCCATGGGTCCCACATAAATAGATTAAGCAATATGAGTTTGAAAAGATAAGTACTCAAAAGTAGACTTGAGTAAAAATCATGAATCCAAAATTTGGGAAAAAATTATTTTAAAATTACCTCGTATGAGAAATAGAAGAAGGTAAATATATGATTTTTTTGATAAAGAATATATTCATTGTTATGAATGGTCTCTGACATCACTTCGCTACCAGCGAGCCTGAACAGTACCCCGATGAAGTTGTCTTTGATGCTATATAAGCCTAGCCCCGCTGCCAACGAGCATCCATAGTCGCGACGAGTTTACTTCTATTTCTCATGCATCATCTTTTAATCAACCTTTTGATAAGCACATTTGCAAGCTTTAGTTTATGATGTATATGAGTGAAAGAGGTGGGATGATAATATAAACTTATATTAATGGATACAATACTTTCATAATGTTGACTCCAATTTTTTTTTCCCGTGACTATCAATCAGAGGCTTTTATAAAGTGGAGGGGTAGGAGGGATCCGTTGAGTTAAACTCAAGTAAGTTCTTTCATTGAAAAGGTAGACCCTATCACTTAGAAAGGATGTGCGTTCCTCCATGAAAAAGATTTAAAGCAAGAGGGATTTATGGTTCCATAAAAATATACCTTTAATGATAAATGAAATTCATTGAAATAGACAAAGTAAAAGATTTTCCATGTATGACAACCATTGTTGGGTGAGGAAGTGACCTTTAACATAAATCACGACGGAGTCACCAAAATCAAACCATAAGAAATAGCAAAAAATAAAAATAAATCTAGACTGAAATGAAAGAAGAAAACAACAACTCCAATCATGTAAAAAATGAGGAAAGGAGAAGCCGAAAGACAAGACCAAATTAAATTAAAATAAAAACAAACCAAACAAGACTAATTATACAAAAGTCTCAACACAAGAGTAAAAGAAGATAAGCATGTGAACGTTCATTCTATGTTGAGATCTTAATAAATTTTATCTTGCAGAGTTATAAGAAATGAGGCTCTCAAAATGTAAAGGGTGAATAACAGTGTTGAGAGATAATAAGCTAATGAGAAGTCTTTGTGAGCTACAATTTTTCTTGTTCCAAAGCAAAATCCTGCATAAAAGCATCTTAACTATTTTATGATAAAAACAACGCTTTAAGAAATATATTAAAGGTTCTGAAACTCCCTAGTTTAGCTGATTCGAAGAGGATCATTACTGCTTCTCGCAAAAACTTGAAAGTAAATCACACAAAGGAGAATGAGCTCCAAATCTGATCTGGTAGAGGCGTGAAATGTTTATGAAGAGTTGTAAAACATAGTTTTATATCAACAAAACTAAAAGTAAAGAAATGAAAATGAATGAAAGTGGGCATAAAAAACTTACCATTGGAAAATTTCGTTTGATCTTACCTAAGAGATATCATCTTCTTTAATAAAATATAAATTCTTTTTTTAATTAGATTTAAAAGTATGAAGAAGTTGAATTTTCTGAAAGCTTATTAACCCAAAATCATCATTTATTAAATCTAAACTAAAGGAAGTAGTCAACTAAAAGAAAACAATGTTTTAATGTTCAAGGAATTAGAAGTAAACCAAATTCATAAGAAATGAAAATGAAGATATGTTTCTTTATGAATTACAACGATGATTTTTCTCTTTATTTTTTTCCATTTTGAATTTATATCAGCTGCAAAAGATTGAAATTGATTCAAAATCCTAAATAATGTAGCAATTATGTATACGAAAAGGATTTGAATCTTTATATGATAAATATGAACCACACTGGTTGGTTCGAAACGCGTCGACAAATGATAGATCTTGTGATTTACGCCGAAAAATATCTCGTAAACCTGATATGGATCACAGAAGCCTCAATTCAATAATGAAATGATATATCAAAAATTCAAATAAAAGAGAATTCAAACATGAATTAACCATGGTCCATTACCTATACTTGTTCCAAATTCTTTATCAATTGTTGTATTACCATAGTGGTTTCTCAAGAGTGCCTTGAAAAGCAAATTAATATGCTTACTAAAAGATGATTGAGATAATAAAATGTGCATCCAATAATGAGTCAAAGGAAAAAACTTAAACAAACCACAGACGATGAAATTTCTCATTAGCTTGCCGAGAAGAGTAAAAGGAGGCCTATGTGCACACACCATGAAGAATGTATATCCTAAAAGTTATAAAGTCATCCTGATGAATGAATACTTGGATTTGATGAAATTATAATTAAAATATATCCAAGCTCTTGACCACCATGATATCACGGAAGTAATATATATATATATATATATATATATATATATATATATATATATATATATAATCAAACAAGACTTCATGTGAGCATAGTGAAATATCAAAATGAATTGATCAGAGACCTATGAAGATACTTAACCCGATATTCTAAAGTTACGAGTTTTCGAGAGAATCAAAGTGAAAGGTAAGAGCTCAAGTTTTCCAAAAATTATTAATGGGAAAAACTCCGATAAACAAAGACCTTGCTTTATAATTTTTCGACGACATTCATGTTCAGAAGTTTAATTAAAGTTCACCCTTGATATAAGAAGTCCCGATATTTAAAATATTAAAGGGAAGCAAGATCTTGGAACAAAAGTTTTTTTATAACTTTTACAAAAAAAATCTACGATATTGATCATGTCCGATAATGAATGCTTTTTTAAATGTATAATGTGGGAACATTTCCTTTATAGTACATCAAACATTCATGTATCAGAGGTAAAAGTTTCGTAAGAGTTTATAATAGTTCCGATGACTTTCAATGAGATAATGAGATAATTTGAAGTTTTGTAAAAATGACTGCAACAACACTTGCATTTACCTGTAAAATAAGCTTTCGGAGAAAGGAATCCAAGATTTAATGAGAATAAATTGAGTGTCAAATATCTCAAAAACCTTTTCTGAAGCCAAAATCAACTTACAAAACTCCGAAACCACAATATTCCAGTGAAGACAATGAAATAGGGGCAATTTCCTTTACTAAGAGTAATGGACATGATAGTGGAGGAAACATAAATGTGGATATCAGAGAGGTAAATCTAAAAATTTGTTTTAAATGCTTCCGATATCAAACAAACCAAAGAGTCCAATATGACAAAAAGTCTAAAATTCTAAGGAAAGATCTCGACAAAATGAAAATCCAAAATTCACCAATTAGAGGATTTGAATCCTTTCGGAAGAAAGAAATATCACTAAAGGGAAAACAATATGAATGAGTGTGATGTAATGGTTCAACTCAACTCGACAATTGTAAGATTCAGAACAAACATAGATAAAATCATTCACTACAAGAGTTTTGTGTGAATTTCCCTCCATTTGTGGCAAATCAGAGCAATAAAGAGTGTAAGTGTTTCATTTCAGCTACATCGATGAGAGACACAATATGATTATTGACTCATGAATTCTAAGTCTGCACACATGAGCGTATTGCAAGAAAAATATCAGAGAAATCACTTGGCTATACTTTAGAAAGTTATGATATTCGCGACTTCCTATAAATCATATTTAAAGTAATAATGGATAATAAGTGGAGGCAGGAAGTGATATCATAATTTTTATATCGACGATAGTATATCGGGGATTTAAAGAGAAAGCATCCGATATGAAAGTCCCGATATAGGCTAAGGATGGGAATATCAGATATTGGAAGTAAGAGGCATCGAGAATACTGGGAGTGTAGTGAATAGGTGCTTCTTATAAAAAAAAATTCCGATATGATAAAGATGGAGGTATCTGGGGGAAATTAAATATCGGGAGACTGGGATATCAGAGTATCAGGAGATCAGAGTTTTGAGCATAGCACACTTTATAAGTTATGATATTTGTGAACCCGATATGTCAAGTGGCAGTTGTGGGACCGGAAAATCTTAAAGATTTAATTCAAAAGAGCACCCAACTGAACTTCGCCTTTTTACAAAATCCTTTTTAATAATTACATTAACTATCGAGAATATTTGATCGGAGAATTATTTTATTGTAACTTTCTTATGAGGAGAGTTACGATATGATAACGATCCAATATGAATGTGCTGATAATGTACTAACTTAATACAAAATGGCCTATTAAGGTTTTAATGAATAGAAGCAAAACTAAAGAATACCCAAATTCTGATGAAACAACAAATACTTCCCTGAACATGTTGCAGATTTAGAAAGGGTTGGTTGCTTGCTTATTTCAAGTCTCCAAAATCAAGTGAATGAAGACTCGCAAAAGAAACAAAACAAAAATAAGAAATAAACTATGAAAAGGAGAAAACTAAAAACAGATGAAGATGAACCTATTAATGCATACCTGGAAGAATTTTGACTGTAAGTTTACCTCATGAATCTTCAAGTTCTCCCATGCATTTCTCAAAATTTTCATATGTTCAAAATCATCTACTTATTAAGTAAAATCTGCTAAGTAATGAACTTTCATATTGCTTCCTCCTCAAATTTACATCATAAGACAAGAGTGGCAAAAATGATCATTTTCAAAAATACTTGTAAATCAAAAAATTGCCAAGCCATAATAAATCCTTGGAATTTCTTCATATAACATTTTTTTAACAATGTGATGAAGTTTTTTGCAAAAAACAAGACAATCAAGTGTTTCATAAATGTGTATGATCTGACTATAAAAGAACTTTGATATGTTCTAAGCCACTTTTCCAAAACATGAAAGGGGATGCCAAGAAAAACTCAGATTCTTTACTTTCTTATTAAAAATATGAAATAATGAAATAAATGCAAACATAAAAGGAATCTAAATCTAAATTAATCTATTCTTAATTCTAACTGAATGCAAATAAACATGACTAGGTATAGTCGTGCTTGCAATGTAACCATTCTCTCATTCTAACTCATGGATATATGTATAGGTCAAATATTAGTAATAAGAATATAGTTAAATGAATAAAAATAAATTTGAATATAGCATGTACACTAATTGATAACATATTTACAAGAAGTAAGTTATTTACAATTACCCTCTTTTGAAATGTCATTTCTAGTTGAACTTCAATTGGATCATAGAAATATGGATGGATTTCCATTAATGATTGGAAAAGGTTCAAAAGAGGGGATAACAAGCCATATTGTGGAAATAAACTTTTAGATACATTGGCCTGCATGTAAGTCTTATGTAGATATGGTAAATTATTAACAATCTTTAGTTTATGAGTACTTTCCAAATGTTTTTCAAATGGGTCAATGAAAAATGAATGGATATCAAATACATTCAATAGAAGATTATTAATTGAATTAGATTGATGGTCACATTGTGAAAATACACTCTCTTGTTGGCACTGCTTTAGATAGGAAAAGAACAAGTGATAATAGATGAACATCAATTGGAATTGGAAGAGTAATAGCTCTTGATGTTTAGGATTATGATTTGAAACTTCATTTTCCCATTTAGACAATGCACCAATTGAGTGTTCAATAATGAACTACTTAATATGCTAGAATAAGATATCTAAAAACTGAAAAATGAAAACACAAAATAAATATGAAATTGAACAAAATAAATGAAGGAAAAGTAACAAAATCAAATCATAATTTACACTATTGTTATAACTAGTGTTACAACTTGAGACTGGTTTGAAGTGATTTCCTCTTCACAATAATTGGCCATAATAATGAAATTAGAATGATCGCCAACACCAACTTGTGAATTAGAGAGAAGATCATGACTATGAATAGGAATGAGAGCTTGATCATCATAAGATTCATAGATTGGAATGGGTTCTTGAATGCTGAAGTCATGAGTATGATTAGTTGTTTGAAAATGAGAGTCAATTGGAATAATTTATGTATTGAGTTTCTCTTCATTTTCAAGTATGATTTGACTTTGATCATGAAGATTTAATGTATAAGAAGATAAATCAACATCCTCAATGTCAGAGTAATTATCATAAATGACTTCATAACATTCTCTAGAATTCCTTTCATTCTCATCTGATGTATCAAAACAAGAAGGAATATGGAGCACATGTTCATTAATGCCAGAAGAATGATCAATGCATGATTCTCTATCTTGATAAAAATTAATAGGAAATTCATTTATATCAGCCTCTTTATTTTATGAAATAACATTAAAGGAAAGAGGGGATAAATTGTTATCAACAAAAATACCAAGATAGAGGTGAAAATGAGAATCAGAAGAAATGAATTTGAAAATATCTCTATTTACAGATTCTTGTAAATTCTTTCCATTGCAAATTTCAGATTCCAGATCATTTACTTGGCTAATTGTGCTTTCTTGAAGAACGTTGTTTGGCTGCCCTGAATTTTGTATTTGATTAGCATGAAAGAATTCAGACATTTCTGCAGCCAACTGCATATTATTGAAAACTTCAATTTTTTCCTGTACTTGTTGATTTATAATTTGATTTTCTGAATTTAATTCATAGTGATTTTTAGATTTCATGGCAGATGGTTCTTCAAGTTTGTTATTGATTTCTTCTTGTAGTTGTTTATCAAATTCTTGCAAGCTTTGTGATAATGGTTCATTAGCATGATTATCATTAACACTGTAAAAGGTGTGTACTAGATTTAAGAATTTATCATACATGGTTGAGGCCACTTCATCATGGTTAATATGCACCTCTAAATTAGATTTTTTGATAATATTACTAGAAGTTGAAGGAGAGTCATCAAAGCTTGAAATTGTTACATATAGATTTGAAATGGGAGGAAGAGAACAAATATACTCAAACCAATCTATCAGTTCAATTTCTGAAGGTTTATCTTCAGCTTTGAATCTCAAGCAAATTAATTGAAATCTAACAGTAAAATCTAAGAGAGATTCATTTTCAAATCTTCATAAATCTTTGAATTCATCACATACCTGTTCATAATCATAACTGTCAAATTTATAAAGGAATTTTGTGATGAGTTGATCCCAATTGTGAATAGAGGCAACTGGAAGAGATTGACACCAACTTCTGGCTTTTCCTGAGAATGTAAGAGTAAAATTCCTACATAGAATACCTTCATCAATATCATGAAAAGAAGAATTTGATTTTTTTTTAATAAATTGTAAAGCATGATTAAATGCAGAAAAAATCTTCTTACCATTAAACTTTACCTTTGAAAAGTGTCTTACTATTTCTGGTGGAGTATTGGCAGATGCACATCCAGAGATACAAATCCAAATGGGAAGTTTAAGAGGATCCATTGTGATTAAATAAAAACTTTAAAATACAAAAATTCCAAAAGACACAAGTCTTCAGGCCCTCCTTCTAGCGCCAAAAATGTTGAAGGCTCGAAATTCTCTGCCTCAACATTATAAGGGAGACCACCCGGTCGGGACCTTAGAGCAGCTCCTTTTCTATTTGGAATGGTGGTTCCAACTGGTTAAACTAGGTCTAGTTACCTTCTCTCTATCTCTACTAGCTTAAAGTATGACTTTCACTTACCAATAGAGAAGAGACATTAGATCAACCCTCTTGCTGATCAGGCAAGAAAGTGATCCTTAAGCTGATTTGAGGCTCAACCATGCCACAAATAAATTTTGCCTCTTTGATAAGAGGACTTCTAGGAATGTAAAATTAAATCTAACTGCAAACAAAATAAAAGAAATCTTAAGCCTATCTCGATTAGGAAGATATAGATCTAACCAAACTGAGAACAAAGTAATTAAATGATTAAGATTTCAACACACCTGGTTTATGATGAATATCTGGCTATTGAAGTAGTTCAATTAACTCTGATTATAATTTACCAAACACACTATTTAGATATCTATTAACAATGAATGATGAACCAGTAACATTATGAAGTAGTTCTCATAATGCCAATGAAAATTAAATCATAATTAGATGACAAATTTCTCAGTAAATAGTTACTCAGAAATTTGATTTAAGCATAAGAACATAAGAGGAAATAAAAATCAAATCTAGGAAACAAACATATTAGATAACTAATTTGTAAGGCATGAATTCATATCTATAATAATGCATAATATAAATCCAACTAACATAATTCTGTCATCAAAAATGAATTCCATACTAAAAATAATAATATTTCTAATACAAATAATTTTGAACCTGTTCTCCTGCTCTATTCTTTGAATCTGATCTCCTACAATCTTCTCCAAAGCATAAACTATGCTACTAAAATCAAGAGCTGCAATAGTGTAAGCTTTGCCTCTCATACATAATTCAGAAAGGAAAAAGATAAATCCTAATAATTCTTAGATCTGAGATTGATCCTCTCTACTTACATCCCGAAACCCCTATTACAATAGTGCTTTAAGAATTACAAAATTGTAGAAGAGAGAAGCCCTTTGCACATTCTACAAATCACTATTTATAATCTACAAAATGAATTCCAAATATGAGAGTTGTTGAAGAATCATTTTATTCCAGCAATTTTCATTGGTCCAAATTCATTTTCTTTTATTGTTGGAGCATTTCCATTGATTGAAATCTTTTTTTCATCTCTTCAACTGTTTTCCCGTCAAAACCAATTAAGATTCAATTAAAATACAAATAAAAATAAAAATACCAAATCTGGAACACAAAATATCTGCAATCAAAACTTAATTAAATAAATAAATAAAAGGAAATCTGAGTTTTTGATTGATCCCTATTAATATCTAATTGGTCAAGTAGAACATAGTCGAATGGATCTGTATTTGACATAGGTTATGAGCAAATGAAAATGCAGAAAATTAAACTCAGAAAACTAATTTTGTTTAAAAATTCGGAGTTTGATCTTCTGCTAAATTTTAGATTCATTAAATGATTAAATTGATTATGCAACCACTTCATAAATATTTTTCATGATTTTATCTATCCAACGAGCCGTCTTGGGCCTCATTTGGCCAAGTAAAACTCAACTTATGAGTGTCTAAAGTTGAGGTATCAAAGTTGCCAGAATTCTGGAAAATTCGCTGCCTAGGCAAAAAATAGGATTTTTTCTAATTAAAATCTAATCCTAAATTAGATTAACAATTATTATTAGTTAATTAATATTAATTTAATTATATTTATTAAATTAAATTAAATTAATTACAAACTAATTATATATAATTAAAATAAATTTAAAAGTTAACTAAAAATATAATATAATATAATTATATAAAAATTATTATTATAATATAATATAATACAAAATATAATTATAAATTCCATATAATAAAACTCAAACTAAAAAAAATACGTGGCTTTTTAAGATCCTTAATGGATCAAATATTAAAGGAGGAGGGGCTTTATATAATATAAGGTTGACGTATCGAGGAGAAGATAAATGGAGGAGGATGACGTATGGATGCATAAGGAGGTGAGGTGAGACCTTATGTTAAAACAAATAACTCGTTAGATGTTTTATTCGGACATCAAAAGTTTATAAATATCAAAACTTTTAATATGCACACCAAGTAAAATAACGGATGTCCGATATTTTGATATTGGAACATTGGAAATTTTTTATATCGGGAGTTTTGTAAAATATCGGGAAAATTTCATCGGGTCTTTTTATATCGAGACTTTTTATCGAGTCTTTTGTAAAGGAAGAGAGGAGATGAGATGAAATGGGGTCCACTTGGAGTGAAATTAAAAATCCTACAAAATGGACAACCACTTTGTAATTTTGATATTTTGGATCTTGTAATTTATTTTAAAATTATAAATTGGAATAAATTACCGAGATCCCGGAGGCACATTATTTTAATTGTTTTACAATTTGGGTGGACAATTTTGTAGGGCTGTTAGTGAAAAATGAAAAAAATAGTAAACATTAACTAGGGATTAATATCTATAACGAATTACTAGTTTATTTACAAAAATTTAAATAATATACATTTTTTGTACATTTTTTAACCAAGGCAATAAAAATTATCGAATTTCGGATGAGCACTGTTTGCAAACCGTGTGACGAAATGAGATGAAACAAGTATTGATGGAAAGCTACTGAAAAATTGAATTCAATGAAGCAATCAAAGTAGAAATTTGACGAAAAAAAAAATAAAAAAATGGCAAAATTGTAAGACATTTAACCAAAAGAAAACATTAAAAGGTGATTTAGCCAAAAAATTATGGAAAGGGTCCCCATTATTTGAAGTAAATAAGTCAAAAATGAGGGGTTGTTGAGTTTTCCCTACAACAGATACCAAAATCACTTTCCTCTTGTAATCACCTATGTGGAACCTATGAATAGTCACTAATCCTACCTATTCATAATTGATAATTATGTGCAATAGTATTGGGTCAAGCTCTTCAGTTGGGAAAGGACATAAAGAACTTTGTCTTGTGACTAAAATTTTAGCAATTCATCCCCTGGAATTACATGCCATCTTTACCAAAGTTCTTTACCACACATCCACCGACTAAGTTTGATGGGAAATTTTGAACACTTAATCAACTTGATCTAGTGCCTCACGCCTATGCGAGAAGTAAATTCTTAGCAAAAAAATTTCACTACTAGTTTCATTTTATCGTCCTTGGAGAATTTACTCTCCAACCTACACTAAAGCCTTAAAAGCATAAACTAATTTTGTTTTATCCATCACAAAAGAGCCTAGTTGTCTTTGAGTTATGACATCGGGCTATAGATTACTCAAGAAGGCAATAAAGTGAAACCAAATGATGTTATGAACTCAATATCAATGAAATGATAAAAAAATTTGTAAGTTGAATGCACACATTCAAACTTTTTCTATCGTTGAATCGACACGAATCTTATAAATAATTTAAAATTAAGAATGAAAAAAGATATATTCTACATTTTCATTGTAATGTGAATCTTCTAAATATTTTCAAATATGTTGCCTAAGAAGAATAAATAATCGGAGATTTAGATATGTAAATTCACTCAAAAAATGACTAAAACAGTGAAAAATATTTTTGTATTTTTCAAATTTCAGGCCTCTTCAATTGCGAAAAGGAAATGGTTACTAAATAATTCAACTCTATTAACACTTCAAGAATGAAATAATAATGCTAAGTCACATAAAAAATCTAGAATCAAATTGGTTGTTTATGGACTTGCCAAAAAATTAGGCCACTTACAATATGCACAAGGGGCCCTTTAATGTAACCTACACATTGCACACAAGGTGCATAACTACAACCTACACATGTACGAATGCATGTGAGAATTGCTTAAGTGCAACTTGCATTCTATGCATAATTGTTACTAAAGTGGGTCTTGCTCATAAAGAAAAATAACCCCACATCACATCCCCTTAAAAAATGTAGAGTTTAAAACTGAATTGATTTTTTTTTTCTTCTTCTTATGCTATTTGAGATAAAATATTAAAAAGTAACAAGGCACTAGCAATCCAACCCAAAAAGGAAGTATATAGTGAATCCTTCCCTAGTGGATTCTGTTAGCGAAAAAATATCTCCTATAGACATGTGATTTCTCTTATGAGTCTTCCCTTTGACTTGTGATAGATAGAGGGATAAAACACTACCTAGAGACTTGCTAGACTCAAAGCTTTTCAATCTATTAACATATAATAAGAGCACAAAGATCAAAGTGCATGCCATTTTTTGGATGTTTTTCCTCACACGATCTATATGGGCACAATTCCTAGGATCCCAGATCCATCTCCTGCTACTTTTGACATGCACATGAACAAACAAAGTACCTTTCTCAAGCTCTTTAAGATAAAGAAATGTTAATAAAAAACAAGTCTAACCTGACCTACTTAAGCAAATATTGATCAACCACTTGATATTCATGCACATGGAAAACATGAAATGTGGTGGAGGTAACCATATGGATTTATTTATTAATAATATGAGTATCTTTATATAGTAGTCAAATTAGTTTACCTTGAGTTTCAGTTACAGGTTGCTCCTCACTCCTTGTATTTGCTCCTCCTTGGACCTCATAGAGATATCATGATATTTATAATAGGAAGGCTAGAAGGAAATATATATTTCAATGGCATAAAATTGCATAATTATTCTCTCCCTTTTCCCCTTGGTACGATCTTGTTATATAGATGAGTGAGAAGCTATAATAGGCTAGACGGATCAACTTGGATGCTCTAGTGACTTGAGTGAACCTAGAGTTTAATGTGATTCCATGATCATGCATGCGAGGCATCTATCCCATCAAGTGAAGGTTCTCCTTGAGATTATAGAATTCGAAACCTGGGAAGGTTGTCAATGCAAAGAGAACAAGCTTCTACCAATCTTGTTTCATCCTAAAGGAAGGGCATGACCACCCTCAAAACTAACCATATAAAACAAAAAAAGTGATGTCTCAATAGGTAAATATAATAGATCCTTAGAGTCTAAGAGGGGATGGAAATTAAAGATATAAAAGATGCCAACCCATAGCTGATAATAGAACTGGAATAGATATTTTTTGTTTTCTGCTTACACGAGCCCATATCCTTTCTCCCACATCGATCTCTAATTTCGATCTTCTTCCCCAATCTGAAATCAGAGTGCCAGTATATATATAATTAATTCTATTATGGTCTAATTCCGAACGGTAATAAATACCAGGACTTATTAATATTTGATTAACCACGACTCTGTAAATCCCATTTACTACAAATATTCCATGGGAATTCATTAAAGGAATATTTCCGAGAAATACAGTTTGTTTCCGTATCTTCCTACTATTCCTTCGAATCGATCTTGCTGGTACATATAATTCAGAGTAATATGTAAGGGACTGATATACAACATCTCTCTCTTTGATGAAAGGTTCTGCTAATTCATATTCATTACCAAAAAGCCTGAATTCAATTTCTTTATCTATATCCTCAATTTTTGGAAAATTATGAAGTTCTTCCATCAAGCCCTGATTGATAAAACGACAAAATCCATGAGGTCAGAAGTGAAACCGATGGTAAAAAAAAATTAGAAATAAAAAAACAAGAGGTAGCACAAGGAAGGAACTAAAGGCCAAGGAGCCATAGATCACCTGTAACAAGTCATTAAGCAACATGAATATATCATCCCCATGGTAGGCACGCCCATGCTCAGTAAAGTAAAGAATGACCACTGAAAATATACTACAGATCCATGTAATAATATGCAAGATCATGGCCATGAAAGAATACTTGGTGGAGCCATGTCATACTCAAAATATCATAGCCACAAGCAAATATAATGTGGATCTATGTCATAATATCTATTAGGAATACAACTGGCACTGATGATAGTATCCATGTGGTCTTCATAGTATAGATTGAACAACTAAAACCTAACTTGGGTTAGGGTATAATGCATGAGTTATTTTCCCTCACAATCTCAAGGTCTTCATCGTAACCTTGATGATATGATTCTACCCCATGTCAATAGATGTTCTAGTAAGCCCCCTTTCGAAGCACACATTCAATGATGTAGGGACCATGCTAAATATGCTCGCACTTCACAATGCCCAATTTATTTTGATCCTAGTCATATACTAGAACAAGGTCACCCTCTGTAAAGACATGAGGTTGGAAAGACTTGAGATATTGAGCCTTGATGCATTTTTATGTGTTTCTTTTATAAGGGAAGTGTTGCAGTGATTCTCACCATGTTGAATTAGATATATAAGACTTTATTTATAGGTGGAGATATTTGGCAAAAGTTCTACAACTAAATTTAATGATTGGTTTTCACATTCAATGTGTAAGACTACTTTGGCCCCATAAACAAATTGGAAATATGTCAACCTAGTAGCAATCTTATTTGAGGTTTGGTAAGCCCATAAATTTGAAGAACATGTGAGAAAATGTTGGTCATGTGAGTCCCTATCATTTTTTGGGTCATGTTTTTTAGCATGTGGTTGATGGATTTAACCTATCCAATAGCCTAGGGTTAATAAGGGGTTGATTTCTCATGACAAAAGCCCAATTTGGTAGCCAATTCAGTCATCATATGATTTTGGAATTGAGATTTGTGGTTAGTTACAATAGTTTGGAGGATATAAAACCTGAAAATGACGAATACAAATAATGTTGCAATGGTGCCATCATTTATGTAGGTAGGCATAAACTCAACCCACTTGGTGAAGTAGTCAACGACCACAATAACGTAGTTATGGCCCTAAGATGAGGAATGCTTGCATGTCACAAAATTAATACCCCATTTGAAAAAGGGGTTGACAACAATCACAAGGTAGAGAGGGGTGGGATGTGCATGCATTTTCTTGCATGCAATCCTTGAAGATAGCTGACCAAAAGTAACCAACATGAAGTATATTCTTGGCAGTGGAAATCCCAAAGAGGTGACTACCAAAGGCTCCAATGTGGTGGTAATTAAGAACCTATTTAGATTCTTAATGGGTGAGGAACCAATGGGAAATTGAATCAAATACCTAATGATAGAGAGTATTGTCAATTATAAGGTAATTTTTTGTGTTGTGATGTAATTGTTGACGCTTATTTTGAGAAAGATAAGTGAGAACCGCTAGTTTTGGAGACATATCAATATGTAATTATATCAAGGATTAGAGGAGTTAACAAGGAATAAATATTCGTACAATAAAGAGCCATTAGCCACAATTTCATCATTGACTCAAGGAAAGTCATACATCAACTTCATGAAAGCCATAGATTTCTTCAATTTAGTAGTAGCAAACTCCAGATGAATTCATTCAGGATGATGATCCAATTGGAATATTTTTCTTAAATTACGTGTCGACATAATAAATGTCACATGGGGTTGGAGTCTACTACAATAGTTATTTTACACATGAGTATGCAATGTCTTAAATGTTGGATAGTGTATATAGTTGCTAATGCCAACTTATTAACGTGTGCATACTAAAGTTCAAGTCCATAGAGACCCTTGCTAAGACAGTAAATGATGTATTCATTGTCTGACTCATCCTCTTGGATGAGCACCATGCCTATGGTGGATTTGGAGGTTGAAAGATACAATAATAAGTCTTGAGTGTTGTTAGGAGGGCTCAATAACGGGGATGATATAAAAAATTTGTTCAAAGCATCAAACAAGCATTGAGGTTGGTTGTCCCATATAAAAGGAACACCTTGCATGAACATGTGCATGAACCCTTTGTAAATATTAGAATAGTTGGAAATGGATCTTAACAAGAAGTTTTCTTTCCCTCGTAAACTTTGTAGTTGGAATAGTGTGTGAGTGGGGGGGAAGCAACTAGATGATGACCTCGACCTTCGAAGGAATAATTAGGATCCCATGCTTGGATAAAATAACGAGTAAATACTACCTAAAAGTGGGTAGGATAATCATGTCGAATCCTGGATCAAGCAGCACAATCATCTAAATATTATTCTAGGATGTGCTTAATGTCATGAAATGCATATGACATGGACCATTGGAATGTGGCTCCAACATTTTTATGATCAAATGTCATATTTTGATAAGCAAAATTTCCCAAGGATAGTGAAGGCCCTTTTGTGATGGTCTTCCAATTTTATTTGTATTTGATTATAGGTGAAGAATGAAGGAAAATATTTCACTACCGGTACATTTGTCAATAATTTGATCTTTGAAGGGGGTAGGATAGTTATCTTTGGGACATGCCTTGTTAAAGTCCCTATAACCAACACAAAATCTATTGATACCCTGTTTTTTGTAACATGAACAAGATTGGATATCCGATATGTCAAGTGAACTGGATAAGTAAACTATGTACGAAGGACCTTTTCGACTTCTCCCTTGATGGCAACTACTTTGCAAGGGTTGACCAAGTGAAGCATTTACTTGACTCAATTAGTCTCCTCAAGTGTTTTAATTTCATGAATTAAAATTTTGGGGTCAATACCAGACATTTATTCACAACACCAAACAAAAATGTCACATAATTACTTAAATATGACAATATATAATTGGATTTATTCAAAAGAAAAATCTACAACTATTATGATATTTTCAACAACTCCTAATTTCATGGAGATATTGATGGATATTCTCTTGGAAATGTTTTCCAATTTTCCTTCAGAATATATGTTATGCATTGAGTTGAGAAATAGATACAATCCACCATGGAAATATAAAAGAGGTATGACATTTTGAACTTCATATATTCCAAATCAAGGAGAATGGATGAGTGATGATGTAAGTTTCCCAAAGGTTGATCCATTGCAACGATGACTTCCATCATATGGCCTCATTGGAAGGTAGCATATTTTTTAGTAAATCATGTGAATTTAATGGTGTGATGGTACAGATAGGAAAATGGTATTGATCTAGATCTACCTCTTGTTGGATCTTTAAGTTGGGTTGAATAGATGCTAATCGGATTGCCTTGTAACTAATCTTTGCTATAGAGAAGCATTTATATTCCAAAAGAATAAATCTCCATAGCTATCAATACAACCTAGGGATTGGAGTGTTTGAGGTGTCCACCAGTGCGAAATGAGATCGTATTAATGGATGTAACATCCTTGGAAGGATCTGGGGGGAAGGTAGTGCACCTATCGATGAGGAGTATTTAAGCATCCCCACATTGATACTCTCATATGTAGTGGTAGAATATCCTACAAATAGTATGTTGGTACTGAGGGTAGTTCACAAGTCATGTGTGCAATAGGAAAGTTGGTCAATTGTGATGATATTTCCCATGATGAGGAAAAAGAATAAAACAAAAGACTGATAAGACCACAACCATCATAGGATAGAATCCAATTTGACCAAGCAAACGGTTATACTCTAAGGGAGTGTTTACCACCTTAACTTCCACCAAGATAGTCTTATTCCCCAGTTCAATTGACAAAGTTCTAATGATTAACGAATTGTCATCAAATGGCTTTAAGGGTGTGATAGATGTGTGAGATGAGGGAAGTTGATAAATTTCCAAATTGATAAGGATATTACACATATAGAGGCCCCTTCATCAATAACAATATGACAAAAATTATTCCTCGACGTACGTAATTGGATTTATAATGCAATATTCGGGGGAGTTGATTCCAACATAAGCTTTTATCAAACAAAATGAAATCAAAATCCAAGGGGTCCACCTTGTTGATGGGAGACAATAGTGCTTTTCATTACATGGGACAACTTTGAACTACTCTAAGGGTTGATATGGCATAAGGTTCCCAATTCAAATATTCCATGATACTATAATGGTGGGTGGCTTGTGCATTCGGGCGACGCATGGAGTGCTGAAGCACATGCTCTGTAGGGTGAACTACTATATCAATGGAGGTTTCTTGACATGGAGAGTGCCATCAGGTGGGGTAGAACTAGATGGATCCTTCTTGGAAGGTTCACTATCGAGTGTCTGCGCTCGCACTTGAGAGATCTACCAATTTGTTGACTATATAAATGTTCACACTAAATGATGTCCCTATTGGAGGGGGGCATGCAGTTCCCCCTCGTGTAGGAGTAGGAGTGTGAGTAACCATTTGTTGCTACGACAAAAGGAAGGGGTGTGTGAGTACCATAGGCTACACGAAATCTTTTTGCTAGTTGAAAAAATGATGGATTTCATCCATTTTAAGACACTAATGTGTAATATGGTTTTCCCCACGACTTTTACAAGGGTACTTAACCTTTTTCTTCCCTTTCTTATATTTTCTTGTAATGTCACAAGTTTGGGTTTGGTCCACTTCTTACTTAGCAAATGATTCTTTTATTTTTCTTTTTACCCTCAGTTTTTTGAGAGTTTCTTGATGTTGTGGATTGCACCAAATTGATCTTAGAGGTATGATAAGGAGCATATGCTTTAGGAGAGGATGGAATAGTGGTTTTTTAGGTTGATGCAACTGTAATGGCCTTGAAATTTTGTAAGTGATTTTCATCTTTAATTATGTTTTATGTCTAGGACATTATAGCAACAACCATTTGAAATAATTACACATCCAACTAACCAATAGTATCATTGGATATGGAACCCACAACACTGTCTATGTGAGGGTTTGGTTGAGGTTTAGGATGTTCAATTGATGTCCTTCGTGTGTGGAGGATAATATCATGTAACATGCAAGATCGAGAGTAAATTATATCAAGATGCTGGGCACGAAGGATATCTTGTTCCTTTGTGGTGGCCACTACGATGGAAAAATCTATGGTTATATGAGGCAACAAAGATGAGGTGAACCAATATTTTAGCAAGTGATGTGAAATTTCCATATGAATAAGTCTTTGTCATCTATTTCACTCATGAATATGATCTAACAGATGGGTGTAGGTGTCCTGATAGAAGTGCAACAAGATGTTTGTTCCAATCACTTGGTGAATAGGCAATTGAAATGTGTTACATAAGTTATATCTAAAGTAGTATACCCGTGATACGATTCCTGATTTAACTTGACATACCATTTCATGATACCATTGGTCAAGGTTCCCTTGGAAATATGGAAGAAAATGCTATCAACCACTAAGTAGTTGGATGAACACCATAAGTGATATGTGGTTATGTGAATTTTTGGGTTCTCTCTCGGCTTGCCATTGAATTTTGGAATATTCGAGGGAACTTTGGTTGGTATGGCTGACCATGTGGGGTTGTGACAAATAGGGTCATTGGTTAACTTGTATAAATATGGAAAATTGATAGATTCCAAAATAGCATTTGAGGCTGGAAAAAAGTGTGAACAACAAAGATTTGCAACTTAGGTGAATCTTTTGAAATCCTTGCACTGTAGTTTATGGGTAGGTAAATTTTGACCCATTTTCATGTATCAATATAATCATCCTTTATCTATTACACTTTCCTTTTCTCTTGTTAAATCCCATACTCATATTTCCAAAAGTTGTGTGTGGAACTTTTCACCTCGAGTAATTGTCCCAAACTGCACACACTTTATGCTCTACACATATCCCATCCTGCACTACTCATATACTTAGCCATTTCAAAAGTGTGACAAATACCCCACCTGCTCAACTCTCTGCACATCTGAATTTCCACATAACACTTTCCTCTACACTTCTATTTCTCTACACACATAAAACGTTGCACACAAGGCATACCATATACTCTATCAAAGTAAGTTTTTTGCTTATAAGACATAATTAGTGAAAATCATAGTAATTTGCTTCCTTCGAGGCTAATTCAAAGCTCATTTAAGTATGTTTTATCTTCAAGGTTGAAAGGTGTTGATATTGTGTTGCATGAAATAAATTTTCTAGTACACCATTTAAAGACATGCCATTGGTTATTAACTTCTCATTATTAATCTCATATGTCTCAATGAAGACAAAAAGTGATGAAAATATGTATTACTATATGCTACTGGTAAACTAAGCTTTAAACATCTAAGATCTCTATAAAACCTCACTTGACATATTACATATGTCAAAGTGCATTGGAATAATAAAGCACATGGAAAGTAAGAGGAAGGAGTATTTTGTGGGGATACAACTAATTCACTCACATGACAAGACAAAAACTTCCATTGGTCTCAAACTTATTAATATATTTGAACTAAACACCTAAGGAGAAGCATAATAACATAGTTTGGATTATAGGCCTCGCTAAAGATGGATGTGTTCTAGAGCTATTTGATTTTAGAGAAATTGTTTGTTGGTGTGCCCCCTAATTTGACCCCAAGTTTAGGACTATTATAACTAATTTATATGGAAAGAACCCAATCATGTTGACTCCAAAATATTTTAGAAGGATGCTCAAGTTGCTAGACTTGAATAGGAAATTCAAGTTGACTAAAGTTGATTCTTTTCTTGACTCTCAGGGTGGCGAAACCAATGTCATTTGAGAGTTCATGTTCCAACCAATCTCACTTTTATTGATATTTCATTATTAGCAGAGCCATACAAGGATTCTTCTAGGTTATTCACTTGCATTATGGGAGACAAATCAATGTCACATGTGCCTACATTATTTTTGAAAGAAATTAAAACATGACTGATGTTTTGTTGATAATGATTTAATGACATTTATCACCAAGATTTATACCCTTAACAACTTTAAGAAGAATCAACAAGGGTTTCCAACAGGGAAGAAAATAAAACAAAATAAGGCATGATGACATGATAGGATCAAGATGGTATTTTTGAGTGCACAAGGATTAATGATCGAAGGGGTAATGATTTCTTCAAAGCTACCAAAGTTATCGAAGATATTCAAGGGCCTATAATGTTTAGAGACTCCATGCTAGTTCCAAAAGATATATTACAATAAGATTTGGAAGCTATTAAAACATCATGGGGTAATGAGTCAACAATTTAATAAATTTTCTAAAAGAAGAAATTAAAAAATTATTAGTCACATTTTTCAATGAAAATGAAGACTATTTGGTTATTAATCAATTAGAGTAAGATTCAAAGGAAATAGAAGAAGAGATCTTTGCACCGAGGTTGAAGTAAGACATAATTGTCCTGAAGGAGTATATTGAAGAATGGCTTAGGAAATCTTTAAACAAAATTGTTCATCTTGAATAATTTTGCAGTGGTTAGATTAATAGATATATTGTACACTTTCAAGGGACCAATTCATGCATGATTGTATTATAGGAGTGAGTAGAGATTCTCCTTGATTTATGCATCCTCCTTTCATTGGTTGGGTTATAATAGTTGCTAGTAATGGTCATACAATTTTTATTTATTATTAGTTTTTTTTTCAAGGAAATATCCGGGAAGATCTACTGGAAGAGATCACATCCCGTCGGCTTATTAGAAGAGCCTAACCCCAAGGGTGTCGAGGAGAATTGACCCGTTACCTCCCATTAGTGAGGTGCTTTAACGATGTGAACTCAACCAATTGAGCTAACCCTCAAGGCTAGTAATGGTCATACATACTAAAGGTGGTATGTAGTTTTTGTGAAAACCATCATCATAAGAATTATTACCATGGAAGTGGAAAGCATGGATAACATAAAGAATGAGATCCAAGACAATGGGGGAATCCATCCCAATTTGCATACGTTGACCATTGTGAGTAAGCATATGGAATATATATATGTACTTTGGTCAATTATAAACATTTAAGAGTTGTCTCAACATCTAGCACTCTATCATCCTAGAGGATGTTATAGTACAAGAATGACCTCATCCTTTGAGGCTTCAAAAGTATCCCCTTTTAGAGGCTTATCAAGGGGAGAAATTTGAATCCTTCCTCTTTCAAAGATGTATTTGAAAAAATGTATATATCCCACTTTGGAAACAAAGATTCCAAACTGAGAGGTGTTACCACCCAAATTAGCACCCTTATGAAAGTCCCAACCATAGTATCATGGGGGTAAGCACACCTGGGAAATGTGCCACTATCACGTTAGCACAATTTTCCCTTAACTTTAGTCCAACTCCTTAACACCACCAGGGGTATCCCAATATATGGAAATGAATCTGTAGAGTGTGTCATTGTAATGCACAATAAAAGTCACTTCAAAAACATACACCTCAATGTATAATTAGGTAGGCTAGTGCCAAGCAAGTGATAATATGTATTTAGAATATCCCACAAGAAGCTAAAGCATAAATTATCACACTATAATGAAGCTTTGGAGCTAATTTACAGGTGCTATATATGAAATGATAATATGCTACAACAAAAGTACAATCAACACTTAAATTTCACCTAATAATCACAAGAATAAGTACCTTTTATTGCTCAAGAGTGAAATACCATTGAACATACCAAGTAAGAGAGCTATGCTTGAGTTACCACTTCAGTGCATGTTGAAAATAGGACAAGCTTGTTACTGTCCAAAAACCACTTCAGTGCATGTTGAAAATAGGACAAGCATGTTACTATCCAAAAATTTCATAATCTTATTTATGATGAAAAAACACAAAATGTAGGAATTTACAGGGTAAGTTCCTCAGACAGAACACCAACGGACACCTCTCACAAACAGATCACAGATCAATACACCAGTATTTTGACGTGGTTAAAACCCTCAAAGAGGGAAACAGTCCACAGCCTGAGCCAACGCGGCCACTTCAGGCAATTTATTAATAAAAGAATGAAATTTTACATAAGCTTCTCTCATGAACAGTTAACCTACAAATGACCCTCCATGCTCTTTAAATAGAGATCATGGACCAATCGGGTGTTAAGCCATGGATCAAGTGTCGGTAATACCGAGGAGAGAATGAACCGTCGGATTGTAAGTTACAAAATGTACATAGTAAAGAAACACACTTTACCTAACTCTATACTAGACCAAGTTATACTTAACTATTTCCTATGTGTCGGAATATCCTAACATTCCCCCTTAAGAACAACTTGGAATAGGATTGAAGGATTTACAAATATGACACAATAGGAGAAGGAAGGAGGCACTAGAGCCTATCCCCCCTTAGTGACAACTTCCTGAACTCCAACCATAAATCGAAGTTTAGTGAAATTCGCCTCTGTGAGAGCCTTTGTAAAGATGTCTGCAACTTGATCATCTGTTGAACAATATTGCACTTCAAGAACATGGTCGTGAATTAGATTTCTGATGAAGTGCATGTGCAGTTCAATGTGTTTGCTGCATTGATGTTGGACTGGATCTTTGCATAGTTGAATGGCACTTTGATTATCACACCAAAGTGTAGTCGGATGTTGCTGCTGAAAGCCAAACTCTGACAGGATCTGACGAAGCCACAAGGCTTCCTTACTAGCTTCTACGGCACCACGATACTCTGCTTCTGCTGAAGAAAGAGAAATGGCACCTTGTTTCTTGCAAGCCCATGTAATAGGTCCTGAGACAAGAGTGAACACATAACCTGCAGTAGACTTCCGATCATCAGGGTCACTAGCCCAATCGGAATCAGTGAAACCAACCAATAGAGGAGCTGCTTCGGCACTGTAATGAATCCCAAACTGATCTGTACCTCGAACATAATGAAGTATTCTTTTAGCTGCTTTCCAATGACTTTCATGTGGGTTTTGCATAAACCGAGCAATAAGGCCAACATCAAAGGAAAGGTCAGGAAGAGTATGGGTTATATACAAAAGTTTTCCTACAAGTTGACGGTATAAGGTAGCATCAACTTCAGGAGAAGTACAAGTGACTGAAAGTTTGACTCCAGACTGAAAGGGAGAAGGGGCTGGCTTACAGTCTTCCATGTGAAAATGGCGTAGAATATCACAGGCATACTTGGATTGGGAAAGGGAAATACCTTCCTTGGATTGCAAGACTTGAAGACCAAGAAAATAATGTAAGTGTCCTAAGTCTGTCATTTCAAACTTCCTTTTAAGGCTAGACTTCACATGGTTTATAAGGTTGGGATCACTACCAGTCAGGATAAGATCATCAACATAAAGAACAAGAATGATAAGAGACTTGCCCGCTTTCTTGGTGTAGATAATATTGTCAGAATGACACCTAGAAAAGCCATTTTCTAAAAGAAAGTTATCCATTTTGGCATACCAAGCTCGAGGAGCTTGCTTGAGACCATAAAGGGATTTCTTAAGCTGAGATACAAGGCTGGAGTCTATTTGTATAAAGCCAATAGGTTGTTCCATATAGATTTCTTCATGCAAGTCCCCATGCAAGAAGGCAGATTTAACATCCATCTGATGGACTTCCCATTTGAAAGAGGCAGCAAGGGAAAGAACAAGGCAGATAGAGTTCATTTTGGCAACAGGGGAGAAGGTTTCAGTGTAGTCAATGCCTTCAACTTGTGAAAAACCCTTAGCAACAAGACGAGCTTTATGTTTATCAACTTTCCCATCTGGTCCATACTTGGTTCTATAAACCCATTTGCATCTAACAAGTTTTCGTCCCTTTGGTAGAGAAAACCGCTTATTTTATCTTAGCCATAGGCTCTCTTGCTCCTATTTTGTTCAACAATGGGTCATTCTCAGGTTGGGCCATGAATCCATAAATACATTGTCTTACCAAGTGCCAAGTATGATACATAACCAATATTGAACACAAACATAGTCAAGGCACCAACCCCAGAATCCTTAGCCCAACAGTCTCACATTCCCCCATAAACCCACTTGACCTATGGTAGTACACCCACCTTCTCTAATAATAGAAATCCCTTGGGCTCTACAACTATATTTTTGGGGTCTCGAACTTGGTTTGGCTAAGGATGTCTTAGAGCCTTTTGGATTACAGGAGTTTCATATGCCTTCAAGGATCCAAGCATTATCCATACCCCACACACAAACACTTGTCCGTACACTCCTCCCTCTAGGGCTCCAACCTTCCATAAGGAAGCCCAATGATAAATGCACTCACAAATTTGTCACAACATGCATAGGTGCCACTTGTACCATTTTCTCATCAACACCTTATATTCCATAGCCTTGATTCCACAAGACTACATGCAACACTTTCATTGGCTTCCCAATCATGTTGTCAACTTGTTCCTGGTTACATGTTCACCATTAACCATTGTTATTCATCGGAATCATGTTATGAAAGCAGACTACTATGAGTCTTTATGCATGCACATCCATTATTGTATACACCTAGCACATCTTCATGCATCTAACATATCATTATTTAATATATATTCAATGGACATGCATCTTTGAACTATTGCATATCTTTCATGTTTATCATGCCTATTCTATTATTCATCATCATATGACAACTTCTCAAAACATTAAAGAAAAGTATTAAACTAGTACCATATAAGTTAAGAGATTCCCCCTTATATTTATGGTTGCATTGCTTGGCCATAAACTTTTGCATATATGTTGGGCTACTCTAGGGAATCTAGTCAGCATCCTACATGTTTATCTTGCGTGTTTATCTTGTTGCATAACACTTAGGTTAGTCTATAAACAATATCAATATATTTATAGATACAACAAAATAAAACACATATAAATACACATGCATGCATAGCTATATCATTTCATCTTTTCTTGAGCCCATGTAGGCTCGATGTTGAACCTTAGTTCTGATAACACTTTGTAACATACCCAGTTCCCTCAATGACTTAAAGAGGTTACAGGGTACCTAAAATTTTATTTTTCTTTTTTTTCTCTTGACAATAAGCTCGGATACCACTTTGTCACATACCCCTACTAAATTTATCCTAAGCACACTTGTAAAAACTTGATTTTCATCTCTCATACATTTTGTCAAACACTTTATATGTAAACATTTCTTCAAATACTTTGTATACAACCAATTAAGTAGTCTTTTACTTGTAGACATTTTTTCAAACATTTTCTAAAAAATCAAGTAAGAAACATTGCTTTGATTTCACTTGTAACATACTAATTGGAATATACCACTCAATCATGCAACTTTTTATTTCTATCTTTGAGGTATTTTATCAAATAGTTTGTATGCAAATTGTAATAAAAAACCTTTAACACATTTCTTCAAATGCTTTGTATGCAAATAGGCATAGATCAACTATAACAGTAATATCATACAACAATGCTAACATACAACAATATTAATCCATCCACAAAACAATATTTACATTGGGGTATTTAATCAAATAGTTTGTATGCAATAAACCATTAAACCATTCACCCATTTCTATAAACATTTTGCATGCAAACTAACATAGAAACTTCCTCGGGGCATATCTCTTAAATTATAATAGTCCAAGTTCTAAAAATTGAACCAGATGATTAAAGGGATTTCCCCTCACTATGATCCAAATTTCAACTTTTGGAACCTCCGAGAAGAAAAGTTATAGAAAAAATGCCAACATGACCAATTTTATGCATGATTTTAGGAGCATCCAGAAAGCTCAACTTCCTTTGATCATATCTCCTGACATATCGTGACCCAAGATATGAAACTTGGACCAGATGATCATTGGGATTTTCTTCACTATGGTCTAAGTTTCAACTTCTGGAACCTCCCAGAAGAAAATTTATAACATAAATGTCAACATGACCTTTTTAAAGATGCATTTAGGAATACCAACTTCCTCTTATCATATTTCCTAAAATTTAGCGACCCAAGATCTGAAAACTAGACCAGAATATCAGTGGAATTTCCCCTCACTTTGATCCAATTTTCAGATTTTGGAACCTCCTAGAAGAAAATTTATCGCAAAAAATGCTCACATGACTTGTTTAAAGAAGAATTTAGAAAGCCTATCATCTTCAACCATTGTTGTTACAAAATTTAATACATATAAAAAGCTACAACCAAATAGTATAATAACTACAACCATGATAAATTTGCTAAAGAGTAAATGCATGTACATATTAACTTGTTGAAAAGAAAAATTAAATAATTATTCATATGAGATACTTATCCTGAATCAAATATTTTGCAATTTGGAACTAAAGAAGGGTAGACCACTCTCCACCCAACCATAGACTTAGTTATGCTGCAGTTTTTCTCATAGCTAGCCACCCCCGAGCCAGATCTTGATTCCTTGAGGGAAAAGATAATATCAAGGATTTAACACACAATTTTCAAACCATATTTAACACTAAAAGTGAAGGTCACTCTCCTCCATACACTGAAAAAATCTTAGTGTTCAACATTTCCATTCCTTGACTAGGCCCATAGACATTCAAAAATGATAATGCAGGTCTACATAACACAAGGTAGTCCTTGTTTTATCTATATAGTCCTTTAGCCTTCCCCTCTTCAGTGCTTGATGTGCCACACACAACTAGGACCATGCTTAGTCCTCAGAGCCATCTATTTCAAAGAAAAAGTGTTGCAACACATCCATTTCCTGTCACATAAGTTGTCACTCACATATCTTAACCAGTCATAAGGTCTGAACCTCTCTGGATTCTATCACCAACCTTTTTGTCATTCGAATTTTCTAAATGAGAAAAATAGATTTATGAGAGAGTATTAGAAGAGAGAAAAACTAAGAAGAAGAAGAACCCCTCAATTGCTCCTCCCTCTTATTTTTATAATCACACCTTGACCCTTCATCTTTCCAACCTTTCAACTTCTTGAGAAGACTAAGCATCACATCAAAGGGAAATATTCACCAAAGGTATATTTTTCTTCTTAAGTCAAGTTTTCCCCCTCCCCAAGGCTTCATAATATGTTGGTTGTCCCCTTTCTTCAACTCTTGCAATTTTATTAATAAAAGTAAATTGCACATCATATAATAGAGTTTGGCATCATAGCATAAATACTCACACCCCAACATTATATTTTCTTAATTACATTACAAAATTTGGGGTAATGATAGGGTTATCACAAAATTCCCCATACATTTTTATCAAGGTGATGTTTAATATTTTGTGGGATGATTTAAGGTATTTACTAATTCTAAAAATTTAATTATATGATCAAGAAAAATCAAAATTGGTGAATCCATGAAAGTTAGATTTTAACCCTAAAAATTCCATTCTATCCCTATTCTAACTTATATTTCATTTCTAGATTGTTTCTAAAGTTTATCTAACACAATATAATGGTGGAATGCATCTCCTAAGTGCTTCATTGTGTTTATATTTCAAATTGGATAATTTGGTGAAACCTCAGGGGGATTCAACACCTCTCTTTTACAAAGTGTTAATTTAATGATCATTATTTTCTAAGACTTGTAATTTGTCATTGCTAGGATATTTTTACATGATATTTTTATTTCCCTAGCAAAAGTAACTAAGGTCACATTTTTCTAAGCGATTTTAGGCAGTCTTGTGTTACTTTTCCTTTCCGAAAATCTACACTTTTTGTGTTAGGATATTCCGACACATAGGAAATAGTTAAGTATAACTTGGTCTAGTATAGAGTTAGGTAAAGTGTGTTTCTTTACTATGTACATTTTGTAACTTACAACCCGACGGTCATGATATGTAGTGATCCGACGGTTCATTCTCTCCTCGGTATTACCGACACTTGATCCGTGGCTTAACACCCGATTGGTCCATGATCTCTATTTAAAGAGCATGGAGGGTCATTTGTAGGTTAACTGTTCATGAGAGAAGCTTATGTAAAATTTCATTCTTTTATTAATAAGTTGCCTGAAGTGGCCGCGTTGGCTCAGGCCGTGGACTGTTTCCCTCTTTGAGGGTTTTAACCCCGTCAAAATACTGGTGTATTGATCTGTGATCTGTTTGTGAGCGGTGTCCTTTGGTGTTCTGTCTGAGGAACTTACCCTGTAAATTCCTACATGGTATCAGAGCTATTTGAGGGCCGCGTCTATTGGTGATCCAAATCTGAAGCTGATAGAACTGCATTCGACTACCGTTTCCTAGATCTACTGTTTCTGACTGCTTTCGGGCCGAGAGGACTGCTCTGTTGTGTTAGGAGCATCTGTTTCAGTGAGGAACCCCTTTCGTTTCATGCGAAAAGGTTTCTGGTAGCCCTAGCTACGTCATTTTTAAGATCTGGAGGTATACAGTGTTTATTTGCAGTTTCTAGTTATTTTCTCTCTGTTTATTATTTCAGTTTATTTAGCTTTTTTATTTACTGGATCTATACCTTTCATTTCTGCGTATGCTCTTTGCCCTGCGACTCTGTGCGATCTGGGCAAATCAGAAACAGAGAGGAAGGATTTTTCTCATGCGTATGCTCTTTTCCGCTGCGCCTTAGAGAGAGACGAAGTGGACTATTATAATTTAAGAGATATGCCCCGAGGAAGTTTCTATGTTAATTTGCATGCAAAATGTTTATAGAAATGGGTGAATGGTTTATTGCATACAAACTATTTGATTAAATACCCCAATGTAAATATTGTTTTGTGGATGGATTAATATTGTTGTATGTTAGCATTGTTGTATGATATTACTGTTATAGTTGATCTATGCCTATGCATACAAAGCATTTGAAGAAATGTGTTAAAGGTTTTTTATTACAATTTGCATACAAACTATTTGATAAAATACCTCAAAGATAGAAATAAAAAGTTGCATGATTGAGTGGTATATTCCAATTAAGATGTTACAAGTGAAATCAAAGCAATGTTTCTTACTTGATTTTTTAGAAAATGTTTGAAAAATTGTCTACAAGTAAAAGACTACTTAATTGGTTGTATACAAAGTATTTGAAGAAATGTTTACATATAAAGTGTTTGACAAAATGTAAGAGAGATGAAAATCAAGTTTTTACAAGTGTGCATAGGATAAATTTAGTAGGGGTATGTGACAAAGTGGTATCCGAGCTTATTGTCAAGAGAAAAAAAAGAAAAATAAAATTTTAGGTACCCTGTAACCTCTTTAAGTCATTGAGGGAACTGGGTATGTTACAAAGTGGTATCAGAACTAAGGTTCAACATCGAGCCTACATGGGCTCAAGAAAAGATGAAATGATATAGCTATGCATGCATGTGTATTTATATGTGTTTTATTTTGTTGTATCTATAAATATATTGATACTGTTTATAGACTAACCTAAGTGTTATGCAACAAGATAAACACGCAAGATAAACATGTAGGATGCTGACTAGATTCCCTAGAGTAGCCCAACAAATATGCAAAAGTTTATGGCCAAGCAATGCAACCATAAATATAAGGGGGAATCTCTTAACTTATATGGTACTAGTTTAATACTTTTCTTTAATGTTTTGAGAAGTTGTCATATGATGATGAATAATAGAATAGGCATGATAAACATGAAAGATATGCAATAGTTCAAAGATGCATGTCCATTGAATATATATTAAATAATGATATGTTAGATGCATGAAGATGTGCTAGGTGTATACAATAATGGATGTGCATGCATAAAGACTCATAGTAGTCTGCTTTCATAACATGATTCCGATGAATAACGATGGTTAATGGTGAACATGTAACCAGGAACAAATTGACAACATGATTGGGAAGCCAATGAAAGTGTTGCATGTAGTCTTGTGGAATCAAGGCTATGGAATATAAGGTGTTGATGAGAGAATGGTACAAGTGGCACCTATGCATGTTGTGACAAATTTGTGAGTGCACTTGTCATTGGGCTTCCTTATGGAAGGTTGGAGCCCTAGAGGGAGGAGTGTACGGACAAGTGTTTGTGTGTGGGGTATGGATAGTGCTTGGATCCTTGAAGGCATATGAAACTCCTATAATCCACAAGGCTCTAAGACATCCTTAGCCAAACCAAGTTGGAGACCCCAAAAATATAGTAGTAGAGCCCAAGGGATTTCTATTATTAGAGAAGGTGGGTGTACTACCATAGGTAAAGTGGGTTTATGGGGGAATGTGAGAATGTTGGGCTAAGGATTCTGGGGTTGGTGCCTTGACTGTGTTTGTGTTCAATATTGGTTATGTATCATACTTGGCACTTGGTAAGACAATGTCTTTATGGAGTCATGGCCCAACCTGAGAATGACCCATTGTTGAACAAAATAGGAGCAAGAGAGCCTATGGCTAAGATAAAATAAGCGGTTTTCTCTCCAATTAGTGGTTTTATTCAGATAAGTGTTCTAAGTATCATTTATTGTGACACTTGAATTTTGTGCACACTCAAAGCATTGTTTGAATGCTTGATTAAGTGTATGATATGAGTATATGTTTGTGATATTTCTAGAAGGAATGATCATGTTCTAAGACAATTGTATTGATATAATGTGTGTTGAGACAATTGATATGCACATGAGTGCAAGGGGGAGGGACCCCATAACTATTACAAGGAATAAATTTGGGTTGTGAACTTGCTAAGAATTTGAGAAAAAATATTTCTTTGTTTAATAAAATTGCTTTGTTTATTCATGTGATTCTCGATGAGCTTGGAATCCTACCTTGTAGAGTTTCATTAAAGGGTAGACACATATAAAGGATCATTTAAGGAGGGTTCGACTGGGTCAAGATAAACCAGATGGGTAATGAAGTCACAACTGTTAAAATGGTTTAACAAGGGAGTTTCCCTTAACTAAAAATTGTACTTGGTTGATATGTTTTATTTACGAAAATAATATGAATGCGTGAATGGTAAGCGAATAGAAACCAATAATTGTTATGTTTTAGGTAATACAGTAAGGTTACCTAATGAATTCCATGTCACATGGATGTTCATATGGAAATTGTGCAGGAGTGATCTCTTGTTGTTAACTACCACATGAAATGAAGTAGTGTGCTTATGCTTATGCTTATGAGACTTGTCACGTGGATGATTGAAAACGAGAGAGGATGAAAAATACATTTAAAAATAATTATGTATGAATAACATAGGATATGTTCAAGTATGACATATGCATGGCAAGGTGTATATGTACATGTTTGGGTGCATGATTGAAGGCATTGTTTAAATATGTAAATTGGATACATAATGCAAATTCCATTTATGAATATTCATTGAAACTTGTATGTAAGTATATGCAATGATAGAGTTATAACTAATTGTTGGGTCACCAATTTGTCATTTTTCTGCAATTTAAAACAATTTTTCTTGCTCATCTCTCCGCATACTGTCACCCATCCATTGCCCTTTTACCAAGTTTTCCCATGAAAGTGTCATAACAAACTTGAGAATGTTGAAGTAGTTAATTATTGTCTTTCCTTTATTTTTAATAGATTATAGAGGATAACATTTGGTTTTACTAATGATGGGTATGCCTAGTTCTTGTAGATCCTATGTAGGTTCGTAACCAATCTACGAGGTTGTCATATCTATGTTGATCTAAGGAAAATTTCAGAACATGGGTTTTGTTCCTAGCATTGATGGCATGGTTTTATGCTGTTTACATTGCACACGTCAGTTCTAGAAATCTTAAGGTCATGACCAACAATCTGAATAGCTTGTGTAAGGAAGAATCAAGTGACTAACTTCGAGCATGATTTATGAGAAAAAAAAAGCAGTATTTGGAAATTCTAAAACATGATTTTGGTTTACGACATCCCCAATTAAGTCACTCGTGAGAATTTCCTCCAAAAACTGCATGAATCAGGAGATATGGACAATTCTTTCAAGGGTATGTTTCTATTTGCGAACATTCCCCAAATTGAGCAACCAGTTAGCAAAACACACAAGATCAAGTTGTTCTCTAATGGTTCTATGCCAAATAAACCCTATGTGATCATATGTTCAATTAAGGATACACAAAATACAATCATTTCTAGATTAATAATGATTTGATTAGCCATATTTGGGGAGATTGGTTTCAAATCACCCCTAATCTTTCTTGTATAAATGTGTGAGTAAAAAGTAGGTTTGATTTGTTCAAGAGGGAGAGATTCTATCATTATTGTATGTCTGTGGGATGATCCCATGTGGTGAACACTGGGGATCAAGCTCTTTTGTGTTATTACTAATGTAAAATGTGAAGTTTTTAATATTAACTGCTAATGCTCATGTTTCTTTCTTTTTTGTGTTAAATATCATTGTGATTTAGTTTTCTTAAGAGAGGAAACACTGCTAGTTGGTTTGGGCCCACCAATCTAGCGCGTTGCCCCTTCATTCCTGTATAATTAATGCTAGTTTCTTGTGTGTGGTTTGAACATCATAAGTAGTGCTAAGTTTTAATAGATCATTTATACATAGGATAGATCATGTGATTTGTTAGCGAATATATGAGTTATTTGTATATAGATTGCTTTGTTTTGATTGCAGATAAAGGATAATTGGTCGTATATCCAGATTGTGTATCCATGGTATATCTAAAACCTCGTCTCAGATTATACATATTAAACTAAGTCTATGCCTTTCGTTTTTTTCACATATGAAACATTTGTTTAATAATGCACGATCAGAATGACTGAATGTAGGATCGTGTTCGAGGATCCTCCGTCATTGATTGTTTTTATTAGCCTGTGATAATTTTGTCTTATGTTTCATGTATGCAAGATTAGTATGGTCAGTTTTGTAATGTTTCATTTATGTTTAGTGTCTATGACATGCAAACATTAATGTAGAAGGCTTATTTTTGTTGAAAGATATCACTCAATTTAAGCAATTTTGATCACTTCTTATACCTTGTGCATATATATCATACTAACAAAGGTTGCATAGGTCGTGAGTTGATTGGGTTAAATATTTGAGTTTGGAGGAGCAATAATACTCTATTCACTTTATTTATTGTGGAATGATCTATGTACAATGTTTGTTGACTAATAATTTGTAGGACTGATCATTGTTTTCATTGTTTAAAACAAGGTTCTACTGACGTCACACTTGATCTTATTTATTTCATATCTAAATGACAAAATTTGTATATTGTAGTTGTGTAAAGATGAGGGAAAATTAAGTGTAAATGTCCTTTCCTTTCCACTATGTGACCAGAGTTTCCTTGCTAATAGGAGTTGTCTTTTTGATACCTAATTTTCTTTCCTAAAGCTTGATTTTGAAACCCATAGTGACTTCTTGAGTCCCGTGACCACTTGAAGACTTAAGGGAATGCTATGCCAACCATTACAGGAGGGATTAATGGTAAGCAATGGTATCTTAGGTAGGTTTTTCCAAAGTAAATTGTGTGAATCTTCCTGTGTGAGACTTTCATAGGTAGTGAATTAGGTATTTAGCATAAGAGATCATTGTTGTGTCAATATCCGCACAAACAATGTAGCATCTCAAAGTCTACAACCCTGAATTGACAATTAATGTTGAGTAGTTGTTACTGTCAATTATTCCACCCAACACTAATATGTGAGGTTGAGATCATTTCAATGGCTATTGAATGTTGCAACATCAAGTATGCTAAGAAGCCAACTGGAATCCTTGAAAAGAACTTCGCTGAGAATGCATGTGACGATAGCCAAGTAAGTAGGGAAAGTAGCAAGCAAAAGTAGAAAAGTAAAGAAATTGGTAATAATTCCTTTCAACTGAATTTGATATCTTTTGTTTGTCAAATTAATGCATGTATTGCATGAATTCCCAAGAAGGGGTATGGTTATGGCAGAAACTTGCCAGCACACAAATATTTAGTAAAATCTTACTAATGTGTGCATGCATTGGGTTGTCATGTTGAACATAGATTAATGAATGAGTGATACACTCATGAGATAAAATATGTTTGGTAATGTAATGATATATTCATTTCAATTTAGATTTAAATCAATTGAAAGTGATTGAATTATTACGTGTATAATAATTCTGAGATCACTTCAGGAGATGTTATAAATCTTGTAATCGAAATATTTTATGTGTGAACAATTATCACTGTTTTGTTGTTTGCAAGTACAGATTGAAGTTGAAATGGTCTTGGTTATGATAACGAAGGCTGAGTAGTACCATATGCAAGAGTAAAAAATCATGAGAAGAATGTCATATTTATGAAATCCGATTCCTATATGAAGCAAGTTTGGAAAAAAGGAAGAAGGAAAGATTTTTGATTTAAATTATTATGATTAATATCATGTAAATTGTATGCTTGTGATACAGGTGAGATTATGATCTATCCAAGAAGGATAGATGATGGTTGTGAAGTTGAAAATCCTAGTGATAGGGCCCTTATGGTGATACTGGAACCCTATGGCATACATTGAGCACCATGAGTTATGTCATGACAAATGTGTTGTCCTATTTAGAGCAAGCAGAGGGATGCCTTGGTGTAAGAATCCATAAGTCTCAAGACTCTTCCTGTGTGAGGAAACCTTTCCATGAAGTGGAAGGCCCAAGGGAAGGAACTGTGGAGGCAAAGAAGGGAATGCTTGAACTTTGAAGCTGTGTGATTGCAATGAAGGGGAGACTTGAATGAATTAGTTTTCAATTATTCGTGCATTTACTCATTGGGATGATGAATGCATTGGGTGTGTCCAAGAAATCAATGAGTTGAAATTGTTCCCTATGGAAGCCTTATGAAGCAATGGTAAAACATGCGGGAATGTGCTGGAATGCTAAGAGGTATAGAGGTAATTAGACCATGAAAAATTAATGACGTTGATCGAAGTGGAAATTAAGGACATGCAAAATGTTGTTGATATGAAAGTGGCATATCCCTTCTTCTACATAGAATGGTTCTAGAAATAATAGAACATTAAGGATCATGTTCCTTAAAGGGGAAGGGGATTGTGACACCCCTTTGATTACCACAAATTTTGTAATTTAATTAAGAACATATAATGTTGGGGTGCCGACAATTATGCTATGATGTCAAACTCTGTTATATGTGATCCAAATGGAAAGTGGAACCCACTCATTGTATTCATATACCCATGGTATTTATCCATCCATGGAATTTGCCCATGATATTGTAACTCAAAAAAGGCTATAAATAATAAGGCTCATTTTGTAAAAGGGGGTTGTCCACCATAGTGTAATTGTTACAATTCTTATTTGTTTTAACAAAAAGTTTCTTTGTGGTTTTGTTTACTGTGTGTTCTCCCTTTTTTTTCTTCTACAATTTCAAATTTTCAAAAGATTCAAATCAATGGTATAATAGCGGGTTATGATTCCATGGAAATCTCCATATTTCCAATTTTATGTGCGCTCTAATCGATGAATAAGGGTTTCAACTTAAGATATCCAAATTTGCTACCATTGATACACTAACAACTGGCAAAGTCGCAACACTAGCTACAACCCCACAAATAGACATTCCATGTTCAAACCCTAAGATATTTTTTCCCTCACTCTACGGTCTCTCTCTCTCTGTGAATGTAAAATTTCAAAAAAAAAAAAATCTCTGGAAGTCTGTTTCTCCTAAGTTTCCTCCCACCCAACTCCTAGATTTTTATTGGGTAGGGTTCTCAAAATCATGGATTCATTCTCCCTACGCCCTTTATAAGCTAAGGTTCTAAAAAACACAAATCTTTTCTCACTATTTGGGTACCTAGCGGGCCAGCAAGGCATATTATTCAGTGAACATTGAATGTGATGCTCTACAAATAGGAAACGATTTGGCCTACTATTTCTGGCTTTGTGTTGACAATCTATGAAAAAACCATAGCCCTTGCATGTGCTGATCCAAGGCATCAATTTCGGGCTTAGGGGGATCCTCTTCTCTTTTTCCTTCAGAGGATCCTGCTATTATTACCCCTATTGTCGTCTCTGAGGGTTGTCGTATCAACTGTTAAATAGGCAGGTATATGCTTTGGTGCACATTGGGCATTCGATGATGCAGGGTTTGGAACTCATGAGATCCTTTGTTGCTCCACTATATTTCTCTTGCAAGGTTTCGTTGCCCTTTAACGAGTTCATCAATAGAAGATTTGAAGAAGATGCTGACAGCAGGTCGGCTGAGGCTCTGAGGTCATGTCAGGCATCCACAATGTTGGGGAAGATCGCTTGAAGGCCTTGCCCAAGATCCCAAATTTTCTCTGCCATGTAGCAACATCCTCAAAATAATGATGTCGTTTCTCGCTCCCACAATTCGGAAGCTCGCAACTCTCAGTCAACTCGCAAGGGTTGTTGCTGTCGATGCTCGAAGTTATGGCTACATTACCATTACTCGCAATATCCTCTGGTGGCAAGTCGCTCATTAAGCAGTCCATCCACTCAATGCAAACATCAGGGCTAACAAAGTCATTCATGTTGCTCACCAGAGACTCGAACCAAAACATCTGAAACTCTGGTGATTTGAACACCAAGGACCTCAGGGTAACATTGCTGCCATCGCCAATGTTAGGCTCCTTAATGGGAGCCCTCTATTTCCTTACTAGTGCCTTGTGATGATACAAAGCATTGTCCTTGAAGGTAGGTGCAATGGGCTCGAATCCCCCCAACAAAAGGCATCTTCTTGGCACTGATGCCATCATGCAAATGGCGGGGTAAAGTCCCGAAATTGTTCCAGGGGAGAAAACATCATGGAAGCCCTGGAAAGGCCCAGAACAGAGTTAGGATCACTGGGATAAGAATTGGTTGTAGTTGAATAGAGGTCGCCCACAACATCCGTGCAGATCCTAGGCGGGAAGCTCATCAGGCCATTGTGCTGCCAGGCAAATGGAGCAGACAACCACGGACTGAAATTCATACCCATATTCATATTGACACCACCCATGCCTATACTCATACTTCAACCATTAAAATAGGTGATGGGATTCAGATAAATTTTCTGTGGCTGTTGTTGCTGCAACAACACAAGTTGTTGTGTTATTGTCATTAACGTACCATTCTCAACACACATTTATGCCAATTTTCCGAGGGAATCTCCATTGCATCAAAAAATAAAGTTAGCTATTATTTGGAACTTTTCAATGGTGTGCTTCTATGCTTGACATTAGAATGAGTATCTTTGTTTAAAAATGGTTTTCAACAATGAGAGTATCTTGAATATGCAGTCACTTTGAAGAGAATGAATCTGTATTATTCTTCATCAACTTGTTTATCCCATCGAGGATCTGCAAACACAATGTACACGTTTGTATTGCACACATTTCTTAACATATTGTGTGAGTATTACATGGGCCTATGCTTATGACAAATATCTGGTTATTGATACAGGTTCAACTAGAAATGTAGACACTAACACTAAATTTCTTGGAGATGATGCACAAAATTTGAATTATAGAGACGATACGACATCAACAATAGTGGATAGATCACTTCAGAAATGGTTTCAAAAAGGGCTTGCAGGACTTGTTTTAAGCTTAAGAATGTGTACAAAAGTATTTCATTTTGATGCATCTCCAAACTCTCCCTCAATATCCACACATTCCAAGCTTATGATGCATCTCCAAACTCTCCCTCAATATCCACACATTCCAAGCTTATGACAAGTGTTGTTTGAAGGATTGGAGTAGGTAGCTTGGTAATGATTCTTCAAGAATCATGCTTCTTGATGCATTACATGTTTGTAAGGCAAACAAGGAAAGTTGTAGTTTTATATTCTACCCTTTTAGCCAAGCATTTACCAAATAGAGGTGCCCATGGTGATAGGACTATCTCTATTGACTATCTTGAAGCATATTTTTGGCTGTGAAAAAATACCTCTAATAATGCAAAGGTAATGTCATGGTGGGTCTATCAAAACAAAACAATGGGAGTCACAAATGTGAGACTTGAGTACTTGGAGGAAGCCTTTACAACGTCTCATTGAATGATGAGAATTTACAAAGACAAGATGCTAGATAAGCCATCAAATTTCTACCAAGCAAATCAAAAAGTGAACTATCTCGAGGTCCATATTCTAGGCCATGCACTGTCAATATCATAGTTGGCCCACAAGGATTACAAGGTATCTCTATCCTCAGACCCTCGTTCATCATGGTTATGGGTCACCCAAAAACCCAAGGTTATGGGTCAGTCGTAAGAAAAACATTTTCATTGAAGTCCATTTGTAAGGCCACACGATGTCACTATCACAGTTGGTCACAAGCATTACAGGGTATCGCTATCCTCAGATATTTGTTCGTCATGGTTATGGGTCAACCTCAAACCCATGGTTCATCGAAGTCTATTTGCCAGGCCACATCATAGTTAATCACAAACATTATAGGGTATCTCTATCCTCGGATCTTTGTTCATCACGATTATGGGTCAATCACACAAAACCCTTCTCTTTAGTGTCTCTTCATATTCAACAAAGACTTCTCAAGAGGGAACTTCACGCAATGGGGACCATTGCTTCTTAAGTGAGGAGGAATGATCTGAACGGAAAGTGGCATCCACTCATGGTATTCATCCACCCATGGTATTTATCCACCCATGGAATTTACCCATGGTATTATAACTCAAAAAAGGCTATAAGTAATAAGCCTCATTTTGTAAAAGGAGAATTGTCCACCACAATGTAGTTGTGACAATTCTTCTTTGTTTTAACAAACAATTTCTTTGTGGTTTTGTTTATTGTGTGTTATCATTTTTTATTCCGGAATTTCAATTTTTCAGATCTTGGGGGCACTCCAAGATCTGGATCAATATGATGTAATATTTATTTTTATTAATAAAAATTCTAGAGATGAACAAAGAGGACAACCAATATATGTTGGCTTGGGGAGGGGGAAAGCTTTACTTAAGAGGAAAAATAACCTTGGGTGAGTATTTCCCTTTGAGGTGATGGTTAGTTTTCCCAAGAAATTGAAAGGTTGGGAAGATGAGGGGTCAAGGTGTGACTATAAAAATAAGTGGGAGGAGTAATCAAGATGTTCTTCTTCTTGGTACTTAAGCTTCTAGTTTTTCTCTCTTTTGATACTTTCTCATACATCTCTCTCTCTCACTTAAAAAATTCGAATTGACCAAAGGATTAGTGACAAAAATGAGAGAGGTTCGAACCTTATGCCTAGTTAAAAGTTGTGAGTGACAATTTATATGATAGGAAATGAATGTGTTGTAGCACTTTTTCTTAGGACTAGGTGGCTTTGAGGGTTGAGAATGGTCCTAGTTGTGTGTGACACGTAGAACACTAAAGAGGGGAGGTTCGAGGGACTACAAATATCAAAGAAGAAATCTCGTATGCTTCGCAAACCCACATTGTCATTTGTGAATGTCTATGGGCCTGGTCAAGGAATGGAGAGTTGAAAATTGAGATTCTTTCCTCTATGTGAAGGAGAGTGAATTTCACCTTTTGTGTTAAATCTGGTATGAAAACTACATGCTAAATCCTTGAGTTTAGTTTTTCCCTTAAGGCATCAAGATCTACTTTAGGGTGACCAACTATAAGAAATATTGTAGCATAGCTAACCCTGTGGTTGGGTGGAGAGTTTCTCACACTTCTTCAATTCTATATTGCAAAATATTTGACTTAGGATAAGTGTCTCTTAAGCGTGATTATTTAGTTTCTCTTTTCAACAAGTTTATATGTACATTCATTTACCCTTCAAAAGATTTATCATGGTTGTAGTTGTTATAATACTTCATTGTAGCGCTTTATATGTATTAAATTTTGTAACAACATCGGTTGAGGAAGATAAACTTCCTAAATTCTTCTTAAAATTGGCCATGTTGGCATTTTTACGATAAATTTTATTATGGGAGGTTCCAAAAGCTGAAACTTGGATGAAAGTGAGGATAAATCTCGTTGATTTTGTGGTCCAATTTTCGGATCCTGGATCATGAAATTTTAGGAAATATGATCATAGGAAGTTTGGTTTCCTAAATGAATCTTTAAACAGGTCATGACTTTTCTTCTGGGAAGTTCCAGAAGCTAAAACTTGGACCATAGTGAGGGGAAATCCCATTAATCATCATTTCCAAATTTTAGATCTTGGATCAAGATATTTTAGGACATATGATCATATGAAGTTGATATTCTTAGATGCTCCTAAAATAATGCATCAAATAGGCCATGTTGGCATTTTTGCTATAACTTTTCTTCTACGAGGTTCTAGAAGCTAAAACATGGACCATAATGAGGGAAAATCTCACTGATTGTTTGGTTTTTTCTTTAGAACTTGAACTATTATAATTTAGAAGATATCCCCTAAGGAAGTTGCTATATTAGTTTGCGAGCAAAGTGTTTTAAGAGATGCATAAATGGTTTAGTGATTCATTGCATACAAGTTGTTTGATGAAATGCTGTAATGAAAATGTTGTTTTGTGGATGGGGATAGAAATCAAGGGGTTCTTCTTCTTGGTTCTTAAGCTTGTAGTTTTACTCTATTCTAATAATCTCTCATACATCTCTCTTTCTCACTTAAAAATATTGAATTTACAAAAGGATTGGTGTCATAACCCAGAGAGGTTCAAACCTTATGATTGGTTAAGAGTTGTGAGTGACAACTTATGTGATGGGAAATGAATGTGTTACAATGCTTTTTCTTTGGACTAGATGGCTATGAGGAATAGGAATGGTCTTGGTTGTGTGTGTCACATAGAGCACTAAAGAGGGGAGGGTTGAGGGACTACAAAGAACAAAGGACTCACTTGTGTTATGTAGACTTGCATTGCCACTTATGAATGTCTATGGGCTTGGTCAAAGAATGGAAATGTTGAACACTTGGATTCTTTCTTGTGTGGAGGAGAGTGGCCTTCACTTTTTATGTTAAATCTAGTTTAAGAATTGTGTGCTAAATCCCTGATTTTAGATTTTATCTCAAGGAATCAAGGTATGGCTTGAGGATGACCAACTATGATAAAGATTGTAGCATACCTGAGCATATGGTTGGGTGGAGAGTGGCTTACCCTTCTTTAGTTCCATATTGCAAAAGGTTTGACTAAGGATAAGTATCTCTTATGAATGATTATTTAAGTGCTCTTTTCAACAAGTTTATATGTACATGCATTTACCCATTAACAAATTTATCATGGCTATAGTTGTTATACTATTTGATTGTAGAATTTTATATGTATTATATTTTATAACATCACTAGTTGAGGATGATAAATTCTTATTTAAATAGGTATTGTGTACATTTATGCTATAAATTGTCTTCTGGGAGGTTCCAAAATTTGAATCTTGCATCATAGCGAGGGGAAATCTCATTGATCCTTTGATCCAATTTTCAGATATTGGGTCGCAAAATTTTAGGAAATATGATCAGAGAAAGTTGGGCTTCCAAAATAAGTCTTTGAACAAGCCATGTTGGCGTTTCTGCTATAACTTTTTTTTTAGGGAGGTTCTAGAAGCTGAAACTTTGACCATAGTGAGGGTAAATCCTGCTGATCATTAGATCCAACTTTCACATCTTGGGTCACGATATTTTAGGAGACATGATCAAAGGAAATTGAGCTTTCCGGATGCTCATAAAATCATGCATCAAAGTGACCATGTTGAAATTTTTTCTATAACATTTCTTCTTGGAGGTTCCAAAAGATGAAACTTAGATCAAAGTGAGGGGAAATCCTACTAATCATTCGACTCAATTTCGTAAGTTGGATTACTATATTTAGGAGATATTCCTCGAGGAAATTGCCATATTAATTTGCATGCAAAGTGTTGAAGAAATGGCTAAATGGTTTAAACACAGTTACCAATTAAATGAGAACTTGACCGAGTTCTCACTTTTTTAGATGTAGCAAAAAATCATCCGATTTTGAAAAGTGTTGATTCAGAATAATTTTTTTTTTTGGAACAAACTTTTGATACTTTAAAGTTTCTTATGTATTAAGTATGCACATTTTTTTAAAATGTTAATGATTTTCAAGCCAAAGTGTTGATGCAACAACAACCCTTTTTTTGGGCTTATTTTTGATATTTTAAATTTTCTTATACATTAAGTATGGATATTTTTTTAAAATGTTGTTGATTTTCATGTGGATTTTGAAAAACATCAACCCTTTTTTTTTTCTAGGGCAAATTTTGACATTTTAAATTCTTAAGTATGCATTTTTTAAAAATGTTTGTTATTTATTCATTAAAAAAAAAGAAGAAAAAGAAGATATTAAAAGAGACAAAAAAAATAAAAGGAAAAAGAATTATATGTTAATCGCCTTGCCACCCTTGCTCAACTACCAAGGGGTCAAAAAATTATGTTTTAATTGCCCTGCCAACCTTTCTCAACTACCAAGGGGTCACACCTTAGGCGAGGGTGGCAGCCCGATTCTGCCATCCCCGCCCAACCACCAAAAGTCCGCAGGCCAGGGTGGGCTCCTGCCACCCCTCCCAACTGCTAAGGGGATGCAGGCCAGGGCAGGCTCCTGCCACCCCCACTGAACCACTAAGGGGTTGCAGTGCAGGGTGGGATCCTTCCACCCCCGCCCAACAACCAAGGGGCCGCAGGCTAGGGCGAGCTTCCGCCACCTTCACCCATATGCCAAGGGGCCATGGGCCAGGGTGCCCGCCCTAACCCGCTGCCCCTTGGCGGCTAGGCAGGGGTGGAAGGTGCCCTAGTCTGTGACGCCTTGGTGGCTGGGTGAAGGTGGCAGGCAAATTCCCGGAATCAACCTACCACCCTCGCCCAACCGTTAAATGGCATTAGGCTAGGGTGATGCCTAGGGTGCCTGTGCAGGGGTGGCAAGTCAATTCATATATAAATTTTTAAAAAGATTTCTTTTATTTTAAATTTTTTTAAATTTTGTGGTCTTTTTTAAATTTTTTTTTGTTTTATGCTTGAATCTTCATTGTTTTATGGGTTATTTTTTTAAATTTTTTTATGTTTATTAATATTATTGTTTTGAGTTTTTCTTTGTTTTTTTATACAAATTTTTTTTATTTGATTGATTTTTTAAAGTTTTTTTTTTTTTATCATTTTTAATTTTTGTTTTTTAGATTTAATTTAATTTTTTACTTTTTTTTTATGATTTAATTTAATTTTTGTTTTTTTTACTTTTATTGATTGATTTTTTTTTGTTTGCTATAGGAGTTGTTTCAATGTTTGGCTAGCAACCTGACCCTAATATGTGTCAATTTAATAGTTGATTTTTCAGTTTTCGATACAATGAATCAAGTTCACCTCCACTATGTGTTAATTCGACAATTGATTTTTAAGTTTCAATTGCAATGAGTCAAGTATGTGTCCACTATGTGTCAATTTCATGGTTGATTTTTAAGTTTTCAATGCAATGGGCCGTTCATTTACACTGCGTGTCAATTTAATGGTTGATTTTTAAATTTTCGTTGCAACGTGTCAAGTTATGTTAGGCTAAGATTTTAAAATAGCTATACTTTTAGTATTTAAAAAAGAAATTACTCTTGGTATAATGAATCTTTCATTCAGGTGTTCATTTTAAAAAAAGATTAGTCATATAATCTTTCCATAATGCCATGGTTGAAATATGTTGAAAACTTAAGGTTTTTGTAGTCATGATATTTGGTTTTAATTCCATGGTTGAAAAAATTTCAAAATTTTAAGGTTTTTCTAAGTCATGATATTTTATCTTTAATGTTATGGTCGAAAACAATTATAAGTATATTATCTTTAACGCCATGACTGGAAATTTTTGGAATTTTAAGGCTTTTCAGAGACGTGACATTTAATCTTTAATGCCATCCTGAAAATTGTTGGAATTTTAAGGTTTTTCGAAGTCATGATATTATATCTTTAACACCATTGCTACAAAATGTTGAAAACTCACCTCGACAAAAAAAAAGCGTCGTTCCAACATCAACATTTTTTGTTTTTAGGGTGTTTTTTGTGCAAAAAAAATTGGTTTTCACTACCATTTTTAAAAAATGTTGAAAATTTACCTTGAAAAAAAATGTGTCGTTGAAGCATACACACTTTTGGTTTCGAGCTGTTTTTTCATGTTTTTTTGGGGTTTTTTGGCTAGAGTTTTCCTTTTGAAGTCACAATTCCTGTTTGATTGGTAACTTTATTTTTAATGATTCATTGAATACAAACTATTTGATGAAATTCCCCAATGAAAATGTTGTTTTGTGGACAAGGATAATATTGTTGTATGGTAGCATTGTTGTATAATAATACATTGTAGTTGATCTATGCCTATTTGCATGCAAAGCATTTGAATAAATGTGTTAAAGGCATTTTATTGCAATTTACAACAAACTATTTGATAAAATACCTCAAATAAAGAAATAAATAAGTTGCATGATTGAGTGGCCTAATTAACTTAGTATGTTACAAGTGGAATCAAAGCAATGTTTATTATTTGATTTCATACAAAATGTCTACAAGAAAAAAGGCTACTTAATGGTTGTATACATAGTATTTGAAGAGAGGTTCACATGTAAAGTGTTTGACAAAATGTATGAGAGATGAAAATCAAAATTTGGCAAGTGTGGTTAAGATAAATTTAGTTGGGGTATGTGACACAGTGGTATCAAGGATTATTTTCAAGCTAGTAAAAAGAAAAAGAAAATTTTGGATACCTCGTAACCTCTTTAAGTCATCGAGGGAACTGGATATGCTACACAATTTTTCCTTTTAGGGTTAGAATTTAACAATTAAGTATAAAGCCTTGGCCTAAATTATCTAGAAGTATGAAATAAACCATTAACTTTGCCTAAGACAATGAATATATATTTTTTGTGGGATTGTTTCTTTTGTGTTTTTGTAATTTTATCTTTCACAAGACAAGAAATAAAATAATTTGGATTTTAGGATTTTTTTGATTGGTTGTTGGGAGTAAGCTTGGCGCTTTGTATCCACTTAATTCTTATGGGTTCAACCAAAATGCTCCTCTAATATTTCGTTATCCAATTATTTTGGATTATAATAAGAGATTAGGGTCTATAGACCAAAAAATCCCTTTTTTAATCAAGACAAGTCATGAAAACAAAGGTTCTACAAGAAGGGTTTCCTTAAAAGGAATAACCTTCATCAAAATGATTAGGAAAGAATACTTAAAACCCTTGTCAAGGAGCATAAAAATAAAGAAAACAAGAGAATAAGCACTTACCAAGCCAATTAAGAAAAACATAAGAGCTACAAACCTTGGATATCCATTTCAAGTGAAAAATTTGTCCTTCAAATGGATCGATCTTTCTAGCTAATAGTAGTCCTAAACATTCATCAATTATCTTCAATGAAGAAAAAAAAACCAAGAAAGAGAGAGGTATGAGAAGTTAACTCCAAAACACCAAGAAAGATAATCTAATAATGACTTATGAAAATAATATCCAACAATTCACAATAATTTGGAGTGAAAGGAGTGTCTATATTTATAAATCAGGCTCACAACTCCTTCCCATTCTTTATTCTCTAAATCTAGGTTAAGGGAACAACATAACATGACTTGTCATCCACACAACTTGGAGTCATAGTCAATTTACATGCATAAAAATCCCATAAAGGAGGTGATGCCATCCTTAGGGTACAATGTTCCATTAAATTTAGCATGAATAAGGCTCAAAATATTGTAAGCAAGGTTTTTTTGTCTACTTTAACTCCAACGTATAGCTCCATAAGGTGAAGCAACCTATCTAAAAGTCAACAAGAGGCTTGTACAAGTGGATGACTCTAGCTCCAATTTAGGTTCACAAGTCCTCAAATCATGTTTTTGAGTGATCCCCACATTGTCAAAATGATTTTAAGTGACTACCATGTCATATCTTCATGTTAGAACCTCACACAAGTGACCCTTCCATGTCATAATATGCATAAAAGAGAGTGCATGGATGAAATAAGTGCTCACAGATGTGGGTCAATCCTCAATAAATGTAAATATCAACTCAAAAAGTTCCAAATGGGAAGAGTGGTCTAGGGTATTTTGCATGGCATGTGTGGAGGATGTTCATGTGGATGGAAGTAGATCATTGCTGCCTCGAAGGGTGTGATCAATGCCTCGATGTATGCAATATGCCTTGAGAACTATGAGACTGCCTTGGGAAATGTGAAACATGATGATCATGTGCAAGATCACCTCCAAGGGCTCATAGCCAAAGTGTGGTACATACATAAGAGGCAAGGGGTGACGTGGGGTAAAATTGGTGTGCTAAACCATGGGTGTGACAATCCTTACAAAATGCAATCACCTTTACATAGTTAATGAAATGGGTGAGTAGTTAGGGGTTTCCATAAATCATGTATCCTAATAGAACCATCTTAAGATACCCAAGTACCTACCTAGGACATAAATGCTTGACTTGCTGGGAGTTAACACCACCAAGGTATAGTTGGACAGAGTAATAACCAAGAAACTTGAGGATGGGGGCTAAAAGGACCTACCATGATTGTCTTCCAAAGTGGATTTAGGCTACCAACTTACCAACACTTGTACACCAATTATCCCAACATAGCCACATACAACAAGAATAATCACATTTTTGTCTCATCGTGATGGTCACATTTGATGAAAAAATGTAAGGTACAATGTATAGAATATGACATGTAATAGTTTGCTCCAAATTAGGGGCATGTGCTCATGTTGAGAGTGCATGAGAACTCCAAAATCTCTATAAACCTATAAACCTAAGAAATTCTTGTCAAATGGATATTAAGTGCAAAGGACAAATAAAGACAAAAGTGCCTTATCCCTTCCTTGAGAGAGACATAAGTCCATGTGCAAATGGAGTGGAATCAATAATTTGTTAGTAGCAACCACTCTTAAAGAATTTTATAAAATATGAGCATCACTTCTTTAAATTCAAACAACATAAAATGTTGGAAGTGAAACACACAATTAAAAATAATGCTCATGCGAAAGGGCCTATCATCCTATTCTACTCTAACGCAGGAAACATAACATGCTAAGTAAAATCATAAATCCAATGTAACCATTTGATGAGTTTATCCATATCATAGCATTTATCTTTATGCTTGGTCACAAACTAAAATAATGAAACACCAAATCTTCAATAAACATATTTTAGAGCTTCCTTCACCTGTTGGACTAAATCCAAGGTAGGATCATGATTATGTGAGGAAAGAAAGGCATGCATAAGTTTACCTATATTTCTGCAAGCTTCTTTAATTCAAAGGTGGATGGGGTTGACGTAGTCATATTTCTCAATGAAAATGTAGAACAACTCATCAATGTTACTCATAAAATCACCAAGCAAGATGGGCTTTGAGGGTTGCTTCAAAAGTAACCAATAAGAAGATTACTCCTCTTCATTATTTTTCTTGATCACACATATAGATAAATTATGATGAAACCAGTCATATCTAAACAAATATGAAATCCCCTAAATTATGGTTAGATGCCTTGGCATTTGAGGCTAAGAACTACTAAAATATACCCAATATTGAACATATTACTTCCCACAAAACATTGAAAACCATGATTCTTAGTTTTCATGCATAAGAGATTCATGAATAGGGGCATCCAAGATTAAATAATTTCTTTTGTTACTTGGACATGAAAGCCCATCTTCTCCACTTGTAAATTATTCTCATTAATGAGTTGATATAGCTATTCTTCCACCATGGAATAAGTTTCACATTCATTAATCATGTTTGTTTGTCCAAAAGACCAAACGTATGCAATATTATCCTTAGAACCAACATAATCGTAAATGGGATCCCCATCAAAATAGAAGTAACTTATATCCCATTTTTATCTTTCAATCTGGAGAAATACATCAATATTTTCAATCTCTTCACTATCATTCTCTTCATCAAATAAGGGTTTGTTCATTAGATTATCCTCTTCCAAATCAATAAAATACGTATCATAAAACTCACTTGCTTTGGAGGGAATGTAGCATAAACCCTTGTTTTCACGTGGAGGAGAAAAGGTGAATACTTGAATGTTCTTGTCATGAAGCTCACATCCATTTACTTCTGGTTCAAATCTCTTCATTTTCCATGGAAGCACGAGATGACTCTTTGTCTTTGTTACTTATTGATATGACGCACCAAAATAATCAACGGCCTCATCACCCTTGAGGTGAGGATAAAATGTTCCTTGAGGCTTTTCTCCAACAAGATCTCCCTTGTCACTAACATCATGCATTTCTTTGACATTTTCAACATGGAACATATTTTCCTTATCATTCTTTGAATTTGAAATATTATGCAGAATGGCTCATTGAAGGAAGGAGATGGATGGGACTCTTCATTTATATCATATTAAAGCTTTAGAGTAGAAGGCTTACCATATTTTTCTTCAATGTAATCACACATGAAGAAGTATACATTGTCTCCTTCATTTATTTCCACAAGAAGATCATCCAAGGGATATTCAACATATTCTATAATTAGATCATTAACCTTTTCACTATTCTAAATTGTATATCAAGGAAGACACAAGCATCTTCAATTTCCTGATAGGTGTAGATCCAACATCTTTGATTTTTTTTTTCCAATTGTGGAAATGATTTAATTTCTTTAGGATTGAGATCACAATACCAATCCCATGCATCCTTCCCCTACATTGAGAATGAAAATGATTTCATCAAGACATGTTCCTACTATGTTATAATCCACCACATAATCCATAAAAGATGCAAGGTATCTTGGACCCAACTAAGTATTTATATTAAACTTTGGGAGATGAGTCCATGCATCCAGATGGAGTTTACGTGTTTATACTAGAGCACTTGAAAAATATGAAGGAGAAAACAAAACTTTCCAAAAAAATCCTTTGTTAGAAGACATACCTTAGAAATATAAGATGATGATTTTTTAATATCAAAGAATTGCTTACCAATAATACAAATACCAAATATGTGGAGTGTTCGATATACCTTAATTATTTATGTAGGGAAAAATCTCTTGTAGAGTACCTTTTTGGTGTATTTTCTTTTAGTGGAATTGCTAAATGAGACAAATCAAGTTAATAATAACAATAATCTCATCAAGTTACAAATACATGAAGACCTACCGAACAACACAGGGGATGGACTTTCTCCATGGCAATAGTCCTAGAAAATGTTACTACCCAAATTATCATCCTTATGAAAGTCCCAACTGTGATGTCATAGGGATAAGGACAATTGGGAAATGTACCACTATCACCTTAACAAGATTTCCCCTTCACTTTAAGCCATCTCCTTGAAGCCACAATGGGGCATCCAAATTTATGGAAATGAGCTTGTAGTGTAATATCATTGTAATGCACAATACAAGTCACTTCAACAACACACACCTCAATATATAGTTTAGATAGACCAATGCCAAACAAATGATAAGATGTCTTTATATTCCACAAAAAAATACGGCATAAATTATCACAATATAATGAAACTTAGGAGATAATTAACAAGTGCTAGATCTGAAAATACAATATGCTACAACAAAAATACAAATAAACACTTAGATTTCACCAAATAATCACAAGAATAAGTTCTCTTTAGTGCTCAAGAGTGAAAAATGATTGCACATACCAAGTAAAATAGCCATTCTTGAGTTACTACATGAGTATACGTTGAAAATAGGGCAATCTTGTTGTTGTCCACCAATTCCATATTCTAATTTATGATGAAAAACACAAAATATGTAGATTTTGTGTGAGGAAAAGCAACCCGCAAGTGCCTAAAAGCATTTATAACAATGAACCTTAGTTTATTTGTATAAGGAAATGAAATAACATGTAAAAATAGCCCAACAATTACAAATTAAAAGTCTTAACGAATAATGATCATGAAATTAACACAACTTGTAAAAGAGTGGTGGTGAATTCCCCTTAGGGTTTCACCAAATGCTCCAATTTGAAGTATAAACACAATGAAGATCATAGGAGATGAATTCCACCATTATATTATGTTATATAAACTTTAGAAATAATATAGAAATGAAATGTAAGCTAGTAGGCTTAGAATTCATCTTTTAGGATTAAACCCTAGCTTTCATGGTTTCACCAATTTTGATACAAAACCTAGAAGTCGTCCTTCTAAGTGAAAAAGTTTCCCTTTAAATGGATTGATCTTGCTTGTTAGTAGTAGTATTGAACATTCACAAATATCTCTTTAATGAACCAATAAAAATAACTAAGAAAAAGAGAGGTTTGAGGAGTTGACACCAAAACACCAAGAAAGATCTTCTATTAATGGCTCATGAAAATGATATCCACCAATTCACAACAATTTGGAACGATATGAGTGTCTATATTTATATATGATGCTCACAACCCCTTCTAATTCTTTATTTTGTAAATCTAGGTTATGAAAACAATATAAAATGACTTTTCATCCACACAACTTGGAGACTAAGTCAATCAAAACAAGTAAAAATAATACTTTACATGCATGAAACTCTCACAAAGGAGGTGACATCTCCCTTAAGATAGGCTTGATTTTCCTTCAGGGTATAATGTTCCATTGAATTGATCTTTGAAAATGATCAAAATATGATAAGAAATGTCTTTTTCCACTTTAGCTCCAACATATAGCTTAATAAGGTGAAACAACCTCTCTAGAAGTCAACTAGATGCTTCTGCAAGTGTATAACTCCAATTTAGTCTCATAAATCCTCAAATATGCCTTTGAATGACCTCTGCACCATAAAAACGATTTTAAGTGAGTTCCATGTCATAACCTCACTCAAATGACCCTTCCATGTCAAAATATGCTCTAAAGATACCTCACGACTATCATAAGCGCTCACACATGTGGGTTAGCCCTCAATGAAAAAGTTCCAAATGAGAAGATCACTTTAGGGTTTTCCATGTGGTATGTATGGAGGATGTCCATGTGGATGGAAGTAGCCCATTTATGACCCAAGGGGTGTGACTAATGCCTCAATATATGTGATATTCCTTGAGAAATGTGAGATTGCATTGGATAATGTGAAACTAGATGATCATGTGTGGAATTTCCTGGAAGGAATCACGGCGAAAGTGCAGTACATACACAAGAGAAAAGGGGTCCATGTGAGGTAAAATAGGTGTGCTAAACCATGGGTGTCATAACACTTACAAAGAGAAATCACATTTACATAACAAATAAAATATGTCAGTAGCAAGCCCCCCCATAAATCGTATATTCTAGTAGATCCATCTCAAGATTCTTGAATACTTACCCAAGACATAAATGTTCAACTTGATGAGAGTTACCACCACCAAGAGATAGTAAGCCAGAGAGATAAAACCAAGAACCTTGAAGATTGGGACTAAAAATACCTTCCATGACTATCCACCAAAGGGGATTTGAGCTACTAACTAACCAATACTTATACTTCCATAATACTAACTTGGCCACATACAACAAAATCATCAAACTTTTGGTTAATTATGATGGTCACATCCAAAAAAAAATTGTAGGGTACACTACAGAGAATTTGAGGTGTAAAAATAGGTATTCAATTTGAAAAGAATTAAATGCACTCATGTCATAAAGCTGGTGGTATGTTAACAACAAGTTCATCAAATAACTACAAGAAAAAGGATTTTATCAACAATAATTCTCATTAAAGGGATGGACATAACAAGTATTTGCTCCAAAGGATCCTTTATTATATATTCAATGAGCTAGAACACTATAGAAATGCCATGGGGGAGGAAATATGGATCTTAGGTAGAGCCGACCTCTTTTTTCAACCATGATTATCTATTTTCAATTGAACTTCAATTCCCATCTCCACAACCCTAGTTTTGGAGATATTGGTGAATCTCTCCCTCCACTAGTTGAAAAATGAATGCTTAGTTGGAATAAAAAATTCCTTCAGAAAATTTCTTAAGGGAGATCCAAGCCAAGAGACAATGAGTATTTTCTGCTGTGCGAAAATTTACATATAACTTGTCCTATGTAAAGGTCTACAAGATCAAATCAATATAAAGAATGCAAATTTTAAATAAACCTAGATTTTGGATTACAACATGATGACATTCAAAGGGAGAGATTGTTGGGAGACATGCCATCTAAAGGTACCCCACCTAAAGGTTGAGGTTTCTTGAGCAAGAAAAAAAAAAAAAACAACAAACACAATGACCATAAGAAATATACATAAATGAATTCCCATGCGTTGAAACTAAAAAAGGATACAAGTAGATCAAAGGTTGTGGTATTGATAATGATTCATGTGTCACCTTCTACGGGGTGTGATGTGGATATGGGTACAATCATGACAGAGGGATGATCTCCTCCATCGCTTGTTAACCCATATGAAAACCACTCATGGGGGATGCAAAAGAGGCATGAATTAGATAATTCATCCTATAAAAGGGAACCCATCTTTTTAACTAATTTAGATGAAGTAATGCAATTCAAATTACTAGAACCTTCATCAATGTTAGTTGTTAGCCTCAAATCAAAATGTTGGATGGGTAGAAATAATGGAAAATATGAAAAGATGAATAGCTTGTGAGCTTATAAGATCCACAACTAATTATGGAATTATATGGAGGACATTTATCTTCAAAAGTTATAATGCAACTAAGTTAGTGTTTAACCTTTGGGTGTGCTAAATCTGTCTTTAATTAGTGTTTATAATCAAACAAAATGTTCAAATTTGTGTATCTAACCCTGTTTATGAACTTCGTATAAGTTAAAATATGAGGCCCTGAAAAATAAAAATAAAAAATAGATTTATTTGGTGGACATTGATATTATTTTTAATTTAAAAGGAAAAGAAAATGGGATATGACAATAAGTTTGCTCAACTATTTGCAATATGGATCCTTTAAGAAAACTCTTATGATTTCAAAGAATCTCTAATATGTAATAAAGTATGGGAGAGGATAAATTCCATTGGGTGCATTATGGCATCACACTGACCTGTGCATTGGGTAATGGTATGGGTATAATAGGACTCTTTCACAATGTTCATGACTGTTGTACCACAAAAATAAGTTTGCATAGATGTATGATGCGACAAAATAAAGGACATACAGATGCATGGTAAGATTTTCTCAAGGGACATCATATCTCTTTACACATATTGAACTTGAAGTGACACCAACTATATGCTTATGCTTAGTGACCACATAAGTCCTCTCATTGTTCAACCATGTTCTTCCTCATTGAAAAAATATTATATATATATATATATATATATATATATATATATATATATATATATATTAAAAGAGAGTAATATTCAAAAAATGAATACATAAAATTACGGTTGGAGTTTATTTGAATTAGATCCTCACCAAAATCTCTTTGTAAACTTTGTAATTAGAATTTAATTATTATTTTTTTGGGCAAAGTTGAGGAAATGACCAAAACTCATTTGGAAGTTGAAATGAATCATTTGGGTAGTTTTCCTTCCATGGTAGCTCATTTAAAACGAAGGTTGTGGGGGAGAAGGACATTCAATAAATAGGAGAGATGAGGAGGAAAGGATGAAGGCTAGTAACATAGATAGGAACTCAAAGAACCAGTTTTTTTTTTGGTGTGGTAGACGGACACCAGAGATCAGTGGTCGCCACGTCTACAAAAACTATATGGTAAGATCCACCCAAAGGGATCACTTCCCGCCGACTCATTAGAAAATACTAACCCCAAGAGCGTCGAGGATAATTGACCCCATGACTTCCCATTAGCAAGGTGTTTTAACGACAGGAAGTCGACCAATTGAGCTAACCCTTGGGTCTGCAAAGAAGCAATTTCTTGAATGATTGGAGTAAACTAATACATTGTTTATCCCACAATGAGTGAAGAATATTTTTGAGTCATGGCAATATGAAAATAAAAATACAATAAAATTTGTGTATAGCTCGCCCTTTTGCAATCAATTTCTCACTTGATAAAAATATTTTAGAACCTCGTTTTCCTATTTAGGTTTCCATTGTAAAAAGAATTTCTATTATCCCACGATGTTAATGGTTATGTATAGTTGATATAGTTTTGATTTTAATCTATTCTTGTATTCTATTTCCATGAGAGTATAATGGAGCAACATTGTAATCCTAGCTCTATTCACTAGTTTAAATGATTGCTTGATTGTTGCAATTATTTGAGTGTATTGTCAATTCATTGTTTAACCGCATTTTGTAACCAATATTTCAATTTCTTCTTGTTGGGTATTTATTATTTTATGAGGGGGTTGTATTGATAAAATATAGGTAAAATAAAGATGATACCAAAAACAACAAATTTGTCAGAAAAGGCCTTAAGCCATAATGTCTCATAGACTCTATATTCATCTTTCAATGATACAAATATATAATACAATTATGCAACCACCTCAATTTCTCTCACCTCAACACCTCACAAAGAGATAAATTAGGAGGAGAAGAAATATGATCTAGAAACACACTTAGGATAAAAACTATATCTCAAGATGTGAAATACATAAAGGTGGTATATTAGGATTTCATGATTGTATATGAGAAAGAGGCTAACATTTCCCCCCTCAATCATAAGTACGAGCAATAATACTTGAAATGCAACATAAATTGGTACCATCTCCAAGTCTTCATGCTAAAACACTTGTGATGAGCTCCAATGAAGAACTGCCTGAAAAACAGCCAAAAATGGATACCGAAAACTTCAATATGAAGAGAGTGAACCAAGAGAAGTGAATTAACTGCAAGTCTGACACATCCTTGAAAATGCTTGATAACTCAATATAATACAAAGTTGCAATGAAAAAGGATCCATCTTTTCTTTGCTAGGTCGAATTGTTACACTTCATTTTGTCACCATGACAAATGATCATCAAAGTTGGATCTCTCATCATCCATCCAAGTGTCATGAAGCACTCACTTGTAAGTAAACAACTTATATACCTTTAATAAAGTGGAATTTCTAGATCTCTTAGTACAAAACCTAACTTTTGAGTAGCTGCGCAGTTTTTCTGAACAAAAACTGTGTAGGTCAATCAATAAAAAGTAAAAATAGAAAGTAAGATATAGAAGCATTGTTGGGCGAATAATTCCCAACGGAAAGCCTCGAACTCATGTTTTTTTTAGCCTAACCTCATTTTTGGTTGAACTAATTCCCATTCTTCAAGGAGCCCTCATCGCTCTTTTAGTGGATCTCATCCTTGGACTAAGGATCTCAAACTACTTCCTTTTGGCCTATTAATCAAGCCATAGGTGGGGGAATTGGGAGAGGCTGCTAAGAGTAAGTTTATGCTGGAGTAATCAGGTTGGAGGGCTTATCATTCTTGGAGAGGATTGAGATTAATGGGAGGAGCTTCACAACATCAAGGCATAGGTTTTGTAGCTCCTTTATGTTTATGAAATTAATACAAACAAGCATTTCTTCTCACTTCATTGTTTAATGGATTAATTGATCAATTCCATTGATGGTTTATGTTATTAATATTTTTCCATTGGAATGATGTTTGTTACTAGTCTCCTTGATCACTAGTTTGAACTATTGAATCATTTATGCTGCACATGTCTTTGATCCTTTTTTGTTTCCATGTATGCAGGTCTTGATTCAAGCATGGAGGAGCTGCAATGAAGCACAAAAAATGGATCTTCATCAAGCATGTCGTAATAAGGTATGAATTTCCGTTTCCCACCTTATTAGCTTATGATTCACGAAAAGATAGATTCAGGTAAGGAATTAGCTTGATTGTCTGTTTGTTTCTAGTTTCCTTTTAGGATCTAGGGATATTGCTCTTGTCAGTAAGAGGAATTTATCCACCTAACAAATTGGTGACCAAATTGGCGACCATCTCCTTGTTTTTGATTCTCGAACCTGTTTTGATAGCTTTATCTGAGTCTTGACAAGTTAATGATCTTTCAGATTTTGTGATTTCTTTGGATACTTTTTTATTTTTTCTTTAAGTTTCTCAACCTTCGCAGTTTTAGTTTAGAAACAGGGTGTAGATCTACATATATTACCTTTATTAACAGTGCGCATGCACACTATACTATACCGTCTAGTTATGCATACTCTGAGAATTTTTGGAAAAAATAGATTTTCCTCTCATTAAAGTTTGAATTTTTTGTTTTTAAGGTTTCATTACATTTGTCTCAGACTCTAGTTAGTCTCCGTGTGTTTGACCGAGTGTTGTGAAGGAGTTTTCTTGAGATTTGTCCATTTTCAAGGATTGAAATGATCCAGGTGGATGTTGGTGGCCACCCACCTATCCCACTTAGACTCCCACAACTGTCTCTTTCAGTTTTTTCAGTTTCCGTAGTTGTAGCACAATTTACTATTTTTAGCAGTTTTTCGGGTCTTGAAATTCCAGAGCCGTTTTGAGGCCCTAAACGACGTTTTTTGTAGGAATTTACAGGGTAAGTTCCTCAGACAGAACACCAAAGGACACCGCCCACACACAGATCACAGATCACTACACCAGTATTTTTGACGTGGTTAAAACCCTCAAAGAGGGAAACAGTCCACGGCCTGAGCCAACGCGGCCACTTCAGGCAATTTATTAATAAAAGAATGAAAATTTACATAAGCTTCTCTCATGGACGGTTAGCCTACAAATGACCCTCCATGCTCTTTAAATAGAGATCATGGACCAATCGGGTGTTAAGCCACGGATCAAGTGTCGGTAATACCGAGGAGAGACTGAACCGTCGGATCACTAAATATCGTGACCGTCGGATTGTAAGTTACAAAATGTACATAGTAAAGAAACACACTTTACCTAACTCTATACTAGACCAAGTTATACTTAACTATTTCCTATGTGTCGAAATATCCTAACATCCCCCTTAAGAACAACTTGGGATAGGATTGAAGGATTTACAAATATGAGAAGGAAGGAGGCACTAGAGCCTATCCCCCCTTAGTGACAACTTCCTGAAATCCAACCATAAATCGAAGTTTAGTGAACTTTGCCTCTGTGAGAGCCTTTGTAAAGATGTCTGCAACTTTATCATCTGTTGAACAATATTGCACTTCAAGAACATGGTCGTGGATGAGCTTTCTGATGAAGTGCATGTGCAGTCCAATGTGTTTGCTGCACTGATGTTGGACTGGATCTTTGCATAGTTGAATGGCACTCTGATTATCACACCAAAGTGTAGTCGGATGTTGCTGCTGAAAGCCAAACTCTGACAGGATCTGATGAAGCCACAAGGCTTCCTTACTAGCTTCTACGACACCACGATACTCTGCTTCTGCTGAAGAAAGAGAAATGGCACCTTGTTTCTTGCAAGCCCATGTAATAGGTCCTGAACCAAGAGTGAACACATAACCTGCAGTAGACTTCCGATCGTCAGGGTCACCAGCCCAATCGGAATCAGTGAAACCAACCAATAGAGGAGCTGCTTCGGCACTGTAATGAATCCCAAACTGAACTATACCTCGAACATAACGAAGTATTCTTTTAGCTGCTTTCCAATAACTTTCATGTGGGTTTTGCATAAACCGAGCAACAAGGCCAACAGCAAAGGAAAGGTCAGGAAGAGTATGGGTTAGATACAAAAGTTTTCCTACAAGTTGACAGTATAAGGTAGCATCAACTTCAGGAGAAGTACAAGTGACTGAAAGTTTGACTCTAGACTGAAAGGGAGAAGGGGCTGGCTTACAGTCTTCCATGTGAAAATGGCATAGAATATCACAGGCATACTTGGACTGGGAAAGGGAAATACCTTCCTTGGATTGCGAGACTTGAAGACCAAGAAAATAATGTAAGTGTCCTAAGTCTGTCATTTCAAACTTCCTTTTAAGGCTAGACTTCACATGGTTTATAAGGTCGGGATCACTACCAGTCAGGATAAGATCATCAACATAAAGAACAAGAATGATAAGAGACTTGCCCACTTTCTTGGTGTAGACAGTGTTGTCAGAATGACACCTAGAAAAGCCATTTTCTAAAAGAAAGTTATCCATTTTGGTATACCAAGCTCGAGGAGCTTGCTTGAGACCATAAAGTGATTTCTTAAGCCGACATACAACGCTGGAGTCTGTTTGTATAAAGCCAATAGGTTGTTCCATATACATTTCTTCATGCAATTCCCCATGCAAGAAGGCAGATTTAACATCCATCTGATGGACTTCCCATTTGAAAGAGGCAGCAAGGGAAAGAACAAGGCAGATAGAGTTCATTTTGGCAACAGGGGAGAAGGTTTCAGTGTAGTCAATGCCTTCAACTTGTGAAAAACCCTTAGCAACAAGACGAGCTTTATGTTTATCAACTTTCCCATCTGGTCCATACTTGGTTCTGTAAACCCATTTGCATCTAACAAGTTTTTGTCCCTTTGGTAGAGGAACAAGATCCCATGTATCATTTGCCAATAATGAATGATATTCTTCATTCATAGCTGCTTCCCAATATGGATGGCCTGAAGCTTCTGCAAAGGTGTCAGGATCATAATTCACTGAAGCTTGAGCCAGTAAAGAAGAGGCTCTATCAAACTGAGAACGTGTACGTCGTTGATCTGTAGGATCACCGGCAAGATCACCTGCTACATCCCGAGTAGCACGGACCCATTTTGGAAGCTGAGGAGCTGAAGGAGGATCCAGAGAAGTTGGGGGAGGATTTTCATCCTCGCTTTCATCATCTGAAGAAGAAATATTTTCAAAAGTAGAAGAGATAGGGAGAGGTGGCACATCCGCCGAACTAGGCTCGTAGGCCGATGTATTTTCAGCAAACTTTACATCTCTTCTAATGATAACATTTTTGGACTTAAGTGGAATAAGTCTATATCCTTTGACATCTTCAGAATATCCAACAAAAATACACTTTTCACTCTTAGGTTCTAAATCTTTATGTTTCTCATCTGGAATATGGGCCCATGCTTCACTTCCAAAAACACGAAAGTGACTTACATCTGGTTTAATTGAGCTCCATGCTTCTTCTGGAGTGATATTCTTTAAAACCTTAGTAGGAGTGCGATTTATTATGTAATTTGCACAGTTAATTGCTTCTGCCCAATAATTAAGACTAAGTCCTTTAGATTGAAGCATACAATTAGCCATTTCCTTTAAGGTGCGATTCTTCCTTTCAGCTACACCATTTTGTTGTGGAGTAAATGGAACATTATGTTGCATTTGAATTCCATTCTCAGTGCAAAAGTTGATGAATTTATTGTTAACATATTCTCCGCCATTATCAGATCCTAGCTTAAGAATTTGATGTCCAGATTTTTTTTCAACAAAGGCCTTAAAGGCCAAGAACATGTTAAATACTTCACTCTTGAGTTTTAAGAAGTATACCCAAGTGCGTCTGGAGAAATCATCAACGAAAGTTAAGAAATACTTGTAGCCAGAGAATGAAACAACTGGAAGTGGACCACATAAATCACTATGCACGAGCTGTAAAGGGGCTGAGGCGTGCCAAGAGGCACGTTTTTCAAAACTGTCCCGATGATGTTTTCTGAGTACACATCCGGAACAAACACCATCTCTACAAGATACCATGTAGGAATTTACAGGGTAAGTTCCTCAGACAGAACACCAAAGGACACCGCTCACACAAAGATCATAGACCAATACACCAGTATTTTTGACGTGGTTAAAACCCTTAAAGAGGGAAACAGTCCACGGCCTGAGCCAACGCGACCACTTCAGGCAATTTACTAGTAAAAGAATGAAAATTTACATAAGCTTCTCTCATGGACGGTTAGCCTACAAATGACCCTCCATGCTCTTTAAATAGAGATCATGGACCACTCGGGTGTTAAGCCATAGATCAAGTGTCGGTAATACCGAGGAGAGAATGAACCGTCGGATCACTACATATCGTGACCGTCGGATTGTAAGTTACAAAATGTACATAGTAAAGAAACACACTTTACCTAACTCTATACTAGACCAAGTTATACTTAACTATTTCCTATGTGTCAGAATATCCTAACATTTTTTGGGAAATTTGGGCAACATGGGTCTATGGACTAATGTTTCTCTTCCCAAAGTTATAGTTCTCAGATAGATCTTTCTAACGAGCTATTGTATGTGTCAAACAGAGGTCGGGTGCCAAAGTTACGACCCTAGAAAGTTGATGTACCAATTTACCCAAATGAGGCCCACAGTTTGGCGTTTCATCTTCTAGGGTTAGTTTTTTGGATGTTTAGGGTTTTCCATTGTTTCTCAACAATAAATAGGCCTTCGAGCCTCATTGTAACACAATTCAGAGGTATGTATCCGCCACATCTCTTCTCAGAGATAAGCTACCATTGCCCTAGCTGGTTTATTTCCATTTTTGTTTGTAAGCATATTTCAGTGTTTTACATTAATGAAATGAAGTATTATTTCCACTGCATCTCTATGTATATGGTTATCTCTGTACTTTATTGTGTTCATGTTTAAATCCAGATCAGTGGTATCAGAGCGGTCTGCTTTTTCTCTGTTTTTCTTTGCATGTCCCCAACAAGGTCGGGATATAAGGAGTTAGGGCTTGAACTGGTTGAACCTTTGCAAGAGTAGCGCCGCAAATCCTAACAGCCTCCCATGGCGGATGAGAAGAAAGATGAGGGGGCAGGAGATCCTATCAAAATCTTGCTCAAAGAAGCCCTTGAGCGACAAGGGAACGCGATGATGGACAACTTTTCCCACATCCTTCAACGGCTACCCAGAGGCGACGCATCGACTTCCAACAACTAGTCTAGAAACGCCACACCATTTAAGGTACAAGTTAATTTTGAAATCCCCATATTCGAGGGTCAAATAGATGCAGATGTCGTAGATAAATGGTTAAATCTGCTAGGAGGTTATTTTTTTGTTCATGATTTTTCCAGTCGGGAAAAGATTATTTTCACTGTTCTCAAAGCAGCCCCCCACGTCAAGGACTAGTGGGAAACCTACTGTGAGGAGAAGGATGAAAGTACGGGCTCACTATTTTCAGCCGCACCCACTTGGAATTCATTCTGGGATGCCATCAAGGAGCAGTACTACCCTGTCAAAAGCTATGAGGACAAATACATAAAGTGCACCACACTGCGACAGGGAAGGGACCAAGATGTGCTAGAGTTCACAAACATTTTTCATACCCTTCAAACATAGTTGGCTATCAAGGACTCTGAGCTACATTTGGTACTCAAGTACCGCGACTGCCTACACAGATACATCCAGGAAGAGATGGAGTTGCTGAACATCTCCTTGCTCGGCACAACATACCGATACGCTGCCAAGATCGAGCAGAAGTTTAAACAAAAGAAGTGAGACTTTGGATCTGCAAATCCGAAGACCAAAGGACAAAGCCAAGGCGGGGTGACCCAAGACAACCCGTCGAAGCCGCAGGAAAAGAAAAACACCACGAAGTCAAAGAAGGACATAGGAAAGTGGGGTGAGTTCCATAAGAGCCACACTCACAACACAAGTGAGTGTCGGACCAAGTAGTCGTTGGTGGCTGAGTTGAAGGTTTCTGAATCAGATGCATGTTCCGACCTTGAGTCAGAACCCAACAAGGGGAATGGCAAAGGGAAGTAGATCATTGACACGAAGCCCAACACCACTGTTGCCACCGCCAAGATCCAGAATAATGAGCCTGAAGATCTAGAGGAGGGGGAGCGTCTTTTCCACTCACAGATGTGGGTGAAGGGTTCGCTGCTGCAATTCGTTGTCGACCGTGGCAGCCAAAATAACCTCATTTCAGCAAAGGTCATGAAGCAGTTGGGCCTATCGACTACACCACACCCGCAACTGTACAGTATTTCGTGGCTTCACCAAGGATGAGATCTTCAAGTTCGCCAGCAGTGCCACCTCTCGTACAGCATCAAACCCTTCACAGATGAGGTATTGTGTGATGTTACACCTTTGGATGTTTGTGATGTATTATTAGTCTAGCCATACTTGTGGAGGCGAAATTCTATGTATGAGTCAAGGCCTCGCACTGTTATTATTTCGTTGGGTAATTCATTATACAAGATATCGAAGGTAGCCCCACCTATCGCCACCTCTTTGATCTCTACTAAGAATTGCAGCAAGATCTTCTCTTAGACTAGGAAATTCATTTTCTGTCTAGTTCGCTCCCAAAGTAAGGGGAAGATCGTAGCCACATCCATGACCCCCGCGAAGGGTTCCTCCACGCAGTAGCAACAAAAAAGGGATATGGTCATGATAGAACATAGGAACAACTTCTCCTCACCCACAGGGGTACCACACAAGTTTCAGGTGGGCGACAAAGTCTGGTTGCATCTGCAGAAAGAATGCCTGACAAGAGCCCATCAGAAGCTCAGACCACTCCGACATGGTCCTTATAACATTACCAAGGCTATGGGAAACAATGCTTTGGAGCACAACATTCCTCCATTCCTTCGCTTGCACTGAGTTTTCAATGTGGAATGCCCTCAACCATGCTTCCCACCATTACTGGACACATCAGAGATTGCAGAACAGCTCACCAAGGACCAAGCTCAACAGATGGAGGAACTCAACGCAATGGGGACCATTGCTTCCTAAGGGGGGGGGATGATCTAGGTGGATGTTGGTGGCCACCCACCTATCCCACTTGGACCCCCACAACAGTCTCTTTTAGTTTTTTTTAGTTTCTGTATTTGTAGCACAATTTACTATTTTTAACAGTTTTTCGGGTCCTGGACTTCTAGAGCTGTTTTGAGGCCCTAAACGACGTTTTTTGGGAAATCTGGGAGCAACATGGGTCCATGGATTGATGTTGCTCTTCCCAAAGTTATAGTCCTCGGATAGATCTTTCTAACGAGCTATTGTACGCATCAAACGAAGATCGGGTTCCAAAGTTACGACCCCGGGAAGTTGATGTACCAACTGACCCAAAACGGTGCCCACAATTTGGCGTTTCATCTTCTAGGGTTAGGTTTTGGGATGTTAAGGGTTTTGCATTATTTCTCAACAATGAATAGGCCTTCGAGCCTCATTGTAACATAGTTCAGAGGCATGTAGCAGCCACATCTCTTCTCAGAGATAAGCTACCATTGCCCTAGCTGGTTTATTTCCATTTCTGTTTGTAAGCATATTTCAGTATTTTACATTAATTAAATGAAGTATTATTTCCGCTGCATCTCTATGTATATGGTTATCTCTGTAATTTGTTGTGTTCCTGTTTAAATCCGGATCATGAAAGGTAGGATATATTAAGAATTAGTGTTTTGATGAGATGTACTTCTTGTGCTGCATTGAAAACAAGAGTCATTTTCATTCGAGTACTGAAGTTTAATCAGAATTACACTTTAAGCGTTGATTTCATAACATTCATTCAAGCATTTTCATTTTAAGGATTTCTTTGGGTGTTTTGAATTTGAATTCCTTTGCTCATTGCTCAAAGATTTCTCTCAGTTTATTAACAATTTTTGCATGTTTTTGCTTTCATTTTTGCAAAAAAAATTCCCCTTCAATCGCTTTTGAGTGTTAATCGCCTTTGAATGTCATTATTTTTTATATTTGGAATTTTCACATGATTTCCTTTACTTACACTTGATTGGTTCTTTAGTTAGATTAGTGAAGGCAAATAGTCTTGTTGTTCTTTCATTGATTTGGAATCACCTTGTGTTTGTTTTGAAGAATTCTCTTGCATAGATTACATTTGCATGGTTAGAATTCTCATTTCGTGAATGAAAATTTTGCATAGATTACATTTGCATAATGTTCATAGGAATTGTGCATAGATTACATTTGCATAGTGTTCACAAGAATTGTGCATAGATTACATTTGCATAGTGTTCATAGGAATTGTGCATAGATTACATTTGCATAATTTTCAACGCAAATTGTGCATAGATTACAATGCGTAGTTTTGCAACTTAGAGCTTTTAATTGCATTGAAAAGTTTAGAAGTGGTAGATTTTGGAGTTAATATTTTAAAGAAGAATCTCTTTACTAAATCTAGCAAGAATTCATCAAAATGAAGAGATTACAAATTTCATATTTGATGCATTAGAGTTTTGAGTCAAGTCATCATAATATAAGTTTCACGTCCATTTACCCTTTGAGTAAATAACAACTTAATAACACCACGTTAATTAAAATCATCTAGAATTTTACATTTTTTAGAGCTCTTGCCACCTACAATAGCTTAAGTGTAGGGCTTTGGAATAGGGACTGAAGTAAACTTTCCAAAGCTACAAACGAAAATATAATCTTGAGTTAGGGAGAGAAAATCCAATTATTTTAGTTTTGCTCTAGGAAGCTCTTCTTATACATGAGTTAAGCACGAGATCATGTCGGATCTAGTGAAGTGATTGTACCCACTTCATTGGCTAAGATATAGCGATTTGCACGTATTACAGTGGTATCGAAAGGTACTTGGGCCCACTTGAAAGTAAGCCTCCAATTGATCATGTGGAGGAGCTTTCAAGGGGATTGAGCTTGTTACTTTGCCCTTGCGTGTACATCCGATCTACGACTGTCCATCTAGGTAAAATTGTTGTATCTAGTAAACTTAGTGACCATAATCCTAGGGCTCTACATAAGGTGACGGTAGAGGGAATGTCTTGTTGTACTTGGAACAGATGTTGACTAGACTCGAAATTTTTGGAGGGTAATCTTTGCTCGAGATGGTTTATAGCAGAGTTACTTGCATTAGACTATTTCATTAAGAAGGTTGTTAGGGTAACTAGTTCCAAATTCTCATATCTATAAAAATTTTCACTTTGATCTCTAAGACATTGGATTTCATCACCAACTAGTAAATATTGATCTCTGTGAAAGGTGAGTTTGTATGGTTTGAATCCCTAGATTTTTTAGTGTGTGTTACTTTGTTGGTTTTTACTTTTTACAAGACCTTAGGTGTGGATTGTGAATATTATTTAATTTTAATAATAAAAACTTATTTGGATTGAATATAATGGATACCCATTCAGAAGTTAGCAACCAAGGAAACCCCATTAACAAGAATCCTAATCCTTTTCCTGATCTTGGAAATGTCAGTCCTCCTTATATGGCTACATTGTCACTTCCTGGATTCACGATAAGTTTACCTGTATGGCTGTTCTCAACTTCTTTAATTCCAAATACTCCAATTGTACCAGCTAAACCGAGATTTTCACCTCAACCGATTTCACCATCTCAACATTACCAACCTATTGTTGACACTTTACCTTCTTCATCCAACATATCCTCCTCCCTTTCTTCTCCTTCGCTTGGTAAAAGCCTTGATGCTAGTAACCGGGTGACTAAGAAGAAGAAGAAGCTAGATAAGAAAGTAGTCAACCAACCAACCATGGCTGTAAGTATGGGTAATTATTATCAGGAAATCTAGTTTCTATGCAGAGCTGCTAGTCCCACTAAGACTGGTAGCTATCTTAGAAACAAACAAACTAAAACTACTTTCGTTTTCCTTTATGAGAAGTAGATAAGGGGGGAACAAAGGAGACCAACCTCTGTCTTGCGCTTGGTTCCTTGCTTGATTCCTCTCCCTTCTGATAGATCTCTGCCACTCGCTTCCTCATCTAGCCAGCTTCAAAGAGCACCTGTGGAATCAAAGCAGCATAACACTATGCAAGAACAGAGATCTACTATCATAAACAATATAGGACCAGATATATATTGACCACACAAATGCATATATCATCAATCATACAAGAATATGGAGGAAAACTTGAATAGCTTTATTAATATCAAGAATGGAAAAGAGGATCACAACCAATTTTTCTGACCCAGCGTCATCCTCTCAGCAAGAAAGCCCTTCTTCACCTCATGAAAAGCTTAGATCACCCAACACTATGATGTTAAACCAAGAAACCAACAGCACTTCCTTACAAGATACAAAATTCCAGCCTCTGGATCTCTGGGATGAGGGATCCATATATAGATGATTGTAGGGAGGTGAGTCAGCTTCTGAGATTTGATTAGTGTCCTCTCTCTGATAGTTCTTGATTCCACTTGGAGATTGATGATCTCTTACTCATCCCTGGGCGAATTCAGAGAGGCAAGTGTCACAGGAGAAGTTTCTGGAAGATTCCATGATCATCCACCTCGTAAATTGACTCTGCCATTTGTCCACTCTTGCCCATCGCACCTCATAGAAGGGATTTTCAGTATGCATCGCATCTCCCGTGTGCATTTAGGTGGGATGCATCGCACTTTGACCATGGAGCAGGTGAGATGGTCCAGCTTTGACCAGTTCTGAGTAGTTTTTCATGGAGAAATTTTGGGAGATGATGTAATCAGCTGACCTTGTTCTTTTAGGGGATGGAACAACACCTTTAGGGACTTAGGAGTCCTTGGTTTATGGACATGTTTGATTGGGGTTGCAGTGCCCAAAAATGTCTATAACAGTTGCCCCCTAAAGCATGAGGTAGTTAATCTTTTGATGTTGGGTGAAATGATTTATCATGAGGATCCGAAGTTTTTTCGAGTTGGAAGGCAACCTGTAATAAGATACAATACAACACATTATCTTCATAATATTTTCATGATCTAGCTGAGGCGGGAATTCCCATGCTCAGCTTTATAAATTCATTTTCATGTACATAAGACAGGAAATCGTCTGTGTGCAGACTGATGATTCTGGTAGAGCCATCATCCCTCAGATTAGATGATTATCTGTGCAGCAATGATGTACATTTGATGTCTTTATTTTCCTGAATATATATTGCAGCCCGGATGGATGAAACTAGATCCGGGGTCTTCAATCTTGTTCGATCTTCACTCAAAGTACAAGTCGATCCATGTGAGAGATGTTCTGGAGTCGAACATGGAAAGACATCTCCTGATTACCAGCCAGTGATGTAAGTTGTTAACAGGCGCGAGAGGAATCATCGATAATGATGATGACCCTCAAGGTACGACAGTACAATTCACGTGGTGTAAAAAAGGGACTTGGTGTCGAACACCACACAAAATTTTTCGGTCGAAGGCCATTGATGTAAACCTGTCGTTGGAAGTGAGAAACTTGCCATTGAGGCATGCAAGCTTCAAAGTACTAAAAGGGTTGTTCCTAGATCGACTTCCTGGATAATGAGCTAATGTCGACAATAAGCAATCCATCGTAGGAGGGCCTTAATGAATCCCACATCTACGACACGGAACAGAGCAAATGATTTTAATGGAGGTGAAAACGATCTGATGATATAAGGTTCAGGGTGGCGGTCATGAAAGAATGGAGCGTAAATGTATTGCAGTGGATGAGACACAGGTGAATTCTCTGAGCGACTTCTCTTGAACATATCGGCGACACTGACATGATGGATTGGTAGCATTAACCCCAAATGTGGATGGTGTGATGGACCAATGGTGATATGAACAGTGAAAGGAACAATCCAACCCGACTCGGAGTGAAAGTGTCATGTTCAAGAGCGACTTGCTACCAATAAAGTTTCTTCAAGTTTTCTTCCCAATTTTTCCCCAGTCATTGCTGACCAGTACCTCTTTATTTTTGTCAAGCTTGAGGAGGATAACATATGCTTGTTCTATAATTTGCCCTTCGGGCAAACCCATCGCTATGTTTTAACGAGCCTAGCGATAGTGAAACTTGTTCTTGTCTGTATGGACAAGTTTGTCGCTATTCGATTTTAACGAGTTTAACGACAAAGATAACTCGGTCCTTTTCAATTTTAGAGAGTCTGAAAAGGGACGTAAAGGAAACTCCAATGATCCTTTTTCGTCATATAATCCCTTAAGTCCGAAAAAGTATAAAATAATACAAAAGGGATGAATTTTCAGTAATTTTAACGAGTCGAACAAGACAAGCGCTCGATCTTTTTGTGTAATAATCCCTCAGGTCCAAAAATATTAAAATCTAGAGGAGGGATAGCACTTCCGGTCGCTTTAACGAGCTGGAGAGGCCAATTGCTCGGCAATCTTTTCATATTTTATGAGTCAGTTGAAAAGAGCTTAAAGGAGACTCATTTTTTGAGGAACGAGTGATAATTTCGGGTAGTAGCTGATTCCAAGTAAGGTTTGGAATTTTCCAGTCATGGAAGTGTCACAAGGATGGCTAATAGGATCACTCTTCGCAGCTGTTCCTCAAAAGGGGTAAACAATCAAATGGAGGTGAATGATCGGCTAAAACAGAGTGGAGGTGATGATGAGAACACGACCAAGGATCAAAGGCTGACGATAATGCATTCACGATGGTTATTTATCGTAAATTGGTTCATTTTTTAAAGAATAAGCTTAAACTCTGGGGGAAACATTTGCTCACTGCTTATTTTTAATTTTTAACGAGCTTGAACTCCACATAAAAACTGCTTGATCCAGTCATATAATAGGGATGTCTCATCTAAGATACCATTTTTTATGGAGCTTGCACCTTACACAGCTTTGCCCCGGCACCTCTTGCATGCAAGCTAAGAACGACCAACTATGCCCCTCTACTTAACTACCAAGATCACTGCCAAGGTTAGGTAGGAAACTTCTCCTTTACTTTGCCAGTGCCATGGTGGCCCCTGCGAAGATGAATGGTCGATTTGACCACTCACCCGACCTAGGCGGTTGAAGTCAGTGGAATCATAGAGTTAACATTAGTTGGTAGTTTCTCGCTTGCTCACAAGAGGTTTGCATGCCCCTAGGTATAGCGAAGTAGAGTTCCTAGGTTACCCCTCAATTTACAGACAAAACATTTGTTCTGTCGGGAAAGGCCTACCTTTTAACGGAGGTACCTTATCCGGTCTAATCCCTTCTTCCTATACGGATGGGAATTGGACCAGTCATATATCCTTCGCGGAAACCTACCCTATACCCAGAGTTTTCCTGCCAAAGCAGACCAGGGTGCATGCCCCCTGGGTTTCAGTCATGTCCTCCCGAATCACTCACACTCATTAGGTGGACGGACTGGAGATTGATGAAACATTCCTTGCGTGAAAAGACCATTTAGGGATGGTGTTTGACTATTAGCTACGTGTGAGCTGGGAAACGACAGCTGGTCTACGAGCTTGACCACTCTGCCTTCATGCGGAAAACACATTACTCTAAAGAGTGAGGAGACAATGGCTCCCATGCTATAAATATAGTCGCGTCCAAGGAGTAGATTATAATCTAGAGGTCCTTGGACTACCATTATGTTCATGTGAACGATTTTCTTTCTCAATGTTATCGGCACATTGGGAAGGATCCCTAACGGTTGACTGGTTCCTTTGTCAAAGCCTGTTAGATTTCTCATCTCAGGCAGAAGAGATGGCAAACCAAGCGTTTTCCAAATAGTCGAGGAAAGGATACTCACAGAAGCCCCTTCATCTATGATGGTACCGGCCATGACCATTCTGTATATTTGTGCAATGATTCGAAATGGTACACTAGCCGGTAAACGGGGTCTGCCTAGTAGATTCCAATCGAAGGAAACAACTAGGTTGCTTGGAGGTGGGACCGAATAGACGGCCGGATATGACTCTGACGAACTTCCTTCTTGCGGTAAAGGAACGGGTAGACTACCCCCATGTTCATCGGAGTCTGTGTTTACGAAGAGAATTTGAATGGTGTCGTTCTTGTTCTCTCTAGTGACTGTATCATCTAAAGATGGACCTTCTGAAGGCAAGACCGGGTCAACTGCCGCCTCGACCTTTTGACTTTCATCTGGTGTGAATTTAGATGGTTTATCTTCAATGATAGACGCTTCGACCGACCACAATGGCGTGTCAGTCAGATTTTCAACTAGTGATGGACTTGGCAAGAGTTTCTTATATCCAGGAGGAAGTTGTAACGGTAAAACCGGACGGTCGTCCAAAACTATTTTGGCCTCATCTAGGAAGGGACAACGGTGGATGGCGTGATCGCCTTCACCAAGTTTACAAGGGAATTTACTTTTCCTTTTCTGTCCCGACATTTCGCTTTCACTAGTTGACGGTGTACTTTCAACATGATCATCAGAGGTTGTTGACACCGGATTGTGCAAACGAGGAGACTAGTCCCTTAAGATCCGAGGGATGCAAGGACAATCTCGATGATAGTGATCTCCTTTGCAAATCACACATGGAGATTTAGGCTTTGACAGTGCAGTGTGTGAATTTTCACTAGATGATGCCTGGTTGCCCCTTTTCGCCTTTGGCTCCTTCTTCTTCTTCTCTTTCTTCTCCTTCCCCTTCTTCTCCTTATTAGTTACTTGATTTTTGGCTTTACCAACTCCATCAAGCGAAGAGGAAGGAGGAGAGAGAGAATCAGATGAAATAGAAGGTTGGGGGGTAGCTTTGGTATCGTCTAGTTGTTGACTTGATTGCTCAAGAATCACGGTGTTCTGAACGACAGAGGTCGAGAAGAGCCATACGGGCAGGCCGATTGTCAATCCTGGAAGTGACAATGTGGCCATATGGGGTGCACCAACATCTCCCCAAGAGGAGAAAGGACTAGGATTTCCTCTAAGGGGAAATCCTTGGTTGGTGGACTCCATTTTTCTCAACCTAAGAACAACGTAGGAAAGGTGACGTTTATTTCGATTAAAATATATTTTAGACGCTTTGACACAACTTGTTTTTTCAATTTTTAAGAGTCGAGAAAAAACAAAAGATGACTCTAGTCGCCTTCGATTTTTAATGAGCTTGAAGTGAAAAGTGCTCAGATGGACCTTTTCCTTTAAGGAGTCTGAAAAGGAACGAAAGAGACTACTCTGGAAGTATAGACAGAGGGATTACCAAACCAATCGCAAAACTGCAGAATACTTTTTACGGTACGGCAGTCAATCTTCCCGAATGCTGTGTTCAGTGCATTGCGATCGATAGGGTGGCAAACACGGCTTCCTATGGATAAAGGATATAGCCTATTGTGGTCTCCCAATATATACTCAACGGTACGTGGGAGCACAAGTCCGTACTGGCACTTGTCGTCTCAGAGTGGAGGAATCACCCAACCAGCAATGAAAACAACAGTTACCAGGATTTACGACGCCGGAATACGTCTCTAGCCTAGACTTCTAAATGTTGTGCGTTAGGTTCCAAAGCATTTTTAGATTCATTAAATTTATTTTACAGTTGATCTTGTTTAAGAAATTTGCCTTTCAGGTTCACTGCATGATGTAGATATACAATTCCTAAAATGCAATCTAAGATTATAAACAATCATTTAATCTTCTTTTTGCAATGAAAATCCTAGCTACTAGAGAAAGAGAGATGATATTCTTTCAACATAGAGCAGAGAGCACACACTATATGCATTGTCCTAAATCAAACCAACAAACAGTCTAAATGCAAATGCACATGCATGTATTTGTTTTCAGCCTTCTTAATGTGTGAATGATAAAAGAAAGCTAAGCGCAAATCTGAATTATTTTCAAAGCGACATTACTAACAAGCTTCTTTTCAAGACAAAATGAAGATAATGACGACACTTTGTGATTTGTAATTGAAAACTTGATTTCGACACTTGAAAAACTACTAATTCAAATCAAATACAAGAGTAACAGTGTGATCGACTATCAAGAACAATCAGATTCTCTTCTATGACTGAAAACGACCCTTGCGACACTTCCAAATCAAGAAACGATAGTTCAATTACGCTACTTCTTTGTAAAAGAGAACTAAAAATGGCTCACAATACATAAAAGCATTTACAGTTGTTTGCACAATGGAGGCGAAATAATGGCAAGGAAGGGGGTTTCCATAGAGGTATACTGACTACAGACAGCAAAACTCTTGAATAGAGCTGAAAAGAGTGAAGAAAAACCAAAGTCTAGAGGAAAAATTAGCCTTCTCTGACCATCGCACCTGTTACACAGGGATTCCAGTATGAATCCCACCTACAGCACACGGGAAGTGCAATGCATACTGATATCCTTGAAGAGAGGGCGCGATGGTACAGTGCGAGACTTTTGATCCAGTTCTTGATCACAGTTTGCAGCACAGTTCAGGGATTTAGGCCGAGCAAGTGATAATTAGTAAATAAATCATAGGGGTAGATCTAAGGAGGTTACTAGAGCCACCACAAGGGCAATTAGGATGTTTACAAATCAATTGTTCAGTTTATAAACAAAACCTGAAGATAGACTAAAGCAGCATTGATCTACTTTGCACTTGCATAGCAAATTCAGTTCGAAGGCTAGCTGGCTTGACTTCAGGCTCCGTCTATAAGTTTATAAAACAAACAAGTATAGAAAAGCAAACAAGCTATTCGCTCCCCAGTGGAGTCGCCATTTTGTTATCTGGAAATCTAGTGTCTATGCAGAGCTGTTAGTCCCACTAAGATTGGTAGCTATCTTAGAAACAAACAAACTAAAGCTACTTTCGTTTTCCTTTATGAGAAGTAGATAATAGGGGAACAAAGGAGACCAACCTCTGTCTTGCGCTTGGTTCCTTGCTTGATTCCTCTCCCTTCTCATAGATCTCTGCCACTCGCTTCCTCGTCTACCCAACTTCAAAGAGCACCTGTGGAATCAAAGCAACATAACACTATCCAAGAACAGAGATCTACTATCATAAACAATATAGGACTAGATATATATTGACCACACAAATGCATATATCATCAATCATACAAGAATATGGAGGAAAACTTGAATAGATTTATTAATATCAAGAATAGCAAAGAGGATCACAACCAATTGTTTCGACCCAACGTCATCCTCTCAGCAAGAAATCCCTTCTTCACCTCATGAGAAGCTTAGATCACCCAACACTATGATGTTACACCAAGAAACCAGCAACACTTCCTTACAAGATACAAAATTCCAGCCTCTGGATCTCTGGGATGAGGGATCCATATATAGATGATTGTAGGGAGGTGAGTCAGCTTCTGAGATTTGATTAGTGTCCTCTCTCTGATAGTTCTTGATTCCACTTGGAGATTGATGATCTCTTACTCATCCCTGGGCGAATTCAGAGAGGCAAGTGTCACAGGAGAAGTTTCTGGAAGATTCCATGATCATCCACCTCGCAAATTGACTCTGCCATTTGTCCACTCTTGCCCATCGCACCTCATAGAAGGGCTTTTCAGTATGCATCGCACCTCCCATGTGCATTTAGGTAGGATGCATCGCACTTTGACCATGGAGCAGGTGAGATGGTCCAGCTTTGACTAGTTTTGAGTAGTTTTTCATGGAGAACTTTTGGGAGATGATGTAATCAGCTGACCTTGTTCTTTTAGGGGATGGAACAACATTTTTAGGGACTTAGGAGTCCTTGGTTTATGGACATGTTTGATTGGGGTTGCAGTGCCCAAAAATGTCTATAACAGTAATGTTGAGGGAACTTCTACAATGCATCGTAAGCCACAATACCATTTCAAGCTTTGTAAGGGTGACCACTTCCTTATCAATTGTGCTAGTATTCCTAAGGTTTTGGAAGTATGGTCAAATAATTCTCATCATCTTATTGTTGATCCATCAACTAGTGATTCTCATATTCCAGGGAAAAATATTAAGGTCAGTTTTCCTTGTAGGTTATGCAAAGGGACTCATCATAGTCACCTTTTCCCTCACATGGATGAAACCTCAAAATTGTTGGAAAAGCTTATGTTTCACAGCAAAAACTTCCAATTAATAACCATGAACTTTCTCCCCATCTATCGTCAATTGACGAAATGATTGATCTAAATCCAAGTACAGTCAATCCCACTCTTCGATTGGAGGGTGAGACATGTATCACTCAGGTTGATGGAATATTTGTTGATTAAGTGGTCGACTCGATTCCATATTTGGTCGATCCCACTCTCCCTGTAGAGAGTGGACATCATACCGCTCATGTTCTTCATGTTACTTAAGATTCTTCTACACATGAGAGCTTTTCATCTGATGATTTTGAAACCCATCCAAGTAATGAGGCTATTTATTTTGATTGGAGTAGACTGACAAAACCTCGTCTTCCTTCTTCCACCCCTTTCCAAATCATTGTGAAGGCTTATGGTAAGAATGTGCGTCGCACCAATGTAGATGAAGGTGCTTCTGTTAGTATTTTATCCTCGACTGCTTGGCAAGCTTTGGGTTCCCCTCAACTTGTGCCTGTTACAAAAAATATGTTAGCTTTTAACAGAACCGTTTGTGAACCTTTAGGGATCCTTCCTAAGTTACCTATTACTCTGGAAGGTAAAATTGTATGTATTGATCTTATGGTAGTCCAAGGACCTTTAGATTTCAATTTTCTCCTTGGGCGAGACTATGTTTATGCCATGAAAGCTGTTGTATCGACACTCTTTCATGTGATGTCCTTCCCTCACAATGGAAACATTGTGACGATTGATCAACTTTCATACGTTGATCTTATTTCAACCACTAGTCATACAACACCCTTGAATGTTCCTTATATGGAAGTGGTACCTACCCTGCCACAGGTTAATTATGTAGCAACCTATCCCATATTTTCAATTACCAATGCAAGCGAGACTCTCCCTGCCTTCTTGACTTCTTTTGGCTTAGATCTAGTAGCTGACATGGTAAAAACATCAATTGGGGCATTTGAATATGATTTTCTTATCCCTATTGATCCCCTTGACATGTGTTCCTTCCAGAGGTTTGTTCTTCCATCTGATGAAGACCTTTTGGAAGCCATGGTCAAGGGGTGTCCCTTTTCATGTGTTTCTTCCATATGGAAGCCATGAACAGGTTCCATGAGGATAGTTCTTTTACTGTGTCAACCCTGTTAAAAAACGAAACAATGCTTTATGAAGATGGTTCTTTTCCTATGTCAACCTCGTTAAACAATGAAATAGGTCTCATGAGGATAGTTCTTTTCCTATGTCGACCTCATTAAAAAATAAAATAGGCCTGATGAGGATAGTTATTTCACTATTTCAACCTCGTTAAAAAATCAAACAACTCTTTTTGAGGACAGTTCTTTTACTGTGTCAACCTCGTTAAAAAATGAAACAAATCCTCCCCTAATTGAATTGAGTCTTTTTGATCTCGTAAACAAGCCTTCATTTCATCCTCCTATTAGTGACTTTTAGTCTACTCAGGTGGATGAAATGAAGTTTGGGGGGCAGGTGCCCTTGTAGTAATTATGTTGGGGGCATAAAAACTTATCTCAAGCACAATTTTGTATGTTTCAAGCTTATGTAAAAATGAAACCACCCTCAAGCACAATTTTTTTGTTGTTTCAAGCTTGTGTAAAAATGAAACTTATCTTGAGTCCATTTCGGTTATTATTTTCAAGACTTGTTAAACTCATGAAAATCCTGAGCTTCTTTTTCTATCTTTTCATGCTCATAAAACACATATGAAAATGCCGAGTTCTTTTTTTCTTTTCCTTCTCGTTAATTAAATTGAAAGTCGGTAAGATGAGTATATTTTTATCACTTTTTCGAATTCACTAAAACTTACAAAAAAGTGAAACCATAGAGTCCTCTTTTAAGCCCTTTTCAGACTCTTTAAAAAATGAAAAGATCGTCGAGTACTTGTTTGTTCGAACTCGTAAAAGTAAATGGACAACCATCCACTTAATATAAGTTTACCCCTTTTACGGACTGAGCCATGACTGTTTACGAAAAAGGTATACATTGATCATCAAACATGATCAATAGAGTTCTCTCTTGTATTATTTATTCCTTTTTCAGACTTGAGAGACTTAACTTACAAAAAAGAACCTGATGGAATTTACTTATGTTTTTCTTCTGACTCTCTAAAATTGAAAAACATCGAGCTTTACTTTCTTCGGGCTCGTTAACATTTTATGGTAAAAGAATTGAATGATTTTCCTTTTTGTCTTTTTCAAACTCTTAAAAGAAAATGACATACTCATAAAAATTAAATAGTATAGGACTCATTAAGCTTAATGAGACTGAACCATTCCTTCTTAGGGTTCTATTGTAGCGGCTACAACCACCCTCCAAAATTTTACCATAGCTTTGTTTTGGAGCCTCCCTACCAACCTTTCACAACACCTTGTCTTGATTCGTCAAGTACACAAGATTTAGTTTTTCTCTTGCACAAAGACAAACTGTTGATCAAAACTTGATGCATTCCCCTCACAGGTTGATCACCCGGACTTGGTCTAATTGTAGGTTGAGCATCTCCCCCAAGAAATTGCACAATTCTTGAGGGAAACCAACCTTCCTTCCAAAAATTGCGCAATTCTATTTGGCAGCCTATTAGGCTCCAGAATTACGCAATCCTGCCAGTCAGTCTTCACCTAGAAAATTGCGCAATCCTTCCCTGCAAGCCTGCTCATCCAAGGAATTGCGCAATCTTGGGTCGCAGTCAGCTGCACTGCCCAGAAATTGCTCAAATCTCCTGGGCAGCCAACCCAGCTCCCATCTAGAAATGCGCATTTTCTCCTAGCAGTTGAATAGCCTCATGCATGAGCAATTGGGTTGACCAGTTCCACCTTGGGCCAAGGAAACTTGACTTGCATGCATGATTTGATTTCTCCCAGAATAGCAAAAGGAAACATGCAAAAATCATCCCATGATTTAGGGAGCTATTTTTAGCAGTCAGAGGTTACATGCAAAATTGTTTTAGAACCTTTCCTCCAAGTGTTGCTTTTTCCTAGATTTGTGGCATGCGCGTCATGAGCTCAAACTTATTTATTCGACGCATCAGAGCTCATTCTTTCACATCGATCTTGGAGCTCTGACATCCCACAACACATCCAAGTATCTTTGACATATCCGGCTCAGCTATTCGCAGATAAGTGGTCTCAACTTGTCTTTTTCATCATTTCTGTCGCTTTTTGTATTTTTAGTTGTGTGAGTGTTGTTTTCCTGATTTCTTTGAATGCTTGCTATCGTTTACATGCATACTAGCTTGTACTAGCACCGTTTCAGTTTTCATTGCTATCTCACTACTGTCGCATGCATGAAACTGTTTTACATGAACGGTCGCCAATTCAGCGACTCACTTCACCCACATGCATGTTGATCTATTTACTGAATCTTTCATTCAATGTTTGCATGCATGACCAATCACTTCTGCTTTCACTTAGTGTCACCATGAATTCACTTTCACATTTTCTTTCATTTACCTATTGATGAGTCTAGCCAACCTTGGCCCAAACTCTGCCTTCACAGAGACAACATTGCGCAATCCAGGGAAGGAAGGCTCTGTCTTCCTCTCTAGAAATGCACATTTCTACCCAGGCACCGTCCTCTAGGACTGCTTTACGCATTTCTGAGGGACAATGACTACTGGCCCAGAAAATTGTGCAATGCAGTCCCTGAGCCTACAGTCATTGCCAGCTGGAATTGCGCATTGCGTAATCCCAGCAGTCGATAGTCAGCCTGGATTGCGCATTGCGCAAATCCAACAACTAGTCTTGCCTCCCAGACAGCTTAGACTAGTGGATTCATCAGAACAGTTGGCATCAGGAAGACAAGGTGAACCATCGCAGGAGCAGGACTTTGCTCGTGAGATAGAGCAATCACTTCAACAGTTGGATACGGATATGGAATAACGAGAATCGGAACAGGACATCGACCTTCTGCCTCACCACCAGGAGGTCGAATTACTTGCTTCACTGCATCCAGATGATGAGAAAGTCTCAAGCGATCAAGGAGGCACTGAGATCCTCGGAGATCAGCTAGAAGGAGAGATGCACAACATCTCATTCGACGAGTCTCAACATAGAGTTGTGTAGTATCGTAGAGTGTCGACTCCAGATGATCATACATCTCCTGCACAAGTTGAGGAACGAGTGATTGTGTCTAATGTGCACAAAAATCCAGTAGCTTTGGCCGATGCAACCAGAGTATATGCCGAAGCCACTAGCTCAAGTGTTCGCTTTCTGATAGCTAAAAATGAGTGAATGACTAAGGAAATTCAGATGGCCAAGCAAGGAGGAGAGTTGGTGATATCGTCGCCCAAGCTGAATTGAAGAAGGAAATACTAGATGAAGTGTTGTCCCTTGACATAGTTATGCGAGCATTGTACTCCAAGTTTGGTACTGTGCATAAGGTAGTCATCCATCTCAACGGATGGCAGTAGCGATGTGATAAAAGAGCACGTATATTGATGAACTTGCATGTTGATGTTGATTACATGAAAACATGGATGATGAGATACAAGAGAGCCCCACTTCACTTGTCAAAGATGATGAAGGCTAGTGCGGTCAAGCTGAAGGCACGTATCTGGAGTCAGATCTGGAACTATGAAGATCTCCCGTAGCTCATCACTAGTATACAAGCTTCCCATGCAAGTGTATTAAAGAGTATAGATGTTGTGGTGGGCGCACATGCGATCCCATCTATTGGGACTCTCACCCAGGCAAAGACAAAGGCACAGGTCTGACTAGAGATTGAATCGTACTTTGACAAGTTGATGCGCATTACCGCTAACCCAGACTTGCCCTTCAGTGCATACATCATGCACAAGTATGTTGTTGGTCCATCCACATTGAAGACAATGATGCACATTCTTACAAACGAGTTGGACAGAGGAGCTCGAGAAGTGTACCCGGATGCTATGGAGGCAAGAGTCAGGTTCCAGAAAGATGTCACCTTGGAGCACATAGACACCATCGTGGACTACTGATCTTGGAATCAATATGTTATTATTGATCAGCGCGAGGATGTTGAGGAGTTGGACTTCCATGGTTGTCTAATTCATAGTGATGTACAGCACGGCTTGATCAAGCCATCTCTCTCATATTGGTACATGTGCATTGTAATGTAATGTCTTGTCAAGTGTAAGTCAAGTGTCGATAGTTGGATGTAACATTCATAAAGTAGATGAAGACTCATGAGGGTAGTTGAACTGTCACAAAGGGGAATGTCAAGGGCCACCCTACCCTTTGCTATAAATAGTCCCTCATAACTCATTGTATAGGATTTTTTTCAGCCAAGCTTCCGATAATACTATCTTGGAGAGAGTTTGGATAGTATTGTAACAAGTCTTGGCTTCTCCACTGCGCAGAGCTAGTACATCTCTTTGGAGGAGCAGGTAGTTGTGGCTGTAAAGTTCCGCTATTGAAACTAGTGGTTGGACATGGATGTATTGTATGACTGGAACTTACACTTCTCAATATAATAAGAGCCAACATGTTTCATGCATATGTTGTATTGTATTCTATGTTATCTGGTTTACTCTTAATGATATGTGTATCTGTTTACTAATGCATGCATGTATAACTATTTGTGTATGTATGTATGAATCTTTCTAAAATGTGCTATTGGTTTAACCATCACTTTGGATTGATTGCTAACTTGCCTTCCATGTTGTGATGTATCTTTACTCGTGTGTTCCCTTCTTAACTGCGTGCTATCATAGGTTTCCAAGGGGCACACTCATCTCAACCTCTGTGTGCTAGAACCTCTCATGCGCCTTCCTTGGCTCGCTACAGCTATCACACCATTGCTACCAACAGAGTTATCTTACTTGCCTCTGTGCGAAATCGCGGTCAAGGCATTACCATATGACCCACTGCTGGGACTCCTACACCAAACGGTCTAAGGTCTAATTGGGACTTCTTACCAGGGAGATCCCCTAACATGTTGTCGGGTCCAATGTCGTCAACATTTCTGGCGCTAGGAGGCCCAGATGACAAGATGTGTTTTCTAATCCTGTTTTGAACCTTTGCATATCTATCATGGATTCTTGCACTCTTCTCCCCCCGTGATGTTTTTCGAATCATGAAGATGTCACCATCACAAGGGAGTTCTTTGATCTCTTATCCACTTACAGGTATGATGGTGAAGGCAAAGTGGCCTGGCCTAAGTTCTTACATGACTTTATTTCCATGTTGCATGAGGAAGATAGATGTTCTGACGAACAGGCCAGCTTGCTACTTGCATACACACTTCACGAATCTCCACATCAGTGGTTGTGCAGCCTACCAGCTGACAACGTGCACTCACTTGAGCACTTTTGTGATCTCATTGAAGACACTTTCCATCATTTTGATCCAGACCATCTTGACCAAAAACTGTTACAAAAATGGAAGGCTCCGCATGAATCGACTATGGATTTTTGGCAGCACTTCCGTGACTTGCAGTTTCAAGCTCCGAAGAGTCAGATGAAATTTTTCTATCTTTGGGATTGGTTCTAGTATTGTGTTAAGAAATCTGCTTGTCCCAAGAAGACGTTTGAAATCAAGCCTTGCTAAATATTCTTCAGTGATGGAGCTACGCAATCCCAGACGGATGCAGTCACTGTCACAAGTGACTGTCCACCATCCATCACAAGGGATACGGCCGAGGTAACCACAAACCAATCTTTGGACTGCAGGTCCTAGCCTACTTGCAGTCAGAGAGGGCTCTCTCTTTATGATTTAGCTTTGTTGAAGATGATATTAGGCTAGCTATGGAGTTCAAAGGGTTTTGTTTATGTTTGGTGGGAAGGAGGATGCTTTCAAGTAGAGAGGTAATGCATAGTGTGGTAAGTTTCCAACCATTGGGCATGGAGTCATGGGGTAAGACTGCTGGTGCGTTTTCTCGGTCACAAGAGGAATGAGGAGCAAGGTAGCTGCTTATGAAACAATATTCAAGGTAAAAGAGATGAATTGGAGGCTAAGGAATGAGAGGCAACAAAGAATCTCTCAATCAGGTTAGCAGAGGGAAGATGAATGAAGTCTATCTAGGAGCAGCTAAGAATTCTTAGACAACAGTCATTCATATGTGAAATAAATTAAACATGAGCCATAAAGGAATTCATATTTGTGCCTAAATCAAGAGGAAAACATTGAAAGCTACAGAAACTAAGCATAGAGTGCAGCTAAGCAAATTCTAAGCCAATATTTTGTTCTGTGACTTGAGCATGTATGAAATTGAGATAACAGAGGTGAGAGACACTTATTGATCCATATAGCAGCACATGAATTCCATCATCCACTCTTCAACCATTAACAACACATCAAACAGTCCATCCTCCAAGCTTTTAGCAGTTTTTTATTAAAGAGATCATATCAGATACAGAGCGAGTCTCTAGAGGAGTCATACCACCAACCAACCCTTAAAACTGTGCAGAGGGTGGTATATAAAGAAAAATAGCTACAGACTTCCCTTGAACAACTGTCAAGGGGGAAAAATATCTCAAAAATATCTCTGAAAACAGATCAAAAGAGATCTGTGCAGTCAATGTCATTGATCCTAATCTATGCTGGAAATAAATGCATGAAATAACTTAAAACGGCTGCGCATGAGGGAGCAGCCTCATCAAAATGGTTCTTTAGGGCTGCACATGGTCCTGCAGCTTCAAAAATGGACTGAAAGAGTGCCTTGAGCCACGAGCTGTCCTCTGTGTGATAACTGCGTAATTAAGGAAGCAACGCTGCTCCAAAATGTGACTGGGACCATTGTACTTGTCATAAATCTGCATTGAAATCCTTTAATCTGCCTTCAAGTGGTCCTGTTGCCTTAAACGGCAAAAACTGCAAGTTGGTGAGCCATTACAGCTCAATGATGCTTTGCTATAACTACTGGGGCCTTTCTGCCTTCATCTACTTTGAACCGCAATACTGATACTGTCTATCGCTTTCCCGATACCCTTTGACATGCACTTGAGCCTTCTCTTTCCTCTAATACACTTTACGCTGTCAAATCGCCCCTTTTCTGCCTTTTAATGCAAAATTAACTGCTACAAAGGTTCCCGTGGCTTTTGGAATGCTATCGGCGCTCTGGCCGATCAAAACTAGCTTTAAACTTTGAAAAATGGTGCAAACAGGAGGAAAAAGTGTTGCCGACTGTGCCGAGGCCGATACTGGCCCCCTGGAGCAAAAACAGGGCTTGGAGCGATCTCAAAATGGTTAAGGAAACCATCATTTCCTTTATACCTCGGTGGGCACGAGCGCCGCACAGAAAACATTTAAATGGCCCTTTTATTATAAACAGGCGGAATGCCATAAAAACCTGAATTTTCATTGAAAAACGGCCAAATAGCGACACTGTTCATTGAATTAAATCGTGGCCGTTGGATCCGGCGTCGGCCGATCCAACGGCCCAGATCTTATCGCAATATCGGCGTCGGGCGCATTGGGGGGTGGCACATAAACAATCCCCGAAATTGCGCGGACCCGATATGCTATAGGCCCTTCCTTTTATTTGGAATCGCGTCTGGCCCATCGGTGATGTCATATCGACGGATTTACAAAAATTTGGTTTGCGGACCCGAAATGCTTATTGTGCCGCGCCTTTGTGTTATTTCGGCTCCGCCAGTCGGAGCGATTCATGGGGAGTGCCGCGATCAAATCAGGACCATTGATTCAGGGGTCCGATCCGACGGCTGGTGCTAAGTCGCATGTCGGCAGTCGGAGGGACCGGGGGGAAACATTTGTGCGATCGCCGAAATATGGCGGACCCGAAATCCTTTACAGGCCCACTTTATTTCATTTCGGGTCCGAACCATCAGAACCCATCATATCGGCGGATTTACATTTGAAACGGGTCCAACGGACCCGAAATCCCTTTCAAAACTGCCCTTTATAAATTATCGGCTCCGGAATATCGGAGCCACCCTTTTCGCTGCGCACGGGGCCCTTACGGACCCGAAAACCTTATAAACTCGCCCTTATAATATTTCGGCTCCGCTGGTCGGAGCCAAACACAAGGGGTGATCGCCGATCAAACATGGGCCATTGATCTGGGAGGGCGATCCGACGGTCGGCGCTAAGTCGCATTTCGCTATCGGCGGGGATATGGGAGTGTCCACATAGAATCGCCAAAACACCATCGGACCCGAAAAGCTATATAGGCCCTTTATTATTTGAAATCGGGTCTGGCCCGGCGCTTTCGGCAATGCACCATAGAGTTAACACATTTTATCGCCCGACCTCCGACAGCGATATCGCGTCGGAGGGAGGGCACCTGTCTTCGGAGAAATGCCAAGTATGTTTGTTACATGCCACTTTCCCCTCCCGATAGTGAAATTGCATCGGAGGGGGAACAAATAGAGCCTTTTCTCATCGGAGCATGCATTTTATTAAAATGCAAAGGTAAATGAATTTGGAGGGGTGATGAAAGTGCTTTGAACGGATCTCTAGGGCATCGGAAGGGGTCTGATGGCCCGAAAAGGAGGATTTTTCAATTTTTTGAAGGTTTTTACATGGTTTGGGTATTCTTATGCCTTGGAAGGAGTCCAAAGGCACTTAGGAGGAAAGTGATGTGGTTTTGAGAGGGGTTTAGTGGGCAAAAGGGGTTTCATGCCTTCTAAAGGCAAACCAAGGTAAAAGGGGTGATTTTTAAACATGTGAAGGAGAATTATGCAAAGGAATGAGTCCTTATGCATTTGGAAGATAGTTAGGGGGGTGATGAAGGGTTCTATGCATCGGAAAGGGTCCAAAATGCATGAGAAGATGGTTTGAGGGGAGAAGTGAGGATTCTTGCTGAGTTTCAGATAAACTTAGCAATTCCCAAGGATATATATGGTTATTTTTCAACCAGGGGGAAGGGATAAGTATATAGGGGAGTTATATAGATAGTTTTAGTAGGGGAAGGGTACAGAGATAGGGAGTTACATAATAAAGTTAGTAGTTAATATGATAATGATGAGAAAAAGCGCTAAGAATGATGTCTTAGGCTATCAATGGGGGAAAATGACTGATAGAAGAAGTGTGAACATTCCTTTAGTGAAGCAGATCTTCACCAAGGCAGATGATATGGAGAATGATGAAATTAAGAGGTATCAAGCAGATCTTGACCTCTTTTAGGGGAAGTTAATGAGTGATTTGGGGAAAGAGGAAGAAGGGGAAGTTAGACATGCCTCGCTTGAAGTCCTCCAACTGAACAACTGCCTTCAACTTGTGATATGATAGATATAACACTTGACAATATGAAATGGATCACAAGCCATAATTCTGCAACCACAAAGCTACCTACCCGACCTACTCACCTAGCATTTTCTCTTCTTTTTGGTTTGGGTGCACTTGAACTAGCATACCCAGCTTTTCATTCTTTCTTGTTGCTTGTGCTCCTATCTACTTCTACACTTATTTCAGCCAGGGGCTCAGATTAAGCTGTTGAGCACCCTTGTTTCTCTACCTAACTACAAATCTGCCAAGATTAAGCTGTTTGGACAGATGTTCATTCTCTATATTCTACAACATGAAATTGAAACCTAGGGAGGCCAAGATTAAGCTGTTTGGCCTACCCTTAACTGAAAACTGATCAAAATGGATTACTTATCAAAACTGGAACAAAGCAGTAGCATTAAAACTGGCACACCTTCATGGATACTTCTCTGGTCATCTGTAGCAAATATGGAGCATTGCAACATGCATAGTACGACATATTTGGCATGTAAAAATGTCGATCATGAAAGATGATTAACCTGCTGCAGCAGGAGGCTAACACCCTCATCAAACAACTCCACCACTGCAGAGTGATGTTGAGGATCATGCTCACACACTTATTCAACTGTCTTATCCTCCCAAACATCACTTCACTTAATTTTCGCCCAGATTTGGTTGTGAGTCGATCGAGTTGTCATATGCATTTTGTTCCACCCATTGTTGATCACTTGTAGGACACATTAGATGTAGTCCATCATTCAACAACGGAGAGGATAAGTTATTCATTGAAAATCCGCTTGATATTTCATCTATCTTTTTCGGAAACACATAGGATGATTTTGTCCACTTTTCATCTACCCCTCTGTTTGATTCATCAGATCACGAGGATGCCGATGAAATTGTTGATTTTTATGATCGTGGCTGTCGTGATACATTTACCCCTATATTCGATCACGATCATGATCCTATCACAATTGATTTTTTGAAGCCACTGGTCTATGATGATCTATCTGACGATGAAGTTGAAACACTCCAGACTGTCGAGGCACTTCAGCCCGAGTTGCTGGTTATGTCAGGCCCTCGCTATCCAGAGACTGGTCTCACTTCCGATCAGGAAATTGTTCAATCACCTGAGGCTCCTCATCACTCATCTGTATGAATTGAAGATCAATCTAACACACAGATCATGCTTCCTCCACTCGAACTGCACGATTCTATAGCTCATGCGTTGGAGGAATCCTAGATTGCAAGCACACATGCAAAGCCACAGCATTAGCAGGTAGCTGCAGGGGTGCATATCTATTAGTCATGTTGGCAGGGATAAGAGGGATAACAGGAACAACAGGAACAACTGGGACAACTGGGATAATAGGAGTAGTAGTGGTAGTATGTGCAGTGAATGGAGGTGTGGAAGGAGTGGATGAAGAACAAGGGGAAATAGGGGTTGAACGAAATAGAATCTTGACGGGGTTTGGGCCACAGTTTGGCTGAACTATTACAGGAGTAGAATCAACAAAATCCTCTTTTAGCTCTAATTTCCTGCAGTTTCTTTGGATCAAATTCGGATTTTCAAAAGCAGCTGTGGGATTTGGGTCTGGATTTAATCTTGTATAGCGTTTCTTTTTGGGAGCCAGCTTCTAGCTTGTTTTTTGGGATTTTTTCTAAGAATATAAGGGTTAGAAAGAAACTTTTGAAGGTCTGGTTCCTTCCCAGTGGAGCTTTCCAACTTTATTTGTGAAATTAACTGAGGATTTTCCCCAGTGGAGTCACCATTATGTTAGCACTGAGGTTGTCCCTAAAGCTCCTAAAGGGATACGGCCGAGGTAACCACAAACCAATCTTTGGACTGCAGGTCCTAGCCTACCTGCAGTCAGAGAGGGCTCTCTCTTTATGATTTAGCTTTGTTGAAGATGATATTAGGCTAGCTATGGAGTTCAAAGGTTTTTTTATGTTTGGTGCGAAGGAGGATGCTTTCAAGTAGAGAGGCAATGCATAGTGTGGTAAGTTTCCAACCATTGGGCATGGAGTCATGGGGTAAGACTGCTGGTGCGTTTTCTCGGTCACAAGAGGAATGAGGAGCAAGGTAGCTACTTATGAAACAATATTCAAGGTAAAAGAGATGGATTGGAGGCTAAGGAATGAGAGGCAACAAAGAATCTCTCAATCAGGTTAGCAGAGGGAAGATGAATGAGGTCTATCTAGGAGCAACTAAGAATTCTTAGACAACAATCATTCATATGTGAAATAGATTAAACATGAGCCATAAAGGAATTCATATTTGTGCCTAAATCAAGAGGAAAACATTGAAAGCTACAGAAACTGAGCATAGAGTGCAGCTAAGCAAATTCTAAGCCAATCTTTTGTACAGAGGTGAGAGACACTTATTGATCCATATAGCAGCACATGAATTCCATCATCCACTCTTCAACCATTAACAACACATCAAACAGTCCATCCTCCAAGCTTTTAGCAGTCTTTGATTAAAGAGATCATATCAGATACAGAGCGAGTCTCTAGAGGAGTCATACCACCAACCAACCCTTAAAACTGTGCAGAGGGTGGTATATAAAGAAAAATAGCTACAGACTTCCCTTGAATAGCTGTCAAGGAGGAAAAATATCTCAAAAATATCTCTGAAAACAGATCAAAAGAGATCTGTGCAGTCAATGTCATTAATCCTAATCTATGCCGGAAATAAATGCATGAAATAACTTAAAACGGCTGCGCATCAGGGAGCAACCTCATCAAAATGGTTCTTTAGGGCTGCACATGGTCCTGCAGCTTCAAAAATGGACAGAAAGAGTGCCTTGAGCCACGAGCTGTCCTTTGTGTGATAACTGCGTAATTAAGGAAGCAGCGCTGCTCCAAAATGTGACTGGGACCATTGTACTTGTCATAAATCTGCATTGAAATCCTTTAATCTGCCTTCAAGTGGTCCTGTTGCCTTAAACGGCAAAAACTGCAAGTTGGTGAGCCATTACAGCTCAATGATGCTTTGCTATAACTACTGGGGCCTTTCTGCCTTCATCTACTTTGAACCACAATACTGATACTGTCTATCGCTTTCCCGATACCCTTTGACATGCACTTGAGCCTTCTCTTTCCTCTGATACACTTTACGCTGTCAAATCGCCCCTTTTCTGCCTTTTAATGCAAAATTAATTGCTGCAAAGGTTCCCGTGGCTTTTGGAATGCTATCAGCGCTCTGGCCGATCAAAACTAGCTTTAAACTTTGAAAAATGGTGCAAACAGGAGGAAAAAGTGTTGCCGACTGTGCCGAGGCCGATACTGGCCCCCTGGAGCAAAAACAGGGCTTGGAGCAATCTCAAAATGGTTAAGGAAACCATCATTTCCTTTATACCTGGGCAAGCACGGGCGCCGCACAGAAAACATTTAAATGGCCCTTTTATTATAAACAGGCGGAATGCCATAAAAACATGAATTTTCATTGAAAAACGGCCAAATAGCGACACTGTTCATTGAATTAAATCGTGGCCGTTGGATCCGGCGTGGGCCGATCCAACGGCCCAGATCTTATCGCAATATCGGCGTCGGGCGGACCAGGGGGTGGCACATAAACAATCGCCGAAACTGCGCGGACCCGATATGCTATAGGCCCTTCCTTTTATTTGGAATCGCGTCCGGCCCATCGGCGATGTCATATCGGCGGATTTACAAAAATTTGGTTTGCGGACCCGAAATGCTTATTGTGCCACGCCTTTGTGTTATTTCGGCTCCGCTAGTCGGAGCGATTCATGGGGAGTGCCGCGATCAAATCAGGACCATTGATCCGGGGGTCTGATCCGATGGCTGGCGCTAAGTCGCATGTCGGCAGTCGGAGGGACCGGGGGGAAACATTTGTGCGATCGCCGAAATATGGCGGACCCGAAATCCTTTACAGTCCCACTTTATTTCATTTTGGGTCCGAACCATCGGAACCCATCATATCGGCGGATTTACATTTGAAACGGGTCCAACGGACCCGAAATCCCTTTCAAAACTGCCCTTTATAAATTATCGGCTCCGGAATATCGGAGCCACCCTTTTCACTGCGCACGGGGCCCTTACGGACCCGAAAACCTTATAAACTCGCCCTTATAATATTTCGGCTCCGCTGGTCGGAGCCAAACACAAGGGGTGACCGCCGATCAAACATGGGCCGTTGATCTGGGAGGGCGATCCGACGGTCGGCGCTAAGTCGCATTTCGCTATCGGCGGGGATATGGGAGCGTCCACATAGAATCGCCGAAACACCATCGGACCCGAAAAGCTATATAGGCCCTTTATTATTTGAAATCGGGTCCGGCCCGGGGCTTTCGGCAATGCACCATAGAGTTAACACATTTTATCGCCCGACCTCCGACAGCGATATCGCGTCGGAGGGAGGGCACCTGCCTTCGGAGAAATGCCAAATATGTTTGTTACATGCCACTTTCCCCTCCCGATAGCGAAATTGCATCGGAGGGGGAACAAATAGAGCCTTTTCTCATCGGAGCATGCATTTTATTAAAATGCAAAGGTAAATGAATTTGGAGGGGTGATGAAAGTGCTTTGAATGGATCTCTAGGGCATCGGAAGGAGTCCGATGGCCCGAAAAGGAGGATTTTTCAATTTTTTGAAGGTTTTTACATGGTTTGGGTATTCTTATGCCTTGGAAGGAGTCCAAAGGCACTTAGGAGGAAAGTGATGTGGTTTTGAGAGGGGTTTAGTGGGCAAAAGGGGTTTCATGCCTTCTAAAGGCAAACCAAGGTAAAAGGGGTGATTTTTAAACATGTGAAGGAGAATTATGCAAAGGAATGAGTCCTTATGCATTTGGAAGATAGTTAGGGGGGTGATGAAGGGTTTTATGCATCGGAAAGGGTCCAAAATGCATGAGAAGGTGGTTTGAGGGGAGAAGTGAGGATTCTTGCTGAGTTTCAGATAAACTTAGCAATTCCCGAGGATATATATGGTTATTTTTCAACCAAGGGGAAGGGATAAGTATATAGGGGAGTTATATAGATAGTTTTAGTAGGGGAAGGGTACAGAGATAGGGAGTTACATAATAAAGTTAGTAGTTAATATGATAATGATGAGAAAGAGCGCTAAGAATGATGTCTTAGGCTATCAATGGGGGAAAATGACTGATAGAAGAAGTGTGAACATTCCTTTAGTGAAGCAGATCTTCACCAAGGCAGATGATATGGAGAATGATGAAATTAAGAGGTATCAAGCAGATATGGACCTCTTTTAGGGGAAGTTAATGAGTGATTTGGGGAAAGAGGAAGAAGGGGAAGTTAGACATGCCTCGCTTGAAGTCCTCCAACTGAACAACTGCCTTCAACTTGTGATATGATAGATATAACACTTGACAATATGAAATGGATCACAAGCCATATATCTGCAACCACAAAGCTACCTACCCGACCTACTCACCTAGCATTTTCTCTTCTTTTTGGTTTGGGTGCACTTGAACTAGCATACCCAGCTTTTCATTCTTTCTTGTTGCTTGTGCTCCTATCTACTTCTACACTTATTTCAGCCAGGGGCTCAGATTAAGCTGTTGAGCACCCTTGTTTCTCTACCTAACTACAAATCTGCCAAGATTAAGCTGTTTGGACAGATGTTCATTCTCTATATTCTACAACATGAAATTGAAACCTAGGGAGGCCAAGATTAAGTTGTTTGGCCTACCCTTAACTAAAAACTGATCAAAATGGATTACTTATCAAAACTGGAACAAAACAGTAGCATTAAAACTGGCACACCTTCATGGATACTTCTCTGGTCATCTGTAGCAAATATGGAGCATTGCAGCATGCATAGTACGACATATTTGGCATGTAAAAATGTCGATCATGAAAGATGATTAACCTGCTGCAGCAGGAGGCTAACACCCTCATCAAACAACTCCACCACTGCAGAGTGATGTTGAGGATCATGCTCACACACTTATTCAACTGTCTTATCCTCCCAAACATCACTTCACTTAATTTTCGCCCAGATTTGGTTGTGAGTCGATCGAGTTGTCATATGCATTTTGTTCCACCCATTGTTGATCACTTGTAGGACACATTAGATGTAGTCCATCATTCAACAACGGAGAGGATAAGTTATTCATTGAAAATCCACTTGATATTTCATCTGTCTTTTTCGGAAACACAGAGGATGATTTTGTCCACTTTTCATCTACCCCTCTGTTTGATTCATCAGATCATGAGGATGCCGATGAAATTGTTGATTTTTATGATCGTGGCTGTCGTGATCCATTTACCCCTATATTCGATCACGATCATGATCCTATCACAGTTGATTTTTTGAAGCCACTGGTCTATGATGATCTATCTGACGATGAAGTTGAAACACTCCAGACTGTCGAGGCACTTCAGCCCGAGTTGATGGTTATGTCAGGCCCTCGCTATCCAGAGATTGGTCTCACTTCCGATCAGGAAATTGTTCAATCACCTGAGGCTCCTCATCACTCATCTGTATGAATTGAAGATCAATCTCACACACAGATCATGCTTCCTCCACTCGAACTGCACGATCCTATAGCTCATGCGTTGGAGGAATCCTAGATTGCAAGCACACATGCACGACACAAGTTGTCTTTGTTTCTTTCATTTGATTGCATGTCACAGTAAAGAGTGTGCATATGCTTCAAAGCTGCACGCAGTGTCACATAGCACCATGGTAAGTCCACAGACTGCTCTTCATACACTTTCACTCACTTATGTCCCGTGGGCATCTTGGAGCACAAAGTGTGGTTGTCTTCATTATTATATCTTTCTTGCTTGTTGGTTTGCATAACTAGGTTGCTCACAGACCAAGCCTTCACCAACATGGGTCAACCAATGCGTTGGTGGCTGCATGGGAATACCACTTAACATGATTAGGCCCATGCACCGTTAGTTTAGGAGTAGGAGTAGTGTTTTATTTCAGTTGGTTTGTTTGCATGCTTGTTTGCTCATTTTCTTTGTTTGCCTGCTTGTTTGCTTACTTTGCTATCGCTTTTGCTTGTACTTCTTATTTTCTTGTTGTTTTTTAGTTTGCTTGTTTTGTTCGTAGGTTAGTTTCGCATGAAACCATGTATGACCCTTGAAACAAGCTAGCTAAAATACAAGAGGTCTTGTGCAGCTATCACTCCTTGGTTATCTGTCATCTTGCCTATGTATGAAGATCTTGTTACTTTTAGTCCATGATACGTCAATGGAAAATATGTATTATTCGAATTGAACCTTGGTGAAAACACAATGCTTGCGCGCTAACTAGTGTCACCTACTCTAGTCCGTTTTTTTTGGGTTAACCCTTGTCATCTCAGTCAATTAGAGTAAGGTGAGGGGGAAAACCTAAACAGGCACGTCAGAGGTTTAACAAACTACTTCTCTGCTGGAACAACCTCTTCTGCTTACGAGAAAAAATATTTCAACGTAAATCACATGATAGTACATTTGTTGATGCATTTCGAACCAACAAGTGTGGTTCATCGTCAGGAGAAGTTGAAGAATCATATCATGGCTACATCTTAAATAGGGAGAGCAAACTTTCCAATGGCTAGGTTTGACTGAAAAACAACTATATTAGACTGGACAGGGCAAACGGCTATATTTGACTATTTAAATAAAATAATATTATTATGTTAAAAAGAATCTTATTTTAATTTTTATTTTAAGTAAAAAATTAACCAATTATGAGTCAAAAATCTAGGGAATGTGATAAAATTGTTAACTTGTATTATTAGAATAATCTTAATATTATATTAACATAGTAGAATTATTCTTATTATTAATGGCTAGGGTAACTATTTAATATAAATTAATTAGTAAAACACTAATAGATTAGTGTGTAAGGATTTAATATTAACTAGAATTATATTGATTATTAATATAATAATTATTAATATATTATTAGTTAAATTATTTTTTCCAATATTAATAGATCTAGGGGTATTAGTAAATGTAAGAATTATTTTAAGATATTTCATTAATTAGTTAACCATAGTTATTAATCGAAAATATTAGATATTAACTAAACTAATAATAATAAATGTTATATTATTCTTATAATAATGTTATATTATTAATCTTATTAATGATGGCATGTGTAACTAATTAGTATAAATTTAATATTGAGGTTATTTAATGGGAATAAGTATTACCAGTGCTAGGGATATTAGTAAATAGTAAGGATTTAGTAATAACTAATATAATATTAATTCTTGTTATATTATATATACTAGATCATTTGGATTAGTTAAGAAAAGGTAATATTTATATTAATATTTAATATATATTATTAGTAATATTAACCAAAAATAATATTATATTCTAGTTATAGTATTATTCTAATTATTAATGGTTAGGGTACCTAATAGTTCTAGGAAAATTAGTGATAGTAAGGATTTAATGTATTATTATTATTATAGTATTATTATTAAAGGAAGGGTAACTCATTAATATGAAGCTAAGGGTAACCTCTTCTGCTCTCACTAAGTCGGGATCCCTCTTCCGCTTGAGAAATGAATAAGTGCTATGCACAATTACGAAAAAAAATAAAAATGAAAAAGTTGAAAAAATGAAAATGAATAAGGCGAATGAAGAGAAAGGCTTCTTGCATAGAGAGGTGATGCAAGTAACTCTGCCAGGGTACGGACCAGGCTTGCTGGCAGTGGAGCCATGCTTGTGTTCCTATGTGACTCCGCCGGGGTATTGTCTAGGCCTGCTGGAAGCGGAGCAACATCAAAGATGAAACTAAGTCTCTGAAGACTATACTAATTGTGCACCAATATACCTCTCAACCCAAATCGAAACAACTGTGTTGCCTTCGCTTGGAATGTGTGTCAATCGACCGAGAGCTTGGCAGATGCTACATCTTACAATCAAGCTAGTGTGAAACCAAGACGAATTGAGAACTGAACAATAATTCTAGAGGTGTTAGACTTGCTTTTCATGAACAAGGTCCATTCAAAGAGCTGGAGTTCTACCAGTGTGTTGCCAAGTGTTGTAGTGGCTACAACCACTCTCCAAAATTTTTCCTTAACTTCGTTTTGGAGCCTCCCTACCAACCTTTCACAACACCTTGTCTTGATTCATCAAGTACACAAGCTTTAGTGTTTTTCTGCACAAGGACAACCTATTGATCAAAACTTGATGCATTCCCCTCACAGGTTGATCACCCGGACTTGGTCCAGCTGTAGGCTGAGCAACTCCCCCAAGAAATTGCACAATTCTAGAGGGAAACCAACCTTCCCTCCAGAAATTACACAATTTTGTCTGGCAGCCTGCTGGGCTCCAGAATTGCTCAATCCTGCGAGTCAGGCTTCACCTAAAAAAATGCACAATACTTCCCAGTAGGCCTGCTCAGCCCAGGAATTACACAATCATGGGCAGTAGTCAGCTGCTCTGCCCAGAAATTGTGTAATTCTCCTGGGAAGCCATCCTAGCTTGCATCTAGAAATGCGTATTTTCTCCTAGCAGTTGAGCAGCCTCATGCATGAGCAGTTGGGTTGACCAGTTCCACTTGGGACCAAGGAAACTTGACTTGCATGCATGACTTGCTTTTTCCCAGAATAGAAAAAGGAAACATGCAAAAAGAATCCCATGATTCAGGGATCTATTTTTAGTAGTTGGAGGTTGTATGCAAAATCGTTTTAGAACCTTTCCTCCAAGTGTCGTTTTTTCCTAGATTTGTGGCATGCCCTTCATGAGCTCAAAATTATTTATTCGACTCATCAGAGCTCATTCTTTCACATTGATCTTGGAGCTCTGACATCTCACAACACATCCAAGACTCTTCGACACATCCGACTAAGCTATTCACGAGTAAGTGGTCTCAACTTGTCTTTTTTAGCATTTCTGTCGCTTTTTGTATTTTCGCTTGTGTGAGTGTTGTTTGCCTAATTTATTTGAACGCTTGCTGTCATTTACATGCATAATAGCTTGTACTAGCACCGTTTCATTTTTTGTTGCTATCTCACTGTTGTCGCATGCATGAAATTGTTTTACACAAACGGTCGCTGATTCGGCCAATCGCTTCACCCACATGCATATTAATCTATTTACTAAATATTTCATCCAATGTTTGCATGCACAATCAATAACTTCTGCTTTCACTTAGTGTCACCATGCATTCACTTTCACATTTTCTTTCAGTTGCCTATTAGCAAGTCTGGCCAACCTTGGCCCGGACTTTGCCTTCACCGAGACAACATTGCGCAATCCGAGGAAGGAAGGCTCCGTATTCCTCTCCAAAAATGTGCATTTCTACCTAGGCACTGTCCTCCAGGATTTCTTTGCACATTTCTGAGGGACAGTGATTGCTGGCCCAAAAAATTGCACAATGCAGTCCTTGAGCCTGCAGTCATTTCCAACTAGAATTACGCATTACGCAATCCCAACAGTCAGCAATCAGCCTAGATTGCGCATTGCACAAATCCAGCAACAAGTCTTGCTTCCTAGACACCCCAGACTACCTTTTGTGCAGTTCTGGTAGCCAATCACCCAGCCTCCCAGAGGAAATTGCGCAATCTTTGCATATCATTTCCCAGGTATGTGTTATGTCATTCCCCAAATTTGCTTTGGTTTTCACTGACATATTTCTTTCCATGCATGTTTCTTTATCTCCAGATCTTTCAGGTGTTCATCTGCCTCTTAGTAGTATAGGACCAATGGCCTTAAAGAGAGCAGGATCAAAGGACACTTATGGAAGTGCAACTGGAGCAGAACTTGAGCAGGTGTCCACATGTCTACTGATCTATGAAGATACCAAGTTGTTTCTAGACAAGGACATCAAGCTAAAATGGAAAGAGGTCAATGAAGAATTTGCAGGCACTTTTGGAGAAGACCTCGAAGACCGTCAGGTGTATGTGAACATTCACAAGTCTAGCTTGTACCAGATTGCATGCAGATACCCCACGTTCCCATGCGCAGACATGATACACTGGATCGTCTTGCACACTGATCTCGAGATGATGACTCTAAGTAGTGTCAGCGGGATGAAGCTTTCCACCTTCTAGGCACAGGATTATGATGAGATGTATCAGATGTCAAAGCCTGTGACTATCATGGAGACTCCTTTTAGCTTACCCAACAACAGTGCCAACTCCAGAGACATTCTGAAGAACTGGGTAAAGGAGCTAGCTAGATTCAGGATGACACCCAACCAGATCTATAAGATGAAGATACTGCAGAAGGCGTATCAATACTTAGTCATATTTTCATGTCGAATATGTGGCCAAGAAAGCACGGAAACCTTCCCACAGAGTTGGGTGATCGCGCTGGACCAACTGGCCAGAGAGAGTAAACCATGTAACTGGTCCGACATGTTGGCTCATTAGCTGAAGGAACAGGTAACGAAGGCTCGACAGTCACCCAGAGGTATGCAAGAAGAGATCTACATGTCCGCCTACATCTTAGATGCAATCTTTGCCCGACATGAGTTCCCGTGGTTGGAGTGGGAATGGTCACCGACGGAGACTTCTATGAATACATATTGTAAGTTGTTGTCCGAATGCAGCTTCAGAGGAGTTATGACATGACTGTCCGATCATTTTTTCACCCTAGTTTACAAGATGCTATTCAAACAAGATCCACCCTACATGTCGAAGGAAGAAATGGAGGCACTGATAGACATTTTTGAATGGTATGCCTCACCGTTTGACACCTTCACATGAATTTTTAGTGCAGAGAAGCCTCTGCATGTTCTACTGAAGTTTGCCTTGGACATACTCATCATGCAGGAAGTAACATATCACATCTCGGCATGATTAACAACTAGACTGCACTGGAAGAAGAAGGCACCTTGGCCCACTCTTCCATTGCGGATTGGGTTATATGAGATCCGGAGTTTCAAGAAAGCGAACATCGAAGCAGAATTGATGAAAAAGTATCTGTTCGAACTCTGAAGTTACAATCTGTATGACCCACATTGTATTGTGAAAGATCAGTGCATGAGAGTACAATTCAACTGGATCCATGGGGCATTTCATTGGGCCGAGGAGGACCTATGGAGATATTGCTACACTTTCTCTAGACCCAATGAACAGATTGGCTTCGTTGTGGAGTGGTTAGCGAAGCAACATGAAGCAGCATCCCGGAGAGTACCAGCACCAGCAGCAGTAGCAGCAGAGGCAAGCATACCAATGCATGACAAGGGCATGATCTGATATTCACCCTATGAGTGACATCAGTTAAAGATTTATTAAACAAAGGTATTACAGACTCATGTGCTGGTGTGTGTTCTGTGTTATTTAAGCAACGGATCGATTAGATTGCCAATACACAGACATTAAAATGGAAAGATAGCAGAGAAATACAGTAAGCAAACACAAAGACACAAGAAATTTAATAAGGAGTTCACCCTATTCTCCAGGGCTACATCTCCGATCCAGCTTTCAGTGGTGGCCTTGTTTTATTGTGTCTTTAAACAGAGAATTGCAATACAGGGACTCGATGTGAGTTCTCCTGAAGCAGGTTTTGCTTGGCAGGGTGGTTCTTGGATTCCCCAAGCCACTTGAGTACACAAACTTCTTCTTCCTACCAGCTCTGTGACCTTCTGGTCTACAGGGGAGAGCCCAATGTGGTGCTCAGCCTGGACATATCCTCTCTGCGATGGCTCGGATCTCTCAAGCCTCTGTTGCTTGATGCTGCCTCTGGTCAGCTCGACCCTCTGTCCTCTTCTGCTTTGTTTTATTGCCTTCTTTCTCTGTGTTCTATCCTCGTCTTGGGATTCTGGTCTCTTCCTCTGTCTCTCTGGGGTTCTTTGTCCCTCTCGATGACTGATTCCATTTTTGTGTCATGTCTCTGTTCATGGCTTTTAGCCATTCGTTCCAATGCCTGTTCAATTCCTCTTCCACCTCTGTCGATTCACCTTCTGCAGCTGCGCTTGGAGTTCCCTGTTCGGCATCATCATTAGCGCTCAGGGAGGTGGCCATGTGTCCTCCTCTAAACGGTGCCAGCATGCTTCGATGGTTTGTTTCTTCAGTTATGTCGTGGATGCATTCTTCCTCCATCGTAGCAGTCAAACGGATTCCAAATCCTTACAAATCGCAGGGTATTCCCTTGTCGATTCCACTTCTTCCATTGGGCACAATCTCAGCCGTCCAATCCGGGGCCTCCAGATCTGACGCCATATGCACGTTTCGCGCAGTTGAATTGCTCGACTGATAACGCGTGGTCAACGATGGTTTTCTCTCACCTCCGCCTGCCACGTGTCGATCGATGTATGGAATCGCTCCACTCTCGTCCAAAACCTTTTACCGTTTAAGGGCGCCCCGATCAATACTGCCGATTTTCCAAAGCGCAGGTCCCGCCTTTGTACTTTTATCATTTTTTGTCTTTTCCGCTTGCGGTTCTCCGGCTCCCAACGCGACTGAGTGCTCGAGTTTCCTCAATTTTGACCCTGTTCACCTAGCGAGCACGCATCAAGAATCACCTCCATTTCCCGATCTGGGGTTCCCAAGGGCTACCTTGACCTCCTGCACAGTCTCCATGGGCCTCGGTCAGCGTGCTTTGACCGAGGTCCTTGTCATTCCACGCTGGCTGCCATTTCCATTGGTTCAGGGTGTTTTTGATCGCTATTTTGGATTCTTTAGAGATTTGTTCTGACCTGATACAGTCATGGTTCTTTGACAGTCTTCTATGGATCCAATTCGGATCAGGGCAAGAGGAAGATTGTTGATCGCAAGGAGGAAGAGCAAAGCTGCAAGTTCTGAGCAGATCCACTAGTAGAGAAAGCACCTATGGCTATAGAGGCGAAGAGGCAACAACGAGACAAGCGAATTGCACAAAGGTAGAGGGAGAAGAGAAGAATGGAGGAAACAGAGAAGGAGTTGCATGCGCTGAAGGAGAAAATTCGAAAGGAACAAGAGCTATGAAAGCAAGAGAGGGAAGTGCAACAACAACAGGTACAACAGGGGGCGCAAGATGTGGAGACTGTTGAAACAATGCTTGTACCGGTAGTGGATTCATCAGAATAGTTGGCATTAGGAAGACAGCGTTAACCATCGCAGGAGTAGGACTTCGCTTGTGAGATAAAGAAAGCACTTCAACAGTTGGATACAAATATGGAGCAACGAGTATTGGAAGAGGACATTGACCTTATGCCTCACCACCAAGAGGTCGACTTACCTGATTCATTGCATCCAGATGATGAGAAATTCTCAAGCGACCGAGGAGGCACTGAGATCCTCAGAGATTAGTCGGAAGGAGAGATGCACAACATCTCATTCGACGAGTCTCAACATAGAGTTGTGCAATCTCGTAGAGTGTCGACTCCCGATGATCATACATCTCCTGCGCAAGTTGAGAAATGAGTGATCGTGTCTGACATGTGCAGATATCCAACAACCTTGGATGATGCAACCAGAGTGTATGTCGAAGCCACTAGCTCAAGTGTTCACTTTCTGAGTGAATGACTAAGGAACTTCAAACAGCCAAGCAAGGAGGAGAGTTGGTGACAGCATTCGCCCAAGCTGAATTGAAGAAGGAAATACTAGATGAAGTGTTGTCCCTTGACACAGTTATGCGAGTGTTGTACTCCAAGTTTGGTACCATGCATAAGGCAGTCGCCCATCTCAACGGATGGCAGCAACGATGTGTTAGAAGAGCACATATCTTAACGAACTTGCATGCTGTTGTTGATTACATGCAAACATGGACGATGAGATACAAGGGAGCCCCGCTTCACTTGCCTAAGATGATGAAGGTTAGTGTGGTCGAGATGAAGGCATGTATCTGGAGTCAGATCCAGAACTATGAAGAGCTCCTGCAACTCATCACTAGTTTACAAGCTTCCCATGCATGTGTATTCAAGAGTATGGATGTTGTGGTGCACGCACATGCGATCCCATCTATTGGGACTCTCACCCAGAAAAATACAAAGGCAGAAGTATGACTAGAGCTTGACTCGTTCCTCGACGAGTTGATGTGCAATGCCACCAGCGCATACTTGCCCATCAGTGTAGACATCATGCACAAGTATGTTGCTGGTCCAACTGCTTTGAAGACAATGATGCACATGCTTACAGACGAGTTGGACAGAGGAGTCCGAGTAGTGTACTCGAATGTTATGGAGGCAAGAGTTAGGTTCTAGAAAGATGTCACCTTAGAGCACACAGATACCATCGCAGACTACCGATCTTGGTATGAGTATGTTACTATTGATCAGTGCGAGGATGTTGAGGAGTTGGACTTCCATGGTTGTCTAAGTCATAGTGATGTCTAGCATGGCTTGATCAAGCCATCTCTATCACATGGGTACATGTGCATTGTAATGTAATGTCTTGTAAAGTGTAAGTCAAGTGTCGATAGTTGGATGTAACAGTCATAGAGTAAATGAAGAGTCGTGAGGGTAGTTGAACTGTCACAAAGTAGAATGTCAAGGGCCACCCCACCATTTGCTATAATTAGCCCCTCATAACTCATTGTATAGGCTTTTAGTCAGCCAAGCTTTTGATAAGACTATCTTGGAGAGAGCTTGGAAAATATTGTAATGAGCCTTGGCTTCTCCATTGCGCAGAGCTAGTACATCTCTTTGGAGGAGCAAGTGGTTGTGGCTGTAACGTTTCGCTATCGAAACTAGTGGTTGGACATGGATGTATTGTATGACTGGAACTTACACGTCTCAATATAACAAGAGCCAACACGTTTCATGCATATGTTGTATTGTATTCTATGCTATCTGGTTTACTCTAAATGATATATGTATCTGTTTACTTACACATGAATGTATAGATATCTATGTATGAATCTTTCTGAAATGTTCTATTGGTTTAACCATCACTTTGGATTGCTCGCTAACCTGCCTTCCATGTTGTGATGTATCTTTGCTTGTGTGTTCCCTTCCTAACTGCGTGCTATCACAGGTTTCTAAGGGGTGCACTCATCTCAACCCCCGTGTGTTAGAACCTATCATGCACCTTCCTTGGATCGCTGCAACTATCACACCCTTGCTACCAACAAAGTTATCTTACTTGCCTCTGTGCGAAATCACAGTTAAGGGATTACCATACGACCCACTACTAGGACTCCTACACCAAACGGTATTAGGTCTAAACTTCTGTTTTTAAACTTTTAAGCAAAGGCTTAAGCTTTGCCCTTGCCCCTAGAAAAATGCCGGTGGATGACATTATTTGCGATGTGGAGCACGGGATTAGAGATATTCCGGATAATATTAAGGACACTATCAGGCAGGATTGTGCTGTCGTCCTTAGAAAGGCTAAGCCCCCTCGGAAGAACCTCAGCAATGAGGAATTCATTGCCCTTAAATCCTTAAACCAGAACAATGATATCGTCGTTCTGAGGGCTGACAAAGGAGGGGCTGTGGTCATCCTTAATAAGGATGATTACCACAAGAAGATGTTAGATCATCTTTACAATAGTGGCAGTTATAAAAAATTGCCCAAGAACCCTCTTAAGAAAATTTCTAGGACGGTGGCTCTCGCCATCAAGTCCAATAGCTCTGTGAGTTCCCTTTGCCATAAACTCATTGAGAGCAGTCCAATTACCCCTAGGATTTATGGGCTGCCTAAGATTCACAAAGAAGGCCCCCCCCTGAGGCCTATCGTCAACACCATTGGTAGTCTGACCTACCTTCTAGCTAAGTTCCTTGCCCTTAAGCTCAAACCCCTGGTTGGCCATACAGAGTCCTTCGTAAAAGACTCTGCTTCCTTCATTAAAGAGCTTAAGGACATAAAGCTTGACCCTAAGGACATCCTCATCAGCTTTGATGTGGTCTCCCTTTACACTTGTATCCCTATAAAGGAGGCCTTGGAAGTGATCTATCGCCTAACAGATCCTGATACCACGCATCTAGTTGAGATCTGTCTCACTTCCACTTTCTTCTGTTTCGAGGGTGAGTTCTTTGAACAGACCTGTGGTGTTGCCATGGGCTCACCCCTATCCCCTATTGTTGCAAATATTTTTATGGAAGATTTCAAAGCCAAAGCTTTAGCCTCGGCTCGTCTCCTTCCCAAGCTGTGGAGAAGGTATGTAGATGACACTAATGTCATTTGGTCCCATGGCCAAGAGGAGTTGGATCTCTTCTTCAATCACCTCAACTGTCAGTCCTCTGCCATTAAGTTCACTATGGAAAAAGAGGTCAATGGTTGCCTCCCTTTCTTGGATATTCTTATATCTAAGAATAAGGATGGTTCACTCTCCCACTCAGTGTTCCGGAAGAAAATGCATACTGAGCAGTATCTTCATGTCGATTCCCATCATTTCCCTCCTCAAAAGTTGGGTGTTCTTAACACCCTCGCTACTCGTGCCCTTAGGATTTCTGATAGGGAGAGCTTCGATAAGGAGAAATCCCATCTCCTTAATGTCTTTGTGGAGAATGGCTATAGTAGGCGCCTAGGTCAGAAGGCTTTCCTTAAAACCTCTAAAAATTCGTTAATTAAAAAAGAACCTAAAGAGCGCCGGCTAGGTGTCCATCTTCCCTATGTCCAGGGAACCACGGACAAGATTGCTCGGATCCTTAAGAAGTATGATATTCCCTCAACCTTTAGGCCCCTCAACACTATTCGCAAATCCCTCCGATCGGTGAAAGATCCCATTGACCCTAAAGACATGAAGGGTGTCTACTTGATCCCTTGTTCTTGTGGGACCCCCTATATCGGGGAAACAGGGCGCTCCATCCATCAAAGGATCAGCGAACATGCAGAGCATGGGAGAACCAAGTCTTCAACGTTAGCAGAGCATGCGGAAAAGACCAAGCATCATGTTTGTATTGAGGAGGCCAAGGTTATTGCCAAGGTTGCGCAGTTCCATCACCGTAAATTCAGGGAAGCTATTGAAATTGAAAGAAGGCCGAACAATCTCAATAGAGATGACGGCTGGAAGATCAGTAGCTGCTGGATCCCTACCCTTTCTTCCTAGTCTTGATTTTCTTTACAACCCCCCCCTTTTTACTTTTTCTAGCTTTCGATGTTTCCCTTAATTTCGTGGATCCTTTTCCTTGAAGCCTTGTCTTTTCCTTCCTCCTAGGGTTTCTCCTTTTGGCTCTGTAGTTTTTTTTTTTTTTGATCCTGTTCTTATCCTTCTTCTTTTTAGAATGTGTCGCTCGCTTGTTTTATTTATTTTTATTTTTATTTATTTTATTTCATTTAATTTTTCTATTTATTTATTTATTTTATTTATTTTATTTTTTTTAATTTTTTTTAAGTTAACTTGATAGTATTTTCTCGTTATTATTATTATTATTATTTATAGATTTTGTTTTATTTTATTTTATTTATTATTTTTTTCCTGATATTTTTTCAATATTAGTACCTTTTATAACCTTCTACTTTCTTAATTAATCTTTATATATGATTTTTACTTCTTCTTTTTTTTAAGTTAACTTAATTCTAACTAACTTTAATCCTATTAATATTACTTTATATATATATATATATATATATATATATATATATATATATATATAATTTATACCTATATTATAAGAAAGGTCCTTTTTATAACTAATTTCCATTAAATTATAATTTTTTTTTTATTTTTTATTTTATTTTTGACCCTGATCCTATAGTCAAAATTAGTCGTTGGAGGCTCTGCTCAGACTATTTAAAATGCTAAGCTGGATCTATTTCTTCAACTTGTCCTGACGATGAACCACACTAGTTGGTTCGAAACGCATCGACAGATAATTTCTGCATGTAATTTAAGCCAAAATATTTCTTAAAAATCTTATGGATCACAGAAGCCTCAATTCGATCATCGGTATTAGGCTAATTGGGACTTCTTACCGGGGAGATCCCCTGACATGTTGGCGGGTCCAGCACTGTCAACAGGTTCGTTCAAAATACTAGGATGGACTCATCCGAAGTATGAGCTTACAGGACAAGCATATGTTATCTTCCTCATTCTTGTAAAAAATAAAGAGGTACTTGCCAGTAATGGTGGGGGAAAATTGAGAAAGAAAAGTTTGTTTCTTGTATTTCAGGTAGTATTTCGCTCTTGAACATGATACTCCATCACATATTTGTTTGGGTTGGGGAATCCATTTGTCTCACAGTTAATTGAACCTTATTGAAAGTCTTCAGTTGGTTTTGGGTATTATCATTGAGTCAAATGTTTCCAAGTCATTTTTTTGTGTCGCCAATATGTTAAAGAGAAGTCTAAACCTCAGTTCAAATTACCTTGAAATTTGTAGCCTTCAATCGCATTGGTCATCCCTGAGTCAGTCCTTGCAAACTGCTTTCCGAAGCTTGACATTGTGTTTCATGTCGCAGGATTTCTTGCGACGGGTCACTTCCTATCGACTTCAACTCATTATCTAGGCAGTTTATCTAGAAACCTTCAGTACCTTGAGGCCTGCATGCCTTAATGGCAGTTTTCTCACCTTTGTCGATAGGTTCTCATCATTGGCCTTCGATCAAACGATTCTATGAGTGTTTGACATCAAATCATTTGTTCACATTTCATAGATTGTGCTGGAAGTACCTTGAGAGCCATTGTCATTATTGGTGGTTTCTCTCGCATTTGTAAACGGTTCACATCATTAACTGGTAATCAAGTGGTTTCTACCATGTTCAACTTCAAGACATTTAGTCGCATGGTTAGATTTGTACTATGGATCAAGAGATGGAGATCAAGACCCTGGATCTAGTTTCATTAATCCAGGTTGCAAGGATATTTTATATTCATGATTATGTAGACCCATTTATGACAAATGGTTGCGTCCATACTGTGTCTACTATTTATATGATTTTGTATTTCCATACTTTGCTTTAAGACTTTTATGTTCTGAGTATGGAAATGCCTACCTCAGTGATGATTATTATATTGCATTGTAATCCTTGATTGATTGTTGCAGGTTTTCGATCATGATCTCTAATCTAATCCTTGATATGATAAAGTACTTCAGTCCTCAAACCTTTCTGACTTCACACTTTATGGGGCAATTTGTTACACTTCATTTGTCACCATGATAAATCCAAGTGTCATGAAGCACTCCCTTGCAATTCAACAACTTATATACCTTGAATAGAGTGGAATTTCTAGATCTCTTGGTACAAAACCCTTCTTTTGAGCATTTACGGTTTTTTTTGAACAAAAACTGCACATGTGCAGTGTCTTCCACTATAAACTGTGCAAAACTGCGCTTTGTTTCTGAAAAAAACTACGCAGGTCAATCAATAAAAAGTAAAAATAAAAAGTAAGATCTAGAAGCATTGTTGGGCGAATAATTCCCAACATAAAGCCTTAAAATCATGTTTATTAGATCCTAACCTCATTTTTGGTGGAACTAATTTCCATTCTTCAAGGATCCCTCATACCTCTTTTTGTGGATCTCATCCTTGGACTAAGGATCTCAAACTACTTCCTTTTGGCCTATTAATCAAGCCATAGGTGGGGGAATTGGGAGAGGCTGCTGAGAGTAAGTTTATGCTGGATTAATCAGGTTGGAGGGCTTATCATTCTTGGAGAGGATTGAGAGCAATGGGAGGAGCTTCACAACATCAAGGCACAAGTTTTGTAGCTCCTTTATGTTTCTGAAATTAATACAAACAAGCATTTCTTCTCACTTCGTTGTTTAATGGATTAATTGATCAATTCCATGGATAGTTTATGTTATTAATATTTATCCATTGGAATGATGTTATTTATATTTTCCATTGGAATGACGTTTGTTACTAGTCTCCTTGATCACTAGTTTGAATTATTAAACTATTTATGTTGCATGTGCCTTTGATCCTTTGCTGTTTCCATGTGTGCAGGTCTAGATTCAAAGCATGGAGGAGCTGCACTGAAGCACAAAAAAGGGATCTTCATCAAGCATGTCGTAATAAGGCATGAATTTCCATTTTCCACCTTATTAGCTTATGATTCAAGAAAAGATAGATTTAGGGAAGGAATTAGCTTGATTGTCTATTTGTTTCTTGTTTCCTTTTAGGATCTAGGGAGATTTCTCTTGTCAGAAAGAGGAATTTATCTGCCTAACACGAATGACCACCCAAGTGAACAAAAATGTCCACAAATTTTCTCTCAACCGACATCCCAATCTTATATTATGTGTATGATACAACTTCAAAACATTGAACAATCATTCCTTCAAAGTTTTCTTGCCCATCTAGAAAATTTTGATGCTCATTTGGAATATTTAGTTGTGTTGTTGAAACTTTAAATCTAACAACCATATTCAATTTCATCATCAATTTCCCCACTTTGTCACTTGAAAGGAGAGACCAATTCACTTGATTTTTGAACTCCCCACCTTAAGGTGTAGGAGAGTTACTTCATTGTACTCCCCCTTTTAGGCACACGAGAGTACCATCTTCTTTTCACTATCAACTGTGATGTTTGTCCTCACTTGAGTTTGAATTCATTGGTAGAAATGATGTAGTTTCTTGGCTATTGATGATCATTCCCAAGGATCAATCTATTCATAGACAATCTTAATCTTGCAAGTTTGTTTCTTTTGGAGCATTTTTCTGATGGATGATTGTTGTTACCATAGTGGTGATAAGGTTGAAGATCAAAACAATGATCTTCCACATGATCAATGTGGTTGCAACGTTTGCACTTTTCTTTCTCCTCATTGTTATTTGATGTTTCATTATCCAAAAAACCTCCTCTAAAAAACTTGATTGGTTTTGAATAATATAGAATATGCAAGTTACTATCATTTTTGTCATATCCTAACCCGTGTCAATTTTTGTGGCATTGGATTTCTTCCCAAGGTCTAATGATTGGCTTCAAAAAAAAGGCTGAACTTAATCATGTAAAACTTTACCATCTTCTATACGTGTAGTTGTATTGCTGAGTGGCTTGGAATCATCGATTTCATCATCTTCATGATCATTTTTATCCTAAAAAAGATGGTTGTTATGAACCATTATTACTTCAAAATTCTTTTGTTGAAGTTCAACTTGAAGAATTTGAATTTGAGTTTGAAGAAGATTAGCTTGAGATTGCTTTAATTGACATAGAAAAGTTACCATTAACTCAGGAGTAATTTTGTGAATGATGATTGTGTTATTTTCAATTTTTATTATCAAAGTATTCAATAACTCCAACAATTCAATACTTCACTCCATTTTAACTCACTATATTGATTTTGTTTCAGGAAGCTAAGGTGTCAGATACCATTGAAAATGAACCCACACTAGTGATTTTTACAATGGTTCTTGATTTTCAACTACTCAACCTTGACTTATAATGATTCAAATGGGTGTTGTGTTCAACCGAAAACACATCCAGTTCAATTTAACTCAATTTTACTTACAAACCAACTATTGCAAGTTACAATTGAACATTTTGAATGCTCCATATTGTGTTGAGTTCATAAAATTCTCCTTTCATTTTTTATTTGATTTTCCATGCTAATTTCTTACTAATATGATTGACAACTTGAATGTTTCTAGCATGTGCTGCAGTTGTTTGATATCATATGCTTGATGTTATTAATTTGTGCTTAAGTTGTTGTGTAGTCCACATGTGTTGCATTAAATTTTATATCAAGGTGTACCTAAGATCCCCTTATTAAGGTTTCAAGTGGACCTAGAACACAATACCACCAAAAAAATTGATTTTATTATGGTGATTACAACTTGCTCTTTGTCTATCACCAAACTTTCAACAATTTTGGTTCATACTATGAGGTAAATGAAGCTATCAAATAAGCTCCCTTCCCACTTTTCTCATAAATTCAAAATACTCCAAATTACAATCACACTTGTTCTTTTTCTTGGAGGATGAATTGAATACGCATAGCCAACCCAAATGACACTTGTATATGAAAATAGCTATTTTTTTTAATAACCATTGTCTAGTGCACTCTTATCTCATTAAAGTGACACATATCGAAAATAAAGATTTTGAGCAAATGACTAAATCCTTTAGCAAAATGTCGAGCGAATAAATAAGGAGGTCGTTGAGTAAATCTTTGGAAAATCACATGAACTTGTACTAAGTTTTAGATTGGATTTAGATCTGGTCATTATGTTTGCAATTAGCCTAGTAAACAACATAATTTATTCATTCAATTGTGGGCTTGTTGGATTTAGGCTACCACAATGTTGTTGTGGCTACAAATTGAGCTACTCGAAAATATTGCCCTTGGCATTAGTTCTTGCAACGGATCGATCATGAAATCTTGATTTGAACCAAAGTGAGGGATTATTGAATGGCGAGTGAAAGTGCTCAAGAAAATAAAATAGCTAAATTTACAAGCTAAGTGGCACCACTACATTCACAAGCTAGTGATCCATAAAGCTATTTTATGATAAAATTAGGAAAACTTCTCATTCTCGATCCATCAATGTTGGACGCAAAATCAATTCTACTAGAATACTTTATGGCTCGGTTTACTCTACCTTAACTCCTACATGAGATGGTTTACAAATGGATCCTAGAAGGTGGAATATTTGTGAAGATCATTTCCTAAAAAAAATAAAAATATGTGAAGATCAGGAAGGGAAGATTTCCAAATATTTTGATGCATCTAGTTATTAGCTGATTAGATGGTGTTTACTAATTAACAATGGGATAAGTAGAAGCATTCTTAAGGTTAGAGAGTAAGACTGTTATGAAACCAACTCACAAAATAGAAGAAAAGAGAGATCAACGCCTTCAAAATAAGCCTCTTCAAGGGGGAAACCTCCTTTACATTACACAAATGAAAAATTCTTGGATGATACAAATGACAAGACCTCCTTTCTATATATAGGAGCCTAAGGGGTCATAATATAATCAGAGTCGACATAACAATAATAATGTAAGGGCACAACAATAAAAATAGTGGGATTCTATGGGGCACAATAATAACAATATGGGGACTACATGGGCACAACAATATAATAAGGGGGTTGCACTAATAACAATAAGGGGTTACACTAGTAGTATAGGGACCTAACATGCCCCTCTCCTTCAAAAAGTGTTGTCCTCAACGCTTGAGTAGTTCTGGATGATTCCGTATAAAATTCTCATCCTCCCATGTGGAATCTTTAGTAGGTAAGTTCTTCCACTTTATGAGATACTCTGAAATTGATCGATTTCGTAGCTATCAATTTCTTGTTTTTGTGACTGCTTCAGGTTCCAATATGATTTTTCCTTCCTTGTCAAGTTCTGGAAATATTATTTGAACTGGGATCTTCTGCAACTTTTGAATGAGTGGCCACACTTCTTCGTCATTCTTCCATTCATCCTTTGCTTCATTTATCCAATCTGGTTGGATAATAGAAATAACACAAAACAATGCTTCCACATCCTCATCCTTTCTTGAGAGTGCATCTACAACAACATTTTTCTTCCCTTTTTTGTAGATGATTTCAAAATCATAACCCAACATATTTGTGACCCATTTTTTTGTTCTTCTGAAGATAATCTTTGTTCTAAAAAGTATTTAAGGATATCATGTTCCATTTTTACCTTGAAGTGTCTTCCCATTAGGTAAGGTCTCCATTTCTTACGTGCATGTAGTATTGCCAACATTTCCTTCTCATAAATAGCTTTCTCGAGGGGCATTTGTTTGTATGGATGTAGCCGTAAAAATACCCAATTGCATACATCAAAACTTCTTTCACTGCAATGTTGATCTATCTGTTGTTTCATTTGACTCTGCACCAAAGTGGTGTTATCCTTTAAAAGTTGGAGAACTTTTTGTTGATGCCCAATGTGATATTTCACTGCTTGAACCTTTTTCTTCTTGATATGTTCTTCTATCTTGAGAGTTTGAGGAGTGGTAATTTATTCCAGTGCATTACAAGATATGGTTGGATTCATTTCTTGATGCTCGATGTGATCTTTCACTTCTTGAGCATTTTTCTTCTTGATATGTCCTTCTATCTCAAGAGTTTGAGGAGTGGTAATTCTTGCCAATGCTTTACAAGATATGATCAGATTCATTTCTTCTTTCTCTGGGGTTGGTTCCTGGTGTACATCCTCCTCTTTTGATGTTTCTTGATCCTTTTCTTCCTCCTCTTCACAATCTATGTAAAATAATTTCTTCTCAACACACTTATGACCTTTAGTGTATTTGCTATCACAAATGTAACAAAGCCCTTTTTCTCCTTTTTCTTCCAATTGTTGTGGTGTAAAACTTGTAGGTTGTGTAAGGATAGGAGCAAAAATACTTCCATATTTATAGTTGTGAGTGGTGGGATTTCTTGTTTCTATAATTCCACTTTTAATTTTTCTTGCCAACCTGAATGCCTTCTCCAATGAATCAGGTTCCCAAAGATGAACCTCATGTTGAATGTTATCCTTTAAAGTCCCTATGAAGACATCAATCCTTTGCTTCTCTGGAATATCATTTACCCTTATATTCAATTTTTGAAAGTCCTCAATGTGCTCTGCCATTGAAAACTTTTGTTTGAGATTTATCAATTGGCTAAAGAAGGTGTTTCTCTTTGTCTCCTCATAATGTGCTATCATTTCCTCCGTGAAAATTGACCACGTGACAAGTGGTTTATGAGAACAAAGCCATTCATACCATAAAAATTGATTCGGTTCTAAATATAAAGATTCAATACGTACCTTTTGTAACAATTTCACCGCATGTAGATCAAAATATTGCTCCATCTATAGTATCCAATTTACCAGATCCTTGTCATCAGACTTCCTCATATCGCCTTTTCTTGATTTTAGGAGCTCGATCTTGAATCTGTTGTATCTCTATAATTTTGGATCTCCAAGGTCTGAAATTGCGTCCTTCATTATCCCTCTACATCCTCTTTTCATGCCACTAGTATGATCGAAAGTGGATTCTCCAAGAAAGAGTTATGCCCAATCTCCCAAGATGACCTGCTTATATACTTTTTCAATAGAGCGAAATTTTACGAAGTACCGCATGTCATTGTTTCGACCTTCAGACCTGAAAACAATACACAGAAAATAACAGTTCATCCTCTTTCTATAGCTTCTTACGAAATTTCAATTTGATGTTCAGAGAGAAAGTTATGATGATTTTCCCCAGGTCACATGTTTGGGATGTAATTCGGGAGCCTGCAGAAACCCTAAATTTCATGGACTATATCTCCGAAAATATAGTGAAACAAGATCTGAAATTCGGGCCCGAACTTCACCGCGTTTTCAAATCAAATGGGTTTTAATTTCAGAGTTTGAACCTTCGTAGAAAACAAATTATAGCAAAAATTCCACGATGACCTGTTTGAGATGGAATTTTGGACCTTACGAAAACCCTAACTTCCTCAAATCATATCTCCAAAAATATAGCGAGACAAGATCTGAAATTCAGACCCAAGGTTCATAATGATTTCGTATCAAATGGGTTTTTTTTTTAGCTTCCGAAACGTTGTAGAAACAAAGTTATAGCGAAAATTCCATGATGACTTGCTTAGCGCAGTGAAACCCTAGAATCCAAAGCTCTGATACCTAATGTTATGAAACCAGCTCACAAAATAGAAGAAAAGAGAGATCAACGCCTACAAAGGGGGAAACCTCCTTTACATTACACAAATGAACAATTCTTGGATGATACAAATGACAAGACCTTCTTTCTATATATAGGAGTCTAAGGGGTCATAATATAATCAGAGTCGACATAACAATAATAATGTAAGGGCACAACAATAATAATAGTGGGCTTCTATGGGGCACAATAATAAAAATATGGGGACTAAATGGGCACAACAATATAATAAGGGGGTTGCACTAATAACAATAAGGGGTTACATTAGTAGTATAGGGACCTAAGAAAGACTGCATGAGTTGGCTATCCTAGCTCTGCAGCCACTGCAAGGCCTGCACACTCTGATGCATTTTGCTTTGATCAAAGGATGGATAGTAGCTTGATGTCTGGGTGCCGTGTTTCTCTTGACGGTATACACTAAGCATGATGTACACTGAGCATGGAATGATAAGGAGGATATGCTAGCCGGCCATGCATTTTTTTGTATATATATATATATATATTTAGCAGTCTAGCAATTTGAGTCTATAGCTACTCTCTTGCACTTGGGGTCTTAGATCTATGGAAATATTGAGAGCCTTGATCTCTTCTCTGAGTGTTGTCGATATGACGAATACTTAGTAGTGTCATAATGAATGTTGGTATTATATGCAAAGTAGATGTACTCAGGAGTTGATGGGGTGTTTTTCATATTGTCATGATTTGAAGCATGTCTCATGTGTATTTGTAGGTGGAGATTATATCCATCTCAAAGGGGGTGGATCAGTTTTTATGGGATATTTTGAGTTGAGGTTTATAGATACAAAAGAGTTTTGTGATGGAGAATATACGCTACTTGGTTGTTAGTTTTTAGATAGATTATTCGTCATAGAGGGATATTCTACATTTTCCTGACTCCAAATGAGAGTTGGATTATGGAGGTCGATGAATCATTGAACATTTGTGATCAATGGAGTCGAATATGGTATGCCTCTAGGTGTTTCAATCCATGAGCAATTTTACATTCCATTTATCCTTTATGTTTTGAATTTCTTTCACTACTGATGGGTGTTCGATAATTGAATAGGCCATTATGAGTGGTTAGTGAGATATCTAGGTGACCGTTCATTATCAATTAATGTTGAGGTTCTATGCATTTATTGAAGTTTTTTCATTCAATATTAGGGGAGGGACGACAGTAGTTGGGCGCCCCCATTGGATCCCTCCAAATTCCACGTAAACCTCCATGCCAGTTGTATGATAGGATGCCAATCGACATGGCCATGTATTGTAGTTGGGTTAATAAAGTTTGATGTGTTGTGCGTAGCTTAGGGTTTCATTTTGGCATGATTTATGGATGGTCCTTGAAGCATTGTGTTATTCTTTTCATCCTTGGTAGATGTGCATTTAGTCCCCTCGGTACTTGCACAACCTTGCTGCAATGTTGGTAGCTACATGCATCAGTCTTGGTGCTGCAGAGAGTGGGTTATGCATAGGTTTTGTTCATGGTTCATCTGGGTATTCAGTTGTTCTCTTATGTGGAGTTTGGCTTACTGGGATTGTTGTTCTTCCCCATCACACACCAACAACTAGGCTATTCATCTGCGTTTGACTCGGTGGGGGATTTTCCTTAGCTCAGTGTTGGATATGGCCATTTTGTGCTCCATAGGGTTTATCTCAAGGTAATTTGCATGTTTTCAACACTGCTTGGAGGAATTCTTCTTTTTTTTTTATGGTTTTTCCAAGGTTAAACCCCATGGCATCTTTGTGGCCTCCTTATTCATTTTGTAGGTCACTTTGTGTGAGATGCTGAGGACACCATAGAAGTTTATGTTGCAGTTAAGGGTTGTCAAGCTCTTGGGGTTCCTATGATGAGTACGCATGGAATAATCACATCACAGTCCTCTACAGTAGGTTTTTAATCTTACCAGTTATTTATGCTCGCTGTGTTTTTAAACACATTCACCAGATAGAATTTGGCTACCTTCAATGGAATTTCTATGTGGGTTTTGCTGCATCTCATCTTAGAATGGTTTTGAATTCTTGATGCAAGTCATCTTATAATGGTTTCGAATTTCTATGTGGGTTTCATTGCATGTCATATTGTTGTAACTTTACATTCAAATATGGGTTTCAAATTGCTGCACTGTGGATTTTGAATAGGGTTTTCGAATTGCAAGAAAAAAGGGTTATCGAATTGGATTCAAAGAGGGTTATCAAATTACATTCAAATAGGGGTTTGTGGTCTACCTTGCAGTGTAATATATATTTATTCAAATGTATGTTTTTTTGTAGATGGTAGCTATTTTTCTGTGACAAATATAAGGTTTACAAATTATTCAGGAATTATTAATGGCTATGTTAGGGTTTGAGAAAATACTAGGTTTTGAAAAAAATACTAGGGTTTGATATGCCGACAATTGTTTTGTAACAAAAATAGGGTTTAATAAGTTTACATGAAGAATTAATGGCACTTTTTATCTGTTTTAGAGTATGTAGTTTAATGTGTTCAAAAGGGATTATTTGTCTTCATTTATATTTGGTAGTATGTACTCCAACTTTGTATGTGTAATCAACCATGAATAGAAGGCACAACTTTGTATGTGAAATAAACAATGAAATCCAACTCTGTGTAACCAACCAATCGATTTGCGTACACTTCCAAGAGATGGAAGACAAACCAATTATACATTATTGTTCGAACACTATAGCTTATGTTGCTTGCATTTCATTTTGAAATGATACTTGCATATGATTGCACAATGTGCTATGTATGTGAATCTTTGTATGTGTAATAAACAATGAAAATCTATCTTTGGATTTGTTTGCTGGTATATGTATCCATGAAGGTATGTATTCACTAGTTTTATTAAGCAACTGAAAATAAGAAAATCCAACCAAAGTCCAAGCACAATATATCGTAAGTATACCACAATTCCCCAAAGTGTGTTGTGAACTACTCCATTAAAATGTATGTTAAATTTTATGTGAACTATTATATTAACCATGCAACAAATTGCATCCTTACAAATTCCACATTGCGATGTGGTTGCAAAAGAAAATTCATACCACCCCTATGCTTGATGGCCTCCATTTTGTGCATTTCCCAAACTTGTTGAGCTACCTGCCTGAGCCAAGTATGGTGGCCTACCCAAGAATGAATGATTAGGATGTGCTTGAATGTTGGCATATGCTTGAGTCCAATTTTCTCCTTGTATCCATGGAGGGACTGAGTATCCAAAGTGTTCACTTGTGCTACTAACCCCAACACTGAGTGAAGGTGTCCTATAATCACACATAAGATTTAAACCTACATTGGTAGGGGTATAACAGGTGGGAATAACCCCTAGCTATTAGCGGGGGACTTGAATGTTAATCAGGTCCTAGTATGATGGTGTATGCTATGCAATGTGGTCCAGAGTGTTCGACATCATCCTGTTTGCCTCAAACTGACTTAGACCATAGTATTCCCTATTTTTCACTCCTCCTCCTTTTTCCAGCACTTGTTGACCCTTTCTTTCCTCCCTCTCTTGCCTTGCCAATTGTTTTTGATGTTTCTTTTCTTCCCTTGCTTTGTGTCTTTCCAACCTTTCCTTCACCTGAGATTTTACTGCTGCAATCCTTACATCTCTATTTTCCTTGGCCAACTGAGCCCAACTCCTTCTTTCTCTATTTAGATTCCAAAATTTCAATTTATTTATTTATTTATTTTTTGTTTTTATGTTAAGCCTCAAACAATAGGTTCATATATTCTTCAAAGGTAAGCAGTTGTGAACTCCTCCGTAAACGAAGACAATCTATTGTTGAGTGCCTTGATGATGCCTTCACTCTCTCTATTGGTAGCTTTAGGAACCCAACAAGTCTTGACTGTTTCGTTGTCACATGCTCCTTAGGGCCTGACACTTTCCTTTCAACCTCCATGACAACTGATTGAACCCCATCGTTGTGTTTGTCTGGTACTTCTTGTTGAACATGCTCTTCTTCTAGTGATCCATTGTCCAAAAAATAATGAACAAGTTTAGTGTTCAACTCTGCTATTTGTGAAGGCATGTCCATGCTTTCCTCATTGGTGGATGATGCATTATGTGCATTGATACTCATCATGGCCTTTGCCAACCATGATGGTGGGGTTAACTAGGTTGGCATGCTCAATCGCTCAATGTTTAATCCTATTGCATTGTCATTCGCACGATCAACTTCCTCGTATGGAATATCACATGCATAATTGGAAGGTGCTTCAGTGGGTGTGATAAATTACATGGTATTGACAATTGGTTCATGAATTAATTGTGTCTCACTCACATGTTCATCATCATCACCATAGAATTACCCTTGAGAAAGGGATATCATACCTTCAACAACAACACCATCTTAGATGGTGGAGGAATAACCTGTTATAGAGTTTTATTAACCCAACGTTTTGGACTGCCAAGTGAGTCCATCCTTAGGGGATACACCAATAGATTAAGAAAATATTAATGATATATCCTAGAGTTAATCTTGAGTGAAATTGGATATCAGTTTAGCTCTGGATAATCTTAATTTCTCAAATTCTGATGCGTTTTCCATCATGTCCCTTCCATGGTAGGACCTAATATTTTTAAATAATGGATCCATACAGGTGCAAATAATTTTAGATGGCGGAGGAATAACCTATTATAGAGTTTTATTAACCCAATGTTTCGAACTGCCAAGTGAGTCCATCCTCCAGGGATACGCCAATAGATTAATATTTTCTTAATCTATTGGCGTATCCCCTGAGGATGGACTCACTTGGCAGCCCAAAACGTTGGGTTAATAAAACTCTATAACAAATTGTTCCTCCACCATTTAAAATTTTCCGCACATGTATGGATTCATTATTTAAAAATATCAGGTCCTACCATGGAAGGGACATGATGGACAATGCATTAAAATTTGAGAAATTAAGATTATCCAGAGCTAAACTGATATCCAATTTCACTCAAGATTAGCTCCAGGATATATCATTAATATTTTCTTAATCTATTGGCATATCCCCTAAGGATGGAATCACTTGGCAGTTCGAAATGTTGGGCTAATAAAACTCTATAACAGGTTATTCCTCCACCATCTAAAATTCTGCGCACCTATATGGATTCATTATTTAAAAACATCTTCCTGCCCATCCACGTCTTATTGGGCATCAACATGGTCTTGTAAGTTCTTTGCTTCTTGAACTTCCACATCAAATGTTTGGCTACAACCAGTATCATGCATAAGAGAATTAGCATTAAGTGACCATATATTAGTCCTCCTAAATCCATCCTTGATATTAGAAGGTGTGAGAGCCCTTTTAAATGATTTACTTGCAAGCTAAACCAGCTCAAACCTTTTTACCTCCACCCTTGGATTCTTTGCCATCCATGAAGTTCGATCGACCCTGGAATAGTTCTTGAAAGGCCCAAACAAATTGACATCAAGGGGTTGCAATCTATGAGTGGTATGAGCCGACAATGTTAATAGGTCAATGCCCAAATTGTTGTCTTCCTCAATTGTCTGCACAACCATGTGGCTTCCATGACCATATAAAACCATTAGGTTCCTAGTTTCAGGTGAGACACCACGTGGTACAAATGCAGTAAAGTGGCAAAGCCAATTCAATAATAGTTCCTTTGTCATCCATGCATGGGGATGTGCAACCATACATGCACCTGGTTCACAATTATGTATATAGTTTATTTAGTTGAGTTTTACCTTTGAATAGATAAAAACCTGGTATTGAAGAACCAGTTGCACTGATACAACAAATAATAGTGATACACTCCCTAGTCATAGGAAAAATATTATGCACGTTTATGCTCCCTCTCTTGGCAATTACCCACATGCCACAATTCCTTCTCGCTTGTAAGCTTGTTTCGTCACAATTCCATTATGGTTTGGGGCATATGAGTGTTTCTCATATGTCGCAGAAAGAGTGTCATAGAACTTGGACACAATCATAGGGCGTAGATTCAAATCCATGTCTTTGTCAAGGCACCTGGATGTACACAACACAAGGTATGTATGCCTTTTTTTAAACCCGCTCCACCATGATTTACTAGGAAACCCATCTTTGAATGAGTTTGGCCTCCCCTGGCAGATTTGAGCTACTATGGATTTAAGTTGTATCAACTCTAACCCATGTCCCAATTGGGCCACCTCCTTACACCACTTGTAATGCCTCCTCCCATAGCTACCCACTTTAATCAGCTTGCCGGGGTAAACATGAGTTGAGGGCTACTATGAACTGACTGAAACTCCTAGACAACCTTAAGGAAAAGGAGTCGACAAAACAAGACATTACTGACTTCCCTAAGGTGCTACAAGACCCCCAAGAGCTAAACCACCCTTCCAAGTGCCCAAACCTTGAGTTAACCTACTTTTTCACTAATCTGGACTCCCAAACACTGGCATAACACTGCCTAAATTTGATTATAACCCTCTAGTTGCATGCACAATCCTGTAAGGGAGCGACTGTCGTCTTTTTTCACCCAGTGTTTTGCTTGCGACCGTGGGATTTAAGCCACTTTTTTAGGGCTAGTCTCCATACCACTACCCAAAACTTGACATAAATTTTAATAATGATAAATGACACAAGGATAAAGCCTCTAACAAAAAAATTAATCAAGGACTTTACCTAACCATGAGAACCATTCCATCAAACACATGGCGAACATGAAATCTACAGGTCATCAATGCATATTTGAAACTTCTCTATGAAACATTAAGAAGGTCAAATACCCTCTCACAATAGATGTAATAACATATATTGGGTCATCCATTCATTAACCAATCATTTACAAGTAAAAACATGATAAGAGCCATAACTTGAATCTGTCATAAAACCATGCTTATAACCAACATATAACTAGATAAATAACAATGATAGAACAACCATTAAAGCCACATAATAACAATTATAATTACTCATGAATTACAAGGGGAAATAAATCTTATCTATCATATGCAAAAGCCAACCAAGTTAGGGACTTCCATGTACCACCCAACCATAGATTAAGATCAACCAAATCTCTCTTTCAACCAATCACCCCCATGCCATATTCCAAGCATGAATGTGGGATCTCATGGGATAAACCAATGCATAAACAACTAAGGGAATCTAGAGGTTAAACCACCTCCACCCTCACACTACCATGATCTCACCTAAATTGGTCCCAAGATCACAAAACCAAACCGATCTTGGATAGCTTAGAATTCCTTCACCATCCCTTGAGGAATTTTCCCGTCCCCACCCCCCTGTTGAGGGATTCCTGAAGAAAACCATCTCCACCCCCAACCCTTGGGATTTTCCTGAGACCACCTCACCTAGATCCAAAACCTTATGGAAATCCAAAGCTCAACCAAGAATGAATCCCATCACACCATGGCTATCTGGAAAATTGGAAATGGAAAGGCGAGGCTAAAACCACTGTTAAACTAGGAAAAACACATGCCAATGACAACACATGAATCAAATAAAAACATGAATATACCATGTATGCCAAAAACAACTAGGAAATCATACATGCAACCCATTACCTGCAAGTATTCACACTGAAGCTACTTGATCCAACCTTTCCTTGCTTGATCCTTGCTTCCTTATCCTTCCTTTGCTTGCTTGCTTGTTTTCTCCTGTTGGTGCTCTTCTCCTCTCTGAAACCAATTAGAAAACTCAACTGACAAAAGGCTGAAAAAAGTTGTGAACTGATCCTTAGAAGCCTTTTTATCATTAATGCCTCTAATTTCTTCATTTTCCCTCTATTTTCCTACAATTTCCTCCTCACACACAACCCATGACCTTTCACCTTCCTTTTTTCCTAATTTCCTTTATTTTCATAAATAAAATTCCAATAATGCCTTTTTACCTTTTCAAAGGCTTTGCCAATTTCCCCTTAGCCATAAAAAAAAAAAAAAAGTGATGCCCACTAGGATGCTTTGCCCAACATTCAACTTGGAATACATGTCCCATGACCTTAGTCTTATTTTGCCTTTATTAACTTTATTACATGAAATTTTAACCAGGGGTTGTTACAAACCCCGCCCCCATAGAGGAACACCATCCTTGATGTTCAATGACACCTATGACCAGCAAAACTGCTGAAAACCAAACATACTTCCCATGGAATTTATGACCCAACTCGTTGCAATATTTATAATGAATAACCTGTTTAAAAGAAAAAACATCATGAAAACATGAAAACATGACAACCATACCGCTTACTAGAGCTCTATAACACAACTCATTGCGGTATTTATAGTAAAAGCCATATATAAATATGTACATATACCAAAAACTCATTTATCTCCACTGGAAAATAATGAAGGATACATAGCCCGCATCTGATCAACCATCTCCCATGTAGCTTCATTGGGCCCAAAGTGCTTCCACTACACTTTAACTTGCTCGATTGCTTGGTTTCAAAGCATGAGTTGTTTCCACTGCAATATCCACTGAGGTTCCGGCTGTAATTGTCTTTCTGGATGCACCTGCAATACAAACCAATCAATAACATGATCAACATCCTTTAAATATCTTTTAAGCAATGAAACATGGAAAACATCATGGACTTTCATTGTTGGAGGCAATGCAAGTCTGTAGGCCACTGGTCCAATCCTCTCAAGGATCTAGAAAGGCCCGCAATACCGATGTGCCAACTTGTCATATGACCCAATCCTCAAGGAGATATTCTTGGACTTGATGTTCAATGATCCGAATTGGATCATTATATTGTTTTTCATCCATCTTTATGAATTTGGAGTGGAAAAAGTGGAGGAATTAGCTCACAGGACCGTTTTTACTGGTAGGACCAAGTTTAGCGAAACGAGGTCTGAAACCTTCCAAGAGCATTTTGAGGCATCAAACGACATTTTTTGGGGGTAAAAATTTGTTTCTGAAGTGTCACACGTTTTCATGCTATTCTACACATAGAAAGCTTTCCAACGACATAAGAATCGTGTCAATCATAGTTTGCGTGCAAAAGTTATGCCACTCAGAAGTTGATGTAAAAGGGGCTAGACATGTGTTTTGATGTAAAAGACTCTAGAAGAGTCTATTTTGCAACTCTAATTAAGAGTTGATGTAGTCAAACTTAACCATTAGTAGGATATCAGGCTGTGTTATAACTGGGTCACTAGGAGGTAGAGGCATTCCATTCTTTCAAGAGCATTTTATTCCATAGTTGAGCAAAGATAGCCAAGAGAAATATGAGGTAGAGAACACAGAGAGGATTTGTGCACTGTAGTAGCCCATGGGCCACAAACATTACTTCCTTGTATTTGTAGCCATATATCTAGACAGAGAAAGAGAGAGAAGCGGCCTCACCTTCCAGTTGGGTTTTCTCCCGAAAGGGTTTCCCAGAGAGCATATCTTGTGTATTATGTGTGTGTGAGATTATTGTGTCATTCTCCAATTTTCTAGTTGATTTACTTTTACATGCATGCACTAATTACAGTTAATTTTACAGATCTAGAAATTAAATAAAACTGCAATAGTGTAGAATCTGAGATTTTTTAATATAATATTATCAGATCTGTTGTGACAAACTGTCCAGTGGAATATTCACAACAGTTTATGGATCATTTGGTACCATAGACGGCTTCTTTGGGTATTTTGTGGAGATTGCAGGGATGTAGATCGGCGAGGCCGAAAACCGTAAAACCCTAATCATGGGTGACGGATCTGTAAACGAACCTCATGATCCTGCAGAGGTGAGTTTTTCCCGGCTCAAAGAACAAGTCACGGATATAAATCACAATGTTAACCTCCTCATGGTGGCCCTAAGCAATAAGTTGGGTATATTTAGAGAAGAAGGGGGTTCAAATGCAAAAAAAAAATAATTAAAAGGGGGATCAGGAGATCAGGAAGATATAGATAACTAGCCGAAGAAAGAACCCATAAAAGATCAACCTAGTTCGAGTGTTGTGAACCAATCCCTGTTTAAAGTGGAAGAAAAAGTCGATATCAAGCCATATCACAATGAGATCAGCGCTTTGAATCTGAACCTCTGGTTGCAACAACTGCAAGTTTATTTCAGTGTCCATCAGATTGAGGAAGGGCAAAAGATCTCATTCGCACAAATGAAATTGGAGGGCCATGCACTGACTTGGTAGGAGAGCCACACAGAAACCCTGAGGTTGGAGGGAGAACCTCCTGTGACTAAGTGGGATGATTTCAAAACCCTCATTAAGTCACAATTTTATCCCATTAGTTATGTGGAAGATCAGTGGATTTGGTGGTATTACTTCAGGCAAAAGCAGGGCCAAAGCATGGAGGAGTACACCATGGAATTCAAAAAGATGGCTATAATGTTGAGTATCTCTCCAAAGAACCCAGATGTACTCCTCAAGTATTTACGGGGTCTACACCACCATATACGTGAACAAGTGATGTTGATCAAGCCCAAAACGGTGTATGAATCTTGTGTATATGCATGGTACCTAGAGAACATAGGCATGAAAAGAGCGCAATCAAGTGGATTGAAGCAAAAGAAGCAACAATACGCTTCTAAGGATGGGAAGAAGAAGCAATAATGTGGAAAAGATAAACAGACGACAGCCACAACACACCAGTGCAAAGATCCTAACAACCATTGCAACCACTGCAACATCGATGGCCATAGAGAAGAGAAGTGCTGGAAATTGCATCGAGAGCTAAACCTGAAGAATAAGAAGAAGAATCTCATGGCCACTGATTTGAGCAACCAAGTTGAAAGCAACTAGGACGTGGATGAGAAGATTGTTTGTATGTCAGTGCAGAAGGAGGTGAATTTGAGTAGCCTTTAGCAACAAGAAGAGAAAGAAATGACCAAGCTCTTCCATGTAAAGATACAGGTCAAGAAGATGAAGATTGATGCTCTCTTTGACTCAGGATCACAGGCAAATCTCATTGCAGTAGATCTGGTCAAGAAGTTGGGGCTAGAAGTTCGTGATCATCCAAATCCATATCCACTGGGATGGGTACATAAGGATGCATAGTTGAAGGTAACAAAACAATGTAAAATTAGATTTGCTATCAGTGTTGATTTTATTAATGAAGTAGAGCTATATGTGGTTCCACTTGATGTATGTGGAGTCATGTTTGGGAGTCCATACATGTACATGCGTGATGCAATATTCATCGGGAGAGCTAACCAGTACTAACTCATCAAGGATGAAAAACCATTCATCATCAATGTGCACAAAGACAAGTCGAAAATTTCACTGGTAAGTGCCAACCAAGCCAAGAAATTGATCAGTTCTAGCAAGAAGTATGTTTTATTGTTTTTAAGAGAAAATCAGTCTGTAGAGGAGTCAATAAGAAGAAAGGCATCCCTAGAGGGGTGTACTAAGAACCAAAAACAACAATTAGAGGAGTTGTTACAGGAATACAAGGACATGTTAAGAGAGCCTAAATGGCTACCCCCTAAGAGAGAAGTGCAACACAAGATCCAGCAATTGCCAGACTCCCCATTGCAAAATATTGGGCTATAAAGGCAGTCTGTTATAGAAGCAAGTGAAGTGAAGAAACAATTGCAACAATTGCTAGAACAGGGTGTCATTCGACCGAGTACATCACCATGTGGGTCACCCATCATCATTGTGCCAAAGAAGGATGGGACTTGGCAGATGTGTATAGATTACAAGACATTGAATAAAATCACACTCAAGAACATATACCCCTTGCCCAGGATAGACAATATGCTAGATCAGTTGCAACAAGCAAAGTATTTCACCAAGCTGGACTTGAAGTCTGGATATCACCAGGTTCGAGTCAAAGAAGAAGATACATGGAAGACTACCTTCAAAACCAGACAAGGTTTGTATGAGTGGTTAGTTATGCCATTTGGCCTATGTAATGCACCAACTACATTTATGAGATTAATGAATCATGTACTGCGCCCTTTCATAGATTCATTTGTTATTGTCTATTTGGATGCTATACTGGTATATAGTGCTACCTGAGAGGAACATATTTCACATTTGATGCAAGTGGTGTAAACATTGAAGAAGCACCAGCTACTAGCAAATCTCAAGAAGTGTGAGTTTGTGCAGCAGTCCTTGGTGTATTTGAGATATGTGATCGTTAGAGGAGAATTGAAGATGGATCCTTCCAAGGTGGAGGTCATAATGAAATGGGCAGTGCTTATTAATGTTACTGAGGTTAGGAGTTTCATTGGAGCAGCACAGTACCTGAGGAAATTCATAGCCTTGTTTTCAACAGTAGCAGCACTGCTCCATGCCATAACAGCAAGTGGCAAGAGTTTCTAGTGGGGAAAAGGAAAACATAAGGCTTTTGATGAGTTAAAGAAGAAGATCAGTGAAGCACCAGTTTTGGCATTACCAAACTTGCAACGGCCCTTTGAAGTGGAGACAGATGCGAGTGGGTATGCTATGGGAGTTGTCTTGATGCAAGGAGGAAGGCCCGTTTGCTACCATTCTGAAGTATTTCATGGGGTGATTCTTAACTACCCTACCTATGATAAGGAGCTCCATGCCATGGTGCAAGCTATGAAGAAGTGGAAGCATTATCTGATGAGAAAGGAGACAATAATCCACACGGATCACCAATCGTTACAGTACCTACAGGCCCAGAATAAGCTACAACAGACTAGGCATTACAATTGGATGGGTTTTTTACAACAATTTCATTTGGTGATCAAGTATAAGAAGGGAAGCACAAACAATTTACTGATATCCTTTCAAGGCCACCCACATCAAAGATTACAAATTTGGGGACTCTTATGCACATGGAGCCATTCACCCATGATGCATACAGAGAGGCATATTCAGAAGATGAGGACTTCAAGGAGGTGTATCAGCAGTTGCAGAGTCAGAGTCATGTGCACGATGGTGACAACACCATTGACTACCATCTCTAGGATGGGTTACTCTATAGGCTGGATAAGCTATGTGTTCCTAAAGGTGAGCGTTTGCAGCTGATTAGAGAGGCTCACACCTCCAAGGTTGCAGGGCACTTTGGTGTAGGGAAGACCATGGCTAACTTGCAGAGGTATGTGTATTGGCCCAAGATGAAAGAACAAGTAGCTAGGTTCATAAGAGGATGTATGCTTTGTTGTACCAGCAAGCCTACCAACAGGAAATAGGGTCTGTATCATTGCTTACTTGTACCTACTCGTCCTTGGGAAAGCATTTCCATGGACTTTGTGGGAGGTTTACCGACAACCAGGAAGGGGCATGACTACCTGTTGTGGTAGTTGACAGGTTCAACAAGATGTGTGTTCTGATGCCCTGTAAAAAGACCATCAGTAGACAAGAAGAAGCAAACATTTTCTTTGGACAAGTCTAGGTACACTTTGGGATACCAAGAAGCATCATTTCAGACATGGATACAGGGTTTCTCAGTGCATTCTAAACTACATTGCGGGAGAAGATGGACACGAAGTTGAAGAGTTCTACAACATTTCATCCACAGACAGATGGGTAGACAGAAGTAGTCAACAGGACTTTGGTGCAACTTCTGAGGGGTTACAACCAGAAGCATCCAAAGACCTAGGATGAAAATCTGGTATATATATAACATTCTTATAACAGAGCAGTCCACACTTCTACAGGAAAGTCCCCATTTGAAACTTGTTTTAGATATTTGCCACCTTCACCTTTGGATATTGCATATGGAAAACAAGGAGTAGTGAAGGAAGACCTTACAGGAGATGCTTTGAGAGCTGAAAAATTTATAGAGAAGATCAGGTAGATCCATCTACAGGTACAGGAAACACTGCAGAAGTTGTAGTTGAAGTATAAGGCCAGGCATGATCAACACAAAATAGAGAAATCATTCAAGGTGGGAGACAAAGTATGGCTATAGTTGAACAAGGAGAGGCTGCAGGGGTCTGGTAAGAAAATAAAGGCTCTAAGGTATGGTCCCTTTGAGATACTAGAAATTGTGGGCGATAATGCCTATCAACTAAGTTTACCACCATATATGCGCATACTCAGTTGTAAATGTAGATAATTTGAAACTCTATGAGCCTTCCATGCTAGATCAGGAAGAGGAACATGTCCTACATTCTGTGGAGGATTTGGCACCAAATGCTCAGGCATAGTTGACAAAAGATACAATTTTGCAGAAGAGGTCCAGAACTACAAGACAAGGGCAACAAGACCTTTAGCAGATTGGCTTGAAGGGACAACTTCCAGGCAAAGCTAAATGGTACAACAGAGAGAAGGTGGAGGAAACATTTCCTCACCTCATTCAGTAAAATATTTTGGGGAGAAAAAGCCTCCCAAAATGAGGAGGTGTGATCCGAATTGGATCATTATATTGTTTTTCATCCATCTCAATGCATTTGGAGTGGAAAAAGTGGAGGAATCAACTCACGAGACTGTTTTTACTGGCAGGACCCAGTTTGGCGAAACAGGGTCTGAAACCTTCCAGGAGCGTTTTGAGGCATAAAATGACATTTTTTGGGGGTAGAACTTTTTTTCTTAAGCATAAAACCTTTTCATGCTATTCTACACACATAAATATTTCCAACGGAGCAAGAATCACATCAATTGGAGTCAGTATGCAAAAGTTATGCCACTCAGAAGTTGATCTTCCTATTTTCACACCTATAGTTCGGGAGGATGCCACGTCAAACCCCATTATTCACGGAAAATGGGCTAGCCACGTGTTTGTGATGTAAAAGAATCTATAATAATCTATTTTGTAACTCTAGTTAAGAGTTGATGTAGTCAAACTTAACCACTAGTAGGCTATCAGTTGTGTTAGAACCGGGCCACTAGGAGGTAGAGGCATTCCATTCTTTTGAGAGCATTTTTTTCCATAGTTGAGAAAAGACAGCCAGGAGATATAGGAGGTAGATCACACAGATAGGATCTATGCACTGTAGCAGCCCACCGACGACATACATTACTTCTTTGTATCTATAGCCATATTTCCAGACAGAGAAAGAGAGCAAAGCGACCTCACCTTCGAGTTGGGTTTTCTCCCGAAAGGGTTTCCCAGAGAGCATATCTTGTGTATTATGTGTGTGTGAGATTATTGTGCCATTCTCTACTTTTTTGGTTGATTTAATTTTACATGCATGAACTAATTACAGTTAATTTTACAGATCTAGAAACTAAATAAAACTGTAATAGTGTAGAATCTCATATTTTTTAATACAATATTATCAGATTTGTTGTGATGAACTGTCTAGTGGAATATCCACCAACATTTACAGATCATGCAAATACACATGCTCCCAACCTGAAACTCCTTAACTGCCCCGTGCTTGTCTACATAACTCTTCTGCCTATCCTATGCTACCTTTAGATGCTTCTTACTAACTTGCATTTCCTGTTCCATCTCTGCCAACATGTCCGGTCCTATCAATACCCTATTCACTGGATCACTCCAGATGGGAGTGTTACAACTCCACCCATAGAGTGCCTCAAACATACTCATCCTTAGTGACTCTTGATACCCATTGTTATAAGCAAACTCCACCAATGGAAGATACTCGCCCCACCTCCATTGTTGATGCATGACATACATCCTTAATAAATCCACCAGTATCTTGTTGACCCTATATGTCTGTTCATCTGTCTGTGGATGATAAGTTGTATTGAAGGCCAAATTTGTACCCAAACATGTAAATAAATCCTTCCAAAAATTGGAAGTGAACTTAGCTTCTCTGTGCAACACAATATTCTTCATAATTCCATGCAATCACACTATATCATGATGAAGACCCATGCCACCTCACTAGATGAATAAGTAGTCTTCACTGGAATGAAGTGAGTTGCCTCGCTCAACCTGTCAACCACAATTATGATGGAATCATGCTTCTTTGATGTCCTCAACAAACCTATAATGAAATCCATGGAAATGACCTCCCATTTCCACTTTGGAATCAAAATAGGATGTAACAAACTAGCTGGGTGATTACACTCAACTTTCACCTTATGACAATCCAAGCATCAAGCGATAAAATCTGCCACTTCCTTCTTCATATTCGGCTAGTAGTATAACTTCTTCACAGCTATCAACATCTTTTGATATCCCAGGTGAGCCTAATATGGCTTAACATGAAACTCCCTCAATATAAGCTTCTTGAGCTCACTCTCATCCGACACATAGATCCTTTCCCTAAATCTCACCAAACCATCTGATTTGAGATGATAATCCACATATTGTTTACCTATTCCCTGTTGTAACTTGTGCTTAAGATCCCTGTGCCTATCATCCTATTTTCCTACATGTAAGATTTGATCCTGTAAATCTATCCCATATGATCTCACATCTACAACATGGTTTAACTGCACTCTCCTACTGAGAGCATCTGCAACTTTGTTCTCCTTTTCTTTAATGTATTTGATCTCAAATTCAAACTCACTGAGGGTATCCAACCATTTAGCTTGTCTAGCATTCAAATTCAGTTGGTCAAACAAGTACCTCAACCCACTATGATTTATCATCAACACAAACCCCCTGCCAAGAAAATAGTGCTTCCACATCTTCAAGGTGTGAATAATAATTGCCAACTCAAGATCATGAATCACATAGTTCTGCTCGTGCTCATTCATTTTCCTTAACTCATAGCACACCACCTGTCCCTCTTGCATCAGTACTCCACCAAGTCCTCTCTTGCAAACATCTGTGCACACCATGAACTCTTTATCTGGATATGTAATCTTTAACACTGGAGCATTTGTCAACAACTTCTTCAACAACTCAAAACTTGTTGCACACTCTTCATTCCATTCAAATTTATTTCCTTTCCTCTGCAATGATGTAATAGGATAGGAAATATGTGAGAAGTTTCTTGTGAACCACTTGTAGTAACCTGCTAGCCCGATTAATGATCTGACCTCATCTAGATTCCTAGGAGCTTCCCATTCCATGAAAACTCTTATCTTTTCTCAATCCATTGCTATGCCTTCCTTGGAAAAAACATGTCCCAAGTAATGTACCTCTGTCTAAAAAAATTCATTTACTAAGCATGTCATATAATTGATGCTCTCTTAGCAATCTCAATATTGCTGCTAAGTGTTAAACATGCTCGTCCTCATTCTTAGAATATATCAATATGTCATCAACTAATACAATTACAAACTTGTCCAGATAAGGATGAAACACACTATTCATCAAGCACATAAAATTAGCTGGACCATTAGTCAAAACAAAAGGAACCACAACAAACTCATAATGCCCATACTTGGTCCGGAAAGCAGTCTTGTAGATTCCCTCTTCTTTGATGCGTACCTGATGATATCATGATCTCAAATCAATATTTGAGAACATTGTTGCTCCCTTCAATTGGTCAAAAAAGTCATCGATCCTTGGAAATGGATACTTGTTCTTAATAGTCACCTTGTTCAACTTCTTGTAATCAATTCACGACCTGAGAGTACCATCCTTCTTCTTCACGAACAACACTAGTGCACCCCAAGGCGATACACTTGGCCTAATGCATCTCTTATCAAGCATTTCCTTCAACTGCAACTTCAATTCTAATAACTCTGGATTGCTCATCCTATAAGGTGCCTTTAATGTTGGTGTCGCTCTTGGTACCAACTCAATAAAAAATTCTTCTTCTTGGTGGGGAGGTAACTCTGGAATATCTATGGGAAATACATCCTAAAACTGCTGCAAGACAAGGTACCTCTTGAATATTTATGCATCCTTAACATCATTACCCTTGTCACTGTAAATATGAATTGCAAATAGTACACACCCCTTCCTGCGACTAAGCTTAACCTGCATAGCTATAACCATCCTCATTGATGTAGGCATCTTCTATTCTGCAATATTCTATTTTCCCCATTATCATCTAGGCACTCAATATCCTTGTCATAAAAATTATACTTTGGTCCTATGGAGACAAGAACTCCATACCCATAAGTATACTATATGATCCTAATGGAAGCACATTTAGATGTGCTGACGTAGGCATACCATTCAACTCAAATGCACAACCTCTTACCCAATGATGAACTCTCTTCTTAGTACCTGTAGCCAACTGTACCAACCGAGACTCTACATGCACTTCTTTTCTCAAACCACACTTTTCCACCAAATTAGGATTAACATAACTATAATTATATCTAGGTTCAATCAAAATAGAAACAACTCGACCAAAGAGCTTACCTTCCATCTCATTAATGGATGCATGGTGATCTTCCTTCTTGTTATCCACAATGACATAAATACGAGGAATGTTATGGCCCACATCCCCAACCGTTTTCACCTCTTGAGAACTGTAGATCTTAGGCCTGCACCTTGGTATAATGGAAAATCATTCTTGCGATGATCTTTGCCACATATCCAATATTGGAATAGTCCCCTACCATCACCTCTACTTTGTTGCTCTCTAGAATGTGACTCGTGACCCTTCTTAGCTGCATTGAACTTCTTGTAAGGAGTAACATTTTCTTTCTCACTTGCATCTTGAGGTCTTCGCTGCTTCGGTGTTCACTTCCCTTTAACTTTCTCATTTCCCTTCAAATCACGCTTAGGATTAGCTTTACACTTTCATTGCTCATAACAATGCTTAAGTTTCCTGATAGCTTCCTCTAGCGACCGAGGCTCATCAAACCCAATCCAGACTCTATATGCTACTGGAAACCCACTGATGAACCTTTGAATATTTTCTTTCTCATCCCTGAGGTAAGTAACATACTTCAAAATCTCCAAGAACCTACTAGTATACTCATCATCTCTCATAGAACCCATATGCAACTCATAAAACTCCTTAGCTATGTCATCATAATATATTTCAAATAGGTACTTCTTCTTGAAGAGTCTCTCAAACTCATCCCAAATCAACTCTTCTTCTCAAATTCCCTTGACATTCTTCACATCTTCCCACCAAATGTTTGCTTTCCCTTCAAACTAAAGGTAGTTATTTTGGCTTTCATGATCTCTAAATAGTTATGAAATTTGAAGAATTTCTTCATCCTAATAAACCATGCCTTTGTGTCTTCTGACTTCTTCAACTCTCCAACAAATGTAGGAGGATTGGCTTTCTTGAACTCCTATGGCAAGTACTCACTCCTCCTGTAAGGATGATGGTAGTGACAAATGTGATGATGTCTACTAGATGAAGAACTAGAGTGGTACCCATACATATCAGTCCCTCTGTTAGGTGTATCCAATGATCTGCCACCTCTGACTTTGTCCCCTCTATCCAACTTGTATCCTAACCGAGACTTGCTACCATAGGCTCCATTAGTCTTCTCTTCCTATTCTTGAATAATCCTCAACTGTCCCTGTATCTGCAAGTCTGACAAACTTTGAAGGATCACTACATTGACCTCTGCCTACTTTTCCTGAGCCCTTGCAATTATTTCCTGAGCCTCAACTAACCTGTCATTGTCTACCTTGCAACTTCTGATCTCTTCCCTCAAACTCCCCAATCTATCTGCTATACTAGGAGAATATCCATCTCCTTACTTCCCAACTGATATGTAGGGAGAGTTACATGAACTGTAGTCTACCATTTTTCTTGTCATACTTGATTCTCTTCCTCCTGCAAGTATGCCATGTCAAATAAACTAAATAGATACCATAATAAAAATCATAACTCAATGACGTTCAGGGGAGGCTTATCTCATCTACAAAATCAGTCCACATTAGCATGATACATGTATAATCATAATTATATCAATATAACAACATCATGCATGATAATACCAACTGCATACAGTGACCTCATACATGATAACCATAACCATGACAATGCATGCCTAACAACATGCATCTAACCCGTCTGGTCCAAGTGTTTGAACCATGCTCTGATACTACTTGGTAATGCCTCCTACCATATCTATCCACTTTAATTGACCTTTCGGGGTAAACATGAGTTAAGGGCTACTATGACATGACTCAACCTCCTAGATAACCTTAAGGAAATGGATTCAACAAAACACGACCTTACTGACTTCCCTAAGGTGCTACAAGTCCCCTAAGAGCTAAACCACCCATCTAGGTGCCCAAAACTTGAGTTAACATGCTTTTTCACTGATATGGACTCCAATATGCTGACATAATGTTGCCTGAATTCAACTATAACCCTCTAGTCACATGCATAAGCCAGCAAGGGAGCGACTGCAACATTTTTCACCTAGTTATGTGCCTATAACCGCGAGATTTAAGCCACTTTTTCAGGGCTAGTCTCCAAACCACTTCCCAAAACTTGAAATAACTTTCTAGAATGATAAATGACATAAGGGAAAATCCCCTAACAAAAAACTTAATCAAGGACTTGACCTAACTTGGTCTAACCATGATAGTCATTCTGTTAAATACATGGCGAACATGAAATCTACAGATCATGAATGCATATCTAAAAATAGAGATCTGAAACTTATTTGTGAAACAATAAGAAGGTCTAATGCCCTCTCACAATAACTACAATAACATCTATTAGGTCATGTATTCATTAACCAGTATTTACAAGTAAAAACATGATAAGGGACATGGCTTGAATCTGTCATAAATCCATGCTTATAGCCAGCATATAACCAAATAAATAACAATGATGGAACAACCATTAAATCCACATAATAAAAAGTATAATTAATCATGAATTACAAGGGGAAAGAGCTCTTATCAATCATATGTAAAATCCAACCAAGTCAGAGACTTCCATGTACCACTCGACCATAAATTGAGCTAAACCAAATCTCTCTTTTAGCCAATCACCCCTGTGCCATATTCCAAGCATGAATGTGGGATCTCATGGGATAAACCAAAGCATAAACAACCAAGGGAATCCAGAGGTTAAACCACCTCCACCCTCATTACCGTGATCTCACCCAAATTGGTCCCAAGATCATAAAACCAAACCAAGCTTGGACGCCTCAGAATTCCTTCACCGTCCCTTGAGGAATTTTCCCATCTCCACCTACCTATTGAGGGATTCTTAGAGAAAACCATCTCCACCCCCAACCCTTGGGATTTTCCTGAGACCACCTCACATGGATCCAAAACCTTCCAACAACCCAAATCTCAACCAAGAATGAATCCCATCACACCATGACTATCCAAAAATGGCAAGGCAGGGCTGAAACCACTGTCAAACCAGGGAAAACCCATGACAATGACACCACATGAACCAAATACACACATGCATATACATTGCATGCTAAAACTAGCTAGGAAATCATACATGCAACCTGTTACCTGCAAGTATTCCCACTAACACTGCTTGATCAAACCTTTCCTTGCTTGATCCTTGCTTGCTTATCCTTCCTTTGCTTTCCTTGTCCTCCCTTTGCTTGCTTGTTGTCTTTCTCCTCTTGGTGCTCTTCTCCTCTTTGAAACCAATTCCAAAACTCAACTGAAAAAAGGCTAACAAAAGAAGTGAATTGATCCCCATAAGCCTTTTTATCATTGATGTCTCTAATTTCTTCATTTTCCCTCTATTTTCCTACAATTCCTCCTCACATGCAACTTATAACCTTTCACCTTCCTTTTCTCCTAATTTCCTTTATTTTCATAAATAAAATGTCAATAATGCTTTTTTTTCCTTTTCAAAGCCTTTACCAATTTCCCCTTAGCTATAATAAACAACAAATGTTTCCCACTAGAATACTTTTCCCAACATTCAACTTGAATACTTGTCACATGACCTTGGTCTTATTTTTCCTTTACTAACTTTATTACATGAGATTTTAACCCATGGTTGTTACACCACTCAACCACCTCGACCTCCTCCTCTTCAGTCATAATTGCAACAAGCCCTCTATGATTTGTATGAGTCAGCCCATTTATCTAATAATGTATGTTTGAGGAGGCAATCACATGTTTTTTTGCAGGTATTCCTTTATCCAACCTCTAATGGCGTTGATATTCTTTTTTGAACTTGCACCTTGCATTGTGGTTGACAGTGGCTCTGTGGTTGATGGTGTGACAACATGTTTTGCCACCACATTGTCTAATTGTCAACAACATTTTTTGGAGTATTGGGAGCATTCACACCATCCCCCATGTCCTTATGTGATGAAGTGCATCGCAGTTGGGAACCCTTGGTCCCTCGTGTCCTCCTGTTCCTTGTACGAGCTGCAATAGTAACTCTTGAGATGGATACAACAATTTGCAGTTAATTTACCACGGAATTTTGTTTTTTTTTTTTTCTCACTCTTTTTTTGTATCAGTGCATATTGTCTACAATGGTAATTGGTGAACAATATATGTGTAATTGGGCATGTAATTGAAAGTGTTCCTTTTTTCTAGCAAACATAAATGAAGGTTTTCTTGAAAATGATAGTGTTCCTGTAAATGTAAGTGTTACTTTTTTTCCAACAAAAATAAATGAAAGTGTTATTAAAAGGATAAATCAACAACAATAATAGACTAAGTTTAAGTTTGGGAGCTGCAAGTTGTATGTATCTGATACATCAATTGTTTCATTGGCAAAGCTTAAAGTGTTTGGTGATTATATGACTCTCAATCTTTTATGGACAATGCAATTTTCTTGGGCTAAAGAAAATTTGCCTTGGCGTAGCTGTAACTTGTAAAATTACAATGAATTTATCCTTTGAATAACAAGGTATCTTGTATTTTATCCTGATTATAGTAGAAATAAGAAAATGAAAAATACAATGTTCATACATGATTACACTAGAAATATGAAAACAAAAAATAAAGTGTTCAAAATGTGCACACACTCTGATATATGTCTCTAGCAGCTGATGAGTAGAATGAATGTTTCAAATGCAAATCAATTAGGGTTGAGGTCATTTTACAATTTTTTGATGTTGAATTTGATTAGTAGGGAAGATTGACATGGATTTCCATATCCCAAATTCAAATGTGGTTTACATTGATTTGTACATGATCCAATGGCTGATAAAATTCAATGGTTGATCCTTGTGCTTTCTTGTGTTTAATTTCTGCATTGAAAGGGTTGGTGTCATTTATTGCATTTAGTAGTTGAATGGTTCCATTTATTACATTCACTAGGTTGAATGGTTAAACACACATGTAGATATGGATGACACACATTTCACCTATTCTTGTGCAGCTATTACCCCTCCATGGGAAGTGTTGCTCCGGTGGAGATCTGTGTGCACTACAAAAAAAAAAGCAATTTGTGTCAGGTTTAGTGCAAGATTTTAGTGCATTCTTTTTGCAATTGGGATGAGCAATCTGGCTCTATTACAATTTTTAAAGCATCCTTTTTGCGCCTGATTTTGCATCCTTTTTCATTCTATATTTTACAACATTTTTACACTAGATTATGCATCATTTTTTGTGTCAAATTTTGTGCCACGATTTGCATATAATTTTGTGACAGGTCTTGCTTCTAGTTTTGTGCCATTTTTTGCATATGTTTTTCATCATTTTTTACTTCCATTTTTGCGCCATCATTTGCATCAAGTTTACACCATATTTTGAATGCAATTTAGCACCTTTTTTTTGCATCCATTTTGTGTCGATTTTTGCATCTAGTCTTACACCAGGTTTTGTATCTTGTCTTCACTAGGTTTTGCATCTAGTTTTGCACCTTCTTTAGTGCCTATCTTTACACCATATGTTGAATTTGATTTAGCATCAAATTTTGCATCCATTTTTGTGCCTATTTTTGCATGTATTTTTGGACCATTTTTTATGTCCACTTTTGCATTTGATTTTCCTCCCTTTTTCACATCCCATATTGCACCATATTTTGCATCATTTTCTACATCCAATTTTGCATCGCTTTTAGCGTAATTACTTGCATCCAATTTTACACCCTTTTGAGCATCCAAATTTTCATTTATATGTGCATCCTATGTTAAGCCTTGTATTGTGTCAATCTTTGCATCCCATTTTGTGTCTAATGTTACATTCAATTTTGAGCCATTTTTTACGTCCACTTTTGCATTTGTTTTTACACCAAGTTTTGCATCACTTTTTGCATCCACCATTGCATCTCAATTTGCATCCAATTTTGAGCTATTTTTATGCCCATTTTTGCACCCTTTTTTGTGTCTACTTATGTGTCCAATGTTGCACCATTATTTACATCCACTTTTTCATCCAATTTTGCATCCTTTTTGGTGTCTAATTTTACATCATTTTCACCATCCAAATTTGCATCATTTTTCTGCCTCATTTTGTGTCCACATTTGCCTCTCATTTTGTTTCTAAGTTTGAGTCTAAATTTGCATCTGATTATGCATCATTTTTGGCATCCAATATGGTGTCCTTGGTTTCACCCATTTTTTAGCCTCATTGTACATCTTGTTTTATGTCTTTTCTTACATCCTATTTTTTTCTTTTTTTGTGCCAAGTTTTCATCCCAAATTTACACCATTCTTTGCATCATCATTTGGCATCTTAATTTGCATCATTTTTTGTTTCTTTTTAGCACCCAACTTGACATCCCCTTTTGCATCCTATTTTACATCTAGTTGTATGTCTTTTTTTGCATCTAGTTTGGTGTCCATTTTTGAATCCTTGTTTGTGCCCAACTTGGTATCCTTTTGTATGCCATGTTTTGTTCCCTTCTTTGTGTCTATTGTTGCACCTTTTTTTTACTTCTAGTTTAAAACACTTTTCATGTCCTTGTTTGCATCTTGTTTTAATGCCTAATTTAACATCCAATTCTACTCCCAATTTTGCATCCATGGTTACATCCCTATTTACATTTGCATTTGACTTATTGTGTAGAGTGTATTTTTCTTTCCATTTATGACCCCCTTTATGGATTCTTTTTACTAATTTTAATTGCATAGTGAAATATATCACAATTTCTAAATATCTCTCTCTCTTTTTCTTTTTCTTTTTCACGTGTGGTTCACAGATACCCATGGTCACTAGGTAGCCGCTACATCCACGGATCAACTCTAGGGTGGATCCCATCCGAAGGGGATCACACCCCTCGGCCTATTTACTGACCTGACCACAAGAGCTTTTAGGAATTGACCCTGTGACCTCCCGATTGGCGAGGCACTGATTTGACCGATTGAGCTAACTCTTGGGGTTATACAATTTCTAAATATCATTAAAGAAGATATCACAATTCATTATGACCCCCTTTATGGATTCATTTTACTAATTTCAATTGCATAGCGAAATATATCACAATTTCTAAATATCATTAAAGAAGATATCACAATTCAAATTGATAACAATGTTTGTAAAGAAATTTAAGGGAAATTGACAACATCCATCCAAAAAAATAGCAATGTCATCATATACAATAATTCTCTATCAAAAAATCATTAACAAATTTTAATTTACATATATGACTATCAAATCAACACTCATAACATATATCATTATTTCAAAATAAATTCACATCCACACAAAGAAGGAACCTTTGGTCACCTCTTCCCATGACCCAAAGGAATAATAAGAATATGAAAGATGTAGGATGTTGGCCATTGTCTATAAGTACTAAGAATTTTATGCAAGAAATCCCGTTTACCCAACCTCATGTTAATTACTTTTCCAATTAGAGGAAATTTCAACTCAAAAATAACCATCTAAGAAAAATTATTAAATTAATAAAATAATGCCATGTAAACAATTTTTAATATATCATTTTAATTATTTTACTTTTATCAAATTTACCCAAATATATGTCACTTTAATCAAAATAACTATCTATATATATATATATATATATATATATATATATATATATATATATATATATATATATATATAAATTAATTTATAAACACAAGATTTAATAAAGGTTGGTAATCTAAAATTTAATATACTATTTTAAATTTATTATATAAATTCCTAAATATGTGAAACACAATGAGTCATTAATAAAATTTGATTAAAATTAAAAACATTTGTTTTAACAATAAATTTTTTTAATAAAAAAATATATATATGAACGAAAATAATTGTTATATAGAATTTATTCAATTAATAATAGTATGAAAACTATAATGTTCACAAAAGTTACAGCATTTATTACATACTATTTACTATTGCTTTATTATAATTTTTTCCTTATATATTTTTTTGAAGTATATCTATTTTAATTTAATATATATTTTTTAATTAAAATAATAATAGTAACACTTTAAAGTAAAATTATAATTTAAGTTAATTATTTATTTAAATTTTACATATGTATATGTATATGTATATGTATATGTATATATATATATATATAACTTCCTATTTCTAATAACATACATAAAAGAACATATAAGATAATTAAACACATACATTAATATAAATAACTCCAAAAGTAACATGCATACAATTGTATAAATGACATGCTTAAATAATAAAATATTACAATTTCACCACATGCAGTTTTTTATATCACATCAAACATTTCTTGCTTTTGGTATTAAGGTTATGCCATCCATGTATAACTCTTTAGGATCCTTCTGAGCTATGGCTATAGGTCAATTATTTCTGCAACAACAATATCTTCTTGTTAGTCATTGGTACACATGGTTGCATGTCAACCTTTTTTATTTTCAAAAAGAAAAAAATGTACCTTGTTATTTAAATATATATATATATATATATATATATATATATATATATATATATATTACATACATATACATAGTCGAATAGGTCCAAAAATTAGTTCAAAACTTCACACAGGTCTCATTCTGACCTTATATAATGAGGAAGCGAATATGGAAAAACCAAAATTTTCATAATTTTTAGAAGTCATTTCAATTGTAATTTGTCTTTTGGTCTTCTATCCTAATATTTAATCACTTCAATCAAGGATATAGATAACATGATGGCATTAGCAGTACTTCATTGGCACATGTGTGGAACATCATCATATCATATCTCAATAATTGTGGCACGTTGTATAACATATTAAGGATGTTATATTATAATGTAAGTTATATGACATATTAGACATTTTATAATATAACTTAAGTTGTTACTTTGATTTGTAGTAATGTTTAATTTTTTTTAGTTGATAAAGAGATTTTTTGAAACAAAAAATGGGTTAATAATTGGTGGAAGTGATAAATTAATTATTTTAAATATGATATCTTTTAATAACATGGAATATATATTTACCACTAAATTCAAGATCCAAATTTCTCTAATGCACCATCCAATAGATAAAGACCCATGTGATGCTAAAATAGTGTAACAATATTGTTTGTTTTTAATTGGCCAATCATAGAAAATTTAATAATGAAAAACACCCACTATGACTCTTATATACAAAGAGAAAAAGTGACATTAAGAAAAAAATAGACAAGCAATATTGGATTGAAGTTTGTTATTTTGTTATTCTAGTGATCTATATAAATAATAAAATATTCTAGATGACATTTTGATGCTCCACAGGGATATTTCCATTCAAAATGTTGAACGAGAGCTCTAAGAATGCCAAACTTCTGCAACTACTGAGTTGATATGGTATCTCTCATTTTAATTGATTGTCGAACAAACTGAGCTTCTTCAAATGAAAGAGATGTCCCAATTGAACTGGGATGAGGCTGGAACACATTTCTAGAAAGATCAAGTGAGTGGAGAAATGACGAATTGACGAGGGATGAGAAGTAGAGCCTTCCATATCCCTAGAACTGAGGTCGAGAGTGACCACTCTCTGTGGATGGAAATGGTTGTAGGTAATACCAGTCCAGTTGCGCAAAGGGACTTCAACACTCCAATAGGCCATGGAATTGTGAGGATCATTGGTGACAAGCTTCTTAAATTCCAAGAGGGATTCTTGATCATGAGTGAAAAGAAAAGTATGCCCCAAAATTCTAATTGCTGCATTTTCATCTAATGTCACCCAAAAATTTCACAAAAAGGGAAAATCTCAACTGAAAACTTTTGATTATTGTATTTTTCAAAATATTCTAATGTCGCCCAACTTCTCTTCAACAATTTATTCATGGATATGAAAAAGAAAAACTCATTAAAACACAAAGAAAGTGTGGCCGATGAAGGGTTTACCATTGGTTGTGGCGATTGCGATCTTCGATTATGGCACAGTTGCTTAGTACCTGCTGCAAATAAACGATCTTCGATTGTGGCACTGTTGCTCACTGCAAACAAACCATCTTTGATTATGGCATTGTTGCTTAGTTGTAAACAAGTTATCTTTTCAATTAAATGAAGTCGCCCCTCACTTGTATTTTTCTTCCCAAAAAATACAAAAAGCGGGAAATGATGAAATTATTTTGAAAAATATATTTCTTAAAATGAAAAAGTGGCAAATATTAACAAAAAAATATTTATTCACATTTAAAAAATATAAATTTCTAAAACGTAAAATGAAAAAATATCAAAATAAATTTGAAATGAGAGTTTTAAAGTAATATTTAAAAATATTACTAAGTGTGGTATCTTGTTTCTAAATATTTGTGCATAGAATTTTTTTTTTAAATGTTAAAAAATGTAATATTTAAAAAATTAAAAATATTACTAATTTTTGGCATTTTGTTTCTAAATATTGGTGCACAAAAACACATGTTATTAATATTATATGGGTTGACACTTTTAATTTCTTTTTTCTAATTAATGTTTAACCCATGATTTATGCTTCATTTAAACCACACTCAACCCTTGATTACCATTCATTAAAAATAATCCTAATATTCTAATTTATATAGAAGATATTAATTTTATTTTTAATATTTAATATATTCTTAGATCGCTTGGGCACCATTCATACATAAGGTAGGTAAATCATATTATTAAAAAAATTCACCTATACCCAAATTAAATAATAAAAATTTGTCATGTCATTTTAGGTGCCTAGTCACACCTGTATCTCTATTAAATTTTAAAGGATTTTAATTCGCTTACACATTATGACGAGGAAATTCAATATTAACCTTTTAAAATAAATTTTCTCTAATTGTAAGAAATCCCTTTTACACAACCTCATGTCAAGAAATATCTTTTACACAACCTCATGTCAATTACAAAAGCTATGACACAGTAAATCCATAATTATTGGATCCAAGGTATACACAATCACTGGAATACAACGGTTTCATTGTTCCTTACTTACCCTATGGTTAGTGTTATCTAATATGAATAAATGGAGATAATACTTCTTCGTATATGCATTATAACTATAATGCAGAGTAATGTAACATAGTATGAGCTAATTTAAGCTTTCTTAGTAATGACTACTCAACAACTTAAACAAGTAGATTTATTATGGATATTATCTTAGTTCGTAAAGCTTATATGACTCATATTAGTACAAGGAAAAACAAGGCTTATATGACTCATATTAGTACAAGGAAAAGCAAGGATGTATAACACATTTCGTAGTAATCTCTTCCTTATCTAACATATATGGTATCACTAGTGATTATCCTGAGATAACATGTAACTCCAACATATCACGTCATTAAATATGGAAGCTCAGCTAGGAGCATTAGTTCCCCTAACATTGCTGATTTTTCCTTGTCTTATCTTTTTTACTTAAGTTGTGCAATGGGTGTCTACACAATCGCCAGGGTAACCAATGGAACATTGACCGATTGCAAAGGTGTAAACACTAAGTGAGGAGTATGGACCAAAGGTGGGGTAGGAGTAGGAGGATCCAAATTTACACTTTCACTTGAGGAAATACAAGTAGATCCATAGTCATATTACTGGATGTTTCTTTTGGATATATGAGGAAGCCACCTTGAGGATCCTTGTGTTCTTAACTCAATGGTGATCATGGTGATCATTTGTCCAATTTTATTCACCTAATGTTTGATCGGTAGATCTCTTAAATCTATAACAAGAACTTATGTTCTTTTTCTTTCTCACAGCACCCCAGCGACACACAAACCACACGCAGGGAGGATTATAGATCATTCTGTTGTAGCTTGAGTTAGAAGTTCCAAGCATTACACAAAGGATATAACATAAGTGTAAACTGAGATATGCCAAGCATAAGTTTCAAGTAAATTGAAAATTTGAGAGTCAAAGCATTTGAAAAGAGATTAGCCCAAAGGAATGCGTTGTAAATTACTATTCCCGCTCTAATATGGAGTCACATATAATAAGGAATATATGCGATAATGCATGAACTTGATATGCCTCTTGACTTAGGGATACATATTGATTTCAACATGGAGCTTCCCCCATTAATGATCAAATCAAATTAATGCACATACACCTAGAGATCCACAGGACATATAACTAAATTCTATAACTCCAGTGACTAAAAGTTGAATCATGGAAACTCAGAGCAAACAAACTAGGTGGTATAGTAGGAGACATTGTTGTGCAAAGTTATGTACGTAGAGTATCTACCAATATCATTGTACATAATGATTCATTGAAAATTTTCAACACATACATAAAATAGAAACATAATACTAATAATATGATTATCATTTTTAATCAAATCAACTAAAATTCAAATGTGATTACCAGATAAAAATATTTCATGAATATCATTCTTCTAAGATAAATTCACAACAAACATCCAAAGATGGTAATATCATCATACATAATAATTCTCCATCAAAATAATGGTGATAATTTCCAATATATACATCAAATAAAAATATAATAATGATAATATCATCATCATCTTTAATCAAATCAAAGTCATTGTATGATTACCAAATCCAAATGTTTCATAGATATCATTATTCTAAGGTAAATTCACAACATCCATCTAAAAATAGGAATTTCATTCTACATAATAATACTTCATCAAAAAAATGCATGTGCATGCCTAGCTAGCACCACCAAGATCATCCTCATGATCATTTCCATGATCATCATCCTAACCATCCTGATCAGTCTCATCCACGTCATCATCACCAACACTATCGCCATCCTCATCATCATCATCTCTTGATGTATGCTCAACATAGTCTAGATCATCATCTTGGCAGTCATTACCTATAACATTATGGAAAAAAAATTCAAAAAATAAATATTACATGTTAGTATTAATTCCATAGCACAATGCATATCAATGCTAACCATAAAATGAGGTAGGTTATAATATCTAATAGAGATAAAAAATAAAATGAAAATATGGTTCAAAGATATATTGGAAATCTAGCTAAGATTACATACCTCGGACTCCATCCACACAACAAAATCAACCCATCTATTTTGCTACAACATCTATTTTTCCAAATGATTTGGATGTCTTCCATATTTTAGTTCCCATCAATTAGTAAATAGGGAGAAATTAGATAACAATGATTTTCTTCTAGTACAAATTTTATTAAAAAAATATCACATATTTAATATACTTACAAAAGTTGTTATCATTTCTTTTAACCCTTTCTGACCACTACAATGAGTGTCTTTTATCTTTGCTAACCTCGCCTTGGAAGCCTTGTCCTTAAACATAAACCAATTCAATTCATTTTCACACAAATACATGTCTAAGTAATGGAGGTAACCTGATAGGAATTAGAGCCAGAACCAACTCCTCTATATTTCCATATCATGAAGCTTCATGTTTCATTATGTATATATCCAGGATTTGTAATTATATTACCAACTTTAGATATATTAGACATTATATATAGAGTGTATAAATCATTAGAATTGGTACCTATAATCAGAGACTCACTCTATAACCTTAGAACTTATAACTAATTCCCAAATAAAGACTCTTACTAGATATTGAATTAGTAGGATACAAGAAACTCAGAATACTCCTTTGACTCTTTAGGAGGTAATAATGACTTTGTATACTAGTAGCTATCTAGGTCTCAGGAATAGGAAGCAGGAAATAGATCTATAACTCCATTTATTTCTTTTGACACCCATTTGGCTAACATTTGACACAGTTATATGAGGGAGAGATCCCAGTAAGACTCTTTTGACACACCTTTATCTCTATAATTCCCAGTTTTAACACACCATGCAGAGGATCAATTCCCTATTGTGGAAATTTACCATTTGATATATACAATAGCTCCTTAGTTTTTAGCATTGGATATATAAGCATTGAAAAGAATGTGGGGTGTAGTAAATTAATGTTAGACTATTGTATCAACGAATTTTAGAGAATTGCAGAGTGAAGAAAGTTGAGCCGAAATTCTTGGCATATGTTTGAACAAAAGCCGAAAGGACACAACCAAGAAATCCTAATGAAAACCCTAATGTTGTGGATCATTGATTTCCTGAGGAGAAATCAAAACCATTCATGTAAAAATGCCTTGTAAACACCACAAATTGTGTCATCACATGAAGCTCACATGTATCTAGCACACATGGAGGAATGTGAGTGCTCCACATAAACTTAGCACTTACTGCCATTCATATCATATAGCTGGAATATCATTTTGTAGGAGGTATTTAATTATTAGGGACATAATAATTGTTGGGACATCAATTGAAAGGACAAAGATTTTTAACATAGTAAACTCAATTAAGAACTAAAAAAGGTGATAAATTGACCATGATAAGTAACATGAAGGATTAATTAGAAAAAGGGTAGTGTATCAAGACTATGGTTTGGAGGTGAAATTAGGATGATAAACTTGATTAGAGACCATAACTGACATTAAGACCAATGTAAAAGTAATTAAGTAAACTATAAGGTATTATAAATGAACGATCTAATTTAGTAGAATAAAATGATAAGTTATAAACCTACATATAAGAGTTACATATGTCACACATATTATATAAATTAAAAATACAAAGAACATAGATTAACTTAAAAGCTAAGTATTAGACTTTAAAAATGAGTCAAGTCTAGTTAAAAATGTAAATTTTAGCGACTTCAAATTTTATGAACCTTTCAAGACTACAATTATGGTTTGATACCAATGTTAGGAAGTCCAATAATCTTGAATGCACTATAAAGGAAGAAAAATTCTGATAATAGAGTTCCATAAGACTACATTAAGAATAATTTTCAATTAGGATTTTCTATTTTAGTGTGAAATGGGAGGTGTTACACATTAGTAGTAATTTCAACAAGTAACTCGCATTCCCCTCAACATGCACAACCCAAGGTTAGTAAGGCCTAAAGACCATAAGGGAGAGGAAGGATTGCTTTCCCATGAAATCAATCTTTACATATGCAGAGTTCATTCCTTTTCAATTTTTCAATGGTTATAGTTTGTATTCTATGAAACATGAAAAATATTAGTTAGGATAATTTTGCTTCAATTGTTTTCTAGGTGGGAGTTTGTTGTTTTAAGCGCAGTAAGGAAATTAGGAGGGATTGCTACTAGATGAAATCTATCTTTAGAGATGTGGAATTATGTTAGAATTATGAGTGTAATATTCATGCCTCAACACACTTATATGTATCATTAATGTATTTGTCATCATGGCTAAGACCATCATTCGATCATTTATTATCATTTGTTGTAATAGTAGGGAGAGGATAAGGCAAACCTAGTAAAATTTGTACATGTAGGCTCATTAACCCCTAGGCAAAGCCCTTCTTGTGTATAAGTACACCACAACTTTCATTTGTATTCCATCATCTTGTGATATTATTTATCTCCCTTATAAAGTGTTTTATGCCTAAGGGCACATATCTTTGTGCATCTCTTGTGTAGCACACTTGTGCTTGGGCCTCTCTAGTGCACTATGGTTATCTCTCTCTAGCACACTTGTCCAAGTTCATCAAAATTTGTAAATACTTGAGGACATGGCTAGAAGTTATGGCCAAATTCTTTCCACACACTCTTACTAGGTTAGCCTTTGAATGGTTTGAAAACCTTCCCAAGAACTCTATAGAGACTTTTGATCAAATATGTGATAAGTTTTTGGGAATGTATGCTCTTAAACCAATCAATGTATTTGAAGTGGTTAGTCTTATATAATTAAAGCAAGGAAAGTGGGAAGTTATGACCTATTTCATTCATAGATTCTAATTTTCGTTAGCTAGATGTGAGACCAAGTTCTCTCTAGATGAGCTTAGGAAAATCTTGGTAGAAGGTATAAGAGAATATTTGCAACCATAATGTACTAATAATAAATAGATAACCTATTAGGATGATATCAATAAGGTGTTGGACTTATAAAATATCAACATTAGACATCACCTAAGAACTTATTATCCTCCTATTATAGCTAGTGAAGTAGCTTCTCTCTTAGGTGACCCACAATCAAGAGTGACTAAGCCAAAAGGAAACAAAAAGGACATAAATGTTGCAGGGGATGGTCTTACCGATTTAGTGCATGAATTTGTTGCTACCACTTCTTCCACTCATGCTAATCCACCCATAAAGAGACTTTTGAAAAAGAAGGATCAACCATCTTCTTCAAAGCCTCTACCTATACAACCATCCACTCAACCTCCACCACCACTAATTGAGCCATCTCCACCATAACTAGTGGAACAACATTTTGACAAGCTTAGAAGGAATCCATTTCTTATTTTCCCTTTCATCCTAGCAAGTATTAAAATTATCATAAGAGATCAAGGCATTTTATGGAAGAATGTGTTATATACCAAAGAGTGAAGCACTTAAAAGAAGAATAGTCACTTCAAAGGAGACTTATCCCCCCTAAAAATTCCCCATTGGAAATCTTTTGTAATTGATTCCCTCAACATCCATCTTCATCTAGTCATCCTTCACAACCCTCCACTTCTTCCCAAGAGACTTTTTATAGTCATCCACCTACTTCTCCCACTCAATCTAGCCAGAAATTCAAGAGCTTGCTTCATTGTTGAATTTATATAGAAGTAGTATAATTTGATGTCAATGTTACCACAAGAGCTCAAGAATATGATGGAGTTACACGCTCTCAGCCAGGCTAAAGCTACAGTAACCCAATAAGATCCCACTTGTATACCAAAAGGAAACCAAGACCACTATCCCTCTAGCTCCTGATAAGAAACTTATTAGATACCTATGGGAAGACCTCCCATACAAGGGTCTTTCCCCTATTCTTTTTATAGTAGCAAATTTTTCTAGCTAACATCTCTATTATGAAGTTGTTGTGAATTTGTCCCACCTTACATGACTCTTTAGTAGGGGAAATGTACCTATCCCTAGGAGTTTATACACCTATATTTAATACAATTTAGTCCTCTTAGGTCAACAATGTTGTTACTACCTCTCGATCTCATTTCTAGGTCGAGTAGCTTCACTGGGAAACCATAGCCATAACCTGTATATTCATTGTCTTATGATCATTTCTTCTTTGACCCTCTTAAGGCACCAACTGATGAGGAAATGATCATAGTGGAAGACCCTACTTTGTACATAGAGTGTACTATAGGGCCTTGCTATGTTAGTGTTTTGTAAACTAGAATTGTAACCTGAATGTGGTGTCACATGACGTATTATTTATCACGCATTATACTAATGTGGACATGAAAGTTATTGTCATTGACGTCATGGAAATCATCATCATTTACATCGTCATCATCATTCACACCATTATTGTTGTTGATGATGACCTAGATGACAATGATGAGAAAAAGATTATAACTTGGATGTTGATGCCAAAGATAATGATTATGATTGTGACAATGAAAAAATTTAAAAGTTGGGAAGATTGGCCAAGGTCATTAGCATCATCATCATGATAATCATTGTCATCATCATCATCATCATCATTGTAACCACCATCATCTTTATCATCATTGTCATTATCATCATAATCATAATTCATGCCATCGTCATCATCTTCATTATCATCATCATCATCATTATTGACACTGTCATCAGTTGTTCATAATTGTCAATGTCATAATATATCATCAATGCAGAAAATATGATGAGTGTTGGAAAAGGGATGTAAACATGAACACAAAAATGGGGGAAAAATAGACGTAAAATTGTATGAAAAGTGGATAAAACATAAGTAGATGCAAAACAAGACGCAAAATCTAACACAAAAGCGGTTGCAAAAGAATATGAAATAGTCAATGCAGACTTGGAGGGAAAATAGGATGCAAACATAGATGCAAAAGTGGAAGCGAACATGACTACAATAGTAGGCATAAAACTTGGCACGAATTGTGGTGAAACAAATGTGGATGCAACAATAGATGTAGAAATAGACTCAGACTTGGATACAACAAGGAGACAAACTTGGATGCAAAATAAGATGCAAAAAGGAACGTAAACATGGACACAAACATGGGTGAAATAGTGGACACAAAATTAGATGCAAAAGTGGAGGCAACATAAGTGGATGCAAAAGTAAATGCAAAATGAGATGCAAAACCTTATGTAAAAGTGGATGAAATAGGGGATGCAAAAAAAAAAACAATATTCGATGCAAACTTGGACACAAAAGAGGATGCAAATGTGGAAGCAAATGTTGATTGCAACAATAGATGCAAGATATGGCACAACAAAAGTGGATGTAACAATAGACACAAAAAAATATGCAAACTTGTATGCAAAACAAGATGCAAAAGGCGATGTAAAAGTAGATGCAAACATGGGTGCAACAGGCGAAACAAAATTGGATGCAAAAAATGGATGTAATGGAAGTATATGCAAAAGTAGTTACAAAATGAGACACAAAACCCAATGCATAAACCTGGCACAAAAGTGGATGCAAAAAGAGATGTAGTATTTGATGCAAAAGAGGCCGTGAAAATGGATGCAAAATTGGAAGCAAACGTGGGTACAACAATAACTGCAAAACATGGCACAAATTGTGGCACAACAAAAGTGGATTTAATTATGGATGCAAAAAAAGAGGCAAACTTTGATGTAAATGAAAATGAAAAAAATGATGCATAAGTGGACATAAACATGGATGCAAAAGTGGATGCAAAAGTGGATGCAAAATTGGATGTAGAAGTGGATGCAACAAAATTTGATGCAAAATGAGACACAAAACCCGATGCAAATCTTGATGCAAAAATGGATACAAAAAGGGATGCAAAAATAGATGTAAAAGTCGATGAAAACCTAGATGCAAGTGATGATGCAAACGTTGATGCAAAATTAGAAGCAAAAGTGGGTGCAAAGGGAGGTGCCAAACCAGACAGAAATTGTGGCACAACAAAATTGGATATAATAGTGGACACAATAATAGATGCAAAAGAGGATGTAAATATGGATGAAAAACAAGATGCAAAAGTTGATGCAAAACTAGACACAAAAGGGATGCAAACAATGATGCAAAAAATGATTTTAAAAGGGATGCAAAAGATTATGCAAATGTTGATGCAAGTGTAGGTGCAAAAAGTGGATGCAATAGAGAATGCAAAAATAGGTGAAACAAAATTAGGTGCCAAACTTGATGCAATACTTGGAGAAAAACTTGGTGCAAAGGATGGCACAAAACTTGGCATAAAACCTTGTGTAAAACCTATTGCAATACCTAGTGCTAAACTTGGTGTAAGACTTGGTGCAAAAATTAGTGCAAATTTTGCATCAAGTTTTGCACCATATTTGATAAATGGATGAAAATAACACCAAAAATGGGTTCTAGACACAAAAAAGGAAGCAAAAAGGGACACTAATCACAGGGTTTTGTTGTAGTGGTGGATGCTTGTTTGATGGGATAGGTGTACTGCTAGATAGAAGTTAATGGAATGTTTTGTAGTGCATTTTTACTTGTTTAGTAATTCAGATATGGAGGTAGTTGGGACAAGATGTCTTGTCAACTTGTTATGTTGAAGGCTAGTGTTTGACAGTTGTTGGCCCAATCAACATATGTGCCTATTTTGGAAATAAGCTAATAACTCATATAACTTAATATTAAATTTTTATGTGCAATTTATGGATGTTTTATTGTCATTTTTTTATGGATGTGTGGGACTAGTACTATAACAACTACTGGTCCTTGTACAACAATAGAAGCATCTCCCTTATGGGTGGTTAGTGAGATATCTAGGTGATCGTTCATTATCCATTAATGTTGAGGTTCTCCGCATTAATTGAAGTTTTTGCATTCAATTGTTGTATTTATGGTGCAATGATTCATAATCATTTCAAGGTTTTGAGTAGTATTTTTGGAAATTGTCGCTTTTCTTTTGGTTCAACTTTGGTATGAGGGGGGTGCACTCCCTTTATATTATATTAATATGTTCATGATGGGTTAGTGACAAGATTGTGGGATAATTTTCCATGCATGGTGGTGGATTCTTACTTGATTATTTCATCTTAGGGCTCGTGGCTAATGCCAGAGTGACTTATTAGAATTCGAAGGGTGTCAGAAGGGTGGTACCAGAGTGACATTTCAACATTTGTCGGGGTCTCATCCTTTCTGGTATTTTGTGGGAGCGTACAAAAGGGTGGAATTTTTCATGCTATATATGATCGACATACTTGGGTCTGATGAAGTGGTCAGTTTTTATGATGCTTGGTTAGTGGTTTAGTGATATGTGGCGGTGGGCCAACTTTTCAATAGCGGTTTGTGGCCATGTCTATTAGAGGTCGTTTTTTTATGGTGTTTGGAAAGGAATTTCAGAGGCTTTACTCACCAGATGTGGAGAAGTTGATAGAGATTACAATGGAAGTTGAGAAAAATGCAAAGGAACATCCTTGTAGTCATTGAACGGGTGATTTGATGAGTAGTGAAGTAGGGCTAAAATTTCGTGTTGTTTCAGAAAAAGAAGGGAGCCAGATTGATCGCAGGGGGCAGCTGGGTTCTGGATTGAATTTTTGCGACCGTAGAAAGAATTCCATTAAAACCTCTCATAAGATCTAGAGTCTTATATTAGGGGTGGATATATTTTGGGATAAGGTGGAAGGTATCAAGTAGAGGGTGCTCGTTGGTAGGTGGGAGTTTTCTAGAATGACAGGGGAATAAATGAAATATAGGATGGGTAAATGTTGGTACCCTCTGTTAAAGTACCAACTGAAGATCAATGTTCTATTTAATGATTGGTTTTATTTCCATTTTATGTTCTCGGAGGATGCTACACAAATTGTTGTTATTACATGGGTAAGAGGTAGGCGGTTTCTTTCGGTTTCAATGTTGGAATGTGGGATTTAATTCTCTTAAGGAGGTGCCGTGGCAGAAAATATGATGGGTAAAATTTCCAGGTCTGCCTTTGGAGTTGTGTTCAAAACAGGCAATTAAGGCGATTGTAGATAAAATCGATAGATTTTTCTTTCTAGAGGAAGGGAGTTTGGGGAGTCTGGACAAAATGATAGCGTGGGTGTTGGTTGAAATGGACTTTTAAGGAGGATTACTGACATAGATTGATCTATATTTGGGGCTTTATATTTTAGGCAACTCATCGATTACTAAGGAGTGTTATTTCATTGTTTGGGATGTCATGCTATGAGTCATTTGGTGGTGGCATGTCCTCATAGATTTCGATTCAGGCATCGTGAGGAAGCTCAATATGAAAAATTGGGTTCTCTTAACAAATATATGCAGATCCAAGAATCACACATTCATTTGGACAACCTTGACCCATTGGATCCAGGTACCCATCCATCAGTTCCTCATCCTAATATTGATGTTGCTACCACTAATGATAATGTTGTTAATAAGGATCAATATGATGGTGAGCATTACATTTCTTTCATATGTAAAAATCCTGTCACAAAGAAGGGTCATTTGGGGTTCCCTTTATCATTGTAATCGACAATGGATAGAAATATGGGCTCAACTTTGATGATAATTACAATAATGCTCCATATAAAATGAGGGATAGGGATCAGGGAGGGGGGGTTTTCATATCCCTATTGGGGTCAGATTCACTTTCCCTAACAATGTCGAGGTTGGTTCAAGTAATTCATCTCCCCCGATGTCTGAGGACACATATTTGTGTAACTTGGCTAGGGATGTGTTAATCGGTCTGAAGCCTCTTACCATTAAGAAGTTATTTTTTCCCAAAGATGATATTTTTGTGAGTCCAGACTCTTGGAAAATCATTATAGTAAGGAAGAAGAAAGGCAAAAATACCAAAAGGTATCTAACTATTCCTTGTTTCCATTTGACATTTTCTCGTCTTTTCATGGGTTGATGGAGGATCCACATCCTCAAAATTATGGTCCCCTCTATCATAGTGAGGGGAATTTGGATGATAATATACTTGGTTCTTGGGTCCTTAGAGGGGATGCACCCATGGTAGACTTTCCCGAATGATAATTATATATTTTAACATTATGGATCTGGGATCTGCGCCAAAAATAAGGTCTATCCGTAATATTATTCTATCAAAAAAGCTAGCAGTAGTGCTTTTTCAAGAGACTATGGTACATAGGGATAAGGCTTGGGTTTTCTTATCAAAGATTTGTCCTCATTGGAATGTGTGTGCGACTAGTTCTACAAGATTACTGGGGAGTATGGCGGACATTTGGGATCCTAATATTGTTAACTTCAGAGCTTATAAATTGTTTGCAGGTATTCTTTTATCAGGATATTTAACAGGGTCAAACATGCGTCTTTATATCCTCAATATTTATGTTGCATTTTCTGACAGAAAAAGTTTTTGACCGCCTTGATGCCAGTGGTTTGTTGGATTTGAACTCATTAATTCTAGCGGTTCATCTCAATTTGACAATGGATTCATATGAGATTTGGGGATTAAAAAGTAAATAGGATAAGTTGGGGGCATATTTCAAGGATCTTTTTCCACAAAATTCATTAAGGGACATCATACCTAAACCAAAGCACCCTACTTGGAGAAGTAGTCACTTAGGGATCGAGGGGATTTGCAAAAGACTAGACAATTTTTTTTGCCCATTTAGATTTGGTAGCCAGATTGAGGAACTTTCAATCATGGATATACAATTCTTTTATTTTAGACCACAACTCGATTTTTCTTGAATGGACTGGAGTGGCTCGCAGAGAAAATTTTAAGGATGGAAATTTATTTTAAAGTTTAGAAACCTTGGCAAATCTTATAGTCCCTAATATGCAAATTGTAAATTTTGGTGATATTTTTGTAGAAATATTTATATTTCCAATGATTTTATATTAGTCGATATAAACATACAGGGAGTAGAAGTGGCATTCAACCTATATATAACTCACTTGCTGTTCATGGATGATATTCTTCTATTCAGTAATGGTAGCAGAAATGAAACAAAGGCATTAAAACAAATTTTAAATCTATTTCTCAAAGCCATGGGTATGTGTATTAATAAAGAAAAATCTTCCATAATTCTGGAAGGTTTCAATAGGATGGAAACCAGAAATATAGCAAAGGATTTGCCTTTTGAAGACAAGAAGATGACTGACAGTTTCAAATACCTCGGGTTCTTTTTAAAGCCACACTCGTACAAAAAACAAGATTGGTATTGGCTGGTGGAAAAAATTGAAACCAGGATCAATCATTGGAGCTTCAAATGGTTATCTAGAGTTGGTAGATTAGTCCTTCTAAAATTTGTATTAATGGAAATTCCTATATACTGGGCAGCACTTACCTGGGTTCCGAAAGGAATTTTGGAAAGGGTGAGGCGAGTGTGTAGTAGATTTATATGGGTTGGCTCTAAAGAGGAGTTGGTCCTCCCCTGGGTGGCTTGGGACAAGGTGGTTAGACCCAAGGAATGGGGGGGATGGGGTATAAAAGACCTTACAACATTTGGACCATCCTTAGTAGAAAAGTTGGGATGGAGACTACTAATGATGGAAAATTTGTGGACAATAGTGGTAAAATGAAAATATATTGACCCCACCCCCCTAGATGAGTGGATCAGGAAGCCGAACAAGAAAAATGCTCAATCTTCAGTTGTCTGGAAAGCAACTCTGGACGCTATCAAAATTATTGAGCAAGGACTCTCCTGGCAGGTTGGGAATGGAGAACAAGTAAGAATAGGGAAGGATCCATGGGTGGGATGCAACGAAGGCTTTTCACTATCTTCGGGCATCATTAATTAGCTTGAAATAAGAGGTATCCATCATCTAAGCCAGATTGAAAAAATCAGCCATTCCTTGATATGGGGCCAAGCATGGCTATCTTGAGTAGACCTTAACCTTGATCAACAATGGATGGAGGAGTGGCAACACTACACCAAGGAACTGTCAAGATCCAATGTCAGGCTTAGAGACCGACCAGGAAGGCTAAGGTGGGCATATGCCCCTACTGGTAATTATTCCCCAAAATTTGAATACAAATTCCTTATGTCAAAAAAGGGATGGGGGAATCCGAAGTGGTGGGTGAATCATATCTGGAAGCTTAAATGTCCAACAAAAGCAAGAATGTTCTTCTGGTGCATCCTTCGGAATAAAGTCCCTACTTGGGACAACCTTCAGAAGAGGTTTAAGACGGGCCCAGGCTGGTGTTCATTGTGCAAAAATGATGAAGAATCAATTCAACACCTATTTCTAAAATGCCCCTTCACTAGGGCAGTATGGTTGGAAATTGGGAGGCTGCTACAGAATGGTAAGAAATGGGAGGGGGAAGTCCTAAAAGAGGTATGGAAAAATTGGTGGAAGGACTCTCTGGAAGGGAGCCTACGTAATTTAACATTAATGATATACTGGGGTATTTAGCTGGCCCAGAACATAAGTATCTTTAAGGATATGACTCTTTCAGTAGGGCACATTGCTATTGAATGTGCTGCAATCTATGAGAGTATCCCTGAGCCATCTCAGGAATCATTCACCAGGGTAATAAGGGAGGAAAAAATCAGAGGAAACATCCCTTGGGCTTATTTTGACGGGGCATCCGATCAAAGTAATAGATGTGGGGCAGGCATGGTGATACACATGAATGCACAAAGATGCCTAAAAGCCTCAGTGGGGTTGGGCAAAGGATCCAATAATTATGCAGAACTACAATCTTAAAACTCCTTCTCTGTTGGCTCACTCATCTGGGAATTTCTTCGGTTCAGATTTTTGGGGATTCAATGAATGTTATCAAATGGTTCAATGGCGAGAGCAAATGTCAGAATTATATTCTATCTCCTTTGTTAGAAGAAGCTAAATATCTTAAGCAATTTTTTAATGATATTACAATATGTCACATTTACAGGGAACGAAACAGTGCAACAGACCAACTTTCTAAAGCGGGTGTACAACAGGATCTGGATTGTTGGCGCATAGAAAAATCCGAGCTTGAAGAGATCTGTGTGTTGTATCTACCTCCTTTTTGAGATCATATACAGAGCCAAAGTTTAATCAGCGTTTACTTTGTTTCCTTTTTTTGTTAATATGCTTTTCTATGTTGGATACGCAAACTTTATGCTATGTATAAAAACATGATACCATGAATAGAGAAAAATCAGTTTTATGGCTGATTGCTGACTCTACTCCTGTTTGGTTTGTTTTCCTCTATGAGGAGGCTTGAGAATTGGTTCAGGGATCATACTTGCACATTGAGATGGAAGAGTAAGATGTTTTTCTTTTGCTTACCAGCTCAGATCAAACTCTATGTTTTGATGAAAAACATACAACTCACCGAATGCTTAAATGCATATACTATGTAACTTTTTATTGCCTTAATAGAAAGTTCGATTTTTTCGTTGGAAAAAAAATATTAGTCGATATAATATTTTGGTGATTTTTAAGGTAAAGTAATGGAGTACTATAAAATTTGGGTGAATCATTTTAGAAAAAAATGGAAATTGACAATTTTCTTTTTTTTTGGAAAAAGTTATGGAAAATTAGCCCACCTGCAAATATTAGCCCCTAAAATTTTCCCTAGGAATGAGCGATAACAAAACATATCCATTTAAATTCAACCACGCATGACTGAATAAAAAATATTTCATCATCTTGATTCAGGATAATTCACAATCTCTGACATATTTTCGAGGTTTATCATGTATGGAGGCTATCAGATATAATCTTAAAAGATTAAAGTGGGTTGTCAGGTGGTGGGTCAAAAAGAAAAAGAAGACATTGGTCAAGGAGTTGACCATGATAAAGGAAGATATTAATGCCTTGTCTGATCCGAAATTCTTAGATTTTTTTGGGAGTGGACACAAAATAAAAGTTATTAACATTGGAGATAAGAAATAATGAGATTCTAAAACTTAAAGAAGAAGAGTGGGGATTGAAGAGTAGGTTAATTTGGGCATTGGTAGGTGATAAAACACTTGCTTCTTTCATCAACAAGAATATTTTAGAAGGAAACATAATACCATATGGTCTATCAAAAGCAATGGGGGCTACATCCTAACATCTCAAAAGGACATCGAAAGAGAAGCAGTGAGATAATTTAGCAGTTAATATAGAACAAATGAAGGAGTAAATTTTGAAAAATAGATGGGGATTATTAGTATTTTTCCTAATATGGTTAATGAGTTGGATAATGACCATATGGGGAGGTCGATTACAAAGGAGGAGGTATTGGAGGTTATGAAAACTGTAATGAAAAAGGACAAGAGTCCAAGGCTAGATGGATGGTTAGTGGAACTCCTTTTACATTTTTAGGACATTGTGATTGAGGAACTTGTGGAGATGGCTAAGGATTCGAGGCGTCTATGCTCGATTCTGGGGTTGATAGATGTGACGTTTATAGCTCTAATCCCTAAGTCGGAAAAGCCTTTGACATTTTCCAATTTTAGACCCATTTCCTTATGAAACATGATGTATTAAATGATATTAAAAATCATTGCAAATAAGCTTAAACCATCTTTGTCTAAGCATATTTCACTGGAACAATTTGATTTTTTAGATAACAAACAAATTCATGATGCGGTGGCCATCACACAAGAATGCATCCACTCTATTATAACTCAATGGAAGGAGGCTTGTCTTATGAATATTGACTTGATAAAAGCATACAACAAAGTGGATTTGGAATTAATAAGGCCCATCCTTCATAAGATTGGTTTTAGTGTCGGGTTAGTAGATTGGATTATGGCATGTATTACGTCAGTAAACTTTCTTGTCATCATCAATGGGCTTCCTACTGATTTATTTAAGGTGTCGAGAGGGCTTAGAAAAAGGTGTGCTCTTTCTCTACTTCTATTTCTTCATATTATGGATGGACTAAGCAGAAGGATTAATGAGGCCCATTCTAGAGGCATTATTTCAGGGTGCAAGATGTCTAGGTATAAAACATTAACTCATATTTTTTTTTTCTACGTAAGACTATGCTATTTATATTACAAAATATCAAAAATTACAGCATTTTTTACATCAGGGCCGTGGCCCTGCAACTCCAGAGAGAATGGCATTTTCCCCAAAAAGGACCTTTCAGAGCACCACAATTACAAAAATTGGATCAGCTTACCACCCTGACTAGCATTGCGACCTTTGACGGTGCAAATTTCCGACATAGACAGCATATAAATTGACACAGTGGACATATAGACCGACATAGTGGACACATAAACCGACAGAATGACAAACAGACAAAGAGAGCAGAAGAGACGAACAGAGAGTTGCGTTCCTTTCCCGGCAGCGAAGATCAGAATGATGGCTGAGCTATTCCTCATCAGTTGTGTATGGCTCATCCTTCATTTTACCTTTGAGCTTCTGGGATTCCTCCGTATCCGAGAGCAAAGACCTCTATACCGGCTCAGTGGGGCGTGCATCAGCTACTTGTGTGGCTGGGGGAGTGTCTGCTCTGGTTGGCCGCCTCATATCTACCATAGGAACTTGCATGTCAACCACTGGCACATTCAGGTCTTCCAATTGCCCCCTGAGACTGCTGCAATGTTCCACCGAGACTGAGACAATGAGAGTGTTGTTCTCCAGAGTGCAGGGGATCCGGTAGCGAACAGCCGGATGCTCCACATGACCACAATCCATGATTTCTACCCGCCCACGCACATTGCTACGGCCTGCAAGTCTGCTCGGGTTCCTATTCTGCTCAGAAGTGATTTCCACCGAGGAGGAAGGCGAAATGACTGGCCGCTGAGTAGCAGCACGACCCCTGGAACCGCCACGACGACTGCTCATTCTGGGCCTTTCTCTCTGCATCTCCCGAAATTTCTCCAGACAAGAATTCCTCTGAGAAATCTTACACTGAACCAGAGAATTTTCCGTCTCTGCCAGCGCTTGCTCGGACGGCTTGAAGGAATGCAGGAAAGCGGCATGGGGATTGAGTTTATGGAGCGCCATCCTCCTCGCTCTGTGCTGCGCATTGAATGCCGAATGGACATGCCTTAAAACCCAAGTTACTTCACCCTTCGGCGTATTTACTATGCCCTCGTCCTGGTGAATCGTGGCTCGTCCGGGCTAACACCTGCCCATGTGACGAGCCACCTGCGTATCGCACAACGAAATCACCCGCATCCGGGAATAAAACATTAACTCATATTATGTTTGTAGATGATTTTCTATTTATTGGAGAATCCTCTATCTCTGAATGGAAGGTTTTTTAGTAGTTACTAGATAGCTTTGGGGAACTTTCAAGTTTATATATGAATAAAGGAAAATCTGCTCTAATTTCTTCAAAGAATGGGGACACTATGATGATGGAAATTGCCAGGATCTTTGAGGTACAATTGACCACAATGGAAGAAGGTTTCAAATATCTCGATGTATTTATGAAACCATCCAAGTATGAGATCAAGGATTAGGAATGGTTAATAACGAAATTTGAGAAAATGTTATATTGTTGGTCACATAAATGGATAACAATGGGAGGGAGGCTTGTTATGATTAAATCGGTTCTACAGAGTATATCCGTATATTTAATGCATCTCTATAAGTTTCCTAAAGAGATCATTTGCAGAATTAGTTCTATAATTGCCAATTTTATATGGGTTGGTCCAGGAACTACGCAGAAAATTCATTTGGTTTATCTAAATGTGATATTTCAATAGGTGGATGCTAGTGGTTGGGACATTAAAGATTCAGACAGATTTAACATGGCTTTACTTATTAAGAATCTATGGAGGGAATTAAGTGGTGAAGGCATATGGAAACAAATTATTAAAGTTAAATATATTAAAAACAAACAATTGGTTAACTGGATCAGAGAGAGAGAGCTCCAAAAAAAAAGGCGGCATCCTTCATTTGGAGGAGTATGATGACGATTAAGCACTAGCTTCTAGGAAATTTAAGGGGACGATGGCAGAGATAAGATTGTACTTCATTAAAGGTATGGTTGTTAATCATAATTTTCCTATTCCTATCATAAGGTTTTTACATAAAAATGGATTTTCTCTGAAAGCATAATTTTGTTGATAACTATCCAAATACGGTGTCACATTCTTGGTTAGAAGTGGGGTAGGTTGGACTCACTGGACCACAAGCTTTTGAGTGGGAAAAATATGTCATACAATTGCGTTTAACAAGAATTTCCTTGTCGCAGAAAGAGAACATCATGTCTTGGAATGAACAAGTTTATAATGGTGAGATATTGGTCAAAGATATATACACACAGATTTCACAGGGTCGAACAAAGGAGGTGAAAGCATTATGGTTTCAAAAATCCTAGAAGTGGGAGATTCCCATTAAATTTAAATCTTTTATTTGGCTGATAGTTCAAAATAGGATTTTGACTTGGGAAAATATTCATTAAAGTGGATTTCAAGGTCCAGGGAGATGTGCCTTATGTAGAGAAGAGACATAAGATGTGGAACATCTTTTTCTCAAATCTTCATTTGGGACTTCAATATAGATAGGGTTTATGCAAATGCTTAAGTTATAGGTAGGTTGGGATAAGACTTCTATGGAGGACTTCCTCTCATAATGGTTTGTGGATAACAAAGGATATCATGCTTTGTTGTTCTATATCCTGTGGGGTATATGGAGGTGAAGGACCACGTTGATATTTGAACAAATTGAGTTATACATTAGAGGAACATTCCTAATGATATTTTCATATTTTATGGAGATTGGGCCAAAAAAAGAGAAGTTTTCTAGAAGACAGTGCCAAATCAAGGAGATATGGGAAAAGTATCTAGTGGGACTTTTCGATGGAGATTCATTTTTTAGGGTATGTGGTAGTGGAGCATTTATAATAATGAAGTTTGGACATTATTTTCATTTTAATTAGTACAATGGAGTAGGCAAAAACAATAGAATGAAGTTGTTGACACTCTAGGGTGTCTTATATTGTGTAAAGTGGCTAGATATTGAAGATATCAATGTATATGGGGATTCTAAAGTGATCATTGAATGGGTACAATGAAGATAAAAATTCGAGTCGTATTCACTCGCAAATTGGAAGCATCATATCAGACAATTGATTAAGGCTATCAAGAGAATATATTTTTCACATATTTTCAGAGAACAAAATCAAGTTGCAGACAATTTGTCTAAAGATGGTTGTAGCTGAGAACCGGGTAAGATAAAGTACACAACCTTTGAAGAGGTATCCTTTTAACATTTGGAGGTCATTAAATTATGATGCTTGTAATAGACTTTTAATCATTTTGTAATTTTAAATAGGTTCAATAGAGCAGTTCTTTTCCTTTAGTTTTGATAGATCGTATAGATCTTTGTAAGAACAAAAATGGATAATAATGTTAGAAGAAGCCATTAATGTAATAGCCAATTGAAACAAGTGAAAAAACATAAGAAAATGATCGAGGGACTAAGAGGGATAATTTCAATAGTTTAGTTTTGAGGGACATAAATGGGATACAAGAATGTAAGTGGATGAGATAAATCGTGAAAATGTAACTTCCTTTCTTTTAAAGAAAGTATGTGAGTTTTGTTTTTTGACAAAAAAAAGTGCTCAAGAAAAGAGATGAAGCATGGCACCTTAGATCAAAAGATTCACAGCAAAGAAAATACTTGGATAGCCAGACATTCTGTTATAGAATAACAAGAAACAAATATAACAACTGTTGTTGGAGAAAGAATACAATTTCATAATCCATACTTGTACAAAAATCCTTGGTGGATGTATCTTGAATAATTTTCATATATGAACAATGTTTTGCACAAGATGTTTTTGATCTAAAGGGGATGCCTCCAATTTGGTCCCAATCACAATGTTTATAACCTACAATAAATTTTTAATCTTAACCCTTTTTGGAATTAAACTAGCAAAGGGAAAAACAATAGTTTATGCTACCTTCCTTCACACAATGGAGTCGAAACACCAAGGGAGCTCATGACTTGAATTAAGCTACTCTTGAATTGGGAGAAATGCTTTCCTTGAAGGCGAATTTTGGATGGATATTGTTGAAAACGAACTGGATGAAAGCCAATTCCCTAGATGAAGCATTGGTAATTCGATAGGTGTAGATATGAAGCTAAGGGAAAGTATTTACAACTCTAGAATGAAACCTATGTAGCATATGTGTCCGTGAGTTGATAAACTGTTCAGATGTAGCCACAATGACTTTGGAAGTGAACCACAAATGTATCCACGCTGAAAAAATCAAATACCCAACAAAACCGTAGCTCCAACTAGTGAATTTCGATAATTGGTGTTGGAAACACTCTTTAGACACAAAAGATCACACACTTTCATGGAGAAAAAAAATCCATCTCATCTTCAATCTGATTTGATTTTTGGAGATGTGATCCCAATCTACACAACCTACACATATATCTTTAAAAAAAGAAGGGGGTTTTATTATTTCAAATAGAATATGAGCTAAATAAATATAATAATCAAGCAACAAACATTCAAACCATGTACACCATGATTTACGCTCCAAAACACCAAATGGGGCAAAACTAGCCAATAATAGATCTATTATTGTCCTTGGCTAAAACATAGCCAAGCCAACCAACAACCTGAGATTTCACCACTCAAATATGGGTCAATACAATGGAGAATACCTAAGCCTTTTAGTAACTTAAACTGCATACCATGATCTCAATACCACAAGTCACCAATACCAGGTGCCAAAAACCACAAATTTTAACCATAACTGTTGACACAACCTCAACTCCACCACTAGGTCAAGTTTATCTAACAATCCCCCCTTTAAAATTGACTTTGGGTTTTCCTTGACCAAATCTAGCCAAATAGGTCAAGTGAACTAGCACCGCTGACCTGTAGGCCCTACCCAGTCAATGTCAGGGTATTTGATAATTTCACATGTTGTCCTAGCTCAACATGCTTCATCATGCTCCCTTGCATCACCTAGGTCTGCATATAAACTTTTCCAATGATTTACCAGGGATACACATGCCTTACCAAGTCTTACAGTCATATGCCCATTTACATATTTTTTTGTAAATCCATTGATAATTAATTTTTTTAGTTTTTGTTGCTATTTGGGCATATCTCCTTTTGACACCACACATAACCATTGCTTCCAAAATGCTACATCTCACCTTGTGAGAACCCATATCTCTCTAGCTCATAACACTTCAATCTTCGAGCATCTCTTGAGTCTTAACAACTTAATCACTTATGAAGTCTTAATAATCTCATTCGTGAGCCCTCCGATGGCATTCATGGTTATCTATGCCATTCTTTGAGCATCTGCTCCAAAGCTATCGAAGTGACTCACTTAAAATGCAAACTAAGAAAAAGTAAAATATCATATCTGCCATCCAAATCCTCTTTCAATCATTGTTGATAACGATGCTTATGTTTTGGTCTCCCTTGACATGGACCAAGATGGGTATTGTCTCATCACCCCAAACAAACCATGATTTTATTTTTTGCAAACACATTGACCATAGAATCAACGACCTCTTCAAATGTCTTATCTCTAATGGGGTGGCACTTTTGAACAATGTCAGTACTCTCCCTTCATGATTAGATCAATGCATGTATAAAAAAAAAGATGCGACATACATTACATTCGTTATCATCATGGCTTGGTTTTCTCTGCTAATGGTTACTCGAGTCTGTAATCACTCCACATGCTATCGTTCATTTTCTCATGACAGCATGTAGTAGCCCTTGATTGATTTCCATGTAAAAAATATAAGACCAAGGTCGTGGGACACATATTCCAAGCTAAATGGCGGGAAAATATTATAGTTGGGATCACTTTCAGTTTATTTGTGGCTAAGGAAATTGGCAAAGGCATAAGAAAAGACAAAGAGGCAAATAATTGGCATTTACCTATGAAAATAAAGGAAAATAGGAGAAAAGGAAGGTGAAGAGACACAAATTTGCATGCTAAGGAAATTAGAGGAAAAAATGAAGAAAATAGAGGCATCAATGATAAAAAGGTTTTAGAGAATCAATTGCTAGATTTTGACAGTTCAGTTTTGGAGTTGTCACTTCATTCTCTCATACTCTTGCACACTTAGAGGAATCTTGGAGCATTCTTGGAGCACTTGGGCTGGAAAAAGAAGGCAAAGGAAAGTAGGAAAGCATAAGGGAACAATTGCATCAACAACTACTTCTAGATTAATTTGTAGGTAACATGTTGCATGTGTAATTTCCTTGCTAATTTCTGGATGCATGGTATATGCATGTGATTTTCTGTTATGTGTTATCATTGGCATGGAGATTTTCCTGGATTGATAATGGTTTTAGCCTTGCCTTGCCATTTCCTGGATATCCATGGTATTGTGGGTTTTTCCACTTGCTTTTTTCATGATTGGTGCTCATGTTTCTTATGGTTGTGGGTTAGAACAAACTATCTGGAAGCCCTAGAACAACTTGGGTTGAGTTAATAGTCATGGAGCCTAGGTTGGGACAAATGCTCTGAATCCCATGGTGGGTTGAGTTGCTATTCTCTGGAACTAGTTTGGACGAACGCTCTGGAGCCCTGGAAGGCTGTGGGTTGAGTTACTATTTCGTGGAGCCTTGGACAAGTTGGGTAGAGACTGATTTGGTTGGTGCTAGTGATTTTCAAACCATAGAGAAATAATCACTGTGTTTGAGGGTTGAGGTAGTTTGGCCTCTAGAAGCCTTGGTTGGTTTTGTTTTGGCTTAATCCATGAGATCCCACATTCATGCTTGGAATAGGGCGTGAGGGTGATTGACTGAAAGAGAGATTTGGTTCAGTGCAATATATGGTCAGGTGGTACGTGGAAGTCCCTAACTTGGTTGGCATTTTCATATGTTAATAAGAGTTAGTTTTCCTATGGTGATTCATGAATATTTGTATTGGTTATGATGGTGATATTATGGCTAACTTTCCATGGTATCTAAGTTCATTATTTGTTGGTTATATGATATATATTATCTATGGCTCTTGACATGTTTGATTAATATAAGAATGGTTGATGAATGCATGGACTAACAAGTGTTATTGCAACTAGCTAGAGAGGGCTTAGAGCCTTCTTGTTTATTCTCAGGTGAAGACCATCAATTTATGATCAAATATGCATTCATGAAATGTAGCTTACATGTTCACCATATGTTTGCCGAAATGTCTAGTGTGTTCTAGGTAGTCTATGTCAAGTTTCTCACTCAAGTTTGAATGTTTGGCATTCTTGTCATGTAAATTATGCTTCAGGAAAGTTTCAAGAAATTATGGGCAGTGGTTTGGAGGCTGTCATGAAAAGGTGGCATAAATATCGTGACTGCATGATCAGAACTAAAGATTATAGGTCATAACTGCTGGCAGCTAGACTTATGAGTGTGTTTGGAGCCTCATAACCACATGGATTCATTGTTGCGAGTGCACTTTGGGGTTAGGTAAAAGAAAAATCAATTTTAGCTTAGGATATGGTCATCATAGGTTGTGGGCTGACTTCTGGATGATCTAGTGCTCCTGAGAGGTATCAACAAGTTTTCAGTGTGTCGGCCCCACTTTTATAACTGGAACTTGGAGGTCGAGTCATGTCATAGTAACACTCGTCTCATGTTTAACATGGATAGCTTGTGAATGTGGGTAAATGTGGGAGGGGGTGGTTACACAACATCTCATGCAATGTTTCATAGTCACATTCGACTCCCTTGATACCACTACTACCCTTGGGTTGTTAGCAGCGGTGCTGACTTCTTTTCAGTACACACTACGTAGCCATGGCTCTGGAATTTTCCTTATCAACTGCATTTATACTCAATTCACGATGACCTTCACAATCTCCATCAACTCTGGCTATTGATAGAAGGAGACAGAGGGGAAAATCTTCATCATCTTCAGATCCCAAGATAGATAAAATGACCAAGATGATAGAGTCATTAGCCTTTGAAACTCCAAATTAAAGATTGAGCAGCACCCTGGGAAAGGAAGAATTCCTAATACCTTTGCTCCTAGAAATCCAAATCCATATAGAAGAGCTAATGAGTAGTTGCAGATTCTGCAAAGAAGCAAAGATGCCAATGAAAACCAAAGGGTGAAGACCCCTTTCTAGAATGTAGTCATGGGAGAAGAGCAGTTTGAAGAAGATGATGAGATCCATTGTCTAGAAGACAAAGGCACTGCCTCCTTTTTGACCTCAGCTACCTATGAAAAGTCATTATTCAATGACCAGATTAGTCAAGAGTGGGATGGTGGAGCTGTTCTGCAAACTGATGATCAACACAGATATGATTTGAGGTCGAAGATGAATAATGCCAAGGAAAATCCTATTCAGAGAGTTGTTGTCCCTGCAATACAACAAGCTAAAAAGTAGAAACAACTGGCAGTTGATCCCATCATCCTCAAAGCTCCAATGCACGAGGTAAGAGACCTTGACAAGTCTCCTTCTCCTTTCAGTTTTGAATCAGAAATTCAGAAGCTAAGCATACCTATACTTCTGATTGAACTAGTGAAGAATGAGTCCTTCAAGAGATCTATCCTCGAGACCCTTCAGCCTAAAGCCGTCCAGGCCTCCACTGACTATGTAAATCTACAAGATGACAAACCAACTATTGTTCTCAACCCAATGATTGAAAATTGTGATGAAAACTGCCCATCATTCTATGTCTCTTTGACTATTCATAACAAAATCCTTCACAACTACCTTCTGGACATAAGAGCTAGTCATAATCTAATGCCCAAGGCTGTCATGGATGAGTTGGGTCTTGACATTACGAAGTCTTATCATGACCTATTTTCTTTTGACTCTAGAAAAGTGAAATGTTTGGGATTAATCAAAGACCTAGCCATCACATTGTCTCAACTACCCATGAAGAGCATGATGATGGATATTGTGGTAGCAGATGTACCCCCCAAGTTTGGCATGTTGCTTTCCAGAGGTTGGATCAAGAGATTAGGTGGAACATTGCAAAATGATCTGTCCTATGCTACCATCCCATTTTTTGGAGGTGAGAGTAGGAGATTATATAGAGAAGCTCAGTTGCCTTATATCATTAGTGATGAAAGGAATCCCACTAATCATCCCATCTATGCTGTCGACACTGATTTTGGAGTCTGTATTCTTCAGATTGAAGAATCGCAGTTAGCCTCCATGCAGCTTAGGAAACCAATTTGCCACATCACAGAGGAAGAAGGTCCACAAATTTGGGACATGTTCTTTGATGGAGCTTGCTCTAAGGAAGCTGCAGGGGCAGGTGTAGTCCTTGTGTCCCCCACACAAGAATGCATTCATTTATCTTTCAAGTTAACTTTTCAGGTCACAAATAACATAGCAGAGTACGAAGCCTTGATATTGGGCTTAAACGTTGCTAAAGAAATTGGCATCAAAGGTCTAAAGGTGGTTGGAGATGTAGACCTTATCATTCATCAAGTGAACAAAACTTTCCAAGCAAAGCATCCAAGGCTGAAAGCATACAGGGATGAGGTATGGAAGCTCAAGGGTTCTTTTAATAGTTTCAACATTTCTTATATCCATAGAATGAAGAACCAACTTGCTGATTCCCTTGCTATGTTTGCTAGCATGTTTATTCCTCCTTTGCCTCCTAAATTGACATATGAAGTTTAGGTGAAATATCGACCATCTCTGCCTGACAGTGTCAAATACTGGAAAGTTTTTGAAGATGATGATGAAATTAATAGGTTTTTACAAGTCATCGATGAATTTGTTGAAATGCACATTGACCAAGAAAACGAAACCATTGAAGAATGCAACTAGTCCAAGCTAAAGGACGAGATTGGTCGGGATAGCATTGTTCAGCTGCCTAGTAACCATATACCCAAAGGATTGGTGCCCCTAGAGAAGCTGTTTGATCCTAATGATGTACCTTATAAGCTTGCCAAAAAATAAAATGAGTCTACAGTTCATAGACATAATGTAGGGAGTCCTGTTAGCTCTGCCATTTAATTTCAACATTTGAAGGTCAAATGCATGCCTGATCAGGTTTTCTATGATAAAAATAGGATTTGCAGCAGCCAGCCCGCCCTTTCCCCTTCACTTTGCTCATGTTCTCATAACTCCCGCTACCTCCGTTTTCCTCCAAATTTCTCCATAAACCCAGTTTTCCCAGGTCCCCGGGCAGTCTAAACCCACATGACCATATTCATATAACCACGTGCGGTTACCGTAGCTATCCCTATCACATCAATCAAAACACGTGCTTTAAACCTTGGCCGTCCGATCATTTCCCGTGAGATCCGACGGTATTCGCAGCTCCCACTCCCGTAACATGCACGCTTGTTAGTCAGCGAGGAAAGCGGTTTCCCGCGAGTCACATTCGCCACGCATCGCAATTTTATTGCATCGCGCCCTTGCATATAGATACCGCCTACCCTCCCGAAGTGGTGCGGGGAAAACCACTTACCGCCCTTCCCGCCTGTTCCCGCTCGCTATCACTTGCGCTTGTTAGCCGCCCGTCAGCCGTCGGATCTGCCTGCCCACGATCCGACGGCCCTCGTTTTTCTGTCCACGTGTCCTCCCGATACTCCTTATCTAGCACCCTCCGCCGTTGATCACTGCGATCCAATGGTTGATGTTTGTCTTCTGCCCACTCGTACACCCGCCATGAAGTCTTCACCACCTTTGACTGAGCCGTGCTTCCGAAGGACAATGGCGGCCATCTACCAGTACCCTGTGCATTTATCCTTCAACAACTGAATTCAAGAGCAGTATGGCCGAAGAAGGAAACATGACAATATTGAGCAAATCAAACATTTATCAGTCATGGAGCATGTTTCATACAACACTCCACTTGTTCAAGAAGGACAACCGAGCACCAGAGAATGTCAAATTCGCTCGTTTGAAGCAGCAGATTGTATCAGAGACCCGTATTAGACAGTTAAGCTGGTTGGTGGTCCATTATGACCCCTCCACGCATAGGATAGCAGATATTTTTGTAATCAACCTCCATATACCCAGAAAGAAGATGTAATGAGGGATGATGGATATTGTTTTTATGTAAAGTCCAACTTCTGGAGACTGTAACTACTGTGATACCAGCAGCGTCTAGTCTTCATTTTCAACTAATGCAAGCTTCTTTTGCTGTTAATTGCTCACTTTCCACTTCTTCTTTGTTCTAGGCTATGCCTGTTATGCATTTTTCATGTGCTCTTGATGTTTAGCATTAGAGGGGTTGTCATCCCACATCTGTGTTAGAATCTAGTATGTATTATTGAAGGTGTATGTAGGTTTCTGTTTTCTTGGTGCCAGAGAGTTGTCATCCTGTCTGTGCATTAGGGAATAGATTCACAGACCTATTAACTAGTTGCAACCATCCATCACAGGGTCCTGTGCATTTGCTGGTGTGGTCAATATTCTCCATGTTCACTTAATTCTCAAACTATGAGTAATTGGTGGTCTAAAGCCTTGTAGTCTGGGGGTGTTCACCCGTGTCTGGGGTTAAGCATAGTAGAAGTGGTTATCTGGCTTGAATATGCATCAGAGATGCCCGGGAGAGGAGATTGAAGCTCAGCTTCCCTGGGAGAACGACATAGTTCCAGATTTTGATGATAGACAAGGTCTGGGCACATTTCTGGTTGTAATCATCTATCTGGCGACTCCACTGGGGGAAGACCAACCTTTGGCGACTCCACATTGAAGTTTTGGCTCAGTTTGTGAGACATACTCGAAGAAATCCTCAAAAATCATCAGCTGAACCAGTGCCTGACCCTGAGAGGACTGTCAAATCGAAGAAAGCATCACAGAAAGGGGCATCAGGATCAGGTAAGCCTAAGAAATCTCATGCATCTCTGAAAGATAAAGTTATAGCTGAAGATATACAGTTTGAAGATTTAGATCCCAGCACTGTTAATAAGGAAATCCTTCAAAGATTAATACAACCCCTTGTTCAGTTAGTTACCATTCGAATCTCAGTCCAAAGAAAGCTTCCCATACAGTCCAAAACATCCCTTTGTCTCCGTCATCTATTTAATTGATTCATATTGCTCATTCTGCTAGTATCCTTCCACATATCCCAATCATGGCAGGCCAGCAAGCACCCACGAAGATAGAAAGAATTGTTGCTGCTAGATATGGACCCTTGGTCTTGCCTATTCCTTTAAATCCCATGCCTGTGGAGGAATATCAAAAATATATGCCTAAGTTCACTAGCACAGAGGGAGTAACAACTGAAGAACACCTTGAGGCCTTTTACAGTTATGCTGATAACTTAGATATAAGTGAAAATGATGTGTGGATGAGATTTTTTGTCCAGAGCCTTGATGGAGAGGCCAGGAAGTGGTTCAGAGAATTACCCTAGAGGTCTATAACAGATATTGAAGCCTTAGATGATGCATTTTTGAAGCACTGGGGAGATAAGAAAGATTTGCTATATTACCATACTGAGTTTGGTTACCTGAAGAGGGAAAATGGTGAATCATTGCCTGATTTTAATAAAAGATTCAACCGTATGTATATCAAGATACCAGCTGAGGTAAAACCTACCCCTACCTCTGCCAAACTCACTTATGCCAATGCTTTTGACTCTGATTTCTGCCTGTTATTGAGAGAAAGAAGATGTGCCACTCTAGCTAATATGCAAGATGCAGCACTAGAGGTGGAATCCAATATTATGGCTGCAGAAAAGCTAAAAGTCAAGCTGACAGAAGGAGGCAGAGAGGTCAAGCTTCTACTTCCTCTGCATCATCTTTAGAGCCTAAATTAGACAAAATGACTAAGATGATAGAGTCATTGGCTGCTGAAATTTCTAAGCTAAAGGTTGAGCAAAATTCAGGAAAAACAAGGCAGCAGAACACATTTGCTCCAAGAAACCCAAATCCTTTCAGAAGAGAAAATGAACAGTTGCAAATTATTCAGAGGGGTGAAGAATCAAAAGAAGAATAGATAGTTAGAGCTCCTTTCCAAAATGTAGTCATGGAGAAGGAACAGTTTGAAGATGAGGATGAAATTCACTGCATGGAAGATAAAGGTAGTGCTGCATTTTTGGCATTGGCTACGTATGAAGAATCATTACTGCAGGAACAAGACAGTCAGGAGTGGGACAGAGAAGCTGTTTTACAAACTGAGGAGCAGCAAAGATATAATTTGAAGTCAAATGCAAAAAATGTCAAAGAGAATCCTGCCCAAAAAGCTGCTATCCAAACAGAGTCACAGAATATCAGACAGAGAAGACCAGCAGCTGATCCAGTCATTCTCAAAGCTTCGGTTCAAGAGGTAAAAGGTTCTAATAAGTTATCTTCTTCTTTCAGCTTTGAGTCAGAAGTCCAGAAATTAAAAATATCTGTGCCTCTGGTAGAGTTGGTAAAGAGTGAAGTATTTAGAAAGCCTATCCTTGAGGCCCTTGATCTGGAAATCACACAAATCTCCACTGACTCTGTCAATTTGCAAGATGACAAGCCTGCCATTGTGCTTAGCCCCATGATTGAACCTACTGATAATAATTCTCCATCTTTTTATGTCTCCCTGACCATTCATGACAAAATCCTCCACAACTGCCTGCTAGATACAGGGGCCAGCCACAATCTAATGCCTAAAGCTGTTATGGAAGAGTTAGGCCTTGACATCACCAAACCATACCGTGATTTATTCTCTTTTGATTCAAGGAAAGTGAAATGCCTAGGATTAATCAAAGACCTGGCCATTACCTTAACTCAGCTACCCATGAAGAGTATGATGATGGATATTGTGGTAGAAGATGTCCCTCCTAAGTTTGGCATGCTGCTATCTAGATGATGGATTAAGAGATTAGGTGGGACATTACATAATGATCTATCTTATGCCACTGTCCCAGTTTTTGCAGGAGAAAGCAGGAGATTGTATAGAGAAGCACAGTTGGCATACATCATCAATGATGAGAAGAATCCTACCAATCATCCCATATATGTTGTGGACACTGATTTTGGAGCATTTATTCTCCAAATAGAAGAATCCTAGAAGGCCTCATTGCAGCTCAAGAAACCAATTGTTCAGGCCGAGAAAGAGAAAGGAAGTCAGGTTTGGGAGATGTTCTTTGATGGAGCATGTTCTAGGGAGACTATAGGAGCAAGGGTGGTGCTAGTATCTCCAAAACAAGAAAGCATTCAACTGTCTTTTAAGCTAGTTTTTCAAGTCACAAACAATATAGCAGAATATGAGGCTCTGCTATTGGGCCTTAATGCAGTGAAAGACAGAGGAATCAGGAACATAAAAGTGTTTGGAGATGCTGATTTGATCATTCAGCGAGTAAATAAAACATTTCAGGCAAAGCACCCAAGGCTGAAAGCATATATAGATGAAGTATGGAGAATTAGAGATTCTTTTGATTATTTATGTATTTCATATATCCCTAGAGCCAAAAATCAGCTTGTTGATTCCCTTGTTGTTTCTGCTAGTCTATTTATCCCTCCAATGCCTCCCAGACTGGTGTATGAAGTCCAAATGAAATACAGACCATCCTTGCCTGATAATGTTCAGCATTGGAAATTTTTCGATGATGATGACGAGTTAAATAGTTTTCTGCAAGTCATTGATGAGTTTTCTGAAATGCAAATTGACCAAGAAAATGAAGCCTTGCAAGAAACCCCCCAATCCCAACTTAGAAATAAAATTGGTAAAAATAGCATTGTCCAGCTTCCCAGCAATCATATTCCTAAGGGTTTAATTCCTCTAGAAATATTGTTTGACCAGAATGATGTGCCTTACAAAGCTGCCCAAAAAGAAGATCAATCTGCAGTCTGTAAGCATGATATAGGGAGTCCAGGTCAGCCTAGATACATAAATTTGTCCACTCATTTGTCTGCTGACCAAAGTTTTGAATACTGCAATTTAATGAAGCAATTTGCTGATGTGTTTGCCTGGGAATATAGTGATCTGAAAACCTATGATAAAAATATTATTCAGCATAAAATCCCTCTGGAGAAAGACACCATTCCTTTCAAACAGAAGCTGAGACCAATAAATCCTATGCTTCTTCCTCTAATTGAAAAAGAAATTAAAAAATTGTTGGCTGCCAAGATTATAGTTCCTCTTAGATATTCCAAATGGGTAGCCAATTTGGTGGTGGTGAGGAAGAAAAGTGGAGAAATCAAACTGTGTGTTGATTTTAGAAACTTGAACAAATGCTCTAAGAAAGACAACTATCCTCTACCCAAGATGGAGCATTTGCTGCAGAGGGTATCAGGAGCCAAAGTAATGTCTTTCTTGGATGGTTTTTCAGGGTTTAATCAGATTGTTGTGCATCCAGATGATCAAGAGAAGACTGCATTCACCACTCCTTGGGGCACTTTTATGTATGCCAAGATGCCTTTTGGATTGATGAATGCTGGAGCCACCTTTCAGAGAGCTATGGATATAACATTTGTGGGGGAGAAGGATAAATTTGTTCTTATCTATGTTGATGATATAACAGTATACTCCAGCAGCCATCAAAACCATTTGCAGCATTTAAAAAAGTGTTTCTGAAGTGCAGAAGGTTTGGGATTTCAGTCAATCCTAAAAAGTCACAATTTGCTTTAGAAGAAGGCAAGCTATTAGGACATGTTGTTTCTGCTGTAGGTGTTCAGATTGACCCAGAAAGAGTAAAAGCAATACAGACTTTGTCTGTCCCGAGATCAAAGAAGGATATTCAGTCCTTTCTGGGCAAAATTAATTTTGTCAGGAGGTTCATACCAAATTTTGCAGAACTGGTGAAACATGTTACCTCCATGTTGAAGAAAGGGTCAGAGGTTAGATGGACTGATGCAGCAAGAAAATCATTTGATTCCATTAAGAAGGCTATTATGGAGGCTCCCACTTTAATAAGTCCAGATTACAGCAAGGAGTTCCATATATTTTCATTTGCCTCTGAAGACACTATTGCAGCAGTTTTATTGCAGGCAGATGAAGAAGGCTCAGAGCATCCGGTGGCATTTTTCAGCAAAAACTTGAGGGACGCTGAGCTGAGGTATGACATTATTGAAAAACAAGCATATGCCCTTATCAAATCCTTGAAAGCTTTCAGAGTTTATATTCTGCATTCCAAGATAATTGCATATGTACCCTCTGTTGCAATAAAAGATGTCTTAACACAACCTGATGCTGATGGAAGAAGGGCTAAATGGATTTCAAAGCTAATTGAATTTAATATAGAACTGAAGCCCACCAAACTTGTCAAAGGTCAGGGTCTTGCCAAGTTATTGGCTGAAGAAAATTGCAGATCATTGGATATTGATTTTCTGTGTACAATTGCAGAAAGTGGTCAGATAGATGAAGAAGAGGAAGCAGCTGAACTAGACAGAAAGTAGTTAGTGACCGAAAATCTAGCTTCTTGTGATTGGTATTCTGCAATAATTAATTTTTTGCTGAAGCTAGAAATTCCTTCAGGTCTTACTTAAAGTCAAGCCAGAACTATAAAGCTTAGGGCAGCTAAATATTGCATTAGTGAAAATCTGCTCTATTGGAGGGATCCATCTGGAGTGCTTTTGAGGTGTCTGGACAAAGAACAATCAATAGAAGTTATGCAGCAGTTTCATTCTAGCATGTGTGGAGGGCATCATTATTGGAAAACCACTGCTCATAAGATTCTCAGAGCTGGGTACTATTGGCCCGCTTTATTTTCTGATGTATTTTCATTTGTTAAGTCTTGTGACAGGTGCCAAAGATTTGAAGGAAAACTGTTATAGACATTTTTGGGCACTGCAACCCCAATCATAAATGTCCATAAACCAAGGGCTCTTAAGTCCCTAAAAGTGTTGTTCCAACCCCTAAAAGAACAAGGTCAGCTAATTACATCATCTCCCAGAAGTTCTCCATGAAAAACTACTCAAAACTAGTCAAAATTGGACCATCTCACCTGCTCCATGGTCAAAGTGCGCTGCATCCCACCTAAATGCACACGGGAGGTGCGATGCATACTGAAAAGCCCTTCTATAGGGTGCGATGGGCGAGAGTGGACAAATGGCAGGGTCAATTTACGAGGTGGAAGATCATGGAACCTTCTAGAAACTTCTCCTGTGACACTTGCCTCTCTGCATTCGCCCAGGGATGAGTAAGAGATCATCAATCTCCAAGTGGAATCAAGAACTATCAGAGAGAGGACACTAATCAAATCTCAAAAGCTGACTCACCCCCCTTGCAAACATCTATATATGGATCCCTCATCCCAGAGATCCAGAGGCTGGAATTTTGTATCTTGTAAGGAAGTGCTGCTGGTTTCTTGGTGTAACATCATAGTGTTGGGTGATCTAAGCTTTTCATGAGGTGAACAAGGGCTTTCTTGCTGAGAGGATGACGCTAGGTCAGAACAATTGGTTGTAATCCTCTTTTCTATTCTTGATTATTAATAAAGCTATTCAAGTTTTCCTCCACATGCTTGTATGATTGATGATATATGCATTTGAGTGGTCAATATATATCTAGTCCTATATTGTTTATGATTGTAGATCTCTGTTCTTGGATAGTGTTATGCTACTTTGATTCCACAGGTGCTCTTTGAAGCTGGGTAGACGAGGAAGCGAGTGGCAAATACCTATCAGAAGGGAGAGGAATCAAGCAAGGAACCAAGCGCAAGACAGAGGTTGGTCTCCTTTTTTCCCCTCTTATCTACTTCTCATAAAGGAAAACGAAAGTGGTTTTAGTTTGTTTGTTTCTAAGGTAGCTACCAGCCTTAGTGGGACTAGCAGCTCTGCATAGACACTAGATTTCCCGATAACAAAATGGCGACTCCGCTGGGGAGCGAATAGATTGTTTGTTTGTCTATATTTGTTTGCTTTATAAACTTACAGACGGAGCTTGAAGTCAAGCCAGCTAGCCTTCGAACTGCATTTGCTATGCAAATGAAAAGTAGATCAATGCTGCTTCAGTCTATCTCTGGGTTTTGTTTATAAACTGAACAATCGATTTACAAACTCTCTAATTGCCCTTGTGGTGGCTCTAGTAACCTCTTTAGATCTACCCCTGTGATTTATTTACTGATTATCACTTGCTCGGCCTAAATCCCTGAACTGTGCTGCAAACTGTGATCAAGAACTGGATCAAAAGTCTCGCACTGTACCATCGCACCCTCTCTTCAAGGATATCAGTATGCATCGCACTTCCCGTGTGCTGTAGGTGGGATGCATACTGGAATCCCTGTGTAACAGGTGCGCTGATCAGAAAGGGCTAATTTTGCCTCCAGACTTTGGTTTTTTCACTCTTTTCAGCTCTATTCAGGAGTTTTGTTGTCTGTAGTCAATATACCTCTGTTGGAAACCCCCTTCCTTGCCATTATTCTGCCTCCATTATGCAAAGAACCATAAATGTTTTTATGTATTATGAGCCATTTTCAGTTCTCTTTTACAAAGAAGTAGCGTAATTGAACTGTTGTTTCTTGATCTGGAAGTGTCACAAATGTCGTTTTCAGTCATAGAAGAGAATCCAATTGTTCTTGATAGTCAATTACACTGTTACTCTTGTATTTGATTTGAATTAGTAGTTTTTCAAGTGTCGAAAGCAAGTTTTCAATACCAAATCACAAAATGTCGTCATTGTCTTCATTTTGTCTTGAAAAGAAGATTATTAGTAATGTCGCTTTGAAAAATAATTCAGATTTGCGCTTAGCTTTCTTTTTATCATTCACACATTAAGAAGGCTGAAAACAAATACATGCATGTGCATTTGCATTTAGACTGTTTGTTGGTTTGATTTAGGACAGTGCATATAGTGCGTGCTCTCTGCTCTATGTTGAAAGAATATCGTCTCTCTTTCCTTAGTAGCTAGGATTTTCATTGCAAAAAGAAGATTAAACGATTGTTTGTCATCTTAGATTGCATTTTAGGAATTGTATATCTACATCACGCGGTGAACCTGAAAGGCAAATTTCTTAAGCAAGATCAACTGTAAAATAAATTTAATGAATCTAAAAACGCTTTGGAACCTAACGCACAACATTTAGAAGTCTAGGATAGAGATGTATTCCGGCGTCGTAAAGCCTGGTAACTGTTGTTTTCATTGCTAGTTGGGTGATTCCTCCACTTTGAGACGATAAGTGCCAGTACGGACTTGTGCTCCCACCTACCGTCGAGTATATATTGGGAGACCACAATAGGCTTTATCCTTTATCCATAGGAAGCCGTGTCTGCCACCCTATCAATCGCAATGCACTGAACACAGCATTCGGGAAGATTGACTACCGTACCGTAAAAAGTATTCTGCAGTTTTGCGATTGGTTTGGTAATCCCTCTGTCTAGATTTCCAGAGTAGTCTCTTTTGTTCCTTTTCAGACTCCTTAAAGGAAAAGGTCCATCTAAGCACTTGTCACTTCAAGCTCATTAAAAATCGAAGGCGACTAGAGTCATCTTTTGTTTTTTCTCGACTCTTAAAAATTGAAAAAAACAAGTTGTGTCAAAGCATCTAAAATTTATTTTAATCGGAATAAACATCACCTTTCCTACATTGGTCTTAGGTTGAGAAAAATGGAGTCCACCAACCAAGGATTTTCCCTTGGAGGAAATCCTAGTCCTTTCTCCTCTTGGGGAGATGTTGGTGCACCCCATATGGCCACATTGTCTCTTCCAGGATTGACAATCGGCTTGCCTGTATGGCTCTTCTCGACCTCTGCCGTTCAGAACACTGTGATTCCTGAACAATCAAGTCAGCAACTAATTGATACCAGAGTTACCCCCCAACCCTCTACTTCGTCCATTTCTACCTCTCCTCCTTCCTCTTCGCTTGATGAATCTGGTAAAGCCAAAATCAAGTAACCGAGAAGAAGAAGGAGAAGAAGAAGAAAGAGAAGAAGAAGAAGGAGCCAAAGGCGAAAAGGGGCAACCAGGCGTCGTCTAGCGAAAATCCACACACTGCACCGTCCATGCCTAAATTGCCATGTGTCATTTGCAAAGGAGACCTCTATCATCGAGATTGTCCTTGCATCCCTCGGATCCTAAGGGACTGGTCTCCTCATTTGCACAATCCGGTGTCATCAACCTCTGACGATCATGTTGAGAATACATCGTCAACTAGTGAAAGTGAAGCCCCTGGACAAAAAGGAAAATGTAAATTTCCTTGTAAATTGTGTGAAGGCGATCACGCCATCCACCATTGTCCCTTCTTAGATGAGGCTAAAAGAGTTTTGGACGACCGTCCGGTTTCACCGTTACGGCTTCCTCCTGGATATAAGAAACTCTTGCCGAGTCCGTCACTAGTTGAAAATCCAGCTGACACGCCATTGTGGTCGGCTGAAGCGTCTATCATTGAAGATGAACCCTCTGAATCCACACCAGATGAAAGTCAAAAGGTCGAGGCAGCAGTTGACCCAGTCTTGCCTTCAGAAGGTCCATCTTCAGATGATACAGTCACCAGAGAGAACAAGAATGACACCGTTCGAATTCTCTTCGTAAGCACAAAATCCGATGAACATGGGGGCAGTCTACCCGTTCCTTTACCACATGAAGGAAGTTTGTCAAAGTCATATCCGGCCGTCTATTCGGTCCCACCTCCAAGCAACCTAGTTGTTTCCTTCGACTGGAATCTACTAGGCAGACCCCGTTTACCGGCTAGTGTACCATTTCGAATCATTACTCAAATATATAGAATGGTCATGGCCGGTACCATCATAGATGAAGGGGCTTCTGTGAGTATCCTTTCCTCAACTGCTTGGAAAGCGCTTGGTTCGCCATCGCTTTTGCCTGAAATGAGAAATCTAACAGGCTTTGACAAAGGAACCAGTCGACCGTTAGGGATCCTTCCCAATGTGCCGATAACATTGAGAAGGAAAACCGTTCACATGAACGTAATGGTAGTCCAAGGACCCCTGGATTATAATCTACTCCTTGGACGCGACTATATTTATTGCATGGGAGCCATTGTCTCCTCACTCTTTAGAGTAATGTGTTTTCCGCATGAAGGAAGAGTGGTCAAGCTCGTAGACTAGCTTTCATTCCCCGGTTCACACATAGCAAATAGTCGAATACCATCCCTGAATGGTCTTTTCACGCAAGGAATGTCTCATCAATCCCCAGTCCGTCCACCTGATGAGCGCGAGTGATTTGGAGGACATGACTGAAACCCAGGGGGCATGCACCCTGGTCTATTTCGACAGGAAAACCTTGGGTATAGGGTAGGTTTCCGTGAAGGATATATGATTGGTTTATGAGATTAGACTGGAATAAGATTCCTTCGTCAAAGTTATGTGAGTGGAGCCAGTTGCGCCACTCACCTTTGTTTATTTCGGTAGACATCGCCAAGGAAGTGTTTTGTCCGCAGTGCAGATAGAACAATCTTTGGTAACTTGGAAATTTTTCGCTATACCCAAGGGCATGCAAACCTTTTGGCGTGCAAGTGAAGAGTGACCATTTATTTTTTAAATTTGTAGGTCCTCTAACCCTTTAAACTCGTAGGATTGGTCGTTTCCTAACTTGCATAAAGAAAGGATGTGGGGCAAAGCTTTGAAAAAATGCCATTTTAAATGAGACATCCTTATTATACGATTGGATCGAGCAGTTTTAACGCGGAATTCAAGCTCGTTAAAAAATAAACATAAGCAATGAGCAAACGTTCCCCTAGAGTTTAAGCTCATTAAAAAATGAACCAATTTCCAGTAAATAACCATCGTGAATGCATTATCATCAGCCTTTGAAGCCTTGGTCGTGTTCTCATCATCACCTCCACTCTGTATTGGCCGATCATTCACCTCCATTTGATTGTTTACCCTTTTTGAGGAACAGCTGCGAAGAGTGATCCTGTTAGCCATCCTTGTGACACTGCCGTGATTGGAAAATTCCAAACCTTACTTGGAATTAGCTGCTACCCGAATTTATCACTCGTTCCTCGAAAAACGAGTCTCCTTTAAGCTCTTTTCATCTGACTCGTAAAATATGAAAAGATTGTCGAGCAATTGGCCTCTCCAGCTCGTTAAAGTGACCGGAAGTGCTATCCCTCCTTTAGATTTTAATCTTTTTGGACCTGAGGGATTATTACACAAAAAGATCGAGCGCTTGTTTTGTTCGGCTTGTATTATTTTATACTTTTTTCGAACTCAATGGATTATATGACGAAAAAGGATTATTGGAGCTTTCTTTACGTCCCTTTTCAGACTCTCTAAAATTGAAAAGGACCGAGTTATCTGTTAGCGCTTGAGATTTCACCCTAGGCTGAGGAAGGTAAACCTTCAAGGCAACATCAAACCATTTCACCTCGTAGCTAGCCCTACGGGGTATGAGAAGGCTCTCTCCGGTCTATCTCGGCAAATTTTCAATGGGGTGAGATGACCAACAAGTTAATACTGATATTAGGCTAGTAAACTGATTAGGAAGGTTGATTTAAAGTTTTTTGGGTTTTTTGGTGGCAATTGGAGGGAGTGCAATTCAGGGTGCGGGGATTGAGCTCAGTTTTTTGCAGGTGGGTCTTTGGGGCAAGGTAGGAGTTTGTGCTGATGCCTTTAGCTGAGATGGATGATCAAGGAAGAAAAAAGAGAAGCTAAAGAGGGCAAACAATGACTTTGAATCCTCTCTAGATAGTGGAAAACATAAACATTAAACAAATTTGAAAGCTGAGCATGGCAAGCATGAATTCAAACTTTATCACTTCATTTGTTTAATTAGCAGCAGTAAAGAAAGGGATGGAACACATAAACACACTTACAATTACAATAAGAGAACACACCATCAACACAAAAGTCCACAAGAATCCCAATGATGTCTGCAAAACCCTGGTCTTCCTTTTCCTCAAATTGCAGAGATACAAGTAAAATATACAATAGGAGCTTCTCCCTCAAGAGTCCAACCATGAAAATGAGCAAGAGAAGGCATAATATAGATGATCTAACTCCTTTCCCCACCTCTAGGGGTCGAGCTCAGCTTCCTAGGAGCTGTTTCAACTGATTCTAAACTGAGCACTAGATAATAGGCAGTCAAAACAACTTGCCTCTAAAACTTAGGTAATCTATCCATGCATTAAATATTTACCATTTACATCAAAGAATCTTCTAGAAGTGATGAAGGAGAGTAAAAGTATCTAAGTGCCATGAAAATTACACAAAAATCCATCATTTACATGCCTCAAAAGTCAACCAAGATGAAAACAGTGTTTTGCTGGCCGAACTGGTCAAAACAGGCAAATTTCCCTGACAGGTCGCGCACATCACTCTGACTGGTCGCGCACATTCACAGCTCTGTTTGAAGGCCTTCCCGGTGTCCAAATTAGATGCAAGATAGCTCGTTGGAAAGGTCTGCGAGTCTACTTTCCAACTCCACCGGAAATTTTGAATTTGGAGTTGATTTGACCCCTCAAAAGTCATTTCTCCCAAGACAGCTTTCTGCAACTCAAAATAGGGGCAGAAAGTCAAAAATTGCATGTATTTTGAGCTTTTGGAAGCCCAAATCTCCATAAAATCTGAAACCCATCCATAGGCAAGTGTATTTTTGCATGAAAATTCCAAAAATGCAAAGTTTTCCCCGTTCTGAGTTGCCCCCATGACTGGTCGCGCGCGGGGTGAGACCAGTCAAATGGCCAAAACCTGTAAAATTCCCAAAAATGCCAAAACTGCCTCAAAACTCTCAAAATTTCTTGGGCTGCTCTCTTTTATGATGACCACCTTTGCCACCCCTACGAGGCCTCCGCTGTACCTCAACCTCTGTGGAAGAAGACCAGTCATTACCTTGCTCATAGGTTTCAGTGGTTGACATGGTGCTTTTGAGCAAAGTGGAGAAAATAGATAAAGTAAACTGCTGCCCTTGCCTGCAAAAATACTGAGTTGTATGCTGTTTTCAAGGGGAACAAAATCATGAAGGAAATGTTAGGGGAGGGGATTTTTCATAAGAAAAGAGAAACATATAAAAATAGGGAATTTCTAAGGGACAATTCACAAACTGTCAAACATACAATCTCATCTTAATCACCGGGAACTCATTTGCAAAGAAATGTTTTTATTAGGGAAACATGGATGATAATAACCAAGAGAAAGGATATACATGATCAACAGGGGGTAAGGGACAGCATGTATAACAGGGGTATGGGGCAGCATAGATCACTAGCATCAACAGCTTGCTCTTTGATTTTGTCTTTTGACTGTACATTATAAGGCATACTCTGTTTTTCAAGGGATTCATGTACATTTGATGCTAAGGGAAACAAGGGATTCTTTTACATTTGTCATAAGGGGAAATAGGATTTTATTTAAACAGGGATATTAGGGATAAAAGGGAAAACAGGGCTTATGGTTTTGGGAGACACAGCAACATGATTTTGTAATCACCATTCACAGCAATATGTCCTCTGTTTTTGTAAGGAACATGCACAGTCATATTGCCTTTCTTTTAGTTTTTGTCATTTTGCCATCATATTGCCTTTTTCTTTTTGCACATCATTTTATTCTTGCTGTGTTTATTTGTTATCCTTGCTGTGTGAAGGACGTTAGGGTTTTGGGTAGATTAGATGGAGGGCATTAGGGTTTAGGGAATGTATGTGAGGGAGGGATAGGGTTTAGGTATTGGGGATGGGAAATTTAACATTCTTTGCAAATGACATAAGATAGAGACATATCATAACAATTGTGAATTTAATGGGAAACAATGGAGGGAATAAATGGGAGTTTAAAACCTTGAAAAAGAACACCAACCCTAGCATAATGCCTACATGAACAAGCAATAACTAAAATCCATTTCTCTGTACATCCTTGGTAGCAAATATATATGAACACAAGCCCAACATCCTTGATTTCAAGCATCCAACATGTTAGAAGACCCTACCTCGATCAATTTAGCAAGCAAGAGGGCGATTGAGCAAATTTGGAGTGGTTTTGTGGAAGACAGTTTGACTGGTCGCGCACGGGCTTTGACTGGTCGCGCCCGTTAGGAATTAACACTGCGAAGGAGCTGTTGACTGGTCGCGCACTGCCCAACTGGTCGCGCACAGCTCCTGAGTGGTCGCGCACCTGAAAATGACCCAAATTCTCTGCAATTCGCCTCCTTTCGCCTTCTTCGCCCTCTCACTCTTCTTTGCAAGCTCTTAGATGCACAATGAGGGTGTTTTAGAGGGAATTTGACTCTTTATAAGCCCAATTTGAAAAAATTTACTTACCAAACCCACTTTCTAATGTTTTGTTTTGACATTCTCTTTAACACTGTTTTGAGTTTGCTTTGTCCTGAATTTGACTTTTTGAGTGCTTTAACTCTGTTCTTTTTGCAGGTAGACCATCTGATGGACTCTGGCGAGGAGACCAGGGTTATTGCCGGCATTTTGAAGAATTTTGAAAATTTCCTTATTTTTTGCAAAATTGACATGACCTTGGCTTTAAAAACATGGTTTTTAAATCCAAGGTATAAATGAGCTGTACCTGATGAAAATATCCATGAAACATATTTACATACCTCCTTCCGGCTTGCTGGGGACCCATGGACCTCTGACTCATGATCTTGCAATGACATTTGACCGAAACCCTAGACCTAAGACTTTGGACTTCAAGACAAAACAAAACAAGCGTGACACAAGTTCATTAACTGATATGACCTAATCCAGCAAAGCCAAGAAGGGAACAAGGACCAGCTCCTCCATCAGTTTTATGGCATGCCTAATGGAATGCAAAACTGACATCGATGAGACACCTACTTATGCATATGCAAAGAGTTTTTTGATCACTGATGGAGGGCATCATGACCGACACTAACATTATCTTTGCCCTTAAACTCGTTAAAACCGAATAGCGACAAACTTGTCCATACAGACAAGAACGAGTTTCACTATCGCTAGGCTCGTTAAAACATAGCGATGGGTTTGCCCGAAGGGCAAATTATAGAACAAGCATATGTTATCCTCCTCAAGCTTGACAAAAATAAAGAGGTACTGGTCAGCAATGACTGGGGAAAAATTGGGAAGAAAACTTGAAGAAACTTTATTGGTAGCAAGTCGCTCTTGAACATGACACTTTCACTCCGCATCCGAGTCGGGTTGGGTTGTTCCGTTCACTGGTCATATCACCATTGGTCCGTCACACCATCCATATTTGGGGTTAACACTACCAATCCATCATGTTAGTGTCGCCGATATGTTCAAGAGAAGTCGCTCAGAGAATTCACCTGTGTCTCATCCACTGCAATACATTTACGCTCCATTCTTTCATGACCGCCACCCTGAACCTTATGTCATCAGATCGTTTTCACCTCCATTAAAATCATTTGCTCCGTTCCGTGTCATTGATGTGGGATTCACTAAGGCCCTCCTATGACGGATCGCTTCTTGTCGACATCATCTCATTATCCAGGAAGTCGATCTAGGAACAACCCTTTCAGTACTTTGAAGCTTGCATGCCTTAATGGCAAGTTTCTCACTTCCGGCGACAAGTTTACATCAATGGACTTCGACCAAAAGATTTTGCGTGGTGTTCGACACCAAGTCCCTTATTCACACCATGTGAATTGTACTGTAGTACCTTGAGGGTCATCATCATTATCGGTGATTCCTCTCGCGCCTGTTAACAACTTACATCATTGGCTGGTAATCAGGCGATGTCTTTCCATGTTCGACTCCAGAACGTCTCTCACATGGATCAACTTGTACTTTGAGTGAAGATCGAACGAGATTGAAGACCCTGAATCTAGTTTCATCCATCCGGGCTGCGATATATATTCAGAAAAATAAAGACATGAAATGTACATCATTGTTGCACAGATAATCATCCAATCCAAAGGATGATGGCTCTACCAGAATAATTAGTCTGCACTCAGACGATTGTCTGTCTTATGTACATGAGAATGAATTTATAAAGATGAGCATGGGAATGCCCACCTCAGCTAGATCATGAAAATATAATGAAGATAATGTGTTGTATTGTATCTTATTACAGGTCGCCTTCCAACTCGAAAAAACTTCGGATCCTCATGATAAAGCATTTCACCCGACATCAAAAGATTAACGACCTCATGCTTTAGGGGGCAACTGTTATAGACATTTTTGGGCACTGCAACCCCAATCATAAATGTCCATAAACCAAGGGCTCGTAAGTCCCTAAAAGTGTTGTTCTAACCCCTAAAAGAACAAGGTCAGCTAATTACATCATCTCCCAGAAATTCTCCATGAAAAACTACTCAGAACTGGTCAAAATTGGACCATCTCACCTGCTCCATGGTCAAAGTGCGCTGCATCCCACCTAAATGCACACGGGAGGTGGGATGCATACTGAAAATCCCTTCTATGGGGTGCGATGGGCGAGAGTGGACAAATGGTAGGGTCAATTTGCGAGGTGGAAGATCATGGAACCTTCTAGAAACTTCTCCTGTGACACTTGCCTCTCTGCATTCGCCCAGGGATGAGTAAGAGATCATCAATCTCCAAGTGGAATCAAGAACTATCAAAGAGATGACACTAATAAAATCTCAAAAGCTGACTCACCCCCCTTGCAAACATCTATATATGGATCCCTCATCCCAGAGATCCAGAGGCTGGAATTTTGTATCTTGTAAGGAAGTGTTGCTGGTTTCTTGGTGTAACATCATAGTGTTGGGTGATCTAAGCTTTTCATGAGGTGAAGAAGGGATTTCTTGCTGAGAGGATGACGTTGGGTCAGAACAATTGGTTGTAATCCTCTTTGCTATTCTTGATTATTAATAAAGCTATTCAAGTTTTCCTCCACATGCTTGTATGATTGATGATATATGCATTTGAGTGGTCAATATATATCTGGTCCTATATTGTTTATGATTGTAGATCTCTGTTCTTGGATAGTGTTATGCTGCTTTGATTCCATAGGTGCTCTTTGAAGCTGGGTAGACGAGGAAGCGAGTGGAAAATACCTATCAGAAGGGAGATGAATCAAGCAAGGAACCAAGCGCAAGACAGAGGTTGGTCTCCTTTTTTCCCCTCTTATCTACTTCTCATAAAGGAAAACGAAAGTGGTTTTAGTTTGTTTGTTTCTAAGGTAGCTACCAGCCTTAGTGGGACTAGCAGCTCTGCATAGACACTAGATTTCCCGATAACAAAAACAACAATTGAAGTCCCTGCCCTTAAAACCAATATATACAAAATGACCTTTTCAGTAGTGGGGCTTGGATTTCATTGGAGAGATCAATCCTCATTCTAGTGGCCAGAACATATGGATATTAGTAGCCACTGATTATTTTACTAAGTGGATTGAAGCAATCCCTACTAGGAAGGCTGATCACAATGTGGTCATGAAGATTTTAATTGAAAATATCTTTACCAGATTTGGTTGTCCACATAAATTAGTTGCAGACAATGCAGCAGCCTTCAGGGCAAAAGAATTGGTGCATATGTGTGATTCAATGGCTATTAAACTGGTTCATTCCACCTCATATTATCCTCAAGGAAATGGTCTGGCAGAATCCTCTAATAAAAGCCTGATAAGGATAATTAAGAAGTTGTTGGAGGACAATAAAAGGAATCGGGATGCTAAGCTCAAATATGCACTGTGGGCTGACAGAGTAACCATTAAGAAGTCCACAGGCAATTCTCTATTTAGGCTGGTAGATGGCACTGAAGCTGTATTCCCCATTCAGTTAACTCTCCCTGTGGAAAAATTCCTTCAAGAAGAGCAAAATGAGGAAGAAGAAATGGCAAAGAGGATCACTGATTTGGCAGAGGTACATCAGATCAGAGAACAGCTGGTTGAAAGGGCTGCAGCACATCAGAAGAAGATCAAGCAGACTTTTGACAAAGGGACAAAATCAGATAATTTTCAGGTTGGAGACTTGGTTATGAAATGGGATGTATTGAAATAAAAGAAAGGCAACCATGGGAAGTTTGATGCTTTCTGGACAGACCCTTTCATAATTTCTCAGATTCAAGGGAACAACACCTTCATACTGAAAAGTATGGGAGGAGAAGCAATTTCTTATGGCCCAGTTAATGGGCATTTTCTGAAAATTTATGTGATTTAAGGTCTTTTGGCGTTAAAGGTTGTAAATATTTGGTTTTATCACTTTAGTCAGACTCCATGCCCAATGGAGCACTAGGAATTTTGCAAATTTGTTTTCATCAGGAAGGCATTGATCTGCAGGTTCTTGAGACCTCACAGGGAGGATCTCATCCCCAGAAGGAGCCAATGTTAGCTCTACTATTTAATTTCAACATTTGAAGGTAAAATGCATGCCTGATCGAGTTTTCTATGATAAAAATAGGATTTGCAGTGGCCAGCCCGCCCTTTCCCCTTCACTCTGCTCACGTTCTCATAACTCCCGCTACCTCCGTTTTCCTCCAAATTTCTCCATAAACCCAGTTTTCCCAGGTCCCCGGGCGCGAAGTCTAAACCCACATGACCATATTCATATAACCGCGCGCGATTACCGTAGCTGTCCCTATCACATCAATCAAAACACGTGCTTTAAACCTTGGCCGTCTGATCATTTCCCGTGAGATCCGATGGTATTCGCAGCTCTCGCTCCCGTAACCTGCACGCTTGTTAGTCAGCGGGGAAAGCGGTTTCCTGCGAGTCACATCCGCCACGCGTCGCAATTTTATTGCATTGCGCCCCCGCATACGGATACTGCCTACCCTCCCGAAGTGGTGCGGGGAAAACCACTTACCACCCTTCCCGCCTGTTCCCGCTCGCTATCGCCCGCGCTTGTTAGCCGCCCGTCAGCCGTCGGATCTGCCCGCCCATGATCCGACGGCCCTCGTTTGTCTGTCCACGTGTCCTCCCGATACTCCTTATCTAGCGCCCTCCGCCGTTGATCACTGCAATCCAACAGTTGATGTTCGTCTTCCGCCCACTCGTACACCTGCCATGAAGTCTTCGCCACCTTTGACTGAGCCGTGCTTCCGAAGGACAATGGCGGCCATCTACCAGTACCCTGTGCATTTATCCTTCAACAACTGAATTCAAGAGCAGTATGGCCGAAGAAGGAAACAGGACAATATCGAGCAAATCAAGCATTTATCAGTTATGGAGCATGTTTCATACAACACTCCACCTGTTCAGGAAGGACAACCGAGCACCAAAGAATGTCAAATTCGCTCGTTTGAAGCAACAGATTGTATCAGAGACCCGTATTAGACAGTTAGGCTGGTTGGTGGTCCATTATGACCCCTCCACGCATAGGATAGCAGATATTTTTGTAATCAACCTCCATATATACCCAGAAAGAAGATGTAATGAGGGATGATGGATATTGTTTTGATGTAAAGTCCAAATTCTGGAGACTGTAACTACTGTGATACCTGCAGCGTCTGGTCTTCATTTTCAGCTAATGCAAGCTTATTTTGCTGTTAATTGCTCACTTTCCACTTCTTCTTTGTTCCAGGCTGTGCCTGTTATGCATTTTTCATGTGCTCTTGATGTTTAGCATTAGAGGGGCTGTCATCCCACCTCTGTGTTAGAATCTAGTATGTATTATTGAAGGTGTATGCAGGTTTCTGTTTTCTTGGTGCCAGAGAGCTGTCATCCTATCTGTGCATTAGGGAATAGATTTACAGACCTATTAACTGGTTGCAGCCGGCCATCACAGGGTCCTGTGCATCTGCTGGTGTGGTCAATATTCTCCATGTTCACTTAATTCTCAAACTGTGAGTAATTGGTGGTGTAAAGCCTTGTAGTCTGGGGGTGTTCACCCATGTCTGGGGTTAAGCATAGTAGAAGTAGTTATCTGGCTTGAATATACATCATTCCTTCCATTCATCCACCTATTTCCAACATTTTGGTTGAGTTTGTAATGTTCTCGAGCATCTCTGATATATAACCTAGGAGAGTTTCTTGGGGTGATAACAAGTCCAACCCATCCAAAGTACATAAATCTGTCCACTCACTTGTCTTCTGCCCAAAGTTCTGAGTATTGCACCATGATGAAACAATTTGCTGATATTTTTGCTTGGGAGTACAATGATCTTAGGACCTATGACACCAACATCATTCAGCATAAGATTCCACTGGAGAAGAACACCATCCCTTTTAAGCAGAAATTAAGACCTATCAGCCGTCTCTTAGTGCCTTTGATTGAAAAGGAAATCAGGACGCTGTTGGATGCCAAGATCATAGTTCCCCTAAGGCATTCAACGTGGATAGCTAACCTTGTGGTAGTAAGAAAGAAGAATGGAGAAATCAGGTTTTGTGTTGACTTCAGGAATCTAAACAAATGCTCTAAAAAAGACAACTACCCCTTGCCTAAGATGGAACATTTGCTGCAAAAAGTTTCAGGGGCTAGAGTCATGTCTTTCTTAGATGGATTTTCAAGTTACAATCAGGTTGTTGTACATCCAAAAGATTAGGAAAAGATCGCCTTCACTACTCCTTGGGGCACTTTCATGTACTCCAAGATGCCTTTTGGACTGATGAATGTTGGGGCTACTTTTCAAAGGGCCATGGACATAGCCTTTGTGGGAGAGAAGGACAAGTTTGTCCTTATTTACCTTGATGACATAACAGTCTTTTCCAGCAGTCACAAGGACCATTTGTAGCATTTGAAGAAGGTGTTTCTAAAGTGCAGACGATTTGGAATTTCTGTGAACCCAAAGAAGTCACAGTTTTCTCTAGAAGAAGGCAAACTTCTGGGACATATTGTTTCTGCTGAAGGTGTGAAGATCGATCCAGCAAGAGTTCAAGCAATTCAAACATTGTCCATCCCAAGGTCAAAAAGGGACATTCAATCTTTCCTGGGTAAGATTAACTTTGTCAGGAGGTTTATTCCAAACTTTGCAGAGCTAGTGAAGCACATCACTTCCATGCTGAAGAAAGGATCATAAATAAAATGGACAGATGGTGCAAGAAGCTCTTTTGAAGCCATCAAACAAGCTATCATGGAAGCTCCCACTCTAATCAATCCAGATTATACCAGGGAGTTTTATATCTTCTCTTTTGCCTCTTATGATACACTTGTAGCAGTTTTGTTGCAGAAAAATGATGAAGGTGTAGAGCACCTTGTGGCCTTTTTCAGCAAAACTTTGAGGGATGTTGAACTAAGGTATGACCTTATTGAAAAACTAGCTTATGCTCTCTTAAAATCTTTAAAAGCATTTAGAATTTATATTCTTCATTCCAAAGTGGTCACATATGTACCTTCAACCTCAGTAAAAGATGTCCTAACTCAACCAGATATTGATGAAAGAGAGCTAAATGGATTGCAAAATTCATAGAGTTCAACATAGAGATGAAGCCCACCAAGCTTGTCAAAGGTCAGGGCTTGGCTAAGCTTATGGATGAGGAAAATTTCAGTTTGTTAGACATCAATTGCATGGGTTCAAATTCAGGTGGTGAGCGGACAGAGGAAGCAACAGAAGAGCAAGAGTAGAATCAGTCTTTGGCTGAAAATCTAGCCACCTGTGAATGGTATTCCAGTGTAGTTCATTTTTTGCATAAGCTATAAGTCCCTCCAGGGAATAGCTCAAGTCAAGCCTGGGCCATTAAGCTCAGATCAACCAAATTCTGCATTAATAAAAACCTGCTCTATTAGAGAGACCCATCAGGGATCCTCTTGAGATGTCTAGACAAAGGACAATCTGTGGAAGTCATGCACCAGTTCCATTCTAGCATCTGTGGAGGGCATCATTATTGGAAAACCACAACCCACAAGATCCTGAGAGCTGGGTATTATTGGCCTACTCTGTTCTTTGATGTGTTTTCTTTTGTGAAGTCTTGTGACAAATGTCAGAGGTTTGCAGGAAGACAATAGCTAAAATCTCTGCCCTTGAAGCCAGTACATGCCAATGGTCCCTTCCAGCAGTGGGGCTTAGACTTCATAGGTGAGATCAATCCACATTCCAGTGGCCATCACAAATGGAGCTTGGTAGCCATTGATTATTTCACCAAATGGATTAAGGCTATACACATTAAAAATGCTAATCATCAGGTTATCATAAAGTTCTTGAATGAGAATATTTTCGCTCGATTTGGTTGCCCAACCAAACTAGTCACTGATAATGCAACAACTTTCAGGGCAGAAGAATTGGTGGACACGTGTGAATCCATGAGAATTCAATTGGTGCATTCTACCTCATATTATCCTCAAGGCAATGACCTGGCAGAATCATCTAACAAGAGTCTTGTAAGGATAATCAAAAAATTGTTGGAGGACAACAAAAGGAACTGGGATTCCAAGTTGAAGTTTACACTGTGGGCTGTCAGAGTTACCAACAAGAAGTCCATAGGAAATTCTCCATTTAAGCTGGTTTATGGCGCTGATGCTGTTTTTCTTATCCAACTGATTCTCCTTGTGGCCAAATTCTTGCAAGAAGAACATGATGAAGAGAATGACATGGCGAGGAGAATGAGTAACTTGGTTGAATTACAACAGATTAGAGAACAACTGGTTGAGAAGTCAAGAATTCATCAGAAGAAGATCAAAGAAACCTTTGATAGAAAGGCAAAAATGGACAATTTTCAGGTTGGTGACTGGGTTCTCAAATGGGATGCATTGAAGGAAAAGAAGGGCAACCATGGTAAATTTGATGCCTTATGGACGAGACCATTTGTCATTTCTCAAGTTCAGACGAACAATACTTTCATTCTGCACAATTTGGAGGGGGAATGTGTTTTTGATGGCCCAGTCAATGGGCGGTTTTTGAAACTTTACTTCATATGAGGCTTTAAGGCCTTAATATTGTAACAGGTTTTTTCAGTTTTTGTTTTCTATGCAAATAAACTCCATGCCCAATGGAACACTAGGAGATAAGTTTGTTTTGGTTGTTACTGGAAAGGCAGTATTCTGCAGTTCTTGAAACCTCACAGGGAGGCTTTCATCCCTAGAAGGAGCCAGTGTTAGCCCTGAGGTGTAGTGCTGCTATTTTAATGGAAATGTCCCCTATTTTAGCTCCGATGGTCCATGTCTCCTCTTGCTCCGCTTTGGCCATAAGCCTTTAAAAACCTAGGACCATACAATTATCGCAATACAAAGGAAAACACGGGAAAACTCGCAACCGAACCATAAGCCGGACTTCAAAAATTATACACATGCGCTCATAAATATCGGCGGGTCCGCTCTCGGTTCATCTCCTTTCCGCTGCACTCTCCATTCTCCGATCTCCGATCAGATCGATCTCCGCCGCCTGACCAACATCCCAACCATCGATCCACACCATCCAATGACCCTCGTACCCCACTTCCCACCAATCACCCAGGGAGAAAATTTGTTGGCTTTGTCAGTGTTTTTGATAGTCGGACAACGAACTAAATAACAGAAAGCATGGCCGAAAAGGGAAAAAACAACAGCACGATGCAACCGAACCAACATAAATGATCATGGAACATCGCTGGCACAAGTGAACCACTTGACAACGCAATGAAATTACCAGAATTTGCTTACCGTTTTTGTTAGAAACAGAGCTCTCTGAGCTCATGTTTGTCTAGTTATGGCATCAAGTAGTTAAAAGACAAAGGGGATAGATTAAGACATCTCGAGCCTCAAAGAGTTTGAGAGTATTGTAAAAAGCCTATAAATGGCTGAAAGTTCGAAGGAATAAGGGTTCAACTTTTGGAGACTATGGATACTCTGTTCCTCCCAGCGTCTCATCTTCATTCCAGTAATACAAGCTTCTTTTGTTGTTACATGTTCAATCGCCATCTTCTCCTCTATTCTAAGCTTGCACTTGAATAGGTTATTCATGTTTTCTTCTGTGTCTAATGCCAGATAACTGTCATCTTATCTCTGCATTGATAAATTAGATTTGCAAGCTTCATTTAATTTCTGTAGCTAGCCATTAATATGTGTTTATGTATGTATCTGATGGTACAGTCAGGATTCCATCTATTCATTGAATCTATAAACTATTGAGCATTAGTGGTTGAAAGCCTTGTCAAGCTAAGGGTGTTCATGCATGTCTTGAGTGAAAACAGAGTTGAAATAGTCATCTGACTTGATCCAAACCCCAATCCATTCCAATAGTTCAGAGAACGATATTGAAGATTTATATGTTACCAGGCATCTCCGAGCTACAACCTAGGAGAGTTTCATGGAGTGCTAACAAATACAACAAAACTAATGAAAATTTATGACTTAGAATATGACATCGATACAAACATATTGATCAATAACTAAACTACAATTCAAAACCCTAGTCAAGAGTTTCAAAATTAATATCATGATAGAGAAATATTAGAGATGCCCTCTTCCCCAATGTCCCTAAATCAAGATATGTATTTTGGATTTATATGGTAAATACAAGTTGTCTAAATCAATTGGATTTGAACCCACAACCACATTGAAAATAACTATGCACTCAAGGTGGTTTGTTTATTCACAAATACTCCTTTCGAAAAATTTAAAACATCCATTATAAACTTGTAGATTAAATTGCAACAAGAGCACATACACGTACACACGAGAGAGAGAGAAGAGAAATGAGAGAAAAAAAACAACTTGCCTGAAGGAAGGTGACAAAATATGAATTGTGGCATTTTTCAAAGGCTTTGCGGCTAATATGCCTTGCAAGAAGTAACATCAACCCTATTCCCAAACCTCTTGCCAAGGAGACTAAGCTTCCATTTTTGAGATATACCACTACCCCTCTTATGATAGTTGCCAAATCGTAAGGAATTGTGAAGCAAAAGCCATGCATTGTTGCTGCTGCCATTGCCCATTGCAAGGGGACTTCCAAAGATGATATTTTAGTAGACCCCCACAGTCCTCAGTAGCATAGGACTCCGACAATGCAATTCTCAAATGTAAAGAGATATTTGTACTTGTTATGCTAGCCATAGTAGAATTGCTATTAATGCACAACTTCCTTCCATTGACAATGTCCATTCATAAGAACTTCGGTAATGTAGATTTAAGATAATCATATAACATATTGTTACAAATTACCTTATTACTTATTCTAACAAAATATTATCACCATGAAATTTAAACTTTTCAAAATTTTAAATATATGATATAACAAGGCTGCATAGCTAGCATTCCCTGCCGTTTAGTTTAATTATTGAATTTTGAAAAGTATGAACTAAATGCCAGATTTGAACAAGGGCTATTCTTGCTTAGTTTAAGTATAGTTAAGTTATAGTCAATAACAATGAAGACATACATAACATAAATGGACGAACAAAATGTTTTTCAGTAGCCATACAATACTGTTAATAAACTCGGACTTATTACATCTGGAGGTTGGAATCAAAATCCTAGAACAATACTTCCAAACCAATTAATATTTAAAATCTATTTTTTTTTTTCAAACCATTTATTTTATGATACTTTCTATATAAAACAATGGATGAAGAAGAAAAAGTTGTATGATACCTTCTATACCCATTAACTTTAATATCATATATAACAATGATCTCGATACAAGAACATGGATATATAAACATTAACTTTAATATCATATTTAACAATATAAGAGAATGGATATTCCAGTAGAGCTTTAAATGATTTAAAGTTCATTGTATTTAATGTTCATAGAGTTGCTTACTGAGACCATAGATTGAGGATATATTGTATTTAATACCTCCGGATGAAGAAGAACAAGTTGTATGATACAACAATGATCTCATATATAACAATGATCTCGATATAAGACCATGGATATATAAACATTAACTTTAACATCATATTTAACAATGATCTGCATATAAGACAATGGATATTCCAGTACAGCTTTAAATGATTTGAAGTTTATTGCATTTAATGTTCATACAGTTGCTTACTGGGACCATAGATTGAGGATATATTGTAAAATACCTCCGCATGCTCAAGGAAATCGTTATTGATGGCCACTCTCGACCACACATTCTTCTCATAATCTATTAAAAAAGATAGAGATCTAGAAAAGTGAAACGCACACAACTGACACAAATTTGTCGAACTCACGTTACATGCATTTGGATTGGGAATAAATAAGCACACACCTAGGTGCTCTGCCCTCCATGACCAATACGATCTAGATTGTCGCAGTACGACCTGGCTTGTGACCATATAATAGGAACCAGTGTCGTTACCACAAGGAATGGAATTCCTAACGCAACTCCCGTTAAATTGGATACATCGCCCATGAATATACTTATCACTTATTTCCACTAGTGTTTCTGCTACTGGTGGCACGCACGAAGCAGTGAGGGTGTGAGGTGTGAACTGTTTGCAGGAGCCCCCAATGGATTTTTTTGCGACTAGGTTCCTGTTAATACTCATAATTGTTCTGTTGAGAGTGGCACCCTTCAATTCCTTTTATGCATTTGCATCTGCAGATGGCAGAAATTTGCAGGGTACTGTCGCTTTCGCTTCCGTGGGCCGAGCGCACTATGCCTTCGACATATACACACTCGCTCTCCAATCTCTGCAATTCTCCACCAATTTGGAGGACACTCTGGCGACGGATGGAGAGTCCGTGAATCACAACGGGCAGTACCTCCAGGGCCCCGGGATCCAGACGCTTATGCACAGGCTTAACATAAATACTACATCGACGCCTGTGGAAAGCGTTCTGGCGTTCGTGAGCGAAAGGGACGGACTCCCAGAGCTTTATCTCAACATATACCTTAAGGATAAACTGCCAATTTTAGCAGGGAAAGGGGAGGAAAGTAACCGGCGCGAGGCACTGGAGGATGGCAAAAGATGTCTGACAATAAATTTTGGGGGTACTTTTGAAGAAAAAGAGAAGAAGGGCGAGCCGGATTTATCTATGAAGGACAGACCCAGCATGGCCGGGAACAGCATGGTCTACGTTTCGACCCGCAGGTCGGCAAAGTCCTCGAGAAAGAGCTGGGCTGCGGTTTACTCGACCTCAATCGAAACAGGGGAAACGAGGCGCCTGACGCCCGACGAAATCGCAGATTTTAGCCCCGCTGTGTCCCCCTCGGGCGAGTGGGTCATGGTGGCCTCCGAAGGAGAGCGTGGATGGCAGGGTGAAATACGCGATTTGGAGACCGATCTTTATGTATTCAGGGCCTCTGATGGTTCTGATAGGAGGCTTGTTGTGAAGCACGGCGGGTGGCCATCTTGGGCCGACGATAACACCGTGTTCTTCCACAGGCAGGCGGAGGACGGGTGGTGGAGCGTTTACAGAGTCTCCGTTAATTCCTCATCTGCCCCGGTGGAGAGAATTACCCCGCCGGGAATCGACGCCTTCACACCGGCTGCATCCCGTACCGGGACTTGGATTGCTGTTGCCACGCGCAGGCCTGGGAACGACTATCGACACATAGAGATTTTTGACCTGGTGGAAAAAAAATTCATCCAAGTGACCAGGTTGGTTTCTCCCAATTCTCACCATTACAATCCCTTTGTTTCTTCTGATAGAATTGGGTATCATAGATGCAGAGGTGGGAATGCGGGGAATAGGGTTCCTTTGCTTGAGCACATTAGGTCACCGCTGCATGGTTTGTCTTTGTTTCGCATAGATGGGGCTTTCCCATCGTTTTCGCCCAATGGGTCCTTGATTGCTTACATACCCAATATTGAAAACACTGGGGTTTATGTCATGAGGCTTGATGGGTCGGGTAGAAGGAAAATTTTCTCTGGGGCTGCTTTTGGGACAGCCTGGGATTGGAAGAGGGGTGTGGTTTATACCAGCGCTGGCCCCGGGTTTGAGACTGAGAGGACAACTGTGGACATAGTTGCCATCTATAATGCTGATAAAGAAGGCATCTCAGAGTCAGAGATTTCATACAAGATCTTGACAAAGGAAGACAATAATGCTTTCCCCTCTCCGTCTCCGGATGGGAAATATGTAGTATTCAGGTCTGGTAGGACTGGACACAAGAATTTGTATATAATGGATGCAGAGGAGGGTGAAGAAGGAGGCCTCTGGCAATTAACAGAAGGTCCCTGGACTGATACCATGTGCAGTTGGTCTCCAGATGGTGAGTGGATTGCATTTGCGTCCGACCGCGAAAGTCCAGGGAGCGGTGGCTTTGCCATGTATTTCATACATCCCAATGGAACAGGTCTGCATAGGGTCTTGAACAGCAGTACTGCTGGAAGAGTGAATCATCCCTGGTTCAGCCCAGATTCCAAGAGCTTGGTATTCACATCGGACTATGCAGGTGTTTCTGCAGAGCCGATTTCTGTGCCTCATCAGTTCCAACCATATGGAGAGATTTTCATGGCCAAGGTGGATGGCTCTGAGCTGCGACGGCTTACCCACAATGCTTATGAGGATGGAACTCCATCCTGGGGTAGAATTTTTATAGCAGCTTCGGATTTGACAGGAGAAGGTGGGAGTGTCAAGTGTGATTTTGATGATGATCACTGGCTTCAAAGAACGAATGGAGAGTCAGTTGAATCTGTAAGCTGCTGAAATACCGTAGCGCATGATAGCCAGGAAGCCTGTGAGAGACATTCTCATTTCTTCATCTTAGGTATAGCTGTAAAATGAATTAAACTTACCTGTTAAGTATTATCTAGAACGACTTAAAGTGACAACTAGGACAGTGTATGTCTATATATTAATTTTGTACTTTCACCACCTCTAAACTGAAATTTTAAGTTTCTAGATTAAATATTTATGCCAAGCACATTTTGGATACATTATAAAGAAAGAGATGGTGAAACCTTCAGTATCAGAATCAGTCCGTGACTTTCTTATTCGATATTTCAAACACTTTGTCCTATTTCTTTAAGATGTGCCAGCTTTATGTTGTTCTAAAAGAGTGTACAAAAGAAAACCTTAAAATTTACTACGGTGAGCGATGGACACAATTGCCAAATATGCACATGCAAATCTCAGTAACTGACTGTCCTTTGTCTGGATCTAAAGGCTCCTGGTATTATAAAGGGCATTTGTTCACATGCAATTCCCTGCAGTGGAGATATAACTGGCTGTCTATTCTACTGGATCTAAATATTCTGGTCAGATTAGTGCAATGATGCCATCACCAAAGCTGTCTGCAATTTATAGTCTATCTGTGACTCCACTAACTTGAAGTCATCTTTTCAGAAGCTGAAAACTAGTAATTTCTTTTCTTCTTTCTGTTTTTGAGCTGGAGAATCTCAAGGTGTAGGCGTACCTCCATGTTTACTAGGCACAGGCAATCTCAGTGTGTCCTGGGATGTCTGCACCAGCTCCTTAAGAGTTTCTATCATCAAAATCTATCCATTTACAATTTCACCTGTAATGGTTTCCATGACTCAGGGCACTCTCCAGATCACGTTAAGTAGAAGGATTGAACAAAGCCAATTGAAAGGGGGGAACGGATGAATAGGAAAGAGCAGGCCTGTCCTATACAATCTTCGAATCATTGGACAACTGATCACCGAAAGTCTGTCTTGTTTCTTGAATCTTGACTTTGATTTTCTTGTTCTTAATAATTAAAATGATGCATGCAACTATACACATAGCAACAACATATGATTTACCCTGGAAAACCTCAACTGGGGAAAAACCAGTCAACAATAGAGCTATTATTTTATTGCTTAAAAGTAGCCAATACCTTTGACTTAAATGCAGCCAAGTTGGTCAACACTCTGGCCCTGGCCGAGTGAGCCTTCCACTCAACTCTGGCAGATTACAATGGAAGAATTCCCAAGCCTTTTAAAGACTTCATCAAATGTAATCCACGGTCTCTAATACCATGGGCTACCAAAAGCATGTACCTGAAAACCACCATTGTTGACTTAACAGCCTTGACTCTTTCAACAGGTCAAAGTTTACTTAACAATCCCCCTTTAAAGTTGACTGGGGAAATCTGCATGATCTTCTCCCCTGTCACCTAGGTTTATGCCAAAACTTTATCGGTACGGGTACACATGTCTAGCGACGTTTTACAGCTGGGTTAACCCAACCAACAATAGATCTATTATTTTATGGGTTAAAAGTAGCCAATACCCTTGACTTAAATGTATCTGAGCCGGCCAACACCTACAACCAGGTTAAACCAACCAACAATAGATTTATTATTTTATGGGTTTAAAGAAGCCAATACCTTTGACTTAAATCTATCTGAGCTGGCCAACGCCTTGGCGAGCTTTCCACTCAACTCTCGCACATTACAATGGAGCATTCCAAGCCTTTTACAAGTTTTAACGACATTACCACATGCTCAATACCACAGGCCATCAATACCATGTGCCTGAACCCACCACTATTGACCTAACAAGCTTGACTCTTTCACTGACTTTAAGTTTACCTAACAGTCCCACCTTAAACTTGATCGACGAATTTTTTCGGATCCGATCTGGAAAATCTGCTTGCTCTCCTTCCCTATCATCTAGGTCTACATATAGACTTTTTCAGCTGGGGTACACATGCCTAACCAGGTCTTACATCACTATATCCATGTTCATGTAATTCAAACAAATTATCATCTCCAATGTAATTTTTCTTTGGTTGCTATCCTAACACTTATGCCACCATATTCTCGCCTTCACACACGTTCAGACCAGGTGCTTTCCTCATGTCACTTCATCAAAACGAACATTCTGATCTTGTTAACGTATATATTGACTTCAGTCTTTGCCTCTGCATGGCGATCTCATGTCATTCCATGTAGCAGCTTCACCAAGTAACGGCTTCTCCTTTTCAGCTCTTTGTTTGGCTCTGATACCACTGGTTAATAGTGAAAATTATGTGAGAAAAGAATAAATAAAATGCAATCATATACATAGCAACAATCCTTGTTCCTTTCCCATTCCATTTCAAGTTGAAAGGTAGTACTTGCCCGCATGTCATATATGAGGTGCTGCTGCCTCGGTCCTACAGTTGTGTCCACATTTGGACGTGCATCGAATTGTGAAGGATTTTCATTCAATTAATGCTTGTGGTTCTGATATATGCCGTGAATGCATGGTGGACTAATTGCACACTTGCGTGCCTCATTTGCCCATCTAAGCGTCGGATGGCTTCCATTCAACAAATTATTAGCATTTTAATAACTTGTTAATGTCAGGATTAATCTCTTCTTTAATTCAAAAATTATATTTAACATCCCAAGAGAGATGCCAAGGAAAATTTGTTACATATTGATGAACATATAAACTTACAGAAGATTTTAGTAGAAGTGGAGATTTTAGATGTACAAAGCACTAAAGTTCTCCCGGGAGTCTTTGGTTCATTGGTGAGGTGGATGGAGTGTCAAGCCATCTGTCAGAGTTCCAATCTAGCTGCAATCTGCATACCCAGATGGCATGTGTTGAAAAGGACAAAGCCCAGTGCAAGTCGAGGGCAACTTTGGCAGAGTAGATATCCCTTAGACATGGTTTAAACAGAAGGAAGTTATAATCTAAGGTGTATGCTCTCAGGGGATGTTTCTTACTCGTCCAAAATACAAAACTAAGACGATCTGGAACATTTGATTCAGAAAGTTTAAATCTTTTCCACGATGCTACCCCAGTTTGCCCTCCACTCTTTTGCCAGAGTTTGTAAGAAGTGGTCGATGCAGAGGCATTTTGGAATGAAAAAGATGGACATTCCAATTTTAAAAGATTTAGCAATGCATTTATTATTGGAGATGGATTGGTAATCTCAACACAGCCTTTTATTGCCCCTTTAATCTGAAAGGGTACATTTTCCAAACATTGGGAGTTGGAGCATGGCCTCAAATTATTAGGAAAATTTTATTACAATGAGACATTGTGATCATCGGTTAACACCGATGCATATAAATATTCCTGGCTTTGCAGGAGGTCTTGGTTTTTAATAATAAATCAGATTTCATTCTCTTGTAAATATTGCAGTGAAATAAGTTTATAGGGACAGCTTAATTGGTGATTACCGTGTTATGAAGTATTACGTAAATAGTGAGATTCAAGGTTCAAATCTCCCATGAGTGTTTACCCACAAAAAAGGATATTCGACTAAAAAATATTTCACTAAAATAGTCAATAGACTGACTGAAATCCTTTGTAAGGACTTCAACTTTCTTGCTTTGTACAGTAAAATGGTTTTTGGTTTTGCTGCTCCTTTTTATGGCTAATTCGTAAACTAAAGGGTACCTATCTGTTTTTTCAATTTATGATTGTTTTCATTGCTTCTGAGCGATAAGTGTAAAACTATACTGAAGTATTCCACAGACAAAATGAAATGCTCAGTAAGGATCTTAGCTTTCTTACTTTACACAGAAAAATGTTTTTTGTTTTCGGTGCCCTTTTTTATGGCTAATTCATAAACTGTAGGGTACCCTGTCTATGTCTTCTTTAGTTTGGGATTGTTTCATCGTTTCAATCTTTCTAATGAAACAGAAGGGTATTCTGGCTGGCTAAACTGAAAATTAGGGTATTCCGGTACCTATATATTTGTATTTGAAATTCAGAAATTGTGTTTACTTGAAATGAAGACCACCAGTAGCAATCATGTTTGGCAAAAATAAAATTATGGAACAAGGGAGCATTAATGTAGGGGAAGAAATTAGAATGAATGAAAAATTAGGGTTCCTTGTCTGTCTTTTTAAAATTGTGATTGTTTACAGTGTTTACTCTGTCAATCTTTCTAATGAAACAAAAGGGTAATCCCCGGGATGTACTGACAATTAGGTTACTCTGGCTGGCTAAACTGAAAATTAGGGTATTCTGGTAGCTATGTGTTTGTATTTGAAATTCAGAAATTGTATATAATGAATGAAAAATTAGGGTTCCTTGTCTGTCTTTTTAAAATTGTGATTGTTTTCAGTGTTTACTCTGTCAATCTGAAACAAAAGGGTAATCCCCGGGATGTACTGACAATTAGGTTACTCTGGCTGGCTAAACTGAAAATTAGGGTATTCTGCTAGCTATGTGTTTGTATTTGAAATTCAGAAATTGTATATACTTGAAATGAAGACCACCAGTAACAATCGATGAGAACACTAAGTTCTTTCAGGCATATGCCAAGGGCAGGAAGCTATGCAACAGTATCCGGAGTTGCAGGATCCAGAGGGCTGGGAGGTCTCAAATTTCGAAGGCCTAGTGGAGCTAGGTAAGAATCACTTTCAATTTTTTTTCTGCGAATCAGAAGGGATCACCATAGCAGAAGCTATTAGAATAGCTCTACTTTTTCCAAGGTTTGTAGAAGAAGAGGAAAACAGGAGTTTAATGGAAGGTTTGTAGAAGAAGAGGAAAATGGGAGTTTAATGGAAGAGGCTTCAGATGAAGAGCTTAAAGCAGTTCACAATTTTCAAAAGGACAAAAGCCCTGACCTGGATGGTTGGCCAATGGAATTCTTCCCGGGCCTCTTTGATATTATAGGGAATGATTTGTTAACTGTTGTTGAGGAATCTAGAAGGGAGGGAAGGAATTCTACCTGCTTTCAACTCTACATTTATAGCTCTCATCCCAAATGTGGATTCTCCATTGTCCTTTGAAGACTTTTGGTCCATTTCATTGTGCAATTGCATATACAAGGTAATAGCTAAAATGATAGCCAGCAGACTACAACCATTCTCTCAAAATCAATCTCAAAGAAACAGTTTGGATTCTCGGAGGAAGACAAATCCATGAAGCGATAGGGGTGGCTTAGGAAGGTCTACACAACATTAAAGTATAGAATCTGAAAGGGGCCCTATTGAAGATTGATCTTTATAAAGCATATGATAGGGTCAACTGGCTATACATCAATGTTTTAAAACTCCGACTCCGACTCCAACTCCGACTCGGTATCGACTCGGCCGGCTCGATTTCATTGACTCAGTGGTTGTAAAAAATACATTAAATATTTATTTCTTATAAAAACACAATTTTAAAGATTTTCATTCATGTTTCCAAACACACAGCATTAGAATATAGATAGAAGACAACATATGATCAAAGTAGGCTCATGAATATATCCATTATATCAAAATGGCACCCAGTGTACTGTTCAATACATACACGATGATGATATAGAGATCAAAACAAAAACACATAACCAAGGAGGCTATAAATGGCCTCTACAACAAAAGTCTGTGACCAGTGCCACTGGCTACTGCTAGAGTTGCCAACATCATCTGGCTCAGTGTTACTTGGGAGCGGGAGCGAAAGCGGGGAGCGAGAGCGAAAACGGGAGCAGGAGCGACATTTTCAGAAGCTCCCGGTTTGGGAGCGTATCCCAGAGGAGTTCGACAACCAATGTCACTAACATCAAGGTACATAGAGGGATTGGTGCTCTTGATTAAATATAAGTTTCATACCCTAATACATGACAAAATTCAATGGAAACATTGCAATCCCTCAATCTTGAAATCCTGAAAAACTGATAAGTCTACTGGATTTTGAATGAAATCTAAAATTCTACTTTCTCCATATGAAATCCAATGAGGCTGGAACCACTCTCAAACACCCTGAGTCATTTCTTGGTAATGTTAAAAATTTAAGTAAAAAGATGAAAATGAAGATTAAGGAGAATGTCACTTTTACTTTAAGAATTTAACATTACCATGAAATTTGAATAGCATATCAATACTAGGAGAGGGGAATGGACCCCAAAGACTAACAAACCAATTAATAAAACCATTTGGAGTCCCCCACACTAAAAAAAAACATTAAAAAAAAATGCGTTTTTGGGGTTTCACTGGCTGCTTTCCTTGACCTGGCCAGGTTGATACGGACTCGACTGAGTCGGCTCGGTATTAACTTGGCCGGCTGAACCGGTTCAACCACCGAGTTGAAATTTTTTGGCCGACTTGGACCAACTCGGTCGAGTCGGTTTCGAGTCGGCCGGGTTTAAAAACACTGCTATACATCAGGTTTTTGCTGACTCATATAGGGTTTAGGCTGGGTTTCATATCTTGGGTGATTAGCTGTCTTCAAACAGTTTCTTTTGCAGTCTTGATTACTGGCTCGGCGTCTCCCTTCTTTCATGCTCACAGAGAGTTGCGTAAGAGGCACTGTTTTCAGAAATGGCCGGCTCGTAACCGACTTGGCCGAGTTGGTTTGAGCCGAGCCTCCTCGAGCAACCCTGCCTATGAAACGGTTCGGCCGGCCGGGTTAATACCGAGCCGGCCAGGTTAATACCGAGCCGACAACTCGGCCGGCTCGGCTGAGTCTGAGCCTACTCGGTCGGGTTGGAAACTGCGGCCCGTTAACTATTTCAAAGAGGTCCTTCAGGATGTCGTCTTTTCTTTTTGCATTTCATTACTTCTCCAAGTCTCAACTTAATGTGCTATTAGTTCTCTTAAGTTATGGTATGTTCTATGCTTATAACAGTTTACTTCTATTTCTTATTATATTCCACCGATTAGCAATCACATGTACATAAAGTAAAGTGCAGATAGAACATTAAACGATCGACAGAAAACAAGCCAAGACAAGAGACACAAGATGTGGCGGCTAGCCAGGGACAAACCCCACAATGTGTGGGGAAACCCTTTGATCAAATCTTCTTTTATCTTCAATAATTCAGCAGAGAGAAATAGTACAATAAATCTGATTCATATCAACAAGTAGCAAACCCTAGATCAGCAGCATCAGCATTAGCGGCTTCATTATCAAACTAGGGCAGACCATATCTCACAAACCGACCGTCGGATTGACTTCATTCCACCACCAAAAGTTTCGGCTTCCAGAGGAGGTTCAGATGAACCTACAGTGCAGTTCAGATGAGGAGATCTTCTAGGCCACGCAAGTCAATCTTTACTTCTGCAGTTGCAGCTTCAGTTTCAGCAGTTTCCGGCTTCAAACTAGGGCAGTCGATATCTTGCAAACCGTTCATCGGATTGACTTCATTCCACCACCAAAAGTTGCAGCTTTCAGAGGAGGTTCAGATGAACCTATAGCGCAGTTCAGATGAGGAGATCTTCTAGGCTACGCAAGTCAATCTTTACTTCTGCAGTTGCAACTTCAAATTCAACAGCTTCCGGCTTCACATGTGTGAGAGAGAGAGACCCATTTCAACGCAGTAGAGAAGAGACTCATATCTGCACAGTAGAGAGAGAGAGATGTGATGAGATGAGTGAGTCAAAATGCGGAAAAATCCTCTTATATTTATACACAACGTTGGTGGGTGAATAGATGCGACTGTTGGGCTTTTGAGCCTACATGAGTTGTAGGTCTGCTTGATAATAATTCCATAATCAAAATAAATTCATATATCCATGAATACTTATCGGAATTGGATGATCTTTATATCAATCCTACACCTCTCGACGAGAGGAATCTAATAAAAATATTATTAGCCATGAATAAGATGACCCACATGAAGTTTTGCCCTGGTTGCCAATTTTAACACTCCCTCTCAACCATGGAGAACTTCATCTGCAATCTGTCTATCGGTCGATACTATTCATCCATCAAATGCACTGCCTTGTACAGCCTGACCCTTGCCCTGCTCTGCTCTATTCTGCCTGTTCTGCTTTGTCTTGTTCTGCCTGCACTAATCTGTACTGTTTTGCTCTGTTCTGCTCTACTCTTGCATTGTTCTGTTCTACTCTGCTTTTGTCCGAATTATGAAGAAGAAGAAATGATTGAGAATGTATCATACTGACTCAAAGTCAGTCTCAGAGTATGTACCACTGGTCCCAGACCAGTCTCAGCCGACCTGAAGTCAGCTTCATAGTAAGTACCACTCCTACCACTGGTCCCAGACCAGTATCGCAGTCTCAGAGAGTGTACCATTGATCCCAGACCAGTCTCAACCGACCCGAAGTCAGCGTCATAGTATGTACCACTCTCACTGGTCCCAGACCAGTACTGCATTGACACGAAGTCAGTCTCGGAGTATGTACCACTGGTCCCAGACCAGTCTCAACTGACCCGAAGTCAGCATCATAGTATGGTACAACTCCTACCACTGGTCCTAGACCAGTATCATTGATCCCAGATCAATGGAGGTCATCCTAGCCTAGGGAGTACGATAGTTACAACGATGCGTCCATCGGTACTACTATGGTCCCTAACTTCATTTCCCTGCTCATTGATCAGATGAGAGGTACTTCCCATGAGTCCCAGACTGCATGGGTAGGATGCCTCGACAGGAGAACTAATCAATCCTGTCCTCACAGGAGAACACATCAATCCTGCTACAATTGCCATGGAGAACACATCAATCCAGGCCTCACAGGAGAACACATCAATCCTGCTACAATTGCCATGGAGAACACATCAATCCAGGCCTCACATGAGAACACATCAATCCTGCTACAATCGTCGTGGAGAACACATCAATCCAGGTTGCCATGGAGAACACATCAATCCCGGCCTCACAGGAGAACTAATCATCCTGCTACACAGGAGAGCGAATCATCCTGTTCCACAAGAGAGCGAATCATCTTGTCCCACAAGAGAGCGAATCATCTTGTTCCAGTGTGCACAATCAGGGGAGGGTGAGTCACCCTGTGGTCATATGTTGCTCCAGTAGGAACCGCAAGCCCTCAGAGCTCCCAGAGTTCAATGTATGCAACATGCAGGACCCTTGTACAAGGGTTTCTTGCCGACTCCAAGTCGTTTGGGAAAATCACAGATTAGATCTTTCCTCGGGGCTTTGACAAGGTGTATCAACCTGTACATCATCTTAATGTGATGGAGCTTCCTTGCTCATCGACTTACCATATCCCAGATGATGTCTATCTGCTGGAGCAATTGACGAATACGGGATTCCTCAATAATTGAATCCCACCTCTGGTTGTTACAGAGAATCACAGTGGTATCCAATGTAAATCCAAACAGCTCATTGAAGAGCTTTCGCAACCAGACTGCCTCACACGAGGTTATGCTAGCAACAATACACCCTGCTTCGGCGGTGCCCAAAGCCACCGACTTTTGCTTCCTGCTCATCCAGGATATCGAAGCAGATCCCAAGGTGAAACAGTACCCGGAAGTGCTCTTACGGTCCACCACACTGCCTGCCCAATCAACATCAGTATATCCAAGTAGTCTCACATCTCCGGCAGTGTATCTTAATCCATGAGAGATTGTGTCCTGAAGACATCTGAGAAGATTCTTGGCATCAATCCAGTGAGGCTCAACCAAATATGAGCTCACAATGCTAACTGCAAAACATATGTTCGGACGGAGGTTCACCAAGAACATCAATGCGAATGAGTTTTTGAAACTCAGAGGCATTTCCCAAGTCTGGTCCGACATCACTACCATATAACTTCTAAAAGTTAAGATCCTCGAGGTAGTCACAGGCTTGCAGTCCATCATGCCAAATTTTTCCAATATATTTACCACATATTTTCCTTGAGATAGGAAAATTTCCCTTGGCTTCTGCCACACTTCAAGTCCTTGGTCCTTCATTCCAAATTCAGAAGCCATCTCCCTCTTACATTTGTGAATGAGAGGGTTTGCACCTGTTAGAAAGAGGTCATCCACATACAACACCAGTATGAGAGGCTTGTCATCTTCAACCTTAAAGTAAAGGTTAGGATCAGCTTCACTCCTAGTGAATCCCAGCTTCATCAAGTAGCTATCGATCCTCTCATACCATGCTCGGGGTGCTTGCTTCAGCCCATAGAGAGCCTTCTTCAACCTGCATACATGAGATTTTCAATCATAAATCTCAAATCCTTCAGGTTGCTCCACATAGACCTCTTCTTTGATAGAACCATGCAAGAACGCAGTCTTAACATCCATCTGATGTAGGTTCCATCCTTGTGAAGCCACAAGGGCTATGATCAAGCAGATGGTCGTATATCTGGCAACAGGTGCAAATATCATAGTCTATACCTCCCTTCTGGGATAAACCATGAGCAACAAAATGAACCTTATACTTTTCCATACTTCCATTTGCTGCATGCTTTATCTTATAAAGCCATTTTGAAGTAACAATTGTCTTGTCCAGGGTCTGGGAACTACTTCCCAGACATCATTCTCCATAATAGACTCATATTCTAGGGTCATAACATCCTTCCATAGTTAATGCTTGATGACATCTGAGAATGATGAAGGTTCATTTTGTATGATCGTGCTCATGATGGTCAGGTATCCCTGATACCTGTTAAGTTTCTTACTTTGATGGAAGGTTCCTCAGGGTGCAGCATGTCCTTCAGCATCATCAAGTATCCCCCTAAGCCATGAAGGCCTCTTCCTAGAAGAGGAAGGCTCATGTGGATGAGGATCAATCGGATCCATGGGTTCTTCTACATCAGACATTGATTCATCATCCTTTTCTTTCGATTCCCTGGTGTCGGCTTCTTGAGAGCTACTCAAAGTCAGCAGATTGTCCACCTTGTTGAGAGTCATATCTTTGTCAAAGGTGACATCATGACTAATCACGACTTCCCTTTGACCGGTGGTGAACATTTCTTCAGGAGTTTAGGAACCCAATGCTTGATGAGGGCATCAATTTTGTACATATACAACGGTGATTGTAGTTTCAGCCCATAGAAACTTTGGAAGTCTATGATCATGTAGCATGGCCCGGACAGCTTCCATCATCGTGTGGTTCTTCCTTCCCACCATACCATTCTGCTCAGGAGTATGTGGTGTAGTAGTCTCCCTCTTAATGCCAACCTCAGGTATGCCTGAGTAAACCAATTGTAATATATCAGAGGTCTTGCTTTGGCTTGAGGGGAATGGTCCCCTTTTGAGCTTTCCTTTGGCACATCCCGGACATACACCTTCTTTCTCTACTTGGAATTCGGGCATCCCTGTTACCAACTGTCTTACATCGGGTAGAGCTTTGTAATGAAGGTGGGCAAACCTCCGATGCCGAAGTTTGGACTAAAGAGTTGTGTCACAAGACATGACACCTAGCGGACTTCCATCGACCTGATATAATGAATCAACACTAAACCCAAGAGTAAAGGCATCTTTAACATTATTTTTCCATATACATACCTTGCCATTTGCTGAAGGTTACCTTGTAGCCTCTGTCTTCCATTGCCAAGATGGACACTAAGTTCCTTTTGAGATCAGGTGCATTTAATACATCTTAGAATTTCTAGCCTTCTTGAATGCTTGTCCTCTTCCTTGATTCCCAGCTCTCCTCTTACCTTTGCTGTTGAATTTGTCATTCCTTTGATTGCCATCAGAGGGATTTCGAATTGCACCACTGCATACTGTACCATGCTTCTCTAATCATGATTATCATCATGCCGCCCATTCCATGATTTCATCCATCATAATGCTGCTCAAACTAGTGTGCATCATCATCATGCTATCCTATATGTCCATGATCTCATGTTGCCCTTTATGTCCATGATCTCATTCATCATGATGCTCATGATCTCATACATAGTGATTTGCTTTATCGCAAATGTAACATCGTCATTTTCTTCTAGCCTTAGGTCCAGCCTTTCCTTTTGATTTAGTCCCGGAATTATTTCTTTTCTTTGCATGAGAAGAAAAGGCAGCAGGAGGACCTTTAGGCACGGCCATTTCTTGCACTTCTTCCCTTGTTTCTTCTTGAATGCATTTAGCCATTCTAGGAATTACATTATTGTTTAGAAGAGTAGTCCTGAACACATACCATTCAGATGGTAATCCTCCGAGAGTTGTGAGTGCCATTTCTCTGTCAGTAATGGTTTCCCCAATAGATAGGAGATCGTTCTTGATCTCGGTGATTCTTAAGAAGTATGCTTGCATACTTTCATCTTTACCCTTCTTGATTTCCCTCAACTTATTTCTAAGAAACAAAACTTGATTTGCATCATTAATTTTAAATAAACTCACCAGTCTGTTGTAGATTTCCTTGGAGGTGTCTAGATCAGAGATGTAGGCCACCAAGCGCTTGTCAATGGAGTCCCGGATGATCTTCTTTGTTTTGAATTCTCCATTTTTCCATTTGTTCCAGGCAGCAGTAGATGCATTTGATGAAGGCTCAACAATATTGCCTCTTACATGGTCCAACACTCCTTGATCTTTAAGGGTTAGATCGATAGACATCTTCCATCCGTGATAGTCAGCGTTCTCACGGAGCTTGTCTTCGGTAGTAAAGAGTGTTGAGGACCCCATAGTTCTTTTAGGATAGCTTTGCCAATCTTCTCTTCAATGATTGCTCTTGCTCTTGCTCTCGCTCGGGCTTTGTCTTCACCTCAGCTCTGATACCATCTTAAGTTATGGTATGTTCTATGCTTATAACAATTTACTTCTTTTTTTTATTATATTCCACCGATTAGCAATCACATGTACATAAAGTAAAGTGCAGATAGAACATTAAACGATCGACAGAAAACAAGCCAAGACAAGAGACACAAGATGTGGCGGCTAGCCAGGGACAAACCCCACAATGTGTGGGGAAACCCTTTGATCAAATCTTCTTTTATCTTCAGTAATTCAGCAGAGAGAAATAGTACAATAAATCTGATTCATATCAGCAGTAGCAAACCCTAGATCAGCAACATCAGCATTAGCGGCTTCATTATCAAACTAGGGCAGACCATATCTCACAAACCGACCGTCAGATTGACTTCATTCCACCACCAAAAGTTTCGGCTTCCAGAGGAGGTTCAGATGAACTTACAGTGCAGTTCAGATGAGGAGATCTTCTAGGCCACGCAAGTCAATCTTTACTTTTGCAGTTGCAACTTCAGTTTCAGCAGTTTCCGGCTTCAAATTAGGGCAGTCGATATCTTGCAAATCGTTCATCGAATTGACTTCATTCCACCACCAAAAGTTGCGGCTTTCAGAGGAGGTTCAGATGAACCTATAACGCAGTTCAGATGAGGAGATCTTCTAGGCTACGCAAGTCAATCTTTACTTCTGCAGTTGCAGCTTCAAATTCAACAGCTTCCGGCTTCACCTGTGTGAGAGAGAGAGACCCATTTCAGCGCAGTAGAGAAGAGACTCATATCTGCACAGTAGAGAGAGAGAGATGTGATGAAATGAGTGAGTCCAAATGAGGAAAAGTCCTCTTATATTTATACACAACGTTGGTGGGTGAATAGATGCGACTGTTGGGCTTCTGAGCCTACATGAGTTGTAGGTCGGCTTGATAATAATTCCATAATCAAAATAAATTCATATCTCCATGAATACTTATCGGAATTGGATGATCTTTATATCAATCCTACACCTCTCGATGAGAGGAATCTAATAAAATTATTATTAACCATAAATAAGATGACCCACATGAAGTTTTGCCTTGGTTGCCAATTTTAACAAGTTCATAATTCAATCTTCAACCAGACTTTGACTCTTAAGTTATGAAACGAATCAAATTTGGTTCTCACTAGTTGTGGAATGAGGTAGACAGTCATATACCTAAAGAGAACTACATCTACAACCTTTGTTCTTTCAAGATTGAGACACAATTTATCTTTTGATATACAGTCTACTATGAGATTCAAGTTTTCAACCTAGATATTATCGTTTGTTCCAGTAATCAGGCAGGTCTCTAGAACCTTCTCCAACACAGATAAGATTAATTATACCTAGCCCTATTTATGATGGGGTTTTTCACTCATACCTGATCCTTTCTATGAAATAAGCATAGGTTATTTACACCCTTGTTTATTACCTGCTTTCAACCATCTACTTCTATCATTGGTTAAAGGATATGGGAAATACACATATGACACTACCTCTTAATTTCTAGTATAGAGTCTTGTTCTCTTGACTCTTGAGTGAATAATAAATATATGACCAGAATATTTTGCATATGGAGCTTCAGTATGTTCCTTGATAGACTCATTACCTCATGCCAATAGATGTTATAGCTACCTCCATGTTTGGAAACATGAATGGAAATCTTTAAAATTATGTTTTTTATAAAAAAAATAAATATTTAATGTATTTTTTACAACCACTGAGTCATTGAAATTGAGCTGACTGAGTTTATATCGAGTCGGAGTCGGAGTCGACCTTGGTCGAGTCGGAGTCGGAGTCAGAGTTTTAAAACATTGTAAGAGGTGCTATTTCTCGCCACTATTATTCTTGCTAGTGGCTAATGGTCTGAGGCGTCTATTGGATGAGGCCAAGAGATGGGGCGAGTTTCAAGGTACCCTCATAGCACAGGTCCTGACAATAACACATTTACTTTTTGTTGATGATATTCTTGTTTTTTGCAATGGTTCCCTAATTGAGGTAGACAAATTAATGGAGATACGAACACTCTTTAGAAAAGCCACGAGAATGGTCATAAACAACAAGAAGTCTACAATCTCCCTTCACAATTTGGAAGAAGGGGAGGCTCAACACATAAATCAACTCTTTCCTTATGTTACAAAACCACTGGGAGATGGTCTAAAGTACTTGGGCTTTCACCTTAAGCCAAACTGCTACAACAAGGAGGATTGGTTCTGGCTAATAACTAAGTTGGTGAAAAGACTAAAGAGTTGGAGTCTAAGGTGGCTCTCTAGGGTGGGGTGACTAGTTTTGGTAGAATCGATCCTAGAGGCCATTCCTATATATTGGATGTCATTAGCATGGATCCCCAAATGTATTTTGGAAAAAGTTCGCAGAATCTATTTCAAGTTTCTTTGGGCATGGACCTAGGAACATCATGTACTTCCTTGGGTAATATAGGACAAAATAGCATCACCAAATCTCCTGGGAGGTTGGGACCTCAAAAACATATTCCTATTCTTAAAAGTGCTGGCGGCCAAATGTGGATAGAGGTTTCTTTCGACTCAAAGCCTCTGGACTACTGTAGTTTCACAAAAGTATATTACTCTGAGTTCTTTGGAGGATTGGATAAGGACGTTGGATAAACCTCGGGAAAACATTTCAGTGATTTGGAGAGCGGTACTGAACTCCTTCGATCACATCAACGACAGACTAACTTGGAGAGTCGACAATGGCTCCACAGTGAGAATTGGTTCCGATCCTTAGCCCAGATGTGGTAAGAGACATGTCCTTCCTCAACTACTCATTGAATTCCTTAGCCCAAATGTGGTAAGAGACATGTCCTTCCTCAACTACCCATTGAATTCCTTCAAGATAGAGGCATCTCTAAACTTGCGCATCTTGATAACCCAACTATCACAACCATATGGAGAGAAGGCTGGAAGTTTGCTAATGAGGTGGGGTTGGTGGTTGGGTGTCGTGAAGTTTGGAATGGGTACTTGACCGCTCTAGCAACTAGTCACATAAGATTGACAGACAGGTAAGATGAACCAATATGGAGCTTCTCTCTATTTGGATTGTACACTCCAAAACTTGGATACATTCTACTAAATGTAGCTAGAGCCATCGATGTTATATACCTAGGGGGGATAATATGGGGTACCAAGGGAGGTACCCAAGGTAATAATGTAATAATGGGATGAGCCATAGTAATAAATAAGGTGGTTAACCCATATCATGTAAGGGACCACAAGTAGTTAATAATAAGGTAATGGGCCCATGGTATTAGTTTGATGGTATGAGGGAACCATGGTATTGTATGTATGAGGCCTATATAGAGGCTAGAAAATCCATGTCAAGGAATATTGTCAAGGATTATTGTATGAACATGCATATGGCTTGTGGAGTGTTCTCCTTCCTTAAGGAGTGAATATATGGTGTTGCCCTACCTTAAGGGTTTGATCAATAAAGAAGCATTTCTATCTATTTCTATCTTGTAATTCTTGGGTTATTTCTATCATCATAATATCCTTGGATTAGATCCATAACAATCGAGCTCCCAAATGGTGGTGGACACTGGCCTGGAAATCCAAATTCCCAACAAAGGCTCAAGTCTTCATGTGGCATTTGATGGAAAAAAAGGCCCCTACCTGAGATGTTATACAAAAACGTTATAATATTGCGCCGGGTTGGTGTGCTCTATGTAAAGGGAGCGAAGAAATGGTTGAACATCTTTTTATACATTGCCCTTTCACCATGCAAGTCTGGCACTTCTGCAAATCGGTACTAGGGAAAAATTACGATTGGGGTGGGGACGAAGTGGAAGGCACATGGAGACAATGGTGTACTAATCCTGCCACTCGTGCTTTCAAAGCACTTCTGTTAATCACTTGTTGGGGGGTCTAGCTGGCACGTGATAAAGCCATTTTCCAAGATAAACCTTCTTTGCTTGATTGTGTGGCAACTGAATGATTGGTGATACTAGCACACTTTCCATAGGAAAAGGAACAACCATCCCAAGGGCTATAGTGGTAGATACTCTTAATCCCACGAGACCATGGGCTTTCTTTGACAGGGTGTCACAAGACACAACTAAGAGAAGTGGGGGAGGCTGCTTTCAATTTCTATCGGTATCACATACTTTTCATGCAAAAATGGGGTTAAGAAGGGGAATAAATAATCAGAAAGAATTAATGGCATGTAAAAATTTGCTGCTCTTCGCAAAAGAAAAAGGATGTGAACAAATAAAAGTTTTTGGGGATTCCATGCTTGTGATTAACTGGTTAAACAAAATTCAACAATGCAGGAACCTTTTTCTTGTCCCTATTTTGAAAGAGATTTTTCATATCAAAGCCACTTTTAACAATTTCTCGTGTTCTCATATCTACAGGGAATGGAATTGCATCGCTGATCGCTTCTCCAAAGAAGGGGTTCTTTTGATTCAAGGAACCTAGCAAATCACGGAGCAGCGAGATGGTAATGCATTTGAATTCTATCACAAGCCCTTTATCGATCACAATGAACAAGAATGATAGTGAATATATTACATTTACATAATGGGAATAGGGTTCTTATGCTTGAAAGGTCGTTGCTACTCAATTTGTCTTTGTTTCACATGTATGGCTAAGTCACATGACACGAGGACACGAGACACAAAGGACATGTAAATACGAGTATTCAATACGAAACACAACGACTTGGAAACATGACACGGGGGACACGTTTTATATATATATATATATACCGAAATATAGTTTTTTATCCATATTAAATTGCAGCTTGCAGCTTATCTAATCAAATTAAAATATAATTACTTTTCAAAGTTCATAGTTCACTTTTAAAAAATAAATAGAATCAAAATTTACTATTCAGAAATTAGAATGTGATATGCTTGGTCTTGATTCTTGAATATTCAATGTTCATTGTTCATATACAACTTACAAACACATAAGAAAATAATTAAAGTCTAATCCTATTGATTTCCTCTGCCCCTCTTGCGAGAAAATGCCACAACTTTCCCTTTCCCTCTAGATGTAGATGATGGTGCTGGTGGAGTTGGCAGTGGAGTTTGCTATGCTCTAGAAGCTGAAGAACTAGAAGTAGGAGCTATAGGAGGTAGACCACGTCCTCTACTAGTGGCAGGGGTAGCCCGGGCAGGTGGTGTCACCTGGAAATATTACAATCTTCCAATTCTGAAATCTTGAAAAACTGATAAGTCTGCTGCATTTTGAATGAAATCTAAAATTCTAATTTCTCCATATGAAATCCAATGAGGCCGGAACCACTCTCAAACATCTTGAGTCATTTCATGGTAATGTTAAAAATTTAAGTAAAAGTGACATTCTCCTTAATCTTAATTTTTACTAAATTAAGATTAAGGAGAATGTCACTTTTACTTTAAGAATTTAACATTACCATGAATAGCATATCAATACTAGGGCCTAGACTTGATCATTAAGCTGCCCCACTCAAAAATTATTTGTTCCTTTCAAAAAAAATTGCAGCTTATGCAGACAACGTTTTCTATCAACGGAATACATGTTTTCCAGATGGAGGACACGACGAAAACTGACGAATACGTTTTACATTTTATAGGACACGATGAAAAAAGTTTTCGACACGTTTTAGGGCCGTTTTCGTGTCCGACACGTAAAATACGGGACACGGGACCTTGGAGGACGTGTCCTGTGACTTAGATGTATGGAAATTTTCCATTGTTTTTTGCTCAGTGAGTCCCGTTATCGATCTTTTTAGCTCCGGTGCTACGAACCTAGCAGTCTTTGCTAGAAGGGCACACACAAGGCAGAGAACTACTATCACCTTGGTCCAAGCCTCTGGTATTTATGCCCAGCACCCCCTAAACAGTCAAAGAAAGGAGTCCCTAAATATGCCCCAACAACTCTGGTAATGTGCCCAGTGCCTTGTCTGGAGTCAATGGAGTGAGGGTGTTTTCAATATGTTTGTTGTGCTGCATAAAATGATGCTAAAACAATGCATATTTTTAACATTGTATATTTGTAACTAAAATAAATTAAAAGAGATGACGTAAGACCTATGGATTTTGGTCCACTATATTTATCCCAACCAAATATGTAGCTATTTAGAAATTTAGATGCATGGTTAAAGAATTACAACTGGAAATAGCTTGCTGTCCCATATGACAGACTGTAAACTTTGTAAAAAAGTGCAGAAACGACGGTCTATTTTATGCTTATCAGTTAATCGACTATGTCAAAACACCTCCAGGGAGTTTCCCTAATGTGTGGGATGGCTAGAGGGTGATTATAGAGACTTTGAGCGCCTCTCTTCTACTAAAAATCACTAAAAATGCAATTTCCAGCTAGCTGGAAGTCGCTGGAAATTACATTTCAGATTTTTGGGTAATGTTTAATCCAACTTATCTGCCCATAAATTTGCATTTGACAATTATAACAATTGAAATATTGAAGAAATTCAACTTTGATGTAAGAAATATGACTATAAACCAATGTAGAGCTGAAATACTAGGCTCTATTATAAAACATTGACTTGTAGATTTCTAGAACTCCTTTTTGGTGGCTGGGAAAACGCAGGTCCAACCAGGAAAAATCCTTCCAATGTTGTTGATATGGAACCAGTGTTAATTTGGTAGCTCAGCGACAAATTTCAACCATGAGACTAGATTCCTCTTTTTGAGAAGACCAATTTTGACTATTGAAGCATCTAATTTGGAAAAGGGAATGTGTACTTATGAAGAAAAGCCCACATATGCACATTTGGACAGGTCTGCCCTAATAGGGAATTGGCCACCCTTGGAAGCCTATAATACAAGTGACCTCAGGCTCATTTGGACATCATCAAACATCTTCTTTTTTTCTTCATTGATTGGTTCACACAGGTCCAATGCTGGGTCAACGAAAGAGGTTCACACAGGTCCGAGATTACAGAGTTCGAAGCTCGCACATGTTTCTAGGGTTTTGGGTTATAGTCGCAGACTTGTCAAAGGAGAATTTCGACTGTAGTCACAGGCTTACATGCTCAAAGGAGCGACTGGAATCTCTCAGTTGCACGCATGACATTTCCTCCATGCGACTGGAAACTAGGGAATTTTTTTTTGACACTTGACCGCAGATGACCAAAGATAGGAACAATTGCCTTTGATATACATTGACGCTGGAAACATGTTTCTGAATGTTATTGGGTTAATTTTGTTGGATGATTTTGTATTGAGTTCATTGTATTCTCTAATAAAGAAGAAGAATTTCAAGGGTTTTCCCCATAGTGGGTTTTTCCTTGGTCTTTGACCAAAATATGGTGTCTCTTGTTGATGTGTTGATTGTCTCTTTTATCATTGCATTTATTGTTCTATCTTCAATTATTGTTGGTGATTGAAAAGATTAATGATTATTGAAAAGATTGTTAATTGAAGTATTAAATTGGGTTAACGTAATTGAAACAACATAGAGTAGTGTGAAATTAACATGGTATGAGAACTAAGGTGAAGGACAAGGCCAAAAGGAGACAAACATTGAAGCAATCATCTTTGGAAAGTTGAAGGAACCAATCTAGTCAAGTTAAGATGTCTCCCTTTTTCAATGAAGATGAGAAGTTGGGCGACTAATCTAATTTTTTTGCATGCAAAGTTAGGTTGGAGATCATCGCTGATAACAATGATGTTTTGGATTATATTCAAGGAAAAGTACCTGAGCCTCCAGAGAATGCTTCCACTGCTATCAAGAACAAGCATAACAAATGTGACTTAAAAGCAAAACAAATTATAGCTGATGGTTTACAAGATAATTTACTTGCATATGTTAGAAATTTGAGAAAGTCTAAGGACATGTATGATAATATAACTGACATGTATGAAGTCAACAATTTGAATGAAATCATTTCCTTGAAAGATCAACTCAAAACTCAAGGACACGAAGATGAATAAGGGAGAGTTTGTGCAATCCTACATGATGAGGATATCTCGTCTTAGAGACCAATCGCAAAGAGTTGGAGAATCTGTTCCTAACAGGGAATTGGTGATCGTAACTCTTAGAGGTCTCCCTCCTGTTTGGGAAACCTTCATCACTACCATAAGTAACAACAATGTCCTCCCGTCATTTGTTGATGAAATTGTTGGAAAGCTCACTCAAGAAGAATCAAGGATGATGTCAAGAGGAATGATTCAAAAGCATGAAGAGGGAGAGCTTGCGGAATTTGTCACTCAAAACAGAAGAAAAAAAGAAAATGAGGTCTATCAAATTCAAGAAAGTCTCCACCTCGAGATACGAAGAGAAAGAATGATAGAACCTTATCTTACATTGAATGCTACAATTGTCACAAAAGGGTCATTATGCTCGAGAATGCCCTGAGAAGAACAATGGTCCGCATTACAACACTAGAAGCAACAACAAGAAGTTTGATGATTGAAGAAGAAGAGATGATTGAAGGAATGATCACAATGGAAGAGATGAAAGACGAAGAGATGCTCCAAGTGACCATGAAGAAGATCATCATCATCAAAAGAAGTCAAGATACTCTAGGTATGAAAGTAATGTTGGTTAATAATCTGAATATATTCTTATTTCTACCCTTACTAGTTCCTCTCCTTTGGATTCGTTTGATGGTTGGTTGATAGTGGGGCCATTCATCATTTCTTTAGGTATAAAGAAATTCTCTCTAATTTGGTAGAGAGAGAGTCAAATTTGAAAATTATTCTTGGAGACAACTCCACTCATCTTGTGAAAGGCTTTGGGTCTGTCAAATTTCATTTGGAATTCGGGGAATTTGTTATGCTCCATGATGTGATGTATGTGCCAGGATTGAAGAAGAATTTGGTGTCAACATCTGCTTTGGAAGACAAAGGGATGAGGGTTGCCTTCATCAAGAGAAAGGTTCTTACTTGGCTTGTTGGATCACCTATGAGAGATGCATTTACATTGGGATCAAGATTTGAAGGACTCTACAGGGTTATTGGAAGACCTCTTCTAGCATTGGTCCATGATACAAATCATCTAAGTGAACTATGGCACTGAAGATTGGCCCACTTACATTATGATGCTCTTCTGAAATTAAAGAAATTGGTCTCTGGTATTTTTGTTGTTCAAGCCCAACATGGTGGAGTATGTCAAGGTTGCGGTAGCGGGAAGAAGACAAGGGGACCATTCCCCTCCAACGAACACAAGACAAATGACATCCTCCATCTCATTCATTCCGACTTATGTGGTATGATGCTCGTACATTCTATTGGTGGTCATCTCTATTACATCACCTTTATTGATGACTTATCAAGAAAGACATGGATATATTATTTGAAGCACAAGGATGAAGCCTTCGAAATGTTCAAGGAGTTCAAAGTTTTGGTCGAAAATCAAACATGAAATAGAAACAAGATATTCAGGTTTGACAGTGGTAGAGAATACACTTTGAATGAGTTCATTGATTTTTGTAAGAAGGAAAGTATTAAGAAGGAGATGATTGTGCCCTATACTCCCGAACAAAATGGAGTATCTGAAAGAAAGAACAAGTCTATTGTAGAAGCCACTCGTGCCATGCTCTATGATCAAAAGTTGCCAAAGTTCCTTTGGGAAGAAGCAACAAATGTTGTTGTATATGTTCAAAACATGGTGCCTCATCAAACATTGGACAATAAGACCCCCAAAGAAGTGTTCACAAGTGTCAAGCCTGATGTTAGTCATCTCTGTATCTTTGACTACCCTGTATATTTCCATGTATCGAAGGACAAAAGAAACAAATTGGAAGCCACAGGAAGAAAATGTATGTTTGTTGGATATTGTGAAAATTCTAAGGCATTTAGAATATATATTCTTGGTCAAATGAAGATTGAAATTAGTAGGGATGTACCATTCGATGAAGATGTTGCCCTTGGAAAATAAAGGGACCTTCCTTTGACTCCTCCAACTAAGAAGAAGGATGATGATATGGATATTTTAGATGGTCCTTCTGTGCCTAAATCCGAGACAGATATTGTTGATGATCCCATGGAGCCTATGTACCCCTTAGATTCTCTTCCATGTGATCCTCCTACCAAGAAGAGGCCACTTTGGCTCCATGAAACATTACATGATGATGAGAGATGAGTTCCTGTTCGAAGATCATTAGGAGAGAGTAAGAAACCATGCAGGTACTAGGGATATGTTGTAGTTATGAGCACTATGATTCAAGCCAAACCTACCACCTTTGAGGAAGCCATGAAAGAAAAAGTATGGAAGGATGATATGGTCGAAGAATATGAATCAAGAATGAAGAATGACGTATGGGATGTCGTATCGAGACCGAAGGGAAAATCCGTGCTGACTTCAAAATGGCTATTCAAGATCAAGCATGGAGTTGATGGTAGCATTGAGAAATACAAAACAAGTTTCGTGGCCTGAGGATTCTCCCAAAAAGATGGAGAATATTATGATGACATATTCACATCTGTGGCTCAATATACAACCATTCATTCGATAGTTTCCCTTGTCGCAAGTCAAGGATGGACCCTTCATCAGATGGACGTGAAGACTGCATTCCTTCATGGTATGTTACAAGAAGAAGTGTATGTTGAGCAGCCACAAGGATTTGAAGTAGAGGATCGAAAGACACATGTTTGTAGGTTGAAGAAGACATTGTATGGTTTGAAGAAATCTCTCAAAGCATGATACGCTCGCATAGACATTTATTTGGTGAAGTTGGGATTCCTAAGAAGCAATGCTGATCCTAACATCTACTTCAAGGTAGTCCAAGGTATGCCGTTGATTTTGGTTTTATATGTTGACAATCTATTCTTGGCAAGTAGTGAGCCCTTGATTATCAAGTGTAAGAGGGAGCTAGCCTCTGAATTCGAGATGCATGACCTTGGACTCATGCACTACTTTCTAGGCCTTGAGGTGTGGCAAAGGCCTGGTGAGATTTTCCTTTCACAAGGAAAATATGTCATGAAGCTGTTGGAGAGATTTGGAATGACATAATGCAAGTCCTTGCTTACACCAATGGAAATGAACTTCAAGAAGTTACGTGGAGAAGTTGCAGGAATCGATCTGGTGAATCCATCCGAGTGAAAATAGTTGATTGGGGCTTTGATGTTCTTAGTGAACGCCCATCCAAACATATGCTATGTAGTGAACACATTGAGTCAATTTGTGATCGAGCCTCTCCATGCACATTGGGTTGCTGCCAAACACATTATGAGATATTTGCATGGGATGATTACCCTTGGTTTGAGATATACTACCAAAGATGTTTGACTTCATGGATATATTAATGCTGACTGGGCTGGAAACATTATCGACAGGAAGAGAACATCTAGATGTTGTTTAAGTCTTGGATCTGCCATGATAACTTGGATGAGAAGGAAGAAGTCAGTAGCATTGAGCACCACCGATGCAGAGTATATTGCCGCTAACATGGCTAGATGCGAAGCAATTTGGTTGAGGAAGTTCTTTGGAGAGCTATTTGAGCAGGTCTTAGAGATTACAATGATATATTGTGACAACAAACGTGGGACCCCTCTAGCAGAGAATCCTATATTTCATGATAAGTCCAAGCACATAAAGATTCAATATCATTTTATTCGAGACATGGTGTAGAGAGGAGCCGTTAGAATCCATCATATATTCACAGATGAGCAAATTGCAGATATAATCACCAAGGTTTTACCAAAAGGGAAGTTCTTGGTATTCAGATAGCAACTTGGACTGATGGATGTGACCGCTCCTGATAAGGGGCATCACTGATCGAGAACACTAAGCCAACTCTTCCCCCTTTTCTGAGCTCCCAGGGTGAGGAATGGAGATATAGGGCTCTTGAGGTTGAGGGATCTCTAGACAATAGGGTCATAGATGTTGCTCCCCTATATATCACCCATAGGGTTGGAGATGTTGCTCCCCTATCTTGGTCTTTGCAGAGTATACCCCAATTGGCATCATACCCACAAGCTAGACTTGTTGGGATTACCACTCCCCGTTTGGCCAACAAGTTGAGAGTGTACTTGGGGTGTACAACCCAAGTTGATTATGATGCAAGTGTTCTACCACATGACTCTTGAGGGTCATTGTTGGGAAGATCAATGGGAAATAGGATGGGTTGAGATGTTCTCCCCTATATCATCTATTGCTCAATATGGGGTTGTATGTGTTTAGCTCTCCCATGAAATTCCAGGTTGAGATGTGCTCTCTGGTGTAGATTTAGGTTGAGATGTGCTCCCTGATATTGTTTTCAGATTGAGATGTGCTGTCCTACGTTATAGAGGGTGGAAGCTAATGCTCCCGGATTCTTCTTCTTTAGATTCGAGAATGTTTCAGCAGATAGAGTTGAGTTGAGTCGACATGATATACACAACAAGATATAGTTGGAATTTCTCCCTAGCTAAGAGGGAGTGTTAATTTGGTAGTTGTTACACAGTATTTTGTCACTGACCCCGCATCCCCTAGTCTCGGGTAGAGTTGGTCTTTGAATGGCCTCTGTTTTGTTTCATACATCAACAAATGTGTCCACATCTTCCAAATCATTCAAGAAGATTAACAATGCTCTTTAATCCTGAAGATTAACCCTTTTTACCCATGTTCCAAGATCGTCGCAAGATAACCTCATTCTGCTTGCGACGATAACTTGAAGTGGACTAGAACGTCGCGACATCGTCGCAGGGGTACATTTGTTCTCTGCGACGGTCAGTTTTTAGGGCTCGTCGCAAGTCCTCAATATCCTTCTTGCGACGATATCTCTGAATACATTGTTGCCCCACGACGTCGTTTCTGAGTCCTAGTGTTTGACTTGCGACGACCCAGATATGGGGAATTAGTTCAAACAAAATGATTCTGGGTGGTTCTAGAATTGGTTGTTGGGTCAAGGAAGTTTGCATTTCCTCCTTTGAGATAGTGGTTCTGACTTTTGAGAAACCTCCCTTGAAGATAAGCTCCCTCTCTCTCATTCATGGAGGCTCCTCCTCTTGTAAAAGCATTCCCCATTGCTATGATCAGCTGGGTCTTAGTTTTTGGTATTGAGCAAATTAGCTAGTTTTGGTGTGAGATTGATAGTTTGCAGTGTGAATCACTGATAGTATAGCAATTGGTTGTGGATTGCCTTAGCCTTATACTAGTGCTTTTGGGTGAGAGAGAGAGTTGTCATCCTTTTGGGAGACCTTTTGAGAGTGAATGCTTGAGGAGACACATTGACTAGACCCTTCAAGGAAGCTTGCGACGTCAAGACTTGGTTGTAAGCTTTGCTTTCGCTCATGTTAATACAATTAATGGTTTTTTTCCTATATCTTGTATGAAATATATTTGATAGCTTATGGTTCCTTGACTTTGTAGGTAAATAGTTCATTGTTATGCTCTATTACGTGTTTCGTTGTTCTCTTATGTTGTTTTAGGTGAATCACTCATCGAGGAGAAGGAAACAATAGCTGGAGCAACGTAACGAAGACTACATCGAACACCGGCATAAGGTAGGTTCTTTCAACGATGACTATTTAAGGAAATTTACTATTGCATTTGTCTTGCTATGACTAGATCCACTCTAGGGCTAGAGGGGTTGCCTCTGTCCGCAGAGGGAACATTACCTACATCACAGTGGTTCAATGACAAATTCCAACAATGGGATTATATTCCCTTTTCGAGAGGACCAATTTTGACTATTGAAGCGTCTAATCTAGATAAGGGAAAGTGTGCTTATGAAGAAAAACCCACGTATGCACATTTGGACAGGTCTACCCTAACAAGAAATTGGTCACCTTTGGAAAACTATAAATACAAGTGACCTCAAGTTCATTTGGACATCATCAAACATCTTCTTTTTCTTCTCTTCATTGATTGGTTTGTACAGGTCTGAGGCTGGGTCGATGAAAGAGGTTCGCGCAGGTCCGAGATTACAGGGTCCGAAGCTTGCACGTGTTTCTAGGGTTTTGGGTTACAATGGTAGACTTGTCAAAAGAGAATTTCGACTTCAGTTGTAGGCTTACATGCTCAACGGAGCGACTTGAATCTCTCAGTCGCACACATGAAAATCCCTCCATGCGACTGGAAACTAGGGAAAAAAATTTGACATTTGACTGTAGTTGACTGCAGACAAGAAAAGTTGCCTCTGATATACATTGATGTTGGAAACATATTCCGAATGTTATTGGGTTAATTTTGTTGGATGAGTTTGTATTGATCCCATTGTACTCTCTGTTGAACATTTTATGACAATCTAACAAAGAAGAAGAATTTCAAGGGTTTTTCCCATAGTGGGTTTTTCTCTGGTATTTGACCAAATCTGGTGTCTCTTATTGATGTGTTGATTGTCTCCTTTATCATTGCATTTATTGTTCTATATTCAATTATTGTTGATGATTGGAAAGATTAATGGTTATTGAAAAGATTGCTAATTGAAGTATTGCATTGGGCTAAAGTAATTGAAACAACATAGAGCAGTATGAAAATTAACAACCAAAAGGCTAGATACAAGTATAAAATGGAGGAAATATGAGCTTGTATCAATTTGGGAGTTAAATATGACAAATATGCTACTTTTTTCCAACAAATATGTTGCTATGTGAATGAAAAACCGACAAGTGAATCCTACCCTAACAGCAAAATATAAAAATGCGATTTTAAAGTTTTTTGGAAATTTTGGTTGTTAGAATTATACTTATGCCTCAGAGTCTCACCTCTTGTTGGAGTATGAAGTATATGTCTCTCTAAGTCGCTAATGACTGGTTGTTGTCAAGGGAGTAGGCTTGGTCCTTCTAAAAATCACCCTAGTATTGCTTAATTCACCTTACAAACTTTCAACCCTCCTTATGAGCGACCCCCTCTTATGGCATCTCCAACCCATGCCCTCTGTGTGCAGCAAAATACAAGATCATCAAAGTAGTAAAATCCTCTTTCGAAGTAGTGTAAAACCTCAGATCAACCTCACTTGTAAAGACAAAACAAGCTAGTGCGAAAACCCTAGTTGCTTGCTTCCACATAACATATTAGCTCCTCACTGTCAAAGAACATTAGTCTCAGGATGGAATTTATTTGTTTACAAAACATAATTAGATTTTATCAATATTATGCTCGGTAACAATAGCAAAAAAACCAATAACAAAACCCATTCCACAATTATACAAGAAAGTACAAGAGTTTGCAAATAGATGAGCTCTTTTATTAATGGTAGCACTTGTCTCAAATGAACAACAACCATTACAATTTGGAGAGCCTAGCCTTTATAGATGATCTTCTGATGGCTAATTAATGGCTAGTTGGACTCTCCAAATACACAATATTTTTAATCTTCCACAATCTAGGACTTAACAATTTTTAATTCCATACAAATATTACCAATTAATTTAATTATTTATCAAGAGGGGTGGTGTTGATTATTTTTCCCAAAGAAGAGCACGAATTCTCTTTGAAAATGCATCCTCAGTGGTTAAGTGTCAAATTATGGTCGTCCTCTCCGATGACTAGTTTGATGGTCCACTCGTAAAATTCGACTTGCCTTTTATGGTGGTGCGAATTGTCCTTAGAGGTTCAACTTGGTCTCTTGGTCATTAAATCCTTTTCAACAACTATATTTTCGTCCATCATAATTTCTTGGTACAATTTGGTTGTAGTGGCTAGTAGACCCTTCTCCAATGGCTAGATATGATCAAATGACTACTTTTTTACTTGTTGAATATTGAATTTTGTTTGCACAACTTGATTTGGGCCCACCATCTCTAGATCTCTAATGATATTGCCCTTCTAGAATATCTAGAACATGGATTTCGCTACTCAGGTCCTGTTTTGTACTGGGTATGTCTATGTTTTTCCCAATCATCTAGGGTGTCGCCACATCATCCTACCCTTGTGCTTGATCTCTAATGACCTTCATGATTTCAAAATTCTTGCCTTTGGGTATTCTTTGTCTCATCATGCTGATAACTTTAGGCATAACACATGCAATATCCTATCCAATGCTCTACCTAAAAATCCACCAAGAATATTCTCCCGTCTTGTTGACCAAATTTGACCAAGCCATAACTCCTCACCAGATGCTCTGATTGGAAAATTTCTATGTGACATGGAATCCTCTACTCATTCTCCCATCTGAGATTGGGTTGAACTTTTGATCACTTGGACCATTTTGCATTGGGAATTGTAAATTTCCTTAAGAAACGTGAAAGTTGTCACAAGAAACTGCTATGTTATGAGAGTTATCATAATTAATACTACACTAAGGCCAACGTCACCTACAAACTCTATAAACACCAACCATGTGGCATAATATAGGTGCACCCTTGTCGTAGGCTAAATTGGGCCATACATTGGTGATCACCCCTACAAATGCAGGCTCCCCTAAAACCATGAGAAGTGCACCAAGGGTCTCATTTCAGTGAGGGACGAGATTGCCTACATAAAGCTTTCAAGGGATGGGACATGGTACAACCAAAACAAAATGGATACATACTTAAATTGACAAGACATAGGTCTAGGATACTTAATGCAAGGCCTCACATGGTTTTTACATGGCTTTAACTTGTGAACTTGAGATTACAATGGTGGTGAACGCTGCATTGAAAAAATCTATGTACCCCCACAGATAGAGGAGTAAGAACTTCCTCCAACTGCGGAACACATGCTCTACTTGAGAGGAGGATATGAGAACATTAGAATCTTCCACCTGTCACCTGAGAACTCATCATTAAAACATCAAAGGAAATCAAACCAAAGTCCTATCCCTTCCTAACATAGGAATACAATCAAAATAAAATAACAACTATTCTAGCAAATGAAATAACATCTAAGAAGTTTGGAATAGAAAATAGAGGAAGGGCGACTTCGAAGAGCGGAAGAGCGGAAGACCAGGGTTGAGGGTTTTTGAGCGGGATTTTCTCCATGGACGGATGCAAAGGAGGGAGCTCCACTCCCTCCTACAGAGAGGTAGTGGTTAACAAGGGCAAGACACCTCCAGAATCAGGCAGAGGTAACACGATGGAAGGAGGAAAAAATAGGGAAGAGGAAACAAAAAGTAACAAGGAGAAGGAGAATGATGGCACAAAAGACAAGGAGGAAAATGACAAAAAATAGGGAACGGAAGACAGGATACAAAAGGGATCGTGCAAGCCCAACGCTGAAATCACTCCCAGAGTAATCTTAAATAACCCAGAGCTGCAGGCCCACAGGGAGCACATGCAAACTTATGCAATCATATGCAAATTCATGGGACTATGGCCCACCGAAAAGGCTTTACAAACATGGATCAGATACCACTGGAAGCCTAAAGGAAGCATTGATCTTCATCTAGGATCCAAGGGATTTTTCACAGTGGTGTTTGCAAACATTGAGGACAAAGACAGAGTGTTTGAAGGTGGGCCCTACTTCTATGCAGCAGCAGGGCTCTATATGCGGCTGTGGATGATGAACTTCGTGCCGGAGCGGGAAACCTTTACCTCAGTCCCGGTTTGGGTAAGACTCTATTCGCTACCTCTGGATTATTGGCAAATAGAATCACTAACAGCCATAGGCAATAAATTAGGGAGGTATGTCAAAACTTCTGAAGCCACAAGAAGGGGAAAATATACCTCCTTTGCCAGGATTTGTGTAGAGATGGACCTATCTGGAGCACTTCCGGACGAGGTCATATTAGAGGTTTATGATGAGGAATGGGTGCAGATGGTTGACTATGAGCATATTCCATTTAGATGTCGTAAATGTCATGAACATGAACACTTTCTTAGAGACTGCCCTCTCAGTAAGGCAGAGAACAAAAGCAAACTAACACTATAAAAGAAACATATGGCTTTCACAAAGTAGCTCACAAAGGTAAAAACGGGAAAAAAAGGGCCAAAACAACACCAAAGTGGAGACCAAAAAGTGAGGCCGAATCAGTTCCATGTTCTTGAAGAGGAGGAAGATACAACAGTTGAAAATCAAGTAATGAAGGATGGATATGATAAGCAAGAGAAAGAAGAAGAACATGATCATGAACAGGTAAAGGAAAAATAGAAAGGGATCATGATGAGTGAATTAGAGATAGATATGGATTAGGAAATGACCAAGAGTGAGATGGAAATGGAAGACAATGAGTTACAAGAGATTCTTGATAGAGAAAACCTAGATCTAGAAGGGTTCCTGAGTAAGGGAACAACGGGTGGGGTAGAATCTCTACCACAAGATGAATGCAATCAAATAAAGCAATTATTCTTATGGAAAACTCAGGAAAAGGGCTTGGTAGAAGATAACAACATTGAAAGACAGGGCAACCAAGGAATGAAAGCAGTAAAATCAACTTCAGGATTAGCTCCAAGAAACCCAGGGAAAAAAAAGGGGTAGAAAAAAGCATAACAAACTATTAATGGAATGTGGAAAGCTCATGATAGACTCAGGTAAGATGAAAGATCTAACCAGTTACTCCTTTACCAATCTTTAATTATGAAGTTTACAACTTGGAACATCAGAGGTCTAGGAAGCAAAAGAAAATAGAGTGCTGAATAATAGAATGAAACACCACAGGTCCGGATATAATTTTTGTCCAAGAAACGAAATGCTCGGTTCAAAAGATAAAACTAATCCATAGTAAGTGGCTTAGCAAATATGAGTTTATAGAAGTCAAAGCAGAAAATACAGCAGGGGGTATCCTCATCCTCTGGAATCCCCAAAAAATAGGTATTATTGATGCGGAGGCATCAAGGAATTATTTATCAGTTGTTATACAGCCTGTAGGAGATAGGGACACTTATCTGGTAACGAATGTTTATGGCCCTTAAAGGTTAGATGACAAAATCAAGTTTATTGAATCCTTAGTGGACCTTCGAAACAGATTTGCAGGGCTACCGTGGGTTATAGGAGGAGATTTCAACATGATTAGATCTCTCTCGGAGAAAAAGGGGGGTACAAGAGCACTAAACAAAGATTCCTCAGCTTTCCAATGTTTTTCAGAAAACATGAAGCTAGTGGACATTGAAACAAACAATGGTCTTTGCACATGGAACAATAAAAGCGGAGGGGATTCCCTGGTAGCTTCCAAGCTAAACAGATTCATGATCTCTGAAGAGCTCATGCTTCTAGACAAGGAAATAATAGCAGATATTCTTCCTTTTGGAGGCTCAGATCATTGGCCGATTCAAATGGAGATCAAGGGCATTGGCACCCCAAGAAACAAACCATTCAGGTTTGAAAATATTTGGCTTTCACACCTGGATTTCATTAGCAACGTTGGAAAATGGTGCGCTGAAGACCTGTAGATTCAGGGATCATCTATGTTTCTGCTACATAAAATATTAAAACACATCAAGCAGAAGCTAAAGGAATGGAACCAGAAGGAATTTGGCAATATTTTCACAAGTAAAAAAATTGTGGAAAACAAAATCCTAGAGCTCAATCAAGCTTTGATCAAGAATGGCTTTGATAAAGACAAAAATGATCAAGCAGAGAAATATCATCAAGAATGGGAAACACTGTGTAAACAAGAAGAAATTTTTTGGAAACAAAAATCTAGGGTTTTATGGCTAAAAGAAGGAGAACGCAATACTAAATTTTTCCATAGATCTACCATTGCGAATAGAAATCACAACAGAATCTCTTCGATCAAGGACGAGAATGGCCAAATTCATCAATCCCATGAGGAGACAGATGCAGTGTTAGTAAAGCATTTTAGGGACATTGCCAAGGAAAAATTTTCAGGAAGAGAACCTTTCATTTAGGACTTAGTTAAACACATACCTAAACTGGTATCCAGAGAGGATAATTGTAATCTCAACAGACCTGTAACTGAAAAGGAGATCAGTGAGGTCCTCAAGGAAATGCAAAATGGCAAGGCACCAGGTCCGGATGGATTTAATGTGGATTTCTTCAAAGCTTGCTGGAATATTGTTAAAAGGGATCTTGTTGAGATAGTAGAAGACTCCAGGCAGAACAAGACCATTTTGAAAGCTCTCAATACCTCCTTTATTGTCCTTATTCCAAAACAGGATAATGCTCAAACGCCAGAGAGATATAGGCCCATCGCCTTATGCAATGTTGTCTATAAGATAATTTCCAAGGTGGTGGCTAACAGACTCAAACCCCTGTTGCCCACGCTTATCTCTGGGGAACAAACATGGTACGTAGAAGGAAGACAAATTCTGGACAACATAATTCAAGTTCACAAGGTGGTTCACTCGTTAACATGCAACAAGAGAGCGGGCATGATCATGCAACTGGACATAGCCAAAGCATATGACAAAGTGAATTGGATATACATCAAAAAAGTGCTCACAGCGTTTGGTTTTGATCATAATTGGGTCAGATGGGTCATGGCCCTTGTGACTTCATCCAACTTTTCAATTTTAGTGAATGGCTCTCCTTCTGAACTTTTTCTCCCTTCCAGGGGTCTTAGACAGGGAGATCCGCTCTCTCCTTTTCTCTTCATCCTCATGATGGAAGGGTTGGGGCGGTCCATCAAGCATGCAAGAGTAATGGGGAGAATTCAAGGACTCCAACTTTCGGAGAATGGGCAAGTTCTGACTCATCAACAGTTTGTAGATGATACCATGTTACAGGGAATTCCCACAGTTAAAGAAGCACTTGCTTACAAACAAATTTTGAATGACTTCGCGAAGGCTACAAGTATGGAAGTAAACCTTTTCAAATCAAAAGTATTTTTCTTTAACACTCATATTGCCATCCAGAGAAATGTCTCCAGAATTTTAGGCTTTCAGAGAGAATCCCTTCCCTCTAAGTATTTGGGAGTTCCTCTTACAGCTAAACCCCGACACAAGAGTATATGGGAACCATTAGCAACTAAAATGCAAGACAAGGCCAGGAAATGGACAAACAGATCTTTAAATTTAGCTGGTAGACTGGTTCTCACTAAAGCAGTTCTCCAAGCTATCCCAATCTTTATTCTATCAGCCCTCCCAGCTCCAATAGGAGTCTTACAGCGATTTCAGAATATTCAACGAGACTTTATTTGGGGAAAAGAGGAAATAAGGAAAAAAATGGGCTTTAGTTTCATGGGAAAAGATCTACAAACCCAAGAACCAAGGAGGCCTGGGTTTGGACAATCTAGAGATTCTCAATAAGGCTCTAGGAGCCAAACTTTGGTGGAGGTGGGTTAAGGATCCTAAAGCTCAATGGGCAAGCATCTGGAAGGAAAAATATGCCAATGCCTGGCCGACTTCGGATATCATACGTATGACAGGAACAGTGAAAGGCTCCCCCATATGGAACAAGGCTTGGGAGAATAGAGAAGTGGTTCAAAAAAATAGTTTTTGGGAAATCAGAGAGGGAGATATGGCACTTTTCTGGGAGGACAAATGGCAACAAGAACCTAATCTACTGAAGGAAGAATTTTTAGGCCTCAAGCATGAGATTGACAATTAAGGATTAGTAAAGGTGAAAGAATCTTGGGAGAATCCACATAATGTAGGAAAGTGGAGAATTTGGAAAAATATAGAGGGCAGAGAGGATAGGACCCTCAACAGTGAAGCATAGTCCCTTAACAGATTATTGGATTAGAGAATAATTCTAGTAACATAAGGGCAAGACCAACTGAGATGGGGTAACAACAAAGAGGGCAACTTTAATATCAACGAAGCTAAAGGTTTTCTCCTTGATCTGGAACCACAAGCTCCAAATAAAACTTGGCAGAAGCTTTGGAGGCACAAAGGCTGGATGAAAATCAAACTCTTCATGTGGTTAGTTCACCACAGGAAAATTTTAACCTGGGACAACCTTAAAAAAAGGGGCATGCTGGGACCCTCCAGATGTCATCTCTGTGAGACCCAAGAGGAGACTATCGAGCATCTTCTCAACAGCTGTATTTTCACTGACATGATATGGGATTTTTTTACCAACATCTTCAAACAGTCTGATAGAGACAAAGAAAGTATTGCTAACACTCTAAACAATTGGAGGAATAATTTTTCTGACAATGAAGTTCTCAATTCTGCCTGGGAGCTCTTGCCGAGTTTCATTATATGGAATGTGTGGAAAGAAAGGAACAAAGGAATATTCAAAGAGGTAAAGAATGCTTCACTTAGCCTGGTGGAACTGCTCGTAAAAGAACTTAAGGAGATAGTTGGCACCACGGTTAGGAATCTCCCCAAAAATTCTCCCTCAGTAGAAGAGTTAAGAATCCTCCAACTGTTAGACATGCAGAGGTTTATTCCTCAAGGTCTAGACAGGAAAGCAAGCATGAGAGATAAGGTGGAGAAATTCTGGCATCCTCTCCCTGAAGGTTTTTGGAAGTACAACATTGATGGAGCTTCCAAAGGCAACCAGGGGGAGGCGGGCTTTGGGGGAGTTCTAAGGGATGACACATGTAGCATAATCTCCCTCTTCCATGGACACTTGGGAAAAGCCACTAATAACATGGCAGAACTAATGACTTTGGAACAATGCTTAGAATTTTTGATACAGAACAATTGCCAAAATGTCATAATAGAAGCGGATTCAGAGTTAGTCATAAATGCAACCAAGAGAATTAGTAATGGAACAGGGCTGGAAAAGGTCACAAAACACTGGAGGTTAACTCGGGTTCTACATAGAATTCAAGCACATCTACAGGAACTTCGCACTCTCAGATTTATTCATGTGAGGAGAAAGGCAAAAAAATTGGCGGACATTCTAGCCAACCAAGGTGTCAGCTGCAAGGACAATGCAATTTTAAGGAGGTGGAACACAATGGCGCAGAGCAACCTGAAAAAACTCTGTCATAACTAGGCGGAGGAGGACAAAGAAGAGTATAGAAGCAAAATGACATAATCCAACTAGTAATGGACATAGGTTAGAGGCTTCACAAGGTTGGACAAAAAGGTACACGATGGAAGGTAAACCAAGGTTAGTGGTAAAGTTGACCACGATAAGGAAAATTCTTAGTGACAGGTGACAGAGTTTCCTTGACCGAAGAAAAGAGCATCTAAAACTTCTGCATCACCCAATTTTTTTCAGTGGCTGAAGTCAAAACCGCCACTGGAGTGGTATCAAAGCGATTGCACCGCTTTCATGTTAAAAGTGGTTTCAGATTTTTGGTAGCGATGCCATAGAGAGCATGACACGTGGAGGAGGGCTCGGTCCAAAAACCACTCTCCCCGCTCCCTAAAGGTCGACGACTTCGGGCGCGCGATTTTCGGCTCAGCCGTCCGATGGAGCAAGGTAAATCAACGCTTTGGATCAAACGAGCAGTGTGGTGGGGCCCGAGGGTTAATCCTTGGTGCGAGAGATAGCTCGGCCGTTAGATAAAAAAAAAGATCGAACAACAGCGTTGGAAAGTTGAGTAGGGTTTTGTATATGTGGTTTCACATGGGGAGGGCTCATAGCACCTGCGCTGCTCGTTGTTTTTTCGTGGTTGGATGCAAAAAGGGTTGGGAGGGTAATTTTGTGAAACGGAGGTTAGGCTTTAGATTTGCACTTTTCTTTGGCCTGTGACCAATAGAGCGAAGGAGTTTGTTCATATTGTAAATTTTAGCAAAAAAAAGAAATAACATATAACAAGTAAAATAAAGACAATGAAAAACATAACTAAGTAAATAACAACATAACAATGAACGTGAAATCACACTAGAAAAATTGACAACTAAGCTAAGTTAGAGATGCGCCCCTTGATAATGCTAAGTTATACCTTTGTAGTAGAATTTAAAACTTGCACATTAATGAGTAAAGACAACATTTCACCATCTAGATAGCCAATGCAAAATGAATTCTCACCTGCAACTTCAATAATTATTTAAGGGCCTAACCACAAACTGACAAATTTTCCATGGTTTCAATGTTTCTTGCCCTTTTTGTTCCATAACAATATAAGATCCCCTATCTGAAAATCTCGCCTTCAAGATCCTTTATCAATTTTTTTCTTTGTGACTTCTTGGCTTTTGACAAGGTGATCATATGTTTTTCTCCTATTTTCATCTAATTTGATTGGTTGCAAAATACGATATACTAGTGTTTTCTATATCGTATTTTGCAACATGTTTTCAAATGAATAGGAAATGTAGTATCCATCCCATACACAAGCTCAAATGGACTTTTACAAGTAGAATCTTTTTTAGTTACGCTATCTTCCCTTAAAGCATCCTTAATTTCATTGCCCCATCTTTCCTTATTATCCCCTACAATTTTTGTAATGATATCCATTAAATTTTTATTATTGGATTTAGCAAAGCCATTGCCTTGAGGGTAATAATTAGAAGAGTTAGACAAGATAAAGCCATAACCCAAGGGCAATGATGAAATCTTCAAAGAACTAAATGCTTTGGCATTGTCATAGTGATTTTGAGAGGAATAGTAAGTGAGTTATTATTTTGTCTTTTAGAAAACTAATTAAAACCTCATTGGTGGCCTTCTTGGTAGTTATGGCTTCTACCCACCTAGTGAAATAATGGGTGGAAGTTAAGATACACCTCTGGCCATTGCTTGAATTTTCTATAAATTTGCCATTGAAATCAAGACCCTATTCTTGAAATGGCACCTCTACCACCACTGATTGTAATGGGAGAGCAACCAACTTTTATTTTCTGGGAAAGAATTGACATGGCTGACACTCTCTAACAAATCTATAAATTGATTTGAGGCTTCTGCGATCTATATTTTGTGAGGTGTTATCTTCCAAAGTCATCGCATTCATCTTTGTTGAAATCGACATTTCGAAACAACCTCCGTGGTTCATCATTAGGAATAGATCCATGAGAGAAGAAGTCAAAACCTCATTAGGTGATAAATAAGGCTAGGGTATGGATGGGAATGAAATGAAATACAACCAACATGTATGTTAATATTATAATTCATTATAGTTGTAATATTTGTAATTTGTCTTAAAATTATTAATGTTAATCCATTATTAATTATGATTATAAATTAATTTATTTTTATGTATAATGAACTAATTTATAATTTTGGTTTATTTCAATTTTAATATTAATGTTAATTTTTTTAATAAGCATTATAATGGCCATTTGAGAATTTAATATGGTTAAAGGTTATATGGATTAAATAATATCTATCTAATAACAATAATGATTATAAATTAATTTTCTATGTGCATGATAATCTATTTTTTATTAATTACAAATTTTAATTTTTAAAGTTTACAATGAATAAAATTATTAATTGTTTAATGTTTCTAACTAAGCTTTAATGTATTATTATGATTTATAAAGAATCATAATTTTTATAATGGAATTGAGATATTAATCTACCAGTTTTAAAATGAATAGAAATAGAAATTATGTTTTTTTTTTTGGGTATTAAGATGATATAATGAATTTAGGGCAAGGATACTAAAAAGGAAATTCATGGAGACCAATTTCAGCGATAAGAGGGTGGGGAGTAACTCAGGCGAAAGTGGAATCAGAGGTTAAAATAGGAATCCAATTATCACTAATCTTCCAACCATCATCGCAGTTAAGGTTATTGGGGTGTTTACCTATTTCGATGGTTTCTCTGAATTTCCTATGGTGATAATGATCAATTTTGGCCACAACACAAGAGTTTTCAATACATATATGATGATTGGTTTTACTGGAGTGTTCGGCCAAAGCTGAGGTTTTGGAGCGGTTATGCTTAATGTCAGTTGCATGCTCTTGAATCCTGGTTGAGATAGATCGACTGGTCTCACCAATGTAGGTTTTGCCACAAGAACAAGGAACCAAATAAACCCCTTTGTGGCATTTTGGATCAATGGGATCTTTTACGGATTTCAGGCATTTGCTAATGGTGCTCATAGGTTTAAATGTAGTTTTTATATTATTCTTTTTTAATATATAAGAGATTTTATCAGTGGTGCCCAATATGTAGGGGAGTTGGACCTTACCAGCATACTCATCCATGGGTTGCTTGTTTTTAGGATTCTCAACGTTCTTGAAAGCTTTTGTCCCTTGGTGTCTTCTATATCCATTATTTACAAAAACTTCCATAAGATGGTTCTTCTCTTGTTCAAAATGATCCTGGTCTGAAATACAAACCGCCCTCGTGGCAAGAGTGTTAAGAACCCCCAGTTTTTGAGCAGGATGATGGTGTGAGTTGGCATGTAGATAATGTTCTGTGTGGGTTTTCTTACGATAGACATGGTGAGAAATAAAGCCATCTGGGTTTCTCTTGATAAGGATGTCAAGAAAGGGAAGGCTGCCATTCTCTTCCACTTCCATTGTGAATTTGATAGAATCAGATTGACTATTAAGGTGTTTTAGGAAAGCATCTAATTTTTCTTTTCCATGAGGCCAAATAATGTAAGTGTCATCGACAAATCTTTTCCACAGCTTAGGTTTCAAAGGGGAAGACTCAATGGCTTTAGTTTCAAAATGTTCCATGAACAGATTAGCAATGATGGGAGACATAGGAGATCCCATGGCTACACCACAACTCTGTTCATAAATATCATCTTTATAACTGAAAAAAGTTGATCTCAGGCAAACTTCTACTAATTTAGCTGTGTCCGAATCAATGACTTTATGGATTACCTCCCTGGCTCCATCTATGGGAATGTTAGTGTAAAGAGATTTCACATCAAAGCTCACCAAGATGTCATTCTGGTCTAGCTTTATCTGCATGATCTCATTGATGAAGTGAATGGAATTTTTGACAAAGGCACTAGTGTTCCCCACTAATGGTTTAAGTTTTTTAGCAAGATATTTAGCTAGATGGTAAGTGGGACCTCCAATGGTGTTGACAATGGGTCTTATGGGGATGCCTTCTTTGTGAATTTTAGGGGCTCCATAAATCCTAGGGGTGTAGGGATTGGTCTTAATGAGATTCTTAATGTTACGTTCCTTACTTGACTTTATTAAGTTATTGACAATTTTGGAGATCTTCTTTATGGGATTCTTTTTTAATTTAATGTAAGAGCCATTGTTGGTTAGGTGGTCTAGCATCTTATCATGGTAATTATTTGTGTTTATTATAATAGTGGCACCACCTTTGTTTGTTTTTAAGACCACAATATTAGGGTTTTGGTTTAAGGTCTTAAGAGCATGATATTCTTGTTTGGAGATGTTGCTTTTGGGTGGTTTGGCTCACGTTAGGATGGTGGAGCAATCCTCCCTAACAATTTCTTTAATGTTGTGTGATAAATCTTTAATTCCATACTCAATATTGCACAGAATATCTTCTTTAGAGATGGTGCGAGGAGAAATGGCAAAATTTAAGCCTATTTCCAACAAACCTAAAGTGAGTGATTTGGTCAATCTTCGTACTAGATGGATTTACGATGTGTTTGTTTACTTTCTCCGCATTTGAAGTTGTCCCCTTCTTTAAGCCATCGTTTATTGTCTCGATTTTTGTGGATTCAACCTCAGATTGGGGTAATGCCCTATCTACCGCGATCTTCTTAACGCATTTGTTGACATTCCTAACCGATGGAGCTGTTCTCATCTTCGTAGGCTTTCTGGGTGTTATCGAATCAGACGTTGAAATCTTGTTGATTCCCGTTTCCCAAGATCCGTTGTCCGAATCTGACCCCAACCTTATTATGAGTCCCTGCGCAGTGTTGTTCTCCATAACGCAATTAACTGAATTAATGGTTATTGTTTCTTTCTGCGTAGGATTATCATTGAATACGTGCCCAACCGGAGTTTGCTTTTCTGACGTTATGGGTGTTGTTACCGAAGACCCACTGTTCGCAACGGGCATCGATTTCAGTTCCTGTGTAGGCCTATCCTTAACACCGTTCCCATACGGATTGCGCTGTGAGGATTCTGACGCTAATACAACTTGGATCTGGTTATATTTATTTGAGGAACAACGTTAGACATTTCAGTTTCTTCCATTGAGTGTAATGGCTTAGCTTCATTCGAAATGAGGGATTTCAGAAAGGTGATCTGTGTAGGTTTTATCCTGGAGCCGGATGTTATCAACGAGTTAGGTTGAGAGATACATTTCTTATACAGTTTTTCGAATTTAAGAGTTTGTTTGCGGCTCCTAAGTTCTTCAATTTTGAGGGATTTTAACGCTGAGTATGCGTCTATTCTAAATGATATCTGGACTTCTTCTCTCGGATCTATTCCTGGTGATGAACCACGGAGGTTGGTTCCAAACGTTGATTTCAACAAAGATGAATGCGATGACTCCAGAAGATAACACCTCACAAAACCTATAAATGTTAATGAAAACACGTAGCCAATAATAGCCACCCCTAAGAATCTTATGTGTGATAGTTTTAGTCGCGTGATGGCCACCACACAGGCCCTTGATGAAACTCTTTGATGAGAGTTTTGGATTCCTCTAAACTAACACATCATAATATCAATTTATCTGGATTTCTCCATCCCAAACCTTGATCAATGAAATAACACTCGGAGGCCTTTAGCCTCGAAGCTTTTCTCTTATTCTCAGAGAGGTTCTTAGCACTACTCAAGTGTTTGAGATAATAAATGATATCTCGGTACAAATTTGTGTTTCTCCAACTCTTGAGAAATGGTATTTACCATGCACACATTTCATCATCCAAGCCCCAAGCTTTCTCATTGCCCTTGGACATGAGCTTTCCCAGTCCTTGAACCTTAATAACTTTCATTGGTTTAATCTCTAGATCATATCCCTAAATTTTTTCCACCCACTTTTTTCTAGTTCCCAAACAATTTTTATGAGATAGAATTTCTTTCATTGCAAAATTGGGAACTAATGCTACAAATCCTAAAATAGCCCACATAAGTATGGAAATGCAAGTGAGTTGACTAAGGCATATGCCTGTTTTTCCATATTTGTTGAGCCGAGAAGCTCATTCTACAACAGAATATGAGGACGATGTGTAATTCCATTCGTGATCAACATGGAGTTGACATGTGTCCATCTTAAAATAAAAATAAAATATTCTCTAAATAGAAAAACAATATCAACCATAATACAACACAAAAAGTATGCTATAAATGTTTAGTTAGTTGTCCATATGACTTAATATAATTTCATGTAAAGTCATTAGATGTAAAAAAAATGTGTTAGTAAGATGTTTAAACCTTATACATTTCAAAACGAATTTCAAAATGAGATTTAAATAACTATTTGAAAATCTATGTTAACTAATTTATGTCGATATCAATTTTATAATTATCTATATATAGAAAACAATGTTAAAAGAAAATATTTTAATGTAGTATATAATAAAAAAATAAATGTGGGTTATCAATAAAATATTTTAATACGAATTAACACTGAAGTATACTTAAAATTATATTAATAACAAAAAAATCATTTTAATGTGAACTGATAAAATGTCTCGATGCACATGTTATGTGAAATATTTTAATGTCAAATATGTATATATTATATATTGTTTAAAAAAAATATCTATAGATCATATAAAACTATTGAAAAACATAAGTTTTTATGGTTAAAGCATTTGAAGTGGTCTCAATATTTTACATTTTGATTTTTTTTAGGCATATGTTTGTTTGTCAAAATCCAACAAAGATTTTTTGTATTTACAAGTTTATGTACTCTATATAACATTCGAAAATACAATTTACACAATGAAAAATTACACATTGTATTTTGTATTCTAAAAGAAGTTTTCACTTGAATAATTTTGATCCCTCTCGGCTCATGTTAGATCCATGGTTAAGATGGATCTATACTGGTGTAATTTAACTTCGCATCTTATTCATGAATGGGATGGTTTGTTCATAGCCTTCTTCATTCTTTTGAAGAAGGACACCAACAATGGTGTCCTCTGATGCACATGAAAATATTATAAACTCTTTAGTATAGTCAGGGCTCACCAAGGCTGGTGCATGGATGATGGAATCCTTTATTTGTTAGAAGGAACTTCTACTTGCCTCATCCCACTTGAAGGTAGCATCTTTCTTTTGCAACTTATTTAGGGGTTTGGAAATCTCAACCATGTTTGGTATGAACTGCCTAATAAAATTAACCTTGCCAATGGACGACTGAAGCTCATTCACGTTCCTTGGTGAAGAAAGTAGTTGGATGGATTTGACCCTTTCTGGGTCCACTCTTGCATGGATTTGACCCTTTCTCAATCCACTCATACTCCTTCCTTTGATATTATGTGTCCCATAAGTTTTCCTTTTGTCACACCCAGCATTATCTATGATATTTCACAAAGATTAGAGCAAGTGACTAATATGATCAATCCTTTTCTTTGAGAACATTGTGAGGTCATAGCGATAGACCTCAATACTATTCTTAATGATATCGTAGACTACATAATCCATTATCCTTTGGAAAGTAGCACCTACATTTTGCATCCCAATGACATTCTAATGTATTCGAAAGTGCCCCAAGGAGTTGTAAATGTTGTGTTAGCTTTGTCTTACACTTTAGCTCTGTATTAATCATGTTCTTATAATGTCAAAGAATTAACATATCATCCACATACAACAATGTTATAATATACCTTTCTTGGTATTACCTCTTGATGTAGACACAATAATCAACCTCTAGTCTTTTGAAGCCATGCTCTAGCATAAATGAATCAAATTTCTTGTACAATTGGTGAGGTGCTTGTTTCAGCCCATAAAGGCTCTTCTTCAACTTGCGAACAATGTTCTCTTTGCTTTTTATCTTGAATCCTTCCAATTGTTCGATATAAATTTCCTCCTTTAATTCTCCATGAAGAAAAGTTGTCTTCACATCTAATTGTTCATATTCCAAGTCTAAAACAACAACAAGACTAAGGATAACTCTTATAGATGGAATTTTAAACTGTGATTTTTTTTTTTTTTTTTGTAAAGTCAATACCTTCTTTTTGGAAATATTCCTTCACCATTAGCCTTGCTTTTTATCTTTCTTTATTCTATTCATTCTCATGTTTAATCCTGTATACTCATTTGTTTTGTAGGGCATTTCTTCCTATTGGAAGCTTCACTAACTCCCAAGTTTTATTTTCCAACAGAGAGCCCTTTTTTTCCTCCATTGATTTCTTCCACTTTTGCTAGTTTCCACTTCACATGCTTCCTGAAAACAATGAGGTTCACCTTCATTAGTTAGCAAAATATAATTTGAGGGTAGATATCTTTGTGAGGGCTTATGAGGCCTAGTAGACCTACGAACCAACTGTGATGGTGTGTTTTTCAGTTGAAGCTCTTGTAATGGTTGCGATAAATTTTCTTTTTTTTGTTGTACATCATTTTCCACTTGTTGTCCATCATGTTCTTGAATTGGCTTCCCATATTCTTGCATGGTGGGATATTTTCTCGTTGTTCTGTAAACCTGTCAACAATTTTCTTGACCTCCATATCACTTGGATGCCTTTTATACATCTCAAAATCATTAAATATTACATCCTCACTTCTAAAAAATTTGTGATTAATTGGATCCCATAGATGGTAACCAAACTCACCATCCACATATCCCAAGAAAATACATTTCCTAGATTTATCATCTAACTTGGTTCTATGCCCTTTGGGAATATGCATAAATGCTTCACGTCCAATTTTTTTTAGGTGAGAATAGTTTACCTTTTTACTAGTCCAAACTTCTTCAGGAATACAACCGTCTAAGAATGTAGAAGGCGAGTGATTGATGAGATAACAAGCTATCCTTACTATTTTCTCCCATAAATGCTTTTGCAATCCAGAATTTGACAACATACTCCTCAACTTCTCCATAATAATGTGATTCATCCTTTCTATAGTACCATTCTATTGGGGAGTACTAGGGACAATCTTCTCATGTTTAATGCCAAACCTATTACAATAATTTTTGAATGCATTGGAGCAATACTCTCCACCATTACCTGTCCTCAAACATTTGAGCAATTTATTAGTCTCACTTTCAACAACGATGTGAAATTTTTGAAATATTTCAATAACCTCACCTTTACTTTTCATAGGCTAAGCCCAAACCTGCTTGGATGCATCATCTATGAATGTGACAAAATTTGAGGCTCCTCCTAAAGACTTAACATTTACCATCCCAAACACATATTCTAATAAATTTGTTTTTCTTTCATGACCACCTCTCATAAAATAAACTCTTCGTTTCCTACCATAAATACAATGCTCACAAAGATCAAGTTCATAGGATTTCAAACCTAGAAGTAGATTTTTACCAACAAGAACTTTTAGGCCCTTTTTACTCATGTGTCCTGAGCACTTATGCCATAAATCCGCTGAGTTTCCTTCTTTTGCAATAGCAACTACATTTGATATCTTTGGTGTTTCCCTCATTATATACAAGGTTCCTGTGTTGAATCCTTTAGCCAACACCAATGACCCTTTCGTAATTTTCCAACCACCTTTCCTAAAGGTTGTGGAGCATCCTTTATCATCCAATAGTCCCATAGAGATCAAAATCATACACATCTATGGACATGCCTAACCTTTTTCAACATGATACCCTGTCCATACTTTTTCTTGATTGAGACATCTCCCAGTCCAACAATATTACAAAAATGATTATTTCCTAAATGTACTCTACCATGATCACTCACTTCATATGTAATAAAATTATTTTTGCATGGGGTCACATGCTAAGATGCTCCAGAGTCAAGTACCCAATCAGTGCAACTACTAGAAGTATATCAAAAATCTTCTTCTATTGAAACAATAAATAAGATATCACTTTCAGAAGCTACAACAATGGTATCACCTTCATTTGTGCTGCTTAAATTTTGATTTGTTTTGATTGATTTTTGTTCCTTCTAATCCTATCCTTCTTCTAAAACCAACAATCCTTTTTCTTATGTCCTTTTTCACAATGAAAATAAGTAAGTCTTCCTATTATTTATTTCGATCCACCTCTTGATTTTGAATGCCACTGTCTGCTTGTTCAATTTTCTTTCCATGATTAGCTATGGCTAGAGATTCTCCTCCCTGGGTTTACACAATTAATTTGCGTCACTATTCTTCATTCATTAAACTGTTTCTAATATCATCAAACTTTAGGGTACATATAGGTGCTGAAGTGCTCATAACTACTATCAAATTCTCCTAGTTGTCTGACATGGAACACATAAGTAGGATAAATTTTATTTCATCATCCAAAATAATTTTGACATAGGAAAGCTGATTGGTTATTATATTAAATTCATTCAAATGCTCTACAACTAAATCACCCTCCTTCATATTCAGGGTATATGGATTCTTCATCAAGAAGGCTTTATTTGAAGACGTATTCTTCTCACACAAATCATGCAACTTCTTCCATAGCCCTTTTGTTGTTTTCTCACCCGCATTAAAGTAAACACTCTTTGCTAGGCACTGTTGAATTGTAGCAATGACCTTCCTGTCCAACGACATCCAAGCTTCATCTGTCATTGTTGAGGGTTTCTTTGCCACTCCTTCAATTGGAAAATACTGATACTTTAGAATCAAAATATCCTCCATTTGTGATTTCCATAGGGCGAAATTGGCCCCATTCAACTTCTCCATATCACTTAATATATTACTCTCCATACTGCCTAGCTTACACAACCTGCAGCTTTGATACCAACTGTTAATAAAAGAAAATAGAAAAATTAAACTAAAAAGTTAAATATTTAACTCACTGGACACAAGATTTCCTTGAAAAATTTAACTCATACTCTAGACACAATATGTACATGGAAAACCCCATTCGGGGAAGATACTACATTTTTCACTCCTTTTTCACCCCACTTATTTTTACTCACACCTGTGTAAAAATATATTTCATTACAATACCATGACCCAATACCATGGGACAATGCCATGGTTTACCAATACCATGGGTGCAAACTACTTTGACATTGATTTGGTCTCACACCTAACAACCTCAACCTTAGTACTCCCTCTGAAGAACCAACATAAAAACCTGCAAGCAAATGGAGATCATTGGTTTAAATTCAATTCTAGAACCAAAACATGGTATGTGATATCAAATGGAGAGGGGAAACACTTAGAATATTTTGTTCAAAATTTGGAAAGGATGCTAAGTGTCCCCATCTCTGCATTGATCACTGATGTACCCATTGTCCAATTGCATTAAATTTTATTCCATCATGTGACTGGTGTGATATGGTTTGCTTCCATGATAACATCTTGAGGGGTGCATTAGATGTTATGGGGATGGGATGATATTCTCAAGTACTTAATACACAGTTTTCTTCCATGAAAACATCTTGAGGGGCACACTAGACGTCTATGGGAATGGGATGATATTCTCAAGCATTTAATGCAGAGAAAGGCATTGCCAATAGGATCTTAATGGCAATGTTGTTGGGTACATAATGATTTCCTTTATATTGGTGTTGCTCATAGCTCCCAACATTATAAGCAATTAGGTGGTACACAAGCCAACATGCCTTGCCTTAATACAGGGAAAAATAAAACATCAAACTTCTAAAGGCTCTTGAAAAGATTTGGGGGTTTTTGAAAGTTTCAACATTGTCAAGACCTTAAAGCGTATTAAAACATTTTAACTTTTTCTTTTGAAGCTATTTTGTTGAAATCTTTTAGGATGGTTTTAAAGTGCTAGTTGCAAAAGGTCTCAGAAGCTTTCATAGCATTTACTAACTTTGAACTTGCAGTCTCCCTCGAAAACAATTGGGATGTTCATAATTTCTCATCTATAAAAGAGTGCGCACTTGGTTTTGGGGGTAAATCAATTCTTTAAACTTCTGATCTATCCCAAGGACTTTGAGGCTATATTAATGTTTCTTTGATTTATTTTGTTGAACCAATAATTTTTTAAAGCTTTCAATCTCTTTCCAAATTTTCAACTTTTGAACATCTCCAAAACTATTTAGGGCTTTTGCAAATGCACCCCCAAAATAATGCTCATGCACGCCTCATGGAGGATCTAATATTTGAACTTCTAAATTAGTATGATGTTGTTAGGGCTTTGTGAATGTTTCCCTAGGTTCGAATGGCGTAGTCAAAAGATTGTTTTAAACATCCTTGAAATTGTTAGGACTTTTCAAAATTTCTTCCTAGAGACATGCTTGTTCCAAGAATCCCTAGCAATTTTATGAACTTCAATATTTTGTTATACATCGAAAACCATCAGAAAATTTTGAGTGTGAAACATTTGACTTATCTTGATAGTCTTCAACGAACTTTTAGTGAAGTTAAAATTCAAATCTTCTTAAAATTACTATCAAATGCATTTCAAACTTCACAACCAAAGTTCAAATAATCCTTGATAATTACTTAACAACCACCACTACATATCCAATTTGAGTGTATTCTATGCATAAGGCCTCCCATTGCCTGTTGTATCCTCTACATTCAAACTTGAATGGTCCTCGTAACCTACAATCCTAGCATTGAAGGTCAATTTCCTTCAAATGGTAGCGACTAATAACTTAAGAATACAAGGGTTATTAGTAAAATGCTTCTAGCTATTAAATGTCATTGATTGACATTGCATGTTACTTTGCTTTGGATTGTTTTGAATGGACATGTAAGGATGCTAAAGAAATATTAAAAAATGAAACAAAAAGAAGTGTAAGGACAATGTAAAAAGAAAGGGAATGGAGATACCAAGGCTAGATTGTAGATGGTAGGTAGAACAAAAAGAAAAACAAAAGAGAAAGCATGAAGTTGAGGAAAAAGAGAGACAATGAGAAAAGGGAAACAAAAAAAATAAAAGAAAAAGGAAAGATGAAAAAAGAAATAAAAGAAAAATAGATTTGAATAACATAGGAAAAGGAAGAAGATGATGATTAGTATTCTCGTCCATAAGAAAAAGGACGAAGATGAAGTTCGACCACATAATTAAGTAAAAAATTAGAAAATCACATAAGAGCTCTGGTGTAAGTCATCCTATTTATCTTTTATGTTGGCATCCCAAAACTTAAGACACGTGTAGCCTTCACCTAGGCAAGTGGGATTAACCAAATTCTTCCCTTAAAAAAAAGTAAATAAAAAACATCGTAACACTAGTGGAATTCCACCTCGTTGAGGGGTTCAATAGAACAGTGTGTTCCCGTATGCTTATTAAGGAAATTTTGGAAACATGAGAACATTACATCAATATTCATGTGCAAAACAAAAGTTCTATGATATCCCAATGTTCCAAGTAGTTCAATCTTGTTTGACTAATATAGGATGATAACTAAAAGAAAAGAGCTTTTGCTAGTTTTATATTTGTAATTTTAGGATTATTTTTAAATATAATTTTGAGTAGGAAAAGCCATTTTGGAAAAGCTTTTTTTCAGATTTTGATCTCATGCTGTAAGTGTCTGAATTTATTTGTAATTTTAGTTTTTTTTGGGGATTATTTTAAATATAATTTTGAGTAGGAAAAGCCATTTTGGAAAAGCTTTTTGTTCAGATTTTGATCTCATGCTATAAGTGTGTGAATTTCTTTTATTGCTTTGTTGAGCATTGAGGTTATAGTAAGAATGTTTTTTTAGGGTGTGAGTTATTGTTAGGTATAAAAAATGTATTTTTGTTTTTTGATTTTTTATAAAGCGTTATGGATTTGATTTTAGTTTGTTTTAATATTTTTATTTAGTTATTTATATTTATATTTATATTAATTTTATAATTTTTTTAGTTATATGTTAGGTGTTGTGCTTATAATTTTAGTGTTTTTTAGTTAGGAAAATTTACAATAGATTTTATAGTTGTATATAGAATAAATTGCACATTTGCATTTACCATGGAAAGTTTTGATTGAAACCTAATAATGGTTGGATTAGAATTTAAGATAGTTCTCCTATTCCAAAAAGTGAGGTTTATTTTTAACTTTTTATTGGGAAAACCCTTGTCGTTGAAGATGATATTTGGTGCTCTTAATACTATAAGCCTAATAACTTTTCAATGTTTACTCAATGATGATTATTGGGCTAGAATCTAGATGGTTTCCCTATTCGAAAACATGAAATTTATTTATAACTTTTTACTAAGAAAACCCCTATCATTAGGATGATATTTCATGCTTTCAACATGATAAACCCAACAATTTTTTATGGTTTCCAACAACTAAAAGTTCAAACCTCATTAATCTCCCCTTTCATTATTGTGGCCACTTCTAATGGGTATAGATTAACTTATCTTCAATGTATTATATAAAAAGGTAGTCAAAGTTACATAAATATTATAATATTTTCCTAGAAGCATATTATAATTGATATTACAAGATGTATTTCATCATTATTTTTAAAATTGTTTTGACTTATATTCACTAATATTTAAGTTTTTAGATTAATTAAATGTTGGTATCCTCCCCATATTACATGTGTTAGATTAACTTTATAATGGTTATAATAATTTTAAGCTTTTTAAATAACTTTTAATCAAATTTTAAATAAAACTATATTATATTATATTATATTATTTATTTATTTTATTGGTTTCACTTATAAGAATTTGAATTTTATGATTTACATAATATTTCATAACATGACGATTACAAACTAAACTACCTTAGGCAGACAAAATTAATTAACAACATATTAAAAACCAAAATATAAAATATTTAAACTATTTTTTTTTTTAAATATTAGAAAAAAATCAAAACCACAGGAACAATAACTTATTCCTTACCATGGGCCTGGAGTATGCCCTAAAACTTATTTTTCTTGTCTAAGAGCTCATCTTCCTTTGACGTAAGGAAAAAGGTTAATTACCATGAGCCTGGAGTATGCCCTAAAACTGGTTTTTCTTGGCTAAGAGTTCGTCTTCTTTTGACGTAAGGAAAAAGGTTAACGACCCAAGACACAAAGTTGCAAAGAGGGCCTCCCTCACTCACCCAGGCTCTCCTCCTAGGATATAGCCTCTAGAAGTAACATATAAATCTCTTCTATTTGGAAGTTCTAAAGTTTTGGTTTTTTCCTCAAGTATAAATTTTGTGCTCTCTCCCCATGTTTCACTTTATCATTCTCTCTGCTCCCTTTTTAGGTCCCTATAATACTAGTGTAGCCCCCATATTATTATTGTTGTGCCCCATAGGAGCCCACTATTGCTATTATTGTGCCCCATAGAAGCCCACTATTGTTGTTATTATACCCCATAGAAGCACACTATTGTTATTGTTGTTCCCTTACATTGTTATTGTTATGTAGGCCCTAATTATATTGTGGCCCCTTGGACTCCTATATATACCAAGGGGGTCTTGTCATTTGAACCATCCAAGAATTGTTCATTTATGTGATGTAAAAGGAGGTTGCCACCTCAAAGAGGCTTATTTTCAAGTTGTTGATATATCTTTTCTCTTGTTTTAGCGAACTAGTTACATAACATTTGGCATTAGACCTTTGGATCCTAGGGTTTTGCTGCTTCGAAAAATCTTGGTTCACTTTATTTTCAGAGATATTATCCAAGGAATTTAGGGTTTCTGCATGCTCCAAAATTTTGTCTCAAACATCTTCTTGGGGAAAATCGTCATAACTTTCATTTCATATATCCAAATTAAATTTCGTAGAAATTAAATGAAAGTGCCCATACTGTATTTTCTTAGGGACATTTTTCAGGCCAAAGGTTGAAACATGGACATGTGGAATTTTGTACAAGTTCGCTCTACTGAACCAATATATAAGGAGGTCATCTTGGGAGATTTGGCCTAACTTTAGCTTGAAGAATCCAATCTTGGTCTAACTGGTGGGAGTAGAAAGAGGACATAGAGGGATACCATAGGACGAAATATTAGATCTTGGGAGGCCGAAATCACAAAGAAACAACAGTTTCAAGATCAACCGATCAACAAGTTCAAAATCAAGCTTTCAAAGGTGTGTAATTTTAATTTTGCATAAAAATTTGTTTGAAATATCAATTTGAAGTGATTCTAAGAGCACAATGAAGCATATATATGATTAATTAGTTCCAAAATTCCTCCAAAAAAAAAAATCTACACCAATTAAGCCCTCAGAAAGCTCTACTATGACACATGAAGAAGAGGAAGAAAGGAAACATGATATATCAAAATTGCGGGAACAAGTGCAATGATTTTTGCTTTCACAAAGAGAATCCAAAAATGAATTGGAAGAAATGATGAATGGTTTAATTTTAGAAATGAAAGGCAACATGGACGATTTAAAATAAGAAATGAAAGGTGACATGGATGATTTAAAAGAAGAAATAAAAGGCAGCGTGAATGATCTAAAAACATACATGGAAGGTTTGGAAAAGTTGCTAGAAGAAAGGCTTCATAGTGGTTATAAGGTATTTCATGAAACTTGTGATGAGAACAAACAAAATGTGAATCATGATTTTCGAGACTCCAACTTTGGTTTGAAGACCAACCATATCCCAAATATTGATATGAGGAAGTTTGATTGCAAGGATTCAGTAACATGGATACTAGAAATGAAACAATTATTTGATCTACATGATGTGCAACACACAAAAAAGGTACATATTTCCTCTTTATATTTAGAGCGTAATCAATTTGTGTGGTATCCATGGAACTTTTTTCTCGTAAAGCACTTATCACTTGGAAAATTTTTATGGAGGAATTGATATCACATTATGAGGATACAAAGAGCAACACCTTCTTTAGCCAATTGATAAATCTCAAACCAAAGGGTTTAATGGCAGAGCACATTGAGGACTTCCAATGATTAAATATCAAGGTAAATAATATCCTAGAGGAGCATATGATTGATGTCTTCATAGGGACTTCAAAGGATAACATCCAACATGTGGTTTTCTTTTGGGAATCTAATTCATTGGAGAAGTCATTCAGGGTGGCAAGAAAAGTTGAAAGCAAAATTATGGCAACAAGGAGGTTTACCACTCAAAACTATAAATATGGAAGTGTTGCCACTCCTAGCCTTCCACAACCTACAAGGCCGACACCACAACAACTAGAGGAAAAAAGAGAAAAAGGGATTTGTTACAGTTGTGATAAAAAATACACCGAAGGTCGTAAGTGTGCTGAGAAGAAATTATTTTACATAGATTGTGAAGAGGAGGAAGAAAAGGAACAAGAAACATCAAAAGAAGAAGATATACAACAGGAACGTGCCAGGAACCAACCATAGGGGCTAAAAAATAAAAAATGAATGCGACCATATCTTGTAATGCATTGGCATGAATTTCCAGTCCTCAAACTCTCAAGATAGAAGGATATATCAAGAATAAAATTGTAATAGTACTAATTGATTCGTGTAGTACCCATAATTTTATTCATTGTAAGATAACCAAGGATTTGAATTGCTTTCTATACCCTGCACCAAACTATCAAGTGATGGTTGTAGATGGAGAAACCATAAATTTCTCAGGGAAGTTCCATAATATCAATCTAACCACGGGGTAATATCTATTGAATAGTCTAATTCTTTCCATTCCAATGGATGGTGTTGATGTTGTATTAGGAGTCCAATAGTTACAATCTTTGGGGATGCTAATATTTAATTTTCAAGAACTTTTCTTGAAATTTTTCTATGATGGAAGATAAATTGAATTAAGGTGTATCACTGGGAAACATGGTAATCAACAAAGCTTTTGAAGAAGCAACAACGAGGTGTAATTGCACAATTATGCTCACTAGATGTTCAAACATCTAAGTCACCCATTTCTCTAGATCTCCAAAGAATCCTTGACAATCATTCTAAGGTATTTGAGACTCCTAAAGGTCTCCCACCTATTTGTGATCATGATCGTGCTATTCACTTGATTCCAGGAAGTGTTCCACCAAACATCAGACCCTATAAATTTCCCTATGCCCAAAAGAGTGAAATTGAACGTATGGTTTCAGAAATTCTAGAGGTCGACATAATTCAACCTAGCAAGATTTCTTTCTTTGCTCTAGTAGTATTGGTACACAAGAAGGATGGATCATGGAGTATGTGTCCTGATTATAGGGAGCCCAACAAGCTTACTGTTAAAGACAAATTTCCCATTACTATCATTGATGAATTGTTGGATGAATTACATGGAGTAATTTACTTGACTAAGCTGGATCTTCATTTAGGACATCATCAAATCAGAATGAAGATTGAAGAAATTTCGAAAACAACATTCAAAACTCATGAAGGTCATTATGAATTTTCAGTCATGCCTTTTTGCCTTACTAATGCACCTTCCACATTTCAAGGTTTGATGAATTCCATTTTCAAACCCCTCAGAAAATTTGTGTTAGTATATTTTGATGATTTACTAATCTACGACAAGTCTTGGAAGGATTATGTTCAACATGTTGACAAGGTGCTCAAACTATTGGAGGAGAAATAATTGTATGCCAAAATCTCCAAATGTTTCTTTAAGGTATGAGAGATGGAATATTTGGGTCATATTGTATCTCATGAGGGTGTTAAGGTAGATCCTAAAAAAATTAAATCCATCAAGGAATTGAAAATCCACACAACCTTAACGCATCTTTGAGGATTTCTCGAGCTAACAGGGTATTATCACAAGTTTGTTATGAATTATGGGATAATAGCAACACCTTTAATAACACTATTGAAGAAATATTTTTTTTCTTGGACTCCAGAAGAAACTAAGGCCTTTGAACATCTTAAAGAGGCAATATGCTGAGATTCGGTCTTAGTTACACCAGACTTTACAAAAACCTTTATTGTGGATCGTGATGCCTTAGGAAATGGAATTCATGTTGTTTTAATGCAAGAAGGAAGACCCATTTCCTTTGAAAGTCATCCAATCAAGGGAAATAATTTACACAAACCCATTTATGAGAATAAAATGTTGGCAATTCTACATGCCCTGAAGCAATGGCGCCCTTAACTAATTAGAAGACACTTCAAAGTAAAAATAGATCCTGATAGTCTTAAATACTTCTTGGAACAAATATTATCTTTAGAAGAACAACAAAAATGGATCACAAAGATGTTGGGTTATGACTTTGAAATCATCTACAATAAAGGGAAGAAAAATGTTATTGCAGATGCACTCTCAAGAAATGATGAGGATGTGGAGGCATTTCTTTGTGCCATTTATATTATCCAACCTGATTGGTAAATGAAGCAAGGGATGAATGCAGGAATGACGAAGAAGTTTGGAAACTCATTCAAAAGTTGCAACAAGATCCCAATGCATATGATAGTTTTATTTGGTAGAATGATTCACTATGGTAACAAGATCGTTTATATCTATGTAAGAATTCCAAACTCAAGCAAAAAGTTATTTTGTAATTACACACCTCTCATATAGGAGGGCACTCAAGATCTTTAAAAACTTACCACAGGGTCAAGAAGGAAGTTTTTGGGATGGCCTTAAATCTGATATTCAAAATTTTGTGTCTAAATGTTTGGTTTGCCAGCAAAATAAAGTTGAGACAATCAAAATCCCAAGACTTTTACAAGCGTTAGTTATTCCAATTCAGTGTTGGGAGGAGGTCTCAATGGATTTTATCATAGGTCTACCCAGGTCCAAAGGAAATAGTGTCATCATGGTGGTAATTGATGGACATACCAAGTATGCACACTTTTATACACTATCTCTTCCTTTCAAAGTCTGTACAATCACTACTGCATTTGTGGAAATAGTTCAAAAGTTACATGGAAACCCAAAGATTATTGTAAGTGACAAAGATCCATTTTCACTGGAAATTTTTGGACATAATTATTTTCTTGTCTTGGTACTTAATTGGCTCATAATTCACCTTATCATCCTCAATCTGATGGGAAAACTGAGATAGTGAACAAATGTTTGGAAGGACATCTTCGTTGCCTTGTATCTAATTAACAAACACAATGGGTCAAGTGGTTACCTCTAGCAAAATGGTGTTATAATACTTCCTTCTATATCACATAAAAAATGACCCCATTTATGGTGCTTTATGGATATCATCCACCATCCATCACATCATCTCTAAGAGACAATTCTAAGGTTCAAGCAGTGGAATATCACATTGAGCATCAACAAAAAGATCTCCAACTCTTAAAGTATAATCTGACTCTAGCGCATAATCGAATGAAGCAACAAGCATATCAACATCTCGATGAAACAAGTTTTGATATGAGCGATTGGGTATTTTTACAACTACAACCATAAAAAAATGTCACTCAATCAAGCTAAGAGGGATAACAAATTATCACCCAAGTAATATGTCCCTTATAAGGTATTTCATACAAATTGGTACTATGGCATACAAATTGGAGCTACCTACATCTTCACAAATGCTCCCAATTTTCCATGTTTCATGCTTGAAGAAGGTCATAGGTGACAAGCTTGCCGTTCAAAATATATTGTCAGAACTTCATGAGGAATGAACATTCATATTCGATCCTGAAGCAATCACAAAAACAAGAATATGGTGGATACAAAATCAATCAATTTTAGAGTATCTCATTAAGTGGAAGAACTTACCCACTGAAGATTCCACATGGGAGGATGAGTATTTTATACAAAATAATCCAAAACTACTCAAGCATTGAGGACAACACTTTCTTTTGAAGGAGAGGGGAAAGTTAGATCCATAAAATACTAGTGTATCCCCCATATTATTATTTTGTGCCCCATAGAAGCCACTACTGTTATTATTGTGCTCCATAGAAGCCCACTATTATTATTGTTGTGCTCTTACATTGTTATTGTTATGTACACCCTAATTATATTGTGACCCCTTAGACTCTTATATATACCAAGGAGGTATTTTAATTTGATTGATCCAATAATTTCTCATTTATGTGATGTAAAAGGAGGTTGCCCCCTCGAAGAGGTTTATTTTCAAGTTGTTTATCTAAATTTTCTTCTATTTCTGTGAACTAGTTACATAACATCCCTCCCCTCTTTTGATTTTTTTCTTCCATCGAATCCCTCCTCATGCTTGGGGTCCCCCCTCCCCCTTTCCTCTCCCTACCCCTCCTCGCCCCCTCCTTCCTCAGTTTGTGATCCTATTGTTTCCTCTCTCTCTAATTTCCTCTGTCCCTCTACCCCTCCCCCCCTAGCACCGACAATGGAGGAAAAAGTGATTTTATTCCCTTCATCCCTACACAAAAATACATGAGGTTCCCCCTCAAGTGGTGGTTTGGCACTTGATTGGACTTCTCCCAATCTTGTTGGCTGTAAATCAAATTTACACAAAGACTAGAAAAGGGCTTTGATTAATACCAAAAAGGGGAAACAAGTTCCAATTTCCAGGGCCCTTAGTGTTAGGTCCCTATAATACTAGTGTATTCCCTTATTATTATTGTCATTGTAGCCCCTTATTTTTATTGTTGTGCCCATATTGTCCCCATATTTTTATTATTGTTGTGCCCCACAAAAGCCCACTATTGTTATTTTTGTGCCCTTACATTATTATTGTTATGTCGGTTTTGATTATATTGTCACCCCTTAGACTCCTATATATAGAAAGGAGGTATTTTCATTTGTATCATCCAAGAATTGTTCATTTGTGTAATTTAAAGGAGGTTTCCCCCTTGAAGAGGCTGATTTTGAAGTCGTTGATCTATATTTTCTTCTATTTTGTGAGCTGGTTGCATAACAATTGGTATCAGAGCTATGGATTCTAGGGTTTTTCTGCTTCAAATAGGTCATCGTGGAATTTTCACTCTAACTTTTTTTTTTATACGATGTTTCAAAAGCTTAAATTAGAACCCATTTGAGCCAAAATATTGATTAACCTTAGATACAAATGTCAGATCTCGTGTCGCTATAGTTTCAGAGATATGATCCAAGGAAGTTAGGGTTTCTTCAGGCTCTTGAATTATATCTCAAATAGGTGACCTGGGGACAATCGTCTTAACTTTTTCTTTGAGCATCAGATTGAAATTTCATAAAAAGGTACAAAAATAGGACATAATGTAGTTTTCTGTGTATTGTTTTTAGGTCCGAAGGTTGAAACAGGGACACGTAGCACTTCATACAAGTTCTCTACTGAACCAGTCTATAATCAGGTCATCATGGGAGATTTGGAATAACTTTTTCTTGGAGAATCCAATCTTGATCAAACTTGTGGGGTTGGAATGAGGACTCAGAGGGATACCATAGGATGAATACCTTGGAGATCCAAAATTACAGATATACAACATATTCAATATCGAGCTCCTATAAAGCGAATAAAGGTGTGTAGTCTTTTTAAAATGTTTCATAAGTTTGGTTTGAAAAATTAGTTTGAAGGAATTCAAAGGACATAGTGAAGCATAATTATCATTAATTGATTCCCCGAAGAAAGAAAATGGAAACACTTAGTAATCAACCTGAAAGATCTTCCATGACTCATGAAGAAGAGGAAGAAATGCAACATGATATATCACAATTACGAGACCAAGTGCAACAAATTTCACTCTCACAAAAAGTAAGAGAAGCTAAGATGGATGGTTTAAATAAATGCATGGAAACTAAGATGAATGGCGTGGAAGCTAAGATGGATGGCATGGAAGCCAAGATGGATGGTATAGAAGAAATACTTAAAGGCAACATGGAAGAATTGAAGATAGATTTGATAAAGTTACTACAAGAAATGCTTACTAATGGCGAAAGGGTAGTAAAGGAAACTCATGCTGAGAATGAAAGAAATGTTAATCATGATTTCATAGACTCTAATGTTGGATTGAAGACCCACCATGTTCCAAAAATCGATATGAGGAAGTTTAATGGCAAGGAACCCGTAACATGGATACTACAGATGGAGCAGGTGTCAGACTCTATACATCATGTTCTCACTTTGTAGAGTCCTATGTTTGTCATAAACAATCACTACCCTTTGGCCGATATGTGTTGCTTTCCCAATCTTGAAATAGATTGACCAGAAAAATGACCAATCGACGAATTTCGATCTCCATAATGTACAAAACACACAAAAGGTACACATTGCACTTTTATATTTGGAACCCAATCAATTTGTATGGTATCAATGGCTTTTCTCTCGTAAACAAATTGTCACTTGGGCAATTTTTATGGAAGAAATGATACCATATTATGAGGATACAAAAAGCAACACTTTTTTTAGCCAATTGATAAATCTCAAACAAAAGGGTTCAATGGTGTAGGACATTGAGGACTTACAAAATTTGAATTTAAGGGTAAAAGATATTCCAGAGGAACATAGGATTGATGTGTTCATAGGGGCATTAAAGGATAACATCCAACATGAGGTTCACCTTTTGGAAATTAATTCATTGGGGAAGACATTCAGGTTGGAAAGAAAAATTATGGCAATAAGGAAGTCTACAACTCACAACTATAAAGATGGAAGTGTTTTTTCCCCTATCCTTCCACAACCTACAATGTTGACACCACAACAATTGGAAGAAAAAATAGAAAAATGGCTTTGTTACAGTTGTGATAGCAAATACACCAAAGGTCATAAGTGTCCCAAGAAGAAATTATTTTACATAGATTGTGAAGAGGAGGAAGAAAAAGAACAAGAAATGTCAAAAGATGAGGATATACACTAGGAACACACCCTAGAGAAAGAAGAAATGAATCCGGCCATATCTTGTAATGCATTGGCTGGAATTACCACTCCTCAAACTCTCACAATAGAAGGACATATCAAGAAGAAAAATGTAATAGTGTTGATTGATTCAGGTAGTACCCATAATTTTATTCATTGTAATGTAGCTAAGGAATTGAATTGCTTCCTATATCCAGCACCAAAGTGTCAAGTGATGGTTGCAAATGGAGGAACCATAAATTTCTATAGAAAGTGCCATAATATCAAGCTATCCATGTGAGAATATGTATTGAATAGTCCAATTATTTCCATTCCAATGGGTGGTGCTGATGTTGTACTAAGAGTCCAATGGACACAATCTTTGGGTATGATAGCTTTTAATTTTCAAGATTTTTAATTATATATATATATATATATATATATATTATTATTTTATTTTTTATTTTTTATTATTAGATATATATATATATATATATATATATTTTTTTTTTCTTAAGGAAAGGAAGTTGAATTAAGGGATATCGCAGGGAAACCGGGAAAGATAATAAACTCTAACAACATGAAAAATCTTTTAAAGAAAGAACACCGAAGCGTAATTGCACAATTATGTTCGCTAGAGGTTCCCACATCGAAATCATCTATTTCTCTAGATCTCCAAAAAGTCTTAGACAATCATTCCAAGGTATTTGAGACTCCCAAAGGCCTCCCACCTATTCATGATCATGATCATGCTATTCATTTGATCCCAGGAAGTTTTCCTCCAAACATCAGGCCTTACAGATATCCCTATGCCCAAAAGCGTGAAATTGAACGTATGGTTGCAAAAATGTTAGAGGCTGGTATAATTCAACCTAGTCAAAGTTATTTCTCTGCTCCTATAGTATTGGTGCACAAGAAGGATGGATCATGGTGCATGTGTCCGGATTATAGGGAGCTCAACAAGCTCACTATTAAAGATAAATTTCCCATTCCTGTCATTGATGAATTATTGGATGAATTGCATGGATCAATTTAATTCACCAAGTTGGATCTTCGTTCAGGATATCATCAAATCAAAATGAAGACTGAAGACATTCCGAAAACAACATTTAGAACTCATGAGGGTCATTATGAATTTTTGGCCAGGGATTTTGGCCTTACTAATGCGCCTTCTAGATTTCAAGGTTTGATGAATTCCATTTTCAAACCCTTCCTTAGAAAATTTGTGTTCGTATTTTTTGATGATATACTAATCTACAACAAGTCTTGGAAGGATCATGTTCAAATGTTGACAAGGTGCTCAAACTATTGGAGGAGAAACAATTATATGCAAAAACCTCCAAATGTTTCTTTGGAGTACAAGAGGTGGAATATTTGGGTCATATTATATCTCATGAAGGTGTTAAGGTAGACCCTAGCAAGATTAAATCCATTAAGGAATGGAAAATCCCCACATCCATAAATCATCTGCGAGGATTTCTTGGGTTTCCAGGGTACTATTGTAAGTTTGTTAAGAATTATGGGAGAATAGTAGCACCTCTAGCAACATTATTGAAGAAAGATGCATTTTCTTGGTCTCCATAAGCAACGAAGGCCTTTGAACATCTTAAAGAGGCAATGTGCCAAGCACTAGTCTTAGCTATGCCAGACTTCACAAAAACCTTTATTGTAGAATGTGATGCCTTAGGAAATGCAATTGGTGATGTTTTAATTCAAGAAGAAAGACCCATTGCTTTCGAAAGTCGTCCAATCAAAGGAAAGTATTTACACAAAGCTATTTATGAGAAGTAAATGTTGGCAATACTACATGCAATTAAGAAATGGTGACCTTACCTAATGGGAAGACACTTCAAGGTAAAAATGGATCATGATAGCCTTAAATAGTTTTTAGAACAAATATTATCTTCAGAAGAGCAACAAAAATGGGTCACAAAGATGTTGGGTTACGACTTTGAAATCATATATAAAAAAGGGAAGAAAAATGTCGTTGGAGATGCACTCTCAAGAAAGGATGAGGGTGTGGAAGCATTACTTTGTGCCATTTCTATTATTCAACCAAATTGGATAAATGAAGCAAGGGGTGAATGAAAGAATGACGAAGAAGTGTGGGAACTCATTCAAAAGTTACAACAAGATCCTAGTACATCTGATCCATTTAGCTGGAAAAATGATTCATTATGGTACAAAGATCGCTTATACCTCTGTAAAAATTCCCAACTTAAACAAAATATTCTTATGGAATTGCACACATCTCCCTTAGGAGGGCACTCATAATTTTTAAAAACTCACCATAGAGTTAAGAAGGAATTTTTTGGGATGGTCTTAAATCTGATATTCAAACGTTTGTGGCAGAATATTTGGTTTGCCAACAAAAATAAAGTTGAAACAATTAAGACGCTGAGTCTATTACAACCTTTATCCATTCCAAGTCAACGCTGGGAGGAGATTTCAATGGATTTTATCACAGGTTTACCCAAGTTTGAAGGAAAGAATATCATCATGGTGGTAGTTGATAGACTTACCAAGTATGCACACATTTGTGCATTATCTCGTCCCTTTAAAGCCGGTATAGTTGCTACTGCATTTATGGAAACAATTCAAAAGCTACATAGAAACCCAAAGATTATTGTAAGAGACAGAGATCCCATTTTCACTGGCAATTTTTGGACAAAATTATTTTCTTGTCTGGGTACTCAGTTAGCTCATAGCTCATCTTATCATCCTCAATATGATGGGTAAATTGAGATAGTGAATAAATGTGTGGAAGAATATCTTCATTGCTTTGTATCTGATAAATAGACACAATGGGTCAAATGGCTGCCTCTGGTTGAATGGTGGTATAACACTTCCTTCCATATTGCAGTAAAAATGACCCCATTTATGGCACTTTATGGATATCATCCACCATCCATCACATCATATTTAAGATAAAATACTAAGGTTCAAGCAGTGGAATATCACATCGAGCATCAACAACAAGTTCTCCAACTCTTAAAGGATAACCTCACTTTGGTGCAGAATAGAATGAAACAACAGGCAAATCAACATCGCAACGAAAGAATTTTGATGCAATTGAATGTGTATTTCTACGGCTACAACCATACAAAAATTTTCCCTCAAGCAAGCTAAGAAGGATAATAATTTATCACCAAAGTATTATGGTCCGTACAAGGTGTTGCAAAAGATTGGTACTATGGCATACAAATTGGAGCTTCCTGCAGCTTCCCAAGTGCACCCAATTTTCCATGTTTCATGCTTAAAGAAGCTTATGGGTGACACGCTCCTAGTTCAAACGATATTGCCAGAAATTGACAAGGAAGGAAAAATCATATTGGAACCTGAAGCAATCACATAAACAAGAACTCGACAGCTACGAAATCAATCAATTTCAGAGTATCTCATAAAGTGGAAGAACTTACACGCTGAAGATTCCACATGGGAGGATGAGAATTTCATACAGAAGCATCCAAAACTACTAAAGCATTGAGGACAACACTTTTATGAAGGATAGGGGCATGTTAGGTCCCTATAATACTAGTGTATTCCCTTATTATTATTATCATTGTAGCCCCTTATTGTTATTGTTGTGCCCATGTTGTCCCCATATTGTTATTATTGTGCCCCATAGAAGCCCACTATTGTTATTTTTGTGCCCTTACATTATTATTGTTTTGTTGGATTTGATTATATTTTGACCCCTTAGACTCCTATATATAGAAATTAGGTCTTGTCATTCGTATCATCCAAGAATTGTTTATTTGTGTAATGTAAAGGAGGTTGCCCCCTTGAAGAGGTTGATTTTGAAATCGTTGATGTATTGTTTCTTCTATTTTGTGAGCTAGTTGTATAACACTTAGAGAAAGTAAATCCCTCTCCATTCAGGCCCCATGATTATACATTCCTTTAATCACTGATGGTTAGGGGGCCTCCACAAAATTTTTGCCCTCAAAAGGATGGTAGCTAGCTAGATGTTGTACATTATACTCATTCAGGAAACTATGTGTTATGAGGAAATCACTATGAAGGATTTAGAAGGTATTATGAAGAATTAGTCGTGTTGTCATATGTATGTGGATGACCACTCAAGAGGCTTAATCATTGGATGGAGTCCCAATTTCTCAATGATCTCCTCTTCCTTACTACCTTCCTTTATCCTTCTAAAATTGAAATTAAAGGATTTTTATTATGATATCTTTGTTTTAAATACATATGGACCCTATTATGATCATTGTTCATTTTGGGAGGAATCAATCAAAGTAGGTGCTCTTATCGACCCTTTCACTATCATAGGTTGTTATTTAAACTTCACTATCTCCTTGCATGAATTTTGCGTTTTGAACCCACAACTAGATCCGTAGAGAACTTACTTTTAATATTTTTTAACAAAACATGAATTAATTGACAAAGAGCCTGCCATACTTTTGCCAATATGGAGGAAGAGGCGATCAAATGATAGTGAAGTAGAAAAAAGGCTTGACCGCTTTCTAATCTCCGAAGGACTATGGAATTTAGGATGTGCAATCAAATCTTCAATCAATCTTGGTGGAATTTCGAATCACAAGCTTATCCTTCATCTATTCCCCAGGGTTAATTCAAGATTCTTATCGTTTCTATTTCAATCTCTCCTATATCCTTGAGGAGGACTATCGATCCTTAATTCAGTCAACTTGGATCAACTTGTCCTCCTAGGAGGATTCCTCTTATATGGCATAATTTGTGGATAACCTCATAGTTTTCAAGTAGGCCTTGCAAATATGGGCAAAATCTTATCACACTAAATTGAATAAGGAGTTGAATGAGGTGGAAAAAAAACTATCCAACATTCAGAACATACTAGACTCTAGGCATGTTACTTTGGTTGTGTTGGAGGAACATAAATCCCTTGAAGAAAGGAAACATTCTCTCCTTCTATCGGAAGAGGAAAGGTGGAGGCTAAAAAGTTGAGTAGTGCAACTCGATTCAAGAGACAATAATACAAAATTATTTCATCAGTTCACCAATCATAGTAAGTAGAAAAATACCATTTGGTAAATTAAAATCGATGAAGGGGCATCTCTCTTATCCTTCGAGGAGAAAGCTAAGGTGGGAGCTAGTTATTTTCACTCTCTCTTTTAAGTGCCTATCGGTTGTTTGATACAAGAAATTCTGCAAGTGGTTTCCCTTTTACCCACTATTGTCAATGATGAAATGGATCCTTTTTTGAATGAAGAAGTTTCCAACTTGAAAATATTGGTTGCCTTGAGATCCATGCAAAAATCTAAGAGCCTAGGCCCAAATGGGTTTTGCAGTGGAATTCTACTTGGGTTTCTATGATCTTCTGAAGGATGAACTTATTAAATTTTTGAAGGAATCAAAGGAAAAAGGGAAGTGTTGGGTTGTCTTAATGCCACTTTCCTTTGTCTAATCCCAAAGATGTAGGAAGGCGCCTCTTTTGCAGATTACCGTCTAATTTTCTACTGTAATGTAATATATAACCTTATCTCCAAAATAATCGCTTGAAGACTCAAGCCGATATTGAGTTCGTTATATCTCAAGAGAAATTTAGATTACTTCAAAATTAGAACATATTGGATGATATAGCCATCACACAAGAGGTAATTCACCATTTAAAATCTACCAATTCTAGTGTAGTAATCCTAAGATTGGACTTGTCTAAAGCATATGATAGTGTGGATCATCATACTTATCCTAATTCAGTTGTGAATGAATATTTTAGTAATCTGTTGGATTATGGGTTGTATACAATTTGTATCTTTTTTTTCTCTCATCAATAACATGCCCATAATATTTTCCAATGCTTCCAGAGGGCTGAATTATGGCTACCCACTTTCCCCTTTGCTCTTTCTCATTGCTATTGAAACACTCAACAAGATTATATACCAACATAAGTCTTCGAGAGTTTTAAAAGGGACCAAAATATTTGATTTCGTCTATGTGTCTCACCTCCTTTTTGTGGATGATGTTATGATCTAATTACATGGATAAGGAAGGAATATTGTCTTTCTAAAGTATGTTCTGGACTCTTTTTGCAAGTCCACATGCATGATAATTAAACAAAAAAATATATTTTGATAAGCTTTGAAATTTCAAATTCCATTGTTTTATTGGCCAATGGAACTTTCCATTTCCCTTCCAATCTGTTAGAGGAAGGCCTCAAGTATCTGGGGATTTATATGAAGCCAAATAATTATATAAAGGAGGAATGGAAATGGTCTATTAAGAAGGTCAAAGCATGGATCACAATTTGGACATTTCGATTTTCTATCTAGAGGCGATCATCTTATATTACTAAAATTTGTATTGACGAGTATCTTGATTTATTGGATTTCCATTACTTCAATTCCTAAAGGCATCTTAACAAACATCCACAAACTTAGTTATAGATTTATTTGAACTAGAGCCAGATAAAATCTAGGAATCACACTTGTAAAATGGACTAGACTTATGCCTCCGATAGAATTTGTTGGCCAGGGTCTTAAAAATTTGAACTTTTTTACGAAAGCATTGGTAGGAATTTTTTTATGTAGATTAATATAAGATGACTCCATCTAGACCAAGGTCACCTATGAAAATTAATTTTTGATCTTATGACTATATTCGACTCCCATGAAACAAATCCTCCAAGGGTTCTAATGTATGGAAGGCTTTGGTGGAATCCTTTTCTTAGATCGAAAAGTGGGTAGCTTGGAAAGTTGGAGACAATACTTAAATCCAAATTGGTAGGGGTCCATGGTATGTTGCAAGAAAGGATAATCTCCTTTCTCATCCACTAATAGGAAAGCTCAAAGGGGAAAATTTCACCTTCCCATTTGACACCATGGCGCAAACGTGACAAGTCAGTAGCATAGTTGGATGGAAATAAAATCACTCACTAGGTTTGGAAGGTAAACTTGCTAAGGAATGGGCTTCCTATGTTCAACTACTTACACTAAAATTCATCTCTCTCAAGATATACTCACCTGACATGCTCTGTTGGTCCAAAATTCCAAGGAATGATGAATTTACATCCAAGCTAGGATATAAGGTATGGGCTGAAGAAAATTTTAAAGGACACAAAATATAGTGGTGGAAGGCCGTCTAGAAGGTGAGAACCCCTATAAAGAGAAAATTTACAACTTGGATAACACTTAGAAACAAATTTAGCTCATGGGAGGTTCTCTCCAAATGCAGATAGTCTGGACCTAGAAAATTCCCATTATACAAAAACCATGAAGAATCGACATACCACTTTTTTGTAAGCTGCAACTATGTGTCACAGGTTATTCAAATTATATGGTCATATATAAATCCTAAATCCCGATGGTTATCACCTTCCCTCATAAGTAGTATTCGAATTTGGCTTTCAGATAAATCTATACACTCTCTCTCTGGCCTCCCATTCATTCTCTTTGATAACATTTGGAGAGTTCACAATTCTGTCTTGTTCCAAATAAGGAGACTCCCCTAGAGCCGTGTCTAACAAAAGTTATTTCCTTGCAAAAGAATTCATGTATGAACTTAAATCTCTTTCTAAGTGTGTAACACCCATGCCAAAATTATACTATGACACTCCTCAGGGCTTCTTTTATGGATAAATTCAAGGACATCCCCTCAAAGGTGTGGTTATATGTTTTAATAAAACATAATTCCTATATTGCATATTATCTCCTAGCAGGGGCACAAATAATAGAGCAAAATTCATCAAGCTCTGGTTTCTCCTAGAAATTTCAAGAAGGAAAAACATATCCAGGATTTAGGTACTCAACGATTCTAAATTTGTCATATATTGGGCCAATAGAAAGGATTCGACGCAAAACATTTGTTTGGAACAACTTCTATAGTATATCTTACAGGTGACCAACACCTTCGAATGGATTTCATATAATCATGTCTTGCGAGAACTAAATGAAGAAGTAGATGCTCTCTCTAAGGAAGCTCTCAAACTCTCTCAAGGATCAATTGGAATATATGAATTTAGTGACGTGGTAGAAATTGAAACCATGGAGATTCTTCTGTAGACTTTCCTTTGTCTACTCTATTTTTTCCTTATATACTTTATTTTTATTTTTAAAATTAATTAATTAATTAATATTTATTTTATACTAATTAAATTTGTATTACCTCCAAATTTCAAAATACATCCTTAAAAACATCACATCTAGTTCTTATAGTGTCCGGTCTTTATATTCCTTTAACAAAACAAGATTTGTTGACCGATAACTAAAGTTTAAGTCTAACCAAAATAGAACATTTGCTGCTGAAAAATATTAAAACTACCAAGCACTAAACTACATAAATTTTTTTAAAAAACTACTACAAAACATATCATGATATCAAGATTCTGAAGAGGACAATAGAGTTGGTACTGAGTGTATAAATATGGTGATAGAATTGCAATTGCTCAAGAAATTTAACCTAAAGCAAGAGACACAATTCTACTCTATTGCTTTACGGAAATTAATTCACAATTTAGAACACCATTTGCAAACATGCATACATCACATACACAAGTACACAAATTTATCTACAGGAAACCAAATGGGAAAAACCCCTCAAGCCTCTTTACATTAATCAATTGAATTGAGAAACTATTACAATTTCTTGCTCCAACTCTAAGCACAACCAACAAAAGAATAACTATTCTCCTACGGACTGAGGAGATTTGGTCAACACTTAGCCACTTTATGCCTCCATCAACCTCTTATTTCCTTGCACAATCCTTGGGGAATCAAGCCCCTATTTTTTAGGAATTTTCCTGCAATTGATTGCACAATTCCCAAGGATTGATCTCCGATTGCCTTGGAATCTCCACCACAACTGAGGAGCTCAAATTATCTGCATGCACTAGCTATTTTAGGCTGATTGTTTAGTTAACTAGATGATCACTGAGTTAGACTGTTGTCCCACTACCTAATTGACCTCCAACTAGTTCTATCAATAGTTAGAACAAGTTTAATTGAATACAATTGGAAATATCTGAACCAGATTACTACAAATTAGAAATAACACAAGCTTAATTGAAATCCAAGCCCTCTAAATCGAATTTACTGAGCTAACTAAGTGACAAGAGCCACGTCTCCTCAATTAACTACCTCCAAGTTGTCTGCCAATGTGGAAATTTCAAATTTTCTCAATTTGACCAAGGCAAAGTCAAATTGAGCCTTTCTTGCTACACTTCTCAACACCGGGAACTTGCACCATGGAAAATTTTAGGGGATAATATTTTCAATTGGGCTAATTTTCCATGATTTTCCCAAAAACAAGATTCGTCAATTTCATTTTTTTTCTAAAAATGACTCGCCCAGAATTTACAATATAAAAATATTTTATCTTAAAAATTTCCAATTTTATATAGAGACTATATATAAAATCATTATAAATTTGAATAATTCTACAAATATATCAATAAACATTTTACACTTTACATATTAGGGACTAGTGAGATTTGTCAATGTTTTTAAACTTCAATATAATTTTCCATCCTTAAAATTTTCCCTGACTTGCACCTATGGGAGTAGGAGGCTTAATTTCACACTGAAGGTGACTTTCCAAGTGAGCTAGCTCGTCATCCAAACAAGGACACTAATATCATTTCACATTCTTAATTTCATTCGAGGAGGAGATGATATTATTATGAACCTCATGCTTCTCCATCAAGACCTTGCCCACAAGGGTTTTCATATCTATGGAGGGTGATGGATTTCAAGTACTGACTTGGTATTCCCATGGTAGGACTAGGGTCAAGAACTCAATTGGCTAACTCCTCCAAGATTTCAGAGTCGAAATAATCTTGACGATCATTGGTGGTGAGGGCCTCAAGCTAGTGGAGTTCTTCACGAATTTCACGGGGGGGGGGGGGGGGAGGGTAGCAAAATGGAATATAGCGACAACGTCTTGGGAATGAGCTTGGGTGCATAACCGACCCTAAGGGGCTAAACCACAAGCTCTTATAACACTTTCACATACATTTTGGGGGCATAATGCACCAAAAAAGAAAGGACTAGTCAAGACATCTATACCCCAACAACTTAGGACTAAAGGGAATGAAAATGAGAAAACTAAAAATAAAGCAAAGCTAAGATCCATTGGAGGTTTTGGGAAATCCAAGCCAACATATAAGGGAGAGCTAATAAATCAGAGTGACAAGTAAAAACCTATGGGTAGGGTCGCTCACTAACTAGGAGACATTGTGAAGCAGGGTGTAATGTAGACCCTAAAAATTTATGGCAAGGCCACCAAAGTTGCACTATAGAGACATTGTGAGGTAGGTCATAATGTATACCCTAAAAATATATGGCAAATCCACCAAACTTGCACCAGAGAGATTTTGAACCAAAGAAGAAAAGAACTGAGCTAAATAAAGAAGACAATACCCTATTATATCCAGGTAATGTTGCCTAAGCCATCAAATTCACTTGTTCTGAGGTCAGGATGGTGTTGCCTGCAACTGCAATTTATAGCTCTAGTAAAATGCATGAAGTGTCATAGTATGTAACCTATGCACATCCAGAACCAATCTCTAGTCCAATATTCAACTTCCCATGTGAGCAATAGGTTCCTCGAGACGCTGAAGCTAAATTGGGTTGGATGTAGACATAGGTCATTTTAGGGCCATTGTAGGAGGAAAACATCCTTGACTCAAGAAAATGTAGTGAATTAAGGCATATTTCTACAAACTTCTCACCGCTCACCAATCCACCACTGTTGAACAACCAAGAGAATAGTCCCACTTGTAGTGGGGGGGAGCTCAAGCACATTGTAAAAGTCGAAGAGAATGGTTTCTCATCGCAAAGAAAATGAGGAAAGAAATACTTTCCATGACAATGAATAAGGTAGGAGTAGCTCACATGTGTTATCATGTTTAACACATCCCCTCCTAATCCCAATCCTAGACTAGATTAGAGGAGGTGGTCACTAGGTTTACCCGAGTTCCAAGGTAGTGTTATGTAAATGGGGTCTAAATTTTTCACTTTCTTTTATCCTTACAAAACTCAAAATGAATGATCACATTATATTCGTCTTGTTGAGTTGATTTCAGCGATATAAATTTTTGCCTCAATTCGACTTCTTGATGAAAATATATGGCCATCTCAAAACTTGCATATCAGATGATGCCACATCATCTTAACCTGCAATGTGGTTGTCTAAGTGAAGCACCACATCATGCCACATGGAAACTGCTACTCGTTCATACCAGTCCTACAATGTTATGCAACCAGCTCAAATAAATAGATCAATGACTTAAAAATTATCCTCTTCAAGGGGGAAACCTCCTTTACATTACATAAATGAACAATTCTTGGATGATACAAATGAAAATGCCTCCTTTGTATATATAAGGGTCTAAGGGGTCACAATATAATCATAGCCTAGCAATAATAATGTAAGGGAATAACAATAACAATAGTGGGCTTCTATGAGGTACAACAATAACAATATGGGGGCTACATGGGCACAACAATATCAATAATGGGGATACACTAGTATTATAGGGACCTAACATGCCCCTCTTCTTCAAAAAAGTGTTGTCCTCAACAGTTGAGTAGTTCTGGATGCTTCCGCATAAAATTCTCATCCTCCCATGTGGAACCTTCGGTGGGTAAGTTCTTCCACTTAATGAGATACTCTGGAATTGATCGATTCCGCAGCTGTTGGGTTCTTGTTTCCGTGACTGCTTCAGGCTAAAATATGATTTTTCCTTCTTTGTCAAGTTCTAGCGACACTATTTGAACTAAAATGTTGTCACCTATAACCTTCTTTAAGCATGAAACATGGATAACTGGGTGTACTTAGGAAGATGCAGGGAACTTCAATTTGTGTGCCATAGTACCAATATTTTGCAACACCTTATAAGGACCGTAGTAATTGGGTGATAATTTATTATACTTCTTAGCTTGCTTGAGAGACATTTGTTTGTATGGTTGTAGCCGTAAAAATACCCAGTGACCTACATCAAAACTTCTTTCACCGTGATGTTGATCTGCTTGTTGTTTCATTCGATTTTGCGACATAGTAAGGTTATCCTTTAAGATTGGATAACTTTTTGTTGATGCTCGATGTGATCTTCCACTGCTTGAACTTTATACTTTTCTCTTAAAAATGATGTGATTGATGATGGATGACATCCATAAAGTGCCATAAATGGGGTCATTTTTGCTGCAGTATGGAAGGAAGTGTTATACCACCATTCAACTAGAGGTAACCACTTGACCCATTGTGTTTATTTGTCGGATACAAAGCAACGAAGATATCCTTCCAAACATTTTTTCACTATCTTAGTTTTCCCATCAGATAGAAGATGATAATATGAGTTATGAGATAATTGAGTACTAAGATAAGAAAATAATTTGGTCCAAAAATTTCCAGTGAAAATGGGATGTCCGTCACTTACTATAATCTTTGGATTTACATGAAGCTTTTGAATTGTTTCCATAAATGCAATAACAACTATGCTAGCTTTAAAAGGATGAGATAATGCAAAAAAGTGTGATACTTGGTAAGTCTATCAACTACCACCATGATGCCGCTTTTTCCTTCAGACTTGGGTAAACCTGTGATAAAATCCATTGATACATCTTCCCAACGCTGACTTGGAATGGCTAAACGTTGTAGCAGACCCAAGGTCTTAACTATCTCAACTTTATTTTGTTGGCAAATCGAAGGTTCTGCCAAACATTTCTGAATATCATATTTAAGGCCATCCAAAAAAAAATTCTTTTGACCCTATGGTAAGTTTTTAAAAATCCCGAGTGCCCTCCTAAGGGAGAGGTGTGCAATTCCAAAAGAATATTTTGTTTGAGTTGGGAATTCTTACAAAGATATAAGCGATATTTGTACATAAGGAATCATTTTTCTAGATAAATATATAAGATGTACTTGGATCTTGCTACAAATTTTGAATGAGTGACCACACCTCTTTATCATTCTTCCATTGATCCCTTTCTTTAGTTATCCACTCAGGTTGGATAATAGAAATGGCACAAAGTAATGCTTCCACATCCTCATCTTTTCTTGAGAGTGCATCTACAACAACATTTTGCGTCCCTTTTTTGTAGATGATTTCAAAGTCATAACCCAACATATTTTTCACCCATTTTGCTGCTCTTCTAAAGATAATCTTTGTTCCAAAAAGTATTTCAGACTATCATGATCTGTGTTTACCTTGAAGTGTCTTCCCATTAAGTAAGGCTACCATTTCTTTAATGCATGTAGTATTTCCAACATTTCCTTCACATAAATATGTTTGTGTAAATACTTTCCTTTGATTGGACGACTTTCAAAAGAAATGGGTCTTCCTTCTTGCATTAAAACAACACCAATTCCATTATCTGAAGCATCACATTCCACAATATTTTTTTTTGTGAAGTCTTGCACAGCTAAGACCGATGCTTGACACATTGCCTCTTTAAGATGTTCGAAGGCCTTCGTTGCTTCTGGAGTCCAAGAAAATGCATCTTTCTTCAGTAATGATGTTAGAGGTGACGCTATTCTCCCATAATTGTTAACAAACTTACGAGAATACCCTGTCAACCCAATAAATCCTTGAATATGCTTTACGATTGTGGGGATTTTCCATTCCTTAATGGCTGTAATTTTGTTAAGGTCTACCTTAACACCCTCATGAGATACAATATGACCCAAATATTCCACCTCCTATACTCCAAAGAAACATTTGGAGGTTTTTGCATATAATTGTTTCTCCGCCAATAGTTTGAGCACCCTGTCAACATGCCAAACGTGATCCTTCCAAGACTTGTTGTAGATTAGTATATCATTAAAAGATACTAACATAATTTTTCTAAGGAAGGGTTTGAAACTGGAATTCATCAAACCTTGAAATGTGGAAGGTGCATTAGTAAGGCCAAAAGGCATGAAAATAATAACTCATAATGACCCTCATGAGTTCTGAATGCTATTTTCGGAATGTCTTTAGTCTTCATTATAATTTGATGGTATCCTGAACGAAGATCCAACTTGGTGAAGTAAATTTCTCCATGTAATTCATCCAACAATTCATCAATGAAAGGAATGGGAAATTTATCTTTAATAGTGAGCTTGTTGATCTCCCTATAATCTGGACACATACGCCATGATTCATCCTTCTTGTGCACCAATACTGCTAGAGCAGTGAAATAACTATGGCTAGGTTGAATTTTACCTGCCTCTAGCATTTCTGCAACCATATGTTCAATTTCACTCTTTTGGGCATAAGGATATATTTAAGGTATGATGTTTGGATTACACTTCCTGGAATCAAGTGAATCACATGATCCTAATCACAAATAGGTGGGAGGCCTTTGGGAGTCTCAAACACCTTGGAATGATTTTCCAAGACTTTTTGGAGATCCGAAAAAATATATGATTTCGATGTTTGAACCCCTAGTAAGCATAATTGTGCAATTACGTCCCCTTGTTATTTCTTCAGTAGCTTGGTCATGCCATTAAAACTAATTATCTTTCCTATTTTCCCCGCGATACCCCTTAATTCAACTTCCTTTCCTTCCCAAAAAAATTTCAGCAAAAGTTCTTGAAAATTGAAAGTTGTCGTCCCCAAAGATTGTAACCATTGGACTCATAGTACAAGATGAACACCACCCATTGGAATGGAAAACATTGGACTATTCAAGACATATTCACCCATTGTTCGCTTGATATTATGGCATTTTCCAGAGCAATTTAAAGTTCCTCCATTTGCAACCATCATTTGGATCTCTGGTGTTGGATATAAGAAGCAATTCAATTCCTTGGCTATCTTACAATAAATAAAATTATGGTTACTACTTGAATCAATCAACACTATTACCTTTTACTTCTTGATATATCCTTCTATCTTGAGAGTTTGAGGAGTGGTAATTCCTCCCAATGCATTAAAAGATATGTTCAGATTCATTTCTTCTTTCTATGGGGTTGGTTCCTGGTGTATATCCCCCTCTTTTGATGTTTCTTGTTCCTTTTATTCCTTCTCTTCACAATCTATGTAAAATAATTTATTCTCAGCATCCTTATGACCTTTAGTGTATTTTCTATCACAACTGTAACAAAGCCCTTTTTCTCTTTTTCCCTCTAGTTGTGGTTTCAACCTTGTAGGTTTTGGAAGACTAGGAGTAGCAACACTTCCATCTTTATAGCTGTGAGTGGTAGACTTCCTCATAATTTTTCTTCTAGCTTTTCTTGCCACCCTAAATGCCTTCTCCAATGAATCAAGTTCCCAAAAGCAAACCTAATTTTGGATGTTATCTTTTAAAGTCCCTTTGAAGACATCAATCCTATGCTCCTCTAGAGTATCGGTTACCCTAATATTCAATTTCTTGAAGTCTTCAATATGCTCCGCCTTTAAACCCTTTTCTTTGAGATTTATCAATTGGCTAAAGAAGGTGTAGCTCTTTGTATGTTCATAATGTGCTATCATTTCCTCCGCAAAAATTGACTAGGTGAAAAGTGGTTTACGAGAACAAAGCCATCTATACCATACAAATTGATTGGGTTATAAATATAAATATGCAATACACACCTTTGGTGAGGGTTGCACATCATGTAGATCAAAATATTGCTCCATATGTAGTATCCAAGTTACCTGATCCTTGCCATCAAACTTCCTCATATCTATCTTTGGAATGTGGTGGTTCTTAAACCACATATTAGAGTCTTTGAAATCATAATTGATATTCCTTAATCTTCATCATTATTTTCATGGATTTCCTTGTCACCAATGGGACGCCTTTCTTCTAGCAACTTTTCCAAATGTTCCTTCAACCCATCTATCTTGACATTCATCATTGATTCCATGTCTTCTTTTAAACCATCATTCAAAACTCCCACATCCATTTTTATACCATCTATCTTAGCTTCCATGCCATTCTTCAAATCATCCATCTTAGTTTTTGTTACTTTTTGTGAGAGCAAAATTTATTGCACTTGGTCGCGTAATTTTGATATATCATGTTGCATTTATTCCTCTTCTTCATCTTTCATAGTAGAGATTTAAGGTTGCTTACTAGGTGTTTTAATTTTATTTATCCAGGACAACAATTAATGATATTTATGATTCACTATTCCCTTTAAATCACTTCAAAATATTTTTTCAAACAAAACTTATGCAAATTTTAAAAACTACACACCTTTTTCTTTCTTTGTAGGAGCTCGATATTGAATCTATTGTATCTATGTAATTTTGGATCTAAAAGGTCTGGAATTTCATTATGTGGTAGCCCTGTGAGTCCTCTTTCCAACCCACAAGTCTGATCGAGATTGGATTCTTAAAAAATAGTTATTCCCAATATCCTATGATGACCTGATTATAGATTGGTTCAGTAGAGAGAAATTGTACAGAGTTCCATGTGTCACTGTTGTGACATTCGGCCCTGAAAATGATATCCAAAAAACCAATTTTTGTTCTTTTTCTATCTCTTTTTACGAAATTTAAATCCAATGCTCAGAGAGAAAGTTATGACGAATTTCCCAAGGTCACCTATTTGAGATGGAATTCTAGAGCCTGCAAAAACCCTAACTTCCTTAGATCATCTCTTCGAAACTATATCGAGATAAGATCTAAAATTAGTACACAAGATTCACCAAGATTTAGGGTCCACGTGGTTACAATTTCAGCTTCTGAATCTTCGTAGAAAAATTTTTATAGCGAAAATGCCACAAGGGCCTGTTTGAAGTAGCGAAACCCTAGAATCCAAAGCTCTAGCACCAAATGTTATGCAACCAACTAATAAATAGATAGATCAACAACCTAGAAATTATCCTCTTAGAGGGGGAAACCTCCTTTACATTACATAAATGAAAAAATATTGGATGATACAAATGACAAGACCTCCTATGTATATATATGGGTCTATGGGGTCACAATATAATTAGATCCTACATAACAATAATAATGTAAGGGCACAACAATAACAATAGTGGGCTTCTATGGGGCACAACAATAACAATATGAGGGCTACATGGGCATAACAATAACAATAAGGAGGATACACTAGTATTATAGGGACTTAAAATGTAATACCCCATCAAGAGCTCACATGGTCTACATTATCGCATACGCCAAGCATGAAAGACGATCTGATGCAAGCCTCTTTAGGCCACGTCACCCCAAAGCTAATATTATTGGAGGTTTTCTTTAGCCCGTCGAGTCATTTTCTCTGAGAAGCATTCTCATCGAGATTAATTTCATCCACATAACACTTCCTTGGAGAGGCTCCTCGGTAAGAAGCTTTTCCTTCAAGATCCTTTGTCATCATTGCCATTTCTCCGAGAAGTGTTCTCGCTGAGAACCTTTTCTTCCGAGATAATTTCCCTAGCTAAAGGGAGAGGCAGTCCATCGTGAGATTTCTATCTCAAAATAGAATCTTGGAAGAAACCTCTCGAATATTTCTTTGAGAAAATTTTTGTGTAAATGCCGAGATCTAAGGTTTTGAGATTTCAAGATCTCGGTCACGAGCGAAAGGTCGTATAATCTTGAGTTAACAATGTCAAGGGCTATCAATAGGGGAACCGTGCCCATTTCCATTATATGTTGCATTTGAAGAAGCTTGGCTTATGCCTCATCTGTGATGATTCTATAAACATTGAACCTGGCTCCAAGACTCAGTCATTGTGCTTAACGTATTCTGTGGGGCCCTTTGGGCTATCCCTCCCGAGCTTAGAATTTATGAACACAGCTCAATGGCCCATTTCCTTTGGTAGCATAATAAAATAGGATAGGGACTTTTCCCTTCAATTTCACTGGGCCCTCAAGAAATTATCATAACAATTGATTGTTCACATGGTTGTGGCTATGAAATGTAGAGGTTGAGCCCAAGACCTCACACTTAAATCAACAACGCTTAGACATACACATATACCTATTTTCTATAAGTTATATGTAAGTCTCTTTCTTTTAAAAAATCACAGGTATGAGCTCCATATATTCTTGCAGTGTTTCAGTGAGGTCCTTACACCTCTTTGCATGAAATGTACCAAGAAACTTACTAGTGCCATGAGGATGATACATGTTTCCTTGTACAGGGCTATTGTGGCCTACCTCCCCATAATCTCAGCTCAAAGTCAGACTCAAAATTAAATCAATGGTCATAAACTACCATTCCTGGGCACAATGAATGACTATACTAATAGTACGAGTGTATTATGCTTATGCATACAACACACATGTATATGCACATTCATAATTGCCGTATGCAGAACATCAATGCATAAATATTAGCATCCTAAACTAGTTCGCAATCCACAATACCTTTAAACTCAGAAAAATTAACCATTATTCCTACAAACAACAATTAGAATAAACATTTATATTTAAATTTCCTGCATGAACAACATCCATGTAAAACCACAACCACAACCACAAAAGCCCAGCTAGCAAAGCTTCATCCTTTTCAATCATAAGTGAACCAGAAAATATTCATGCAATGAACACAACATTAATTTAATAGTCCAACCTAAACCTATTGGAAAGGAATGCACATGAAAACACTTATATTGAAATAGATTTTGGTAACTAAGTTAGGGACAACAAATATCCACCCAACCATAGACAAGCTGTAGCCAATCCTTACTTGCAAATATCACCCTCGATCCATATTCCAGAGACTGAGATGGTTTTCTCAAGGGAATTAAATACCAACTGCTGGTTGAAACGAGGACTCCAGTGGTACTCCCACCTCCACCCACCAACCAAATAACAGTAAAATAAATACCCTAGGAATCGAGAGGCCTGTTTCCTCCACCCTCAAGCTATTCAACAACTGACACACTTCAAGGAATCCAAAGGCTTCACCTCCACCCCGAAAACTTATAACACAATGGTTCCACCCACTGAAGAGAATCTAGAACCCACTGCCAGAACTAAATGAAACCAAGAAAAGGAGACTCTATAACTTCCTTTACCAAGAGTCTAAGGACTAAGACTTGGCTATCAAGGGAATCTAGAGAAGTCCATCTCCACTCTCTAGCCCCAAGGGCACCCTGAGTTTTATCCTCACATGGAAGAAATTGTTCTCATGCTCCTATTTCTCAATCAAGTTGTAAATTTCCTTTGAGTGCTATAGATATGCCAAAACTCCTCCATGCTACATATGTCTTGAAAAATTCCTCTAAACTAGCAATGTGCACTGATTTTCTTAGTCGTCCAAAGAATTTCCCTTCTTCCTCACGATGGTGTTCGCTTTTTTTTGCACACTTTCTATTCTTTGTATGATGTCTAAGCTTGTTGCCTCTTTTTTTCCCCCAATGCTCTCTCTTGTTGTTCTAAGTGTCTTCTCTTCTCCTCAAGGCAATGCTCTCCTACAATCATTGACCTCTCTATCCCTTTCTATTAGCGTAGCCTAAAACCATCATAAATATCATCCTTTTTTGTCTTGCCACTTCTTCCAAGAAATTATGGGCCTACATCCTTCTCTTGCAGTTCCTTAAATTCTGAACATCGGTCCATTAAAATCACAACAACCAACCTTCAATCACTATCCAAAATAGTCCAATTTTTCTTGTAGCATGTAAACTAAACATGCCAAGCAGGTAACAACCCTCAGTCCCTGGAATTTGTGTTCCTTACTTAGCCCATTTTTAATTTTAAAATCAAAATACATGAAAATGTTTACATGGCATTCATAAGAAAAATATAATTGGGGTTGTCACGAACCCCTCCCCTTTGGGGGAACACCATCCTCGATGTTATTTGTCCATATAAAACACAAAAGGCATGCTGGAAAACAAACAAATTGCTTCATGGAGTGTTATATACACACCTCTATACAATATTTACAATCATATATATATATATATATATATATATAGATAGATAGATAGATAAAACAAAGAAGGATATGATTCCTACAAAGTATCATCCATTTTCCAATTGGATTCTTTGATCCCAAAGTGCATCCACTGCACTTTGACTTGCTTTATTGCTCGATTCCAGAGCGTAAGGCTCCTCTAGTCTAGAATGCATATTGGCTCTAGTTGGAACTCTCCCTTTGGTTCCACCTATAGCACAAACTAAGCAATCGCATTATTAGAATCCTATACATATCTTTTAAGCAAAGAAACAAGGAAAGAATCATAGAATTTTACAGATGGAGGTAAGGCAGGTATATAGGCTACTGGTCCAATTATTTTAAGTATCTCAAAAGGCCCATAAAACTATGGTAACAACTTGGCACATGACCCAATATTCAAGGAGATTTTCTTGGGTCTAACTCTCAAATAATTGAATGTTCCCCAACTTAGAACTCTTTATGCACCCTGTGCTGATCCACATAGCTTTTCTGCCTATCCTATGCCACCTTTAAATTCTTCTTGATGACCTGCATTTTCTCCTCCATATCTTTTAGCATATCAAGCCCAATAAGGACCATATTCACTAGATCACTCCAAATGATACGAGCATTACAACTCCTTCTATAAAGTGCCTCAAATGGGCTCATATTTAGAGATTCTTGGTACCCATTGTTGTATGAAAATTGAATAAGTGGAAGATTATTACTCTTCCCACTTCTTGGGTTGGTGCATCACATACATCCTCAACATGTCTTCAAAGATTCTATTTGTCCTATCTATTTTCCCATCCATCTATGGATGATAAGCTACATTGAAGGCCAAATTTGTCCCGAAACCTGTAAATAGTTCCTTCCAAAACCTTGAAGTGAACTTGGCATCTTTGTTTGAAATGATTTTCTTGGGAACTCCATGCAACCTCATAATGTCCTTTATGAATATCCGAGCTAACTCACTAGTTGAATTGGCAGACTTGATTGCTACAAAATGATCCACCTTACTCAACTTGTCAATTACCACCATAATTGCATCATGTTGTATGAAGGTTCTGTTGGGTGCTAAAAGGTGTCTTTTAAAACTCCTAATTGCCTCACATTAATTATCAACTTGGGTAAGTCTTTTTATTCCAAGAGTGTACACAATATGTGGAAGCTATAAATCCAGAGAGTAATGCTTTTAAAATAAGTTATTAAATTCAATACAAGAGTAAACGGATGCAATCATAAATCTCAAAGTTGTAACTTTAAGGGAAATAATTCATCTAAGCATCATGACTCAATCTCAAACAAAACCATAATTCAATCTTAATCAACCAAATTTGAATGATAATCAACCGAGAGCACCGTAGCATTAACTGAGCTCTTTCAGTTGGACTTAAACTACTGGATAGAAGGAAATCATTTAATTAATAACGCTCTATTCTTTAATTAACAAAAAATGATTCTTTAACTTATAACTAATTCAATCCAGAACAGGAATTAAGTAAAGCCAACTAGGATTGCGCATTAATGAAATGAATACCAGAAATCCAAATTAACAAAAATAAAGCAACTGCAAAGCTATAAAGTGGAATTAACTTGCAAGAAATGGGAAAAGCATAAAACAAGGAACATCAGTAAGATCCACCAAAGACCGGGCCCTAGCCACCAGCCAATACTGCTTAGCTACTTCAGAATATCCAAATGAATAACAACGCAAGTTGTATATTAATCATCAAAGTCACTTGTCATTACAATACGATCTTGTTCTTCAGAATCACGCTTCTGTAAATTAAAATTACAATTGAATTAAAAGGCAAGAGATCCCTCTTCAGTTTTCCCTTTTATAATCAAAAGAAAAAATATAAATGTGATCCCTTAGGATCAAGAGATCCTGAGGGATTCACAACTAAATGCTATCTTCAGACAATTCTTCTATCTTGCACTGATCTTCTTGATTCGTTCCTTGGTTCGACCACACATGACGCATCTCATTTCCCTTGATTAGCTTTTGCTGTTCCAACTTTGGAACAACAACTGTTCCATCTGCTGTTTTTCTACATAAAAAGTAATGAGAGTTAGTTTGGTCAGTCAAATCGTATCAAGAGAAGTTTCATTCATTCCTTATCAAAATCTTGTCAATATGTATCATGGCAAAAAATGGATAAGAAAGGAGGAAAAAGACAGTAATCAAGAGTAAATACATACCTATTGCAAGGCTCAACATACTCCCCTGCTTACCTTTTTTCATGTCCTCATGACAAATGAATAGTTCCTATGTAATGTAGTTAAGGAGTAAGCTAGAGAAAAGGTTTCTTTATCAGGCCTGAAACCGTGATGTTGTGCCAGATTTGCAAAGGCTGTCTTTTCGTGTCCTTCAGGTAACTCATAGTCAGACCGATACCCTTCAGGAGGATACCAAATAATGGGACACCTAAATCGACATCCCAACCAATAAGGCCCTTCCCTCAAGATAAGATTGTTGTATGTGATTAACCGACTCACAACAGCTTTGAAATTCCCATAATTAAATGGTTCTCTTTCCTTAACACTGTTAGTTGAGACCGTCCATCTCATTTTGGATGCAGTCAAGGATCTTTCCTGGATGGAGAGGAAATATGTTGTTCCTTTCTGTACAATTTCCTTATGTATGGGCCCTAAAATTTGAATCACGCCTTCTTGTGTCATCAACCTTTTATGTTTAGCAAACAGTTGCAAAGGGTGAGTAGGCTCACTCCTTACCCAAAGATCCAACCCGTGTTCCTGTCTTTGGAATGAATTATACACCTTAAACCACTTAAGTTGATTAACTGCAAAAGAGATAAAAGCTTGGAATTGAATATCTCCAACAAAAGGGCTAGGATTCTTATCCACTTCTTCTTCTAATATGAAATTATGTAGATAAAATTCGCAAAGAAGCCTTTGGAATTTTGCCCCATGTTCCTTGCAGCAACTTATAAAATCTTCAGTTGTCTTTAATTTGATTGGCTTGCCAGCTCTTACGGCTTTAATCTTTAACAATAAGTATCGTTCTAATAAGAACAGGGCATAATTTGTGGCAGGAGACCTACATGTCAAGACATCCGAATATAGCGAGCAAATGGTGTCTATCTGATTCCTAGCTCTTTCCAGCTTGGTCATCACCTTGTTCAGCTTTTATTCTTCTTGTCTAAATCTATCAAAAGTCCCATTCTCAATTATGGTTAATTCCCTAAACTGTTTTTGCAACTCCTGATATTTTTGCAAGGGAACTGTCTCTTGTTCACATCGTTCTAGAGCAACCCGGGCTTGCATCAGTTCTTCCTATATCTTTAGAAGAATAGGGTATTTGCTTGATAGGATATCCTTGGTTTGCTCTTTTGTCTGAGTGCCTGTGCTACGAGAGGATATTTCCTCGGTCTGTACTTCCTTATTGTGGGAGGACCAACCCTCCATCTGAACGGCTGCATCCACTAAGTCTGCATGCAAATTTGCCTGGGTGGCTATTGTTTGAGTAGGAATGAGTTCAGTTTGGGTTTCTGTTGGCCTACCCTTACATATTTCCATTTGCGTAGCCACAGTGACTACCTCAGGAGTAGTGTTCTGGGCTTTGTTGTTTGCAATTTCTTTAATCTTCCAACATAGCCTTTTAACTGTCTTTTGAAGCTTTTGGTATTTTTGTCTCAGCTTCTTTAGTTTTGCTCCGGCTACTCGCCTCTTCCGAGGAGAATCTTTTACACTAACAGGCTTGTCAATAGCTTCTGTATCTAAAGATTCCTGTTGTTTATCATGGTTGTGTTCCAATAGAACTGTGTCACCAGATTGGTTGTCGGATTCATGAATAACTTCTGTGTCTGCTTCCTTTTCCTGGTTTGTAGCTTCTGAAGAAGGCAAAATTTCTGTATGCCCAAAATCTTCTGAGGATTGAGCTTCCATTAGGTTAGGATCAAGTGATCCTATGGGCTGCATGTATGCATTCATAGTTGCCAGGACCTGAGCCATCCTTTTCTCAAAATCCTGCAAAATATCATTTTGGGGGCTCATGGTTGATGTTTGAGGAGGTTCTTCTTCATTTCCCAGTTCATCATTAAAGTGTTGTGCCCTTTGTTGCTCTGAGTCTGGTCTATCCTCTTCCTCGGGTTCTTATTCTAAATTGGCCTCTTCCCCAGGTTCCAATTCTGAATGACACCCTTCCCCTTATTCAGGTTCTTCCTCTGGTTTCGACTCACAGTCCTGTATACTAACTGGTTTGGATGGTTTCACAGGTTGTTCGACGTTATCTTATGGATTACAGACATTCTCTGGGCTAGATTTAACCTTGCAAACTTCCTGCGCTTATGGGGTTCAATGTTTGAGCGGGTAGTCCTTTTCCTTTTCGGAACAAGGCTCTATTAGCTTATCTCCAAGATTGCAGTATTTTGGACTACAGGGTTTTGACTAATCTCTAGGGGCACTATGAGACCATCCCAAGTTAAGTTTTTTTGAGCAAAGTTATGGCTAAAAATTAGTCTAATCAATCCATGGTGGCTAACTACGGTTTTAGGGTGCCTAGCCCGTCTTATTCTATTGGCGGTATCATGCAACAATGAATTCAAGAAAGATGGCAGATTAAAAATGATCTTTAGTTTTAAAACAACTAAAAGTTTGAGTTGTCATGGTCTTACCACATCTCATCGTACATCATAGATAATGTACCTCTGGACAACACTTGCCAACTCACGCCATGGTTCTGCTAGAGAAGATGGTTGTATGCCCTTGCCTTTCTTGGTTAATTCCTCGTTTGCATCTCTGAAAATGTCCACCGCGTCTTGCAACATTATGTGTTTTTTTTGGCCATATAGTTCCTTCCATTGGCAGCCCAGATACTTCAGCTATTATAGCATCTGATACTGTGATTCTTCTACCTCTCACCAGGGATTGCCCATTCTGCAGATGCTGTAGAAACTCAATAGTGATTTCCTCACTAGGGGGTTGAAATCTTGTGAAATATGATATCCACCCTGCGCGGACCAGAATTTCCCTGGCTCTGTCGAAGACTTCCAGCACTAAAGGTTCTCGGCGCACTGTCTTACCACCCATAATGCTTGAGTTCTTCCTACTATTGCAAAGGATTAGTGCAGTGGAGAAAACACAACAACAGACAACAACAGAGAGATAGAACAACAAGTAGTTGTAACAACTAAGTTTTACAATGTTAAACGATATTTCTATGAGAATTAATTAATTCGAGGACTATTATTTTGCCACATGCCGCGTGATCATAGAATACCATATCACCCTATGAAATCCAATAAAACAATTATAACACATGCATGAGTGTAATGGAGGTCCCCTCCCTCCTTCAAGATGAGAGGTCGCCTATGACTGAATGGATGGGGAAATGTTGTTCTGACGGCAACGTACAAGGGTGAAAGATATGGCATTAATATGAGACAGAGTATGTATATTAATGAAAGGACTGTAAAAGGTATGGATATAATGAAAGTGAGGTGTGTAATGATGGTTATTGATAAGAGACAAGATGCTTTGGTTGATGATAGGTTATGCGGTAAGGAAAAAGGACAACAATAAAGAAAAAAATGCTTTGCTGACGATATTCTGGTTGAAAATGATACGATTGATTAAAAACACTAACTCATGCATAAAGGTTCAAGGTAGGGAGAAATTAGGGAAATAATTCTTCTGATAAAAAGAAAAGAAAGAAGAGGGCATTATAATAATTATTGATGTTGAAAATAGAACTTCAATACCATAAGCAGAGCTTCTGTTGCTAGCAGGCGTTCATAGCCTTGACAGAGTTGCTTTTTAACCCATATAAGCCAGTATCCTCAATTTATAGTTGGAGAATTCCATTGTTGTTTCTATAGAAGAAATCAGTGTGCTGGCATGGTAACTAGATGACCACACTGCCATTCACTGGGAAGTAGCAAAAGTGATCAGGCCGGTTCATGATGAGACCTCCTGTTCCAAGGATATTTTATCCATCCAAGGGATCATAACCCTGGTGTGGTGGCCATAGTGGGAATGTCACATTGCTACATCCTTATGAACATGGTAGGCTAGCTCTTAATGAGACCCCCTATCCTCTATCTGTAGGCAAAAATTTGTTGTTATTACACATTTTTATAATAAATAGAGGGAGGCTCAGTACTCCTTAAGAGCAGGGATGGTGGAAGAAGTTGAACATGTCAATAGAAAAAAATATACCCATAATCTCACTTATAATAGACAGAGAGGATTATAACCAGGAGGGGTGGAACCAGCATGGTAAAGATGATCAATCAGTATCATATACAACAGAAATCAATACAGTAAAGTAATATATAAATAATTGTGTCCCCCCTTAAAAAAAAAATCTATCATCAAGAAGTTGTCTTGTTAAAGATCATAACGTTAAGGGTATTCACCTGCTTCAATAGAATCCATAATTCTTGTCCTCATAAAAGTATTGTACTTCATGCCATGAAAGGGAATCAGAAAAATGGGGCTGAGATGAGCTAGGAATAATTCTGCAAGTGCTGTTTAACATCACAATAATGCAAGGAAGTTCTTTAGAAAACACACGAATTCAAGAAGCAAAAATGTTGCTCCAAATATGGAACAACAGCTATTCAAAAGTGGGAACAACAAAACACTCTAAGAGAAAAATGTGGTATTTGAACAACAAACAACAAAAAGTGTTGTTCCAAAGTTGGAACAACAAACACACAAAAAGTGTTCTTCCGAAGTTGGAACAAAAAAAAAAAAACGCAAAAAGTGCTATTCCAAAGTGGGAACAACAAAAACGAAAAAGTGTTGTTCCAAAGTTGGAACAGCAAAAAAAAATCAAAAAGTGTTGTTCCAAAGTGGGAACAACAAAAACGAAAAAGTGTTGTTCCAAAGTGGGAACAACAAAAAAAATGCAAAAAGTGTTGTTCCAAAGTGGGAACAGGAAAAACGAAAAAGTGATGTTCCAAAGTGGGAACAACAAAAAGGGAAAAGTGATGTTCCGAAGTGGGAACAACAAAAACGAAAAAGTGTTGTTCCGAAGTGGGAACAAAAAAAACGGAAAAGTGTTGTTCCAAAGTGGGAACAACAAAAAAGGAAAAGTGTTGTTCTGAAGTGGGAACAATGAAAACAAAAAAGTGTTGTTCCGAAGTGGGAACAACAAAAATGAAAAAGTGATGTTCCAAAGTGGGAACAACAAAAACGAAAAAGTGTTGTTCCGAAGTGGGAACAACAAAAATGAAAAAGTGTTGTTCCGAAGTGGGAACAACAAAAACATAAAAGTGTTGTTCCGAAGTGGGAACAGCGAAAACAAAAAATGTTGTTCTAAAGTGGGAACAAAAAAAATGAAAAAGTGATGTTCTGAAGTGGGAACAACAAAAACGGAAAAGTTCTATTCCGAAGTGTGAACGACACGAAAAAGTGTTATTCTGAAGTGGGAACAACAAAAACGAAAAAGTATTATTCCGAAGTGGGAACAACAAAAACGAAAAAATGCTATTCCGAAGTGGGAACAACAAAAACGAAAAGGTGTTGTTCTGAAATGGGAACAAAAAAAATTAAAAAGTGTTGTTTCGAAGTGGGAACAACAAAAATGAAAAAGTGAAAAAGTGTTTTTCCTAAGTGGGAACAATGAAAACAAAAAAGTGCTCTTCAGAAGTGGGAACGACAAAAACGAAAAAGTGTTGTTCCGAAGTGGGAACAACAAAAACAGAAAAGTGTTGTTCCTAAGTGGGAACAACAAAAACGAAAAAGTGTTGTTTCGAAGTGGGAACAACAAAAACGCAAAAGTGTTGTTCCAAAGTGGGAACAACGAAAACAAAAAAGTGTTGTTCCGAAATGGGGACAACAAAAACAAAATGGTGCTGTTCCGAAGTGGGAACAACGAAAATAAAAAAGTGTTGTTCCGAAGTGGGAACAACAAAAACGAAAAAGTGTTGTTCCGAAGTGGGAACAACAAAAACAAAAAAGTGTTGTTCCGAAGTGGGAACAACAAAAATGAAAAAGTGTTGTTCCGAAGTGGGAACAACAAAAAAGGAAAAGTGTTGTTCCAAAGTGGGAACAACAAAAATGAAAAAGTGTTGTTCCGAGGTGGGAACAACAAAAACAAAAAGTGCTGTTTCGAAGTGGGAACAATAAAAAATGAAAAAGTGTTGTTCCGAAGTGGGAACAACAAAAATGAAAAAGTGTTGTTCCAAGGTGGGAACAACAAAAACGAAAAAGTGCTGTTCCGAAGTGGGAAAAAAAAACAAACAAAAAATACAGAAAATCAAATCAGCAATCATATTTACAGTTTTTACAAAGAAATAACTTTTTACAACAATGAAGCTGCTGAAGGATTGCCTTCTGTAGCTAGAACTTGCATGGTGGAGTCCTTGCGTATCTACTGGTAAAAAGATTCTCTTGTAAGTGGTTTTTGGTAGAGGTGCACCCGATGACCATTTGCTTTAAAGGAAAAACCAGACCCATCAATGGTGGCTAATGTAAGAGTGCATTGTCATGCACTTCCTTTATTTCATAGGAGCCTAACCACCTAGTCTGTAGTTTACTAGGGAAGTCTTGAAACCTGGAATCGTAAAGAAGTTCCCAGTCGCCCTCATGAAATGTCTTCTTCTTAATCTAGGCTGTGACCCATTTCCCTTCTCAACTGCATTATGCTTCTTGTAATGAGTGACATTTTCTTTCTCACCTACATCCTAAGGTATTCCACACTTTAATGACTACCTCCCTTTAACTTTCTCATTCCCTTTCATATCATGCTTAGGCTTAGTTTTATGATTTGATTTCTCATGACAATACTTCAGTTTCATGATGGCTTCCTTCGACCGAGGTTCATCAAACTTAATCCGGTCTCTATATGCTACTAGAAACCCACTGATGAACCTTTGTCTCTTTTCTTTCTCATCCTTGAGGTAAGGTACATACCGCAACAACTCTAAGAACCCGCTAGTATACTCATCATATGTCATAGAAATCATCTGCAACTCATAAAACTCCTTAGCTCTATCATCATAATATCTTTCAGATAGGTACTTATTCTTGAAGAGTCTCTCGAACTCATCCAAAATCAACTTTTCTTCTTGAATGCCTCTGAAATTATTCACATCTGCCCACCACATATCTGCTTTCCCTTTAAGACTGAAGGTAGATATTTTGGCTTTCATGTTCTCTGAATAATTATGCAATCTGAATAATTTCTTCATCCCAGGCAACCATGCCTCTGCATATTCTGACTTCTTCATATCTCCATCAAATTTAGGAGGCTCAAATTTATTGAACACCTCTGGAAAGTACTCACTCCTCCTATAAGGATGATGCAAATGATGATCGTGATGATGTCTCCTATATGAGGAACTAGGATGAAACCCATACATACCAGTCCTCCTATCAAGTGTATCTAATGGTCTCCCACCTCTAACTGTGTCCCCTCTATCTGACCTGTATCCTCACTGAGACCTGCTACCATATGCCCCATTAATATTCTCTTCCTGTTCTTGGCTAATATTTAGTTTTCCCTGTCTCTGCAATTCTGAAAAACTCTGATGGATGAGTTTTCCTTGTCTTTAGTTTTTCCTAAGCCCTTGTAAGTCTTTCCTAAGCCTCAACCAACCTGTCATTGTCTTCCTTGCAACTTTTGATCTCTGCCTCTAAACTACTCAATGTATCCTACAATATCTAGAGAGTACTCATCTCCTTGTTGGTCAACTGATCTGTAGGGAGAGTCACAAGAACTGTAGTCCACCATTTTTCTCGTCATCTTTGATTCTCTTCTTCCTGTAAGCATGCCATGTTACAGAAACCAAATATATACCGTAATCAAAATCATACCTCAATGACATTCAGGGGGGGTTTATCTCATCTACAAAATCAATACACATTAGCACGATACATGTATAATCATAATCATATCAATATAGTGACATCATGCATGACAATACAAAATTCATACCATGGCCTCATGCATGAAATCCATAACCATGACAATGCATGCACAACCACATGCATCTAGCCCATCCAATCCAAGTGTTGAACCATGCTCTGATACTAATCTGTAATGCCACCTCCCACATTTACCCACTTTCACCAGCCTACTAGGGTAAACATGAGCTAAGTTCTACTATGACATGACTTAACCTCCTAAGTATAGTTAAGGAAGTGTAATCGACAAACTTGAACTTTACTGACCTTCCTCAGGAGCTACAGGACCCCCAGGAGCTAGACAACCACTCCAGGTGCCCAAACCCTGAGCTAAATTGCCTTTTTAATGATATGGACTCCCAATCGCTTGCATAACAAGGAAATCTAATGAATGTAATCCTCCAATTGCATGGATAACCCTACCTCCCAATGACTGCAGTTTAAATTTCCAAGTTCTAAGCATGTGACCCCAAAATTTGAGCCCCTTTTTCAGGGCTAGCAACCAGACCTCTACCCAAAACTTGATAGAACTTTTTAGAATTATTAATGACACAAAGAAAAAGCCATTAATGTAAAACTTAGTCAAGAACTTGACCTAACCGGGCCTAACCATGACAGTGATTTTGCCAAACACAAAGTGAACATGAAATCTATAGGTCACGAATGCATATATGAACATAGAGATCTAAAAATTATCTTAGATTCACTAATAAGGTGTCATGCCTTCTCACAATAGTTGCAATAACATCTATTAGGTCATGCATTTGTAATAACCTTGGTTAAAAATCCATGTAATAAAGTTAATAAAAGAAAAATAATAACTAAGGTCATGGGACACTTATTCGAAGATGAATGACGGGAAAAAACATAGTGATGGGGATCACTTGTGATTAATTAATGGCCATGGAAAATGGAAAAGGAAATGACAAAGGCTTTGGAAAGGAAAAGTGGCATCTATTGACATTTTATTTATGAAAATAATGGAAAATAGGAGAAAAGGAAGGTGAAAGGTTACAAGTTGCATGTGAGGAGGAAAATGAAGAAAATAGAGGCCTCAATTACAAAAAGGCTTATGGGTATCGGTTCATGGCTTTTTGTCAGTTCAACTTTTTGTTAGTTTCAGCTTGGAGCTCTCTCTTATATTCTCTCTCTCATACTATTGTACACTTAGAGTTTTATTGGAACACTCTTGGAGGAGTGTTGCATACTTGGGATTTGGTGCAAGGAGGCAAAGGAAAAGTAGGAAAGCACAAGGGGATAGCAGGATCAACACCTACAATGGGTTTTGCTTGCTGGTATTGAAGTGCACGTATGATTTCTTTTCTAGTTTTGGCATGCATGGAACCACCATGTGGTTTCTTGGTTATGATTGGTCATTGGCATGCAAGATTTATTGTATTGACAGTGGTTTTTCCTAGCCTTTCCATTTCCTAGATAGCCATGGTGTTGTGGGTTTCTTTCCTTTTGTTTTCTGGTTGAGTTACTAGTTCTTGGGGCCTTGGTTGGATAAACACTTTGGAAGCCCTGTAACAACTTGGGTTGAGTTACTAGTCCTGGAAACCTTGGTTGGAAAAACACTCTAGAGCCCTTGGTGGGTTGAGTTACTAGTCTTGGAAGCCCTAGTTGGACAAACGCCCTGGAGCTTGGTAGCGACTTTGGGTTGAGTTACTAGTCTTGGAAGCCTTAGTTGGAGCAAACGCTCTAGAGCCCTAGAAAACTTGGGTAGAGACAGAGCTGGTGATGGTTAGTGATGTATGACTGTGAGGTGGAATCACTAGTTGAGGGTTGAGGTGGTTTGGCCTCTGGAATCCCTAGTTTGGATTTGTTTGATTTGTTTCATGAGATCCCACATTCATGTTTGGAATATGGCGCGAGAGTGATTAGCTGAAAGAGAGATTTGGTTCACCCTAATCTTGGTCAAGCGGTACGTAGAAGTCCTTGACTTGGTTGGATTTTCATATTTTAATAGGATATCCTTTGTCTTTGGTATTTTCATGAGTAAATGTGCTTGTCATTATGTGGATTTAATAGTTGTTTCATCATTGATATATCTCTGGTTATTTTCTAGTTATGAGCATGTTTTATGATAATCTTGATGTATGGTTCTCATCATGTTTTAGTTAGTAGATGAAATAATAATGAATGAATGAACTAATAGATAACAATAAAACTACTAAGAGGAGATATCAATCCTCCTTGATGATTTTCAGATAAGTATGAGATCCCTATGTTCAGATCTATTGTTATGACCTGTAGATTTCATGTTTATGATATGTTTAACGAAATTCCTATCATGGCTAGTAGCGGTCTGATCAAGTCCTTGGTCAAGTGTTTGTAGTAGTAGCTTTATATCAATGTTACTTATATGGTCTAAAAGTTTCCTGAATTTTTGGGTGGTGGCCTAAGTCCTGGCCCTGAAAAAGTGGCACAAAATCTAGAGTTACTGGCACATAACTACCTGAAAAAGGCCACAGTCGCATGCATGCCTTGTTGTGGGAGTGACTGGAGGGTCTCAGTTGCTTACATGGCTTGTCATGGGAGGGACTGGAGGTCGATATCAATAAAACATCAAGTTGTCTCAGGGGTTGGGCACTTGGAAGGGTTGGCTCTCTCCTAAAGGTTCTATAGCTCCTGAGGAAGGTTAGATCGGTCTTGTCTTGTTGGTTTCAATTCCGTAATTTTTCTTTTGGAGTTGAATCATATCAAGTAACTCTTCCTCACATGTCTACCTTAGTGGACCGGTTAGCTTGGGTAAATGTGGGAAGAGGGTGTTACAAAGTGGTATCAGAGAATGGTTTCATTCTCCTTGGGTGATGTTTGGTTCTCCTTTCCATTTAAAGGAATGTGTTGTCATGCATACATATTAGTTTCATATATGTTCATTATGCTTGTGGTCTATGTGTTGGTTATGTATGCATGGTACTAGTCATTTTTTTTGTTGTGATGTCATGCAAAAGATGATGATGTTGTTGTTAAGATGTGTTGTCATGAATGTATGTCGATTGTGTATGTATTTTTATGCATGTGTGTCGTCCATATGTTTGTTATGCATAGTACCTAGTCGGTGTTATAATTGTGGAATTATGCATGGTAACTGGATGATGATTAAGATGATGTCTATATACTATGGTGATTATGATTATACATGTCTTGTGCTAATTTGGTTGACCTTGCAAATGGGAGATCCTCCCTGAACTACACTGAGGCACATTGGTTTGTTTATATTTTTGTTTAGCTGACATGATCTACCTTGCAGGAAGAGAAGATCAAAGATGACTAGCAAAATGGTAGACAACAAATCACAAGACTCTCCCTATAGATCAGATGAGCAAGATGGTGAGGGATATTCTCCTAACATAGAAGACACTTATAGAAGTTTTAAGGTAGAAATAAGGAGTTGCAAAGAAGATAATGATAGAATCATTCAATAGCAAGAGAGACTTTCTAGGGAAAAAGAGAAACAAGTAGAGGTAATGCAGTTATCCTTAAGAGCTTATCAGACTTGCAGAGACAAGGACTGCTTGGAATCAGTCATGGACAGGAGGACAAGACTAATGGAGCATATGGTAGCAGGTGACACGGTGGGCATAGGTTGGATAGAGATGACACGGTAAGGGATGGAAGATTCTTGGATACACCTGATAGACGAGGTAGTGGACATGGACTCTACTCTAGTTTTGGCTCTAGTTTTGGCTCAGACAAGTATCACGGTCATCATCTTTATCATCTTGACATGAGGAGTGATAGGGGATATTTTCCAGATGAGTTCAAGAAATCAAAGCCACCTACATTTGATGGGGAAATGAAGAAGTCATAGGATGTAGATGCGTGGTTGCTTGGGATGAATAAGCTCTTTAGATTGCACGATTACTCAAAGAACATGAAGGCAAAAATAACTACATTCAATCTTAAAGGTAAAACAAACATCTGGTGGGAAGATGTAAAGAATGTCAGAGGTATTCATGAAGAGGATTTGACTTGGAATGAGTTTGAGATATTTTTCAGGAAGAATTATCTATCAGAGAGATACTATGATGACAAGATAAAAAATTTCTATGAGCTGAAGATGGGATCTATGATTGATGAGGAGGACATTAGCGAATTATTAGATTTATTGAGGTATGCGCCTTATCTTAAGGAGGAGAATGCCAATATTAAAATATTCATCAATGGGTTGCCGGTTGCATTCAAGGACAAGAATGAGTTTGATGAGCCTAGATCATTGGAGGAATCCATCAAGAAGATAAAGCATTGTTATGAGCAATAAAAGCACAAATCTAGGACTAAGCAAGTTTGGAAAGGTAATGAGAAGAATAAAGGAAAATGGGATAAGAAGCGAACAAGACCTTAGGACACAGGTAAAAAAGAGAATGCAACACCACCTAAGAAGTTCAATGCATCTGATAGAGGACAAGGATTTCAATTTGAGGAGTAGAACAAGGGTGATGGAAAGAATCCCTTGCAGTGTTGGACTTGTGGAGGAGAGCATCACAGAAGATATTTTCCACAAAATAAGTGTGGTAGGCCTCAAATTTACATTGCATAAGACACACAGATGGTGGGGGATGTTGGAAAGAGTATTCCTCAGATTTATGCAACACTAGATAACAGGAAGGAAGATCACCAAACATCTATTATAGAGATGGACAATAAGCTTTGTGATCAAGTTGTTTCTATTTTGATTGACTCTAGATCTAATTATAGTTATGTAAGTCCTGGCATGGTGGATAAGTGTGGTTTGAATAAAGAAGTGCATGCAGAATCTTGCTTAGTGCAGTTGGTTATAGGTACAGAGAAGATAGTTCATCACTAGGTAATATCTTGTGCATTTGAGTTGAATGGTATGTCTACATTAACCCATTTGAATGTGCTTCCATTGGGATCATACAATATGGTGTTGGGTATGGACTGATTGTATCTTCATCGGACCAAGGTGAATTGTTATGGAAAAGCTATTGAGTGCTTGGATGATAATGGAGAATAGAGAATATTACAAGGTAAGAATAAGGAAACATTAGGTAGGCCAAGTGTAGTTGCAGAAAAGGGTGTGTGTTATTTGCAGTGCATATATCTAGTGACAACAGTAAGGATGTTGAGGATGCAAAGGTATTGAGAAGGTACCCTGTTTTACAGCAGATTCAAGTGTATTCCCCATATAGATTTCAGAGTTTCCTCCTCATAGAGAAGTGGAGTTTTCTATTGAGTTATTACCAGGGGAAGCACCAACATCAAAGGCACCATACATGATGAGCACACCATAGTTAGTGGAATTAAAGTTGTAGTTGAAGGAAATGTTTGACAAAGGATGCATCAGAACAAGTGTATCGCCTTGGGGTGCACCAATGTTGTTTGTGAAGAAGAAGGATGGTACTCGCAGGTTATGCATTTATTACAGGCAGTTGAACAAGGTAACCATCAAGAATAGGTATTCATTGCCGAGGATTGATGACTTATTTGACCAGTTGAAGGGAGAAGTAGTTTTCTCAAAGATTGATCTGAGATCAAGATACCATCAGGTACGCATTAAAGAGGAAAAAATCTACAAGAATTATTTCTGGACCAAGTATGAGCATTATGAGTTTGTTGTCATTCCATTTGGTTTGACTAATGCCCCAACTAATTTTCTGTGCTTGATGAATAATGTGTTGCGTCCTTATTTGGACAAGTTTGTCATTATATTCATTGATGATATATTGGTATATTCTAAGAATGAGGAAGAGCATGCCGAACACTTAGCAAAAATATTGAGATTACTATGAGAGCATTAGTTGTATGCCAATCTTAGCCAATGAAGTTTCTTTCAGACATAGGCATATTACTTGGGACATGTTGTTTCCAAGGAAGGCATAGCAGTGGATCCGAAAAAGATAAAGAGCTATCATGGAATGGGAAAATACTAGAAATGTGGATGAGGTAAGATAATTCATGGGACTAGCAGGTTATTATAGGAGGTTCATCAGGAAATTCTCTCAGATTTCCTATCCATTACATCATTGCAGAGGAAAGGTAATAAATTTGAAGGGACAGAGGAATGTGTAGCTAGTTTTGAGAAGTTGAAGCAGTTGTTGACAAATGAGCCAATTCTAAAGATTGCAGATTCAGATAAAGAGTTTGTAGTGTGTACATGTTCTTGCAAGAGAGGACTTGGTGAAGTCTTGATGCAAGAGGGACAAGTAGTATGCTATGAATCAAGGAAACTGAATGGGCACGAGAAGAATTATCCGACACATGATCTTGAGTTGGCAACGATCACCCATGCATTGAAGATGTGGAGACACTATCTTCTTGGCAGGAGGTTTGTATTGATGAGCGATAACAGTGGATTGATATATCTATTTGACCACTCGAATATGAATACCAGAGAAGCCAAATGGTTGGCCACAATCACTAAGTTCGATTTAGAGATCAAGTACATTAAGGGTAAAGAGAACAAGGTTGTATATGCTCTTAGAAGGAGAGTACAAGTAAATCATGTATCAGTGATGTGCTCCTATGGGACAAATTTATAGGATTGGATCTTGCAAGCAAGACAACAGGATGAAAAGTATAGGGAGCTTATGCACAGGTTACAACAGGGTATAGGTGATCAGGATGTGGACTATCTCTCACAACGGATGGTTTGGTTAGATTTAGGGACAAGATATATGTGCCGAATGACAATGAGATCAAGAAGATTATCTTGAGATAATTTCATGCTAAAGAATATTTAGGTCACCGAGGATATTAAAAGACATTGATAATGGTGAATAAGTTCTATTATTGGACGAATTTGAAGAAGGAAGTGGTAGAGTTTGTGACTAGGTGCTTGTATTGTCAACAGGTAAAGGCAACACTAGGTGGATTACTATGTCTGATTTCGATTCCAGAGTGGAAATGGGAGGTCATTTCCATGGATTTCATTACATGTTTTCCAAGGACATATAGACAGCATGATTCCATCATGGTTGTGGTTGACATGTTGAACAAGGAAGCACATTTCATTCGAGTGAAGTATACTTATTCAACTAATGATGTAGCACATGTCTTCATCAGATATATAGTGAGGTTGCATTGTGTACCATAGAGGATCATATCAGAAAAAGATGCCAAGTTAACTTCTTGGTTCTTGAAATAGTTGTTTGCAGGTTTATGTACAAATTTGGCCTTTAGAAAAACTTATCATCACAGATAAATAGAAAGACAAAGAGGGTCAACATGATTTTGGAGGACATGTTGAGAATGTACGTCATGCATCAACAAAAAAAGTGGGAAGAGTATCTTCCATTGGTAGAGTTTGCTTACAATAATGGGTATCATGAGTCATGAGGATGAGTCTGTGTAAGGCACTTTATCGGCGGAGTTATAACACTCCCATTTTTTGGAGTGATCCAGTGAATAGGGTGTTGATAGGACCATACATGCTAGTAGAGATGTAATAGGAAATCTAAGTAATCAAGAAGAATCTAAAGGAAACAAAGGATAAACAAAAGAGTTATGCAGACCAAAACATGATGTTTAAGGAGTTTCAGGTTGGGGAACATGTTTACTTGTGCATCAAGACCAAGAATAGTTCCTTGAGGATTGGATTATGTGCCATGTTGGCACCTCAGTTTTGTGGGCCTTTCAATATTATTGATAGGATTGGACCAGTAGCCTATCAACTTAAGTTGCCTTCGATAATGAAATTCCATGATGTTTTCCATGTGTCATTGGTTAAGAAGTATGTTAAATGTGTTGATCATGTGATTGACTAGTCTCTATTGTAGGTGGAACCAAAAGGAAAATTCAAGCCGGAACTTCAATGCATTTTGTAGAGAAAGATGCTCATGCTCCGGAACCAAGCAATCGAGTAGGTTAAATTGCAATGGAAGAACTTTGGGCCTGATTAAGCTACATGGGAGATGGTTGATCAGATGCGGTCTATGTATCTTTCTCTATTCGCTGGTTGAGCGAATGTATTTTGGTATATGTATATACGTATATGGATGTAAATACTGTAATGAGTTCTATTATAAAGCTCCAATAAGCGGTATGGTTGTCAAGTCGTTATGATTTTCATGTCGATTATGTTGGTTTTCTTCTCAACAGGTTGATCATTGTAAATACTGCAATGAGATCAGTTATAAAGATCCACTGGCAATGTGTTTTTCTTTCAACAATATTGATGGTTGTAGGTGTCATTGAACACCGAGGATGGTTTTCCCCCAAGGGGGATTCTGTAACAACCCTGGTAAAAAGTCCATGTAATAAAGTTAATAAAGGAAAAATAATAACCAAGGTCATGGGACATGTATTCCAAGCTGAATGTTGGGAAAAAACATAGTGATGGGGATCACTTGTGATTAATTAATGGCTGTGGAAATTGGCAAGAGTAATGGAAAAGGCTTTGGAAAGGAAAAGTGGAATTTTATTTATGAAAATAATGGAAAATAGGAGAAAAGGAAGGTGAAAGGTCACAAGTTGCATGTGAGGAGGAAAATGAAGGAAAATAATGGAAAATGAAGAAAATAAAGGTCTTAATGATAAAAAGGCTTATGAGGATCAGTTCATGGCTTTTTTCCAGTTTGGATTTTTGTCAGTTCAACTTTTTGTTAGTTTTAGCTTGGAGCTCTCTCTTCTATTCTCTCTCTCATACTATTGCACACTTAGAGTTTTCTTGGAGAAATCTTGGAGGAGTGTGGCATACTTGGGATTTGGAGCAAGGAGGAAAAGGAAAAGTAGGAAAGCACAAGAGGATATTGGGATCAACAACTACAACGAATTTTTCTTGCAGGTACCAAAGTGCATGTATGATTTCCTTGATAGTTTTGGCATGCATGTGGTTTCTTGGTTATGATATGTCATTGGAATGGAGGATTTCCTGAATTGAAAATGGTTTTTCCTAGGCTTTCCGTTTCCTGGATAGCGATGGTGTTGTGGGTTTCTTTCCTTCTATTTTCTAGTTGGTTCTCATGTTCCTTATGGTTGTTGGTTGAGTTACTAGTTCCTAGAGCCTTGGTTGGAAAAGCACTCTAGAAGCCCTGTAATACTGTGGTTTGAGTTACTAGTCATGGAAGCCTTGGTTGGAGCCCTTGGTGGGTTGATTTACTGGTCCTGGAAGCCCTGGTTTGACAAACGCTCTGGAGCTTGACAACAACTGTGGGTTGAGTTACTAGTCCTGGAAGCCTTGGTTGGAACAAACGCTCTAGAGCCCTATATAGCTTGGGTAGAGACCGAGATGGTGATGGTTAGTGATGTTCGATCGTGAGGTGGAATCACTGGTTGAGGGTTGAGGTGGTTTGGCCTTAGGAGGCCTTGGTTTAGTTTAGTTTTATTTGTTTCATGAGATGCCATATTCATGCTTGGAATATGGCATGAGGGTGATTCACTAAAAGAGAGATTTGGTTTAGCCCAATCTATGGTCAGGTGGTACATGGAAGTCCCTGACTTGGTTGTATTCGCATATGTTAATAAGATCTTCTTTTCCTTTGGTATTTTCATGAGTAAATGTGCTTGTCATTATGTGGCTTTAATAGTAGTTTCATCATTGATATATCTCTGGTTATTTGCTGGTTATGAGCATGTTTTATGATAATCTTGATGTATGCTTCTCATAATGTTTTGGTTAGTAGATGAAATAATATTTAATGAATGACCTAATAGATAACAATACAACTATTGGAAGGATATATCAATCCTCCTTGATGATTTTCAGATAAGTATGAGATCCCTATGTCCAGATCTATTGTTATGACCTATAGATTTCATGTTTACGATATGATTGAAAAAATTCTTGTCATGGATAGTAGGGGTATGACCAAGTCCTTGGTCAAGTTTTTGCATTAGTAACTTGATCTCAGTGTTAATTATCTTTTTTGGAAGTTTCATGAAGTTCTGGGTAGTGACCTGAGTCACAACCTTGAAAAAGTGGCACAAAATTTGGGGTCAGTGGCATAAAACTGCTTGAAAAAGGCCACAGTCGCATGCATGCCTTGTTGTGGGAGAGACTAGAGGGTCTCAATCACATACATTGCTTGTCATGGGAGCAAATGTGGGTCTAGATTAGCAAAACATCAAGTTGTCTCAGGGGTTGGGCACTTGGAAGGGTTGGTTGTCTCCTAAAGGTTATATAACTCCCGAGGAAGGTCAAGTTGGTCTTATCTTGTTAGTTCCACTTCCTTAACTGTACATGGGGAGTTGAATCATATCATAGTAACTATTTGTCACATGTTTACCCTAGTGGACCGGTTAGCTTGGGTAACTGTGGGAGGAGGGAGTTACACATTTAATGACCATTCATTTACTAATCAAGACATGATAAACATCATAACTGGAATCTGTCATAAAACCCTGCTTACAACCAGCATATACACATATAATTAACAATGATAGAAAAACCATCAAAGCCACATGACAACAAGTACATTTACTCATAAAATATGAGAGGAAATTAACTCTTATTGACATATGCAAAAGCCAAAAAATTCAGGGACTTCCACGTACCAACCGACAATAGATTGGTTTGAACCAAATATTTCTTTCATCCAATCATCTCTGTGCCATATTCCAAGCATGAATGTGGGATATCATGGGCTAAACCAATACATAAAAAACCAAGGGAATCTAGAGGTTAAACCACCTCCAACCTCACACTAATATGATCTCACCTAAACCGGTCTCGAGATCACAAAACCAAACTGAGCTTGGATGTCTCATAATTCCTTCACCATCCTTTGAGGAATTTTCCTATCTCCACCCACCTGTTGAGGGATTCTCAGAAATGAACATATCCACCCCCAACCCTTGGGATTTTCCTGAGACCACCTTACCCAGATCCAAAACCTTTCAACAATCCAAAGCTCAATGAAGAAATGAATCCCATCACACCATGGATATCTAGAAATGGCAAGGCAAGGCTAAAACCACTATCAAACTAGGAAAAACACATGCTAATGAGAGAAAATGAACCAAATACACACATGCATGTACCATGCAAGCCAAAACCAGTAAGGAAATCACACATGCAACCTCTTACCTGCAAGTGTTCCTGTTGAAGCCGCTTGATTCAAATTTTCCTTGTTCAATCCTTGCTTTTTTTTCCTTCCTTTGCTTGCTTGTTTTCTTTCTGCTCTTGGTGCTCTTCTATTCTCTGAAACCAATTCCAAAACTAAATTGACAAAAAGTCGACAAAAAAAATGTGAATTAATTCTCTGATGCCTCTAATTTATTCATTTTCCTTCATTTTCTCCTCAATTTCCTCCTCACATGCAACCTGTGACCTTTCATCTCCCTTTTCTCCTATTTTCCATTATTTTCATAAATAAATGCTAATAATTGTCACCTTGCCTTTCCAAAGCCTTTGTCAATGCCTTTTCCAATTTCCCTTAGCCATAATAAACCAAATGAATACCCACTAGGATGTTTTGCCCAACATTTAGCTTAGAATACATGTCCCATGAACTTGGTATTATTTTCCCTTTATTAAATTTATTACATGAACTTTTAGTTTGGGGCTTTTACAATTATTATCATCTAGAAGGAGGGTTTTGGGAACCTCCTACTTTTTTTTCTGGTAACTCCGTCTCTTTCTCGCTTTTTTCCTTCAAGTTGTCAGGGATTATCCATTGATTTCCCATTCTTTTGTTATTCTCTTCCTCCTTTTCCCAAATGACCTTTCTATGTGGTTTCCCTTGCTTCTTTTTACTACTTTATGTTTCATGACTACTCCCTTCATCAACGTAGATTAATGTTTAAGCCATGTTTATGGTGACAACTCCTATGGGTTGCAAACCCCATCCACCAGATCTAATTTGGGAGGAGAGGTTATTGTGATTGTCTCTGATGCTTTTTGATTCTCTCATTTTGTGGGTTCTTCTTCCTCCACATTTATTTCTCCTTCCTCCCATTCTTCCACAACTTCATCATTTGGAGCACCTTGGTTAGGAGGTCACTTGTTGCTCAAATTATTTCACATGACACCAAATAGATTGGCTGAGGTTGATGCCCCATTGTTGTTTGGGGGAGGTTGTTTGTTTACAATAGATTTTCCCTTATTGTTACCCTTCCCTTGTCCCTGCCGGTTTCCTCCTTTCTCCGTTGAATGTTTTGTTCCCTTGCCATCGTTAGATTTTTTGCAGTCCCTAGCATAATGACCATATTCATGACAATGATGAAACTTAAAATGGATCTGCTTATAATGCAGAGTTTGAAAATGTTTCCAACCACCCAAATTTAAATTGATCTATGATGGAAATCAATTTTCTGGATCTAATTAAAAACATATTTTTTCACATGCAAGCTGGGAGCCTTTTGACTCAACTTGATCCAGGTATTTCCCAACCCCGTTTTTGATTCTTTGAGACAATCATCACTCCACAACAAAAGTGGAAGATAAGGTGGTTTTACCCAAACTGGAATCGCCATTGAGATGTCTTCGTCTGGGTTGTTGTTCGAATACCATTAATTTAGGTACATTCCCCTTGATCGAAAGAAATATGGGCCATTTTTGAAGATCACGTTCCAATCCTCTTTGAGCTCAAACAAAAAATAAAAAAATCCATTTCTACAGGCATAAAATCGAATGTTTCCTTCATTTTTGGTTTCTAGGTTTTCTCTATCCAGTATTCCATTGACCAGGGAGAGGACCACATTCCAGTAAATTTCCCAACTAATGCTCTTTGTGAGAAGGCTATTGTTGTTTAGATCACTTCTTTTGGAAGTGCAACTGAAGGGATGCCTTAAACTCACTTTATGAATTTGCTCTGTGCTTCTTTTGGCTTTGGATGACTTTCCAAGGCCACTATCAAGGATTCAAAGGCCGTGACATCATCCTGACATCTGATATTGGAAGTGGTGAGGGGAAGCCCCACCCTGGGTTGCCATTGAAGCTTGATCACAATCTTAGAGTTCTTGTGCAGGCGTAATAGGCAAGAGAAACTCGTGTACCATCAAGAATTCTCAAACACTGGTTTTGACTCATGTTGCTCCGTTTATTTATTTGTTGGTATTATCCTTTATATATATATATATATATATATATATATATATATATATATATATATATATACTTTCTAATTTATATATCTTTATTTTAGATTTATTCTTTGACTTTAAAAAATATTCATTTATTTGAAATATAATTTATTTATTGAAAATAGAAGTTTTTATATTTTCATTTCCATATTTTCTTATTCATGTAATCTTTAAATAAATTATTCTCTTGAAATATTGGTTTTTCTCATTCTATTCCTTTTAAACAAATTATCCTTTGATATATATTTATTTATTCTTGTTTTATTTATATATCTTAATTTTATAGTTTTATTCTTCCATTTTCATGAACATTGTATTTATTGAAAATATAATTTCTTTAAAATTCCCCTTACTCTTTATTTCTTTTCATTCTTTATTCATTCATATAATTATATAAAAATATTAATGAAAAGTAAGAAAACTTTCGGTAAAAATCACATTATCAGAGTTTTGTCGACACGTTTTGAACCATCCAGTGTAGTTCATCGTCAGGACAAGATGAAGAACCAGATATTGGCATCAAGTTAAATAGATGAAGATTCAGCCATTATAATATAATGATTAGATTTGAGTAAATAAATAATATTTTAATATAAATAAATAATTGTTAGAATATAGATGTTAATATTGAATAAAGGAAAATAATTAATCAAAAGAAAATTTAAATGAAATGAATATCTAAAAATAAAAATAAAAATAATATCTAGGTGAAACCTAAATAATCAAAATGATAAAACAATTGATGATGATGATGGTTAACGTCCAGTGAGACCAAACTTTGGTCTATCGGACCTAAAGAAACAAATTATTTCATTTGATTTAAGATTTAATTCCTATTCTCAAAAAGCTTGGAGAGAAGCCTCCCGAGATCACTATAATTTTGACATCGTAAAAGGCTAGGAAGGTCAGTATTTTCACAAAAATTATGAAACTAAGATCTAATGTGGTTGTACGTAGGGCACTCTAAGAGGAAGTGATTTTCATCCTCGATGTTCACATTCTCACAGAGATGGCAGATCCTTTCCATCCATGGTGTTTTAGGAACTGCCCAATGACCTGTTTCACTATGGAGCTCATGAGAGTTCATTCTAATCTTGGCTATATGTTGTGGTCACCAACAACCCCCCTCTTTGTTTGGTATTAGCAATAACATCAAGCAAAGGGGGACCCTTAACAAAAAATCCCAAAAACATTTTTTATCAAAATTTTTGTATTTAACTCCCTAAAAGCTATATCGCATCGCAAAGAGAGAGTGAAGCGTTTTCCTATGCGCATAAATAAACTGCAAAGAAGCGATGCGAAATTCATCGCATCGCATATTTTGAAAGCGCCCTTAAAAGGAAACCTAAGGAATCGCCGACGGCCGATATGCGACGTCGCATATCGCAACGTCGCATAAACAGCGCACAACGATCAAATGAAAAATGCGATCTTGCGATTTGCGATCTGCGATCTTACAAACTGCGATCTTGCGATCTGCGATGAATGAGACTATTAATTGCTGCGATGCGAATCACAGAAACCACTCATCGCAAAGTTTCTTCGGCATGATCTGTAAACCCAAAATTGAGCGCGCACCTTAAGGGAAATTAATGATTGCACGCCTGAGTATCCAAAGATGATCGTGTTTCGTTTTTCGAAGAGTCAAGTCATTATGAGTGTCATGATTATGCATTCATTAGAACTTAAAGCTTTCATGTCAATCTTTTCGTCATTTATCTTTTCCTTTGCGTAAACTATAAGGCAGCAACTAATATAAATCTATATGCAGGAAACATCTAAGGAAAAGGGGAAAGCGCCAATACTAGAAGAACAGAGAGGAGATGCCTTCGCAAATGGATGCTGCATGCAGCAGGGCCGCGGATTCCAGAGTATCACTCAACATACACTGATGAAAATAGACTATCCAAGACTCAGAGTCAAAGGCGCACAAAAGTAGCATGTTTGCAAAAGATCCAGACTGGGTAAAGCAAAAAGAAAAACGCTAAAGAGGGAGGACGCTCCAGAAAAGCCTGGAACAAAGAACGGAAACAATTTTCAATACGGAAGATTGTTCAGGCAACGAAATCCCTAACTCATTGAGTCATTCGCACGGCCGGAAACTGAAATAGCAACAGCACAATCAGTTTGAAAGAAATCTAGGTTATACTAAGTATACACACAGCAAATACGCCCAGCCAGAGGAAGATTTTCAAAAATATCTTCTAGTTTGTCAGAAAGAGGTGCCAGCTTTTGTTATTTCTACTTTTATCGCTCGAACAAAAGAAAAAGACAACCAGCCGACTCTTTCCAGGCGAACCTTGCATTGCTTACAGCACTAAGGAGCAGATACAGAAACGGTTAGAAATTAGATTCAATTTTTAGAAATAAATTTGTTTTAGTAAAAGGGCAGTCATTTGAAGACGTTTCCTAAATTTGTGTAATTAAGATTAGTTAGTTAGTAGTGTTTAACCCTTCTCATGGCATTTGGAGAAGGGTCCGGAAATTTGTCAAAAAACTTGTCCTCAGAACATGCACTTTTGCACCCTCGGAGGGGGTTTTTGATGAATGGATGGATCGAGATTTATTTATGTTTGCATTTTAATGTCTGCTACTGATGTTGCACTTCTGTACTCTTAGTAGATGTTAGAAGTAAGTAGAGATAAATCGTTATTGCTTGAAGTTTGTGAGTGAAATCAGTCATAAATGGTACTTTTATCTCTTGATTAATTTCTGCTTATATTCTTAGAGTGATATACAGCTGAGTTGTTTATATGTTAATGTACGAATGTGTGGGTTACCATTTGGCACTTTTCTATGGTGGAGTCATTTGTTTGTGCTTGACATATGAATAACTTATTATGCGATATGCTGTTCACAACTGTTTTGCCTAACTTCTTATGCAAAATGGTTTATCTTAATTGATTTATATTCTTATGATAGTTGAATGATCTTTATTACTAGTTATTGTATGAAATCTTTTTAGATCGCATGATGAAAGAATTCTACCCCGGGTTAGTATAGATTAGATGTGTTGTTTTTGTTAGATTACAGTAGTATAGAGTCAGTTTAGAGTTTAGAATTAAATTAGCTTAAAATTACCTCTAGATTAGCATCATCAAAATCTACACACACACACATCCTTTAGATTGGGAAGCTAGTACCATTATCCCCAGTCGGACCCGCTACACCAAACGGGCAAGGAACCGCCAACCAGGTTCCGGACCGGGTGGGTATCCCCCTTGTTGTTGACCCGATTTTAGGGCCCTCAACATATTTGGCGCTATAAGGAGGGCACAGACTATGAATGGCAACTAAGTCAAAATCTAAATACCATTCCGAGAGTAAATCACCCTCATCAACTCCCGCGACTTCTCCAGTACGGTTAAACCCGGAGTTAGAAGTCGCTCGAGTATCCACCACTGCTAACTACCCTAATATATCAGACCAACTCATCATTGAACCCCCGGAAATTCAAACTTTGATTCGTAAACTCCAGGGATTCTCTATTTTTTCTCAGAGGTCTGATAAATCTCACAGCAGCGTGACTTCGCAGTACAATCCTGCTCATCCCCTGACCAGATTGAAGAGTGAAAAATTTGGTATTCAACCAAGTGAACTCCCTCTCCCTACTAGGAAAAGAGCAAGGAAAACACCACTAGAGTCTGACAGTGAGACTCTTTCATCTACTTCGTCCATTTCAACTCCCTCACCGCGAAGTTAACCACCCACATCCTCATACCAAATCACTCATCCATCTTCCACAACCCTTCCTCTTCAATCATCAAAGATCATAATATCTTCATCTTCTCAGCATCAGGGACCATCTTCTGCACTTTCATTAACTAGCGGCTCAACGATGGCCCAGTCTCCATGGAACAATCCTGGGGCGGTTTTAATGCCTCCACCCCTGAGCCCAATACCGGCCCATCCTGAGAAATGGCTACCTAAATTCAATCCAGAAACAGGCATGCTAGCTGAAGAGCATATCAATAATTTCATGCTTTCTGTTAATCTCAATGGAGTTACCAACGAGGATGCTGTTGTCTGGATTTTTCCTTATACAATGCAAGGAACAGCCGGGTCATGGTACTTTTCGTTACCTTCCGGGTCCATCACAAGTTGGGACATTTTTCAAAGTCAATTCCTCACCAAGTTTGGTGATCACAGATCAACAACGACATTGATCAATGACCTATCCAATCTTAAAGCTGAGGCTAGAGAACCCATTAAGGATTTCAATTTACGGTTCAATAAGATCCTCAACAAAATTCCCGCTGCTTCTCAACCCAGCGAGGAAGTGAGATGTGAATGGTATATCACGGCCTTACCATCAAACTTGGCTATCTTCGTAGATAGGGCAAACAAGACGACCTTAGTTGAAAACTTGACAGAAGCGCTAGCGGTAGAAAAGCGCGTAGTTGCCCTAGAAAAGAGATCTGTAATAGAAGAACGCAAATCTAAGAAAATCTCTTTCAAAGAAGACACCAAGAAGAAGCAAACGAAATATCCTTTCGATATGGAAGGATTACAAAAAGTGTTAAAGGCCATGTCCAATGAGATGATTGACATAAGAAAACAAGTAGCAGAAACTTCTTCAAAAAAGCCCTACAGATCTCTTAAAAGAAATCCTCCCATGGAGGTGAAACCACCCAATGCTGTCTCAAACGTTGAATCTGAAGAAGAAGAAGAGAATACCACTGAAGGGCAGACCGATGATGAAGAAGTTGTGGAACTACAAGGAATGTGGGATTTCATCCTCCCACAAGAAGAAGATCAAGAAGCATTTCCGGTTAGCACACGAAGCAAAAATCAACTTGATCGTCCCCTAACTACCCCTAAACAGAAGGGCGCAAGCCCTGCAACAAAAGATAAGGTCGCAACAAAGAAAACAACTGCTAGAGCGACCCAATTTAGCCCAGTCCAATCAGATCAAGCACCTCCATCAAGAACACTGATAGTGTCGGATGAAATGGAGTATAACATTATCGATGACATGAAAAAGACTAGGGCTAATATCACTCTTTACGAATTGAGCAAATTGAAACATCAACAGAAAATAATGATGAAAGAATTACATGCCATGCCTACTACATCTTTACCTACAGCTGTAGCTTCCCACAACATGGGAAGACCTCCAAACAACATGATCAATAAGATTGATCCAAATGACATTGCCTTGATTGGAGGAAGATCAAGATCCCATACTCCTCCTTTTCTTCTCACTTATGAAATTTTCAATAAAAACGTGCACAATTGCTTGGTTGATTCTGGTGCTTCAACGAATATTTTACCCAGATCAATATGTGCCAAATTGAATGTTCAACCACAAAAATCCGCAGTGCGCATAGTTCAACTTGATCGATCTCAAGTCGAAGTGATTGGTGAACTTAACCAGGTGACCATAAGATTGTTGTCTAACCCGAAAGTATGCCAGGTTATCGACATTCTAGTAGCTGATATCCCTGAATTCTATGGTTTAATTCTTAGCAGGGATTGGTCCGAAAAACTCCACGGATATTTCTCAACCGACTAGTCGCACATGTGGTTACCCTACAATGGTAAACCCAATCAAATAAAGGTTGAACGAGAGTTGCACCAAAAGTACATAGTGACTGAATTGGAAGGAGAGAATGAAGCAATAACATACAATAGCAGTATCATAGGCAATTACTCGGTAGATTCTTTCCTCAACAATTTCAATGCTCACACCTCACCTTACTTAGAAAATTGAGTTTTGTCCCAAGTTGAAAATTTTTCCCAAACTGATGATTCAAAGTGTTTTAATTTTTTAGATAACTCTGTAAATACATCTTTGTTTTGGAAACTATATTTTGATGGCTCTAAATCTAACGAGGGAGCAGGAGCAGGATGCGTTCTGATTAGCCCAGACGGAAACAAGATCATGCTTACATGCAGACTTGAGTTCGATTGCACAAACAATACATGCTTACATGCAGACTTGAGTTCGATTGCACAAACAATACAACGGAGTACGAAGCCTTGGTGCAAGGTCTATACAAAGCAATCGGGTTGAATGTTAAGTATCTTCAAGTCTTTGGAGATTCTGAAATTGTCGTCAAACAGGTACATAACACCATACATTGCCTGTTAAGTCATTTAAAGCACTATCAATCTTTAGTACAATATCTGACTTCACATTTCATAGCATTCAATATTTCGTCAATCCCAAGACTCCAAAATGCGAGCGCAGACCTGTTAGCTAACGTAGCCTCTAGACTTATTCCCTCCGAAGATTTTAGTCCCGATAGGTTCTCAATAGAATTAATCTTTAGACCATCCATCCCTGACAACATCACCAACTGGAGAGTATTCAACGACGATCCTGACATTGTAAATTTCCTCACTTCTGAAGGATCCTACTCAAATCAAATAATTGACGAAGACCATCATGATCACCAAATACACCAAAATAGCACTGATAATGCTATACCTAAATCGGTGGTTAAGTTAGAAGATTTATATGATTTAAAAAGTCGGTTTAAAAGGTCTGCCAATTCTAAACTCTACAATTCAACTCTGAATTATGAATTAGTGAACCTAGGAACCGATCAGAAGCCGCAAAACATTAATCTGGGCCATGGCCTAGCCCCTGAAGAAAAATAAGCATATATCCGTCTTCTGAGACAATACAAAAACGTTTTTTCATGGAATTACGATGAGCTGAAGACATACAACACTTCTATCATTCAACACACTATCCCTATGATTGAAAATGAAAAACATGTCCAGCAGAAGCTCAGAAAAATCCACACCAACTCTCTATCAGATTTTGATTTCACTTGTACAAATAGCAAAACTTTTCGAAAAATCTGATTTTTATTATTGACAAATAGAGTTAACTTTATCCTGAATTTGATAGTAGTTTCAACCTCTCAAAAAACTTTGATGAAAGAAACCTTTGGTAAAAAATTGTTTTATGTCAGCATAATGAAAGGTATCATCAATAATAAAATAAATATTCTCTGTAAAGCTGTTGTTTTCAAACTCTATTATTGTCGTCCAGATCTTTCTTAAGGAAAAACAATGACTTCCTCCCTGCTAAAGGAAACCGCAGCATTCATAGAAACAATCTGAGAGAACACTATATCTCAAAGAATAAGAGGTCTCATCACGAGCCGGCTTATCATGATCACATATATTATAACTTGCTGACTTTGCCAATATTGTCTATCAAAACAGGGCAACGACTCAAGATTGTTGCAATCAAAAGACAAGGGGTCTCATCATGAGCCAGCTTGTTCAGCAAAAGTGTAAATCAAGTGAATGACTGTGTCATAATTTGGCCACCAAACCAAGACATTGTTCTTTAGAGAATAAAAAAAGGAAAAAGTGTCAAAAAGGATTTTTCTCTGAAATGTTGTAAATAACCTCAAGCAGGAAAAAGGATCATTGCTGGATAACATGGTAACCCTGTCGAGGCTATGGACGCTTGCGGGCAGCAGAGGCTCTACCTACGACAAATGAGCATATTTTAAAGCCAGTACGCAGAGAAGACCTTATTTTATCTTTAAAAAAGGACCGAGTAATGTCTGGTGTGAATGCAAGAACTAAGCCTAAGGAAGCAGACAATTGGAATAAAAGAAAGGTTGAGACGAAGTATCATTGACAGGATAAGGGGTAATCTACTCTATCTGTCCATAACAAAATTTAGACATATGAAAATTTTTCTGTTTCGGAAGTGGAAATGTCAATAGAAAAGCAGAGATAACTGGTTCTTCACAGTGAATCGCCATTGTTGTGGTCACCAACAACCCCCCTCTTTGTTTGGTATTAGCAATAACATCAAGCAAAGGGGGACCCTTAACAAAAAATCCCAAAAACATTTTTTATCAAAATTTTTGTATTTAACTCCCTAAAAGCTATATCGCATCGCAAAGAGAGAGTGAAGCGTTTTCCTATGCACATAAATAAACTGCAAAGAAGCGATGTGAAATTCATCGCATCGCATATTTTGAAAGCGCCCTTAAAAGGAAACCTAAGGAATCGCCGACGGCCGATATGCGACGTCGCATAAACAGCGCACAGTGATCAAATGAAAAATGCGATCTTGCGATTTGCGATCTGCGATCTTACAAACTGCGATCTTGCGATCTGCGATGAATGAGACTATTAATTGCTGCGATGCGAATCGCAGAAACCACTCATCACAAAGTTTCTTCGACATGATCTGTAAACCCAAAATTGAGCGCGCACCTTAAGGGAAATTAATGATTGCACGCCTGAGTATCCAAAGATGATCGTGTTGCATTTTTCGAAGAGTCAAGTCATTATGAGTGTCATGATTATGCATTCATTAGAACTTAAAGCTTTCATGTCAATCTTTTCGTCATTTCTCTTTTCCTTTGCGTAAACTGTAAGGCAGCAACTAATATAAATCTATATGCAGGAAACATCTAAGGAAAAGGGGAAAGCGCCAATACTAGAAGAACAGAGAGGAGATGCCTTCGCAAATGGATGCTGCATGCAGCAGGGCTGTGGATTCCAGAGTATCACTCAACAGACACTGATGAAAATAGACTATCCAAGACTCAGAGTCAAAGGCGCACAAAAGCAGCATGTTTGCAAAAGATCCTGAAGCTTAGACTGGGTAAAGCAAAAATAAAAACGTTAAAGAGGGAGGACGCTCCAGAAAAGCCTGGAACAAAGAACGGAAACAATTTTCAATACAGAAGATTGTTCAGGCAACGAAATCCCTAACTCATTGAGTCATTCGCACGGCCGAAAACCAGAATAGCAACAGCACAATCAGTTTGAAAGAAATCTAGGTTATACTAAGTATACACACAGCAAATACGCCCAGCCAGAGGAAGATTTTCAAAAATATCTTCTAGTTTGTCAGAAAGAGGTGCCAGCTTTTGTTATTTCTACTTTTATCGCTCGAACAAAAGAAAAAGACAATCAACCGACTCTTTCCAGGCGAACCTTGCATTGCTTACAGCACTAAGGAGCAGATACAGAAACGGTTAGAAATTAGATTCAATTTTTAGAAATAAATTTGTTTTAGTAAAAGGGCGGTCATTTGAAGCCATTCCTAAATTTGTGTAATTAAGATTAGTTAGTTAGTAGTATTTAACCCTTCTCATGGCATTTGGAGAAGGGTCCAGAAATTTGTCAAAAAACTTGTCCTCAGAACATGCACTTTTGCACCCTTGGAGGGGGTTTTTGATGAATGGATGGATCGAGATTTATTTATGTTTGCATTTTAATGTCTGTAACTGATGTTGCACTTCTGTACTGTTAGTAGATGTTAGAAGTAAGTAGAGATAAATCGTTATTGCTTGAAGTTTGTGAGTGAAATCAGTCATAAATGGTACTTTTATCTCTTGATTAATTTCTGCTTATATTCTTAGAGTGATATACAGCTGAGTTGTTTATATGTTAATGTACGAATGTGTGGGTTACCATTTGGCACTTTTGTACGATGGAGTCATTTGTTTGTGCTTGACATATGAATAAATTATTATGCGATATGCTGTTCACAACTGTTTTGCCTAACTTCTTATGCAGAATGGTTTATCTTAATTGATTTATATTCTTATGATAGCTGAATGATCTTTATTACCAGTTATTGTATGAAATCTTTTTAGATCGCATGATGAAAGAATTCTACCCCGGGTTAGTATAGATTAGATGTGCTGTTTTTGTTAGATTACAGTAGTATAGAGTCAGTTTAGAGTTTAGAATTAAATTAGCTTAAAATTACCTCTAGATTAGCATCATCAAAATCTACACACACACACATCCTTTAGATTGGGAAGCTGGTCCCATTATCCCCAGTCGAACCCGCTACACCAAACGGGCAAGGAGCCGCCAACCAGGTTCCGGACTGGGTGGGTATCCCCCTTATTGTTGACCCGATTTTAGGGCCCTCAACACTATATTAATTTTCTTCTTTGAGCTAGTTAAAACAGGGAGATACTTTTGATCTTCTAGGGTGGGGTTGATGACCTCCTTATAATATATTAATTTTCTTTTAGCTGCTAAACCTTTCTCACATCACATTTTTTCTTTGAACTTAGAAGTAACAATATTTTTAATGGTATTAATGTTTTGCAATGCAACATTCTCGTCGATCTCCCAATGGTTTAACCAGGCCCTTGTGTCTTTATACCAACCTCGTTTGAGCCTTAGGTGGTTTTGGCTGGAATTTGAAGCTAGCTTAGGAAGTCTGTGGTCTCCTATCTTATTGAGTTTTTTCTTGTAAAACAAAAGCCTAGTCATAGCTAGGCTCTCGATAGGGGAAATACCCACTTCTATAAGGAGAATAGGATAGGGTGTATTGCTTTTAATTTTGAGGTTATACGTTATAAAACGCATCTAGATTTGCTTAATCTTTCTCCAGGATTCTCTAGATATGCTACAACCCCAAAACTCACATCCATATAAGACAATAGGAGTGACTAAAGTTTCAAAGATGAACTTCTTTCTATCCCACATTATGAGGTTTTTCGTTTTACAATTATTTTCAAGGCCAAAATAAGCTTTCCACCCCCCATTAATCCTTTTCTCAATGCTATAGTTCTAGTTGAGCTTGCAATGAATATCAATTCCTAGGTACTTGTAAGAAGACACTTCCTCCAAGTTACTATTGTCATACATAAAATTATCATAAGTTTCCTTCTTGGATTTGATAATCATAACTTTTGTTTTGTTAGTGTTAACAGTCATACCCATGGTAGAGCAGAAATCCTTATGAAGACTAAGTTTCTTATCAAGATCATATGGGCACCTTGTGAGAAGAACAATATCGGCAGCATAGAGAAGAAGGATGATGACTATCCCAGCTAAGATCGTGCCAGCACATCCTGCTGCCTCTAAACAACCTTCTAGCTTGTCGATGTAAATGCCAAATAGGATAGGGGAGAGGGGGCAACCTTGTTTAACTTCGATATTACCCTTAATATCTTTTGACCACCCCTCATTGCTCTTTAGCTTTGAAATTACATTCTCGTATAACCTTATAGCGACAACTCTCAAATTGAAAGGAACCTTTAGCTCTTCCAATCTATTCCATAGGTTTTTTTTAGGAACCGTATCAAAAGCCTTTCTAAAGTCCACAAAGCAACAAAAGATATTGGATTTATCATTGCGGCATTCCTCCACAATGATCCTAAGTGTAACAAGGTGGTCCATTGTTGAGTGTTGCCTTCTAAAACCCGCTTGGCATTTAGCCCACTTACCTTACTTTCAAGCCATATGATCAACTTCTTTTCCAAAATAATACCATATAACTTGGCTAAGAGAGGGCTGATCATAATTTTCCAATAATTAGAGGGGTTATTTGTATCCCCACTTTTAAAAATAGGGATAATGAGGCTCTGAGTCCATGGTTTAGGGAACCCTTGCTTGACCACTTGATTGAAAAGCTTGTGGATGTGGGGGATGAGGACAGGACCTCCAATTTTTAAAATTTCTGCTTGGTAACCTTCAATGTCCTTAGCTTTCCCATTTGCCAGGCGTTTAACCCTGAAATCAGTGTCTTCTATTGAGAAAAATTCTTTCACTGTGAGCAGGGTTTCAAAGTTATCCATGAAATTTGGAGATTCATAAAGCTTTTTAAGATAGGAATTCCAGTCGTGTAAAGCAATTTTATTATTATCTTTGGTTTTCCTAGTTAGACTTTGCCTCCAGAATTTCTTAGGAGCTACCTTAGAGAGGTGTAAGAGATTCTCTTGTCATTTATGAATATACTGCCTTTTTTTCCTTTTAGTTAGGGCTTTGTATATTTTTATCTTGCCAATTTTAAGAGATTTATCAACAACTTCCTTAATTGCTCTCCTCACACTTTTACAATCTTTGTCATACCATGGGTTGGTTTTGCTATTTCTTTTATTACTTGAAACTTCAATTGAGAACTTGTTAATAGAATATGAAAGGGTCGTAGTAAAATTATGATAGAGGTCTTCTATGTTGTCTATACTAGATAAAGGAAGCAAATTAGTTTTTAATTCATTTAGAAAGAGATTGTTTTTATTTCTATCAAAGATTAAGTTCTTTGGCTATAAGGATTATCTTCTATGGGATCTCTATGCATGGCAAAATTGAGAGTTATAAGTAAAGGCCAGGGAAAATTTTAAGAACCCCCCCTAAATTTACATGTATAATAAATGGGTGAATCTCCATGGTATATAGGAAAAATGGAAGGCGATTTTATCAATAATATGATATGTATATATAATTTTTTGGCGAATCTCTCACCAGGAATGGCAAATATTTTACTCAATTATAAAATCTTGTGTTTATTGAATACACAAATGAAATCATTGCATTTCTTTAAAATATCTTTTGAAATCAAAATTACCGAAATTACATATCGATAACCTAGTGGGTGTAGGATAAAATTCACTCGTGCCATTCACAGAAAGCATGAGAAAAAACCTAATACTATATATAAAACCAAGAAAAATTCAAATTCATCACTTCTAGGGACCTCGTAACCACCCTGCCAATACACAAGTATGTTCCTGCTTGCAGTTAGAAAAATTACCCAAATTACAATCTGTTTACTTCAACATATGTTGGAAAGTTATAGAAGGATGACTAGTGCAATCAATCCATTCCTTTTAGCCTTGGATTTGTTTCAGTTTAAAGCAGAAGTATACAAATATACTTGTCCAATGTCTATGCTTTAACCATTCACCTTAAGATGCTTTTACAATATAATTTCCTAAGTCTATTTAATATCTTTATTATCATAAAAACCAACCTATATCCATCTTAACTCCACATCTACCACTCTTAGGGGGATGAAATCTATTTATCCCTCTGAGCACTTGGTAGACCCAGAATTAAGATGGATCTAAGATGATAGAATTTCCCCTTTAAATAGTTTATGGTCACATGAATACCATGGAATTACCATGGGTCAATACCATGGGTTATCATAAACCTCGAGCTTAAAAATTACTATTAGTAATTTATAAAAATTAATAAAATTAATAGTTGATTTTTATTTTATTTTTTATTTTCACCAAGCTAAAATGTTTAACATACATTAAATTACAACATCCATTTTTACTCTTGATCGGATCAAATATTTTTTCACTCTATTCTAGTTTGCATATCACGATATTTGATACCTCTCGCGGGTTAGTAGATCCAGAGTAAAGATGGATCTATGCTGGTTTAATTCCCCCATTTAAATAGGCTACATTCCAGGTGAATACCATGGGTCAATACCATGTGCCATTTTGGTGAATACCATGGGTCAATACCATGTGCCATTTTTATTTTTATTAATACTAATATTAGGGTTAATAATGTTTTTTTGCATGGTCTTAATAACAATCTAGTCCATGGTATTTGTCCCATAGTATTTTGCCCATAGGTTTCACCTAAATATAACACATTTTTTGAGTGTTCATAAATATAAGGTGACTTATGGGGTAAATATAAAAAAAAGTTTTATTTGTTTACTATACCTCTCGTTTATTTATATTTTTATTAATTTACCATACCTCTTTTACAAATATGGTATTTGGCCCATAGGATTCACTTAAATAAAACCTCTTTATTGAGCCTTCATAAATAGAACGAGGGTTATAGAATAAATATAAAAAGAGGTTTTATTTGTTTACCATGCGTCTAGTTTATTTATATTTTTATTTATTTACCATACCTTTTGAGTAAGTATAAAAAGACGTTTTATTTATTTACCATACCTCCACTTTACTTATATTTTTATTTGTTTACACCCTTGCATGTATATAAGGTGACCTATGCAGTAAATATAAAAAATGTTTTATTTATTTACCATACCTCTTTTATAAATATGGTATTTGGGCCTTTGGCCCATAGGATTCACTTAAATAAAACCTATTCTTGAAAATGGGCGAATGGAAGGTTGTAAGTAAATTTACCTTTTTTACCCTCTCCCTTAAAATAAGGTGGGCTATTTGAGGTGATTTGTAAAAATTTACTATGATACAAAATATTCGCCCACTAAAAATTTAAAACCCCTTAATTTCGCCAAAGGGCGAACATTCGCCCCTAAAATTTTCTATGGTAAAGGCCTATGCTTAGAGTCAGGCTCGTGGTCGTTTAAGATGTCAAAATTTATTATTTCGTTGTATAAAGGGAGATTGAAAATAACATAGTCTACCACACTGCTACCAAGACCATGGATGCAGGTCATCTGGCTAGAATTGGGCCACTTATTTAGACCATTGCAAATTATGAGATCCTGAGAACTACAGAGCTTAACTAGCTTCGACCTAAACAAATTCTCCCGAGGTCTTCAGAGATCCTTTTGTACCGGCTAGCCAGAGTAGGGTCTTCATCTAACCAAAGAGGATTAGGGTTGGAATGATTACTTAGAAGAATATCCTGGTTTCTTGAAGTTCGAGCATTAAAGTCACCCATTAAAAGGATATTACCTTCATTACTTAGGCTAGAAATATCATTCTCTAAACCATTGTAAGGACTATTTTTATCTAGATTCTTTTTCTTATGGAAGTTAGAATTGATGGGGGAAAGATAACCGATTGCTATGTACGTCTTTTTATCATTAATGTCAGTAATCTCTATCCAACTATATTGGTTGTAAGGGTTGTTTTTATAAATCCTAGCATGGGGGGAGATGTTCTTCTTAATATAACAAGCTATACCCCCAATGCCTCTAGGGGAGGATCGCTTGTTCTAGGTATACCATAGTGCAAATCCATCTATGTTAGGGACCTTAGATTCTTTATGCTCCCAAGTTTCAACAAGCAATATAATAGCAACATCATTCGAGGTCCAACTTAGCTTGGGGCCTTTGTTCCATGGAAAGCCCCAACAGTACCAAGAAATAATCCGGAGCATGTTGAATTGCTATTTATTACTATCTTTTTGGTTTCTATCTCGAATAACGGCTTTTCTATTTCTGATTATTTCCCATTTTCCTTCCTTCCTAGCTTCTTTTACCTTTTGAACCTCCTTTCTTAATTCTGTTTGATCTTCTGGAATGAGATCTTCATTTATAAATATTCTCATTCCTTTTAGACTTGAGGTTTTACTAAGTATGTCATACTTATGGTCAGTAAAGCTCACCTTTATTCGGATCAGCCTTCCTTTATTCTCAGTTAATTTCCCCAACCTTGTTGCTTCTATGAGACACATTGTTTCAATTTGTAATCTATTATGTAATTCTATCTAGGCTATGGCTAAAGTATCCTCATCTACCTCCTCTTTCAAACCGAACATTATAAGGTTCAAGGCCTTTTTGTTATGCTCATGGTCTAATTCTAGAAATTTTTTCATTTCATCTTTAATTGGTTTGATATCTAATTTACCTGCCACACTATTTAGGATGAGGCGCTATTAACTTTTCCTTCTAGTTATTTAATCATGTCCTTCATTTTAAGACTCTCTAAAGTATTAGTATCTCCTTGCTGGGATGTTTGGTTCGTATCTTGGTTTTGTTTTTCTATAACCTGCAACCTAGTCTCCATTACCTCCATTTTATTCTCCAATAGTTCTATTTTATTTTCTATTTGTTTTTGGATCTTGTCTTCAAGAGATGTGAATTTATTTTCCAGCATGGCTTCTAACTCTGTTTGTAGCTTGACTTCTCTTTCTTCTCTACGTTTCTCTAAAGACTCTATATACTCATAAAGGCTTTGTAGAGTAACTGTGCTAGGTCTACCTTTGGTAATCTTTGGTAGCTGTGGTGAATTATTCATACTTGAAAATATATGAGTAGATATGTATTAGAAAAAGATAAGGAATGTGTGCACCTGATATCAGCAAACCGGACCGCAGACCGCACCTACCCTGGATTAGATCGAATCACAACCCGCAGAACGGATTAGATCTTATTGTATCTTGAATTTATATAAATTGAACATAAATCGTAGACCCAAAACCATAGAGATCTCACAAAGTTTAAATTCGAGGCCACAGAGATATCACCGAAGAGTTAAACCTTTGTGGACACATAGACAAGCCACTGATTGAGTTTAGTTACGAGCATCAAAGTGTTTATAAACGAGCCACAGATCTCGCCGAGGCTGCTAAGAGATAAAATAGATCACAATATCCACAGAAAGATTGTCTTATATATGCCAGAATTGTTTATATGTGAGATCCAAATCTGCGAACCATAGAGATCATATGATTGCTTTTATGTAGGTATAAGGTATACAAGCCACATATTTTATACTATCCCACTGAGATAGCAGTGCTCGAATCTTGTTGTAGAGAAAATCAACGAGAGGTGAAGATTGTGGGGAAAACTCCACAGTTAAGCGCGCTTGAGCCAGAGGCGATCTGAGATGGGTGACCTCACAGGAAGTCCTGGTTACCGGGTGCAAGCCTCGAAAGTGATGATTGACGCTATGTGATTCATTTCACTAGTTTCAATCCCATTTCTTCATCCCTGTGAGCATCACCCGATGCAATGAGTGCTAAGTGGACTATACAAAAATCATGAGAAATTACTCAGTTACGACTACCTCTCATGGAAATGGTCATAGATGAATGACTTACTTAATGCAATTGAATCCCAAAATGATATCTAATATAATGCACTGCGAAAACCCTGATACTTAATTCAAAACATTGAAGGGAACTCTACTTGAATGGTTCATGAGGCATAGTAATTGCTAAGGTTTTGCAAATGGGGTAGCAAGCTAAGTGGGCTTGATTGTGGGGAAAACTCCACAATTAAGCGCGCTTGAGCTAGAGGCGATCTGGGATGGGTGACCTCCAGGGAAGTCCTGGTTACCAGGTGCAAGCCCCGAAAGTGATGATTGACGCTATGTGATTCATTTCACTAGTTTCAATCCCATTTCTTCACCCCTGAGAGCATCACCCGATGTAATGAGTGCTAAGTGGACTATTCAAAAATCATGAGAAATTAGTCAGTTATGACTACCTCTCATGGAAATGGTCATAGATGAATGACTTGCTTAACGTAGTTGAATCTCAAAATGATATCTAATATAATGCACTGTGATGTGAAAACCCCAATACTTAATTCAAAAGAGTGAAGGGAACTCTACTTGAATGGTTCATGAGGCACAATACTTGCTAAGGTTTTGCAAATGGGGTAGAAAGCTAAGTGGGCTTGATTGTGGGGAAAACTCCACAGTTAAGCGCGCTTGAGCCAGAGGCGATCTAGGATGGGTGACCTCCTGGGAAGTCCTGGTTACCGGGTGCAACCCGAAAGTGATGATTGACGCTATGTGATTGATTTCACTAGTTTCAATCCCATTTCTTCACCCCTGAGAGCATCACCCGATGCAATGAGTGCTAAGTGGACTATTCAAAAATAATGAGAAATTAGTCAGTTACGACTACCTCTCATGGAAATGGTCATAGATGAATGACTTACTCAACGCAGTTGAATCCCAAAATGATATCTAATATAATGCACTGCGAAAACCCCAATATTTAATTCAAAAGAGTGAAGGGAACTCTACTTGAATGGTTCATGAGGCACAATACTTGCTAAGGTTTTGCAAATGGGGTAGCAAGCTAAGTGGGCTTGATTGTGAAGAAAACTCCACAGTTAAGTGTGCTTGAGCCAGAGGCGATCTGGGATGGGTGACCTCTCGGGAAGTCCTGGTTATTAAGTGCAAGCCCCGAAAGTGATGATTGACGTTATGTGATTCATTTCACTAGTTTCAATCCCATTTCTTCACCCCTGTGAGCATCACCCAATGCAATGAGTGCTAAGTGGACTATTAAAAAATCACGAGAAATTAATCAGTTACGACTACCTCTCATGGAAATGGTCATATATGAATGACTTACTTAACGCAGTTGAATCCCAAAATGATATCTAATATACTGCACTGTGAAAACCCTAATACTTAATTAAAAAGAGTGGAGGGAACTCTACTTGAATGGTTCATGAGGCACAATACTTGCTAAGGTTTTGCAAATGGGGTAGCAAACTAAGTGGGCTTGATTGTGGGGAAAACTCCACAATTAAGCGCGCTTGAGCCAGAGGTGATCTGAGATGGGTGACCTCCCGGGAAGTCCTAGTTTCCGGGTGCAAGCCCCAGAAGTGATGATTGACGCTATGTGATTCATTTCACTAGTTTCAATCCCATTTCTTCACCCCTATGAGCATCACCCAATGCAATGAGTGCTAAGTGGACTATTAAAAAATCATGAGAAATTAGTCAGTTACGACTACCTCTCATGGAAATGGTTATAGATGAATGACTTACTTAACTCAGTTTAATCCCAAAATGATATCTAATATAATGCACTGCGAAAACCCCAATACTTAATTCAAAAGAGTGAATGGAACTCTACTTGAATGGTTCATGACGCATAATACTTGCTAAGGTTTTGCAAATTGGGTAGCAAGCTAAGTGGGCTTGATAGTGGGGAAAACTCCACAGTTAAGCGCGCTTGAGCCAGAGGCGATCTAGGATGGGTGACCTCCCGGGAAGTCCTGGTTACCGGGTGCAAGCCTTGGAAGTGATGATTGATGCTATGTGATTCATTTCACTAGTGTCAATCCCATTTCTTCACCCTTGTGAGCATCACCCGATGCAATGAGTGCTAAGTGTACTATTCAAAAATCATGAGAAATTAGTCAGTTACGACTACCTCTCATGGAAATGGTCATAGATGAATGACTTACTTAACACAGATGTATCCCAAAATGATATCTAATATAATGCACTGTGAAAACCCCAATACTTAATATAAACCTTGTCGCAGAGAATTATCGAATTCAAGCTACATAAAAGTATCCGAGCATTTTTTGTGGAGACTCGCAGACCTGAGAGAGTGTCTTATATATGCCATTGACAACCCACTAATTGCACCTGTAAGTTATATGTCATTGAATCTTTGTTGATGCAACAGTTCTGTTTTTCCAGCAACTGTGGTTTTGGATACAGAAAGTCGTCGGTCGTGAGGCCTTGGCTTCGTTGCAATGTTCTGTAAAGGGCACAACTGAGCTGGAAAGATTACGGCCAAGAAAATTGCAGGCTAGAGCTCCGCAGATGAAACCCTAGAGTCAAAACCCTCACTAACGGTCTAGAGTTGGGCGGATGAAGTTGTAGAGCCGAAACCCATGACAGCGGATGGAAAGTGAAAATAAGGGGTTTCAGCGAAAGCTCGATGCACTACGACCATATAAAATAAAAATAATATCTAGGTCAAATTTAAATAATCAAAACAATTAATTCCAACAAGTTAAAAATAAATAAAATTAACAAATGGTCAAACTTAAATAAACAATATTTGGGTCAAACTTGAATAATCAAAACATTAATATAAAAATAATATTTGGATCAAACTTATATAATCGAAACAATTAATTCTAAAAACTTAAAAATAAATAAAAATAAAAATATTCAAACTTAAAAAAAAAAAACATAATAATAATAATAATAATAATAATAATAATCCACTTGTCGTAGTTCAATGAGTAATGACCATAGAAATAAAGTCTCATTGAACGGAAGCCTTGGGTTCAAATCTTGTGCTATCCCCCCGATCCGGGTGAGAAATTACACATGATGAAGATATAGTCCTACCAAACTTACAAAAAAAATAATAAATAAATAAATTAGCTAAATTAAATAAATAACTGAATAAATGAACCAATACTGAAGAAAATAAAGTAATTAGTGAAAATAAAAATACAAATAAATAATAAAAATTAAGAAATTAGAAATATACAGATATATAAATGAAATTAAAAGAAAACTTAAGAAAAATAATATTCATATTAATTTATATTTAAGTTTTTTTTTTTTTTTTTGGGGGGTAAAGCTCTATTTTTGTTTCTTTGTTATTTTAATTATTTATTGTTATTCTCATTAATTCGTAGTTTTATTGATTAATGAACCAAAACGGAAGAAAATAAAGTAATTAGTGAAAATAAAAATACAAATAAATAATAAAAATTAAGAAATTAGAAATATACATATATATATATATATATATATATGAAATTAAAAGAAAACTTAAGAAAAATAATATTCATATTAATTTATATCTAAATCTTTTTTTTTTTTTTGAGGATGGAGGGGGCGGGGGCGGGGGCGGGGGCGGTAAAACTCTATTTTTGTTTCTTTGTTATTTTAATTATTTATTGTTATTCTCATTAATTCGTACTTTTATTAATTTTTTTTTTTTTTTTTTAAGATCATTATTTATTGTCTAACATTTTATTTGAATAAAATACTATTTGTTTTAGAGCTATTATGATCTAATTGTTGCGACTCTAATGTATTTATTCTTTTCTTGGGTTAGTCTATCCATCCTTGTCTTGGTCATGAACCACAGTAAGTTGTTCGAAACACGTGGACCCAGAAAACTACTTTGTGATTTCTCCGGAAAAGATTTTGTAATCACATAAGTCTGCATTATGAGAATAATAAATACTACTTTTTAGTATTATTAAATTAAAATGTAAATATTTTTACATATAACAATTATTATATATGTTAATTTAAGTAAAAGTATTTTAGTTTTAATTTTTCAAGGGAAATCATCTTCTCTATTAGCTTGAAGGTGAAAATGAGAGTCAACACAACCATACTATTATAACAATGCAAAAAATTGACCATGAATGATTAGATATAATAACGATTCTACCCAAGCATTCAAGAAATAACCTCAATTAACTATTTTTTCAGATATATATAAAATTAATTAATTAATTATCATTATAAAATAGATTTATCAAATTCATTACTTTAAATTAAATATGATTATTTTATTAAGAAAATTTTTATACTTATTTTACATATTTAAGATTTATTTGGCATTTTTTTTTCTTCTGATGTAAGACTTCTATTGTAAAAATTGCTTTAATTTTTTTTCAAAATCCATTACTCCAAGAAATTGATACGATTAGTTATTAAATAATAATATTTATATTAATAATTAATAATTATAAATAGTAGTATCTATTAATTATTAACCATTAAAACCGGTTAAAAATAAATATTAAAAAGGAGAGGTCTCAATTATTCTTAAACAAATTAATGACCAGGGATAGGGTGACATAATAAAGGAGGAATTATTATTAACACTGGTAACGTTTGACAATAGTATTAATAATATATTACTAACATATTCATAGTTATATAACTAAATATACTTAGTAAATAATATATTACTAATATATTTATAGTTATATAATTAAATATACTTAATAAATGAATAGGGAGATAGTTAAAAGGGGAGTTTATTATTAATGGTATTAATAATACTAATAATATATTTATAATAATATAAATTATGTAACTTTTATATGAGAAACTTTAGTTTTATCATTGTTGTTAGTGATTTCTGTTGAGGTTCCATGGTAGTCAGCTGGGATGGTGCCTCTCCCTCTTCCTCGTTTTTCATGGCAGTTAGTTGGGGATGTGCCTCCCCCATTCTCCTCGCAATAAAGTGGAGGTATTTCATACATTGGTGGCTTCATTAAGAAAAATACCATGTACTAATCCACAATCCTGTTTAATTAAGAGGTTGGAAAATATCCCCTCTGTCACTCTCCATGTAGGGTTTCACATGACTTCATTATCATTCTCTCATAGAGCCCTTGTGGGTAAATTTATGGGAATGTGGTCGTCTCCGAAGGCCATGGAGAAATGGTTTGAAAATGCTTGGAAACCAAAGATAAAAGGAAATCTCACTATTTATGATGCGGGTGATTGTTTTTTTCCATTCCTCTTTGAATATAAAGATGACAAAGATGTTATTTTCAAAAATGACCCATAATTTTTCACATCTAGAGGGATGTACTTGACTGCATGGTCATTAGATTTCGACCCAAATGAAGACATCCCATTTGCAGTTCCTCTCTAGGTTAAACTTCCGAGACTACCGCTCACATGCTGGAGTGATGATTGTTTGAAGGAAATTGGAAATGGGCTAGGTCATTTTTTGGATCGTGTTGAACAGAAATGTCAACAATTCGTCTGCACAAAAATATGTGTAGAAGTTGACTTAGAGAAAGGATTACCTTCAAAGATCAACTTGACACGAGGGGTATGGGGCCATCGACAGGTTCTCGATTATGAGCAGTTGCCTTTCAAGTGCAGAATATGCCATGAGTACAAAATTTTTGCAAGAGATTGCAAGAAATCCCAATCTGGAAAAGGGGATGAAGCAACCATAACCTGAAATGAGCAATGGAAGACTCAACGAAGGGGATCAAATAGAGGAAAATGAGTCTCAGATAAAAACCCTAAGGGGAAAAACATAAATGAGGTCTCATCTTTCGCTAATACCTATGAGGTCCTTCACACTAAAGAAGAAACAGAGAAAGAAGACCCAAAGAAAGAGGAAGAAGTGTCGAGTAATGAAGAAGAAAAGACCGAGGAAGAAGATAAGGAAATAAAAGATGTATTTCCCACAAGAGATGCAAATCCAACAAACAAGGAACAACCCCAGATCCAACAAAACATTCGTGACCCACCAGAAATTGAAAATTAGGAGTAGGAGACAAAAGGCATCATGATGGACAACCAAGTATCAGAGGAGGGACTAGGGGAATCCATAATGAGAAGTGGGGAAGAAAATGGGAAGCACACCCACAATTCCAAAGGAAACAGAGGCAAGCACTCAGAAAGTATTAACTAGACAAACAAAAAATAAAATGATGAATTGGGGAGATGAAAAAAATAGTCAAGAAACAAGAAATTCCAAAAGAGGACAGAGGAGATACTCTAAGAAGGAAATCAGAAAAGTAGAAGCAGAATTAAAAGAAAAACTGGGAATTCAATCCAAAATTAATGATATCTTCGAGTTAATGCTTGTTAAACCCCTTGGTAGATATCAAATAGTGAAATGGAATGTAAATACATTTTGATATTGGGAATTTTCTAGAAAACTTTTAGTTGGAACGTGAATGAAATTTTTGTATTATAGGGTAATTGTTTGAAAGACTCGATTGAACCTCTGTTCTCAATCTAGCATAGTTGTTCTGGACTAGAACTCAGCTTTCATTCTTAATGAAATTCTCATAACCATTAAAAAAAAACTATATATAAATTATTTAAATTTAATTAATAAATAAACAATAACATATTCAATAAAAAAATATTATTAATAATATTAATAAATAATATGGTTACTTATATTGAAAAGAACCTAAATCAAATAATTAAGAAAAATCATAGGGAAGAAATAATAAGACCAAAAATCAAATCATATAATAAATTAGAATGATAACAATGCAAGAGAATCGAAAAAAACGTAGGAAGAAAAAAGATGAGGAAAAACTTAAAAAAGGAGAAAAGGAAAATTCACGATTAAACAAATGTAGACGAAATAATACAGTTCAAACTAATTTAAGATTGTATGTGTGTTTTATTTTGTGTTTTTAAAAATTTTATTCTATTTTATATGTATTAGCATGACCACATTTGGTTGATAAAAGTTTATAGATGTATATAAAAAATAATTATATAAATAAATAATAGCAATATTTAAAGAATAATACCATATAATAATTTATAATATTAATAATAATAATAATTAAATAATAAATAATAAGAATAATTAAATAATAGTAATGATTAAATGATAATTAAATAATAATAAATAATAATAATAATAATAATGAGAAGAATCAAATTTTTCGAGGTGTAAATTTATTTTTTGAGTGTAAAATTTGAGGAAATGTTTGCACCTCGAGAGATTTGATCTTTCTCAACGCTTGATAGATTCGATGTTAAGATGGATCTAGGTTGGTTTCAGTCATGTGTGGTCATACAAAATTTGTTGAACATCTAATTATTTTGATCATTTTAAATATGCTAAATATGTCTAAGATTAATTTGGTCAATTTAATTTAAAATTTGCTTAGTTACCTCAGTTTGTTGAGATGAGAGAGACTGTTAGTAACTTGAATGATGAAAAATGATGAAATACAAATTTTGAGTGCAAAGTGTCAATGTAACAATTTTGATAGATAGAAAATGTGAATACTAATAATATAGTCAATTACAAACAATCTTCATTGCAATCAATCTGAAACTATTTTCTTCTACTATTCCTATTGTCACACCTATTAATTTTTCCATTTTCTCATATCGATCATATGAAAAGAGTAGTTGGAATCATAGACCATTCAAATATTTAACTCGAGCTACTGTAGTAAACAACATACCTTGTCTCTGTTGCTCTCCAATATTAATAGTAGTTTTCTCAAAATTCAATCATTGTGACTTATGGAGTGTTAAACCCCAAATAATTTTCAATGATAGTTATTTTCTATCACCGTGTTTGAATGAAAAGTAATTAACAATATTGAATGATGGAAAATGAGAATAATAAGAATGTAACCAATTATAAATAGTTTATAGTTTCAAGAAGCAAACATTTGGGGTAAGAAAACATTTTATTTAGGATGAAAATTCAAGTATTGTATTTATGGTTGAATAATTTTTATGTGCTTACACTGAGAGAGAGTGTGTATGTTTTGGGGGTGAGAAGGAGAGGCGGGGGGAGATAGAGATATAGATGGGGGTGGAGAGGAAATAAGAGAGAGGCAAAGACAGGGAGGGAGGAAGAGATATTGATATGGAGAGAGAAATGTTAGAGAGAGGGAGAAGGGGAAGAGAGAGAGAAGGAGGGGAAAGGCAGGGAAGGAGAGAGATATAGATAGATATGGAGAGAGAGTGTGTATGTTTAGGGGCTGAGATAGAGAGATAAAGACTGAGAGACAATGGGAGATAGAGATATAGATGGAGGAGGTAGAGATGTGCTTACAGTGAAATCAATGCACACTATTAATCTAATTACTTTGAAATTAATGTACATCATACATCTTGTTGCATCAAATCAGAAATCAACATCTACACTAAAATCAATGCATCTAGTGAAAACAATCAGATAGGATTACAAATCAACATCTATACTGAAATCAATACATCTAGTGAAAGCAATCAAATAGGATTAGAAATCAATATATACACTGAAACCAATGCATCTAATGCAAATAATCAAATATGAGTAGAAATCAACATCTACGCTGAAATCAATGCATCTAGTGTAAGGTATTAAATATGATTAGAAATCGACATGTAAACTGAAATCAATGCATCTAGTGCAAGTGATAAAATAGGATTAGAAATCAATATCTACACTAAAACCAATGCATCCTGTGCAAGCAATCAAATAAGAGTAGAAATCAATATCGACACTGAAATCAATGCATCTAGTGTAAGGTATTAAATAGAATTATAAAGCAACATCTACATTGAAATAAATGCATATAGTGCATGTGATAAAATAGGATTAGAAATCAACAACCACATTGAAAATCTAAAATATTCATGACTTTCTAGATCTAACTTCTATGTCTTTATTTGTCTCTGTGAGATTCTTTCTTCTTCCCTCTCTCTCCACCTTCCATCCTATGTCTATCTCCCTCCCCCTCTCCTTCTCTCTCTTCCCCTCCCTCTCTCCCCCACCTCACTCTATCTCCCTCTCCCTAACTTTCTCTATCTTTCTCTTCTTTCCTCTCTCCCCTTGTTATCTATATTTATACCTCCCTCCATCTCTCCTTATTTGTCTCTCTATCTCAACTCCCTAAACATATTTCACGCTTTCTCTCCCCCCCATATCTATCTATCTATATATCTATCTCTCCCTCTTCCTTTCCCTCTCTATCTCTTCCCCTTCTCTCTCTCTCTCTCTCTCTACCCCCCGTCATCTATATATCTATCTCCCATTGTCTCTCCTTATCACCCCAAAAACACACTCTCTCTCTCTCTCTCTCTCTCTCTCTCTCATTGACTCTATATCTCTCCCTTGTCAATCCCTCTATGCCTTTCTTCACCTTCCAACTACATCTCTCTCTCCCCCTCTCTCTCCTCTCTCTCAAGTCCTCTCTATTTTTCCTTCTTCTCTCTCCCCTTCTCTCCCACCTCCCTCCATCTCTTCCCCCATCATACACACACTCTCTCTCCACCCTCCAACTCTGTGACTATCTCCTTCCCTATCTCCTTCTCTCTCTCCTCCTCTCTCCCCCCTCCATACCTATGTATCCCTGTCTCTCTCTTCCCCTTCTTTCCCTATCTTTATCCTCTCATTTTCTCTCTCTTCCCTCGTCTCCTCTCTGCCTTGTTACTCCCTCTCTTTCCCCCTCCAAATCCATCTCTCTCCCTCTCTCCCCCCCTCCTCTCTCTCTTCCTTTCTCTTTCTCATTGTGTCTCTCACCTCTATGTCTCTCTCCCACACTCTATTCCCCCTTCCATCTCACTCTCTTTCTTAAATATGATCCCATTGTATTGTATTTAAGAAAGTATCTAAATTAATAAAAAAGCATAATTGGTTGTAAAATATTAAACCTATATTTTGGATCAATCATGTTAAGGAAAATATAATAATAAACAAATTAAAAGAATCACGCACTATCTTTCCTCTATAATTGTTAATTACTTTTCTTTATCATCTCTTGGATCCTTGGTTAAGATGCATCTATCCTAGTTCTTTATAATATTATTTATATTATATAAATTTCACATATGTATATATAAAAGTATTCTCATTTTTTAATTTATTAAAACCTCCATTTAATCTCTATGAAAATATTGTTAGTAGTCGTGAGGATGGAGGGTTTAGATATACCTCAAAAGTAATTATAACCTTTTTTTTCTCTTAGATTTCATTAAAAAATGTTATAAAATTAAATTAAAATAAAATATTTTATTTTGAAATAGGCTATTGTTTTTCGCATGTGGTATTGATAGGCCATGGTATTGTAGCAATTAAAAGCCTAGATCCATAACATAATAATCCAAAGTCTAGATGGCCCATGGTATTGATAAACCATGGTAGTAGCCCATGGTATTATAATTTTCTTCTCTCCTCTCCCTCTCTATCTTTCTCTTGTGGGTATTGGCCCATGGTATTGTAAAAAAACCTACTTAGAAGTTAATAATATCCATGGTAAATATTCATGATTAAAAATCTTGTCATATTGTAAATATTAAGTTTTTATCTGCTTATTAATTAAATTTATAGATGGAACACATCTATATTAATTGTTACAAATATTTTGATTACATAAAATATAACATTACAATATTATATGTTACCCAGTATTTATAACCACCCCCACCTACTAAATAGTGGCCAGGGGCCGGGAGAAATACGAATTAAAATGTAATATTATTAAATTTTACCTAATATTTCAGGTCACACCCTACCCTAAATATTACATTCTACTCAATATTTCCCCTTACTAATTTCTTGATTACAGAAATCACAACCTAAAACCTGAACACCATGAAATTATTTTTTTTATTTAATTTTTTTTTTCAAAGTAACATTACACATATCTTCAACATATACAATATATATTAGCCGACACATATATTTTTTTAATATTTTGTAATGTAGCGTTACATTTTTTTAATACTTTTTATTATAACGTTACGTGACAACAGTAAAAAGTAAATAATTGTAAACATAAATCACACAACCGAAAACCTGAACGCAACGGAATATAAATTTAAGTGATTACATAAATCACAATCTAAAACGTGAATGCCACAAAATTTACCTCATTATTATTACATGATATGTCCAATTTACCTCATTATTATTACATGATATGTCCAATTGAATCCTTTGTTTCCTTTACCTAATTTTCGTTATTCAATTAATAAGCTAATCAATAGTTTTTAAAATTTTATACATATATCGATTTCAAAATCGAGTTTGTTAATATTAGCTAACACATCTTTTTATTTTAGAGTAACGTTACAGATATCTTTAGTATATACAATATATATTAGCCAACAGATATATATTTTTTAATATTTTTTTAATGTAACGTTACGTTACATGACAACATCTCTTTCATATTTTTTAATATTTTTTTTTAATGTAACGTTACGTTACGTGACAACATCTCTGTCATATCTTTTTAATATTTTTTAATGTAACGTTACGTTACGTGACAACATCTCCCTCATATTTTTTTAATATTTTTTAATGTAACGTTACGTTACGTGACAACATCTCCTTCATATTCTGGGTTGTAGATAAGCCTATATCAATCCCATGCACAACCACATTAATTATAATAACTATTATTGTAGTTATATAATAACTATGATAGTATTTATTATAATTATTATTTTCTTATTTTTTTGCAAATATTATAATAATTTTAATATCTATTTAAATAATAATAATTAAAATACTATTTTAAAAATTTTATAAAACTAACAATTAAATTATTATTTATAATATCAATAAATAATAAACAATAATATATGTGGTTGATAGATTCCAATTGACATTTATTAATATTAAAAATAATAATTTAATTATTAGATTTATAATTTAAAAAATAATAATTTTAATTATTTTTGTTAGATCTAAGCCTTTTGTGATTTATAATGTAGATAGATGTCTTTCAGATTAATCAAATTATCAAGATTTGGTCGACGTTTCAAACTAACTAATGGTATGAGGATAGACTACATTGGTTGGTTTGAAACATTGACCAAATCCTAATAATGTGATTAATCTGAAAAACATCTATCTACTTTAATTATTATTATTAAAATATATATTAAAATTATTATAACATTTGTAAAAATAAATAAGAAAATAACAATTATAATAAATATTATCATAGTTATTATATAACTATAATATTAGTTATTATAAATATTAAAATAATTTACAAATAATTAATAATGAAAATTATTAAATAATTATAATAATTGTTATTGTAAATATTAAAATAATTTATAAATAATTATTATAATTATCATAATTATTAATAATATTAATTATGGTAATAAATAAAAAAATAAAAATTAAATGTGATGTCAGACCATGATTGATAATGGTTGAAGATAGTTCAACATGGTTGATTTTCATATTGAGACAATCTTTTTCACAATGTGACATTAGACCATGGTTGACCATGATTATAAACTCAAGGGATTTATATTAAACCCTAAGATTAATATTATAAACCAAATGAATAATATTATACCTAAGGAATACGAAACCCTATGAAAATATTTGTCACAATGCGACATTTGACCATGGTTGATCAAGGATGACCATGGTTGTCACAATGTGACATCGGACCAAGAGATAATCTTTGTCACAATGTGGCCATTATTATTGACCATGGTTGACCATGATTGATGATGGTTTACCATGGTTGATTTACATTTTGAAACAATCTTTTTCATAATGTGAAATTGGACCATTGTTGACCATGGTTAACCATGATTGAACATTATTGACCATGTTCGACCATGTTTGGTCAATGTTGACCACGATTTACCATGATTGACCATGATTGATTTTCATATTGAGAATATCCTATGATAAACCCTAAGAAAAATATTATAAACCAATGTATATAAACCCTATGATAAATATTATAAGTAGTAAAATAAACATAGTTGACTATGGTTGAGACAATCGATGTCACAATGTGACGTTGGACCATGGTTGACCATGATTATAAACCCAAGGTATTTATATTAGACCCTAGGGTTAACATTATAAACCCTATGAATAATATTATACCCTAGAGGAATATGAACTCTTAGATTAATAAACCCAAGGGATTCATATTATAAACCCAAGGGAATAATAAACCCAAGGGATTAATACTAAAACCCCAAGGGATTTATATTAAACCTTAGGATTAATATTATATACCCTATAAATAATATTATACCTTGGGAATATGAACCCCTAGATTAATAAACCCAAGGGATTGATATTATAAACCCAATGGACTAATAAACTCAAGGGATTAATGCAAAAAAAGGGATTATAAACCCAAGGGAATAATATTAAACCCAAAGGATTAATATTATAAATCTAAGGTACATAAACCCTATGATAACTATTATAAACCCTAAAATAAACATGGTTGACCATGGTTGATTTTCATATTGACACAATCTTTGTCACAATATGACGTTGGACCATTGTTGACCATGACTGATTTTCATATTGAGACAATATTTGTCACAATGCGATGTTGGACCATGGTTGACCATGGAGAAATACTAAAACCCTAAGGGATTATAAACCCACGGGAATAATATTAAACCCAAGGGATTTATATTAAACCCTAGGATTAATATTATAAAACCTATGAATAATATTATACCCTAGGAATATGAACCCCTAGGTTTATTGATTAATATTATAAACCCAAGGAATTAATACCAAAAACCCAAGGGATGATAAAACCAAGGGAATAATATTAAACCCAAATGATTAATATTATATTATAACGTATACAAACCCTAATATAAATATTATAAGTCCTAAAATAAACATGGTTGACCATGGTTGGCCATGGTTTATTTTCATATTGACACAATCTTTGTCACAATGCGATGTTGGACCATGGTTGACCATGATTGATTTTCATAGGAGACAATCTTTGTCACAATGCAATGTTGGACCATTGTTGGCCATGGTTGATGTTCATATTGAGACAATCTTTGTCACAATGCAACATTGGACCATGGATGACCATAGCTATCACAATGTGACGTTGGACCAAGAGACAATCTCTGTCACAATGTGACCATGATTATTGACCATGGTTGACCATATTTGACAATGATTAACCATGGTTGACCATGGTTGATTCACATATTGAGACAACCTTTGTCACAATACAATGTTGGACAATGGTACCATGGTTGATTTTCATATTGGCACAACTATTGTCACAATGTGACGTTCGACGTTGTGATTATTGACCATGATTGATTTTAATATTGAAATAATGTGAGAAGGGATTTTCGCGTTGAGACAACATTTGTCACAATGTGATCAGTATTATTTACCATGGTTAACCATGGTTGATTTACATATTGAGACAATATTTCTCACAGTCTAATGTTGGACCATGGTTCACCATGGTCGATTTCCATATTGAGACAATCATTGTCACAATGTGACATTGGACCATTATGATTATTGACCATGATTGATTTTCATATTGAAATAATCTTTGTCAAAATGTGACGTCAGACCATGGTTGACCATGATTGACCATGGTTGATGGTGGATGATAATGGTTGAACATGGTTGATTTTCATATTGAGACAATATTTATTACAATGTCACGTTAGACCATGGTTGACCATAGCTGACCATGATTATAAACCCAAAAGCATGTATATTAAACCCTAGGATTAATATTATAAACCCTATGAATAATATTATAATTTAGGAATATGAAACCCTAGATTAATAAACCCAAGCTATTGATATTATAAGCCCAAGAGACTAATAAAACCAAGGGATTAATAAAAAAAAAATCAAGGGATTATAAACTCAAGGGAATATTAAACCCAAGAGATTAATATTATAAACCCAAGGTATATAAACCCTAAGATAAATATTATAAACCCTAAAATAAACATGGTTGACAATGGTTGACCATGGTTGATTTTCATTTTGAGACAACCTTAGTCACAATATGGACCCCTAGATTTATAAATCCAAGGGATTGATATTATAAACCTAGGGGATTAATACAAAAAACCAAAAGGATTATAAACCCAAGGAAATAATATTAAACTCAAGGGATTAATATTATAAACCTAAGGTATATAAACCCTAAGATAACTATTATAAACCCTAAAATAAACATGGTTGGCCATGACTGACCATGGTTGATTTTCATATTGACACAATATTTGTCATAATGTGACGTTGGACCATCGTTGACCATGATTGATTTTCATATTGAGACAATCTTTATCATAATGCGACGTTGGACCTTGGTTGAGAATGGTTGACCATGGGAGCAATACTAAAATCCCAAGGGATTATAAACCCAAGGGGATAATATTAAACCCTAGGATTAATATTATAAACCCTTCATTTTTATGTTGTGTACATTTCGAGTCTAGAACAAGACTCATCCTGAGTCCCGAGGATGAGTCTTGTTTTAGACTCAAAACATAGACAACGTGAAAATGAAGACTGTGGAATATCCGAGTCCAAACTCACAAAAACCACACCACAGAAATATGAAAACCATCATTATAAACCCTCTGAATAATATTATACCCTAGGAATATGAACCCCTAGGTCAATAAACCCAAGGGATTAATACAAAAAACCCAAGGGATTATAAACCCAAGGGAATAATATTAAACCCAAAGGATTAATATTACAAACCTAAGGCATACAAACCCTAATATAAATATTTTATACCATAAAATAAACATGGTTGACCATGGTTGATTTTCATATTGACACAATCTTTGTCATAATGCGACGTTGTGATTTTCATATTGAGACAATCTTTGTCACAATGTAACGTTGGACCATTGTTAGCCATGGTTGATTTTCATATTGAGACAATCTTTGTCACAATGCGACATTGGACCATGGTTGACCTTAGATGATCATAGTTGTCACAATGTGATGTTAGACCAAGAGACAATCTTTATCACAATGTAACCATGATTACTGACCATGGTTGATGATGGATGTCAATGGTTGAACGTGGTTGATTTTCATATTGAGACAATCTTTATTAAAGTGTCACCTTAGACCATGGTTGACCATGATTATAAACCCAAGACATTTATATTAAACCCTAGGATTAATATGATAAACCATATGAATAATATTATACCTTAGGAATATAAAACCCTAGATTAATAAACACAAGCAATTGATATTATAAACCCAAGGGACTAATAAGACCAAGGGATTAATGTTATAACCCAAAGGTATATAAACCCTAATATAAATATTATAAACCCTAAAATAAACATAGTTGACAAAGGTTGACCATGGTCGATTTTCATATTGAGACAATATTTGTGGCAATGCGACATTGAACCATGGTTGACCATGATTGATTTTCATATTGAGGCAATCTTTGTCACAATGCAATGTTGGACCATGGTTGACGATCTTTGATCTTGGATGACCATGTTTGTCACATTTTGACGTTTGACCAAGAGACAATCTTTATCACAATGTGACCATGATTATTGACGATGGTTGACGATGGTTAATTTACATATTGGCCATGGTTGATTTACATCGTTGACCATGGTTGGCCATTATTGACCATGATCAACCATGTTTGACTAATGTTGACCATGATTTTCCATGATTGACAATTATGCCATATTGAATAATTACATATTGATTTATAAATAGTATAATTAAATATAAAAAATTAAACTAAAGTGAATATAATTAAAGAATAATAAATCTTAAATTTAAAAATTAGATATAATCTTAATTATTATTAATTTAATGAAAAAAAGTCATAATATATTAAATAAAATATTTGAGTCAGAGTGATACTGTAAGAGTTGGATTTTCTGAATCCATCATCTTATATAAAGATAAAGGTTGGAGGTGATTGTCTGGTCTGGAACCATTTTCTGGTCTGGAACCATTTTCTGGTCTGGAATATTTGTTTATTTTTGTCGGGGTTTATAACTTTGGGGCTGTTGGCGGTTAAGGGGTTGTTGGCGGGGTTAAAGGTTTAGGGATGTTGGCGGGAACAAGGGGATGTTGGCGGGTAAAGGATTGGAGTTGTCTGAAGTCAAGATCTCTCATCCTCTATAAAAGATAAGGTTCTTGGAGGGCTCTTTGGGATGTTTGGTTTGAAGGTGGGGTGATGGGGCTGGCTGAAGGTTCAAGGCTCAAGGCTGGCCGAAGGTCCATTTGATTGATTTTGAATCTTTAACCAAGCTTTGACCAACCTTCGGCCAGCCCCATCACCCCACCTTCAAACCAAACATCCCAAAGAGCCCTCCAAGAACCTTATCTTTTATAGAGGATGAGAGATGTTGACTTCAGACAACTCCAATCCTTTACCCGCCAACATACCCTTGTTCTTGCCAACATCCCTAAACCTTTAACCCTGCCAACAACCCCTTAACCACAGCCCCAAAGTTATAAACCCCGGCAAAAATAAACAAATATTCCAGACTAGAAAATGGTTCCAGACCAAAAAGTGGTTCCACACCAGAAAATGGTTCTAGACCAGACAATCACCTCCAACCTTTATCTTTATATAAGATGATGGATTCAGCACATCCAACTCTTACAGTATCACTCTGACTCAAATATTTTCCTTCGACCACCTACGGACATTAAAATTTGACCTCCTGACTTTAGCACTCCCTGAACCAGCCTTCCATCCTTGACTTATATTTTTTAGACTTCAACACAGCACATTCCTGCTTCAAGCCAGGGAGTTCCACCTGAAACCCACCCAACCATCCGAGCTCAGACCATCATCCCTTTGCCATACCCTGACGGGAACCTCACCGGAGAGACAGCGCACCGCCACTCCTCACCTCCCATCAGCCCCTCGAACAACATGCAACGTAGACTCTTTGCTACACATGAGACTAGGGACCGGCTTGTGGAAATTTCCAGGATGATGACTGACGGACATAGCGGGACTCGAACCCTGCGACCTGATAAAGGCTCTAACCGCTGAGCTATATGTCCCTAATCCTCCTATTACTCCTCCTCCTTGCTTTAATTCCTAAAGACTGCTCAATTCCTGATATGTCTTTTTTATTTTAAAATTTAATAATTAAAAGTATATTGTTTCAGAAAATTTAATAAATGATATTTCTATTTTTATGATTAAAAAATAAAAAACAAAAGATATATTTTTTAAAAATATCTCATATATTTATATTAAATTCAAAATTCAAAATATTTGATATTTATAATAAATAGTATAATTAAATATCAAAAGTTAAAAATAAAGTTAATATAATTAAAAATAATAAATCTTAAATTTTAAAATTAAATATAAATTCAATTCTTGGAAAATATATATTTAATTTTAAAATTAAATATATTTTTAATTCTCGGCAAATATATATTTAATTTTAAAATTAAATATACTTTTAATTCTTGGCAAATATATTTTTATTTTTAAAATTAAATATATTTTTTCATTATCTTTACTTAGAGTAAAGGATATTCTAAGCATTGCTTCTCTATATATATTTCATATTAACCTCGAATACTTTCATTTGTTCACTCTATATCACCAAGAATTATATATATATTTATATTTATATTCTATAATATATAGAATTATATATATTTATATTTATATTGTATAATATTATATGTGGAGTTAAGCCCGCATTTTACCTTTATGAGATTCCATGATACGGTTATTAGATTATATTTTGATTTACAACTAATAACACTACGTCTAAATGAATAGATGACATATTAATGTTTTATTTCAAGTTTATATCTCTTATGCACTTCAATGGTTAGATGGATTATATTATTATTGATTGAAATTATGGTAAGTCTGTCAACCCATTGCTTCCAAAGTCTATAGATTCTTAACAACTGTACCCATTAATGTGCCGCGAAATTCGTTCCATTTTGGGATTAAAGTTAGGTCTTGGATTAATGACCCAAATGATTAGGGTTCACGTCAATGGTGGTAGATGCGTCGAGGCAGTTAATTTAAATAGTTTTGTAAAGGATTTCACCACTTGGTTCATTTGGTAAATAAATAAACAAAGGGGACTTTGACATGACTCTACAAAGGATTTTGCTTCAAATCAAACTTAATATCGGATAAGGCATGCACCTTATGATATGAACGTGCGCTGATCACATGGATATATCATTAATCAACAAATCAATCACATGCATTATTCACGAACTCATTCAATGGATGTGAATTTGTAAAATTGAAAATGCAAATGGCAGAAAAGAAATACATTTCCTGTTCACTTATCACGACATATGATAATAGATTCGAGTTTGACGACTCTTAATAAGAGCACCCAGTTGCTTAATTTTGTATAAAGAATGATCGGAATGTGTAAACTTGAAGATTTTTAACAATTTGCAAGTTAAATTTATATGTGTTTTGGGTAGAGGATAAGCTTACTAAACACATAAACAAGTAAATTTCAACCAAATTTTACAGAAAAATAGAGACAAATAAGCATATCTGAAACACATAACACAAAGCATGATAAATGAGTTCACCCCTCTTGGGCTACATCTCTTGGTCCAACTTCTAATGCAAGGCCTCTTTCATTAAAAATGCTCAAATATTTGTTTACATGATTTAAACAACTCAAATAGAAGAACTGATGTCTCCAATGGATCTAACATGGTCAAAAACCCCTATTTTGGTTCTTTCTGCACCTCATTTGGCCAAAAAATGAGAAAGTTATGGTTGTTTCTTCCTTTTCCCCAAATTCTGTAGCTAACCATCCTCCAATTCGGCCTCAACCTGGCTTGAGCGCCCTAAATGCAGAACCGGCACACTAAAATTGGCACAATTCCCTCTCGGTGGGTGAATCTGTAGGACCATTAACGACACCATTAAACCCCCAGTGCTGAAATTCCTGGTCACGTGGTGCTATGCGACCACATAGGGGGCCGAAGATTTTGGGCTCTCTCTAGTCCCCATCTCTAGTGCGTGCCCTTGGTTCTATGATGCGCAGGTGACCCTGGACTAGCCCCTTTTCCTGTGCATCCTAGTTATATGGTGGCCCATATGTCCTTGGGATACCCCCCTCCATTGTTGTGTTCTTGGTTTTATGGTGGGTCAATATGACCTTGGGTTGGCCCCCTCCAACTATTTCGACACGGTTCTTCGCGCTGGACTTTTCCGCTGCATTAAGAGTTCGGGTGATGTGGTCGTGGGCCATGTTCAGGCCCTAGCCCTTGGCCCCCTGCCCACGGCACTATAGCGCTGGGGTGACCAGGGGTTAGGGCTTAGCCTGGGCCCTCCCTAAATGACGCATATATAAAATTTAAATACAAATTTTAAACATTATTTTAATAACTAACATGTGCAGTGCATTGGTGTGGGCCTTGGTTAATATGTGTGAGGTCTTGAGTTCAAATCTTGTGGGGCGCTGTTTAGCCTCCATACAAATTTTAATTGGCCATTAGGAAGCCACGTGGCAACCAGGGATTGGCCCACGTGGCTCCTCCTACTTGGCCCACTGAAACATAGCCATTAACCAAAATAAATTCACCATTCCACAACCAATTAAACGATCACAAGTGGAAGTAATTCATAGGCCCACCAAAATAGATAGTTAACCGAGTCAAATGCCTAGGAAATGTACATACAGCTTACTGGGTATACCCACAACCCTTTTTCCAAAAATTGTAAATGTTTCCCAAAGCGATTAGAACGCGATTCTAGGAGCATCTAATGTCGGATTTAAGTGAAACGAGTTGAGTTGGATTCATATCACCGATATCTATCCAGTCGTTCAGGGTTCGAGCTCTGTCACACACTTTAAATTTTGAGCATTTTTTGATCCACCAGATCAGTCCTCCCCATTGGAAGCTTTTGGACCTCCAAAAGCTCTTTATCAATCAACAAATAGATGAGGTTACTACTCCCTCACCCTTCCAGTCTCAGTCCACTGAACTTTGCTTGAATTTGTATTTTGAGCTTTTTATGAAAATACATCATTTTCCCTGATTTTGGAGTCTTTGTCTTGCTGTCATAGATGACATCTTGATGCAATTTCCCAAAATATGCAGAACAACAAACTTCCTTTGAAGGAATAAACACATTCCCTCCTCGGTCTCCAAATAAAGGAAACTTAAACAATCTCAAATTATTCTCACCTTGAACATTGTTGTCATGATGATGCTTACCATATCTAGCCTTGTACTTGGCTCGACTCTTGACCATATATTATCACCATCGCCATGCACCATCCATTTTCAAACCCAACACATTATCAAACCCACAAGAAGAAGTTTTGGAACCAATGCCCTCTTGTCAATTTGATTTTTCATTTAATCTTTGACCTCTGCACTCTCTAACACTAACATCTTGTTCACACCAATGTTCATCCATGATGCCCGCTGCTGCAAATTTACTTCATTTTGTTTACCTCTTTTAAGAGGAAACATGTTAGACCCCTGACACATCTTATCACATGAATTAGAAACATCAATGAAATCAAATTTCAAACTTGATTCATATGCTTGAAAGGCTTTAGATTCCTCAACACTTTCATGTTTTATCATTAACAATGCAAAGCTCTGACTAGCATTAACAATCCTCTTCATTTGTCCCACATTTACAAGAGATGTATTTAACTTCTTGCTGTGTGATCTGATCTAACAGTGTACTCCATCCCATTCTTGAAAAAATGATATTTGTTCTAATGGCGATGAAAAATAGCTCTCCTATCATATAGATATGGGCTTCCCAAAATAATACCACAGATATCAATTGGAATTACATCAAGCTCTATCTCATCTAAAACGTTTGCAGTGATTGAAAATTTCAGTTTACATCTTTTTGTCACATGCAATTTTGTATTGTCACATATCCAACCTAAAGGATAAGGTTTAGGATGAGGAATGGTTTCTAAATTCAACTTCTTGACAATGTCTTCTGAGATAAGATTTGCTTGTGAACCACTATCAAATAATGTATCTATCTTGGTATGTTTTGAAATAACTCTAATGTGGAAAAACTCTATTCTTGTTTTTCATCTTGAGTTTCATTGAGACAATTTGAAGAACTAGTACTTGCAATGTCCTTACCTTTCAAACCCATGGCTGTGATCTTTGTTTCATCTCTAGAATATGAACCTAAATCATGTTGTGTAGTTGCAACTGTCTTCTCCTTCTCCTTCTTAAAATTTTTGGGTCTCATTTCTGGATGAAGTTTCCAACAATGATCTTCATCATGGCCCTCTTTGGAACAATGTTTACATGTAAGTTTTTCTTTCTCCATATTGATGGTAGCATTATTCTTCCCTTTTCCTTTGAACTTACCTTTTCCTTTTTCTCCAGACTCAAAGGAACTCTCACTAGTTTCTTTAGAAACATTTTTCCCTCTTGCCTCTAAATGAGTTGCCTGAACACAAACTTCATCTAGTTTTGTAGGGTTAAACATGAGAATGGTATGTCTCAAATAACTATGCAATCCTCCAATATATTTGAGCAAAGTATCTTGTGAGGACAAATCTATACAAAAAATAAAAGCTCTTTTCCTAAATTCTTGAGTAGAAGATTGCATATTTTCCCCTTTAGCTTGCCTAAACTTCTGCCAATCCATAATAGATTTCTGCATGTATGCTAATGGATAAAACTACCTTCTTATTGCAACAAAAAAATCATTCCAAGAGGATAAAACCTTATCATGTTTCTTCATGTCCTTTTGAGTTTTAGCTTCCCACCAAATTAGTGTTGCACCTTCCAATCTAAGAGAAACAAGCTAAATCTTGGTTTCATCATCCTTGATTCTTTGTATCATGCAATACATTTCAATATGACGAATCTAGTTATCTAATCTTTTTGAATTTACCTCTGCATTGTACATAGGCAATTCAAACTTAATCTAAAGCTTAAGCAAAGGAGTTTTACCATGACCCTTTGGGGAATTTGGATGTGTTTGTGAAAGGTTAGAAGAAGTTGAAGATGAGGATGATGATGGAGGTGAAGGTGGTGGTTTGTCACCATTCCCTCCATTCCCTTCTGGAGGTTTTTATCTTTTTACTCCATGAGGTTTTGAGTTTTCTCCATACAATTTGGAATTCCTCTCCTCATACAAAACCTTAACCATCTCTCACATTTTAAAGAATTCTTTTTTGGAAGTCTTCTCATCTTCAAACATCTCTTCAAGACCTTCTTCATGTGCCATGACTATTGAAGTTTGAGGTGTGTCTTTTCTCCTTGAAACAATTTGAGATATTGGCTCCACAAGTTCTCCTTCTCCTCTTTTGAGCTTCAACCTTGTAAGCATTAGAAAAACACTTGCAAACAAATCAAATATTCACAAAAACGTGTTTCTCTGATACCAAAATGATCTGAATGTGTAAAATTGAATATTTTTAACAATTTACAAGTTAAATTTATGTGTTTTGGGTAGATGATCAACTTACTAAAGACATAAACAAGTAAAATTAAACCAAATTCTAAATACAAATGGAGACAAATAAGCATACCTGAAACACATAACACAAAGCATGATAAATGAGCTCACCCCTCTCTTGGGCTACATCTCCTGGTCCAGCTTCCAATGCAGGGCCTCTTTCACTAAAAATTCTCAAAAGTGTGTTTACATGCTTTACATAGATCAAATAGCAAAACTGATGTCTCCAATGGATCCAACACTATCAAAAACCCCTATTTTGGTTCTTTATGCACCTCATTTGGCCAAAACCTGAGAAATTTATGCCTGTTTCTTCCTTTTCCCCAAATTCTGCAGCTAATCATCCTCCAATTCGGCCTCAACCTGGCTTGAGTGACCCAAATGTGTAATCGGTGCATTAAAGCTGACATAATTCTTGCTTGGTGGGTGAATTTGTAGGACCGTTAGGGGCGCCATTAAGTCCCCAGTCCTGAAATTCCTAGTCTTGTGGCGCCATGTGACCGCATAGGGGGTCGAAGATTTTGGGCTCTATCTAGATCCCATATCTGGTGCGCGCCCTTGGTTCTATGCTACACATGTGACTATGGGATGGCCCCCTCGTGGGGTGGGCCCTTTTCCTATGTGCTCCTAGTTATATGTGGCCCATATGTCCTTGGGTTGGCCCCCTCCAACTATTCTGCCATGGTTCTCCGTGCTAGGCTTTCTGGTTGCGTTAAGTGTTTGAATGCAGCGTTTGTGGGCCATGTTCATGGGGTGGCTAGGCCCTGGCCCTTGTTCCCCCACCCATGGTCCTGTGGTGCTGGGGTGGCCAGGGACTAACCAAGGCCCACACCCAGTGGATTACAAAAAAAGTACTTGAATAACAAAAAAAGTGAACCTTTTTCTTTGAAGAGAATGATTTCTATGTTTAACATGGTTATCTAAATCATTAGCACTCATGGTAAAATTAACATTTATAGAGAGGATCCATCATTTAGTTAATGCATGTAAATGAGTTTTCAAATTGTATGATCATAGTATGATACATTCTTACTTAAATTATGGGTTAATGTGCACATTTATATAACCAACAAACCTAAAAATTTAAAACCTTGTTGGATGCTAGACTATTAAAACTGTCTTCCTCACATCTTTCACATATGTGAGAAAATGAATTAATTTAAGAGGTCCTAGGAAAATATATAGCAGGTCACCTGAGGGACCTGTAAGCTTAGGCAGGAGTACACACCTCATATGCTTATGCGAGATCTTTAAGACAACATAGTCCAACAACGTATCCACCTTCATTTTGCATTCATTAAAGGACCAATTCAGGTTGCTTTAAATCTTCAAAACTAAAAAAAAGTGACCATACAAGCCTTTCTCGACCTCTTTTCAAAACAAATATAGATAAATGTTAAGATTATTACAATATGAATCTGTAAATCCTGCAAACCATTCGCAAAAACACAATCTCAAACTATATAAGAGCTTGAAACACCACGATAAAATGATCAAACTAAAACTCATATTTTCAGTTACCTCTCCAGTACAACACTGGTACAGATCTATTGACTTCATTCTGTCAGTCCTCTTCCACTTGCCTTTCCGATCATGTTCATGAATGGCGTAGAAGGGGGAACACATGTCGTACCTCGCCCTTCGAAGATCGTGTCTACCTAGACTGGTTTCTTAGATGCCTTTTATCACCCATTGGAAAAGTTGTTGCGTTCCATTTTCCTTAGACAGAGGAAGAAGCTCTCCAAACTGCTCTGAGATATGACATGATTTATGCGCAATCCAGTTATGTCTATATTGTCATTCCAGACCTCCCTCGTCCTGGAGGTGCCAATGCACTGGGGGCATCTCACACTGCTGAGGATATCGTTGGAACCCTTTCACACCCTTCACCATATACTCAACAAATTTATGGCTATCCGCAAGGGGGCACCAATTCCTCCAAAACTTATGACCCTACTGCTAGCAACATGTTTTCAGGGTCCCAACCCATCTACCAAAATGTTTCTCCTCCTTATGCACGGTCTAACACTCCATCCCCTCAAGCATTAGCGCCGCAACCTCCCATGCATCCTCAGCCCCAGCAGCCACCACCCCCTCAGGGTCAAGTGTTTGTGCAGTAGAGTGTGACCAATCCCAAAAATTCGAAGAAAAAGAATAAGGGAAAAGGTAACAAGGGTAACTAGGGTAATCAAGGTGATCAACCTAATGAACCCCAAGAGAACCAACCTAACACCAACAACCAACAATAGGGCAGCCAACCCAAGCAGAACAAGGCTATTCGTACAAACAAGCCTTGTGCATGTTGTGGTGTACATGGCCATTATACACATGAGTGTCCTCTCTTACCCCAGATGCACCAAATGTGGGAAGATCAAGAATCTTCTAGAGGTCAACAATCGCATCAAAATCTTGCGCCATCTCAATTGACAGTGCTTACAAATCCTTTCCCTCAGCAAGGATTTGTTTCCACTCAACCTCAGCCAGGTCAAACAACCCATCCCCCAAAACCTTCTGGTCCTGGTGACTACCAGATCCTTATGATGAATTCTGATGAGGTTAACCCCTCTGATATCAACCTGCAAACTCGGTCACGTCAATATGACAAGCCATCGACTTCATCCACCACTGAGTCCAAAACAAAAGCATTTGTTGAGCCTCTTACGACACCAAATGTTCTGCTATAGATCCCTCCACCTAAAGTTGAGGCAATTCCTAAGATCCCAAAGGGACCATTACACTGTAACGTGGCTTCTAACCGAGCTTCCCATACATACAATATAGTAGATGACTTGGCACAATCACCTGCCACCATGTCGATGTTGGAAGTACTCCAGTCATGCCCATCTCAAAAGAAATATATACTAACTGATTTGGGTGCAGTAGATCCTTCTGATGATCATTTGATTGTCTTCCCAATTGATACATCAGAACATCCTCCATTGCCTTCATGCATTGCTTTCCAGCTACCAGTCCAAGTCCTTAATGCCATCATATCCTGATGCATTATTGACGAAGGTGCATCCACCTGTGTGATGTCCGCTACCGTTTGGAAACAACTTAAGTCACCTAAGTTTTCCCCCTCAACCATCACTTTGCGTGCTTGCGATAGAGACTCCTCCCAACCTCTTAGCATGTACCGCAATTTCCCTGTGACTCTTGCGGGCAAGACTGTCCACGTAGACATTGAGGTTATTGATGCCCCTTTAGATTACAACATTCTCTTAGGTCGTAGTTACACATATGCCATGTCATCCATCACATCTGCAGTTTTCCACAAGATGTGCTTCCCCAATGAAGGGAAGATCGTTACCATTGATCAATTGGCTTACTACGAGCCGATATCCGTGACCTCCCTCGAGGCCATTATCTCATCGATGTCATATAAGAAATCCCTAACTCCCCTCATTAGTGTTTCACCCGGAGTGTATAAAGATTCCTCATTGTTTGGTGCTTGCCCTGGTCCTCCCCCTCTCATCTCAGAGCCTAACTCTTTGAGTGTTTGCATATTACAAGCATAACGGGCTACCCTTAAGCAGTTTGGTACATTTGATCCACAACCAGCTCCTCAACACCCTACGCTTACCATCCCAGCCGAGCCATCTAGATCCACCCCTTCAGGACCTCCTCCATTTGTGGGTTCCTCTCCTATGTTCCTCCCAAGAACTGTTCCTCCAAGTCTCAACCATCCATGAGCTATTCCGCTGGGACATTACCCTACAGGCTAGATTCCTTTCTTATTTCCCCCTCTGGGAATATTTTATGTCCCTGTCATGGCTTCGCTGGTCCTTCCTAACATGACTTTGGGGATCTTAGTATGGTACATTGATCCCCCTACAAGCATTCCACCCGATCATCTATTACCTTATCATGCTCTGACCCTAGTTCAACCGGTGCCTACGGCTCCTGTCACTGCTTCAGTTCCATCACAACCTCAACAAGAACCCATTCCTGTTGCGAAAGCATCAAGACAGGGGGGGAAAAACTAAAAGAAAATAACCTAAGGACAAGGCTCCCCAAGCTCCTCCAGCCCCCAAGGCCCCAAAGCTGTCACCTCCATGCGCTTTGGGTAAAGTTGTTGGGCATGCCACCAATAATTGTCCTGAACTTCCTCATCTTAAACCTTTGTTTCATGAAACGTTCCTTGAGTCAAATATCCCTGAAGTCCAAGTTAACTTACCAGGTCCACCCAAGAAACTCATAACATTACACACAAATCACCCTTGTGCCTTGTGTAATCATCATGGTCACTACTCCCATTGTTGCCCTTGTCTCGATGAATTTCGCGATTGCCTTGAGGCGCTTCGCGAATACGAGACCACTCGTAGTGGAACACCTACTCCTTTACCCGTGGATTTTGGTACCACTAGTAAACTAGAACAGGGGGACTCTGGTCCCACCATTGTGATCCCTCCCCGTGATGTCAAGATGATAGACATCACGGGCCTTATCCTTTACCTATCGTCATCCTTATGTTCCTCGCAGGAAAAAATTTCTGAGGTTTCTGCGTGCACTTCTATCGAACCTCTTTCGACAGAATCCAAAGTCTCAACATCCATAAACTATCCATCTACTAACTCATCGTCTACCATTCCAGATGATGCGTATGTGAACCTTCTTTCTTAGGTTGATGCACCAGGTACCGCTGCCGCATCATGTAGTTAGTCTTCCTCCTGTCCGCCCATATTCCATTCTGATGAGGACATCATGGAAGCTATGTATACCCCTGATTACCCTTGCACTTAGGCAAGGGGGCATATTTATTTGGAGAATTCTGAAGGCCATCTCCTTCCTAATTCTCCCAATGCACTCTACCTCAAGAAATTTTGCTCATAGCATATCCCTTTTATTTTCATGTCTTTATTTCTTCCATGAAGTTAGGTAGGTTGCATCATTTCATCATTTGTCTTTTTCACCTTTCTGATAGATCTATCATCCACACTGTATATTCGTCATGTTGATGGTGCAATTCGCTTCTCTAGGAATTTAGCCTCGACAACCTGGGCCATTTTTATCCCTTGCATGTGTTAGTCCTTTCAAATGACGTGTGCATTGGATATGCCACCAATAACCAGGCAAAATATGATGCAGTGATAGGTTTGTTAGTCGATGCCCTCACTCATCGCATCCTTCATCTTCATGTTCCTTTATATTCCTTGCTACTTGTCATGCAATTGAACGGTGTGTATCATGTGCATAACCAAGTCCTATTTAGAAAATATCTACAAGTTGTTTGTACGTGAATTTGAAACCATTACTTTCAGTCATGTTCCTAGAGCCGAAAATAACTATGTAGATAACATTGCAAATAACATTATAGATTGTCATTTATCACATGTATACCACAGAAGGCAACCATAAAACACAACACATGGTGAACCATCATTGTCATACAAAAATGCATAATCATATTATGCATCATAAAAGTGTTTGGAGCCCATAGGTCTAAATACAACAAACATGCCCATAACATGTTACAAAAATCAAAATGAAAGGGACCCACGTGTCCCCATATCTAGTCACTATTCGACGGATCCCATGCCAAAGGCTCTGATCCACCTACACGTAAATCACGTACTGCCTAACCATCCATCGCCGTGCGTCATATGATACCTCACCACTCTGAGGGAAGGCCGATACACTCATCTGTGTATCGATCGTCTAATTCATTCCATTTGTGCTCTGAAACTCTGATCAAGAGTACCTCACACCTATGGTGTAGATCAACGAGTAGTGCACTGTCCTCTAGACCCTGACGTGATGACGATGTTCCCCGATCTATAACCCTAGGTGTTGCGGCTCGTCCTGCATATCCTACCACTTTTACCGGTACTATGTCTGCATACCACATATTTTACACTCAGTACCATATACATGTGATAAAAATATGAAATGCGTAATAAAAATAACAACTTAGCACTTACCATCTGGTCCCCATGCTTGCTCAGGTGGAAGTGGTAAGTTTGATCTCCCTGGTAGTTCATCCTACTATAAGGATAATCATCAATGTAGAGGGGAATTTGATCCCAATGTGCGAAAAAATCTGGTCAGAACACTCATATGACTTCCCCTCCTCCTCCTTTCCATAGTAGTTGCCCCCAACAGCGCATCCTAGGCTCTTGTGGGCCCCCATCTTAGATTTGTACATGAGGACAGATAAGAAGAATGCACACAATACTATACTAAAATCATATTCATGGTTCACTTGCCTCCTGCATATACTTAACTGTCATTTCACCGATGACAGCATCATCTAGGCCCACCCATAGTAGGTCTCGGCCAAAACACTTTCAACCAGCATCATCTTCCCACTAGTGATGTGGTGGAATGCCTGGTTGCCCAAGATCCATAGCACAACTGTAGCCACAACTCATGTCTCTAGCATGTCTAGATCACCAATCGAGATGGCCGTGCCCTTCACATGCACATCTCGTGGACAATGGCGCTCCACAAACTCTGTAATGTTCCTCCCACGAGGCAACACTGGATGTATCGGTAAAGAAATAAATATCCTGTAATGTGAGCTCAATATTGTGCCCCTGCATGAAAAAGACCTCCTGGTCTGGATCCCAATAGCTTACAATTCTTGTTAGCAAGGGCTCACCTTCCCTCATCAATGGATTCTCTACCAACTTGAGAACCCCATAGCGAGCCAATGCCCCTCGAACCCCTTGATCCCTCTAAATCTCAGATCGAAGGGTATCCAAGTCTCACTCACTTTAATTGATTTTCAGCTCTGCCATGCCTGCAAAACACCACATGTCTTGTCAGTTCAGAGAAGAAAACACTGGTCTACACTGATCAACCTACATCCCCCACCAGGCCAGCAAACCACCCCTCTTTTCAACCCCAAATCGCAGTTTTCTACCCAGAAAGAGCGAGCTCGCAGGTTTTCACCTATTTCCTGCGAGCCAAATTGCATTTATGGGCCCAAAAACTGCGATGCAACCGTGAAGAGGAGCAGGGGTCTCCCAGGGAGTTGCTGAGTGCCAAAAATAAGGAAATAAACCACTGAAATTGAAGAGATGAGTAAGGCCACCTACTTGAAATCCACAGATCCTAATTCTGACGATCGGTTTGTCCGCTACGATCTCCACAAGATTTACCGCTTGTTCTTCCTCTCCAAATTCACCATTGTTCACTTAGCAAATGAATTCAAATTGGAGGGAAAATGTCCTTTCATAGAAAAATCCACAAATTTTCTGTTGCCCATTGCGACCACACTATAGCTTAGTTTGACGAACCGTAAACACTGTTGGAAAGATCTCATCGAGTACTGTAATTGATCTTCCTCAATTTTTGATGATTTGACACTTCACCAAGAAGTCATCTTTCAAAGAAGGGTCACCTCGTCGCCTCTCAAAATCGAATTTCTTCACACACGACACTTGTACCTTAGGGAACACCTTCCCTTAATACTTGTCATACCACGTGTCAATTTTTGTCATGAGTAACCATCTTTTACTCATGTTTTCATGGTCCCCATCGAGCCTATTCTGTGTGGTAGTGTCATCAAGTCACCCTTGTTCAGAGCATTCGCAATGAGTCAATTTTGCATCCATGGAGTCTATTTCACATCCCATTATATCATGTCACAATATTCCATCCATATTTGCATACCATTCATCTTGTGTTGTCCATTTTGGCCTCCAACCATACTGTCCCCATCTACTCCGGAGTTGAGTCAGTTGCTGCCAGGTCAACCATGCACTTTATGCTCTCACAAGGGAAGTCGTCTATTTGTCCCTCAGTTCCACATTTTCCACTGTCCCTGGTGTTAGTCCATCAGTCACATTATTATTTTCTCTCATGCCTTAGTTGAGGATCCTCATTGCCTCACCTATCACGGGCCCTATTCTATCGACATCAACTCATTTATTCTAGAAGAAGGACCTAGAGGGCAGTGTATCTTGGTTCTATCTTCGATTCTTATTCAATGCCTCAGATCGAGCAGAGGGACTCATTATTTCCCTTTGACTTGGTTGTTTCATGTTCGTGATTCGTGCAATTGATGGTCCAATGATACAACAGATTGTACCAGTGATTCTTGGGTGGGTGTGAGATGTTTTCAAACCTCATGAGGGGGTGGCCCTTCAGGTAGCCCCCCCACATACCTGAATGCATTCCTATTATGCTACAGCCTCAAATGCAGTTCCGCAGATTTGATGGGTTCGGTTCCTACCGATCGCAGTGTTCATAGCATGCACGTCTCCTTCAGATGATCCATTTAATTTTGCTGAGCCCTTCCTTGTTCAACAGGGATTCTACGGTTGTTCTACCCTCCCTCCCACCCATTTTATGAGGAAAGGGCCATTATATCTCATGTACTCAGTTGATATTGTATGAAGCCCTCACTCATGTTTTTCCAGGTGAATTATGTATATGGAACATTGTATTATTTTCTGGCTCAGTTATGCCAGCATGTCATGTACCATTCAGCATGTACTTCGTTGCTCAGTTTTATGTTTCTGAGTGCACCATTATTTTTGTACTAAGTTATCTCGGTAGGTATAGGTACGCCTTCCTCACCTCATTGAGGTCTGGTACCACAACATAAAAGGACACTTGCATTGCTCTCGCCCCCTCTATCCCTATCCTTCTTCACTTCAACTCTATTGGTCTCTCTCTCTCTCTCTCTCTCTCTCTCTCCACTTTGTTGTATAGTGATTGTGTCTTTACAATGTAATTCAATCATACATTTTTCTCCTAACACTCATACGTTGGGGGGCAATCTGTTATCACCAAAACATTGATAATCTAGCCTAATTTACTAGATGGATCAAAGTACACCATGTAAAGCTAATTTTACCATAGTAAAATTGCTTTCATTGTGAGAAATTACTTAATAAACCACCTTTGTTAAGTAATTTATAATTAAACCCATGAATAATAATTAAATAAATCACTATTTATTTGATTTTCTTGTAGGAATAATTAATTGAACTATTAGTTAATTAATATTCCTTGTCATGTTTGACCCAGTTATGAAAAATAAACAGATAAATCATTGATTATCTTATTTTTCTCTAAGAATAATTAATTAATCACTAATTAATTATTATTCTTTGTCAAATTTGACTAAATCCCTTAGGAATAATTAAATAAATAATTATTTGTTTATTATTCCTTAACCAATTTCTTGAGATGATAAATAAATCATTTATTTATTTATTATTTCTAAATAAAAGTTTAAATACTTTTTCCCTCCTAACCAAATATAATAAAATATTACAAGTGGTTATTCCAAGAATAACGTTAATAATATTTTATTATTGCTCATTATTCGAGGATAACTCAATATTTTGTTATAAATAGAAGGTTTTCCATTCATTATTTGCTTTTGATTATTTTCATTACTGCACTCACTGCTATAACTCTGATTATTTTCATTGCCGCACACCACTTTTCTTCCATTTGAGTTCCCATTGAGCTCAAACATTTTATTTGCTAGGTTTACACATTATAGAGGAGAGAGACTCTGCACAAGCTGAAGATGTTTGAGGATAGCCAAGAACCCATCCCATAGAGGGGGATTGGTAACATTATTTGTTCCCTTCATAGGTGTTATAATAAAATCTATTATTTGAATATCTAGTTTCCATTGGATTATAGGAGTTATTATTATTTTGCTGTTTAACAATGATTGTGGCATAGATAAGGACTTTGGCAGGTTTTTTTCTATTAATTGTTGCATATCTACAATGTTTAGCAGCCATTTATATTGTTGAGACTATTTGTCATCCACAATATTAAGTGGGTTCTTTTCGTACATCTTTGAGAAGAATTCACTACAACACAAGGAACAAATTTTATTGCTAGATCAAAAGATATAGAATGACAAACACCTTCTAGTAATCAAATTTGTTATAAACCAGGTCACATGTCCTTTATATGAATTCCTTGCTAAAGCCATTCAATCCACTGATCAAGTAGAAATCATGTTCATACACAAGTTTATGAATGAATGGATCATCAGATAAAATTATATGATTCTACTTGCAATCATCACCATTGGTAGAAAATATTGATACATACAGTGAACTCTCTTGAGTAGAGTACCATCTTGAATATGTTGGATGTGCATATTCAACGCCACGGGTTAGTCACAGTGCAAATGATTTTCTTCGAACTCAAGCGTTAATGCAAATGAAATTGGTTAATATCCCTTGTAACTAAGATGATGGGTGTATTGAATTCTTAATATGGTCCCCTTGGGAGACCAGAGGCCATGTTGCATGTCGCTTCCTACATGAGGATGCCTAAAAAACAATCCTTTGGAATTAAATTCTCCACTTTGGCAGCTCACCATTTTTTTTTCACTTTCAATTTATTATATTGGAACACTGCACACTCCCCTCCACTGCTGCCATAGATATATGTCTAAGACGAAGGATATTCAAAGGATATCCACATAACATTCAATCTGACAGATATTTGAAGAGTGCAGGGGACGGAGGGGGAGGATGGAGATGTAGAGCCTGTCTTAAAAGGGTTAGGGATTTTTGCAGCCGAGCGACATGACTGCACCCTACCCAACCTACCTACCCTAGCTGTCGTTGTCTGCTTCCTCTGGCTACCTTCACCACGGCGGTTCCCGTAACCCATTGAAGCCATATGTAATAGCGCAGTTACCTGTCCTCCTCCCCGATTACTGCATACTCACCAATTTTTGACACCCTATCGCGACGATGGTTACGATGGTCCTGGAGGCAACTAGCGAAGAACATCTTGGAACAGGCATGGAGCTTGACCTAGTAGACTATTCAGAGGACCCGTTGGAGAATGTTAATATCTGGCAAACTCCTTGCTCCACTGCGTATGATCCCCTTCCTTTCTGCTACGATCTATCAACGACCATTATGAGTCTACTCGCGATCTCGGGACCTTCCCGCTCCATCGTGACCTTCTCTGAGCCTCCTCCGATCTAGCCATTTCCTCCCTCACCGTCGCAGTCACCCTCTGCTGCAAATTTTGCATCTGCCTGCTTCCACCCTAACCCTGAGGCTGCAAACTCACAAACCCCCCTTTCCTCCCATCCCGTCAGATCTACAAGCAACCCCTCGGGTCACCTTAACCCGGCTCAGGGTAACCAACAAGCTAGAGTACCTGAGGCACCTCCATCTGGTAGCTACGCGATGGTACCCCCGCTTTCAGAACCAATTCCAGTGGCCGACCATCTTTGTCCTGATAACCCTGCTACAAACCCTAACCAGCCAGAGGATCGTTCGGACACCCCTGAAGAAGCGACTCGACCGGTCAAAAAGAGGAAGTGTTTCAAAGCTAGAGGCAAAGATGTAATACTCAGACTCGGGGAGGATATATAGTGGGGCGACACCATGGACATAGCAGACCAGGTGTTGGTTGGAAGGATTCGCAGCCGAAGCTACACAGTGGCTAGGCTCAAGATGTGGACCTCTGAGGTATGGGGCCAACACCTGGCGGACCTCCCTTTTGTTCAAACCTTTATTAGGGGTTGGTTTGCTCTGCGCTTTTCCAGAGCCGAGCACACAAATTGGGTCCTGTCTTCCTTCTGGCATTTTGAGCATGCTCTAGTTCTTCTTCGGCGATGGAACCCTGTTTTTGATCCATAAGAAGAATAGATAGGAGTTGGGAATATTTGGGTTCGGCTCCCTAGACTACCCCTCCAATTCTGGTCGGAGGATATATTCCAGTGCATCGGCAACACTCTGGGAACCTATCTAGAGCATGATAGATCATATCTGGCTACCGACATGATGGCATATGCTAGGATACTAGTTCATCTGGATACTCGGGGGGGCCTTCAGGAGCATATCACTCTACAATGGAAAACCTTCTCCCGTCAGCAAATTCTAGATTACAAAGGAGTCTCATTCCGCTGTAGACAATGCCACAAGGTGGGACATTTGTTCAAAGACTGTCCACTGAATAAGAAGGCGAGGGAGGGAGCTAAGGGGAAGGAAACCCCACAGAAAAGCTCACAAGCACAGGGTAGCCCTCCAGTGGCTGAAGAAGCAGCAAATTTGGCACATTCAGATGCAGTACCAGCACCTATAAAGGAGATCAGAAAGAAGCGGGGGAAGGCACCCATCGACGCACCCTCTCCTCCTCTAACCAGAGAAAGGGCGGCTGCTGAGGCTGCATTCTCTATGGGTATGTCGAATACAAACTCCTCCTCTGCTTACTCTAATGTTTCACCGCATTGCATTGATACATGTTCTATTCAGTCCCTTGCTCACACCTTTAACCCTCCCATAACCTTGGATTTCCCTATCAAACCCTCCTCTCCCATCATCTCCTGCACTCCGCCATCCTTTCCCGAGGAACCTCTTCCCAACCCCCTTATCCAACCTCCCCCCCTCATCCTAGCCCTCCATCCCATAGATACCCCACCTGCTCTCAGCTTCGATCATAGGCTCCTGATACCTTGGGTATTGGCTTGATTACCTCCCCCCCTCCGCTAAAGCTGACTAGACGCAGACCCTCCTCCCTATCAAAAGCTAAGCTATAAGCTAAGCTATAAGCTAGGGAAGAGATTGGGTACTTAGAGCAGTGAATACCCATGAGCACCCTCCTCCATGAAAATACTCTCCTTCAACTGTAGAGGGTTGGCTAGCCCTGACAAAAAACTAGCCATGAGCAAATTGCTCTTATCTGAACCCTTTGATTTCCTTTTTCTACAAGAAACCCTAGGTCAGGGTTATGTCATTACCCACCTTCTTGAATCGTGGCTACCTAGATGGACATTTCATGCCCTAGATGCAACAGGGCATTTTGGGGGGTCTCGCCTTGGGATAAGCAACCGTTCCATCATAATTTGTAATGCTTGGGGGACCTCAGGTCATCTAGGAAAAGACATATACTCCTCTAATCTCAATTCTGAGCTTAGGATTATCAACATATATTGCCCCTATCACAATAGGGAAGAATTTTGGGACAGACTGTTAGACTCACGTATCCTTCAAAAGGACAAGCTCATTTTGGGGGAGGGGACCTAAATTTCTCCATTGGCTTTGCAGAATCATGGGGGCACAATGCACAAATAGATAACCTCTTAGATTTTTTTGAGACCATACTGGAGGATAATAACCTCATTGATATCCTCTCCTAAAAAATCCTACCTACTTGGAGAAATAATAGATCAGGGGTGGACAGTCTCTCTAGAAGACTAGATAGATTTCTCATCAAGGAGCAATTGCTAAACTTGGGGCAAGGATTTAGATAGTGGGTGGGCTCAGGGGGATTATCGGACCATAGGCCAATCTATCTAGAAATCAAAGGGGGTATGAACAAACCAAAAGGCCCCTTCAAATTCAATGCTGCATGGCTAAGAGACGCAAATTATATCCGTCTAGTAACCGATTTCTGGAAGGCTCATCCCCCTGCAGCAGATAGGACTATCTCAGAAGGATTTGCAAAAAACCTGAGAGAACTAAAAAATCTCTCCAAAAAATGGGCACATAAGAAGAGAACCCAGGAAGACCATATCCTCAAATTGACTGAAGAAGCCATAGAGGATTATGAGAATGAATTTGGGGGGATCTTCTCTTCCCCAGAACACAAAGAACAGATAACCTCTCTTCTGGCTAAGAGAAGCCATATTCTTAAGGATAGGGAGGAGAGTTGGAGACTGAGAAGCAGAGCCATTTGGCTCAAGGAAGGGGATGATAATACCAAGTTCTACCATAAATTTGCGAATGGGCGCAAAGCTATAAATACTATTTGGCAGCTAGCAGATGAACAAGGAGAACCGGTGAACACCTTCCCCCGATTAGCAGCTATGGCCACAACCCACTTCAGGAACATCTATAAGACTCCCCCAAATGCCACCCTAGCTGAAATCATGAGGAAAGCTCAATTATTTCCAAGGTTTTTTGACCAAGAGGAAGCCTTGGAATTGGCAAAGGAGGTCACCCTGGGAGAACTGGAATCCACCCTAAAATGGTTTAAGCGAGACAAAAGCCCAGGCCCGGATGGCTGGAATGTGGAATTCTATCTGGCCTTCTTTGATACTCTGGGAGGGGACCTCCTACAAGTTATAGAAGAATGTAGATCCTCTGGAAGAATGTATGAGGCCTACAACACAACCTTTATCGCCCTCATACCCAAATCAGACAACCCCACCTCTTTCAATGACTTCCGACCCATTTCCTTGTGTAACTGTATCTACAAGATCATCTCCAAGATCATAGCCAATCGCCTCCGACCGATCTTATCAAACCACATCTCAGCTAAACAATTTGCCTTCCTTCAGAATAGACAAATCCATGAAGTGGTCAGTACTACTCAAGAAATTCTACATTCTATTCAGACCCAGAAGCTCAAAGGTATGGTCCTAAAAGTTGATCTCTCGAAAGCCTTTGACAGAGTAAATTGGTTATACATTAGAATGATATTAACACACTTGGGATTTCCATATGAATTCATAAGATGGATTATGTGTTGTATTACTAATGTAACATTCAGTGTTCTTATAAATGGTGCGACCTCTCCCTTCTTCCACTCTGAAAGAGGTCTTAGACAAGGATGCCCACTGTACCCACTACTTTTCTTACTCATCATGGAAGGTCTCAACCATATCTTAAAGGAGGAACATCGATGAGGTAGGCTAAGGGGGATCCGAATCACAAAAGGATGCACATTGACACACTTTCTCTTTGTTGACGATGTGCTGCTCTTCCTAAATGGGAGTATTGGTGACGTGACTGCTCTTCTCAACTCTTTCACTATCTTTCTAGCAGCTACTGGAATGTTGGTAAATGATACAAAGTCCACTATAACGGCTATAGGGTGCTCACCATACGAGATTTAGTATGCCCTGAGAAGATTCCCATATACCCTCCAGCACCTGGATGAGGGACTTAAATACTTGGGCTATAGATTAAAGCCCCTTGGATATAAGAACGCTGATTGGATTTGGCTTATAACCAAAATGGAAAAAAGGCTAAACATATGGCTCCACAAATACTTATCAAGAGCAGAAGCATGATCCTCATAAAAGCAGTTATGGAAGCTACCCCAGTATACTAGATGTCTTTAGCATGGATACCAAGGGGAATCCTGGCCAGAATTAAAATCCTATGTTGCAGATTCTTGTGGAAAGGGAAGCAGTTGGGAAGGATATTTGCTTGGACCAAATGAGAATCCCTGGCTCTCCCAAAGAAATGGGGAGGTTGGGGAATCAAAAGCCTTGACACTTTCTCCACAACCCTGGCGGAAAAACTAGGGTGGCAGCTAATCACATCACATAGCATGTGGATTAAGGTGGTTATCTCTAAATACATAGCTCCAACAAACCTCATGGATTGGTTTCGACAACCCCAGTGGCCACAAGCCAGAAAATCAAACATATTGCAAGCAATCCTACAAGAAATTCCCCCTATCAGGGAAGGTCTCAATTGGAGAATAAAGTCAGGAGATGTCGTCAGAATAGGGATTGATCCCTGGATTGGATGCGGAAACGCCCACAGGCTCCCATAGGAGCTTAGAACACACCTTACTGCCAGAGGGATCACACATCTCAGTCATATAGCGGACAATGAATGATCAAATTTTTTGTAACAAGCCTCGAAATCTGGGAGGGTATTGCAGATCCCTCAATCATGGAAACAACACTGGAAAGAATACATGGAGGCCCTCATGGAATCTCACATCAGGATACAGTAAGAGGAGGATGAGCTAATCTGGGCACATGCGAAGCATGGGAAATATAAACCAAAAGTAGGTTATATAACTCTTATGAACCCATTGAAACCTCCACTATGCGAACTTTGGTGTCGAAGTTTATGGAAACTAAAAGAACCTCCCAGAATTAGGCTCCTCATGTGGACCATTCTGAGATATAAAATCCCTACATAAGAAAATCTTATCAAAAGATCCTTTCATGGACCCTTTTGGTGCGGCCTTCGCAAATTAGACAATGAAACAGTGGACCATCTCTTCCTTATATACCCATTCATAAAAGAGCTATGGACTACTATTCACTTACATATACCCTCGCTCCCACATTGGCAGGGCACGACTGTTCTGGAAGCCCAGGAGGGATGGCGGTCTATTGTACCCTCAACGAAAGCTAGGAACCTCCCCTTACTCACTTGCTGGGACATATGGATTGTCTGGAATAGATATTTTTCAGAACTCCCTCCCCCACTGGACGACCATCACTGCTCAAATATTATCTGACTATCAACTTATTCCAGAAGAGGAACTTAGTTCCAATCCCAAGCATAGCATACCAGAGAACATAAACCAATCACATCCTTGGGCATATTTTGACTGCTCAGCACAAGACATGGGCGCTGTCCTTCATATTACACCAACTCATTATTACAAAATTCAAATAGGCCTGGACAAAGGGACGAACAATTTTGCTGAGCTTTCAACAGCAAAATACACCATACATTTTGCACTGGAAAAATAATGCAAAAACTTACAACTTTTTGGAGATTAAAAAACAATATGAAATTGGATAAACAAAAATGCAAATTGTAATGATTATTCTTTGAGATGCATCATGGAAGAAATGCATAGACTCATAAACTTTTTTGACACATTTAATTGTCAACATATATACAGGGAGCAGAACGCAGCTGCCGATCTACTATCCAAGGAAGCAACGCACAAGCCTATAGGAACATGGAGCATACTGGAGCAAAAGGATGGAACCTTCCATCAATACTATCATCGACCTTTTATAGACATATCAGAATAGCTAGCTCTAAAGGAGCTTGAAATACATTTTTGTTTATTTGTTTATATAATCTTATATATATGCATCATCAAGCAGACTTATACATGATAGTTATTTTTTGATACTCTCTGCATAGAGTAAGTACATATCTTATATTGCAAATCTCAGTAACAGAGTAGTGTCTCCCTGCGTGGAGTACACCTCAAATTTTGATTTCTCAAACAGGATAGGCTTTCTAGCCCAAAGTACAGTATATGCCATGGGCATCTGCAAAATGTAATTTTCCTCATTAATGAAAATTACGACTTTTTCCTGGGGAAAAAAACATTCAATCTCTGTCGTCGATTTGAAATAATAAAAAAATTCAACAATAATCCCCCCACCTCAGGTTGATATATATATACCTATCAGCGAATTAGTACATTTCAATATTTATAAAAAAATTAAATAAATAAATAAAAATCAAATTTGAGAGACAATAATTTAAATAATATTAATTTGATAAACTTTAAGTGATATGAAAATATCTAAATGATATATGTATATATGTTTACAATGCCAACATTATTTTATTCTAAAATGAATAGTTATGATTTTTAAAGGGAAATTATTTTTTATTGTATAAAGCAAGTCACATTTTTTTTCTTCAATTAATACCAAAAATTATTATGGTAATCTTCTTGTAATAAAGAGGACATAATAAGGTGAGACAAGAGTGGGAGGGGTCCTTTACAACGCCGAGGAATATCTGGGGACAAAATTTTGCATGGGGATTAGGAGTTACCACCAACAATAAGGCTAAGCTTTTCCCATTGTGGAAATGTTTAGATCTTGCTCTCACTCTCAGAATAAAGAGAATAAACATAACTGGGGACTCCATGTTGGACATAAGAATATTCTCAAATGTTCATTCTATTGAAAATAATACCTCCATAGTCAAAAGAATTAAATATCAACTCGTGAAATTTGAGCAATACACCTTATATCATGTTCTCTGTCACTTGAATAAGGATGTCAACGAAATGGCAAATTGTGGGGTGCTCTGGGGAGTTGGGAGATATGAGCTTGATAGGAGAAGTGGCGACCACCTTGAAATTTGAGCAATACACCTTATATCATGTTCCCTGTCACTTGAATAAGGATGTCGACGAAATGGCAAATTGTGGGGTGCTATTGGGAGTTGGGAGATATGAGCTTGATAGGAGAAGTAGCGACCACCTTCTCATTCCTTAATTAAATGGTGGAAAGTGCGATAATTATGCTTGGAAGGACTATCGAAGTTAGACGGATGACGCGGGGAAGCGTTCTTAAAAGGTAAGACATGTGGAGAATGGATAGGATGCATGGTGTCCTCCTGGATCCCGGGACATTCCATCGTATGGTATAAGGTGATTACCAAACTAGTGTTTGGAGGCCGCGAGGAATCCGTCATTTTAGAGAATCTGCAGGACTCCGAACATCAAGGTGGAATTAATGGCGAGGAAGTGTTATTATGCACATTGCTTACAAAATTGATTTACTAGATCCCTGGGACAAAATGTGTATTTAATGGGATTTCAACTCAAGGATATTCATGAAATTATGGCACAAGCAATGGAGCCTGGTGCGTTATAAGGAGGGGGTCTATATAAGGATTCATCGTCCTCCTTTGTGATCTCTTGTAGTTAAAGGTTTTGTGCGACGATTTGATAATAGTGAAAGTTGGAAGAACGCGGATATGAATGTGCCGGGAGGTCATGGAAGGAATCCTTCCGAGGAGGACTTGGCCCGCTAGAAATGGACCGTCAAATTTTTGTTCAAGCTGATTATGGGGATACTTAACCTCATCACTTGTCGAGTGGAACAACTGGAGAAGGATCGGACCACCAACGCTTTGAGGTTGTGGAGGCGTCTTTAGAGCGCAAAATAGTAAATATGGAAACTAACTTACTCATGGTCAATTCAGAGTTGGTTAGTGACATAATATTTGCAGAGGTTAAGGAAAGTATTGCAGGAATTTTGGAGGAGGATGTGGCCTAGCTTCAAAGCGATGGAGGAGCCGACGAATATGGCATAGGTCTGAGTAGCCGTGGCAAGCCTGTAGAGAATGAGGGGAAGTCCAATCTCAGATTATGTTCACTTATGATTTGTCCCTTTATTTTGATATTAGGACTATATTTCTGGCTTTATGGTACATTTCAATGTTTTCTCATAGAAAATAGCGCTAGTAGGAGAAAGAAAATAGTTTCATGGTTGTGTTAGGATATGGAAGCATTTGCTAAGACAAACAACTTTGGTTGAAAAGATGTAAAACAATTTTGGCCATGAATTCCAGATTTTAAATGTAAAGTATCCGTTAGTTTAAAATTAAAATTAAAATTAAAATTAAAATTAAAATTAAAATTAAAATTAAAAAAATTAAAATTAAAGAGGACATAATAATATTTTTCTTTATTATTATTAATATTTAGTACTAAAAATTATTATGGGAATGTGAAAAATGTCTAAAGAGATTGAACTTCTGATCACTTGGATACATAATGGCTTGGCAACATGATTTTTGCCAAATGTGCTACCACCCATAGAGAAAAGTTAAACTATAAATATTCATTTATTTATGTTTAGTTTATTATTATTTATTTATTTGTTTGGAATAGTAAATGCCTTATTAAACTTTTATATATATATTTTAATATGGTTTTTTGTTTATTTGTTTTTTATAAATTGGATACTAATTAATCATTTATTTGTGGTTGTTTTTTATTAATTATTTGTTTGAAATAGTATATGTCTTTATTAAAATTTTATATATATATATATATATATATGTTAGAGAATATATTTTAGATTAATCACATCAAATAATTTTATGGTCAATGTTTTGAACCTACCAATGAGATTCATTTTCAGGACCAAGGTGAAAATATAGATCAATCAATGTGATTAAATAGCGACAAGATACATCAAGTTCCAAAATTAGTTGTTATGACAATAATATTATTTAATAAAAACTAACTTTATGACTATTTTTAGTTGAGAAATTATAACTAATAAAATCAATGATAAGAAATTATAAAATAATTTATATTAATTATTAATATTAAATAATATATAATCCAAAATTAACATCAGCGATTAGTTTTTGAAAAAATATATATATGTTTGAAACGTTGACTAAAAAATTATTCGATGTGATTGAAAAGGAAAACATTATATTAACTATTTTGCAATAAGACACAATTAGTGCACGAAAATTAGACGTTTACGTTTGGGTTCCTTTCCTGAGTGCACGAAAATTAGACGTTTACGTTTGGGTTCCTTTCCCAAGAGTTTGTTTTGGAAATGCTCTTTCGGTCCAAAAATAGATTTTCTCTTTCCCCCAATCCCAAGTTTTTACATTCATAGGTGTAGGTATATCAATTTTTTTTCACAAAATTAAGCCAAATTTACAAAGCATGGAGATTTTCTTCTTATGGATTTTGGAGAGTGCAGAGGATTTATAGCTTGATTGACATTACTGCTTCCACAATCCCAAGTTTTTAGTTTTACCAGTTTAGGTACACCAAATTTTTTCGACAATATTAAGCGAAATTTACAAAACATGGAGATTTTCTTCTTATGGATTTTGAAGAGTGCAAAAGATTTATAGCTTGATTGACATTACTACTTGAAATTGATTGATTTGTTGAGGTCTGTTCAAAGTTTGTTGTCACTCTTCAATTTGATGCCTTAAACTTTCGATTTCGTGTTTGGTCGTCTGCATGGTATTTCTCTTATCAATAAGGATCTCCATAATTGAAATGAGGTCTGAGATGAGCTTGTTGAAGTCTGGGATGAGCTTGATGTATGTCATTTGCAGGGTATTGGTTTTAGTCAACGGTTGGTTGACTTTCGCAAGCATCTCCACATGTTTGTCTTCAAAACGTCTTGGCATAATTGTGACTTTTCTGTTTTGTGCAACTCTATTCTCAATTTATCATTGTCAAGACACAGAGGCTGACACCCTGCAAAAGGATCCTCTCCCTTGCTGGATTTGACTAAGATTGTTTTATTAGAGGATATGGCTCTGACCAGGCTCTCATTAGATTGCTTAGGGTGATTTTTTGTCTTGAAGCTGAGGGCCAAAGGGTCACAATCAAGCCTCCAAAACACCACAGTGAGGGGTCAACAAAATATGGTGATGAGCCAAGGGAATATTTGCACATTGCAACAAGGGAATTCGTCGCCATAACTCTTTTGGTTCTAACCTGAGTGGTCATTTTGCATGCTCTCATCCGGGGTATTCCGTACCTCCACCACTCTAACCAATCCAACAATTAATTTTTTCGTATAGTCTCTAAATTCCACCTGTTATCACATTCAATCTTTGGTGGACAATTCAATTAGGGCCCTAAGACCAAGAAAAGTAAGAGGGTAAAACAAGCTCCAACAACCAATATGGACCTCTTGCTAGAGGTAGCACAAACACTGAAATAAATATTTCAAGAAAATGCTGTCAAATGTTTCGTTAACAACATTTTTTTCTCTATTTTGATAAAACACTGCCAGTTAATCTGTCAACGCTAGAATCTGCCCTGTTTTTGGCAATCCCTGATAGACTATTTGTCAGCGTTTTTGCAATTTTCATCTCCACATTGTATGCCCAGTTGATCTATCAGAACCTAAATAGTAAGCATATTTTTAGGTTGCGATAAAGAGATTCGTTAGGATAAAGCTCTCTAGAGATCATTTTTACATGGTAAATATCATTTTTGGTCAAGTTAGGGAGCCGAGGAAGAGTTGTTATGATGAGCATGTCAAAAGGAAAATAGGGAATTTCCACAGTTTCAACAGACTTTCCAGCTACAACTCCACCTTTTTGCTACAACCATTTGCCATGGATCATCATTCAATGTTAACACGCCTGTTGTTTTCTTATGAATATATTTTCAGATTTAGTTTAAAAACCTGTTTTAGTTATTGCATTCAAGTGAAGTTTCCAAACCGTTGGAACTAAACTTTTAAAAACAAATTTTTTTTTGGTGGGAATGGACCCATTAACAAAAACCTCTCTTAGTTTTTACACAAGTGTCATGGTTTGGAAGATTCGAAGGAATATTTGCACTCTATTTTTCCAAATTTAAATATTAAATAATTTCCTGTGTTAGTCATCAACTTTGGGCGCAGTTTTCCAGACATTGAATATGAATTTTCCAAATATGAAATAGTTTTTTGTCGAGGGCTCATTTACTAAAACCTCTTTTAGTTTTTGCACATCTATCATGGTTTGGGAGATATAAAAGCATATTTTAACCCTATTTTTCAAAAATTCGCCAGAAAAAACTCATAAATAGTTGTTGATGAGCCACCTCATCAATTCCACTTGGGGATCAGATCTTACCATCTCCTTGATCATTTAAAACAAAAAAATAAATATGGATGAGGATGTTTTCAGATCCATTTCTTTTGGATCTTGATTTCTTTTTGATATTTTGTCAAATTTTGTAATTAAAGTTTCTAGATATTATGGATCTCAAAACTAATGTAATTTTTGTATAAATTAGATGGAAAAGTAGAGAGAAGGGTTGGAATTTGAGAGAAGAAAAACTTTATTGTAACTGTGTTCATTGGAAATTAATGAAAGATCTCTTGGAGTAGAAGTACAAGGGTTTTTGTTTTAGAGATTCCTTTTTTAAGTAATTGTGATCTGTATCTCAATGTTGTATTTCCTTCTTTGTTTATCATTATATGTGTATCTTCTTATCTGAATTGTAAAGAAGATGTAAAATTCATGTGACAATGATATATATCTCATATTTATATATTCACCTTTCAACTGATGAGTTTATACATAATTCCTCATATTGTTGCTCTGTTTTAAACTCTAAATGTACTCCTCTTCATCTTTCCATGCTATGCATGAAATGATGTCTAGCAATTGTTGATTGTGGGCCTTTGAAGGTGATTATTATTTTTCACCAAACCTTGAAGATTTTGAATCAATTTCTAATAGGATTCATGCCCAATGGTCTTTTCTTTGATACCCAACCAAATCTATCATTCTTACAAGTTAAATCCGGCCACCAGGGATATTAAAGACCTGTTGCTATTGTGACCTAGAGTAGCAGAGTTAATGAGAGACCCCTCTCCATATTGAAGGCCAAATTTCAATCTCAAAGTGGTTAGAGGTTACCATGGGGATTTTCACCATCATATCTTGGTGAAATTTTGAGTGATAACATCTTGGCATCGTTGCAAAGGAAGCGAAGGCTTTAAGTAAATTACCCCATAGAACGACAATGTTTCAGATCTGATTACTAAAGGTGAACAACAATCAGACACATGAGAATGGTTGTGCATATTTCACTTGGAGACTCCATTGTCAGGGAGATCCAGAGATCAAAGCAATAAGGGCGACTCCATTGTCTGAAGGATCGATAGCCTAAAGGGTATCACTGGTGACTCCACTGACTGAAGATGGATTCCATAGAAGCGTGTAGATCTATAAGGTATGCTCCTATGAATCATTCACACATTCCAGGTTTTCGAAATCGTCTACATAGAATAGATTGAAAAGCATACCTTCCAACATTCAAAGACACAAATGATGATGATGCTACTCTTCATTTCATTAAGTTTCACATGCATGCACGTAAGCTAATAGTTTATCACGAAGACTTCTTGATGAAAATGTTTATGGCAACCTTAGAAGAAAAGGAAAGATCCTGGTATGAAGGGTTGCCACCTGCTAATCTTATTCTCTTAAAGATTTCCATGTAGTTTTTTATGAGCATTATAAAAAGTTCCACCCATATTTGTTGTTGGTTCAAAATTTTTGTGAGCATGTTGAAAGTTTCGTTCAACACCTTGAAAGTTTTTATGGTGATGAAGGGTTCATGGATGAAGATCAAATAATCATTGTATGAAAATTCATTTCAACATCATGGCGAGGTGTTAGAGGCTAGTTGTCATGATATTAAGGAAAACTTATAGCAAACAATAACTTCTCCCTAATCTGGAAATGAAATAGATCAAAATCTTGATGTAGAGATTCATGTCCTTCTCCTGAAGATGTTCAGATTTTATGTGATCAAGATACAAGTGAGGAAAACCAATCAAATGGTTTTTCAAGGCATTCATTTTTTTTAGTTTTTGTTTCATCAAATTTTTCATGAAATTGTATATGTGAAAACTGTAGGCAGTGAACCCATTTATGATGATAAATACCCAAAGTTGCAAGAAAATAGTGAAGACATTGTTCAGGATTTTATGCCTTTTCAGGAGTTTGATTTTGAGAGTTTAGAGAATCAAGATGATATTCTTGTTGAATCACATCAAAGGTTTATGTTAGAAATTCATGTTATACATAATGAGGCTCTTCCTTTTGAGGCTTTCCAAAACTATTTAAAGTCTTTCCTTGTAGATGAGGAAAATGATAAACAAACTATTTCTTTCTCATTTGGGAACAATCACAAAGTTTATAATGAAAAGCTTTATGAAATGGAACAAGGAGTAACATCTAGAGATCATGGTTACTCTTTCCTTCTTGCTAATAAACACATATTATTTTTTCATTTTCTCAAGGAATCTTTTGCATTTTTATTTGAATCATTAAAGGAAATGAGTATTACAATTTTCATGATCAAAGGAGACAGTTTCAAATGGTATGATGGGTTGTCATTTTTAAAGGATTTCCTTTTGTTTGAAAAGAGTGAAATCATAAACTATTTAAGTAGCCATCTGATGTCATGGTTGCATTGACATTTTTGTATCACTTGATCAAGTGACTTTTGTTTCAATTTAGTAGGTAGGAGTGATGAATAAGCTCACTTTTTGAACATCCTTTTAGTGGTTTTCAGTTTTGAGTTTTCAACAATAAGTTTTTCAATGTTCAATTTTCAGTTTGGGTTTGGTTCAATTGCAGAATGAGTTGGTTGTAGGTCAGGTCACAGGTTTCAGATTTGGAAAATGAATTGATTTTCAGAGTTTGGGAGCCACCCAATGTCTAGGCACTAGGTCTACGGGGTCCTTTGCTGCCTCTCAAGGTGACAACATCCCCATTAGATCCATATGTTATCACATTCAAAGTTTGGTGGACAGTTCAATTAGGGCCCCAAGACCAACAAAATCTAGAGGGTAAAACAAGCTCCAACAACCAATATGGACCTCTTGCTAGAGGCAGCAAAAACACTAAAATAAATATTTTAAGACAACACTATCAAATGTCTTGTCAGTGACATTTTTGCTATGTTTTGAAAAAATGATGCCAGTTAATCTGTCAGCGCCAGAATCTGCCTTGTTTTTGGCAAGCACTGACATATTATTTGTCAGCGCTTTTGCAATTTTCATATTCACAATGTATGCCTAGTTGATCTGTCAGCACTTGAATAATATGCATATTTTGAGGCTACGATAAAGAGATTGGTTAGGAAAAAACTCTATGGAGATCAATTTTACATAGTAAATATCATTTTTGGTTAAATCAAGTCAGGGACATGAGGAATAGATGTTATGATGATCACATCAAAAGAAAAACAAGGAATTTACACACTTTCAGCCGACTCTCCAGCTACAACTCCACTTTTTTGATACAACAATTCACCATGGATCATAATTCAATGTTAACACACCAGTGGTTTTCATATGAATATATTTTCAGATTTAGTTTAAAATCCCGTTTTAGCTACTGTATTCAAGTGCAGTTTCCGAACAGGTGCAGTTTCCGAACAGTTGGAACTAAATTTTTTAAAATCGGAAGAGGTTTTTGGCAGGAACGAACCCATTAACAAAAAAAACTCTCGGTTTTTACACAACTTTCATGGTTTAGAAGATTTGAAGGAATATTTTCAGCCCATTTTTCTAGATTTAAATATTAAATAATTTCCTATTTTAGCCATCAACTTTGGGCAAAGTTTTCAAGAAGTGAAATTGAATTTTCCAAATATGAAAGAGGCTTTTGTCAGGAAAAAACTCATTTACAAAAACCTCTTTTAATTTTTACACAAATATCACGGTTTGGGAGTTACAAAGGCATATTTTGACCCTCTTTTTTATAAATTCACTAGAAAAAGCTCATAGATAGTTGTTGATGAGCGACCTCATCAATTCAAATTGGGGATCAGATATGACCATCTCCTTGATTGTTCCAAAAAACAAACTAAATATGGATTAGAAGGTTTTCATATTGATTTCTTTTGGATCTTGATTTCTTTTTGATATTTTGTTAAATGTTGTAATTAAACTTTGCAAATATTATGGACCTCAAAACTGATGTAATTTTTGTATAAATTAGATAGAAAAGTAGAGAGAAGGGTTGGACATTAAGAGAAGAAAAAAACTATTGTAACTGTGTTCATTGGAAATTAATGAAAGATATTTTGGAATAAGTACAAGGGTTTTTGTTCCAGAGATTCCTTTTTTAAGTAATTGTGGTATTTATCTCAGTGTTGTATTTCCTTCTTTGTTTATCATTATATGTGTACCTTCTTATCTGAATTACAAATCAGATGTAAAATTCATGTGACAGTGCTCTATATCTCATATTCAGATATTCACCTTTCAACTGATGAGTTTATATATAATTCCTCATACTGTTGCTCTATTTTAAACTTTGAATGTACTCCTCTTCATCCTTCCATGCTATGAATGAAAGGATGTCTAGAAATTGTTGATTGTGGGCCTTTGAAGGCGATTACTCTTTTTCACCATGCTATGAAGATATTGAGTCAATTTGTAATAGGAGTACATTCCCAATGGTCTTTTCCTTGATCCCCAACCAAATCTATCATTCTTACAAGTTAAATTTGGTCACCATGCATATTAAAAACCTGTTTCTATTGTGACCTAGAGTAGCATAGTTGATGAGAGATCCCTCTCTAGATTGAAGGGTCAAATTTCAATCCCAAAATTTTTAGAGATTACCTCAGGGCTTTTCACCATCACAGTGTGGTGAAATTCTAAGTGATAACACCATCTTAGTTTAAAACATCCATGCATGTTAGGCTCGTGTGCTTGAAGCCATTTGGCATGTCATAGCAGGATCGCGTGCTTGAAGCCATTTAACATGTCATAGTTTTATAATTTTTTTATGGTCAAATAATAATTAATGGCAATAAGTTTTAAGGAATGGGCTATGTCCCTCCCAACCATTAAGAATATTCCTTCCTAGTTCAAGTTCAAGAACACATCCTTTGTTTTTTTGGATATCAACATCTTTATTGTGTTGCCTCATGGTGTGATGGGCCTTATAAAAAATAGTGTGTTTTAAAACCCTCATATTTTTAAACATATAACTTTTATTTTCATGTTATTTGACCAATTCTTTTTATCAAGTTTTATATTATAATTCTGGAGTCTCCTAGGATTGAATGTTTTTTAAGAATATTTTCCTAAGCGAGATGTTAGACTTTAAAGTGAAAGGATATTAGATTGAGTGTTTTGGTGACAAGAATTTCTTATAGATTCTCTAGAAATTCTTATTCCAATTAGAAAAAAGAGATGTAAGCCTTTAAAGAGAGCATATGTTTTTGTTTAATTGTTGATCTCATTCCTAAGCCCCAGGCAAAGGTTAATTCTATCATTTCATTCGGGTAGAGAATAACCCCTCTCTATCTAAGTAAAACAATGACTCAAATTATTAAAAATTCAAATTTACAAAGATGTTTGAAATTTATATGTAAAGTTTAATTTCAAAAAGATGTTAGTTTTTTTAAGTATTTTATTTTTTATTTTTAAAATGAATATTTGTTAAATATGTTCATATAATTAGTAGTACAAATTAAGAAAGTTTTAATTTTAAATATTTTAATATAACTTGATAAGCATATTTCTATGATAGGTATCAAGGCACTCACCTCATGATACATCTCTCATTGCCAATAATATACATGGAATTATATCAGTAGTAGTCAAGGATAAAGGGTTGAAATATATTCCATGGATCGGGTTAAATCTCTACCATCCACTTCTTGATATTGTTAAAATTATGGATCACTACCCAGGTTCAAATCCTTGAAAATGACACCCATGACCTGTCATAGTAAGGTTGAAGGGATAAGCGTTTCGTTGGAGTCTGGGATCCCAATTCCAGTATTGGTGGTCTCCAGATGTCTTGGTCCTATGTTGAATTATGAGTGATATATGTGGCTTGCGGGCTGTCGAATATGTCTGGGGAGGTTGCTAGATTCCCATCAACCATTTTTTCGTTGAAAAATTATGGAATCTCTATACCAAAATAGACATACCTATCAACATAATAATACTAGCACAACCTTCTAAATTAAATGACTAGTAAATACAGATATGAATCAATCCATAATAAGCATCAAAACAATTATTTAATAATACATCCCTTTGTCTTTTTCTTTCTTTTTTATTTTTGAAGTTAGACACTTTGCATCAAGTCAAATGAGGATTACATAGACAAAAAGAAAGTATGCTACTAGTCTGCCTGAAGGGAAGCTACACCAGTAACATAATTTTAGTGTCTTGAGGTTGCTAAGACCTTGTTTAACTAGAACACCTTGTAAATAGAAACTTATAAAAATAGACTAGTTATGCCAAACCTTGACATACATTGACATGAAAAAAAATACTATTGTTGCAAGCAAAAGACCAATGAGTCATAACAACTATTGGGCATAATCTCTAGCATCGGACCTATTTAGTCATTACCCTCGTCTAAGGAGAAGGAGATGTTAACTGATCTCCTAGCTAGAATGGTGAGCTTGTGGTCTACGCTACTAATTTTTCCTCCAACTTTTCCATTCTAATATAATTCTCCAGCTGAGTCCTTTTGTACCTCCCTATGTTGCTTGTGATATTCAAAAGGTGTTTAACCTTGTGCCGACCTCATGCCATGATCGATGTCCAAGTATAGTGGGAGCCACAACCCACTTTTGTGTGAGCTGCATCAAATCAAGGTGGGGGAATGTCCGTTCTAGACACTCTCCTTGGGAATAATACATTTCATGTTATTAAAATTAAAAAAAATTCATAAAATTAATGAAATTATAACTTTATTTTAAATTATTAATATTAAAATAATTAATATATAAATTAAACATGTATACATTTAAAAAAACACGGAACAAAATTATTATCCATGGAGATTTACTTCCAGTTTACCATAGATATTCTTTATGTGTAAATATGCTTTCTTACAATACCATGGTTTATCAATATCACATGCCCATAAAACCATAATTAATTTCATATGACATTGGTTTATATGACAATTTTTTAAAATTTAATCAATTTAATTAAAATATTTAAAATGACAACTATTTTGTGGATAAATCTCAACTTTTGATTTGTATGTACTATTAAACATATTCTAGAATATCCCAGAAATGTTAAATCTCTATCACCCACATAATAATTATTGATAATTAAATAAAAATTCTAGAAACTATATTCTAAAATTGGCATGTCTATCAACATAATTATATAACAATAATACATACTAAAAATGCTACTACTAAAATATACACAAAATTTCTTAATAATAAACGTCATGCAAACAAAATATCTTAACAATACACCCATCCCATAAACATCATTTTAAAATATATATATAATTAAACCACCATTCCAATAACGGAATTACTTTAATCCTACATTAAAATATTGAACGAATTGGATTTCAGAATCTGACATGGCTAAAGTTGAAAAACTTCAGACTTAGCTCAAATGTCTACAATCTCGTCCCTGTACTATCGTCAAATCGAAAGTTCTGTTTTTCAAGCCTTCTTTCATCTTTTAACACACTGTTACTTTGCGCCATGCTTGACTGATTCCATCATCCAGGTAAGGTCCAGCAAACTGAAAAATGACAGGTTCCTGGTCAGAGTTGAATTCAACAACGCTACGTTTCATTTTCATTTGCAGGGTCAAATCGTAATTATAAACAAAAGTGGAATAGTTAAACTGCGCATTTTCAACTCACATGGTCAAACTTAGATTCAATCATGCTACGTTCCACCCGTTTTTTACGTGGTCAACGTTGGATTTCGTTAGTAGAAACAAAAGTAGAATAGTTAAAATGCGCAACTCAGTTGGTCAAAGTTAGATTCAATCATGCTACGTTCCATTGCACTTTTTATTTATTTATTTACATAATCAAGTTTGATTCAATAATGTTATGTTACATCTTTAATTTACATAATCAAAATTTCAGAGATTATAGGAGAGTTAATTATTTTTACTGAGAATTAAAGAGTATAGATGTATTTGGAGTTTGGTGTTTAATTTATATTCTCAATAATAATTTTGTTAAAAGTTTATATTTTATATGAGAGTTTAGGGTAAATTGTGAATTTGGGAATTAGAAAGTGATTGTTTTTGGTGATTTTTGGTATGTAATTCATCATGTATATTCAAAAGGTCTTATTTATATATAAAGTTAAGTCAGATTTCAAATGAATTTATATATCGTATTAATTTATTTTCAAGAAGAAATGTGTCCATGTTATCAAATGGAACAATTTTCAAGAAGAAATATGGCCATGAAACAACTCCAACGCGGATCATATAGCTAATTTGAAATCAAAGCTAATTCAAAGTAAACTTTGATAGCAAAGGTAAAAAAATATATCCCCCTTAATGATTTAATCAATCAAAGTGAAGAGATAATTCCTCATAATCTAATATAATATTTTGATGCTTTGTAAAATTTAGTTTTTATTAGATTAACATTAACCCATATTAAAACACTAATCTCAACTCACCCATACATATAATATATCTAAATTGAACATATACATATAATATATCTAAATTGAACATATAATATATGTATATTGAGATTCAACTTAGTGTGTATTTGAAGATAAGAGTTATTCTTAGTTCTGGTTTTAAAATAAAGTTACAGGAGCAAAAATTGATCTCTTGGCATTTGAAGATAAAAGTTATTGTTAGTTCTGGTTTAAAAACAAATTACAGGATCAAAAGTTGATTTCTTGGTAGTGAAATTTGCACCAAGTGAAGCACGTTTATTGAACGATTTTCGTATTTTATCAGTCAAAAACGGAGGGCCATCTATCTCTTTGTGCTTGAAATATAAGATTAGACTGCAAAGCAACTTCAAGGCTCCAGCGGTAGCTGGAGACGTAGGATAAACGTAGGATAATCATAAATAACAGGACGAATCGACTCTGCGTTGCATTTGAATTTTGGAGGGGATAGCAATGGCTATGCCTCACTGGCGCCCGTGCTTGATCATCCCATTCCTCATCTTCTTTTTGCACTCTTCATCACAAACTGCGACTGTGTTTGGTCGAAAAGAACAAGACGAAGAAGCCCAGATCCTGTTGGACATGAAGTCCTCTCTAAAGGATCCCACAAACGCTTTACAGAACTGGAACTTATCATTCCAAGCAGCTGCAGCTCCTCCATGTGGGTGGACTGGAATTACGTGTACAGACGGCAGAGTGACTGATATAAATCTGGGGCACAATTTTCTGCAGGGGAAATTCCCCCCGCACCTCCTCAATTGCACTCGCTTACAGCACCTCAACCTCACTTCAAACTCTTTCACGGGTACGTTGCCGGATTTGTCCCCTTTGAAATCACTGAAGCTTCTTGATCTCTCTTACAATAGCTTCTCTGGCAAATTCCCTGTTTCAGTCGTGAATTTAACTAGTCTGATATCTTTAAGCCTCAATGACAATCCCTTCGACGGGGGTGAGATGCCCCAAGGCCTAGAGCGTTTGTCTGGGCTTACGTTGCTGCAGTTATCAAATACCAGTTTGGAAGGAATCATTCCGGACTTCATAGGTAACCTCACGAACCTAGTTGATCTGGAGCTGTCCTTCAATTATTTTTCAGGTATCATTCCTCCAGGAATTGCCAATCTTAAAAACTTACGGCGATTACAGCTCTACCACAATAATCTCTCTGGGCAAATCCCTAAGGGTTTCGGAAATCTCAGTTGCTTGCAGTTCTTTGATGCCTCCAGTAACATGATATCTGGAACGATATACGAGTTGCGTAGCTTGAAAAACCTGGTTTCTCTTCAGCTGTATGAAAATAATCTGTCTGGGCGAATACCCAATGAATTAGGATCCATGAGTTCTCTGAGAAACATCTCTCTGTACAATAATAATCTTGTTGGTTCCCTGCCTCAGAATTTGGGCAGGCTGTCTAGGCTTGAGTCCATTGATGTGTCTGCAAACCAGCTCAGTGGTCCCCTTCCCCCTGATATATGTAAGGGGGGTGGCTTGATGTACTTTCTTGCTCTTCAGAACTTTTTCACCGGAGAAATTCCCCAGTCATATGGGAATTGTCGGAGTTTGGTTCGTTTCCGAGTAAACAATAACAGGCTCCAAGGCAAGGTACCCTCTGGTATTTGGGGTTTGCCCCTTGCGACAATAATAGATTTAAGTTTCAACCAATTTGATGGGAAGATTGCATCGGATATTTTTCATGCCAAGAATCTGTCAGAGTTGTATGTGCAGAATAACCGGTTTACGGGGAATTTACCAGCAGAAATTGGAGAGGCAGCAAAGCTAATTAAGATAGATGCAAGCAACAATCGGTTAGAAGGGCAAATACCGGCTGATATCGGTAATTTGAACAGGTTGAACATACTCTATCTGCAGACGAATATGTTATCAGAACCCATACCGGATAAGCTTGCTCTCTGCAAATCTCTGAATGATTTGAATTTAGCAGACAATAGACTCACCGGACAGATTCCACCGTCTCTTGGCTCCATTGAGGTCCTCAATTCTCTTAATCTCTCAAATAATTACCTGTCTGGGCATATTCCAAAAAGCCTAGGTTATCTGAAACTCAGTTCTCTGGATTTTTCCAACAATCGATTGACAGGGCCTGTCCCAGTCCAACTCATTAGTGAGGCTGGAGATAGCAGCTTTTCTGGGAACTCTGCTCTTTGTGGAAAAGATCTGGATTCCTTGAAGCCTTGTTCTGCTTCTTCAAGCCATGGGTTTCTAAAGAAGAGATTGTTAGCTGGTTTGATCGTCACAGCCTTGGTGGTCGTTCTATTGATAGGCTTAGTAATGCTCAGACAGAACTACCAGCCTAAGGAAGATAAACTGGACAGTTCATCTTGGGAAATTAAATCTTTCCACATATTAAACTTCGATGAGCATGAGATTTTGAACTCCTTGATTGAAGAGAACATTATTGGAAGAGGGGGATCGGGCAAAGTGTATCAGGTCACCATGAGGAACCAGGTGACTGTTGCAGTGAAGCAGTTTTGGACCAGCAATAGAATGCATCACACGGAAGTTCTAAAAGATTATGGATTCAAGGCTGAGGTCGAAATCCTAGGTACTATCCGACACAAGAATATTGTGAAGCTCTATTGCTATTTCTCTAAAGGAGATTCCAAACTTTTGGTCTATCAGTACCTGCCTAATGGGAACTTATGGGACGCATTGCATGAGAGTAATGGAAAAAACTTGGATTGGCCTGTTAGGTATAACATAGCTTTAGGAGCAGCTGAGGGATTGGTTTATTTACATGACCACTGTGTTCCTCCCATAGTTCACAGAGATGTCAAGTCCACTAACATCTTGCTAGACCTGGACTTTGAGCCATATATTGCAGACTTCGGTGTGGCTAAAATCCTTAATGCTTTCGGAAGGGAGGAATCTACTGCCACTTTTGCTGGAACACATGGCTACATTGCTCCAGGTATTGTCTTTTTCATTTCCAATTTTAATCTCAGGCACTTCCACTAATACAAAGAGGACCTTGTCATAACATACAACAAACCCTTTTCACAATTCTTTGCTTAGTTAATTGGTTGGTGTGAAGAAAATCATATTAAGCTTTGAAATTGCTTTTGCATTTTTGCAGAGTGCGCCTATACAGCTAAGGTGGGCAAGCCAGCAGATGTTTACAGCTTTGGTATTGTGCTTCTGGAGCTTGTGACTGGAAAGCAGCCAATTAGTATTGAATACGGTGAAAACAGGGATATTGTTAGCTGGATTTCTAAAAAAGTTAACACTAGGGAAGCTACATTGGAGATTCTGGATCCCAGAGTATTACAGTCATTTAGGAATGATATGATACAGGTCTTGGAAATTGCCTTGGTTTGCACTAGCAAGCTGCCTGCTTTGCGGCCATCAATGAGAGAAGTGGTACAAGTGTTGGAGCGATTAAAACCATGCAGAGAGACGGGGCAAGAAGAGAAGGCCTAAATAGGACTAGCACAGTGAACTTCCCATGAATTAAGATCCCTGCATATACTAAATTTGGTGATAGGGAAACCTTTTTTATCAAGGAAAATTTTCTCCAGCTCCTCTCCGAGTATGATGGGGTGAAAAAAAACAATTCTTTAGCTTGGCAGAACCTTTTGTACACTCAAAGCGATCCCGTCGATGATTTCAGTGCAAGGGAAGGGAAATACCAGATATGTTAGCCTGCTGCCTCAGAGCAGTTAGGGATTTCTTGTTGCAGTTACTGAATAATATACACGTGTAAAGGTAATTTTTTCTTGAGATCTGATGGTGTGCAGTGTGATGGTACAATGCAGCATAAGATCTTTAGGAAATGGCAAAGTGATGTCAAATTTATTGAGCTGGGGCCATTACCTTTGTTTGACATCGGTGAATCTTCCTTGCAACTGAACTGCTCTTGACAATTAAGTCAAAGCTTCTTGGATATGCAAAACTGTCTGCAACTCGATTGTTGCGATCCTTGAGGCCTTTTTATGATATATTATTCATCGATGTGAGTGGAGCAAGGTGATAAGGCATGGCTTCTGAGTCCTGAAGGGAAGCAGAAATGCTGATGCGTGAGCAAATATGTAACACTTCCAAAGGAGGAAACCCATGTTTCTGCAGTCAATGAAAACGATGACTTAAATGCCTTTCATAAGTGACGGATAGTTACAATGAAAGGATGGCATTAATGGGAAAATGGGAAAATGCAAGTAATGGATAGTTATAATCGTCACGATCCCCATTATAGAGGGGAGGGTTACAACAAATATAGATCTACTTTAATTTAGGATTTGTTTAGAGTACAAATGGATTAAACTTTTAGAGATGTAAATTTTTTTTTGAGTGCAAAATTTGAGAAAAAGTTTGCACCTTCAGAGATTTGTCATTATCATTTAAATATATTTTAGTGTGATATGCATACTATGATTTTTTGTTCCAAAAAATTGATTGTGAATTTCAATAAAACCTAAACTACAATACAAAAAATTGAATTGAATGGATTTATTATTTTTAGTACTTTTTTTAATTGAGACGAGATTATGTTTTGCTATTATTATTTGTGGTCTTTCCATGTTATTTGTTGTTGGTTGTTTAGGGTGTTACAGCGAGTTTGGCTCAACCCACTCTCATGGCCCAACATCTAACTTTTTTAAGACTATGGTTAAAAGTAGTGCTAACAGACAACTATGGGCTAAGTGATACATCTAAGCCACGTTTAACATAAATAGTATATCTTTGGAACAACCACACACTGATGTATTTTAGTGATATTTAGGAAGAAGACAAATTCATTCATTAAATAACAAAGAATATAAAGCATTCAAAGAACACAAATGTAATTGTGGCATGAAGCATGATCATAACCAAACACAGATACTTGAAAAATAGTAATGATGGCATCATACCAAAACAAATTTCATTACATATATTATAGTAACCATTTGCTAAGTCCTTGCACTCAGAATCCAAAGCCATGGTTTGTTAAGGTGATGTAGTGAGGTTGTAAACCTATGTAATGGCACACATACAATAAAATTTAATTCAAGCATTAAGCATATAACCACCATAGTCTAGAATTCAATTGAAAAAAGCATAAATACCACGAACATAATAAAATATTTAACACAGATACCCACACCAATGAATTTGTACTATTTATTAGACACATTGGCCACGTTGGGGGGCTCCATTACATTCGCAAATTCTATGCAAAAGACTTTGGATTCCATAATGATCCACACTACACAAACCGAATAAAAGGAGAGCCAATGACCTTTTTCTCACCTGTAAACTTCATATGTATGTTTGTGCCCTTTGGGTTTTGGCTTTAGAACTACTCATACTATTCAAATTCCAAATGTAACATTTCATATTTCAATGGTTGACAAAATTTGGCTAAGGACAGAAAATATTTCACTACATTACAAAAAAAAAGAAATTAAAACACAAAATTTAACCAAAACTAAGTAAATGTAAGAATATGTGTAGGATAGCTATAGTGCTAGGGATGACCCTGCGGTAGACTCCCTTCGTCAGAAAATGTGGGTATATTTGTCATAGATTTGTTGATAAATTAACAATTCTTGACTTTCCATCTTTTTCTTTCTTTCTTCTTTAACATCTTCATACTTTGAAAACTCATCATTTAACACTCTCCATTCAACATCCTTCCCTTTACTCTTTGTAACATCACTTTTGCAATTTGTAATTATAGGAAAATCATATCCTTACTCAACTTTGCCATGTTCTTCACTTGGTTCACCTTTCAACATAACTACCATTGTCTTTTCTAGCACTTTCCACAACTTGTCCTTGGCAATTATTGCTAATCTCACCTAATTAGGCTCACCATATCAAATTTCTCCCATTGAGTTATGTTCATTGCCTCCCTATCCTCCATTTTCTACACCATTACCATCATATTAATATACTCCACCAATGCTTACTGTTCAAGAATCTCCTTATTTTTTTTCTTTTACTGCATCCACTCCTTTGTTGTAATCATATTCATCTCAATGTTGCTTTGTTGCATCTTTACTATGTTTCCTCAACTCTTTCTATTGCAATAGTTGTATCTTTTCCTTGGTTTTCCCTATTTTCTTTTCTTTAATTACACATGACACTTTGTCACATACGTAACCTACTAAGTGGATTTAAGGAGGCGGGGTAGTTATATTTTTTCCTTTTATAAACAACTCCAAGGTCAATTTTAGTCTCAATAAGGCATTATACTCACTGTAATATTTCTAATGATTTTACTCTTGCTCAATTTTGAGCTTCGAGCATAAAATTATGGCTCTTTAACATTTTCTCAAGGAATTTTTCTCTCCTTCCACATCATCATCCATATATGGCCTCAAACATGATGGATGGTGTGGCATGGTATAGTGGCACAACACCTTTTGTATGGAGAGACCTCAGATTTCATGATTATCAAGGTATCTTGGTCCTTTGGCTTTATCATATGGGGAAATTTTTTCCTTTTTGCGTTGTTTTGCATCCCTAAAAATGTTCATATCATGCATAGATCTTTTATATCATGCAATGTATCACAACTAGTAATATATTTCTTCCTTTTGATGCACTTCTTTCATTTTACAAAAGCCTCATGACCCACAACACATTGCAAGAAAATATTTTTCTTGCAATATGTAGTGTTCTTGGAAAATTTCTTTGACATGACAATCATCCTCCTTTTTCCATCTTTTCTTCCTCCTTTGTTTCCTCACTTTCTTCTTCATTTCCTACCCTTCTTCCTTCCATTATCTCTCTTATTTTCCCATACCACAACTTTGAAATTGTTTGGGCATGTGACATTCCTTGCCCAAAAAATTTAGTGGCACAATATGTCACACCCCCAAAGTGTTTTTTATTGTGTGATATGATATTGTGTCCAACAAATTTTTGAACATGCAATACATTATCACATATTCAAACACTTTGGGACATGTGATATGATTAGCCTCACCTCATTTCATGTGCTAGTAAATTTTTAATGGTGTGATGTATAACACCATGAACTTCTTTCCCATTGTGACACTATCAAAATTAGGGCAAATCTTGGTGTTCACACTATATTGCATGCTATATATATTTTTTTCTTTTGCAATAGATCATGCCAAACATTTGTGGTGTGATATCTTGCAACCTTAAACTTTTTCAATTGTGTGATGCCTAATATTTTGGAACCACATGTCCCTGAAACATTCCTAGTCTTTGTTGTATCACGCAAGGTTTATTTTCATGCAATATGAGTTGTGCCACATGAAAATAAACTTCATGCCATATATTCAAAATTGCCCATCTTTTCCTTAGAACTTCCCCATATTTTTTGTAAAGCTACCTTAAGGAAAATACTCCCTTGAATCCTTCACCTAGTTTCCTTAAGGCATTAAGGAGGTCCAAAATCTTAGATCCATTCTTACATGAGACCAGTATCGATTTCACAAAACCTTTGGTATCATTTAATGGAGTCTGTTAAGATTGTCCTAGAATGTGTGGGGTTGGAGCCATACTCTTATGAAAATCACTCTTGTTTCTTATCCTAAAAATATGGAGTGGTATTGGAAACACATAATAGGGATTAATTCTACGCCATTTGGATGCCAGTGAAAGTGGCACTTGACAAAATATTAGATTTTTGCAAGTTTTTGGAGATTTGAAGCTATTGATGGATTGGGCTAATGGAAAACTTCATACTAAATATCTAGTCTTGGAGCCAATCATGGCATTATTATTGGAGAAAAATTCTATATTCAAGGAGGTATCCTTTGTCCATACATATAGGGAGCTTAATCAAAAGTGGATTTGTTGTCAAAAGAAGTAATTACACTACAAGAAGGACTTCTTATGTAACATGAATATAAGGGCAATGCTCTACTAGCAGCTACTCATTTATCTCCATTTTGATATTTGGTTGGTAGGTATTAAGGTAGATATGGATCATTATTTTCTTGGAGGCTAAAGACATATCAATTTATGTTAGTTTTTGCTTAGATTGATTTTGTATAACTATGCATGAACCTTATATGGATCTATTTCGGAAGATGAAATGTATACACCTAGATAAGTGTCAGGGAAGATGAATTAAGTTGAAAGGCTAGCTCATGTGTATTTTGATTTCCTATTGAAAGATCAAATACAAGGATTTTTTCCTTTAGAAAAAAATAAATAATAAAATCATAAAAATGGGTTTTCACTTTTGGAAGGATGGTCATATTCAAATGATTTAAGCCTATAAGCCTATAGTTGTAAATGTAGATATCTGCTATGTTTGCATAAATTTTGAATGATATCTATATGGTTTACACTTTGTATTAAACTAGGGGTTTAGGATTGACATGATATGGGTGGCTTCATGCTCTATCACATATGTACTAAGACTTTTAAAGGGATTGAAATTTAAGTAATAGTGTTTGAGTAATCTTTTTGATGCGTCAATCCTATAAACCAATGCCTTCTTTTCACAACAATAAACAATTTTTATACTAGCAATCATTCATACATTCATGAATCTAATTCTAATCAAATTATGCATTTACCCTTCAAAGTTTCTTGGATTCAGCCATATATGCTTAATACTTAGGGTGAGACTTGTAGTGCAATCTCATGATTCACCTTAGGCTTAATAGGGTAAGCAATTTCCAATGCCATTTAAAATATAAAGTTCCTCTTCAATTTCTAAGTTCATTTTACAACTTGCAATTTCAAGCTTCTGTGGTTGGAGTTATTTATTGGTGAAGGAAGATCCACATATGTGAGATTTATTGTTTATGTTTAAGAGCCACCAACTGGATCAATTGTCAAGACATGAGAAAGATAAAAAGTAGAGAAAAAATTAATAATAGATCAACCGTCAAGAATAACACGGTTAAGATGCCCTAAGGTTGACTAGAGACAATAATTAATTATATGATAAATAGGCGTATATAATGATATCAATGATGGTTAATAATAACATTAATGTTGGTTAAAATTAATTTTAAAGGTTTATTAAATTAATGTAGTAATAATATATGTATCAAATTAATATAATCCTCTAATTATAATCAATAGATTGAAGTATTTATTATAAATTAAATCCCCCTAATAAATGTATATATATTATTAAATGCTATATTAGAAGATATATATATATAGTTTATATTAAGTTAGTGAGTTTTAATGAGAAAATGAACTAAGCAAGAACCTAGCAAAAGAAACTAGGGCACAAGAAAAAGAGAGAAAAAAGCAGGGGGGTGGTGGAAAGGAGGAGGGAGAGGAGAAGAAGAGTTTAGAAGAGGAAATGAGGGTGTAAGAAGGAAGAGAGTGGGGAAAAACTTAACAGATGGGAAGGGAGTAAAAGGAGGAGAGGAGTGGAGTTTGGGATATCATAGGGGAAAGGGAAGGATGGACAAGGGAAGGAATGATGAGGTAATATGCTCAAAAAATAGATAGGGGAAAAAGGCATGGAAGGAAGGAAGCCATGAGTCACAAGATGCTCCATATGAGATCATCATCAATAGTTTTTGGTAAGCAAGGGAAGCGATTTACTATTAATCTCAAGGTCACTGTCTCTGTTAATGTTGTTTGGGTGTTTCTTGATTTGAAGTGCTTCTCTAACTTTTCGTTTGTAATAATGATTTTCCTTAGCAACGATCTTAGTTTCTTTTAGACAAACATGATGCTTTGTAGTCCTGGAATTTTCTAACAATGTTGATTTTCTTATTCTGTCATTTTTTATATCAACATTATGTTCCTTGTTGTAACTTGTAGGGAGAATCCTCTTCCACCAATATAAAACTTTCCATATGAGAAGTTCACTTTACAAACAACTTTGTACTAGAAATGGTATATACTATCCTTGAAGAATTTCATATTTTTTCTGATAGTGGTGAGAGGTTTGAAAGATGTTGTGATCTCTTTTCATTTTAGAACCTTGGAAATCTTATCAGTGGTTACTTTGAGGTAAGGTAGGTAGGTTGTCTTTCCCAAGTCTAGGATATTAGAGTTATTGTTGTCATGTCTATCCATAACCTTTTGGATGGAATTTAATACATCTTTATTGTTATAACTAAGATCCCTGAAGACTTTAATTGAGTGGTTTCTCTCATTCTCCTTATGGTATTCCCCATAGATTTTGAAGTCTCTAGTAGTGAGGATTTTGATGATCCCAATATTTTGTGCAAGAAAGTGGTGAGAGTCAGCAATGAAGGTAATTTTGTGTGTGGGCCTTCTTTTGGTAGATTTTATGGTCTAAATGTTCCTCACGTTTCCTTATTAATAGGATATCTAGGAAGGCTATGCAACCATTCTCTTATGTTTCCGTAGTAATTTGGATGTCAGTTGAGATGTTATTAAGATGTTGTAATAATTTTGAGAGCTATTCTTTCCCATGTTTCCAGAGGACATTAGTGTCATCAATAAACCTCTTCTGAATTTTAGGCTTTAGATGGTAGGTGTTAAGAGCTATACTTTCAAAATTTTCCATGTAAAGGTTTGTCACCACTAGAGAAAGGGGGGATCAGATTGCTACTTTGCTAGTCTGCTCATAGTATTCACCCCTAAAGTTGAAGAAAGTGGATCTGAGATTTTTATAGGATATTTTGTCTCATCTGATCAATCAACCTCCTAATGGGATCAATCAACATCCTATTCCCCCTTTACATCATCATTGCACAAATCCCTATGCACGAATCTCTCATTCCCCACAGTTCTGCCCCAAACTGCATCATTTGAGCCAGTTTTAGGACTAACGCACCCTAGCCTCTTGCTGGACAATGTTCACCTATAGGTTGCTCCACTGTGGCCTGCATTGATAACCTACAAGTTTCTCTCCTTGCACCTGCGTTGGTTTTAGAAATATGGGAAAAAGAGAGAGAATCCTGTAGCCTCCATTTCTAGAAGCTTATAGGATCTATTGTAACCATTTACTTCAAATAAAACTTTCAAATCCTATCCTATCCTACCTTGGAGTTTTCATCCCTTATCCTTAGATCTCATCCTCCCATCAAGAGTGGATCTCAATCCCAAGATTAGTAAAAGGATAAGAACCCCCAACTTACCTCACTCCTCTATATATTTACAACCTTCCATATGCAAGGGGTTGGAATTTGGAGAGTGATTCTACCCTTATGCTGTTGTTGTGAGAGTTATCCTCTCATGCATCTAGGGTGATTGGAGGTACACTTTGTGACAAAGGAAGGACACGTCAACAACTTGGAGGAGCTCTTGTACAAGATCGACACCTATTTATGGTTGTAACTCAATCCATTTATATCAATACAAAGAGTTCTCTTATTTTACTATATGTGATGTCGTTATTTCATGTATTTCAATACCATGTTGATGTGTTGAATGAAGTAGATAGATGATGCTACACATATCTCGTGGTTTCTTGCCTTGTGTTGTCTGGTTGTGCAGGTTATAATTTTGGCAGCTGGAGCTAGGATTGCAACATTCAAGCCAAAGAAGAAATGAAACATATGACATATTCAAAGTAGGTTTCTCCCCCTCATCTACTTACTTTAAGGAGCAAATTGGGTCCTTTTCCATTCTATTGTTCTAGGTTAGACACCAAACCTAGGGGAGATATTTCTGTCTGCAGTCATCAATCTTGCAGAACAAATTGGCGACTCTACTGGGGAACAATGTATTCCCTTGGTGGTTTATTTTTCCATTGTGTTTGATTTACCTCTATCATTGACCTCTGTTGCTTTAACCAGCCAAGAACAAACATAGGAAGTGTTTTCATTGAGTATTGTTTGTAATTTTTGAGTCTAAATCCTCTTTCCAGGATCAACACATCCTCTGGTTTTTTGATAGATCATTTCACCCCACCTGGGACTTCTTTGTGCATGCATTGCACCTTACCTTGGCCCTCTCTGTGTTTGCATTCCAGAGCAGTGGTGCCTCTTCTGCACCTGCATTGGTCCTTGTTCTTGCACAAATTTTTCCTTGTTTGATTAGTGTTGACTTGATCAGCCTACTTCCAGCTAACCTTCCCTGAGTCTTGAGTGTCTTGTGGTCTCTTTGAAGCCTCCATTTGGTTTGCATTTGTGTTTGATTCCCTTTGGTAAGAATTGGTTTCGAGTTTTCTTTTTTATTATCATTAGGTCGCTTGCAAACTTGTTTTGTTTGATCATTGATCACTTGGATGAATTGTTGGTCTAGTCCTCATTTTGAAAAGTGCATTTGAATAAGTGATTATAATTTACATCTTATTTTTCCTAATTTATGAAAATTAAGTGTGGTGAAACGAAAAATAATCTTTCATTGGCATTTATGGTTTTGCATATATATTGATTTAGGAACAATTGCATAAAAGGGAACTGCATTGAGCATCTTGTTGGCTGCACTCTCTATGCTATAGATTGTTTGTCTCTTCCCTTCCTTAGGTAGATTTTCATTGAAGATAAAGATTCCATTTCCTCATGCTAGATTTTCATTTTAGGGAATTCAGGTGAATTTGTGGTGAGCCATAAAACTAAAACTTAATTTAAGATCAACTTAAATTTACTTAATCAACCTAAGGAGAATTTGTAATATTAACACAACACATAGAGGTCTAGGCTAGAGACGTGTTCCAACTTCTTTAAACATAGGAGATGTCATTGTTTGCCAGTGTTGCATCTTGGGGGTGAAATATTGTTCCACATATGAGAGTGTATAGGATCATACTCCACGTACCTTTGGGTATATTGGTGGCATTGCTCGCATGTAAAGTATATGGGAACGCTCTCATTGAACGGTTACACATTAGACAACACTACTACAGACTACACTCCCACGTATCATCACGTATATTTTGGGAGTCCCTAATAGGTTGCTATCCATCCATAGGTAATTGAGACTGCCACCTTGTAAACCGTGATACACTGAAAACAACATTTGGGGAGACTGGCTTCTGTACGCTAAGTCCTTGGTTCACTAAGGTGTATATTGTAGTTCACGATTTCTTAGTAATCCTTTATGCCTAGATTACCCTCTTTTTGATTTATTTCTTTTTGCGTTAATAAAATTTACTATCCAACATGGAACAACAAGATCCCCCACTTTTTTGTTCGCATAGAATGCAAAATAAGCCTCCTCTTCCACTAGAGGCTACTCCTGGTCACCGCCAGAAACATAAAATAAACAAACTACCGAATTAGGAAACTTGGGAACTACTTCTTGTCCTCCTCTTGAATCTGATCAACCAGAATCATCTGTCCCCTTGAGTATCGAACCCAAGATTAAATCTACTTTTCTCGATGAAACTAACACAACCGATATTGAATTACCTGAAACTTTGTTCCCTAACGTTATACAATCTAACCTTCCTAAGCCAAAAAATTTATTTCCCGAGGTCATTGAACCTGAGGAACCTCATTCATCTTTACCTATTATTTTAGGTATTTCATCCTCTCTTCTGTTGTCTCAGACAAATCTGCTTACTATATATCTCGGCCCCAACAGTGAACCACTTCCACCTGGACTTGTGAGTATCAAGGAGATCCCATAAGAAGAGCCTCACCCTTCTACTCATTTGAAGGGAATTTTCTTTTATCCAATCCATCCTCTTCTTCCTCCTCCACCTCCTGAACAAAATCCTTTACCTGGTTCTCTTTACTTACTCGTGAATTTCACGTGACAATCCACATTGGGATTATTGACCATGACTGGAACTGATATGGCTTCTCATCTTGCATCTACCACTATGGTTGAGACTTAAAATGTTGCTTCCACATCTATGTTTTCGACATCACTAAAGGCACATCTATATGGTGGCTCGTCCTTCCCACCAGGTTATTAGTCCTTATCTATTACCTTCTCTGGTGCATCTTCTAGTTTATGGACAGTTGAACAACAAGTTTTCCCTTATGTTAGTGGGAAAGGTCCTCTTCAAAAACCTAACTATACTTATGTTGGGTACCCTCCATAAGGGGGGAAGTTGCCTCCATCATCCCCTCCTCCTTTGGCATGGGGGAAACCTGTTGTTGGTATACCTCAAATTGGTAACCAACCTTATTATAGTCCTCCTTATCTAGGATGGCTACTAGTGTTTGGCAGCCTACTTTTCCCGTTTAACCTGGTTTGATGTTGGGTTCATTGCTTGTTTCCAAACCTGACCACCATATCAAGTTCCTATTCCTCAATCTATACCTCAACAAGCTCAAATTCATGTAACTCAACCTGTACAGGCTGTGATCACATCTCAACATGTTCCTTCAATATCTAGTACCTCTTAGGTTCCACTTACTCAACCTTTACAAGTTCCTTTACAATCTCAATCGCTTGCACAAGGTATTCCTCAAATTCCAGTAGGATAGACTATGTATGGTATGGCACAACATCAATTGAACCCTCTTTATCATGGGACAATGCAAATCCCCATCAGGAAACAATATAGACCTTATCAGGGTATCCCTCAGGTGCCTTTTCAAGGCTAGAAAATTCATGGTTATCTTGGGGTTGGTCAACAAGGTCACTTGTATTCTGGCTATCAGAATCCTCCTTATTCTGGTAACCAGGTTCCTTATTACCAGAACCCTCCTTATTTAGGAATGCAAGTGCCTGTTTCCTAAGCTATTCCTTCATATCCAGGTCATCCTCCACTAGAATTTAATCGAAAATTGCCTTTTGTATCCACTCTCGAGTTTCTAGATTTGACTCGGCTCACCAATGGCCCCATCTCTCATTCACCTTGGTGGAAAATTATTCCTACTAAATTGCCTTGTGATATCCCTAAATTTAAAGGGAATCCAGGAGAAGAACCGTCGATGCATGTCATGACGTCTCATATATGGTGTTCATCAAACTACCTTAATGATGATTCTATCTGACTTCGTCTTTTCCAAAGAATGCTTACGGTACCAATGCTAAATGGTATATTGAGTTGCCTAGAGCTTCATTTCATGATTCCAGTACCTTAGCCACAACCTTCCTCACACATTTTTACTTTCCCATCAGATATGAAACTAGAATAGAACTTTTAACCAACTTCAAACAATCAGATTCCACTCACATTTCAAATCACATTCATGAGTGGAGGTGTCATCATTGGTTGGAAAAAAATGATGTTCTTGATTAATTTCTCACGAAATGGTTCACCAAATCTCTGTTGGCACCTATAATAGAAGATGTGTCCAAAGGTGGAGCCGTGACTGAGGAGCAAGTAATTTCTCGTGTGCAATATTTGGATTTAGTTTGTACCTAATCTGGCACACTCTACAATAAGATACCAAATGATCTGAGACATTCGAATATTTTTCCTCCTCTTATGCATGGTAAATAATCTCATTCTATTAATGGCATTATTGGTTTTACCAACATGCAGATGGCAAGTAAACCATCTGGTATTGCTCCACTTGCATACGCTCAAAACTCTCAATCACACCCTCCTACGGCTTCTGCTTCCAAGATAAATGTCATTTCATTTGATAAAGGCAAGTCTCAACAACAACTTGGAAGCAAGAAGAAAGGAAAAGGTAAGAAAAGAAAGACCCCTCTTCGCAGGATAAACAAACAAATCAATTTTCTGATGAGAAACATAAGCCTCGATATCCTTGCTTAATTTTCAACGAGGAGCACTTTACACTTGATTGTCATCACCACGCTGAAGTGAATCAATTTCTTAAGTATTCCACTTCTCCTGTAGTGTTGAATGGCCCATTTCCTAATCAAGAGACTCATATGGTTGATCGAGACCAACCTTCCTCTAACACGGTTTTGATGCTTTCCTCTTGAAAGTCGAGATCTGATGCTTTGGTAGCTACTCAGAACAAGGATTATGGTAATTCAAATCCACTGACTGCTAAGGCTATTAATCAACCTGTCATTTTGGCACCATCCTTGTTAGATCCCACTCTATCGTCAATTCCTACCGAATTGACTATTAAACCTCCAAATGGCGTTATTCATAATTCAACTTTCAACCCTTGTGTGAGAGCCACTTAGAATTATAATGTAGTTGAAGACTTGGCTCAATCTCCATCGACTATGTCGACTCTTGAGGTGTTGCAAAACTTCCCTACCCAAAAGAGATATTTACATTCAACCATCAGATGCGTGGATCCATCGGATTCCAACCTATTTGTTTTCTCTCATGAAAACTATACCCTCGGCTTCCATATCAGTTATATTTTATAATCCAAGTCATTGTCTGTGGTAATAATATTCATCATTCTATCATGGATGAAGGAGCCTCAACTTGCATTATGTCCATGTCTTGCTGGAAAGTGATTGGTTCTCCTCAAGTGATTCATTCACCTACTACATTGAAAGCCTTTGATGGGAGAACATATAAACCTTGTGGGATTTTGAAGTCCCTGCAAGTTGAATTAGGGGGAAAACCGTGTCCATAGAAGTCGAAGTTATTGACATACCTCTCGATTACAATATTCTATTAGGACATACGTGGGTTTATTCCATGGTTGTTGTTGTTTCAACTTATTTCCGTATGATCGCCTTTCCTCATAAAAGTGAGATTGTAGCCATAGAGAAACTCACCTTTTTTGCCTCCAATTCACATGTTACTAGAAGTGTCCTTCTTGCAGGGGAAGCCATACAGTCATATCAACATGCCGAAGTTGGATTGTTGAAGGATTCTTCGCCTATGGGGACCTTTTCACTCCCTCTTTTTCTCCTTCCCGATAACCCATATTCAGTGGCCTATATCAACATGATATTGTCTTCTACTATCTTGGCCAATCCATGGATTGTACCAGACAAAAATGACATCCAAATTTTTGGTGAGCGAATGTCGTTAATCCCCATTGAGCTAGATTACATAGCCATTTATTCGGCTTGTGCGATTTCCTCTTTTGATTCTCTTAATTGGATACTATACAGATCGCTGTAATATGGTATGTATTATGATCCTTTCTCGCGTGTATTCCCTACCGATGAAAGCATCATGGAAATCATGATGTCAGATGATGCGCCGTGGGATGAACATCACCATCGTTCCTCCTTACCTGATTCCATTGAGGATAGTCTCAGTGATGTATACTTGCTCAATTTTGTCGACCTTTTTACAAATTTCATTACTATTCGTGAGGTCGATTCGGAAAAAAATCTTTCAAATATCGAAGAGATGATACCTCTTGATATTTCCATCAAGCTAGGTGTTGTTGAAAATCTACACATTTGAGCATCTTATTATCCATCCAAGATCGAGACTTATCGAGCCCTTTTTGTGAGTTCCAAGATGTCTTTGCCTAGACCTATGAGGAGATGCCAGGTATTGACCCAAATATAGTTGTACATGAGATTAAGATGTATCCTGAAGCCAAACCAGTCTGAAAACACCTCCGTCCAGTCCATCTTAAGAAGGATGCTTGTATTAAAGCTGAAGTTGAAAATCTTCTTTGAGCTGGTTTCATATACCCCGTTCCTTTAACTGATTGGGTGTCGAATGTAGTCCCTGTCATGAAGAAATAGGGAACCATTTGAGTATGCTTCTGTTATCGGGATATGAATCGTGCATTTCTAAAGGACAATTATCCCACCTCATTTATTGATCATATTGTTGACGATTGCGCTAGATGTGAAAATTTTTCATTTATGGATGGATTTTTTGGCTATAATCAAATCACATTCTCTCGACGGACCAACCTAAAAGTACTTTTATTTGTCCCTGGGGAAATTTTTCCTATAGGAAGCTCCCGTTTGGTTTAAAGAATGTTGGGGCCACATTTCAATATTCCATGGATTACACTTTTCATGATATCAAACACATCGTTCAACAATATTTGGATGACCTCCTTACTCACTCGAAACGTCAAACTAATCACCCAATGCATCTTCGGGCTATTTTGCTTCATTGTAAACATTATAATATTTACCTTAACGCACACAAATGTATGTTTTATGTCATTTTTAGTTGACTCTTAGGTTTCATTATATCGAAACAAGGAATTTGTATCGATCCATTGAAAGTACAGGAAATTGTTGATTTTCCTGCACCTTCTTCACTAGTTCAGCTTCAACGAATTCAAGGGAAAGCTAACTTCCTACAAAGTTTCATTCGTAATTATGCTAAATTTACCAAAGGATTCACTCACTTGCTAAAAAAAGGGGTTCCCTTCCATTGGGATGACACAACTTAGAAAGTGTTTGATGCCCTAAAAGATGTACTGGTTTGGGCATCTCTTCTATATCCCCTTGACTATCAACGCAATTACTTCATGTATCTTGTTGCTTCCATTTCTACTATAACAATGGTATTGGTCCAAGAAGATGATTTAGGGACTGAACATCTCATCTACTATCTGAGTCATAATCTTAATGATATTGAAATTCGATATTCCCACGTAGAAAAGTTGGATTTGACAATCGTTCAAGTTGTCCAAGATTTCACAATTACATCTTACTTCAGAAAACTATGGTTGTTTCGGATTGCAACCATATGACATACATTTTGTCATGTCAATTGCTGGGGGGAAAGTACTTGAAATGGATTGTCATATTACAAGAATTTGACCTAGAGTTCATCAAATCCAAGTCGAAGAAATCCCTAGTTTTCTCCGAATTGAGGTGCAATATCCCTTCCCCTGATTCAGAATCTACATTTGAAGATTATATTCCTAACAAGTCGTTGTTTTTGATCTCGTCATCTAACCCATGGTATGGATATTTCCTTATTTATCTGCATACCCAGACTTTCCAGTCTAATACCTCTCGCTCGGAGCAGCGACATGTTCTTTACCAAGCCCGAAATTACGTCATTATTGGCGACACTATTTACCGTCGTGGTATGATACGATCTTACGATGATGCCTCACATTTGAGGAGGATGAGAAACTCTTAAATGAATGCCACTTAGGGACATTTGGTGGAAATTTATCTAGTTATGCTACCGCCCATAAAATTTTACATGCTTGTTACTTTTTCCTACCATCATTCGAGATTGCATCCTCGCTATCCAAAAGTGTCATGCATAACAAATATATGAGCATAAGACCCGTGCTCCGCTCGCTCCATTGCATCTCGTTATTGTTGTTGGTCCCTTTGTGAAATGGGGTATCGAGTTCATGACATGTAACCCTCACTCAACTGGGGAGAATGGTTACATTAATGTTGTGGTTGACTAGTTTACTAAGTGGGTCGAGGTGATGCCTACATCTAACAACACCGACGAAACAAATGCATACTTCTTTTTCAACCATGTCATCACATGGTTTGGTGTTCCAAAAGCAATAGTTATGGATCATGGAAAAAAATTTCAGAATCATATGATGACCGAACTAACTGCTAAGCTGGGACTTTCCCATGAAATTTCCACTCCCTACTATCCTCAGGCTAATGGATAGGTTGAGGCCATCAACAAATTTCTTAGGATGATACTTCAACGCATGGTATGGGTCCACAAATCGGACTGGGATTTTATCATTTATGTTGTTTTGTGGGCATACTGAACCTCAGTCAGGATGGCTACCAGATTCACACCCTTTCAATTGGTGTATGGTCTTAAAGATATCCTCCCAATTGAATGCAAAATTTCATCATTGAAACTAGCTATCAAACTTCTTCCTGCCACTTTCGTAGAGGAGGAGCGTCTTTTACATCTGACTCGATTCGATGAAACCTGACGTGATGTTGCTATAGCTAACAAAGCTCATAAAAGATGCATCAAGGCGCAATATGACAAGAGTGTCAAGCCTCGTGTCTTCTTGGAAGGATACCTTGCCTTGTTATATGACTTAGAGTTTGATAAGTTAGGTTTGGGGAAATTTCAACCCATGTGGTTAGGTCCATGCATTTTCAAGCGTGTCCTTGAAAAAGGGGCCTACGAGTTAGTAGATCTTGATGGAGTTTCCTTGGCGCAACCTAGAAATGGTATGTACCTCAAAAAATATTGTGCTTGATCTTAAGCGTAGTTTTCACTATGTAAATACTATCTATAGGTGTGTTGAGTGTGTTTGTAGTGTGTCTTTTCAGAGTTTTACATGGTTTCTGTTGATTCCATTTTACGTTTGGTTTGCAAATGTTGGTATCTCTTGAAACTTTCATTGGTTATGTTGATGGTGTAAGTCGTAGTACTCGGAACCTATCTTCCGCAGCATGGGCTATCTTTGCTCCAATGGTGATTTAGTGAGTTTGCAAGGGATTTGTATTGGTCGCTCCACCAACAACATCGTTAAGTATAGTGCAATGGTCGAGGCACTTTCTGATGTTATTTCACATGGTATCCACCATTTAGTTGTCAGACTTGACTCACAACTCGTAGTACTACAACTTGTCAGTGTTTATTCAGTTATAACTCCCACCATCTTTCGCATGGTTTTAAGAGTACGCCTTCTAGAAAGACATTTGGATTTCATATAATATGAAAAAATTTCTAGAAATCTAAATACATTGATAGATGCCCTAGCGAATCATGTTTTAGATAGACATTTTCAACGAATGTAATTAATTTTCAATTCACATCACATCATATTGAAAATAAAATAGAAACCCAAAAACACTAAATATATATATATATATAAGTTTGGTTTTACAAAAATTTGTGCCTAAGACATATATGACATATATCGACCATATAAAAAACTACATGCAAGGATCTAAGTAGACATAATCAATGGTGTTCATGATAGAATGACACTGCACGAGCCACCTTGCGTAGTAGTTGACTAATACGACTAGGAACTCCTATGGTGTATTTCTAAAGTCATAGTGGAAGTTGGTCGATCACGATATCATCAATTCCATGTGTCAATCCTTCCATGTGGCTCTCTACCTCTGATAGGAACTCTGCTACATATGGATCCCGTCCCATCGCAGCAACCCGTGTTGGTTCTACTACCTCCTCCTGTTGTCGTTCCTCTGCATGACGGATATATGAAGCACCAATAGGTCGAACTGGTCCCACATCTGCATGAAACATCAATAGTTTAGTCTCGGAAACATAAAAAAACACAAAAAAATTGTAAAATTTTCAAAACTTAAAAGGTCGAAATTTCTTACCTGTAGCACCCCATTCCTCACCCTCAAGAAGCATGAGCTCAAGGTCATCATGGAAATTCATGTCTATGTAAGGATAGTCGTTAATCATGATAAATTTCCTACACAACCATATGAAGAAGGCTGGTGAGAAGTTGATCACTGACGGCCCTACATGTTGGGACTTGTAATCTATCCACCTCCTCATTCGTGGCACCCTCAGATCGATAGGCTCAAGTATGAAATCTAGAGGCTGAAGTAATGGAACTCATTCTAATGCAAAGGAAAATAAGATTGAAACGTATCCAAATTTCTTTAGTTTTCCCTCTTTTGCCTTAGTATGTTGTTCTTTCATGTTGACCAAAACTCCCTCACTCCAGTTGAAGAGTGTTGGCTCTAGACACTCCAATCCATATTGCATATATGATCTTCTTGCCACATGCAATGTGGAGCTACCTTCCAATCTTGTGATAATGAATAGGATCATTCTCAAAGGTAATTGGGTCACATATTTTATACTGATCTTTCCATCCTTTTTTGGCTGAGATCGAGGTTTACAATAGGTGGTGATATAATCTTTCACTATCTCCCCACCACTTCTCCCACCTAGGAGAGATATGGGGGCACCCCTCATGGACAGTCTTGTCAGAAAGTATATATCCTCTACCTTTATCTTGAGTATATGTTCCCCAAACCTGAACTCTTGTGCCTAAACATCCCATGAACGAACAAGGTATTTCAAAAACTCCATCTTTTGCCTCATACCAGGAAGCTAGAAGAATTTTAGCAATCCACAGTTGTTTAGTGCCTAGATGGTAGCATGATCATTTTCTACATTTAAATCATGTTCCTCATGTTCTCTTTCTCTCCATATGAAATCCATTTTGTGGTGATGAACTCTTGAAACATCAACAAGAGATTCATTAGGATCCTTTTCATGCAAAACAAATGTCAAGTTTTGAGGGAAAACTGATAAACAAGCTTTATATTTTCACCCAATGCACCTGAGGAGAGCAAACCAAAGTTTTTCACCTCTGCTTGTAGTGCATGATTTCCTAGGTGCAATGCACTTTTCGACCCTCTGGGTCTGCGTTGGACCTAGGGAAAATTTTTGGAACCCCAAGGCCCACAAAAATTCAAAAAATTTGCTTGAAATCATAAAATGGAACCACTGAAATAAAGAGAAAGGTTTTAATTCCTACCTAGAAGCGGTGATACTCAAAATTTTCCATTGGATTGGTTGTAACCAGTTGCAGAATATCAAGGGAAAAAGTACTTAGAAATCTCACTACTAGAGTTAAATGTGAAATGGTAAAAATGAATAGTCATTTTGAGTATATATGGTCATATTGTTCATTATTTTATTCATATTTAATGTTTTGACCTAACAATGATTCATTTTTACAATGAAACATGTATGTTTAATCCTTTATGTGTTGTTCTGAGTAGGTCGATAGATGTTAACGGATTTTGTTGAGCTTTATACAAGTTATTTTGACCGAAGAGTACACTTTTATCTCTTTTCCGTACTCTTTAAACCTATGAAAAAGGAACCCCTTAGAGTCCTCTTTCAGCTCTTTTCAGACTCCTAAAACATGAAAATATTGTTGAGCACTTCTCTTTTCGAACTCGTAAAGGTAAATGAAAAGATGTCTACTCAGTATAAGTTTAACCCTTTTCTAGACTGAGATAGACTAACTACAAAAAAGGAATACCTTAGTCGAACATGGCTGAGAGGTTCTCTTGGGTATTTTTTTGTTTTCACCTCTTTTTCAAATTCTCTAAACATGAAAATGATGTCAAGTTTTACCTTCGCTAGACTCATTAAAACATCAAACAATAATGGACTTGTTGAAAATGACAAGGTTGAATCACTCCTTAGGGTTTGTTAAATATACTCGGAGGGATTCATTTGAAGGATGGAATTACAGATCAAGCATATGTTATCCTATTCAAGCTTGTTAAAAATAAAAGAGGTACTGATCACTATGGTTGGGGAAATTGGGAAAACAGGGTACTCCATTTGTTAATGGCAGTGAGTCATTCTTGAACATGACACTCTTCTACTTCATCTCCGTGGTTGTTGGGTTAGGTAATTTTCTTGTCTTTTGGTTCATCATACCTTCACAAAACCTCCATTTTGGTTTTCGATCAATGCTGTCAACTCCATTTTAGTGTTGTCGGTGTATTCAAGAGAAGTCATTTAGCTTATATCCATTACAATACTCTTAGTCCTCCATTCCATGTTTGTCTTTCCTAATCTAGTTCCATATTAGCATCATTCTGATCATTTTGTATTTCTCATGATACCTGTTTTATGTCATTAAAGTGGGATACATCAAGGCCCTCCTGTGACGGGTTGCTTCCTGTCAACATCAACACATTACCCAGAAAGTTGACTTAGAAACACCCCTTGGTACCTTGGTTCTTGCATAGATCAATGACAAGTATCCTTGCTCTCGGTAACAAGTTTACATCATTGTCCTTTGACTAAAATATTCTGTGTGATGTTTGAAATCAACTTATTTGTTCACACCATAGGGTTTGTACTTGAGTACCTTGAGAACCATTAACCTCATCAGTGGTTTCTCTTGCGTCTGTTTATGACTTACATTATTGGCCGGTAATCATATGGTGTCTACCATGTTTGACTTAAGCTCATTGATTCACATGGTTAGACTCATACATTGGTTGATCATGTGGACGAGATAGAACACCCTAGATCTAGTTTCTGCCATCTGGGTTGTGATTTCAGGATTATACAAAGATCACTATGTATGATGGCTATGATCATACTGACAGTCATCCAGTCATGGGTCCACCATCAATCATCAGTGGACATGTATTTTGATCATTATACATGTTATGTTAGCTTATGTGCTGAGTATGGGTATACCTCCCTCAATAGAAAGGATGTCATGATGTAAATGTATTGTAATAGAAGATGAAGCTCACCGGTTGTTCTTGATCACGACTTGTCACAAGGTAAAACACTTAAGTCAACAATCATCATCTCTAACTTTGGGCTTTAGGGGGCACTCTGTTATTGGCTATTTTGTCTCATATGATCAATAAACATCCTAATGGGATCAATCAACATCATATTTCACCTTTACATCATCATTGCATAAAACCCTATGCATGACTCTCTCATTCCCCATGGTTTCTACCCTAAACTGCATCATCTGAGCCAATTTTAGGACCAACGCACCTTGACCTCTTGCTGGATAACATTCACCTACAGGTTGCTCCATTATGGCCTATGTTGATCACCTATAAGTTGCTCTCCTTGCACCTGCGTTGGTTCTAGAAATCTGGGAAAAGAAGAGAGAATCTCGAAGCCTCCATTTCCAGAAGCTTCCAGGATTTGTTGTAACCATTTACTTCAGATAAAAATTTCGAATCCTATCCTATCCTACCTTGGAGTCTCCATCCGTTATCCTTAGATCTCATCCTCCCATCAAGAGTGGATCTCAATCCCAAGATTGGTAAAAGGATAAGAAATCCCAACTTACCTCACCCCTCTATATATTTACAACCTTCCATATGCAAGGGCTTAGATTTTGGAGAGTGATTCTACCCTTATGTTGTTGTTGTGAGAGTTATCCTTTCAGCCATTTAGGGTGATTAGAGGTAAACTTTGTGACAAAGGAAGGACAAGTCAACAACTTGGAGTAGCTCTTCTACAAGATCGATACCTATTTATAGTTGTAACTGACTCCATTTATATCAATACAAAGGTTCTCTTGTTTTCTTATATGTGATGTCATTGTTTCATGTATTTCAATACCATTGTGATCTCTTGAATGAAGTAGATATATGATGCTACATAGATCTTGTAGTTTCTTGGCTTATGTTGTCTCGTTGTGCAGGTTCTAATTTTGGCACCTGGAGCTAGGATTGGAGCATTCAAGCCAAAAGGAGCGAAACATACGATAGATTCCAAGTAGGTTTCTCCCCCTCATCTACTTCTCTAAGGAAAACATTGGGTCCTTTGTCATTCTGTTGTTTTAGGTTAGCCACCAAACCTAGGGGAGATAATTATGTCTGTAGTCATAAATCTCGTATAACAGAGACATACTTCCACTAGATTTGTTGTTTCTCATTCAACCACCTCTTTAATTACTCGGACAACCTCATTTAGGGTGATTTTTGTAAAGAGGGATACTACGTTAAATTTGATAATGATGTCTTCAAGATTGACCTTTTCATCTTTAATTAACTTAATAGAATCATTTGAACCCTTAATGTATGAGTTAGTATGGCCAACTAAGAGGATTAAAGCCTTGGCCACAATTTTTTCTAGCTAATAGGTCAAAGATCCAATAATGTACACTATTGGTCTTAATGGAATGCCATTTTTGTGAATTTTTGGAGCTTCACAAATCCTAGTGACTATCTCCCCACTGAGCATCAATCGTTTCCTTGTCCAGTCATCTAGGTTAGAAGATAGAATAACCTTTTTTACCTCTTTGATTACTTTTATAATAGGGTTTTCATTAAGCTTCTTGTAGCTACCACTCTTAGATACATGTATTTTCATTTTATTGTTATAATACTCAAGGCCCATTATCACTGTAGCCCCACCTTTAAACGCTTTTAAAATAGCAGTGTATGGATTTTCTCTTAGGATTCTTAAAGCTAGGTGTTCTTCTATGCTAATTTTACTTTTAAGTGGTTTGGCTCTTCTCAAGATAATTGAAAAATATTATATGACACAAAGACTTTTTTAGAATCAGTTAATGTCTGAATACTATCCTCTATGCTGCAAATATTTCTTCAACATGTATAGATTTAGGGGCAATGGCAAAGTTTAATCCTTTTTTAAGCACCTATTGTTCAACATTATCAAGTGGATGGTTGGAAAGTTTGACCACTTTTCTATTGTTTTTCTGTGCCTAGTGTTAGGTTTCCTACCCACTATTGCATTGTTGGGTCCATTGATACAATCGCTATTATGATAATCATATTTGCTTTGGATATATGAAGACTATTAATTGCCATGCTACGTGTGTTGTTGTATCCACTTATTAGATTATCACTCTTAATGATGCTCATGTCAGTACTATCCGTCCTTGGTTTATCATTATTATAAGTTAGCATACCTAGTTGGATAGTTAGTTTGTAGGTAGCATTATTGACCATAACATTATGTATAATTGAAACCCTATCTGACATTGTTTCAATGTTTATTATGGTGTATGGAGTCGATATTTCACCTTTTTTATATATCATTAAATCCACCTTGTTACAAGCCATCAGAATCAAGTGTGTTTCACTACTTAGAGCCTATAGTTTATGTGTCTAGGTATGATCGAAGATCTACATCAGGTTTCATGTTCTTACAAGAAAACTTATCTTCATTCTCACCACATTTTTCTTTCCTAGATCGGTTAAATCGGTTGTCGGTTTAGGTAATGGGTTTGCACTTGGTTTATATGTTACATAAATTCACACTCGTCTTCAGTGATGATTAAAGTGTATGGAGCATTGATATCAACAATTCAATTTGTATTGATCTCGGCCACTAGATTAGGACGTAGGTTTGATCGCAGATTCGTGTCAAGTTTCATAATTGTCATATCATTTCTTAATGGATTCAGAGTGTCTAGATCACTTGGAACCACTTTTTGTCCAATTTATATTTCAACATATGCGTAGTCGATATATTAAAGTTTTCACGTTCACCTTCTTTCACTGCTTGCACGTTATTGTAGGAAAACATATCTTCATTTCTCACCGCATTTCGCTTGGGTAGATTGGTTAAATCGGTAGTCATTTTAGGGATACCAATGAACGTAATAGGTTTATGGTTACCATAACTTATATGGGATCTGCAGAGATGATTTCAAATAGAAAACCAAATTGGGAACAAGCTTTTATTAACACTTGGGACCTTATTTGTCTGAAAAGTGTTGCTCATGTTAGCAAAAAAATTCTCCTTTAGGTAATAAAAACACTGAGCAATACTATTTGCATGAAACACTGAGAGATAAGATAGTTAATGGGTTAATATCTTGCATCATAATGAAAACAAATAAATGGACATTAAAAATAAACCAAAAAAATACAATGAAGCAATTTATATCTCTCTTACCTAATAGATAAAAAGAAAAAGGCCTCTTGAAGCCAAGAAGAAGTGAAAATTGATGAGTTTTTTCTCCTCCTTAGGAAGGTCCTTGTCCTCTCTCTCTCTCTCTCTTAATCAAACACTAATGATTCTTAAGAAAAATTTCTAGCATAATAGTGCTTATGAATTCCAGCTATTTTTTCAACCCATACTCATGGTTCTATTCTATATTGAAGATTTGTTACTAGGAATTATATAGGTTCATGCACCGAAGACCTGATAATTTTGATCATTCAAGATCAAGTTCACTCAAGCTTTTCCTTGATTTTTTATTACAAATTGCACAATGAACTTGATATTTTTTGAACTCAAACTTGAACTACCATGGATGGATTTTTCCATAATGTAATGAGCCACTTTTTCATGCTTTTATTGACTTGTGCGACTATTGAGGGGAAATTTATGAAAATTGCATGGGTTCTTTGACGGAAACCCATGCAAGTATATAAAATCTAATGTACATAAATATTGATCAATTTGTTTGATGGTTATATTAATGCCATGGTAGACATTCCTAGTGATGATGATTTCATTAATCACTTGTATTGCTATGAGCGATTTTAGATGATAACAATTTCCCCTTGACGTGTGAGGTTAGGGACAAATGTATATCCAAAATAAATCATTGTTTTCATATTGCATTGATAATTTTTGAACATTATATATAGAGAGAGATTTTAAATTATCCAAGGATGGTTTAAGGAGGAACTATAGGAACCCACTTGCAAAACCACAATCTTCTTATAAATTCTCAATTCTTTTATAGAAACAAGGTGAGTGCATACCATACTCATGATATTACCAAAAATGATTTACCATGGTAGATAGTAGGCGAGAACGGATATTTTGATCATGATGACAAGGCGAAATGCACCACAAATTGTAAGGGGATCTCCCCGGTATAATGTCCTAACTAGACCTTACACTGTTTGGGATAGGAGTCCCATAGTTATGGGGGCCTCGCTACCACCATGTTTGTTTGATAGTTGGTTTTGGATAGAGTAAGTGAGAGAAAGGAAATCTAGATCAAGATTTCGATAGAATGCAAGTTAGAACAACTTTATGAAATACTTTAAACAAAAGATACAAAGAATATAACAACAATTAAGTAAATGAACATGAATATTAAACAAAGAATGATATTATAATTTAATCAAGGCACATGGATAAAGAAATATATTCATTATCAATTGTAAACTAGTTCACAATCAATAACACTCGTGAAAATGTAAATCAACAAACAATCTCAAATAAGATGTGAGTTTCCAATTAACGAAATAGTTCATTAACTTTTAACACATAAACAACAATCACATACCATTAAATCACCACAAGAATAATCTTATGATGTTCAATAACACATGAATGAAATTCCTGTTGCAAACCAAAAGAGTTTATCAATATTGAGTTGAAATATTCAATGCACCATTACACAAAGCATCCATGAGATCCAATAGTGGAAATGCTAAATTGTTGCTTGATCTTCGAAAGTAATTATGAGGTAACCAAAGGAGTCCAAAACTAAAATTCGTTTCTAACTAGTCATGAGGGTATATTTATACAAAGTGGGGTGACTCTTCACCTCCTATGACCTTTCAACTTCCCTCATGACTTTTCATTTCCTATATGACTTTTCATTTTTTCTCCATATTCTAATTTCTATTTGAATTTGAGTTCTAATTCTAATTTTATTTACATATTACATGAGAATAAAAAATATTAAAAATAATGCCCTTCATGGCACTAATCTCATAATGGCTAAGGGTGATGCTTCAACTTGCAACTGTTGAGTTAGGTGAGCATACCATGCTTTATAATTGGTTGTAATGGATTTGACTTTGTTGGATATCAACCTTTCAAATCTGATTTCACATTCAAGAGAATAAAGTATCATTATTATCATATTTGTTTGTGCTCGGTTGAAAAGTGCAGAGAGAATTGTATGAAGCTTCATTGGTTCAACCACGTGTTTTGCAATGGCCTCTCTTGTAGGTTTCAGGTCTTTCTCTGCAACAACTAGCTTTCTTGCATCCATCATCTCCTAAATTTCTTGCAATATTTCATGCTCTATGGAATCTATCTTGTGAGACTTCATAAAGGCTTCCAACATGCTATGAAGGTGTCGATAGACACTCAATGTTATAGCCACATCTATTCCCAACTTCTCTTGAGATTAAGCATCCTAACTTATGCTTTGTCTCATTCCTTACCCATTCTATTCTTTTTAGATAAGTCAGCTAGTGCATCAAGATACTTGGTGCCCTATTCATACATGAGGGTAATCAAGGCTTGCTTTAACAATGCACCTTTTCCCTTAAGCTCATTTTGGATATCCATCAACAACGAAGATTTTTTTTGAAGAATAATCATCTCCTTATATAACTGTTTTATGACATCTTCCATCACTCTTATCTCTTCTAATTTAGTTGTTCAAAAATCCTCCTCATGAGAACTTGAGGATGTAAAGACTTGAATCTATGTGTGAAGCCTTTCATTCTATTATTGTGAATTGTTCAACTTATTTTCTAATTCTTTTACCTTGTTCACCAGATGCTCAATGTTCTTATCTATTGTAGTGGAGAATGCAAATCCTGCAAAAGTTATTTCCATAGGATTTTTCATAGTATCTGCCACTATATCTCTTTTCGTGGTCATCGAGATTGGTTTGGCCAGATCTTAGGCTAAGCATCCATGTCTTTCTTGAATAATCTTGTTTGAGCCACACTCAAATCTGTAACTTGAAAGGTCTAGGGTGAAAGCATGAAGATGGGTTACGCTTTTGAGCCAAATGTGGCGATGAAATTCCAAGTTTTCACTCTTTTATTGAATTGAAGCCCTCAAATTTTATATAAGAACTGTGAAATTTGATTCAGAGTAAAAATAAAAATTGTGGAGAATGATGTTGTTGTCCTAAGATATCTTTTGAAAAAATATTTAGTGCCGTATAATATGTCAATTTTCCATTAAATGAAATGTTTGTCATTGCAAATTTTCACATATCTTAGGAGGTATGCATGTGTTCACATAGCATAACTTAGTCTAATATATATATATATCTATATATATATATATATATATATATATATATATATCTATACATATATATATATACATATATATATATACATATATATGTATATATACATATATGTATATATATATACATATATACATATATATGTCTATATATATATATATATATATATATATATATATATATATATATATATATATATATATATATATATATATATATATATATATATATATATGAGCATGATCTACATAGAGAGCTACATTTTTCTATTAATTTTTTTTTTTTTTTTTATGCAAAAATATATTTTTTATTATTTTTCAAAGTTGGCAAAGTAGTATTTCAATTGTGTTTCGCAGGCACATGTGTTGACGTAAGGTTTTTTTCAACTATTTAAGTAAATTGAAAAACCAATGGTATCCTTCTGTAGGGGACTCATAAACGAAGATACTGATTTTTTTTCTTTTTTTTTTCGTTATATATATTTTATGATATTGGTTGTCTATTCAACCTCTTTAAAACAATTAAAAAAAATCAAGCATTATGTTTAAAAGAAAATAGATGAAAAATATCATATGAATTCGAAAATGTCAAACTCATATGCCATTGGATAGAGGATTCCTTCATGAATCCAACGTGATGAACTCTACCACCTAAGGACAAATTTAGCCCTAAGTCCGCTAGGGTACAAAATGGAGTTACATGAATTTTTTCAGAAGAGGTGTTGAAATTGCCTATCATTTAGGACTTAAGAGGCTCGATAGAGCACGTAAAGCGCTCAATTGAGCACCTAAATTTCAAATTTAAATAGCTCAATCAATGGTTCCGTAAACCCTTGATCGAGCCATATACATGGTTAATAAAGGCTCGAATCGAGCTATGCAGCTTGAGCGAGCCTTTAAAGAATTTTTTTGAATGATCTAAAATTGAACATTTTAAAATTCCAAATCTTATTAGAATTTTTGTTATAATGTCATGTAAAAACCTTATTAAATTTAATATTAATATTAAAAGATTATTATTATTATTATTAAATTAAATGATGAAATGATATTAATATAAAAAATTTAATATTAATATATTTTAATGTTAATATTAAATTTATTAATTTTGGATTAATATAATATTATTAATTTTAATATAATATAAAATTTCTTATATTATAATATATACTAGCACAACTACATTAATAAATGTGGTTGATATACGCCATAGGCATTAATAAAAGAGTTGACCATTAACACAAAAAGGGTCATACAAACTGACTCAATATATGTTAATTTTATTTAACCTATTTTTTTTTATAAATCTAACATAATACAATATATAATATTTTTAAAATCCTAAAGTAATCATAACCTAAATCTACCTTTAAAGAAATAAAACCTAAATAGTTTCAATTGGAAGACATGAAGCATTCTATGTATCTTTGATGGAGGTAGTTGGAACATTAATATTTTGGAAAATTTTAGGTATATTTCCATTGAAAATTATCATTGTCCCTCCAGGTGAATGTACAACACACATTTGAAATCTTGCATTTTAAATATCTATTATATAAAAAATAAATTGTTGTTTGACATCAAAAAAAATAAAATGATTTAAATGTAATATTTTAATTGTCAAAGTATTTTAATTTTTTTGAAATATAGAGTGAGCGAGAGTGGGAGATAAGGGTAAGAGAGAGAGAGGGGGACACAAATATGGATAGAGGGAGAGGAGGAGAGAGTCTCCAAGAAAGAGAGGGAGCTCGAGAGATGGAGTTGGAGGAAAAGATAGGGAAGGAAGAAGCTCAAGACATATAGAGAAAGAAAGGTGGAGAGAGATAGATTGACAAGGGAGAGATGGAGAGAGAGTGTGTATGTTTGGGGATGAGATAGAAAGACAAAGAGGGAGTGATGGAGAGAATGGGGAGAGAGAATGAGAGAAGGAGGGAGATAGTCAACAAAGTTGCAGGACGAAGCTCGAGAGAGAGAGAGAGGCTGAGTGAGTGATGTGGTGGAGAGACAAAGTGAGGTAGGAGAGAAAGGAATAGAGAGGACTTGAGAGGGAGGAAGATAGAGAGATGTAGAGGGAGAGAGAGGGAGAGAGGAGAGTAGGAGGGAATAACGATAGAAGGGAGACATAGGGAGAGAAGGGGAAGAGAGAGAGAGAGGGGGATATATATATATATATATATAGAGAGAGAGAGAGAGAGAGAGAGAGAGAGAGAAATGTGTATGTTTGCAGGGTGATATAGAAAGATCAATAAGGAGAGACAAAGGGAGATTGATATATAGATGGAAGGGGGAGAGAGGGAAGAAGAGAGAGATAGAGGGAGGGAGGGAGAGATCTAGATAGATATGAAGAGAGATAGTGTGTGTTTATGGGGGGGGGAGATGGAGAGACAAAGAAGGAGAGATGGAGGGAGATATTGATATAGATGGAGGGGGGAGAGAAAGGGAAGAAAATTTATTTCACTAGATGCATTGATTTCAGTGTATAGATGTTGATTTCTAATCCTATTTTATTTCTTGCAAATCAGATGCATTTATTTCTGTGTAGAAATTTATTTCTAATTATATTTCATTGATTGCATTAGATACATTCATTTCATTAAAGCTGTTAATTTATAATCTTGTTTGATTTAGCTTGCATTAGATGTAGTGATTTTAGTATAGATGTTGATTTCTAATCCTATTTGATTGCTAGCACTACATGCATTAATTTCAGTGTAGATGTTGATTTCTAATCCTATTTGATTGCTTGCAACATTAGATGCATTGATTTCAGTGCATATGTTGATTTCTAATCCCATTTTATTATTTGCATTATATGCATTGATTTTATTGTAGATGTTAACTTTTCATCCTATTTTATTGCTTGTATTAGATGCAATGATTTCAACGAAGATGTTGATTTCCAATAAATGATGTAACTAGATATATGGTGTACATTAATTTCAAGGTAATTAGTTTAACATTGTGCTTTTATTTCAGTGTAAACACAAAAAAATATTGACAATGTGCATTATGACTAAGCTTTTGTAGATAACCTCAACAAAATAAAATCAAATAAAACTTGTATTTGTAACTTTTACATCTACACATCTTGTAAAATTGAACATATAGCTTATTTCAATCATATTTGTTCTTTTAAAAATTGAATAAAACTTAAATTTCCATCATAAGGAATTGATTGAAATACTTGGATAACTACTTGTAAATTTAGCAAAGTTGATAAAATTATATAAAATTATAGAAATGTTGCTATATATTGTTTTTTCCACTGGAAAAATCGTAATCTTTCATTAACTTGAAAAATTACATATTGTAGATGCTTTATGCATATGCTATTGTGTCTGTCAGCCTTCTGAGGGCTCAGTATAAGATCAAAAATATCAACATAATGTCCGAAACATCACGCAGGATGTTCGTTGTATTTCTTCTATTTATATGTACATATTGCCACGCAGGGCCCTGTAGTAAGTTTATGTTCACTATATACATAAAACTGTTCCAAAATATCAAAAAATTATATCAGATATTTAGTTCAAGGGTTATCCGCCCTATGGTAATGTGGGTCTATGTAAGGTCGATGATAGTACTGGTATGCGTTTGACCCACGCTACTCCTGGATCAACCACTCTCCTCGGGGAAGTGTCGTGGCCGCCTTGGATAGTTGGTCGGCACTGCTGTTGTGTTCCCTGTAGATATGATTGCAAGTAATGTCATTAAAATGAGCCTTCAATATATTTATTTCATCCAAAATATTACTGAGTGTATGTGTGTGGCAAACAGTAATATTATTGAACCAATCTATAATGATCTTCGAATCTCCAAAAATATGAATGTTCATGCAGTTATGTCCCAATGAGAAATGCATGAGATGACGAAGGGTGATGAGTTCAGCAAAATTGTTTGAGCCAATCCCCAAACCCATCCGGACTTTGTAGAAATGTTGATCGCTGATGTATAGGATGAAACCACCCCCGCATCCCTGCTGCTGGGCTGCGCCATCAAAAAAAGCCCAAGGGATATTTTTATCAATGTGTGGAGGGTCGTGGGGTCTTCGGGAGCGAGGCTGGGGTGGCTCAGGCATCTCATTGTAAGCCGATATTATGAGTGCTGAAAGAGTTCTGGGACAACCATAGGTACCAACTGATAATTAGAGGGAGACTCTGTAGTTTAGATCCTTTGTGCCGGTGATACCATGTTTCCCAAACTCTGTTTATATCATCGCCTTCCCAAGAACCCGTGTAATGTATAGATGAGGAGATGATTTTCCATAGGTTCGTCAAGGCTGTGCAGTTCAAGAATAAGTGTGAAATCGATTCAACTGCATTTTTGCATAGTGTGCACTAGGTAGGTCTGTAGAAAGCTCTGTGCATGAGGTTTTCACCTGTGGGAACTATGCCTTTTAGTATGCACCAAAAAAAGAGTTTGGTCCGAGGAGGCGCAGTAAGATTCCATATTGCCTTCCACCAAAAAGTGATCAAATCCGGTACCTTATGTGAGATCAGCGCTAAGTAGCCCACCTTTGGAGTGTATATACCGCTATCAGATTGATGCCATATAAGCTCATCCAGTCCCTGTTTGATCCTAATGTGCGATTCTGAAAGAGAATTTATATAATCGTTCCATTCTTGATGCCAGCAGAGTGGTAGATTAATCTGAAGTGCAGATTTCCATCGCTGTGCAAAAATGGAAGTATTGAGAGGATCCACAATGTCAGCGAGGACCTTTATCTCACGAGAATTTAGATACTGTATTAGCTGCCTTGATAATAGATGTCTGCCACCACTCCCATTCCATGGATCGGCACCAATGCGGGCCAGAGATCCATCATTAATTTTCCAAACCAGGTTATCCCTGATGAGGGGCAGTGAATTTAGGAGTGCTTTCCATACAGAAGAAATGCCGGATTTGGGCCAATTTGGAAGCCGGATCCATTCCATGATGTTCAGAGGCCAAATGTATTTGTGATATGTGATGTTGGTCCAAAGATTATGTCCTGTGAGCAATGTCCACCCCATTTTAGCAGCTAGAGCCTGTGCAAAAAGGGGCAGATCTTTAAGTCCCCAGCCTCCCCATTTTTTGGGCAGCGCTATCTTCTTCCATCCCACCCATGCAAAAATCCACTTGTCCTGGTTCCCATTCCATAGATATCTGTTACAAATTTGGTGTAACCTTGCCAAGATGCTTCTCGGAATCCAAGCAAGTGCCATCCAATAGACCGGCGTAGCCTCCAATACAGATTTAACTAAGACAAGTCGACCTGCTCTGGATAAAAATCGGTGACTCCATATGTTAAGCCTCTTTTCTAATTTAGAGACGAGCCAAGTCCAGTCAGTTATCTTCTGGCATACAGGCTTGATCCAGAAGCCTAGATATTTAAGGCCACGGTCTAGTGGGCTAATGCAGTATGGAAACAGTTGATGAGCAAAATGAGACTCATGAATGGAAGTTCGAGTAAAAGTGATGGTTGATTTTGAATGGTTTGCAAGCATCCCAGTGGCAGATGAGAAAAGGGTGAGAATTTTCGAAAAAGTGCGGGAATCCCTGATACTGCCATCAAGAAAAATAATGACATCATCCACGAACAGAAGATGGGTGAGGAAACAGTCATCAGATATCTTGAGCCCACAAAGGTCCCCATCTCTCTTGGCTGAAGCAATCAAACGACTAAGACTATCCATGACAATCAAAAAGAGAAGAGGAGACAGGGGACAACCCTGTCTGAGACCTCGTTCAGAGTGGAAAAAATGAGAAGCAGACCCATTGATCAGAACACTAAAAGTAGGAGTGGATATACAGGCCATGATCCAGGTGATAAAAATATTGGGAAAGCCCAGATGGATAAGGAGCATCTTGATGTAGAGCCAGCTGACACGGTCAAAAGCCTTTGCCAAATCAATCTTTAGGGTGATGGCCTTATGGTGTCTGGTCCAGATGGTGTGAATGGCTTCCTGGGCCGAGCCGATGGCTTCATGGATCTGGCGATGTTCTAAGAAAGCAAATTGTTGAGGGGCAATGTGACGGGACAGGATAGGGCGAAGGCGATTTGCAATGATCTTGGAGATGATCTTATAGAGACAGTTGCACAGAGAAATGGGACGGTAATCATCGAAAGAGGAAGGGGAATCGGATTTGGGAATAAGGGCGATGAAAGTCGAGTTGATGGCATTATACATTGTCCCAGATACTCGGCATTCCTCCACTACCCTTAAAAGATCATGACTGATAAGCTCGTAGAAGGCAAGGTAGAATTCAATGGTCCAACCATCCGGACCCGGGCTTTTATCCTTTTTGAACCATTTTAAAGTGCCCTCAAGTTCCCCAGGTGTCACAGGGTCAGATAATGCCGCAGCCTCATCCTCATTTACAAACCTGGGGAAGTGTCCAGCAATATTGATAATATCTGCAATAGTCGAGCCAGGGGGTTGTTTGTAGAGGTTCCTGAAATGAGTAGATCCTAGGTGGGAGAGCTTGTTGAAAGTATCAGCCACTCCTCCCTCTGGCAATGGAATGTTCCATATGGTATTTGTGACCTTTCTGCCTTTTGCATAGTTTTGGAAGAACCTAGTGTTGTCATCTCCTGCTTTTAACCATATGGCTCTGCTTCGAAGACGAATGGATTCCTCTCTGTCTTTTAGTATCTTTGACTTCTGGTTTTCTAGCTCCACCAGGTGGGATTTATCTTCCGCAGTGATAAACCCTAAGCCTCGCTCATCCAATAAGGAACAGAGTTCTGATTCTATATGCAGGAGAGCAGAGTTCTCCCTCTGGTGTTTTTCTTTGGCCCATTTGATAGAGAGGTGCTTGAGCTGTGAAAGATTGTAGCAGAAACCTTTGGCAAATGAATCTGATCGGTCAATCGGATTAGCAACCCAGAATTCCTTGACCATATTAATATATGATGGATCCTGAAGCCAAACGTGGTTGAACTTGAATGGTGCTTTTGGCTTTTGGTGAGGTCCCAAGATCTCCAGGTATATTGGGTAGTGATCCGAAATGCCTCCAGTGCCGACCCATTGTTTGTAAAAATGCAGCTGCTGAATAAGGGACCCTTTCATGATGAATCTGTCTAGTCTGCGAGCAAGGGCGGCCTCACCAATTCTTCTGTTCCTCCATGTGGGGAGTGGTTTGTTCATTGGTACATCAATCAGGTTATGTCTCTCCAGTAGGTCAGTCATATAGCCTGTGATCGAGTCCACTTGTGCCATGGATCCCCAAGATTCACCATATCCCAGGGAGAAATTTAGATCACCCCCAATAATGATATTGTCAGCAGAGAAGATGGTGAGCCCCAGCAGATTTCGCCAAAATTTCTCCCTTTGTTGACATGGGCCATAGATGTTGATAACCCTAAGGCTGGTCCCTAGGTCTGCCGAGAAGAGATCTATACCCATAAACCCCCGACCTCCCCAGGAAGCTTGTGGTTTGATTGTTGAAGGATTGTAGCCAATCGCAAGGCCCCCAGATCGCCCAGTAGAATCCATAGCCAAAAAATGCCACCCCGGAAATATAGAGGTAAGAGAAACAGAGATAGTATCAGCCGGGCCAAGGGTTTCTTGGAGGAGAATGAGGTCAACAGGTACAGTCTCAAAGAGTCTACGCAGGGCTAGCTTCTTAGAGGCACTAGCCAAGCCCCTGCAATTAAAGGATAGGCATTTCATGGTGGCAGGCCGCCAGGGGTGTTCGCTGCTCTAAGAACCCCGTCAAGAGTGGATTGGCGGCCCGAGGCAACTTCTGCTCCAGCACGCCTGATGGCTTTAGACATGAAAGATTTTCTCCCCCGTGTAGTCATGGGGGCCGACCCAGATATGGCAAGACCCAACCCAGCAATTTTCAGAGGGATCCTCGAGAATGAGTGCGAGGGCGAAGGTTATAATGGTGAGACTTTGACCCCCGAGATGAAGATGGAGAAGAGGTGGGCGTGGATAGAGTATGCAGAGAGGGAACCGATGGTGCATAGACAGGTGAGGTGGGAAAAGTGCAATATGCAGCAGATATGGATGGAATATGCATGGAGGAGCAAGGAGAAATACAAGATAAAGGAGGGGAGAGAGATGTACCCGTAGCAATGGCAGCTTCAGCAGCTGCCCGAGATCTGGTGACTGGCGGCGAGAGAGTTCTGCGAGCGTCGTCTGCTGCCTTTTGAGGATTATTGACAGAAGGTCCCGGCGCCGATGTACGCAGGATGGCCGGTGAAACAGTCCTGGAAGGAGCTGATAAAGGGACCTCTTCCGGCTTCTTGTTGAGGGGGTAGTCCTTGAATATGTGCCCCACCTTGTGACAGCGGCGACAACGGAAAGGAACCCCTTCGTAGTCCAATATCTGTACCCTTGAATATTTCCCCCAATGAAGGGTAATCTTCTCCTCCAAACCCTCACGGGTGTCCAAGTACACCAGGATGCGCGCAAGGGTTCTGTTCCTAGACTCTACGAAGGTTCGATCATGGTCAAGATATGACCCCAGAGCATTCCCAATACGGATGAAGACCTCCTCACACCAGTACTGAAGAGGGAGTCCAGGCAGGCGAACCCACAGTGGACCGGCCCCAATTTGTTCTCTCTCCGGATCAAAGAGAGGACTCCATCTCTTTAATAGAACCGGTGCCATCTCTATGTGCCAGTATCTGGCGAGCACCAAGTCTGTGTAGTTCTCTTTTGCAAAATGTAGGGCAAACCAGCCTCTAGGTAAGACTTGTACCTCAGGTAATTCTTTGAGAACGCCCCCCCAGATCTCCTTTACCCATTGAGTGAGCCGAGTAGCCGAATACGCCCTTCCACGGACATGTCCAACGAGAATGGTGCTAGCCATGATAGCTGCTTCCCCGATGGCAGAGGTCTCGCCGAAACGAATCGAGATATCCTTTGAGGTCGCTTTCACGCACTTTGTTCTTTTCTTCCCTGTGCGCGGTGCAGATGGGTGGTCCGCTAAAGGGTCCAGGGAGCCGTCCAGAGGGATGGATTTTGCAGACCTAACCCTAACTGCCGGAGTCTCAAAACAACCCGAAGGCGAGTGAAGGGGAGCAGATGGGTTAGTGGCTACCGAAGGATGAGGGCCAGCAGAAGTCGCCGCGAAGAAGGATGAATTGGGTGGATGCGGATCAAAGGAGGGCGACAGAGGCGTGATAGTTGACAGAAAATGGAGGGTCCCAGGGGACAGAGGGGGAAGGTCCAGAGCAGGGGAACCCCGAGGGGAATTTCCGTCAGAGGGAGGAGCAGAGCGGTGGTCCGGCAGGGCTACCACCAGAGAGGAATTAGGCGGAAACGGCTTCGAAGGGAGGCTAGGGCCAGCTGCAGCAGATGAGAAATTAGGGCATCCAAAAATTACCCGATCAGGATGCGGGTCTTCAGTATAATCCACCTCCTCCTCCATTTCCATTGAGTCTCCCAATATAGCAGTAGACATCCTGATAACGACAGATGGACCAGAAACGGGTAGGGTAACAGCTAACAGACAGCTACGGGTACGCGGGCAGTGGTAACAGGATGCAGTAGGAGGGTTAACCAAAACCCTTACGGACACCCGCAGAGCTCTCCATCTCCCCCCCTCATTGCTATATATTGTTGTTTTACCTATAGATTAAATTTAAATATGATTATCTTATATCATATTATGAGTAAGCTCTTGTAGATAATCTCAAAATAAATAATGTTGAATAAAACCTATTTATTGTTTACATGACATCTTTTGATATTAAAATTCAATAAAACTTATTTCAATCATATTTTGTGTTTTTTAATTGAACCTTGAGATAAGAAATTGATTGAAATACTTAAAAAGTTTTCCATGCATTGTGTATATGGGTGGGTCACAAAATTTTTCAATATATATATATATATATATATATGAATAACTTTATAATTCAAATAATTTATTTTTAAAATTGAATTGTAATAACATATATGTTGATTGCACTAAAATACAATTTCTACAATCCAATGAGAAGCATGATTGGAATTATTTCCATGTTCAATATTAAATTGATACATGATATATTTTAGTTCATTTTAAGTATCAAAGTGACTTGCATCATAACTTTTAAGATTGTACTTATTTTCTTAGTCTATGAAACTGGAAATCAAAATTGAACATATATTTTACTAATAAAAGTTATAGTATATAGAAAAATTATTAAATTAGCAAAATAATTTTAACAGATCCATTTAAACTTCAAAAATTAATGAGCATCCATAAACAAGATTAATACAAATCCATAAATTGAAATAGTGAATACATGTATCAATAAACTATCCATATGAAAATATATACAAATTACAAATATCACATGAACATCCATAAATTGAAATAATAAGCATCCATAAACTAAAATAATGTCCATGATGTACATCCATAAACTGTCCATTTATAAAAATATACACAAGTTGTCTCACACATGTGAATATACCATATGAAATGAGCCTAAAAATATACAAACTATGACACTCTAAGTACCACCAAAACTCCTATGTGAGTTCTGTCGCGTAAGGTAAGTGTCCATAAGCTGGTACTACAATATAACACATTAAAATTCAAACTAATTAGATCATTATTTGTAAAAAATAAACAATATGGAAATAAATTATATTGAAACACATTTTTATTTGTAAACATATATACATGAATCTACTAACCTCTGTCCATTCCAAATGCAAGTCCAATAGGATGGGGATCTGATCATGAATTTGGGTTTGGTGCTCCCCTACTTGTGGCTCGATGATTGGGGCTTGCATTGATGGACTTGCATCATCAGTGCCTCTAAACCCAACATCCCACTCATGTCTCCACATAACAATGGCATCAACATCACTTTGCATATGGGCCTGTGTACACAATGACAAGGAAAAATTATAATTAGCCTACAAATTAATTTGAATATTTATGTAAATTAAAAAAAATATATATTGAAATCTTAGGAATAAATAAGTTTACCTCAACTGTTGGTCCATGTGGTTGTACATACTAAATATCCTTCACATTAGTGAACATATAATGTGGAGGTGGAGGTCAAGGAGAATCCATGGAAATGTGCTATGGTTGAGGATGCTTTGGATGATCAACTGCCCCCTCGAATGACCTCGTAAGCTCATCCATGTAGCCGAGACATGTATATATGTTATCATGAACTTATTAATATAAATTATGTAATGTAATGCGAACTAGAAATTTTAATATAAATAATTATGCATAATTTGACAATAAGAGTCAAAAGTTATATATATATATATATATATATATATATACCTAGTCTGTGTCACGCAGACCATGCACCATCCAAGTCTCACAAATGGCATCATGATACATACGTGTATGTATCAAAAGTTGATCAAAGGGTAAACTCGCGAGAAATGCATAATCATATAAGGGAACTAATGGGTCACGAGGAAATGGTGGTACTCTCCTAATCTCTCTATGCAAGGCAAGATGTACACTAGCCAATGACACCTACATGTTGTCTGCAATAGTCTCCCATGTCTCACCACCGAGCTGGGACAACTTCTTTAGCTCTCTAGATAATACCATGCTCTAAGATGGCAGTGACAAGAATCTTGGAGGCGGTGGTACATGCCCAGGGTCCCTATGAGCCCCCTCATGCTCATAGGTACTTCCCATGCCGTTACCATAAAAATGAGATATGGTATCAGTGTAATCGAGCCTCATATGTAACATAAAATTTGCATATAAATGCTTAGAAAAATAAACTGCGACCTAGTCATGGTTTGGGAACTTTCCCCAAGCTCCAATGAATCTATCATACACAAAAGGGGTTGCATGAACATTACTAAAATATTTCAGTGGGATTGGACCTTTATGTTTAGCAGGGTTATTATGAGGGATGTCAAACAACTCCCCTTGAACGTCAATGCACTAAAACGAGAAAGGTCATTGGTGAGGGTCATGTATATGATGAAACTTTAAGGTCTGTCACCAATGTCGCATATGGTGGCGGTCCTTAAAAAAGAATTGTTGTAAGTGCGTATAGCGATGGACCTTTAAGGTTTGTCACCAAAGAAATTTTCAGTGACACTTTTGGTGAGGATCATTAAACGCCCATCACTAATTCTCCCTTTGGTGACACTTCTAATGATGATATTTTATTGACCCTCACCAATGCTCTTTTTGGATAGTTTTGGTGACGGACAAAAAATGTTCGTCATCATTGATCATTCCAATGAGTTTTTGATGACATTGTGTGCTTGTTATTATATTTTTTGTCAAAAGATAAAAATTTAAGACCATTATTGTGGAGTCTTTTTAATTATGTGCCCAAGGCCATAGTGGTAAGAGTCAGTCATTTTGTTAAGAAGTAATTATTGTGTATCATTTCCCTAAAGTAATGAGAATAGAGTTTTCCTATGAGTCAACACATGATTCATCTCTATTAGGTTTATTATATGGAAAATTCCCTTTAGATAAAGTTCCACTAGTATGTGTAAGAAATATATTATTTAATATATAATCAAGCTTTGTCAATTCTATTAATCAGAGAGACCTAACACTCCTCAACAATCTTCACACACCTTAAAATGATTTGGCACACACTAACATTTCTTGGCACCTCGTATGTCTTGGAACATCTTTGTATCTAGAACATCTTGTCATGACTAGGATGCCCAAGAACATGTTGGCATGCCCTAATGTAGCACAACACTCTCGTAGCATGTGTTGGCATGCCCTGTAGTCCCTAACATGCCCTGGGACACCTTGGCATGCATTGACATACATTAACACTTGGCACACATTAACATTTGGAATGTATTGGAACCTATTATTAATATGCCTAGCATGCCCCTTTTGAAAAATATAAAGTTCTGACTTATTAACCCTCTTATGTGTTCATTTCCTTGCATTTTAGCTTGGTTCTTCCTTTTGTTGCCTTGACACTCCTTGACACATATCGACATACCTTGGCGCCCTACACATCCTAGCATGCCTTAGCACCTGGCATGTCTTGGCATATCTTGGCACATGTTAACACACCCTAGAACTCCCTATCACACTGTGGCACTTCTTGAAATGCCCTGATATTCCCTAGCATGCCTTACCAGTGCTTAGCATACATTGTCACTCCCTCCTTGGCATGTAAGCTATCACTCATCGACACTCCTTGACACACCCTCATATTCATTCACTTCCATGAATTTTGACCTAGTTCTCCCTTGTGTTGTCCTATTACTCCCTAACACTCAGGGAAAATTTTAATAACCCCCCCCAAATTTACATGTATAATAAATGGGCGAATCTCCATGGTATACAGGAAAAATGGAAGGCGATTTTGTCTTTTTTTCCACTGGAAAAATCAGTAACTTTCATTTATATTTGAAAATTACATAAGTAGATGCCGAGGCATTGCTGTATTGTTCATACAAAAATCCCTTTTTCAAGGTATAGTTCTGTAGGAGTATGCAAATTAAAAAAGTTTTGAGTTCTTCGTCAGGCTGTACAAACTGTCCAATGTCCATTAGAGGACTTTGTTATATGACATAGTATCCGTGTTCTAGATGTTTCTATTATCAAAAATAAAAACAAAAATGCCCTTGTCAATCATCAATTGGGACTGTTGTCCCTTTGTTCCCTTTGTTCTATGAATGGCCTGTGAAAAATTTGGACCATTTCTCGATTTGTGCGTGTCATCCTTGCGCAGGGGCCATGCTAATCTTCTTTGTATCGTTCCAATTTTATCGGATGTCTCCGAAGAGACGGAAGGCGATTTTGTCAATAATATGATATGTATATATAATTTTTTGGCAGATCTCTCACCAGGCATGGCGAATATTTTACTCAATTATAAAATCTTGTGTTTATTGAATACACAAATGAAATCATTGCATTTCTTTAAAATATCTTTTGAAATCAAAATTACCGAAATTACATATCAATAACCTAGTGGGTGTAAAATTCACCCGTGGCAAAGCATGAAAAAAAACCTAATACTATATATAAAACCAAGAAAAAATCAAATTCATCACTTCTAGGGACCTCATAACCACCCTGCCAATACACAAGTATGTTCTTGTTTGCAATTAGAAAAAATTACCCAAATTATAATCTGTTTACTTTAGCATATGTTGGAAAGTTATAGAAGGATGACTAGTGCAATCAATCCATTCCTTTTAGCCCTGGATTTGTTTCAGTTTAAAACAGAAGTATACAAATATACTTGTCCAATGTCTATGCTTTAACCATTCACCTTAAGATGTTTTTACAATATAATTTCCTAAGTCCATTTAATATCTTCATTATCATAAAAACCAACCTATATCCATCTTAACTCCACATCTACCACTCTTAGGGGGATGAAATCTATTTATCCCTAGCACTTGGTAGACCCAGAATTAAGATGGATCTAAGATGATAGAATTTCCCCTTTAAATAGTCTATGCTCACATGAATACCATGGTATTACCATGGGTTATCATAAACCTGGAGCTTAAAAATTACTATTAGTAATTTATAAAAATTAATAAAATTAATAGTTGATTTTTATTTTATTTTTTTTTTAACCAAGCTAAAATGTTTAACATACATTAAATTACAACATATGTTTAACATACATTAAATTACAACATCAATTTTTACTCTTGATCGGATCAAATATTTTTTTCACTCTATGCTAGTTTTCATATCACGATATTTGATACCTCTCGGGGGTTAGTAGATCCAGAGTAAAGATGGATCTATGCTTGTTTAATTCCCCCATTTAAATAGAGATGGATCTATGCTTGTTTAATTCCCCCATTTAAATAGGCTACATTCCAGGTGAATACCACAGGTCAATACCACGTGCCATTTCGGTGAATACCATGGGTCAATACCATGTGCCATTTTTATTTTTATTAATACTAATATTAGGGTTAATAATGCTTTTTTGCATGGTATTAATAACAATCTAGTCCATGGTATTTGTCCTATAGTATTTTGCCCATAGGTTTCACCTAAATATAACGCATTTTTTGAGTGTTCGTAAATATAAGGTGACTTATGGAGTAAATATAAAAAAATGTTTTATTTGTTTACCATACCTCTCGTTTATTTATATTTTTATTAATTTACCATACCTCTTTTACAAATATGGTATTTGGCCCATAGGATTCACTTAAATAAAACCTCTTTCTTGAGCCTTCATAAATAGAATGAGGGTTATGGACTAAATATAAAAATAGGTTTTATTTATTTACCATGTGTCTAGTTTATTTATATTTTTATTTATTTACCATACCTTTTGAGTAAGTGTAAAAAGACATTTTATTTATTTACCATACCTCCACTTTACTTATATTTTTATTTGTTTACACCCTTGCATGTATATAAGGTGAATTATGGAGTAAATATAAAAAATGTTTTATTTATTTACCATACCTCTCATTTATTTATATTTTTATTAATTTACCATACCTCTTTTATAAATATGGTATCCCATAGGATTCACTTAAATAAAACCTATTCTTGAAAATGGGCGAATGGATTCACTTAAATAAAACCTATTCTTGAAAATGGGCGAATGGAAGGATGTAACTCCTAATTTCAAGGGCTAAATTTACCTTTTTTACCCTCTCCCTTAAAATAAGGTGGACTATTTGAGGTGATTTATAAAAATGTACTATGATACAAAATATTCGCCCACTAAAAATTTAAAACCCCTTAATTTCGCCAAAGGGTGAACATTTGCCCCTAAAATTTTCTATGCTAACACTCCTCAACATGCATTAGCACTCTCTAGCACCCCTTAGCACTCTTCGACATGCCCTGCCACTTCATAACATGCATAACACTCCCTGACACATATTGGCACTTGAAACGTGTTGCGCTTGGAAAGTCTTAGCATGTATGGAATGCGTTGAGATGCCTTTGTATGATTTGGCATGGTTTAATATTAAATTTATTTGAGATCAATTATTGGAGAGTAGATGAGAAGCAACAGAGGAAGATTTGGCACTTAGAATGCACTAAGAGTTGGCACTTGACACCTATTAGAACCTAGTGTTTGTGTGACTAGTGTGCCCCTCTTGGAAAAGGTAAATTGATGACTTATTAACCATATTATGTGTTCATTTCCTTGTAGTTTAACTTGTTTCTCCCTTTTGTTGCCTTGATAGTCCCTAGCATGCATTGTCACACCCTCGCACATGTTTGAATGCCTTAGCATTTCACACATCTTAGCATGTTTGAAATGCCTTCACACTATCTGGAACATGTTAGGATTCCCTAACACACCTTGGCACTCATGCCCTCACAAATAGTCTTACATTTTTCCATGACTTGGGAACCCAATCAAGTCCTTGGCTATTGCACTTCATGTGACATTTTCCTGCTTCAACCACAACAAATTGACCAATTGCACCTACTACAAGTATATTGTTCCCTTTTCACCTAAGAACTGCCTATAAATCATCTTAGGCCACTCATGTCCAAGCACAACTTGTCCCACTTAACTAGTTACCAAGACAAGGATCACGTCTAGCCATGGCCATAAAACAACTAAGAAACATAGCTTACACAGTCTATATTTCACATTTATGTTTAGTTCATATAAATAGTAGAGCACTAACTGAGAGCTTGCAAGGACCACAAGATGAAAAAGGCACACAAGATATAAACCGATAGAAGTCAAGTGCCCAAAAAGTTATACACAACAATGTACAATAGGTAATTATCTAGAATAGTTTAAAACATGAGCATGCGGCCAAAGTGTGCCACATCTCATGTAAAAATAATAGTTAAAGGAAAAAAAATGTTGTTCCTGGCACACAATCTCCCTTTGTCTAAAACTGTTATGTCAAGCCCCTTATCGCAAGCATAGGTTTTCCTCCTGTAAATCCTATTTTGAACTTCTCCTAACACACTTCGTGCCTGGCACAATTGAATTCATTGACACTCCCCGACACACACTCCTATTCATTTCTTTCCATGAATTTTGACCTAGTTCTCCCTTGTGATACCCCGAAACTCCCTAACACTCCTCAACATGCATTGAAATTGTTCGACATGCGTTAACAGGCCTTTTCATTCCTTGTCATGTCCCTACCCTCCCTAGCTATCATGCCCTCAAAGCTACCCTTACTTAATTTGCAACTTGGGAACCCAACCATGTCCTCACTTGACTACAAGAGCTTGACCAAGTTACGATTACTACAACTAGACTATGTTGTTGAATTATGTAGCTTGGGAGGTACTCCACAAGCCTAGTGAGATGGGTTTGTGTGAGTTTGGTCACAAAAGGATTTGTGGGAAAAGAACCCAAGAGAAGGGGTTTTGGACCCAAAATGGGGTTTAAAATCTAAAAGAAAATTAAAAAGGAAAATTAATATTTCCTAAGGTCTAAGTGGATAAAACCTATAAGTTCTAGAGGGTTCCTAAGAGGGCTAGGAAAAAATATTTAAGGAGGCCTTAGGATGAAGGAAATAACATCAAGTGAGAAGGAGCTCATTTGATCAAGGAGGCCAAGAGAGATGTAGTCCTAAAGTAGGTCGAGTTAGAGGGTCAAGTAAGGGTTGCTAAAGGGAGGCCATGATCATCCACCAAGAGCAAGATCATCATGTGAGGGTTCACAAGAATGTTGCATACCTTAATGGGTTCAAGCTAGGAAGTAGGATGGAATATTGTTGGTTCTCTTATGGAAAATCGAGCTTAAGAGAGGTTTCTCATGAGAATATAGGCTTGTGATTTTAGTGGTGTCTCTGTGTGAAGGCCACATCAAATTCTAAAATAACAAAGAGGGTTGAGACCAACTTGTATTGTGGTGGTTAGTAGGTCGTAAGGTTATGTGATAAAGACCAACACAAATGGAGGAGGGATTGCACTGGAATTTAGGGCCATAATAGAAGTAGACGCAGGCATAATATTGACTAAGGTAACCCTAGTTTGAGGGTCGTAGAGATTTGAAGTTCATGTCAAGATTTAGTCAAAGAAATTCCCAGAATCTATGGATCCATATGAGCTAGGTCGAGTCTCTTATGGAGGCAAGAGTTGTTGTTTTTTCTATGGGTGGATACGCTTTGTTCTAAGTCAATTATAATAGAAGTATAATGCCCTAGTTATGATGGTTTCCCAACCTGTTTAGTCCATAAGGTATGCCCTCAAGACTATGACAAATCTCTGTAGAAGAAGAGGGGTTGTGACCCATAGAGTGAGGTTTATCTCTGCAATATAGACCATATGTGGAAGATGGTTTGCAGAAGTACATGTAGAGGTAGTAGATCAAAGGAAGGTGGAACCTGAGAAAAATATTGAGCAGAAGAAATGTGCCATATGAATATTGGATTGACATGAAGAGGAGTTGATTTTGGTGGGATTTCCATATAATTTTAGACAGAGATCTGGAGCAGCCTATAACAATTAGTCAATGCACTGGTAGTGGCTGATTTGTGACCCTAGTTTAGTTATCTACAAACGGTTAGAAGGATGATAAGAGGAGTAGTTCAGATTTGTTCATATATTGGACAAAAAATAAATTGGTACATAAGAACAATGATTTTGAGAGGAATCAAATCATTGTTAGGTGGAATATTTGAAGATCCCTAGATGAGGGAAATATTGTGGACCCTAGATCAGTAAAAGAATTGACTGTGGTTGGGCAGATTGACGGAAGTACAAGTACAATTGGAGGGTTGTTAGGTGACTATCAAAGAAGAGCCCTAAGTCTTGTACTTGTGAAGGACAACAAGACCAGTAGAAGGGAAGGTGTATATGGCCTAAGGATGTGCAGACTTTGAAGGACTAAAGTAGCAATCAATTGGTCCAACCAACTAGCCCTAGTTCACTGTATTAAAAAGGATTTATTCAGTGAGAATAAAGGAAACCTCCATAGCCCTAGATTTTTCATCTTGGAGTCACAGTATGGAAAAAGTGGGCCTACCAAATATTTTTTCACAACAGAGTTATGAACAGCTGATCGAAGACCTTAAATGTTGCAAACCTTGAAGGAAAAAATAGACAGCTAGAGTGTAGAGTTTGTTGAGCTGAGTTCAAGAGGCAAGCCTATGATTGGGGTAAGGGGTTGGAAAGTCCTATTCTAAAATTCTCCTAACACATTTCTTCCTTGGGACACCTGGAATTAACTAAGGCTCCCTAGCACACACTCTTATTCATCTATTTCCATGCATTTTGACCTAGTTCTCCCTTGGGATTCCTTAACACTCCCCAACACTCCTCAGCATGCATTGACATTGTCTGGAATTTGTTAGTATTCCTTTTCATTCCTTGGCATGCCCTGGCACTCCTTGGCTATCATTCCCTCACAACTACCCTTATTTTTTTTGCAACTTGGGAACCCAACCCAAACCTTCCTCGACTACAACATCTTGACGAAGTTACAGTTACTACAACTAGACTATTCCTTGTTCACCTAAGAACTTCCTATAGCTCATCTTAGGATACTCATGTCGAATCTCAAATCATAAAACTTAACAAGTTACAAAGACAAGGATCACATCCAACTATGGTCGTAAAACAACTAAGAAACATAGTTTACATCTTGACATGACATAACACCTGGCACATCTAACAATCCCTTAGCACTATGTGGTGCATGTTAGCATCCCCTACATTCCTTGACAATATTTAGCACTCCCTAGCACATCCTAGCACTCCCTAACACTTATAACAACTAGAACTCCTTGACACTCCCCATCACACTCTTATTCATTCATTTCCATGCATTTGAAACTAGTGCTCCGTTGTGTTTCCATGGAACTTGGACCTAACACACCCTAGAATGTGTTGGTGCCACACCCTTGCGCCCAACACATCTTGGCATGCCTTAGAACTTGGCATGAATTGACATGCCTAACATGCCTTGGAACTGTCTAGCATGTGTTAGTACTTCTTGGCATTCCCTGGAACACCTTGGCACTCCCTAGTTTTCATGCCCTCATAGATAGCCTTACTTTTTTTGCAACTTGGGAACCCAACAAAGTCATTGGAAAAACAATGTTGTTCCCAACCCAAAGTCTCCCTTTCTCTAAAACTACTTTGTCCACACCTTATCACAACCTTGGGCTTGCCTCATGTAAGTCCTATTCTGAACCTCTCCTAAAACACTTCATGCTTGGGACACATGAAATTCATTGACAATTGATGAGCACCAGTATTCCAACAAGAATGTTGCAACTCTTGGGGCTACCAACTTTACTTTATCAACCCAGGGTTTGTACAAACTTGGAGGTGACAGTGTTGTATACACAAGTAGATGCTATGGTTCTACTCTTTCTCATTACTAAGCTGATGATAAACCACTATTATTTCTCAAACCAGCCTTCTATTGATTCAGAAGAGGCTTGATTACCAATGAGAAAAAGGGAAATTTACACTAAATGAAATCTTGTCTATTCTAGTAAGGAAAATACTGAAATCAAATGCTTAAACACACCATTCATCTAACTAACTGCTAAGGGGATTTGCTTCAAAATAATGCTAAGTTAACATGTGTGCAATCCTACTATCCTAGGCATGCAATTTGAAACACCCAAACATTCTACTATTGTGCATGTAAATGAACACAATGACTCTTTTTCCTTTTTGTCTTTTTTTGTGTGAAAATGTGAATGCTAACTTCTCTTGGTGATGTGGCAGGTGGATTAGGGATGATGGTGAATGGTCATATGGCTTGGGAGGCAAGTAGGGGTCTTCTCCTATATTCCTAGGTGCTTTTTCCACAATTCGGCCTCAAAATAGGCCACTACAGGTCGACCTATAGGATGTCCTAATGCCTCCTACAGGATCCCCTGTATTCCTATAGGATCTGTCCGAGAGAAAGAGGAGGGATTTTGAATGTGGTGTAGGGATTAGGGAAGGTGAATGGTGGGTGAAATGAGGTAAGGGAGTGGTTAGGACTCCTTCGAAGCTCAAATAGAGTTTGTGAGGTGGTTGGATTTGCTGAACAAGATTGGAGGAATATTCTTATGGAATGATGAATTTGGAGAGGGACTTAGTGGAAGAAGTGATAATCATAGATGGATGAGTCTAGGATGGGGTTTCTGGTCATGAAATCCCTCTGCACTACTGAAACTCCCGCACTGCATCAATCACTGACATTTATCCATGAATCATGTTAAACATGAGATATTCTCAATCAACTAAGAAGACATATTTTCATTATCTAGTTGCCTATTTCATGCATGGGAAAACTTGCAGAATAATGTGAAACCTTTAGGAGATCTAATGCAAGGCTGAAGATATCAGAAATGACATTTAAATCCTATTCTTGAGAACTAGTAAAATGCTGGCCTAAATAGCAGAAATCCCTAAATTCCATAAGAAATCATAATTCTATATTTTTGGGGTTGCAAAGGAGTTCTTTCCTCAAACCATAGTCCCTGAAGGGAAGAGTGAGGCCAAATATCCTACTATCAGCTTTTTGATATTCCTTTCTCTTCCTAAGCTAATGCTAAAGCAATGCACAAGTGGAAGCAAACAAATTAAATCCACAACTACTTGCAATGAAATAATTCTAACAACAATTCAACCATTAATCTATGAAATCAAATAAGCATACAAATACAAGAAGAGGAGCTTTTTTTGCTAGGTTTGGGCCCTAACCCAAGAGCTTCAGCCCTCTGCGTCAACTCAATGTTGGATCAAGGAAATGCTCATTCTCATTATCATATTAGAAAATTACATAAAAATGTGTTCCACAAGTCTTGAACTCGAAAATTCCTAGTGCTTTTACATCAAAAATTTGAATCCTAATGAGGCTCTAGGCCTCCTTATTTATAAAAATTAAGTCTCCAATGACTTTCTTAAATCTAGAGAGGCTCGGATCCCAAACTCAAGATGAATTGGCTCTTTAACTATCATTGGCTCAATTGCCTTTTGATCTTCATGGCTCAGCTGCTTGCAACTCTGAGCTAGTGTGATTTGATGGAGGAATATTTGAATGAGTGAGGAGTAAATGAGGAGGATCTATCTCCTACAATCTCTTCTCCTTGTCCCATTCGAGTTTCTACCCTTAATTAGCCAAAATTGCCATGATTTTCTCTCAGAAACTTGCAATCAATGCACATTAGTCCACTAGGCATAACATCTCACTTTTACTCATCTCATTAAGCAAAATATAATCAAAATATGTAAGGAATTATGAGAAGAGTTGATTTAAATAATCTTGGAGGTGTATTAAGGTCCATATAGTTACCCAATGATGAGGCTCATCAACAATCCTTGGCACACACTCTTATTTTTTCATTTCCAAGCATTTTGACCAAGCTCTCCCTTGTGTTCCCCTGGCACTCCCTAACACTCCTCAAAATTCATTAACATTGTCCGGCATGTGTTAGCATGCCTTTTCATTCCTTGGAATTCCCTGGCACTCCTTAGCTATGATTCCCTCACAACTACCCTTACTTTTTTTTAGACTTGGGAACCCAACCAAGTCCTACCTCAATTACAATAGTTTAACCAAGTTGCAATTACTACAACTAGACTATGCCTTGTTCACCTAAGAACTACCTATAACTCATCTTAGTCTACTCATGTCTAATCTCAACTCATCCCACTTAACAAGTTACCAAGTCAAGGCTAACATCCAACCATGGCCATAAAACAACTAAGAAACATAGTTTACATCTTGACATGCCATAATACCTGACATGTCTAACAATCCCTTGGCACTATGCGGCGCATGTTAGCATCCCCTGCATTCCTTGGCATGCTTTGTAACTCCATAGCATTCCTTGACATTGCCTAACACTCTAGCATGCCTTGGAAATGGCTAGCATATATCCTTGTCACTCCCTCCTTAACACACTTGGAACTCACTGACACTCCCTATTACGCACTCTTATCTGTTCATTTCCATGCATTTTGAACTAGTTCTCCCTTGTGTTCCCATGGAACTCCGTAACATTCCCTGACACGCATTGGCACACTCTAGCACTTGACACATCTTGGCATGTTTCCCTTGAAATATAACATTCCTTAGCACTACCTATCATACCTTGTCACTCCCTCCTTAACACACCTAGAACTCACTAACACTCCCTGCCACACACCCTTATTCATTCATTTCCATGAATTTGAAACTAGTGCTCCCTTGTGTTTCCCTGGCACTCCATAATATTCCTTGGCATGTATTGGCACACCATAGAAACTGACACTTATTAGCATGTTGCTTTGGCATCTAGCATGCCTTAGCGCTACCTAGCATACCTTGTTGCTCCCTCCTTAGCACACCTGGAACTCATTGACACTTCCTGTCACAAACTCTTATTTGTTCATTTACATGCATTAATTTTACCTAGTTCTCCCTTGTGTTTCCCTAGCACTACCTAACACTTCCTAGTACATGTTGGCACACCTTGGCACCTAACACATCTTGGTCACATGCTGTGCTGACACTCTAGCATGACTTAGCGTTTCCTAGCATACCATGTCACTCCCTCCTTAGCACACCTGCAACTCACTAACACTCCCTGTCACACACTTATTCATTCATTTCCATGCATCTTGACCTAGTGCTCCCTATTGTTTCCCTTAAACTCTTTAACACTTCCTAGCACATGTTGGCACACCCTGGCACATCTTGGACGCATGTCGCCTTGGCACTCTAGAATGACTTATTGTTGCCTAGTATACCACGTCACTCCCTTATTATCACATTTGACCCTTGCTGATACTCCCTACCACACTCTTAATCTTTCATTTCCATGCATTTTGACCTAATTCTCCCTTGTGTTTCCCTAGCACTCCTTGACACTCCTTAGAACACATTCAAACACCTTGGCACTTGGCACATCTTGGTATGCTTCCCTAGCACTCTTAGCATGCCTTAAAACTTCCTAGCATACCTTGTCACTCCCTCCTTATCACACATGGAACTCGCTAACACTTCATTTCCATACGTTTGAAACTAGTCTTTCCTTGTGTTTCCCTGACACTTGGCCCTGACACTCCCTAGCATGCATTGATGCCACACCTTGACACCTAGCACATCTTAGCATGCCTTAACACTTGGCTTGTCTTGGCATGCCTATCATGCCTTTGAACTGTCTATCATGTGTTATTACTTCTTTGCATTCCCAGACACACCTTGGTACTCCCTAGTTGTCATGCTCTCATAGATAGCCTTACTTTTTTTGCGACTTGGGAACCCAACCAAGTCATTGACAAAACAATGTTGTGCACAACCCAAAGTCTCCCTTTGTCTAAAACTTCTTTGTCCAACCCCTTATTGTAACCATAATATTTCCTCCTACAAGTCCTATTATGACCTTCTCCTAACACACTTTATCCTTAAGACACCTGGAATTCGTTGACACTCCTTGGCACACACTCTTATTTGTTCATTTCCATGCATTTTGACCTAGTTCTCCCTTGTGATGTTATGGCACTCCCTAACAATCCTCAACATGCATTGACACTATTTGACATGTGTTATCTCACCTTTTCATTGCTTGACACTCCTTAGCTATCATTCCCTCACAACTACCCTTACTTTTTTTGTGAGTTGGGAACCCAACCAAGTCTTTCCTTTCCTACAACAGCTTGAACAAGTTACGGTTACTACAATTAGGTTGTGTCGTGTTCACCTAAGAACTGGATATAACTCATCTTAGGCTACTCATGTCCAATTTCAACTTATCCCACTTAACAAGTTACAAGTTACGAAGTCAAGGCTCACATCCAACCGCGACCATAGAACAACTAAGAAACATAGTTTACATATTGGCATGCCATAAAACCTGTCACGTCTCCCTTGGCACTATGTGGCATGTGTTAGCACCCCATGCACTCCCTCGCACACATTATCAGATCCTGACATGCCCTAGAACTCTAGCATGCCTTGGAACTGCCTAACATATAACCATGTCACTCCCTCCTTAGCACACGTGAAACTCACTGGCACTCCCTATCACACACTTTATTCATTCATTTCCTTGCATTTTGAGCTAGTTCTCCCTTGTGTTTCCATGGCACTCCCTAACACTCCCTGGAACGCATTGACACACCTTGGCACATGGCACATCTTGGCATGCCACCTTGGCACTCTAACATTCCTTGGAACTACCTAGCATACCTTGTCACTCCCTCATTAGTACAACTAGAACTCACTAACATTCCTTTTCACACACTCTTATTCATTCATTTCAATGCATTTGAAAATAATGATCCCTTGTGTTTCTCTAGCACTCCCTAGCACTCCCTGGCATGCATTGGTAGACCTTGGCACTTGACACATATTGTCATGTTTTCCTGGAATCTAACATGCCTTAGCACTACCTAGCATACTTTGCCACTCCCTAAGCACACCTGGAACTCATTGACACTTCCTGTCACAAAATTGTATTCATTCATTTCCATGCATTAATTTGACCTAGTGCTCCCTTGTGTTCCCCTAGCACTCCCTAACACTTCCTAGCATGCGTTGGCACACCTTGGCACCTGGATCATCTTGGCCACATGCTGCCATGGCACTCTAGCATGACTTAGCACTACCTAGCATAGTATGTCACTTCCTTCTTAACACACATGGAACTTGCTGACAATCCATGTTACACACTCTTATTCACTCATTTCCAAGTAAATTTCTTGCAATATGTTTTGGTCATCATCACAATTTTTTGGGTGGGAACCATAGATGGAATAGATGATACCTTGTTTGGAGAAAAATTACATCATCTTATCAATGAGAATATACTCGCATTTTCTTACTTCCTTTTCAAATATTTGTATTCATTTAAAAAATATCCAATACCATGAAAAGATATATATAATGGCATGGAAATTTTGTTTAAAAATTCCTTTTCCATGGCATGGAGTTTTTTTCCCTCATATTACCTACTTTCAAACACTTTGTTTATGCAGTTATAGTTTTGCTCTACCCACACTCCAAGATGTGAATTCCTTTTTATCTAAACCCAACAATTAAAATTTGTCGCTCTATATTCACCATACTCAACCACTCTCGCATTCAATTGCAAAGGAGCCTAGCAGAGAAAGTGGGCCTTCTTTGTGTCCTCAACATCAAAGATGATGCATGTGTTGGGGTTTCGAACACCCACAACATTGGGTAAGAAAAAGGAATCTGATCTCTCTCCTACAAGTCCTTCGACTCCTACAGTCACGGGTTCAACTGTCTCAGTTAGGCAGCTGAGGTTGGTGTACTATAATGAGAAGGGAAAATTTAGAATGGACCTGAGGCCTCGGTACTCTTCAACTAGTCAAAGGGCCTATCAATGTCATTTTTGTCTGCATCCAAGCGTGTTAAGGGAAGAGATTCATTTAAAATCAGGTTTGTGGAGAAGACATAGTAACATTTTTTATTAAATTTGAATAACAATAATATTTACTTTGTATCTCATGTAACTCATACAAAAAGTGGGGTAATAGTGGGCATGTAGCATCAAGCTCGACTCCTTTTATTCCAAATTTTTGCATGAAAACCTTTGTGTCACTTGTGTCATAAAGCCTTCGTTGTAGAGTGTAGAGTTAGCACCTACCTCTGCATGGCACAAGCTACACATACCTTTCGACTTGGTTTTTCACCTTTTGTCCATTTTTTGTGTGGAGTCTGAGAAACAAGCTTCACATACTTTCTTTCCATACATCTGTGTGAGTGTAACTCTGCACATTTTCTTTGCCTCAACCAATATCAAAATAATTTGTGAGCTTCTCTCAAGGCACAAATACATGCTTCAAGCATGGAAATTAGCAAAGTTTTTAAAGAAGAAAATAACCATGGAATTAACCTTTGCCATTTCAAATCTTTCAGGATTCTATTGAGAGTTTTTTAGAGACAATTATTAAATGTGCCTCTTTTTTCCCATTTTCTTAATATAAGGCACATCTCTTATTACATTTCTAATCAAGATATTTACATCAAATATTGGATCAAAGGGCCAAGGACTCTACATAAATTTTTCCTTGTCTAATAGAAGAATAAATAGTTAACATGTCAACTTGGCTCTAATGTCCTGGGAATTAATAACTATTCTGAAAAATGACTACTCTTGTTTGAATCTAGAAATCTATTTAAGCTTTGAAAATGGATTTTCCTCCAAACTGATCTTGGACGGGTTCTTATTAAAGGCTTCTCTATATCTCCTCCACTAGAATGAATGGCTTGTATGTTGAAAAGTATAACAAAGTTCCCTTCTGTGAAGCTTGATCATCCCATTGTCACCAAGAGCTCCTCCTTTTCCCCAAATTGGACCCAAAACAACATTGAGTACTCAATTATGATCCAATCTGAGAAATCCTGAGCGACACTACAACTTAAGAGGGCATCCTCCATCATCTTTTGCTTTCAAGTCTTAACAAGTCACACAAATTCCTGACCATCCTGCATTGTGCAAACTATCTTTATCTTATAAATTTTGATTGAATGTCTTCCATCCAAAAACTTGGAATTTAAAGGAATATTTGCTTGTCTATTTATACTTTCTTCATTGTTGTTTGAAACTTTGAAAATGTTAAAACTAGACAAATGTAGTGTTACCCAGTGAACAAATATGTGTGAAATGGTTGTCTAACAACAACTTGAAGAAGCAAAGTGGGATTTATTTATTTTTTGAATTGTTAGGAAGGAGGAGAATAATTGTGTAGATGATAACAACAACTGAAGATCTAATTGAATTCATGCAGTTCAATTCTTGAATTCGATAGTGGTAGTGCATGTTGTTTGATGAGTTATTTGTTACAAGATTTATTTATGAAATTATTCAAATAGTGGAAGGAATGTAATGATTTGTAAGGAATGTCAAAAGTTTCTTCTATGATTTTTTTTCCCATGAACAAAATGTTTTATTTATTTATTTGAGAAGAACCAAAAATACAATCTTCAAGTGCGCACTACACAGTCAAAATTTAGTGTTTCATCACTAACTATCTACTTGATTTTATTTTACTTATTCATATTTCCTTGAAAAAAATATGATTGTTCTGCTAAAGAAAGATCATTTCTAGTGTCCATGACTTAACTCCAGATCACTGTTTAACCTTGAATAAAGCATATGACCAGTCTAATAACAACAACTATACCATAGATTAAAAAGTCCATACAAGTTACATATTACATATAAGTTCAACAAGAAGATAACAATTAGAAAAGTACTTTAGGCCAACTACCTCAAGGTCACTAAATAACCACCAAGATATTCCTTGTCTAGAAATTAGTTTTCCTACAACTGAAGTCCTTCCTTTGAGAGAGTATTTGTTGTCCTATTAATTTCTCTAAACACATGAGATATTATGATCATCTGGAATAGCTTAGAGTGCTATTTCAACTGAGCAACTAAGGGAGATAAGGAAGTATTCTGAATCTGAACATGCACATTCATCCATCTAGTTACTAGTGTTGGGTCCCCAAAGTCCTGTAGATGACCAATATGCTTTTCAAATCTATTACAAGTGGCCAAAATAATGGAATTTTAACATAAAGAAAGAACCCTAGAGGTCTAAAACTGTAACCCTAGAATCAACTTCCCAGGGGTGCAAATTTTGCATACAATCTCTATTTGGGGCACACAATAGTCCATTTGAAAGAAATATATGAGGATACAACTTTTGGTTGGGACTATGTAATGCCATGAAAACCTTTGGACCCATATAGCCAAAAAATATCATTTAGGGTCTAAAAATGACTTTATAAGTTCGAGACCCAAAAAACCATAAAAAAAACTGATAAGAAGATAAAGAACCATTTAGTTAGTGGAAGAGGTGGGCAGCCACCAATATCCACCTGAATTAGAGTGCCACTTAAGTTTAGGGTGGGAGATAAGGTATGGTTGCATTTGTATAAAGAATACCTCTTAAGATCCCATTGGAAGTGTCCCCCCCGGCTCTCCATTCTTATATAGGCCATACACCAACACAAAGGTTATGGGTGAAGATGCTTCCAAATCAAATATTCCTTTTTCTTTGGCTTGAACCCATTTAATGTGGAGCTACTTTAACCATATTTTCCACCTCTCATAAGCACCTCATGTTCCTAGTTTGGCGCACGTGTCTCACTAGGAGTCATATTCCACAAAAGTTTCCCCACTTGATGGAGGAACTTGAAAAAAAATGGACCACTTATTCCTAAGTGGGTATAATCGATTCAAGAGAATACTAGTGACCACCCACTTGTTCCATTGATTCAAAATTATTCCAAATCTTGGTAGTTCTAGTATAGTGTTTTAGGTCTTGAACTTTCACTGCCTTTTTTGGGCATTTCCCTTTGTAGTTTTGGAATTTGTCATAGGCTAAAGGCACATATTATGGATTGTAATGATCCAAGAAATGCCCTAAATGGAGTTTTCATGCAAAATTTGTAGCCTCAGGAAGTTGATATATCAATTAGCCTCTTTGGGGCGCACATTCTTTTTGGCACATCATTTCCTAGGGTTAGGTTTTTTGCATCTTAGGGCATCATACTTTATGTTCAAAGGTAGTTTTGGCCTCTTGTAATTTTTTATTGTGATTAAGAGTAGTTGACACATCTCTCTTCATATATAAGCTACCACCATTCCAATTAGTTTGTATCACTTTGCAATTTATAGTTTTTTTTCTATTTCATTCATTAATAAAATTTGTATTTTGTTGTATCACTATACTCTTTTCAATACCTTTTATATGTTTTCATTTATGTTTTTGCATAATAAAATCCCCTCCAAACCTTAGGTCTATCTATGATTTTTCTTTTAGTAGAAGCTTCTACCTTTGGATGGTCATGGGTCCTAATATTTGAATATTGGAGCAAATTTCCAACTTTTTTATATATTTATAATGGTTAAGAATGTGTGCTTCCTCATAAGAGGTCATAGGTTCAAATCTAAAGGGGGATAGAGTATGTACACCTTTGTAGACTTTAGCAGTCAAATCACTATGTAGACATAGGTCCCTTGTCCTAAAAACAATGAGATCTCATACACCAATTTGAAAGTCCATTGTCCTACAAACAATAAGGTCTTATTGTCTCGCTTAGCCATGAACTTAAAAATAGATTATTACTACTATATTACATATATTAGCTCTATTTAACCTATATTAACCTCAATCACTATTTTTCCAATGAAAAAAAATATGCGTTAAAAATCTAGAGTAATGTAAAAATCTAGAGTAATAAAATTTTACAACTACTTGTTTACCCTTACCTTTTTTTTTGTTAATATGGAAAAACATATGTAAAAAAATTGAGAGGCAAGATGGATGTATGTTAAAAATTTGAAATTTTGTGGGTATGTTAAGCATTTGAACTTTGGTGGCTTATCAATTGGAGGGAAAGCCAAGGCACATGCCCAAGGAGACTTGTACATTAAAAAAAATGCAGTTTGCGGTTCTTGGATATTTGAGGGTTGAGCAATTTTGGCCATTAAACATTTTTTCTCAGACAAAGCTTTGATAGATTTTGTGCAGTGATAGTTTTCGGGGCCTTTTAAACCGGGCAAAATTGAGGGATTCTAAGTTGTCGTATGTGTGAATTTAGGCACTCTACTGCACTTCCTCGTATTCGAGAGTTTAATTAATAGAGAGTTTCTTCAATGGATACTACTTTCAGCACCATCAATACTGCTACAAGTCCTCACACTCTTAAAAAGTCTTTGGAGGTATGCATTTATTTTCCAAGTATTTTCCTCTTGTAAATATGGAGCATGTCAGAGCCTCTAGAAACATGCCTAATGTACAATTTTGTGGTTTTGAGCCTATTCACTATCCCTATTACATTCAAAGTCTGCACCATGTTTTAGTGTAGTTGAGTTAGGCTGGCTTCACTTTCTCAAAGTAAATTGGTCCATGCCAATAAATAATTTACGGCACAAGACTTTAATTAAGATCGCAATTTGGTTGTAAGTCCTTCAAGGATGTTTGTCGAGAGAAAATTTACTCGCATTCAAAATAACATATAATTTCTAAATTATTTTTTGGTAGGTGTCTGGAAAAAAAGTCGCCTTTATGGCCCATCTGGTGTGTATATATATAAAAAGGAAGGGGGCTTTGTTTCTAACCTGCAAAGAAAACTTTCTCTGTCCAGATACATATGACAATATAATACAAAAATTGGCTGCGTTAACATGTTTTTTGGGACAACTAAACTCAGGTAGAATCAAGTGCACTTGATTTACCATTTCATGACAAACCACAACATGGAGGTGGGCTTGAATCTTTAATATAAACACGTGGCCTGATATCCAGGTGCCATGAGTTTGTTCCCTACCTCAAGGTGCCATAGGGCTACCATAAGGGGTTGGGTAAAGCCCTTGGGAATGGAACCTATGTCGATGGTGTCAAGATCCCACTCCGCAGGCCTTAAGGGGAACATTGGGGTGGGATTGGGTACGTAATATGAAATATGTTCCCTAAGTTTAACTCCTACCTCCATGTCCTCATGATTGTCAAGTAAAGCATTTAGGAATGGAACTTTGGCTAATGGTGTTGAGCTCTTTGCTTCCCAATCTTTAAGGAGAAGTTAGGATTCAGGAGTCGGCTTAGGCTTGTAATACATTCTCCACGTGCCATAAGTTCAACATTTACCTCTAGGTTCCCCATAGATGCCTGGTAAAACCTTTGGGAATGGAACCTTTGTCCCAGGGCCTTAAGGAGAACATGGGTTGGGTTTGGTTTGTAAGATGAGTACTAAATATTCATATCTGGGAGCCACATGTCCAAAACCTACTTCCATGTGCCCCATGGATATTCAAGGTGTTAGGCAAGGGCCATCACCCCAGGTGCATTGGGTTAGTCAACATTCATATTTTATATAGCAACCAATTTTGTTATGTCCATGTACTTTTATTGTAGGTGAGCACGAGAAAATGCCTTTGACCTCCTAAAGTATAGACATTGTATTTCTTTTTATTGTTATATGTGGGTGTTTCTTTTTGTTGTTATATGTGGGTATTTTATGCATGGGTAATGTTATATTGGTAATCTATTACAGAATAATGTTACGTCATCTTCATGAATGACAATAAGATGATTATCTTTGTAACTTTTTTGTTTTGCAGATCGTGCAACCCCCAAATGATAATAGCTCAAGCCTCTTTTTCAGTCCAAAATCTAACTATTTGGTGGCCACATCCTAGGATAATTAGGTTTGTTCTCAACTGTCTCCATTTACTGAAATGTGGACTCATTCATATGAGATTTTGGGGATAATGATATTATTGTAATAATTTTGGACTAGTGTTTTGTTTTTATCTTCTGTTATATTTTGGAATGTAGGTTACTAGGTTAGATGTTGGAAGGTCCTTCAAACTGGGGCTAGCATGCCAAAAGCAGCAATGTCACATGACCAACTGGTGAGGTGCTTCAGATTGTGGTTGGAATTCTAGTACCTGTTCTTTTTTCTTGTGAAGTTTATTCAGAAGTTGTAATATGCTTGTAGGAACCAGGGTTGTAGCTTACTTATGGCAAGAACCATTAATGAAGTTTCAGAGTGTGCTTCTAAGTTTTTATATTATGTAATGCTTCGTATGCAGGTTCTCTACTCGACATGGAAGGATGATGGAACTGTTGTTTTCTCTGTTGGCTATGATAAACAAGCTAAAATGCGGCCACTGTTGACTAGGGTTCAACCAATAACTGTGGCCATGCATGATGCACCTATTAAGGAAATTGCATGGATTCTAGAAATGAACTTGCTTGCAACTGGAAGCTGGGACAAGACACTTAAGTATGTATATGATGGTTTTCTTTGATTCCGTCTCTCTTTACTTATTTATGTTATGAGGTTTCTTGTAAATGTTAGTGGAGTTGTGACCTTATGAATTTTAAACCCATTGGAACATAGTGCCAAAAATTTAATATATTTTAGGCTTTGAGTCAAATAGAAAATTCTCATCTGGCGAATTTTTTTATAAAATTATGAGATTAAAGGGAAAAAAAATGTTAGATTGACCCAGGTCCTAGATTAAATACTCAAAATTCTTCTTACATACCCAATACTTGTATTTCACTTACTACCATAGCCTCGTACCTATGCAACCTTGTTAGAAACAGACACAACTTCCTTTTAATTTGCATAAACATTGTATTCTGCAATTTTTCATATAAATTGTGTTGTCCCTAATGATGAATTTTAATGCTTGGATCTCCTAATTGCAGCTGCCTATCACTCTCTCCTTTTATTTTATGCATTGATCGATAGGTAGAGGACCAAAGGTTGACTTGAACATCGTTAACTTGAAGTTATTTAAGACTGCATCAACCTCTCGTTCAAACTTGAAGTAAATTTTGGAATCTTCACGAGCCTTTTCCTCTAAGGTTCTAGCCTTGTCCATACATTTCCAAGCTTTAGAAACACAGATTATTTTCTCCAAGTCATTGAGCTGAGGAATGTATACTCCCTTATCAAGATATTGTATTTGCCATTGAATGATGTCATCTAGCATATTTGGAATATTCTCCAATTCTTCCTTGATAGGCCCCATCCTCTTTATATAATCATCAAACTTAGGAGTTTTATCTTTAATGCCTTGAATGCTCTTGTAGAATTATTTCTAAACCATATTTAGTTCTACTTGGATCTCAAGTGACACTTTTGAGAAGGGTGTAGTCCATGCTACAATGTTAATTATGATGTATGGGGAAATGGAACTACACTATCTCAACCATGGTTTTCCAGCTAGTGCCCCTACTATACCCAAAAGGCCTTAAAGGAGGTCCCACTAGACTAGGATCAATTATTAACCACACGTATGATTCATGAAACATGGTGCCATCCTTTTATCCATATAGTCTGGCTAGCAGCAACATGGAAATTCTGAAATGATGCTTCAATCTAGCAGTTGGATACACCTTTTATATCCTGGTCTTAAAGATTTTTGCATAAAACCACCATTTTTTAGTAGCATGCTAGGAGGTACCTCATCCATATCCCTTTTCACCCACTCCTCAGATAGACATACTTTAGGCTCTAGGAGGAACTTTCTTGACAATATGTTGAAGGTCTGGTAGCCTCCAACTAGGCTCTGGTGTTGGTTTAGGATCCATATATTGGACAAGTCCACCTGGCCTATGAGCCAAGAGATTACCTTCACACAAGGAAGAAGAAGAGATCTAGAAAAAATTCTATGGAGGCCTAATTTAGTCACATTCTTGTAAATGTTGATACTGAGGTCATGTTCAGGATCATTGTGGATGAGTTCTGACTCTTGAGAAATCCCTTGAGCTGAACATTTGATAAACTCTTCCCCACTAGAAATATTGCTCATTTCTTATCTTGCATTATGTGTCCCCCATGATTAAAGGATGATGTTCAGGAATCACCAACTCTGAAGATTTATTTGTTCAAAGTTTATTTTCATCTATCTTCATCCTTTTGACTTTATTATCAATTCTTACACTAACTCAATACAAGAAGCTTAATTTTGTACAGGTTATTCTACTCTATTCATAGTACAAATACAATAAATGCATAATTATACACAATATACTTGTTCTTGATTACAGGAACACACTTAACTGATAGAACAAACCAGTATTTGACATGGAATTTGATCTACAGGTTGTGTTACATTACTCTGTGTAACAAGCAGTTGAATTGATTATGAGATAAACATCATGTTTGATTTCAATTACCACCTAATGATAACCTGTTGTATAAATGATGCCAGTTATAACTCCATTTCTTACACTATTCACATAATAGAAGTAACCAACTTAGCTTACTCTTGTTTCCATTATTATAGTAGACTCAACATAAGTAGAACCGTAATCAAACTAGATTTAAGTTGTTATGAATACTAATGGTAACTATGCTCAAATAGATTGACTTGTATTACATAGATCACAAAGTGTGATCAATACTACTACCTTGTTCTAGTTATATTGATGGGTATTATTCTATAAGCCATGTATTAGGGAAATCCTTATTATGTTCCCTTAGTGTAATTAGGTTACATGTACTTGTTACACTGGATACTGAATATTTAGGCATATAACGTAACAACAACACCAACACTCTACATGTGTATTCAATGGAAATATGACTGTGTGTCTGGTTGGATTTATAAAATGACCCAATAAACTCAAGCTACCCCCTTGACCTATGCCTTTCATAGTACTGCTATTGGATAAAACCCAACTTTTACGTGCTTTCGCAGAGAGGGAATGACAGAGTAACTAGAAAATATGGACTAGCTCTACAATCTTTTGGTCCTCAATCTTTATCTCCTCCATCATCTACTTAAACCACTACATCAAACATTGGATCTAAGGCTGATCTTGTTAGAGACACAATCAAAATTCACTATGCATAGGTATTCCCACAAGGTGATGCTCCTACTTCTTGATCTACCGATGCTCTCACTTAAGAAACAATCCAATTCTACTAGTAAGTGTTGATTGAACCGAGTGTAGTAATGTCATTAGGTGTAGTTTAGTGTGAGTAGAAGTAGGAGTGATAGTGGTAGTGGGTGGAATAGCTTGTTTGAAGGCTATTGTTTGTGAGGTTTCTTGAAGGAAGTTCTTATTCCATTCTCCCTCAAGACATTGGAATCCATGGGGACGAGAAAACTTGTCGAAGCTATGCTGTCTAAGACTGGTGTGTGTTGGGGTGGGTCACCTTCCTATATGTCAGTAAGTGACCCAATCATAGAATAATATCATATAAAAGGATATCTATCATTATATATATAAGTACGCCTTTATTTTTTGCATCAAATGAAATGGGTTTCAATAGGTTCTTAAGCCCTAATATTTCTCCTGACAGCATGGTCATAACTTCATAACAAATTTTATCGATTGAACAAAGGGTTTTGACCCGAAACTCATTCATATGGATGAGGGTTTCTACCCTAGCACAATGTTGGGGTGCGAGAAGCTCTTTCGATCAATCATTTCTTCAATTATTTAAGAGAGTAATCACATATATAATAATTTCAAAATTGCATATATAATAGCAACATTTTCTACTAAAACGTAATTACATATATAATAAATCATAATTACATATATAATTAGGGCATAAATGCATAATTACAAATATAATATATGCAAGGACCAATGGAAAAAGGAAAAAGCCTAATTAGATATATAATAAAGCATTGTCAAAGAAAAGAATCAAAAAATCATAATTACATATATAATAAAGCATAACTCGAACTAATAACTTTGACATGATGTTCCGAAGAATCATCATCTTAGGCATTGAAATCCACATGGGGGTGTAAGGGCAAGAGGAATGGCCCCCTCCTAGAACCATGAAGTTACTGTAAGAACTTAATTGTTCCAAAGTCAAATTCTCCAGATAGAGGAGAAAGAGAGTCTGCCCTCCCAGCCAAATCATTGGGGTGACTCCAGGAGAGGGAATCGTTAGAGAAATTGATTGGTCGGTTTGCCAATCAGTCAAAGTTGTCTCCAATTTGAAATATTCCCGTACCTCTCCCCAAAAATGGTGCAAGTAAGAGGCTTTAGGCTCTATAAGGAAGGCGATCAAACATGCAACCACCTTCCTGAAACTAGCATCCACCTCACCAATCAATGCACGCGTATCACCCTGTAACATAAGCAGTAATATCAGCATGGAACGAGAGACAACAAGGGGCCCTAAAATCACCTCTACCAACATTGGTCACCATAAAGAAACAAAGCATTATACCTTCATATAAACAGAGAGCATGGCCAAGGAAAATGATATTGGTGAAGTAAGCATAGTAGTAATAAACCTTGCCAATACCACCCATCCTTAGGACCATAATACAAAGATAAATTACACCAAAGAGTGAGCACAAAGAAACCTTGTATCATAGCTAGGCACCCCCCTGATGACCCCCAAAATGAGGAGCACAAGGACTAAGAATAATTCTTAATGAGAGATGATTTTGATTGATGTGCAAAGATTTGGAATGAATCTTCACAAGAAGAGGAATTATTCAAGGAAAATGAAATATAATTCATATGATGCTGACACTGGACAGAAAGAGGGTATGGTTTCATACCTTGAGGGTACTATGCGGCAAAATTCATGCTCCGCATAGAGTGGATTTCGATGCATTGGCTGTGGCACAAACTTTTTTAGTTCAATCGAACGATGGTAGGGCAGTGTAATGTGGATGAGGTTAGAGTTCCAACGATTGAGCTAGATTAGTCATGGATTGAAAGATATTCAATTAGTAGGTAAGCAGGTCAAGTTTCTTTCCTATATATTAGATTTGGTATAAAGATTCTGTCTAAGTGGTTTATACCATCCCTAGGCATGGAAATTAGTCAATGATGAGTTGAAAGCATTGAGTGAGGGGGTATACCCCAAAGGAGGCGAAGTGCATCTACTTATTAGTTTGTAGTTCAGTCCCACACTGAATCTATGTAGTGGGAATGGTATGGTTATACAGGGTAGTATCAGTACCAATATGGTAGCAAGAATGGTATGATTATATGTTGTAGTTATATATGAGCATATGGTATCAGTACTGGGGTAGCTAGTCATCTAGTAAGGATGGTATTGGTACTGAGATGGTATTGGTTAGAAAGTAAGCTAGTAAGTAAGATGGAGTTGAGAGAGCCTGAATCTTGCAATTTGAACATTGGTACATTTCCTAGTATATAGATTAGATCCCTACACTCGGCATCAAGCATCCTATTGTATGGGAGAGAATCTTGCTCGACTAATCAATCCATCCAAGGGATGCTCCCTCACCTCCACAAGCTCTTTATTTCTTGTCTGGAGCTACTAAGAATTCAACAACTATAATACCCAGTTGGACCATCCGGTTATTGTCAACGACCAAGAGAAGGTGGAGGAGATGTGAAGGAATGAATGTTTGGCCAATGAACTTAATGGACCAAGCAGAGGAATGAACTACTTTTCTTGGCCAATGGAAAAAGCAGAAAAGAAAGATAATTGGGGGTGCCATCCATTTACACCCTCTAGCCATGGTCTGAGTGAGCATCCCTTGAACATCAATCTAGTTGTCCAAGCCTTTCATCTTATTTCTTTCCTTCGGTCTGAGCATCAATCCAAGATAGTTTAGTTGGCTAAACAGAGTTAGGCAATGCCCTCCTTTAGTATCCTATCCTGAACCCCCAGTTGCATTGTTCAGAAGGAAGGTCCATGCTTCCCTGGTTGAGTAGAGCTTCACCCCTGCCTAATAGTAACATATCAAGATTGGTTAGGATGTTTCCCACACCCCCAGTTGAGTGAAGGAGAATCAGCTAGACCACCCGAAGTTGTCTATTCTAGTGCCTCCAGAAAGAACTGTGTTGGCTTAGGAAAGAACTCTGTTGGCTGGGCTATTAGCTAGCCTTCTCCAGCCCACACTGGCCATCCTATTGAACCCCCTATAGGAGGCAGGAGTAGTGATTCTTTCTTGTCATCATACATTTTGATATGCACCATGTTATGTATTTACTACTAGATAATCCATTTAGCTATCATGATTGAATGGACCAACTTCTAGAAAATCCCTTGAAAGCTGAAATCCCATTAATATTTTTTGTGTTGGTTGATAGCTGCTTATCATAGTCCCATCTAACAAGTTTTTCAAGCTAAGATTAACTAGATTAGAAGTTATGCAATCTAAGAAGACATGGTACTCCTTTCAACTTATCATATACATATGCCTTATTATCCCAATACAAAACCATGTGCTCCATGGCACTGACTTCATTTGCACTGGCCATTCTCTAATCCTGATGGCATGCATATTTTTCTAGTGACTGTCATTCTTTTTTTGCTCCAACACAGTTGAAGAATGAAAGAAAAGCAACAACTTTTAGTGTAGGTCACCCATTATTTTTTTGTTTTTGTTGTCAAAATATGTCTTATATTTACAGAAAAGTATTTACAAATGTAACAACCCTCGTGCAAATTCCATGTAATAAAAGTTAAAAACAATAACCACAGATGAATGGGACACGTATTTAAGTTGAATGTTGGGAAATACATCCTAGGGGGTGTTCATTTGGTTGTTTATGACTAAGGAAATTGGAAAAGGAAATGGCTAAGTCTTTGGAAAGGAAAAATGTCATTTTTGGCACAATTATTTATGAAAATAATGGAAATTAGGAGAAAAGGAAGGTGAAAGGTCACAGGTTTCATGTGAGGAGTAAAATGAATGAAAATAATGGAAAATGAAGAAAATAGAGGCCTCATTCATAAAAAGGGTTATGAGGATCAGTTGGTAACCTTTTTTTATTTTAGATTTGGAGTTTTTCACTATTCTCTCTCTCATACTCTTGGATACTTATAGTTTTCTTGGAGCACTTTGGAATTGGAGAAAGAAAGGCAAAAGAAGGGAAGAGAAATCAAATATCAAGCAGGGAAAGGTAGGATCAAGAAGCTACATTAGGCTTCGTTGCAGGTATCGACTTGCATGTTATTTTCCTTTCTAGATTTGACATGCATGGGATTGCATGTGTTTCTTTTCTACCATGGCATGGGTTTTTCCAGGTGTGGCAGTGTTTTTAGCCTAGCCTTACCATTTCCTGTTAGCTTGATGAGATGGGTTCTCTCATTCGATTTATGCGGGATGGCTGGATTGGATTCGAAGCTAGGTCGGGTGGATCTCCAAATTGAAAAACACATGGTGTAGTGGTCCCTGAACCGGAATGAGGATGCATGAAGCCATTGGCCTAGTAACCCCTGAACTAGACTGTGGGTTGTGGTAAAGCTAGATTGTGTGCCTCGGTGGGCCTGGGAATCCTTTCTGGTGAATGGTGGAATATATGATAAAGTCAAAAGGTGGATTTTCTCTCCATTGGGCCTAGTGATTATGAGATGGAATGCACGGTAAAGCCGAAGAGACTAGGAGGCACTCAAATTCCTCACGGTGTAGGCGGAGAAATCTGGTGGCATCCACATTGATTGGTGTTTTTGATGTGCTCTATGAGTCCCACATTCATGCTTGGAATATGGCACAGGGTGATTGGCTGAAGAGAGACTTGGCTCAACCAATATATGGTCGGGTGGAACGTGGTAGCCCCATCACTCGTTTGTTCATTACATTGATTAATGAGAAATTAATTCCATTGATTTTCATGTGTAAGTGTACTGATACCTATCTATCTATCTATATATATATATATATATTGATATAGATATAGATATATATATATATATATATATATATATATATATCTATATATATATATATATATATATATATATATATATATATATATATATAGATATAGATATTGATATTGATATCTATATCAATATCAATATCAATATCTATATATATATATATATATATATATATTGATGGATGATATGTTCATTGTAATTTTGTTCCTATTATGCTGGTTAGATGTATATTATGTGACAGCAGTTATGTATGGCTCTCAACATGTTTCTACTTGTATTTGAATGGAGATGGTATCTATGACCTAATAAGTGATAAGGTAGTAAATGACATCACGAAACAATGGTTCATGACGATTCTCAGATAAGTATGAGATCCCTATACTTAATTCTATTGTTTACACTTCTAGGTTACATGTTGACAATATGTTTGATGAAATGCTTGTCATGGCTAGTAGGGGTCTGGTTAAGGTCTTGTTGAGATTATTTCTTTTGCATCATTGCTTCCCTGTACTTTACTTGATTTTAAGCTTTCATTCCATTCTTGGTAGTGGCCTGGGCTTTGGGCCTGAAAAAGTGGCTTAAATCCCGGGGTCACTTGCACAGAACTGGAAATTTTAGTTCACATTAGAGTGGCAGGTAGGCATATGAGAGAGAATTATGTCTCTCGTTCCTCCCTTGCCCATAGCATGAGAGTGACTATGGCCTAAGAGATCCAAAACATCAATGATGCCCAGGGATAGGTTGTCTGAGTGGCTGACTTATCTCCTGAGGGTTCTTTTGATGATGTTGGATGACTGTGTGTGATGTTCTATCGATTTCACTTCCTTAAGGTCACCTAGGAGGTCGAATATGATCATAGTAGCATCTCGCTTCATGTTTACCCTAGTTGACATAGTTACTTGGGTGGATGTGGGAGGAGGGTGTTACGGAGTGGTATCAAAGCATGGTTCAACTCTCAGACTGGAATGGGTTGAATGTGTTAGTCATGCATGCATGTCAGTTTTATTTGTGTCTCTTACACTTATATAGTTGTTGCAATTGCTTGATGTTGGGTTAGGCTTGCAGTATGTTTATCATGGAGAATTTGATGTTGAATTCATGAAGAGTGTTTGACATGAGTATGTGACTGACTGTATATGGTTACTTGTCACATACATGTTGACTTTATGTCACCTACTTACATCCTTGAATGTTAGGTTACATCCTTGAGTATTTGATTACATGTATTAGTCTTGTAGGTTGATTGCAAGAACTGATTGATTATGTTCAAATACATGCGTTTATGTGTATTTGTAGTTGGCTAGGCATTGCTTATGCATATTTTTGGTTGCATGTAGCAATGTGTATAATGGAGTAATGATTGTTGTCATGCATGAGGTCATAGCATGCATTATTGATATGGCCTTGCATTGATGAGTGAATCCTAGTTAGATTAATGTTTATGAGTTGATACATTTACTTGTGTATGTCAATTTGCTGTTATGATTATGTTATACATGTATCACGTTGATTTGGTGATCTTGCAGACAATGTATCCTCCCCAAGCTATACTAAGGTATGTTGGTTTATTATGATTTGGTCTATCTAACAAATTATGAATTGCATGAAAAGAAATATCAAATGGCTATCAAGGTGGTAGATTACATAGTATCTCCCTATGCATCAAATGAGCAGTGTGGTGTGGGACATACTTCTAATTTGGCCAATAAGTTGAGAATCTTGAAGGAAGAGATAAGGAGTTGTAAGGTAGATACTGATTGGATCATACAGGAATAAGAGAAGCAAGCAGAGGTCAATGCTATACTTCTTCAGAGTTTTTCAGACTTGCAGCGACAAGGGTTACTTCGGATCAGCCATGCACATGAGGATAGGACTAATGGAGCATATGGTAGTAGATCTCTTGGTAGACACAGGTCAGGTAGATCTGATACAGTGAGAGATGACAGGTTGTTGGACACTTCGGAAAGGAGGGGTGATGAGTACAGGTATTATTCTAGTTCTGGTTCTGATAGACATCATGATCATCGTCGTTATCATCCTTACAGGAGGAATGATAGGGGATACTTACCGGATGAATTCAAGAAAGAAAAACCACCTACTTTTGATGGAGATGTGAAGAAGTAAAAAAAGGTAGAGGCTTGGATACTTGGGATGAACAAATTCTTTGAGTTGCATGAGTACACAAATAACATGAAGGCTAGAATAGTTGACTTCAGCTTGAAAGGTAAAGAAGATATCCGGTGGGAATATGTTAAGTGGGTTAGAGACATCAGGACATATGACTTGAGTTGGTGGGAATTCAAGAGATGTTTCAGGTAGAAGTACTTGTCAGAAAGGTACTATGATAGTAAGGAAAAATAAGTATACGAGTTAAAGATGGGATCAATGACAAACGGAGAGTACACGACCAAGTTTCTGTAACTATTGAGGTATGTACCATATCTTACTGATGAGAAGGCTAAAATTCATAGATTTGTTAATGGTTTTCCATTAGTATTTATAGATCGAATTGAGTATGATGAGCCTTAGTCACTTGAGGAAGTTATTGGGAAATTGAAGCATATCTATGAGCAATCAAAGTGTAAGAATGAATCTCAGCATGGATGGAAGGAAAAAACAAAGGTAGAAGTAAATGGTAGCCTAAGAGGACAAGGCCTCAACATGTAGATGGGAAAGAAAATGTGGCTTTGCAAAAGATATTTAATGCAGCTAGATAGGGACATGGGTCAAAAAACTACAATAGCAACATAGATGTGAGGGAACTGGTCAGTTGGAGTGTTAGACATGTGGGGAGGAACACCTTAGGAGAGATTGTCTGCAACATCAGGGTGGAAGGCCTAAGATATACAGTGCATAGGAGGCACAAATTGTTGGGGACATTAGTCAGAGTATTCCATGTATCTATGTAGTAGTGGACAACAGGACGACATAATACCAGGCATCTATCATTGAGATGGACGGTAAGCTTTGTGATCAAGTTATTTTTATTTTAATTGACCCTAGATCTAATTATAGCTATGTCAGTCCTAACTTGGTGGATAAGTGTGGTTTGAATAAGGAATTACATGCAGAGTCTTAGTTAGTGTAGTTGGCTATAGGTACAAAGAAGCGAGTTCATCATTGGGTAAGAGCTTGCACATTTGATTTAAATGGTATGCCTACAACAACACATTTGAATGTGTTACCGTTGGGATCATATAGTATGTTGTTGGGCATGGATTGATTGTATCTACATAGAACCAAGGTTGACTGCTATGGCAATGCTATTAAGTGTGTTGATGACAATGGAGAACCAAGAGTCTTGCAAGGTAAGAAGAAAGCCACATCATTTAGGATGGTGACAGCTATGCAAGCAAAGTGTAGCTGTAGGAAAGGGTGCAAGCTATTTGCAGTACACATTTCTAGTGATAAGGGTAAGGAGGTTGAGGATGTATATGTGTTGAACAAATAGCCAATGTTGCAGCAGTTTCAGGATGTATTCCTTGAAGAAATTATAGAGTTTCCACCTCACAGGGAGGTAGACTTTTCTATTGCATTATTTCCAGGGGTAGCTCCAACATCGAAAGCACCTTATAGGATGAGCACACTTGAGTTAGTTGAGTTAAAATTGCGGCTGAAGGAAATGTTGGAAAAGGGATACATTAGGCCAAGTGTATCACCTTGGGGCACAATGGTCTTGTTTGTGAGGAAGAAAGATGGTACTCTCAGATTATGCATTGACAACAAGAAGTTGAACAAAGTGACCATCAAGAAAAGGTACCTTTTACCAAGGATTGATGACTTGTTCGAACAACTGAAGGGAGAAACAATGTTCTCGAAGATCGAATTGAGATCCGAACACCATCAGGTACACATAAAAGAGGGGGACATTTACAAGACTGCGTTCAAGACCAAATATTGGAAATACGAGTTCATTGTTGTTCCATTTGGCTTAACTAATGCTCCAACTACATTCATGTGTTTGATGAATAGTGTGTTGCATCCACATTTCGATAATTTTTTTATTATGTTCATTGATGATATACTAGTATATTCTAAAAATGAGGAAGAGCACACTGAGCACTTAGAAGCAGTATCGAGGTTGTTGAGGGAGCATCAGTTGTATGCTAAGCTCATCAAGTGTAGTTTCTTTTAGACTTAGGTGCACTACTTGGGACATGCTGTCTCCAAGGAAGGCATTGCAGTAGATCCAGAGAAGATAAGGGCCATCATGGAGTGGGTAGCTCCTAAGAATGTGGATGAGGTCAGATCGTTCATGGGATTGGTAAGATATTACAGGAGGTTCATCAGGAACTTCTCACATATTTCTTATCCCATTACATCATTGCAGAGGAAAGGTAAGAAGTTCAAATGGAATGAGGAGTGTGAAGCTAGCCTTGAGCCACTTAAGCAGTTGTTGACACATATACCAATGTTAGAGATTGTAGATCTGGACAAATATTTTGTCGTATGCACAAATGCTTGCAAGAGAGGGCTTGGTGGAGTCGTTATGCAAGATGGATAGGTGGCATGTTATGAGTACCGGAAACTAAAAGAGCACGAATAGAACTACCTGACACATGATCTTTAGTTAGCAATGATTATACATGCACTGAAGATGTGGAGGCACTATCTTCTTGGCAAGTGGTTTATGCTTATGAGTGATCAAATTGGGTTGAGGTATTTGTTTGACCAACCAAATATGAATGACAGGCAAGCTAGATGGTTTGCCATGATCAACGAGTTTGATTTCGAGATCAGGTATATCAAAGGTAAAGAGAACAGGGTGTCAGATGCCCTTAGCAGATGGGTAAAGGTACATCACTTGGCAGCCATGACCTCCCATGGGACAGAATTATAGGATATGATTTTTTAGGTAGGACAATAGGATGTTAGGTATATGGATATTGTGCATAGGCTACAGCAGGGTGATAGTAGGGTACATGTACATATATAGGTGTAGGTACAGGTACATGTGCACAGGGAATGGACTATCATCTTACAACATATGGATTGGTCAAGTTCTAGGACATGATATATGTACCGAATAACAGTGAGCTCAAGAAGGTGATCTTGAGGGAGTTTCATGTGAAACCCTATTCAAGTCACCCGGGTTATCAGAAGACACTGAAAATAGTGAAGAGGTATTACTACTGGCCAAATCTGAAGAGGGATGCACCAGAGTTTGCGGCTAGATGTTTTGATTGTCAGCGAGTGAAGGCAGAGTGTAAGCATCCAGGTGGACTGCTACATCCAATTGTGATTCTAGAATGGAAATGGGAGGTCATTTCCATGGACTTCATCACAGGGTTTCCAAAGATAATGAAGCAACATGATTCCATCATGGTCATTGTGGGTAGGTTAACAAAGGTTGCACACTTCATTTTGGTGAAGTCTACGTTCTTAGCTAGTGATGTGGCACAGGTGTTCATCAAAGATGTGGTTAGACTACATGGTGTTCTGAAGAAGATTGTGTTAGATAGGGATGTGAAGTTCACTTCCAAGTTTTGGAAGGAGTTATTTGCAGGTTTGGGCACAGAGTTGGCCTTCAGAACAACTTATCATCCGCAAACAGATGGATAGGCAGAGAGGGTCAATAAGATATTAGAGGATATGTTGAGGATGTATGTGATGCATCAACAAAGGAAGTGGGAAGAATATCTCCCTTTGGTAGAGTTTTCATATAACAATGGTTATCAGGAGTCTTTAAGGATGAGTCCTTTTGTGTCATTGTATGGGCAGAGTTGTAACACTCCCATTAGTTCGAATGATTTGGTTAGGAGGGTATTGATGAGACCACATATGTTGGCAGACATGGAATAGGAGATGTAGGTGATAAAAAGGAATCTAAAGGCAGCATAGGATAGGCAGAAGAGTTATGCAGACAAGAATAAGTTGTTCAAGGAGTTCTACGTTGGGGAACAAGTGTACTTATGCGTTAAACTGAAGAAGAGCTCTTTGCATATTGGATTGTGTGCCAAGTTGGCACCATGGTTTTGTGAACCCTTCAGTATCATTGAGAGGATTGGGCCAGTAGCCTATCGACTTGCATGACCTCCAACAGTGAAAGTCCACGATTTTTTCCATGTATCTTTTCTTAAGAAGTATGTTAAGAATGTTGATCATGTAATTGACTGGTCTATATTTTAGGTGGAACCAAATGGATAATTCCAGCCGAAGCCTCAGTGTATATTGCAGAAAAAGGTGCTCATGCTTCGGAACCGAGAAATCGAGCAAGTTAAGGTGCAATGGAAGCAATTTGGGCCTATGAAGTTACATGGGAGATGGAGGATCAGATGCGGGCTATGTATCCTTCCTTGTTTGTCGGTTGAGGCAAAGCAGCTTTATATGGTGGTTTGGTATTTGCTTATGGTGGTTTGATATATGCTATATGATGTTTTGATATATGCTTAGACATGGTGTTTATTATATGTTTTGATATATGCTTTGGTATATGATTTGTCATATGTTTTGGTATCTATATTTTTTATGATGTTGCTATATGTACACCCATGTATGGATGTAAATACCGTAATGAGCTATGTTATAAAGCTCCACTATGTGGTATGGGTGTCATGTCATTATGGTTATGTTATCATGTTATTATGCTAGCATGTGGTTATGTATCATGATGTTATGATGTCATGTGGATTGACACTTAGTAGGATGATCACTGTAAATATTGTAATGATATCTGATATAAAGCTCCACTATGCGGTATGTTGTCATGTTGTCATGATGTTCTTCTCTTAAGTAGATCTTTCATTGTAAATATTGCATCGAGCTATTTTATAAATCTCCATGAGTAGTATGTATTATTTCAACATGTTACTGAGGTATATGTGTGATTGAACACCGAGGATGGTGTCTCCCAAGAGGGAGGGTTCTATAGCAGCCTTGGTGAAAGTTCCATGTAATAAAAGTTAAAACAATAACTACACATGAATGGGACACTTATTCCAAGCTGAATGTTTGGAAAGATATCCTAGGGGGTGTTCATTTGGTTATTTATGGCTAAGGAAATTGGCAAAGGAAATGGCTAAGGCTTTGGAAAGGAAAAATGGCATTTTGGCACAATTATTTATGAAAATAATGGAAATTAGGAGAAAAGGAAGGTGAAAGGTCATAGGTTGCATGTGAGGAGGGAAATGAAGGGAAATAATGGAAAATGAAGAAAATAGGGGCCTCATTCATAAAAAGGCTTCTGAGGATCAGTTGGTAACCTTTTGTCAGTTTAGCTTTGAAGTTTTTTCACTATTCTCTCCCTCATACTCTTGGACGCTTAGAGTTTTCTTGGAAAACTTTGGCATTGGAGTAAGAAAGGAAAAAGAAGGAAAGAGGAAGCAAAGATCAAGCAGGGAAAGGTAGGATCAAGCAACGACAACAGGTTTCATTGTAGGTATCAACTTGCATGTGAATTTTCCTTGATAGATTTTGCGAGCATGTGTTTCTTGTCTACCCTGGAAAGGGTTTTTCTAAGTGTGACAATATTTTCAATGTAGCCTTTCCATTCCCTAATAGCTTGATGAGATGGGTTCTCTCATTCAGTTTATGTGGGATGGCCAGATTGGATTCGAAGTTGAGTGGGGTGGATCTCCAAATTGAAAAACACATGATGTAGTGGTCCCTGAACCAGACTGAGGATGTACAAATCCATTGGCCTAGTAACCCCTGAACTAAACTGTGGGTTGTGGTAAAGCCAGATTGTGTGCCTCCGTGGGCCTAGGAATCCTTTCCGGTGAATGGCGAGATATATGATAAAGCTAAGAGGTGGATTTTCTCTCTGGTGGGCCTATTGATTTCAGGATGGAATGCACGGTAAATCCTAGAGAGTATGTCTCGGTGTAGAGCCTATTGATCCCTAGATCAGACTACATATGCATGGTAAACCCTGAGAGACTAGGAGGCACTCAAATTCCTCACAGTGTAGGTGGAGAACTCCAATGGCATCTACATTTATTGGTGTTTTTGATGTGTTCTATGAGTCCCACATTCATGCTTGGAATATGGCATGGGGGTGATTGGCTGAAGAGAGACTTGGATCAACTAATATATGGTTAGGTGGAACGTGGTAGTCCCATCATCGATTGGTTCATTGCATTAAATGAGAAATTCATTCCATTGATTTTCATGTGTAAATATACAGATATATATATATATATATATATATATATATATATATATATATATATATATATATATATATATATATATATATATATATATATATATATATATATATATATATATATATATATATATATATATGGATTTTGATGGATGATATGTTCATTGTAATTTTGTTCCTATTATGCTAGTTAGATGTATATTTTGTGACAACAACTATGTATGGCTCTCAACATGTTTTTACTTGTATTTGAATGGATATGGTATCTATGACCTAATAAGTGATAAGACAACAAATGACATGAGGAAACAATGGTTCATGGCGATTCTTAGATAAGTATGAGATCCCTACACTTAATTTTGTTGTTTACACCTGTAGGTTACATGTTGACAATCTGTTTGATGAAATGCCTGTCATGGATGGTAGGGGTCTAGTTAAGGTATTGTTGATCTTATTTATTTTGTATCTTTTTTCCCTATACTTTTCTGAGCTTTCATTCCATTATGGGCAGTGGTCAGGGCTCTGGGCCTGTAAAAGTGGCTTAAATCTCGGGGTTGCTGACACAAAAATGGCAATTATAGTCCACGTTCGTTGGAAGGTAGGCCTATGAGAGCGACTTTAGGTATGTGGTCATTCCCTTGCCCATAGCATGAGAGTAACTATGGCCTAAGAGGTCCAGAACAACAGTGGGACCCATGGATAGGTTGTCTGAGTGGCTAACTTGTCTCCTGAGGGTTCTTTTGATGATGTTGGATGTTTGTGTGTGATGTTCCATCGATTCCACCTCCTTAAGGTCACTTAGGAGGTCAAGTCCTATCATAGTAGCCTCTCGTCTCATGTTTACCTGATCCAGGTGGATGTTGGTGGCCACCCACCTATCCCATTTGGACCCCCACAACTGTCTCTTTCAGTTTTTCACTTTCCTTAATTATAGTGCAGTTTACTATTTTTAGCAGTTTTTCGGGTCCTAAACTTCCAGAGCCGTTTTGAGGCCCTAAACGACGTTTTTTGGGAAATCCACCGCCAGCGATTTTTTTGATAAAAACCATCTTTTCCGTCGTAGTCCTCGGAGAGATCTTTCCAACGGGCTATCATGCGCGTCAAACAGAGATAAGACGACCAATTCGCGACCCTGGGAAGTTGGTTGTCCAACTCACCCCAAAATGGGGCCCACAATTTGGCGTTTCATCTTCTAGGGTTAGGTTTTGGAATATGAAGGGTTTTCCATTGTTTCTCAATAATAAATAGGCTTTCGAGCCTCATTGTAAAGACAGTTCGAAACAGTTCAGAGGCATGTAGCCGACACATCTCTTCTCAGAGATAAGCTACCATCACCCTAGCTGGGTTATTTCTATTTGTAAGCATATTTCAGTATTCTCCATTAATGAAATGAAGTATTATTTCCGCTGCATCTCTGTTTTTATGGTTATCGCATCTCTGTATTTATGGTTATCTTTGTAATCTATTGCGTTCCTGCTTAAATCCGGATCATTACCCCAGTTGGCATAGTTACTTAGGTGGATGTGGGAGGAGGGTGTTACAACAAACAACAAATCAAAAGGTGGAAGTGTATATACAATGGAGCTTATATCAATATCCTCTTTTGTAAGACTAGAAATGCAGAAGTAAACCCTATATAGGCTATCATATCTAAAGATTGGCCATATCTTATCAATAATGCACCCTCAATTAACAACTAGTTATGTACCTCATCACACCACATGGAACAAAAAGTAGACAATTACTAACTTATTTCTAAAAAAAACTTACACTTAATCTTCCAATGGAAAATAGAGCAGAGACTCTCAATCACTACCAAATCCCAATGACTGAAGAGTGGGCCAGATAGCTACAATGTCCAAACAAGGCATCATACTAGTAGCCCTGCATTGAAGGAGAACTAAATACTGGTCTTGATTATCCTTACAAACATATTAGAAATTGTGTAATTGGTTTTATCACCTCTCTTCTAGATCAATCGAAAACCCATCTTGCATTGAGAGTTGGAGGTAATATATTCTGTTAAAGCAACAAAGATTAAAGCCTTTGTGGTCGATACTACTGCAAGGACTGACCAAAGCTCCACCCCATATCCATGTAAAGTAACCTCGATTTCACAATGTTATTTTTCACATTAGGGGAATTTTGAGGTCTAAAATGGGCCTCCTAAGGAAATTATAAAATAATAGTGGAAATAATAAAATAAGATTATATTACATCATCAAATTTTAGAGGGAAAAAAAAAAAAACTATTTTTTCAACTTGCATTTTCAACTTATCTCCCTATGGGTTTACTCAAATTTCTAGTAGAAATACTTGTTGGATGCAAAATTTGATTCCTCATCCAAGGAGTACCCATGTTTCATACTTTCAATGGACCCTGCTACATGAAAAATGAGAAATATGCAACATGGGTGCTCCTTGGATGAGGAATTAAATTTTGCATCCAATGAGTACTCCCAATCGAACTTTGAGTAAAAACATAGGGAGATAAGTTAAAAATGTGAGTTGAAAATATAGTTTTATTATTTTATTATTTTTAATCTTTTACTTTTTTACTTAAAAAATGGTGAATCACCCCCCATGGTTGACGTCATCATATTGAATCCTATTGGTTCTTATAAATTTTATTTTGGTTGTACATTTTTCTTAGGACGCCCATTTTAGACCTCAAAAGTCCCCTAATGGCATGTCGGGTGAGGGATAAGTCCCCCCATCCTTATAGAAGTTTGTTCTTCCCACCATACCTTGACCACATATATGATTGTGTGATCTTCTCTAGATACTGAAATTGAGTCTTACTAGGAAACCAAAAAGATACATAATAAATGTGTGAGGCATAGAAGATCTGTCCAACCCTTGTCAACTTCCCATCTAATGTGAGGTCCTTATGATGCCAAAATCAAGGCTTACTTTGAAATTGTTGAAGACACGGTACACCAATCCTAGATAGCCACTGGTGAAAGCCCCACTTCAAATGCAATGCCTAGATACCTCACAATTACCTTGGGTCGAACATAAGTCCAAGTTGTTGGAATCTAGTAAGTTGATATTCTAACTCTAACAACCAAATATTTGTCTTGTGGTCACTAATCACAACATCTAATGTCGAGCCAAAGATGTACAAACATGTATTAGCACCATCTAACATCGAGCCAAAGATGTAGAAACATGTATTAACACCATCAAACGAACTCTACTTAACACTCATATAAATAAAGGATCCATTAGAGAAATGATTGTTGACCATGTCTGACCCATCAGGATGTGAGATGTCCTTCACAAGACCTTGAATGCCCACAAATTCAAATAGGTGATTCAAGGCATCCATTGTCAAACATACACTGTCGAAAATGGCAACAAGAAATGCTAAAAATAGAAATGCTAAAAATAACATTGCTATAAATAACAGTTTGGGTACCAATGTTGGACATAGCAACAAGGAATGAAAAATGGAAGTGCTAAAAATAGAATTGCTATAAATAAAATTTTGGGATGGATTCCAATTTTAGTTAGTCCCTGAAATAAAATTGAGAAGTAAAATTCGAATTTGATCTTAGCAGCTGCTTGTAAAATAATTAATTAATTCATCTTGAGTTAATTAGTTGGAGAAAATCAAACATGAAGTCTATGTGAAGACATGCAATAGTTATCCCTTTGATTGAGGAAGTTATCCCTTAGTTAAGGAGATGAGGATGAGTTGTACTTTGAGTTGTAATTAGTTAGCTCAGTTAACTGAGTTAAGTCCAGTTAGATTAGTTCCAACAGTTTGTGGAATTAATTGTGAGTTCAGTTAGTTAATGCTTTCATGCATGTAACTGCTGCTCTCCAGATAAATAAATAGTCTCTCATAAATAACTCATGCATGTTAGTTCAGTCAGAGACCCAGTTGAGATCAGAGGAAGGGAAAATGTACTATTAGTTGGAGGATTTTTCCTATATAGGAAACTCATCCATGCAGAAGGAATTATCTCCTTCAGGATTGCGCAGTTACTACTGAGCCAAGTGAGGTGGGAATTCACACAAGTGGAAGCACTGGACCCCAAGAAAAACTGCGCAAGGAAATAGGAGGCTTGGAGGGTAGAGGAGAAGGATTGTGAGAAGCCTTTGACTCTCTATGAGCAGCAGTGAGGGATTGTACTGAGAGCTGGATAGCTTGTGAGCTAAAGCTTTGTGTAATCCTGATATATTTCCACTTGTATGATAATATAGATAGCGGGGTTTTTAGTTGAGGTTTTCCCCAGAGTATTCTTCTATGTTTCATGTGTGATTGAATCTTCTTCTCTATTATATTTGTTCTATTTGATCTTGCTCAAAATCGATTAAGCTTCTGCAAGTTTGTTTGTATAAGTAGATCAAGTATTTTGCTTTAGTATATTGCATTATCTGGTGATCTACAGTGAGAATTTCTACATGGTATTAGAGCAAAGGTGATCAAAGCAAAGAATAGTATACAAGAAGGGAGAAGTTCGAAGTTTGAGGTTCCTGAATATAGAAATAGAGTTCTTATCACATCTCAATTTCACCAATGACGTTCAACGGTTTAAGACTTGAGTATGCCTTTGATGGCAGCTCGAATTATATAGTCTAGAAGGATCGCATGGAAGCAGTATTAGAGGATAACGGTCTAAAGGACTTCATTGATCAAGAAGTCCCCAAGACGGTAGTGGCTAATGCTATAGAATTGGCGGAATGGAAGAAATGTGTGGCTAGAGAAAGGAGAATCCTCTTGGAGGGAGTTTGAGACCACATTGTCTCGAGCCTCCATGGGAAGGAGACACTGTTTTCAATGTGGAAAACATTGAAAGATCTATATCAGAACAACAGTGATTAGAGGAAGCTAGCGCTGAAAGACAAGCTTCGAAAAATCAAGTGTGAAAAGGGCGACATGATCTCTACATATCTGAACAAGCTCACCATCTGCAGGGATGAGCTTGGAAATGTAGGGATCACAATAACTGATGACGACATGGTGAGTCTAGCTCTCCTCGGTCTTCTTAAGAGCTGGCATAGCTACCAAGACTCGGTAAATAGAAGAGAGAAACTGCCAGATTGGGAACGGCTTTGGTCGGATCTGATGCAAGAGGAGATATGTAGAAGCACCAAAGATGGATCTTCTTCATCCAAGGAGGATGAAGAAAATTGCACCTTAGCGAGTAAGGCAAAGAAAGGGAAGGAGAAGGATTCTCATCCCAAATCTAGTTCTTCCCATGGTGGGAAGAAGTTTGACAAATCGAAAGTGCGATGCTTTCATTGTCATGAGGTGGGCCATTTTGCTACAAATTGTCCACTGAAGAAATCCAAGAAGGGATCCTTGGAAGGATCAGAAGGTGAGGCACTGGCCTCATAGTTCGAGTTAGATTTCACACTCTTCGCATGCATGGTTTCATCCATGGTGGGATGTGGTTGGTTTCTTGACAGTGGAGCTTCTTTACACATACAAGAGTTTGTTCAGTACCTTGGAGGAGAAAGATCTCCAGATACTCATAGCGATGGGTAATGATGAAAAGTATAGTGTCTCAGGTGTAGGCATGGTTGTTTTTCAAAGGGAGCATGGAGCTCACATTACCTTGACTGATGTCAAGTATGTACCAGGACTGAGGAAAAATTTGGTGTCGATCACAATGCTGGAAGACAAAGGCTATGCTGTAGTCTTTAGTAAGGGAAAGGATTTCCTTCGACACATCACCACTAGACAGGTGAAGCAGATTAGTTCATGAGTCAAGAACCTGTACGCTCTTGAGGTTCAAGATGCATGCAGAGCCTTGAGGAGCGAGGCAACTGATGGAGACTTGGTGGTTGAGAGGGAGTACATTACCTCTCAACATGCAGCGCCAAAAGAAGTCTCAGACAATTGTGGAGGAGCCACAATTGGTGAAGTAGCTTCAGGAGGTTGTGGAGTAGCCACAACTAGAGAAGCTAAGAGGAGATCGAGTGGAGGCTTCTACTCATGTAGAGACCTCCAGTAGGGGGAAATTTCGAGCCAAGTGGGCAAAGGGATCACATGCATCCATACCTCCATGTAGGAGGTGGGGCGATGTGGAGTGACAGTCCCAAGAAGGCTGGAATAGGGGCAGGATCATTGAGGTACCCAACCTATTTTATTAGACCTTGCTACAGGAGCCCTGATGAGGAGTAGCAGGACTGGATGAGTGGGTAGAGGCAGATGCGGATGGAGCGATAGAGAGAGCTACAATGCAGGAATCCAAAGACAGTGTAGAGCTAGCAGGCTGCAACAATGTGAGAGGCACAGGAGTGTTGCACTAGTGCAGGATGACACATAGAAGTGTGCAACGGTGTGAGATGCATGGAGTGTTGCAGCAGCTCAGAGGTCACAGAGGGAGCACTTGTCAGTGGCAGAGGGAGCTTCAGCATCAGAGGGTGTTTCTAGCCCAATAGGGAGGTCAATTGGGAGATTTTTTTGTTTCTAGAGTTGCTGGAGAAATAACACTTGGGAGCAGTCTTGCATGCAAAACATTCCAAAGGTTTAGGATCGAGTTCAAGTTGAATGCCTTTCTTGTTGAGAGGGAGTGTTGAAAATGGAAATAAGAAATGATAAAAATAGAAATGCTAAAAATAACATTGCTATAAATAGCAGTTCGGGTACCAGTGTTGGACATAGCAACAAGGAATGAAAAATGGAAGTAATAAAAATAACATTTCTATAAATAGCATTTCGGGATGGATTCCAATTTTAGTTAGTCCCTGAACTAAAATTGAGAAGTAAAATTCGAATTTGATCATAGCAGCTATTTGTAAAATAATTAATTAATTCATCTTGAGTTAATTAGTTGGAGAAAATCAAACATGAAGTCTATGTGAAGACATGCAACAGTTATCCCTTTGATTGAGGAAGTTATCCCTTAGTTAAGGAGATGAGGATGAGTTGTACTTTGAGTTGTAATTAGTTAGCTCAGTTAACTGAGTTAAGTCCAGTTAGATTAGTTCCAATAGTTTGTGGAATTAATTGTGAGTTCAGTTAGTTAATGCTTGCATGCATGTAGCTACTACTCTCCAGATAACTGAATATTCTCTCATAAATAACTTATGCATGTCAGTTTAGTCAGAGACCCAGTTGGGATTAGAGGAAGGGAAATTGTACTATCAGTTGGAGGATTTTTCCTATATAGGAAACTCACCCATGTAGAAGGAATTATCTCCTTCAGGATTGCACAGTTACTACTAAGCCAAGTGAGCAGTGTGAGGTGGGAATTCACACAATTGGAAGCACTGGACCCTAGGAAAAACTGCATAAGGAAATAGGAGGCTTGGAGGGTAGAGGAGAAGGTTTGTGAGAAGCCTTTGACTGTCTATGAGCAGCAATCAGGGATTGTACTGAGAGATGGATATCTTGTGAGCTAAAGCTTTGTGTAATCCTGAGATATTTCCACTTGTATGATAATACAGATAGCAGGGTTTTTAGCTGAGGTTTTCCCCAAAGTATTCTTTTGTGTTTCATGTGTGATTGAATCTTCTTCTTTGTTATATGTGTTCTATTTGATCTTGCTCAAAATTGATTAAGCTTCCGTAAGTTTGTTTTTAGAAGTAGATCAAGTATTTTGCTTTAGTATATTGCATTATCTGGTGATCTACAGTGAGAATTTCTAAATACACATTTGGGGTAAAGGGGCACTCTTGACAAATAGATTGATTAAAAAAAAATTGAGGGGATAATGAGTTATTAACAAGGAGAAATGTTGATGCATTAGAGAGTAGTGTGTTCACCATGGCCACATATCGTGGTCCAAAGGCCAAGAAAAACCAACATGTCTGTGATGAAGCTCCAATATGCAGAAAACGAGGCTGCTAGCCACTGTCTCGAGCCCATTCCAAAGCCTCTCAAGTCTAGATTATGTGTCTAGAATAATTGGACCCTGTACAAAACCTGTCTGCTCTTGTTGAACTACCTTCCATGCAATTGAGTGTATTTGTAGAGCCATTTCTTTAGCCATGATCTTGTATGAGACACCGAGGAAAGTAATGAGCCTCCAACCTCCAATGGTGCCCCTAGCTACATTCTTGGTAATGAGTTTACTAAGGCCTTGATTGAGAGATTTAGATAGCCTTCTAGAAGAGAATTCTTCAGCTGTCAAACAATAGAAATCATCTTGTATTGTGTCCAACATGGCCTTGTAGAAATCACAATGAAGGCCATCCATTCTTGATGAAAAAATCAAAACATCCATTCCTGATGACTTTCTATTCTTCATAGAACTGAGAGCTAAAAAATCCCTCTCTTTCAAGAAGTCACTATCCAATTTGACTTAATCACTACACCAATAGATAGAAACATTACATGGAATGAATCTACAATGAGTGTTCCTAAGATTCACTACATGATCTGTCAAGGCATAAAGATAAACTATTTTGAAAATGCAATTTGAACATACCTTTGACCTTTGTTTTATCCTCTGCAAAAGATCCATCCCCTTTATTCAAACCAAGAATCTTGTATCTGCCACTTGTCTTTTCAAGTAGTCAAAGTAAACTTTGGAATTTATATGCCTCATCCACTACAGTCGAGAATGCACCCTAGCACCCCTTGTAATGCAGTCCCCTTCCATGCGAACTATCATTTCCAACCATATAGTGCCCCCTTGAAGGACTACATTGTGGAGATCCCTCTCAAGGAAAATGTGTATCTCCTTAATTATAAACATAGCATCTTGCAACTCTTTTTTTATATTGTGGGTCATCATTATGTCTTCCTCATTCTATTACAAAGAAGACATTTCTCATACCCATCCTTATTTTGCCTCTGCTTTTCAAGATGTTGTCATATGATTTGAAAGATCACATCCATGCACTGTGGTCATATGTTTTCTTTGGATTTACCCCATTAAAGCACTGATATCATAGATTGTTAAAATGGACCTATGGTAATGACGAAACTGTAAACCAAAAATAAAGCACAAGCTCTAATATTTTAAAAGATTGAAGGGGTGAATCCACAACTACTATCCTAAGTTGTTTTTTTCATCTAACATAAAGATTGCTTGCTTCTTGCTTTTAACTAGGTCAATGCCCAACATTGACATTTATCAAAATGCTAAGATACACTGATGATTCTTGTTACCTCACAAACCTGCACTTTAAGTGGTAAAGCCTTAAAACACATGTACAACCTTTAGGGGAACTAAGAGGGTTTGTCCGTTGTCACCACAATAGTGTCCTCTCCCTCTTTCGACCATCTATCCCCGAGAACAAGGGGGGTTTCCTTAAGTAAAATATGAGATAGATTTAGAAATAGATTATGATGGAATATTTGGATTAGTGGGGACTAGTTCCTATCTAATTAGGGAGAATGGATTCAAGCGGAAACCTTTAGAGGGTTTGAAATTGTGAATTGGGATGGCATGATAGTGTTGTTACAGCATGCCAAAAAATCAACCTATGAATGTTTTTTTTCCAGATTGCAGAAAATTACATAGAGGTCCCTTTCAAAGGTGCTCCTTAAGACACATGCATGGAAAGAAAAGGGGTGAGTGTACTACAAACTAAAAATTTGTCCTACTTTTAACTGAAATGACAACAATAAATTTTCTAACTTAATAGTAATTGACAAAGGAAATTAATAGGAACACCTCAGCCAAATCCCTTCTTCAAATGACAAACTTTACCCTAATATGAAGCCTAATTTTGTGGGAAATTTTTGATTAATTTCTAGAAATAGACAAACTGAAACATGGATGCAATTATGAACCTCATATCACAAAAGAAATCCTTGAACTTTCTTGTAAACTTTCTAACTTAATAGTAATTGACAAAAGAAATTGATAGGAACACTTCAACCAAAACCCTTCTTCAAATGATAGACTTTGCCCTAATATGAAGCTTAATTTTGTGGGAAAATTTTGATGAATTTATATCAATAGACAAACTGCAACATGGAGGCAATTATGAACCCCATATCACAAAAGAAATCCTTGAACTTTCTTTCTTCGGTAGATCTTCTACTAGGTTCACAGGGGAATTTCCCTTTAATCCATCCATGCCTTTACAATGGAGAGAGCTTATGCGTGGTACATTTTTTCATCCTCCTAACCAAAATGTTCCCATGAAATGTTCTCATTTGACAAAATGTCAGGGTTTATTGTGCCACATGTATGTCTTCTCAATGGAATGATTTTCAAAGTAGCTTCTTCATGTCCACTCCCATTAGAATAACATTATCTAACAAATCAATGGGGAGCTTTTTAAGATGTGGACTCTATTTATTGGAGTAGAACACAAAGGATTTTGCACTTGCCTAGATTCCAAGGCATGCAGTAAATCACAAATCAATCACTTAGCCATAATTATTTTAATAATTAATTTTTTTTCTAACATTGACTTAGGAAAATTTAAAAGGTACTAAGTCAACAAGAGATTAGATCTTAGCCATTTATCTTGGAAGCTCAAGAGGCAATCTCAACCCTTGAAGGCTTATAGAAGAACAAAGTCAAGTTATAGAAAGGGAATAAGGGTAGAAGTGAAGAAGATCGATTTGGCATCAGTCGGTGTTCTAGTGCTTAGATCAGGAAAAAAATTTCAATAGGTTCAGCTCAACCTTCAACAAAAGTTCAACATTCAAGTTGAAGAGACAATGTCGTATGACCTGGGAATCAAATCAACAACATGTTGAGGTCTTTCTGGGGGCACAAAGGCATCCGTACAACTTGGTCGTACAATATGGACCAATGGTACATGCCATACAACCAGAATGTATAGGACATGACACTTGGAGAGGAAAAATCAGGCTGAGAAAGGGAGTTGTTCAGTAAGGCAGGGCATTGAAGAAAGGGGATTTTTACCCAATTGTAAATCTCCTAAAGAATTTTCTGAGTAATAAAGAACATAGATTTGTAATATTTCCTCGGAGTTGGGGTTTCCTAGGCATATTTGGTGTCCAATATTTTTATGTGTGCATTTTGTCTTCAGAGTTATCTGTTGTGCATTCTATGGTTAGATACTTATTTGTGTTTGCATTGTAAAATTTCATTCTGTATTGTCTCTTTGTATTATAAAATTTTAGATAAATGCAAATCAGATATGTTGCGTATAAAAAAACTAGCATGTTGTAAGAGCTATAACTTTTTATTGAAGACAAAGCACATGGTTTTCTTCTCAAATAGTAGTTTCAACATTTTGAGGGAGTAGTATTACTAGTTCAACTTAGCAGTTAAGGTTTCTAGACAAACATGGCATACTAGGGGCTACGCTTTTAGGACATATTATAGGGTGTGTTACACAAAATTATCATCACCATGATTATTTGCAGTCAGTATGGGTCTATCATCACTTGTACTGTCCTCCTAAGCAAGTCTCGGACCTCAGCTCTTCAAGTCAAGCTTTGGAAATGGGAGAAAGACATTAAAAATCAATGTAACTCTGGTTCCGCACTTTCTCTCATTGTCACCTACAGTCCCGCACCTTCTGTGTACAAAAACTGCGGACCTGCCCGCTCTGTCCCTAACGGTGTAGGTGCAAACCCCTGTGAAAGTCAAAAGGCGGAAGTTTTATCTTAAAAAACTCACTTTGGGTTAATTCTAGAGGTTTCTAGAAGGAATTTTGACGTGGATTGTTCGCTCTGAGGTGGTTCATGCATCCCAAAAGAGAAGGAACTAATCCCTTGATGAGAGGAGCTATCCCTTTGAAGGAGGGCTTTATCCCTTTGAAGGAGGACCTAGTAACCTCCCTCCATTTCACTATAAATACAGGCATTGGGCTGGTTGCTGGAGAGGTTAGAAGCTGAACATTTTTGAGGGTAAATGCTGGTGAAATCAAGACTTCCTAGTTGAGCTTAAGAGGAGAGATCACATACCTTTTGGCTTCATTGGGGAGTGAGTGAAACTTGTCAAAGTAGAGGAGACTTCTTGCTGGACCCTGGGAGGAGCTTGTACAACATCAAGGCAAAGGTTGTAAAGTTCTTCTTCTTTTGAATTAATACAATCAAACTAATTTTTCTCAACAAGTATCTCATGTTATTTGTTTCATGGACTCCTTGACTTTCATGTTAAATATGTTTTATGATTTTGGCTTTTCAGGTGCTATTTAATTTGTTTGCCTTGTTTGTGTTTGCAGATTCGCGACAAAGGAGCTCATTTGGATCGAAGGAGCGAGAGCATCCACAAGCTTGCGTTGGACCTAAGGTAGGCCCTAAAAACACTTGTTGTCCATTGTTTATAAAAGCATATTTAGAGAAAGATAGTGTCTGGTTGGTTTGCTTGTCATTAGGTCTTCTTTAGATTCTAGGAAGGTCTATCTTGTCTGCAAGATCGACTTATTCCGTGTGACAAAATGGCGAGGAAGCTGAAAGGGTTCTAAATGACTGTCACTCTGGAGCGTGTGGTGGTCATATGTCTGGGTTTGCCACAACCCAAAAGATATTGCGCGCTGGCTACTTCTGGCCGTCTTTATTTAAAGATTGTATTACGGCAGTCCGAAAATGCCACAACTGCCAAATTTTTGATCGAAAGATGCGCGCTCCACCTGCTCCTCTCCCCCCTATAATTGCCGTTGGTCCTTTTGCCAAATTGGGTATCGATTTTATTACATATAACCCTCACTCGGCCGGGGGGTATGCGTATATCATACTTGCGGTAGAATATTTTACTAAGTGGGCCGAGGCGATGCCTACATTTGAGGTGGATGGCAAGACAGCTGCAATTTTCGTATTCAATCATATAATTGATAGGTTTGGTGTCCTGCAAGCGATAATCTCTGATCGTGGGCGCCATTTTCGAAACGTTATGATGACCGAACTTACAGGCCAGCTTGGTTTACATCACGATAGTTCAACCCCTTATTATCCACAAGCGAATGGTCTGGTTGAATCCCTCAACAAAGTTTTAGTTATCATGATCCGACGAATCATTGGGATTCATCGGTCGAATTGGCACAACATGCTATTTTCAGCGCTTTGGGCATACCGAACTTCAGTAAAAACATCAATAGGGTTCACTCCTTTCCAACTAGTCTATGGTTTGGAAGCTGTGTTACCCATTGAATGCGAAATCCTGTCATTGCAAATGGCCATCGAGTTACTTCCAGCCACTTCTGAAGAGGAAAAACGTTTGTTATACTTGGCTCAATTAGATGAGAATCGACACGATGCTGCATTGGTGATCGAGACTCACGCAAAACGCATGAAAGCTCAGTATGATCAAAATGTGACCCCTCGAAATTTTTCGGAAGGAGATCTAGTCTTAGTTTACGATCAAGCTAATGATAAATTAGGCGCTGGAAAATTCGTTCCTATGTGGCATGGTCCCTATGTTGTCAAGCGAAAGCTAGCGAAAGGGGCCTATGAATTGGTAGACTTTGACGGGGACTCTTTGGGTAAACCCAGAAATGGTCTTTACTTGAAGAGGTATTATGCTTAACGGATGGGTATGGAGATTTTTAGTTAGGATAGTTTTTCTTTCTAGCTGGTGTGTTTTAGTGCTTAGATTAGAGAGTGTTTTTTCGTCATTATTCCTGCTTATCTTGGTTTTACTCTTGATATTGTAGATGTCGATGCCTCTCCAAACATACAGTGGTTTCGCTGATGGTGCTTGTCATAATACACGGAACATCTCTTCCACAGCTTGGGTTATCTATTCGCCCTCTGACGAGTTAGTATCTATGCATGGGGTAAGCCTCGGTCAAACAACGAACAACATTGCCGAGTATAGTGCAGTGATTGAGTTATTATCTGAATCTATTTCATTTGGGATTTGGAGTTCGATAGTGAGGTTAGATTCTGAACTCGTTGTATTACAGCTTAATAGAGTGTATGCCATTAGAAATCCAGTGTTATTAAGATTATTTTTGAGAGTGCGTCTCTTGGAACGTGAATTTGATTATATTGAATATCAGCATATTCCAAGATCTTTAAATACATTAGCAGATGCAATTGCCTCTCGAATGTTAAATAGACATTTGCAATAATCATACATGTAAATTTAAAACCATTCCATAACATGATTTACGAGATAAGCCGGTAATAGTGATATATATATATATATAGGAGTGTGTCAAAAAATACATCATCCTCGATCATAGGTTGAAAAACACCTTATGATCGGCAAAAATGATAAGTACAGAAAACAAAAATGTCACATGTGCCCACAATAGGCAATCATCCTATCACTGGTGATGATCTCTATAAAAAACCACTGCACGGGCCACCTTGCAAAGGAACCTCCTAAAAGGTCCCGGGACCCCAATCACATAGCGCTGAAGTCGACGAGGAATGTCATCTATAGTGGTCTCTGGAATATCTCCTGTCAAGCGCTCGAGATGACCCTCCAACTCGGCCAAAACCTCTGCTGATTCATCCTATGGGGCTGGCGCGGGTGCAAATGGTTGCTTCCTCTTGTAAGGCCGAAGAGCGGCTGGTCGCTGTGGACCCACATCTGCATTTGAAATTTTTTACTATCAGTTTTGAGACGATGGAAAAATAACAAAAAATTCAAATAGGAAAAATGTTGAAAAGGATTTTACCTGACTCATTTCACTGCTCTCCTTGTGGAAGAACCATGTCTGGGTCACCACGAAAATCTATCCCAGCGTGAGGGAAGTCCTGAATGGAAAAGACCTGGTTTTCCAGCCATTGGAAATACTCAGGTTTGAATCGAGCAACCTCTGTCCTCTCGTCCGGGTGACGGGCCATAACTGCGACCCATCACATCAGTTTGGGCTCTCGAGGAAGCCCAACTCCAATAGTAAGGTGCTGCAGGATCAGCATAGGAACCCTCTCCAGGCCAAAACTCACGACCAAAGCCCCATAACCAAAGGTCTTTAGTCGTCCGTTCTTGGCCTTGGTCAGTTGGCCTTTCACATTGGCCAACACAGCATCACACCAGTTGAAGATGGTGCCTCGAAAGCAATCAACTGCCATACGCATCTGGGATCCGGTAGCAATATGTAATGCAGCAGCCCCGCAAAGTCTGGTGACAGTGAATGCAATCACCATGAGCTCAGGATGGGATATGGTCTTTTTATCTATCCCTTTGTCTCTAGCCTGGCTGTTGCAGTACTCTAGCCTGAGGCTATCGACAGACTGGCCACCTGCCTAGCCCCAAACAGAGTCAAGTCTTCGCCTCTCTTAGGCAAACCAGTCAAGAAATATATGTCTTCCAGCTCGATTTCAAGCTGGTGGCCGCCAATGAAGAAGCACTGGTCCTGTACGCTCCATCTGTCAACCATCCACTGCAAGAAATCCACCTGAGCCCTCATGCCAGGAATGGCCCAGAATTTGTACAAGCCGCACGCCCTCAAAGCATCAAGTGAAAGCTGATGATTCCATGTGGCGACATCCACGTCCTCATGCTCTCGTTCACGCCAATCTAGCATGATGTACTCTCTGCATCAAGTATAAGGATAAATTAAATTTCTAGAAATTATTTTGATTGGTCCATTTTTGAGAATTTTTGGGTTAAAAACCCTTGCGACGGGGACCACACCCTCCGGGTTAGACACAGTGCGTGGGACCGCACTTTTTCTACATGGAAGGTGCGGACCCCGAGCTTTTTCCCAATGGAGAAAAAGTCGGGGTCCGCAGGCCAACAGTGGTAAACCTGCGGGCCCCCGCGCGTGGGTTTTATGCCTAAAAACCCTCCCAAAAATGAAAATAAATGACTAAAACAAAAAATGAAACGGTTAAAAATGAAGAGTAGGATGATGTGGATTACCTGGAGAAGACGACGTTCGATTCCGACGGTTGGATTTTCCGCAATCTTCACGGGAAGTTTTCTGAGCAAAAGCACTATTTTCTCACCCAAACTCAAATGGTAAAAATGAATTGACGAAGGCCCTTTTTATAAGTTTTTTGAGTAAATAAATTGCAAATTTGTTTATGTTTCACTTTGGAAAGGTATTTTTGCGACATTTTTATCCATTTCAAACAGCTATGAGTAATTTTTGTGTTTTTGTGCAGGATAAAGGATTATTCAGGTGAAATCTATTTTTTTCGACGAAAAACATTTAGAGTCACCTTGAAGCTCTTTTCTGACTCCTGAAACATGAAAAGATTGCCGAGTGTTTCTTTTAAACTCGTTAAAACGGAATTAAAAGACGGTCCACTTACAGCTCTTTTCCGACCGTAAAAACATGAAAAGATCGCCGGATTTTTATCGTTTCAAATTCGATATTGGTTATAAAACGACGTGTCATTGATCGCTTTTTTACTTTTTCGGGTCAAGGGCACTAATCACAAAAAGTATTCCTTGGTCATAAAATATCAAGCAGTTCTCTCAAGTATTATTTTATACTTTTTCGGGCTTGGGAGACACAAATTTATGAAAAAGGTCAACCCTGGAGTCTTCTTAAGTTTTTTCAGACTCTCTAAAATTCAAAAATTCCGAGTTTCTCCTATACTGGACTCGTTAAAATTTCACAGTAAAGGACCTGTTCAATTACAAACAGGAACGAACCAATCCTTCTTAGGGTTCGAATTTAAACTAAGTTGGACTCATCCGAAGGATGAGCTTATAATCAAGCAAATGTTATCCTCCTCAAGCTTGTCAAAAATAAAGAGGTACTTGGTAGAAATGGTGGGGGAAAAGAGAGAAAAATGAATCTGTTTGTCATACTTTGTAACCACTCTTGAACACGACACTTTTATTCACCTGGGTTGGGAAATCCTTTGCCTAATAGTTGATCAAACCACATTGAAAGTCTTCAGCCGGTTTCTGGGTATTAACTTTGGGTCAATTGTCACCAAACCATCTGTCGTGTCATTATGTGTTCAAGAGGTCATTGCCAATAAGCCATTCATCTGCAAAATATCTGTCATCCATCTTGACCATCCCTGAGTCAGTCCTTGCAACTAAATTTATTCAACTTGATCTATGATTTCGTGTTGTGGGCTTGCCTACGACGGATCGCTTTCTATCGGCATCAGCTCATTATCTAGAAAGATGATATAGAAATCATCAGTACCTTGAGATCTGCATGCCTCAATGGCAGGTTTCTCACCTTTGACGACAGTTTACATCATTGACTTTCGATCAAAGGATTCCGTGACATGTTCGACATCAACACATTTATCCGCATCTCATGGATTGTACTGGGTACTTTGACAGCCATTGACATCACTGGTGGTTTCTCTCACACTTGTTAACAGTTTACATCATTGACTGGTAATCAAGTGGTTTCTACCATGTTCGACATCAACACATTCATTCACATGGATAGAATCGTACTGTTTCGGGAAGTAGAAATGAAGACCCTGGATCTAGTTTCCACAATCCAGGCTGTGAGGAATTTTGTATTCATTATATAAATGGACTATTCATAAACAGATGGTTGTGTCCATACTGTGTCCACCTGAGTCTATACTTGTGATGTTTTACAAGATCATTCCTATATCAGAGCAGTAGTTAGTTTTTCTAGTCAGTTGTGATCTGAGTATGGGAATGCCTACCTCAGCGATGATATGATCTCATATATATATCTTGCATTGAATGTTTTTACAGGTTCCAACCGGGCTCTCCACAAGATAATCCTCGAAATGATAAAGTACTTCACTCTTCCTAAATGATCAATGAAATCCTCATCTACTACAGACTTTGCACTTTAGGGGGCAATCTGTTACACAAAAATATCGTCACCATGATTATTTGCAGTTAGTATGGGTCTATCATCACTTGTATTGTCCTCCTAAGCAAGTCTCAGACCTCAGCTCTTCAAGTCAAGCTTTGGAAATGGGAGAAAGACATTAAAAATCAATGTAACTCTGGTTCTGCACTCTCTCTCATTGTCACCTGCGGTCCTGCACCTTCTGTGTACAAAAAATGCGGACCTGCCCACTTTGTCCCTAACGGTGTAGGTGCGGACCCCTGTGAAAGTCAAAAGGCGCAAGTTTTATCTTAAAAAACTCACTTTGGGTTAATTCTAGAGGTTTCTGGAAGGAATTTTGACATGGATTGTTCGCTCTGAGGTGGTTCATGCATCCCAAAAGAGAAGGAGCTAATCCCTTGATGAGAGGAGCTATCCCTTTGAAGGAGGGCTTTATCCCTTTGAAGGAGGACCTAGTAACCTCCCTCCATTCCACTATAAATATAGGCATTGGGCTGGTTGCTGGAGAGGTTAGAAGCTGAACATTTTTGAGGGTAAATGCTGGTGAAATCAAGACTTCCTAGTTGAGCTTAAGAGGAGAGATCACATACCTTTTGGCTTCATTGGGGAGCGAGTGAAACTTGTCAAAGTAGAGGAGACTTCTTGCTGGACCCTGGGAGGAGCTTGTACATCGTCAAGGCAAAGGTTGTAAAGTTCTTCTTCTTTTGAATTAATACAATCAAACTCATTTTTCTCAACAAGTATCTCATGTTATTTGTTTCATGGACTCCTTGACTTTCATGCTAAATATATTTTATGATTTTGGCTTTTCAGATGCTATTTAATTTGTTTGCCTTGTTTGTGTTTGCAGATTCGTGACAAAGGAGCTCATTTGGATCGAAGGAGCGAGGGCATCCACAAGCTTGCGTTGGACCTAAGGTAGGCCCTAAAAGCACTTGTTTCCCATTGTTTATAAAAGCATATTTAGAGAAAGATAGTGTCTGGTTGGTTTGCTTGTCATTAGGTCTTCTTTAGATTCTAGGAAGGTCTATCTTGTCCGCAAGATCGACTTATTCCGTGTGACAGGGTGCATCCAAATATTGTTTGTGGAGAGAAAGGATTGGAGTGGTGCTTGAAGAGAAAGGTGTTTCGGAGGTTTTGGACAATCTCCTAGCTCTACCCACAAATCCTCAATAATTGGCTCAACACAACAGGAAAGATGTAAAGGCAAGGAGAATCTTGTTGGAGGGAGTCAATTATCACATCATTCCCCACTCATCCGGGAAGAAGATAACCAAGGCAATGAAAAAAACAATTGTTGGTCTCTATCAGAGTACCAGTGAGACTGGAAAAATTATGTTGAAGTATAAACTGAGGACAATCAAAATGACCAAGTCATACACTGTGGTGTCTTACCTTGCTAAGTTCACCCAAGTAAGAGACGAATTGGTAGAAGTGGGCGAAGCAACTCTAGATACAAAGTTGGTGTGTTGTGTTGTGAATGGAGTATGTGCCAGGGAGAAGCTTCCAAATTGGGAGTGAATCTGGAGTGATTTTGTCTAATGAGAGTTTCGAAGGAATACATTCCAATTCTCATGCCTAGATCAAGACCAAGGAGAAATTTTCCTTAGTTGGCAAAGGGGGCAAGTCAAAAGGCAAGAAGGGTAATGGAGGAAGTGAATCGAGCTCCAAGGGTGAGAAGAAGAAGAAGTATCTTAGCAAGATCAAGTGTTTTCCATGCCATTAGTTTGGGCACTATGCTACTGAGTGCCCTAACTAGAAGAAGTGGTCCAAGAAGGACCAAGTATTAACCTCTACATATATTGATTAGTTTTCATCTAGATTTGCGAAGGAGTTCTCTCTCATTGCTTGCATGGTGAATTCATTTGGTACTAGTGTCTAGTACATTGACAATAGAGATTCCTGTCATGTGATGGGAAACAAAGACTATCTTTGCAAGCTAACAGAGAAGGACATCAAGTTCCACATATAGTTGGGATACGATAGGAGTTAACATTATACTATCTTTGCAAGCCATTCTTAAGAATGAGAAGAAAAAGGGTAACATTATATTGTCTTTGGTCATGAATGATTATCATATCAACATTTATCATTTGTGATCACTTGTCAATTGGTTGAATTCTGGTTCTGATAGTGGAGATGAGTAACGTGTCTAGAAATCACCCTTGGTTTTAGAGTCATTACCCAACAACTTCCCCGCATCAAATTCTTCATTTAATCGATATGTAAGATTTTTCATGCTCTTCTCTAGCTAGAAACATTGGTCCACTCTTTTCAAAAAGTATGCATACATAAATTATTTTGCATATACTTGCTCTACCCATAGCTTATTAATCTGGGCAATAGAATTGGTGTCTAACAAGTGGTTTCCAAGAACAAGGATCATGTATAATCAATTTTTCCAGTCATAGGATCAGGCATTGAAATACATGGCATCGCACCAAAAATTCATGTGCCTCTAATTGTACCAGCATATCCAACCTATCACAACTGGATATTAACATAGAATATAGATGTTGACATCCTTTCTTCCTATGAATTTTATCTTTCATAAATGCAAGAATAAAATATGAAAACTAAATCGTAGTTTCATGAAAACTGAACAAAGGGCTTATTCAAATCCCTTATGGCGATGATATCTATTTCAGTATTGTGGCTATGATATCTATTTCAGTGTTGCAAGCATCGAGAGTTTTGATTTCTATTCAAATATTTTCTGCATATGATATCTAGATTATATTCAAATGTAGTGACTAATATTGGATAGACATGATTCTAATCTGACCTTGGATATGATAAACACATTCATATTTCATACATGCACATCTTATTGACTGCTGGTTTAGCATTGAACATTATCTTTTTAGATCTACCATGAGCATTGATAACATTAGTCGTAAGCATAACTTTGTTGAGTACTTTGGCTCAGCTATGTGCATTGATAAAAAAATTTCCTTTATTTGATTTGCATTAACGATGTTCTTCGATATCAAACCTATGAAGGTACAGTTAAACAATCAAGTCCATTATATAAAATTCCTCAGAGACTGACCACTCATATGTGCCACAAGAAATTTTGATAATACATCGAATAGTAACATGAAAGAGTTTACAATGGTTCTCAATAACATTAATATTACAACCAACCTCCAAGAAAGGATACAATTATAGATACAAGGAAGGTAAGTAAGACAATACGAAGGACAATGGAAGGAGAAGGAACACATAAAGGCAATCCATTCCCAAGCAAATGAGAGGACAATTAAGAGGTTCAACTTAAAAGAAATACGTTTCAAATTTTGGTGAATTATTTGCATGACTAACTAGAAAAGTTTCAAGAATATGAGATTCTTATTAAAGTGATAATTTTATTTTATAAATATTGTACATATATTTGTACAGTTTGCATTTAGTCTCTAGGAAATTAAAACTATCTATAGTATGTTGATAATTGTTGATGGCCATTATTTAGGAAGTGGTTATTTGGTTACTATATTTGTCTTTCGTCCATAATTTCTTCTTGTTTTAGTATTACAAATTTCTTTTTCATGTTTTCCATTGATTCCTAATCTTTGACATATTTCTTCCAGCTATGCAGTGGCTGGAAATGAAGGGGAACAAAGTTATGAAATTTTAGAGATATTATTGAGAAATGTAAGCTTTTCCTTATACTTGTATTGAGACAACTTTATTTTTTTTTCTTTATCCTGTAAAGGTGAAGACTATGTTCAATATGCATTGCTATCCAAGACATTTAAGAGCTCTGCGGAATAATGTCTTTTTAGGCACATATTATGTTGACTAGGAAAACATGCATTTGATGTTAGTTTGTTGTCTTGTGCTCAGACTTGGATTTGATGCAACTTGTCCTTTTAATCAATAGTTCTTTTATGCCCATCGCCATCTAAACCTCTGGGAAAGATAGATTACAACTAACAAGTAAAAAACCACACAGATTCTGAGGATGCTCCTAGCCTGTATCTTACACCCCTAGGAATATGGTAGCTAAGAGATAACAAGAATGTTGTTACATGTAATTTTCATGAAGTTTTTAATTAGATGTTTACTAGATAAAAATAATTGCATGTGTTGATGGCATTTTGCATGTTTTGATTGCTTAAAGATTATAACTTTTATTTGCATATATGATTCTATGGTATGCCACTAGAGACATAAGCATGTTGAGTGGAATCTTGATATTATTTGTGCTTCTTGTAATATTTCCCATGAAGATTCTTCGTGCTTCTTGTAATATTGCCCATAATCTTCATGGTCCTACTAGTGGGTGTTGGCATTATTTCTAAAAGGGTAGTTTTAATAGTTTCTATCATTTTTGGGAGTCATGGTCATTTTCCTTTGGTTTTAGCTCTATGTAGGCTTATGTCACATGGCCAGGGTTTAAGAACTCATCTGAACATCATGTCAAACACCCATAGAATGAACTGAATGCACGAGTTTTTGAATTCTGGCTCTCTGAAACTTTATTTATTGGTATTTTTGGTAGATGTTCTTTACTTTGGGAATCTTTCTTATTTTGGGTGTACTTTAGTTACTTCTCATACATAACGTTTCAATTTTTTTTAATCTTTATTTAAACTATGTAGATTCAAAGTGGAGATCAAGAAAATATAAAAATTTTAATTAATACTTTTATGGGTCACCTTTTACTTGCTCCGAAAATCCTCTTGCTCGAGACACACAATTCATAAGGAAAGGATTTCCATTGTCACTTGTCAATTTATCATAGAATACATCTTGTGGATCTTCGTATGGAGTGAAAACTTTGGTGTGGGTGGAAGGTTTTGCTTCAAAATACCAAGAGTCACGTTTTAATTTTCCAGCTCTCACTTAAACACCTTTATATCCATTTTGGATATAAAGATATGAGTGTAAGCAATCAACAGGTTTTTCATCGCTTGCAAATAACTGCACAAAGTTTTGTTTTCATAAGCTTTGACAAACGATATCATGTTCAAGAAGCCTTTAGCAATCTTGCTGTATTAGCATATAGGTATATTAAACACACAAGGTTTTCATTTTGTCATTCTCCTCACTCTTGTCAAGGATATATTGCCCAAAGTAGCTTGTAGCAATCATTCATGAGGGTATTATTTTATCTTCCATTGTATATTTCAGCTAGAAGTGTAGGTAGGAAATGAAAACCATCTGTAGTATGAATTTTTTCCATTGATTGGTAACAATTATTAACCTAAGTATTGCAAAACTTGCAATATATGGTGATATTGTAGAGTTGAAATATTTGTAATATAGTGCATTTATTTGGTTTAGTGGAAGATGTTCCTCTTTTAGGTCTTTGGAACTTGTAAAGCACTTTTTTCTGCTTACATTTAACATACATGAAAGCATGGAGTCCTTTAATAAAGCACTTGTTAGCATGAAATCCTTCAATATTTCAGACTCGATAGGGACTACCACTGCCTGCAACTCTTGTTTTAATGTTTAAGAGTAAGCATAGTATAGCACAAAACTCTAATGCCACATAGAGGATTTAGTCCAGAGGACAATAAAGAAGAGGTTGTGTTTTTCTTCCTTTTTACTAAAGAAGTAAATGCCATTTTATCAAGTGCATAATCAATCATGCTAGGTTATTTTGTTTCCTCTAATCATTGACCACATGTGGATGCATGTTCAAATTAGTAGATTTCATTGCTGGTTATTTTTTTGCTTATCATCTTTATTTTTCCTACTCTAATCCCATTATCTATGGATCTTTTTGTTATTCCCCTAGATCTATCCTATATAGGTAGAGGGGGGATGAAGCGTGTTTTTGGATTTTGTAGTTCTTTTTGCTTTGAGGTTATTGTCTTCGCACCCCTTTTCTACTTGAAGTACTTGTGGGGGGACATAGTTATCATTGAGAGGTAGAGAGTGCTTTCCTTGTATCCATGCAATTGCATCTTTGTATACTTGTGCTTGGCGTGGATTTGGAAGTGTTTGAATGCCTTTTGGATATTTTGTTGGTGTAAAAAATATTAGCCAAAATTTTTCTTACAATAACATCTTTTTAGTGGTTACATTTCAGGGTCATTGTATTTTGACATCTTGAATCAATTAATAATGAGAAGCACTCCCAATTAATTTTCTAGACCTCATAACCAGTAGGTTTCAAGCATGTAGCTCATTATTCATTATTGCATCATATGTACTAATCTTTTTTTTTTACTTTTTGGTAGCAAAGCATTCTTTTAGAGAAAGCTTTTTATGTTGTCACAACATATTTACATGATTCACAAGGTGAGAAATCAATCTTTAATGTAATTGTAGATTTTAGGTTTGATAATTATAGATCATTTATAGGTCAAAGTTTCACTTCTAATTTAGTATTCAACTGAACATATTGAGTATCTTATACATATCTATTTTTCCCTCTATCCACTTTTCATAACTTCCATAACCATTAGGTAGAGATCTGCAACTTTGTTTCTATTTTTCTTTTTTAGTAAAATATTTGCCAAGATTTTGCAAAGTTTTATAATTTATTGAAAGTTGTAGAATTTACAATTTATAAAGTTTTAAGGTCTAATTTTTTAAATTCTAATTCTTTAAAGGGTATTAGCTCACACCTGCTTTACAAGAACCAGGTCGGTGGTTTGATTTCATCATGCCCTGATATTCATATGGAATGACGACGATAAAGTTTTGGTGATGGGAGCTCTTTTAACCATCACCAATGAGCTTATGGTGATATTTTTCAACCCTCACCAAAATATGAAATGGTGACGGTCAACGAATGTCACCATATGAATCAATAGTGACGACCATGAAAGGTCCATCATCATAAATTGGTGTTCACATGAAATGGTGATGGTCACTATCTGTCATTATAATCATTATTCGTGATGAATATTGAATGTGATTGCGACACTTATACTTTTGGCGATGCGACCTTTGGTGATGTTCAATTTTTGGTGATACTGGCTCTTTTGACCATCACCAATGAATTTATGTTGGCATTTTCAACCCTCACCAAAATATGAAATGGTGATGGTCAACAAACATCACCATATATGTGCATCAATAGTGACGACCATGAAAGGTCCATCACAATAAATAGTTGTTGTTCATATGAAATGGTGATGGTCACTATCCATCATTATAATCATTATTTGTGACAGACCTTGAATGTCAATACAACACTTATACTTTTAGTGATGCCACCTTTGGTAACGTTCAGTGGTTTGGTGACGGAGGCTAAGGTCTATCACCATTGCTCATATGAAATGGTGACGATCACTATCTGTTATTATAAATTATTATTGGTGAAAACCTTGAATGTCACCATAACACATATACTTTTGGCAACGCCACTTTTGGTGGCATTCAATTTTTGGTGACAGAGGCTCTTTTGACTGTCACCAATGATCTTATGGTGACATTTTTCAACCCTCGCCAATTTCCTTTTTTATTGTAGTGATATCCTTGGTGGCCTCTTTCACCACCTCCAAAGAATATGGGCCTCTAACCTCATGCCTCTTGACCCAATGTATGAACTGTAATATGTGGATATGTTGACCCGACTTATAGTATGTCTCGATCAACCTAGTCATTCTATGCAACATCAAAGACAATGCAAGACAATTAGGTGAATTGGCAGGGATATTATTTATCTCTATTGTGATCTGTGTATGATGGATTGTAATATCATCTAGTGTGATCTGAGTTATAGCATCATCCCATGGAGGGATCGATGCTGCACTCTGATCCTTAGCTTCGGTTTGTTGAGGACTTGTTAACATAAACATAATTCAACATATATATAATTAACAAACTAGAAGCATAATAATGTATACATTAAATTCAAACACATCAGTTGAAGACAATTTAAAAATCAAAGGCAATTTCAAGGCATAAACACATAAAGTTTAAAGAGGATTTAAAAATGCAGGAGGTGTACCTGAAATGGGCGAAGACGGTCCACTAGATGTACAAGAATGGTCATCAATAGAGACATAAACACTACCTCTAACACTCTGAATGGCGTGAGAGGCAGGATCTACTAGGGGAACACAAACTCTTGGTGGGCTACATGATCTATCATGATCCCAAACACATATAACAGACCCTTTCGTACTATGGCGGCCTGCAGTTGGGGTGTGTATATGGGATGTATCAACATAATACATATAAACTAATCCAAGAAAAAGACGTTGACAAAAAAACCATTTCTAAACTCAAGCAGAATAATCTAGCATGAAGTCCTATACTTTAGAGTCCATTTTTTTATAATTTGTCAATCAATGTACATTGAGTTCCATGTAAACAAAATCGAAAGAAGCAATCAAATCTAACCTCATATTTTTTCTTGTTTCTAAATAATGTATTTTATTCATAGCATGACTATATGTAAATATATATGTAAAAAATTGAAATAAACCTATTTTAAAAACTAATAAAATTTCATGCCAACCAAGCACTACAATAGACTTTACGTTCTTAATGTTTGAATTTGATACATGCCATGTATTAGGTGCAAGCACATGAAGACAATATTTCTTGTACAACACGCTACCTAATGAAACAATATTGTACAAATTAAAAAAGAGTCTAAATGCTTTTATTCACTAGACCAAATGCACATTTTATGATGGATTTAATATGCATATCAATGATGCATTGTTGAAACATGAACTTATATATATATATATATATATATATATATATATATATATATATATAGATATATATTATGATGGATTTAATATGCCTATCAATGATGCATTGTTGAAACATGAACTTATATATATATATATATATATATGTTATAGTTATATTATGTTATAGTTATGCATAATGTACATGTTACACTATGTTATGTTATGTTATATATATAACCATTTTATGTTATGATAACTAATTTTATGTCATGTTTTAAATGTTAAATTTAATTAGTTATATTATGTTAAATAGATTACGTTATATATATATATATATATATAGAGAGAGAGAGAGAGAGAGAGAGAGAGCTATGTGATATGTTATAACTTTATAATCCAGTTAAATATGTATAGTTATATTTAAATAATTATATAGCTACATAGTTATGAAATATTAAAGTTATGTTACATGTTTTTTTTTTTTTTTTTTTCTGAATTAAGACTAATTCTATTAAGCAAAAAAAAAAATAAAAAATTGTACAAGAGGATACATTCCAGAGAGGCAGGATACCGGCAACCGGAAATGATAGGACTATCAACCTCGGTTCCGGAGAAGGAGTTAAGCAAGCAAGGAGCTACAACAAGTCACTGGGAGCTTAAAGAAGCATTGAATACTACCCTGAAAGGGTAGAGGCTTCAACACGAAGCTTTTTCCCTTTCCTTTTTTTAACTTCAACCCAACCATTTTGGGGTGGATGAGCGATTACAACTTGAAGATTGGGGTCCTCCACAGGGGAGCCCTCCTTTTCTGAATCCGAGGAGGAGGACAAATGGACACGTTTCTGAGCAATGGCTGAGTCAGAGGAAGGCGCCAGACCATCGGTGGAAGGGGCCACGAAATGAGGGGCCTGATTCAATTCTTCATCGCTATCTTCATCTTCAGAGCTGGAGGAATCAGAATCCACGACTGGAGGAGGAGAGCAAGGAGCCCATCGTTTGGACTTGGGCTTGGAGACGTTGGCCTTGTTCTTTTTTGCCGGGCGAGATGGGCATGTATTCTGCAAATGCCCAGATTGGTGGCAATGGCGGCACCGAAAAGCAGTATTCTCGTAATCCAGTGTCTGGGTCCAGACAAAGTCGTTTATCTTGAGATTGATTTGTTCTGGAAGACCTTTGCTCAGGTCTAACTCCACACATATTCTTGCATATGAGTAGAGACCTTTGGATTCCCGCCATAAATCTCCATTGATGAAGCTGCCCAAGGTGTCTCCTATAGCTCTGAAGACACGAGTACTCCATAGGTGGGCAGGTAAGTTTGGAAGCCGAATCCATACCGGTGTCTTGGTAATGACTGCAGTAGCTGGATCAAAATCTGGGAACCAAGGAGTCAAGAATAGCCCTGCAGTTCCCATGAACCAAGGGCCCTCTGCTAAGGCCTTTTCATAATGCTTACTGTTATCAAATAGAACAATGAAGTAACCTTTCGAACAAAAAAAGATCTTACAATGATGTGTCCAGTTTGCATGGATCCATGCATAGAGATCCTGAGATCGCGGCCATAATCCATTAAATCTGCATATGATGGCTCTTTTTGCAAATTCTTGAAGATGGGAAGCCAGATCTTCATGTATGAGTTCAACAGAGGGAACTTCTTCAATCTTGTCAACCAAGAAGGCCTTAGATTTAAGGGCTTCCGGGGGTTTGGGGCTCTCAGAGTGAACTACGTCTTTGTATGAGAAAGGCCGAGTAGAGGATGACTGTCCCGCTGCACCTCCTCTCAAACGAAGGGTCACCACCACAGAGATGTTCCTGGAAATGTTGTAAGCAGAGAGGGGAAGAGGGTCTTCAAGTTGTTTACCTTGAAAGAGAAGTCGCAGAAGGCTTGATGGGATCCCCATTCTGCGCTCTAGATTCAGTTTGAGTTCCTGCACCAGATCTGAAGGGCTAACCCATTGCATGATGGTTCTGCCTGAAGGCTGAGAAATTTGGATCTGAAAGGAGTCAGATAAGGGCCTTGACCCCATGCCAGGGCTTCTTGAGCTTCCTAGAGCAGATCTGCCGTGGCTATTTCCCATCCGGGGGAGCAGACCTGCAAGATCTTGGCCGATCTGTTTGATGAGAGCCCGATCTGATTGATCAGCAGCGGATCTGGGGATTTTATATCTTCTTATGCCTGAAGTGAACGTCCCGTCTCCTTGCCTAGTTCTCCCAAGATCTGAGGTAGCAGATCCGTGAAGTGGGTTGCGAGTCCATCGCTGACGGCAATGCGGACCCCGATTCTCTGAGATTGTTTGAACTTCATCTGGTAGGGGCAGCAAAATAAATTGGGATTTCCAGACTCCAGGCAGCACTGTCCAGATTTTCCATGCAGACCCTTCTCTTCGATTTGAGACTGCGGTTCGGAAAAGGACCGAGCTAAGATGTGTACAGATCTCTGGATCTGGCCAGAGCGTGGGCTTTTCTGCCTTCTGGATGACCGGATCTGGCAGATCTTTGTCAGATCTGAAGCTAAGACTGCGTTTCGGAGAGCGAGTGTTTGCCCCAGATCCATACAAAGACCATGCGAATGTTGAGATCTCCTGCTCTGGTTCGTGGCAAAAGCGCACAGATAACTGTCCGGCCGAGACCCGAATGGCGAGTGCAGATCTGCTGTGAAGGCAAAAGGGTCCCGAGCTGTGCTTGCTGCGGCTGCCCTGAATGCTGGTCTGGAACGTTGCGTGAAGGATAACTGCAATAACCTTCACCGTTTCGTTGAGTTTGTAGGGATTATTACGAACATACACAGAGGCCTCCTGTCCGCCATGGCTGTCGTAAGCACCAGTAAAAGTGCCGAAGGGAGAAACCCTGACCTGAGCGGCCGAAGGTGGAGATCGAAGCACCAGTTCGTTTCCAAGTTCAACTGCTGCGGCCTGATAGCTCAACTTTTTGCCCGGACTGCTGCCGCAGAAGACGCAGACGCTCTTGAATCTGGACGCCCTCTGTTCGAACCCTGACCCCGTCTTCATCGCTCTCTCCATCGGATCAAAATAAAATTGTAAACTGTGATTATTAAGTTATGTTACATGTTATATACGTGTTATGATAAATTTAACTTTATGTTTTACATGCTAAATAAATTATAGAATTATATGTTATAACTTTATGTTATGAACTAAATAGTTATAGAAATATGTGTTATAGTTAAATATAGTTAAAAATTATGTTATGTTATATAGTTATATATATGTTATGTAAAATGTTATATATATATATATATATATATCTATATATAACTAGCAAAATTTATCCATTTAGATTTTTAAGTTTAAAGATTAATAGTTTATTTTAAAAACTAGAATCGTAATATATTTATTATCAAAAATTATTTAAAATATAAATTAATTTAAATTTTAAATAATAAAATAAAATAAAATCTCTTGTTTTATAAATAGAGGTTCACTATGAGCAACCATATTCATCATGTCAATCTCAAGCTCCTAATTTACTTATTTATTGGTTATAATTTTGTTGTTTTTTGTTTCAAATTTTTTTGGGGTATATTTTTGGCCAAATTTACTAGAAATTTAAAATGCATTTTAAATAACAAAAAATTGAAAATTTGTTTCACAAAATCCTAAAGAAAAAATTTAAAACCTAAAATAATTAAAAGAAAATTGTTTTTACCATTTAAAATTAGAAAATATGCATTTAATAGACAAAAAATTGCTAGTAAGAAACAAATTTAAAACCTAAATTGTAGTTTTTTTGGGTGGTTTTGAAGTGTTTTCTAGGTTGTTTTGAAGGTTTTTTTGGGTGGTTTCGAAGTGTTTTCTAGGTTGTTTTGAAGGTTTTTTTTTTTTTTTTTACGGTTTTCTAGGTCGGTTTTGTGGGTTTTAAAGTTGTTTTGAAGAATTTTTTCTAATGATTTTCTTGGTTGGTTTTTGTGATTTTCTAAGCTTTTTTGAAGGGTTTTTTTTGGTTTCATAGTTTTGTATGGTTTCATGGTCTTTGTACATGGTTGGTTTTTTTTAAATTAATTTGTTACATTTTGACAAAAAAAAAAGAATGAAAAAGAATATAGTACCTACCTTCTTTTGAGCCTCTGCAATGTTGGCGAGATTGATTTGAAGGCTCCATTGCTCAATCAAGCTCCAATAATCTCAATCAAGCTACTCTCAAACTCTCGGTCGAGCTCCTACAGTCTTTGAAAATGGTGCACGTAGATCACAAGAGTGGTATATATGAAAAAAAGGGGCTCGATTGAGCCCTATGACTCGATTGACCCTTATGGCTCGATTGAGCATTGTAACTCAATCAAGAGTTAGTTTTTAACCCTTGATCGAGCTTATTTTTTAGTGCCCAAGGATTTCAATTGAGCATTTTGTTGTCCTTTGAGATAAACTAAGGTCAATTAGTTATGCCAAAGCATCTATAGTTTTTTTTTGTTTTAAATGATTGGATGACCAGTGAACTATTTTATAAACAGGTGCTTTAAACTTAGATAGATTTTTGATAAAATGAAAGGTTGTTCGTTAACTTCACATGGTTAGTTTGACTTTAATGGGATGGAAAAGTAGAGTGTGAAGAGGTATAATTGATTTAATATTCAAACTGAGTATTTAACCATTTACAAGAAGAAATTAAGAAAACAATGCTTTCTTAATCAACAAAATATAATCAAACTATTACAAAGATCTAGTGTAATTTATATTCAAAGAGGAATTTACAATAACAGATAGTTTTGTAAATTATTCTCTTATTTAAATTACAATTTCATAAAGGATTCAAAATGAAACTGAAATTCAATTAAATTTTAAATTGGATAACTGCAAAAGGCTTAAATTATATGAAGAAAACATAATGAATAGACAAGATGAAATACAACTCACTGAGAGACAGACCATATGAGGCAAATCCATAATCTTTTATTATTTCAAAAATGCTCCAGCTTAGTACAATTCTGCTTGATAACTTGTTCAAGGGTTCAACCCATAATAACTCAAAGGAGGAGTTATTTATACAAAAATTTACAAAAGATCTACAATCTGTTTGGAATAGAATACCAAAATAGTACAAAATTACAAAAATAGAACAATATAATAGGAACCGAAAAACTGTTGAAGAGGTGGCTCTATCCTTTGGGAATTTGTTGATGATCTGGCCTGAAAACACTGATGAGTTGTTCTGCTGTCAAAATGAGGAATTACTCAATTGTTTCACACAATTGATCCCATCTCTATTCACTTGGGATTTCTACATTAACCTTCTTCCTAAATGTTTCATCCACTTTTGTATATCTTTTGAAATTAGGCTGGGTGAGAAACAAGTGCTTGATTTCATGTAAGATGATTAAATCAAATTCCAAGGCTTCTAGAAAAACCCTCCCTGTTATCTGTCCTTTAACTCCTACGAATTTGGCTCTATCTACTGCAATAACATATAACTCCTTGTAAGAATCATCTAATCTAATCAACTTATCATTCAAACCTAATAACCCTCGAAATCATTTCTGGTTTAAACATTAAATTTTGAATGAAATCTTTTGACATAAATGTCTAGGGTTTGACACTTAGTTTCTAATTGATTGATCAAAATCCTTTTCTGTAATACCTTTTTGATCTCCAAGATGGTCGTTGTTCTGTCAGAGATGTTTTTTTCTTCTAATTCCTCTTTTTTCTTTGAATTTAAAACCTTGATCATATCTATGGCTTTTGTTGACTTGGTCTTCAAGGCTAATTTTTGTTCTTCAATCACTACTCTGCACCTAGTAATGAGTTCTTGCTACTCAAAAATAATCTGTATGGATGGCCATACATCTGTCATGGATTGACTGATTTTTGTCCAAATATTTTCCTTGGCATGAGCCAAAGTGTCTGCCATCAGAGACTCACTCTCCAACTTCTAGATTTTAAGTTCCAATTTGTGAGTCTTCTGCATTTCTTCCAGATACTTAGAATCATTTTGCACTTTCTGCAATTCTAGACTTTGGAATTTCTGAAGTAGTTTTTGGTTTTCTTGCTTCTGTATTGATAGTTCCTATGCTAATCTGGTTGGGTCAGCTGCTGTTGATGTAGACTCAATGGTTGTAGATGATGAACTAGGCTCTATACCTGCAACTGCTATTGGGACTGTTGTAATGGGCACCATGGCAAGTTGTGATGTTTCCTTCTCCTTCAATAGCTCTTCAATCTGCTCTTCCATTTTCTTCAACTGTATATTTTGCTCAATGATAAGCTTGAGCATATCCTCCTTTTGTTGTTCAGTTTCTGCCATATCCTTGGTCAGAGGATCTTCTATTGAAGGCAACTTCAACTGTTTCTTCAATGCAACAATGTCTGCATCTTTCTTCTTAAGAAGTAGTTCTGCAACTTTTACATCCTTGGGATCATATCCCACTTTAATCACAAAATCCTCTAGTGATTTTATTCTATTGTCTTTAGCTAGAGAGGAGATCTTTTCTAACTTAAGTTGGGACTGAACATTTGATAGAGTAGTCCTAAGTTTAGAAAGAGACATGGTTGTGGTTGTCATAGTAGAAAATAGCATCTCACTAGTTTGTCTGTGCATGTCCATCTGGTCAATTGGATGGATTTGACTAGTGTCAAATGAAAACACAGTCTTCTTGTAATCAGATGGTGATTTAGGAAATGGAATCTGGGCTTGTAAGAAATCCATTTGCATTCTTCCCTTCTCACTATCAAAAGTAGAAAGGAGCCTATGTTGGGAGGTTGAAGTTTGCTTCCAAAATTGACTATACACATTGGACTTTAAAGCCTCATTTTTCTGCTTAATTTCTAGGAACCTTGAAAATATGTTTTGGTCATCCGAAGTGTTGGTTCCTATTGACTGAATAATTTCTAGAGGCTCTCTAGAAGGTGAAGTTGTAGGAGGAGTAGTTGAAGCACTAACTGTGGGAGGAGTGGTTGAAGTACTAACTCTTGCTGATGTAGACACTTCTGGATCTCCAAGATCAATGATCACTGGTGGAGTCTCTTCTGCTGATGTGATCAAGCTGACTTTAGGCTTCTTTTGCTGAAAAATGAATCCTTTCAGCACATCTTCAGTGGATGAAGTTTCCTCTCTCAGCCTCTTCTGTTGCTTGTTCTGAGCAACTAGAGTTTGTTCAGTAGGAGTAGACACAACTTTCTCATCTACTTCTTGAAGAGTCCCATCAATCCATGTTTCTTGATTCATAAATTTTTCAATTTCTGGCCTTGGAGTATGGTTATAAGGAGTCATTTTGAAACTGACCCTTAAAGCAGAAATGATGCCAAAAGGATCATAGGACTAGGTGAAACTGGGCTGGAAATTCATCTTTCTCAATAATGCATCTACCTCAATACCAGTTGATCTGGTGTTGCAAATAAATGACCCAATCTGTGCTTTTAGCTTGAACTGAGACTTTCTCTTACCTGACACAAAATGTAGCTCATCCATGTGAATCATCTGCCTAATATATTCTAGAGAAAATATTCTCAAAGGAACATATTTGGGCAGCTTGTATGGTGCAAGCTCACATCCATATATTCTGATCTCACTGTAGTTTTGGTATAAATATCAGTCACCAGTTTTGGTTTGTTCACTTAAGTTTAGGATCATTTTAATTTCATTCCCAATCTTGGGCTCTATTTGAATGTTAAGGAGCTGTACCATTGGATGTATAAATTCATCCATAAATTGTGCAAATGATGAGGTGGTAGAAGTTTCCCTAACCATTTCTGTCCAGTGAATCACTGATTAATTAACTCCTTGTTCATCCAACTTGCTGAGTTTGATTGGTAACATATCACCTTGTTGAAAAAGAAGCACGTGGACAATTACAGAGCTGTAATTGTACAATCCCTACACAATGAACTTCATGAATTGTTCATGTATATTATCAGCCATGAATTGATTGTAATTATACAAGAATGCAGGTTGTTCATCTTTATTAAAGATAGATAAGAAACCAAGGATAACCTCATCAACAGACTGGTTATCAAGGTATCCTAATAGATAGGAAAGTAAGGAAATACAATGTCTAGAGGCTTCAGGAAACATGGTAGATGAATAAGGTAGATTTCTTTTGGGCAATTATGCATCCTCAGGCAAAAAGATTTTCAATATGTGGGCTCTCTATGGGAAATTTAACTGATGGTACAAATCCATAAGTGTTGCTGGTGAAAATTGAGTCATGGAGTCAATTTGAGGAACTAATAGCATTTCATTTATGGTTTGAGCAGAAATGGTTATCAGAATGTCTCCATTCTGAGCCATGACTGCCCTTTTCACAGGATCATACTTGGCTTGACACCAGGAAATAAGGTTAGGGAATTCATGTGTCTTTGGGAAACTATAAAAAGGTAATAGGGATTCCCAAAACCTAATTAGATCTTGTTGGTTGAGATAATTATGTTTAAGCCACAAGTGTAGTTCATAAAAATAAAACTCACACTTGAACTCTGCAACTTTAAATAGTAAATCGACAATCGGAATATGGTCAAGGTCAAGCTGGGTCGCGGTGACAATACTTTCTTCTCTAGTTTGCTTCTTGGATTTTTCCTTTGGGTCCATGGTGGCAAATAGGAAGAAAATGGTTATAAGTGACACATTGAGTAGTAGACCAGAAGTTTTGCAACATTGTAAACTTGCAAACAATTGAAAACAATGAGAAGAAAGTGACAACGAGGTCGGTTTTGTTTTATTTATAAGATGCGGGAAGGGGTAACGGTTTTGTTAATAACCATAGCAGCTTTAAATGCAAGGGAGAGGGAATGCAATAGATGGATACAACAGGTCTTCCAAATGGGGGAATAAGCGTGTAAGGAAGTAAAATATGGGAGGAATAAGCAATGGATAGGTGAGGTGTCATCTTGGGATTAGTGGAGAGATAATGGCTTTGGCGGAGAAAACCACAAGTGGTTTGCGGGTGGGGGGGGGGGGGGTGGGTGTGGTGGGGGTGCAGAGTGATGTGGGGGCGACATGTAAGGCCAGGGAGTCCACCATGGAAACTGCTTCGTGGACCCCCCCTGGTCGCGTTAACGTGAAATAGTGGAGGGGGGTGTGAAATCTCTCCCCCGTTGATCTGGGCGGGGAGTAGATCAACCGTCGGATCATGCATCCTTTTTACGAAAGACAACAAAACCTTTTGTCATTTATTGATTTGGGTCAAATCAAACTTGCGCATTATAATATAATTGAAATGCTAAATTTTATAATCAAAGAATTAATCATACATTAACACAATTTGACATTTTTCTGATGTGGCACATTTGGACTAGCAGCCTTTGCATTTATAATAATATGAAATTGAAGCCTTTCTTTTCTTTTTGCTTCCCTAACATTTTATTTTTCTTTTGCCTTCTTTATTTAGGGCAGCTAACTCCTATCATTTTATTGATATGGATGCCTATAAAATATTAAATTGTGCTAACATTTTAATTTTTCTTTTCTTTTGCATCCATATCCTAACTTAACATTTTAAAATTATTTTTTGACTAATATACTAACTTATCAAAACCAAACTATGTTACAACACACTCAAAAAAGGCTCGATCAAGGGCTTAAATGACTCAATCGAGACATTATCTTTTCCACCTAAACACGACCTCTTTCGCCAAAAAGTGTTACCCAACTCCATGATTTTTCCCTTTATCACTCAATCCTTGTTGGCTTAGGGGGTCCTGACGCAAGTTCACAGTTAGTTGCGCCAAACAAATCCCTACACTACTAGCCCTTTCAGCATTAATCCAAGGTGCGCGGACTAAAGTCTCACCCGAAGCAGTATGGGGGGATGCAAAAACCAAGTTTTCGCACCCAGATATTAGTGTGATGTCCTTTTGGTGAATTATATCTGCCTTCACGCAGGCCTCTAGGCTCCTGTGACCTAGTACTGCAACTTCCCTTAATCGGCCTCTAGACCTTCGCGAAGGTCTATGATTGACTTTTGTAGACCTTGAACGGGCCAATTAGCTACTTACGCACACCTTAGATTTCCCTTAGATCAATAATTAATCAAAATTACCTAAGTGTTAAATAAATTTAACAGAATGCGTTATGATCTTCGCGTAATCACTTAACATTAATTGCATTGAGATAACAATACAGATCAAGTAAAGTCATGCATCAATACATCATTATTTTATAAAACCATCATTCATCACAACATATAGTGCATTCATACATAACAGAAGTAAAGGGACTAAACACATGAATTTATGGAACAATCTTCTTTATTGATATTCAGCAAAGGTTTACAGACTCAAAACTTCCCTACGCACTTAGCTGTGGACACTACTCTAGGCCTCCACACACTCAGCTGCAGAGCCTTTACCCTCTAAGACTTCCTTCTTTGCTCGTACCCATAAAAAAAATTCACTACCTTTTTTAGACCCTCTAAGACACGCCTATTTATACAATCCCATGGTCCATAGACCATGGAAAAAGGAGGGTAAAAACCCTTTTTGACTCTTAACTAGCTACGCGCTCCGTGACCACAATTTGCGGAGACTTTACATCTTTTTACATCAAAACTTGGGCTTTTACCCCAAAACTGACCCAGGGGACCCCATCCCAAAAGGCCCCGAACACAAAGGTCATGACTTGCCCTCGGGTCACTCGAATGGAGCGGTGATCTTGCTGTGAATATCCCCCAGCTCTACCTGCACAACTGCGATTTCAACCGCGCTCTGCGTGGTTGCCTACTTCACTTGCTGTTACACTAAAAAATGTCACCTTGACTACTTACAGTTAGTATGGCTCAAATCAACAGTCATGCTACCCTCTTAGGCAAGTCTCATGCCTCTGTTATCCATCTCAAACTCAAAGAAGAGAGAAAGTCTTGTAAAAACTATGTTTATCTCTGGGGTCGCAGGTTCTCTCTAGCCTTACCTGCGGGGACGCTGACCATGTTCACAAAATCTGCGTCCATGGACGCTCTGTATGTTAAGGGACAGGTGCGTCCCTCTGTAAAAGGCAAAATGCGCGAGTTTTATCTTGAAAAAGTTACTTGTGGTTACTTCTAGAACATTCTAGAGGTCGGTTTGATGAAATGGATGCGCCTCCAGTTGGTTCATGTATCTCTATTAAGGGGGAACTTATCCCATCAATAAGGGAGCTATCCCACCCAAAGAGGGGGATGATCCCATTGATAGTGGACCTGAATAACCTCTTTACAGCACTATAAATAAAGGCATTGAGCCAGAAGGAGAAGAGGTTGGAGCTATACATTTTCTTTGGGTAAATGCTGCAGGATTTAGGTCTTCCATTAGAGCCTTTGTGAGGAGAGATTGTCTTCACTTGATTCTACTTGGGAGAGGGTGAGCTTTGTCAAAGTAGAGGAAAACCCTTGATGGACCCTGGGAGGAACTTGCACAACACCAAGGCCAGGTTGTAAGAGTTTCTTTGTTTCGTTATTAATACAAACTGGTTTATTTTTCTCAATAGCTTGTGTTAATGAGTTATTTCATGTGTTCCTTGGTCTGCATGTTGAATATATGTTTTATTATATGAAATGCAAGTGCTTGGTAATTGTTTGATTGTTTGTGGTTGCAGGAATTGACTTGAAGGAGGAGCTCATCCGGATCGTCAAGAACGGACTTCAACAACAGCGTTTTGGAATAAGGTAAGCCTAAACACTTGTAGTTTTCATGTTGTAAAAGGTGTATTTAGAGAAAGATCACTCCATTTTGTCTTGTTTGTCATTAGAATGTCTTAGACTTCTAGGAAGGTCAGTCGTGTCCGCACCCTTGACAAATTCCGTGTGACAAATTGGCGACTCCGCTGGGGAATCCATTAATGAGAGAGTCTTTTCCTTTATATGAACTTTGCTTTGAGAAAATCATTTTTATTTTCTGGTTTTTGACTGTGAGAATTAGTATTTGGGTGGCTTAGCTTTAGATTTAGTTAGATTTGGTTTTTCTTCATTTTTCCAGAAGGACGCACCCTCTGAGTACTGCACAGTGCGTCTTTGGACGCGCTGTTGCCGTCTGCACAGAGCGGGGCCGCACCTGTGACAACGGGTTGCCTGCGTCTTCCTGTAAAACTTAAGAAAATTCCATTTTTGCTTTAAATTGCTTTTAGATTTTGTTTTTCCTTAGTGTTTTCTGCCCAGATCCTTTAGTACCCTGTCAAGAATTTTCACCTGAACTTGTTTTGTGAGCTTTGAGTGTTTTAGTGGTTTTCAACGAAGTTTAGACCTAGGGTTTGATTTTTGGAAAGGCTTTGTAGTGACTTTGATAGTAGAAAGTTGTCCAGCCTTAGATCTCTCTGGTTAGTCAACCTTCTTAGAAGTCGGGCCTGTCGTAAAGTCTCCTTTTGTGAGCAACTTGCCATTTGAGTTGTTTTGGGTCAAATTTCGAATTGCTTGTTTATAAAGTATTGATTTCCATTTTACAAAAAGAACAAAAAGATTAGAATTTTGTTTTGACTAGTTTTTGATTCTGCAATAAGCTAGTCCTTGATTTGATTGTGATCAAGTAAAACACCTTAGAAATAATCATTGTTAGTTTTGGCCTCGTTAAGATTGCTTAGAGTAAATTTGCCTTTAGTTTGCTTATGAGTGCATTTTCATAGATTTTAAGAGTTGTTAAGATTGATTTTTGGTTATATTAGATTTATTTGCTTTATTAAAAGAAAAATACAAAAACATCTTCTTAAAAAGTCTTGTTTCAAGTAGCTTTTTGTTTTCGAAAGAAGAAAAGAGTTTTTTTCGTGCATGTAAAGAGAGGTTATGTTTTTATGCTTGGAAAAGACAAACGAATTGTTTCTTTGATTGTCTTCAATTAAGAAGTTGCTTTTATAAAGATTGCATTCTCTCAACTTTTTAGTTAAGCAATTCATCGAAAAAGTAAAGTAGTGGATAAATCATTCTAGGTGCATTTTGTAGTGGTTTCGAGTCGAGTCAACACACCACTGGTTTCACTTCCATCACCTTTTGACTTAAGAAACAACCTTAAAAGTAACGCTTAAATTAAAATCAATCTAGTAATCTTTATTTTTCTAGGGCTCTGAAGCACCAACATAGCTTAGGCTAGGGTCTTGGAGTAGGTGAGTACTTAACTCTCCAAGACTACAAAACCAAACAGATAGTCTATCTTGAGTAGAACAAATCCAATTGTTTCAGTTACATTCTGGGAAAGCTCCTCTTAAAGGAGAAGCACGAGCTCGTGTCCGAACCAGTGAGGGGATCATTCCTCCCTCGTTGGGAACGACGCCAGGCAGTACGTATTACAAACGGTAAACCTCGGATTAACCATTGTCGAGGAGCCAGGGGTCACTTATCGGTAAACCTTGGATTGTTGTCAAGGAGCCGGTAAGGGGATTGGAGCTTGCTACTCTGCCCTTGCGTGCTGTCGGAGTTTAGACTGTTCCCCCAGGTGTAATTGTTGTGATTGGTAACCTTAGTGGCCATAATATCTAGGATTCTACCCAAGGTGACGGTGGAGGGAAGGTCCCACTGTACCTGGAGCAGACGTCGGTTATACTCACTTGGATTTTCTGGGGGGTTCGCTTCACTTCGAGACGGTTAAAGTGGAGGAACTTGGTCCAGTCTATTCATTAAGCAGGTTGCCGGGGTAACTGTTCCACCCGCCATTTCTGTACTGAATCCTGCGAGGTTGGGCCTAATCACCAACTAGCGCTTTTGGTCCGGAAGACTACTGTTTGTGTGTGGTTTGACGCTCTAGATTATTTAGGCGTGTGCTTCAAATTTGTTTGCTTCTTTAGAAGACTTTAGGTGGTTTGATTTGAAATTTTTACTTTGTTTTCGTGTGTTGTAGTTAAAATCTTTAATTGTGGCGGAATTACCGAGACAGTCCCGTAGACTTTGGGGCAAGTCTCCTGAGATTGTTACCGGAATAGATTTGTTAAGAAAACTCCGTAAATCGCGGGGTGAATCTCCTGAAGACATTCCGGGTCATTTAGAAGGGTTAAAGGTCCTTGTAACTCCTCCTAGTGGCAGTAGAGTAGGATCACCTGAAGAAGGAGAATTTCCTTGGTAGTCCATCCAGATTACCAAAGTTTAGAAACAGGTTACAATCCCGAAGCTGTTACAGTTTCCGAGCTTGCTGGTAGTTTTTCATCTGCCAGTGAAACAGGCGAAGAACCTGAAATTTCCGAACCTGTTACTCCAACTCCTAGTGTTCCTGATTCACCAAGAATAGAAAGAATTATCACCGAAAATCTTCCTGTTGGATTAATTGCTATAGAAGAACTTGTTCCAGAGGAAGAAATAGGCGTTTCTGATTCTGAAGATCTAATTACCCTTGATCTAAGGGAGCGTGAATCCATCTTTTACAGTCCTCCTAGAAGTGAATCTTGGTACCTTGCATTAACCAATTTTTTAGACAACTCAGTAGGTTTTTCTACACCTCGTACTCCGGTTCCACCTAGAGGAATTCATTCTCCTGTAAATATGTCTGGTCAGTCATCTGTGTTTTCACAAAGTCCTGAATCATTTTTACATGGCGGTCCTTCTGTTCCTACTGGGTATCAATCACTTTCTGGTACCTTTGCGGGAGCATCTCCTCAACCCGTTGATCATGGGTTATTAGTTGGAAACAGTGGTAATGTACCATTGAGTATAGGTGACGTTTATATGATGTCAGGTTCAACTCCCATTAACCAACCTCAAGGTGGCCAATTACCGCCTGGGGGGCAACCTTCGTTAATGCCTGGGGGGCAACCTCAAGGTACTTCATTCGTGACTGGGGGGCAACCTCAAGGGTATCAACCCCAGCCTCAATATGTACCCCAAAGTCAACCTCAGTATCAATATCAACCTCAAGGATGGCAACCTCAAGGATGGCAACCCCAAGGGTATCAACCCCAAGGGTATCAACCTCAAGGATACCAACCTCAAGGTCAAGGTCAACCCCAGTATTCGTATTTACCTCAAGGTTATCAACCTACGGGTCAATACCCTGGTCAAGGTTATCAACCACCTCAAGGGCAATCATATGGGACTGCACCTTACAGTTATCAACCCTATCCTCAATACGGCTATGGATCTCAGTATCCTCAACCTGTTACGAGTCAATACCCTGGAATGTTAACATGGGATCCGTCACAGGGTCAACAGATGTCGCAACCAAGTATACAGTCGGTACCTCAAGCAGGACAACCTGCAGTTCCTGGTCCACCCCAGCAACCGCAACCTGTCCAGTCAAGTGTTCAGACCCCTGTAACTTCTGTAGTTACTCAGCCGCCAATTGCACCTGGTACTCCACCTCACACGGCTGCAGCAACTACCGCTTCATCTACCATGCTTACTTCTGGAGTATCGGCAGCTCCGGTTTCTACTGTCCCTGTAACCACTCCTCAGACATCTGTACCGTTGTCTGGACCCACGGTTCAAACCACAGTCCAGATGCCTGCAGGCCAACCTGGTACAAGTACGGTTGTTACTACTCAACCTCAATTTGTTCAACCTCCGTACCAGGGACAGTATCAACCTGGGCAAGCTGCCCAACAACCGGTTTACCAGTATCAACCGTATCCTGGGTACACTTATCAACAACCTCAGCAACCCCAGTACGGTCCGGTTAATCCTGGTTTTCCAGGAGGATATAATATCCCAAATGCGACTCCTGTTCCTAGTTATCCTGGATATCCTCCTCCTGGGGCTGGTATTGTGACTCAGAGTTTTAGAGATCCTAACCGGCAGTTACCGTTTATTGCGACTTTAGATTTACCCGACTTGACGCGCCTAACGAACGATCCAATTCAATATCTTCAGTTCTGGCCGCCAATGCCAAATAAGTTGCCCAGCGATATACCCAAGTTCGAAGGTAAGTCTGGAGAGGATCCGTCTAATCACGTGATGACTTACCACCTCTGGTGTGCATCAAATTCCATCTCAGATGATTCCATCCGCTTACGTCTTTTCCAGCGTACACTCATTGGTCTCGCAGCCAAGTGGTACATTGAGTTACCACGGGCCTCTTTTTACAACTTTAGCCAGTTAGCTACCTCGTTCTTAACTCATTTTCAGTTACCAGTCAGATACGATAATGGTACAGAATTATTAACTTCGCTAAAACAATCGACATCCACGTACATTTCTGATCACATCCATGAGTGGAGACGTCGAAGAAGATTAGTGAAAGTTTTTATCCCGGACCAAATCTTAGCTGAATGGTTTGTCAAATCATTATTACCAAGAATTACTGAAGATGTAGCTAAGGCCGGAGTAGTTACTGAGGAGCAAGTCATTGCTCAGGCACAATACCTTGACTTAGTTTACACTCAGTCGGGTACGTTACACGAGAAAATTCCGGATCTTCCAAAGTCAAACCAAATCGCTGCTGCTCCTTCGGGATCTCATGCCGCTGATGGTATGATCGGTATCGTGACTACGAAGAGTAAGAAGAAGTCTTCCAAGACCTCCAATACTCCAATTATCACTTTGCCTGATTCTCCGACAGGAGAGTCTTCTCCTCCTGAACTTACCGCCGACATTCACGCTGTAGAGTCATCTACGGCCAAATCAAAAAACGGTGGAAAGAAGAAAGGAAAGAAGAAGGCTAAAGCAGACAAGGCTCCAAAGGAGAAAACGGAAAAGTCGGAAACCAATGACGAAAAACGCAAACCTCGATATCCTTGTCTTATTTGTGAAGAAGATCATTTTACGAGAGACTGCCCTCATCGGGCCGAGGTAGTGAAAATAGTCAAAGGTTCTCCCACTCCTGCTGTGTTAAAAAATCCATTTCCAGAGCAGGAGAATAAGATGATAGGTTCTTCTTCGAATGCCAGTGAAGAACCCATTTTGATGATGTCTCATGTCAGGATTGCGACTCGATCGCAAGATTATGGTAGTAAGGCTCCTGTTGATGGTAAGGAAGCAGAATCTTCTCACTCTAACCCATCAACCTCAGCTCCTGGTTCCGATCCACTACAGATCGAAAAACCTAACCCAGACTTAGTGATTAAGCCGCCCGCCAAGGGTGTACTTCGAAGGTCTGCTTTCAATCCACATGCGAGAGCAGCCCAGAATTACAACATTGTTGAAGACTTAGCTGTTTCACCTTCAGCAATGTCGGCACTCGAAGTGCTGCAATCATGTCCAGCGCAACGAAAATTGCTTTTGTCGGCTATTGGAGCTGTCGATGTTCAGGACCCGAACCTAATGATCTTTGATCTAGAAAGTAGTACACCGCGTCTCCCCCATCAAATGGCTTTCCAAATTCCAGTGATAGTCAAAAACAGGCCTATTCATCGGACTGTGATTGATGAGGGAGCTTCTACGTGTATTATGTCGATTCAATGTTGGAGATCGCTTGGTTCTCCTTCGTTGAACCAATCCCCCACCATCCTTAAGGCCTTTGATGGCCGTGGGTTCCGTCCGTTTGGTATTCTACAAGAATTGCCTATAGGGGTCGAAGGTAAAACCGTTAGTCTGGATGTGGAAGTGGTTGATGCCCCTCTAGACTACAACCTTCTTTTGGGTCGAAGTTGGTCATATGCTATGACAGCGGTCGTTTCATCGGTCTTCAGAGTCATTAAGTTTCCACATAACGGTAAGATCGTGACTATTGATCAGCTGACATACTTTTCATCCGACCCAACCTCTTCAGAAACTATCCAGCATGTTGGTAAAACGACAATCCCTTATAGGGACATTGGTGTAGGTTTAGTTAAGGATTCCGGTTTACTGGGAACTTTTCCTCTCCCTCCACTCAATGCAGACCCTTCGTTTGCAACAATTCATATGATCACGTCAGAAAACATTATTTATGATGATCCTTGGTATGTTCCCTCTGACTCTGAGCTAGACTCACTCGGTGATGTTATGCCGTTGAGTCCGTATGAGATTGCTTATGAAGCTCTTATGTCTTTTACCGACTTTCATTCAACCGAAACCGACCAAATGAATGTGGTCAGTGAAGAGTCACTTTTCACCTCACCCTTAGAACGGATAACGTTTCCCGAAGAAGTGTCATCTGACGAACAACTTCGCGAAATCCTAAGTGTAGATGATCTACCATGGGAAGATCTCCATCACAGATCTTCGTTTTTACCTAAGGATGATGCATTTGAAAATGATTTTTCATCTATCTTTACCGCTGAATATGTCAAAGACGCTCAGGATCCAACGAAACATTCTGATTCAGAGCTGAATTTAGGGAATATTTCTCGTACTATTCCCATTGATATTTCAGTGAAGCCCGGAATCGAGGAGAACATTCATATAGGTGCCGCATGTACTGAAGAAGAAATCCAAACTTACAAGGCCCTATTCCAAGAATTCCGCGACGTGTTTGCCTGGTCTTACGAGGAAATGCCGGGAATTGATCCTGCCATTGTTGTTCATGAAATCAAAACCTACCCGGATGCTAAACCCATTCGGCAACGGTTGCGTCAGATTCACCCTCGAAAAGCGGCTGCGATTAAAGCAGAAGTCGAAAAGCTGTTGAAAGCAGGTTTCATTTATCCGATCCCGTTAACGGATTGGGTATCGAATATTGTTCCCGTCAATAAAAAACAAGGAACAATAAGAATCTGTATCGACTATAGGGATATCAATCGAGCTTGTCCAAAAGACAACTATCCTACGCCTTATATCGATCAAATTATTGATGATTGTGCCGGAAGTGAGATGTTTTCCTTCATGGATGGTTTCTCAGGCTATAATCAAATCAATATTCTACCTGCCGATCAACCAAAAACGGCATTCATTTGTCCATGGGGGACATTTGCTTATTGCAAATTACCTTTTGGACTTAAGAATGCCGGGGCCACTTTTCAACGGGCGATGTCTTATGCATTTCATGACATCAAGCACATTGTGCAACCCTATCTCGATGATTTGCCTGCTCATTCTTTACATCGAGCTGATCACCTTGTCCACCTACGAGCAATCTTTATGAGGTGTAGGCATTATCGAATTCGGTTGAATCCCCACAAGTGTGTTTTCTGTATAGAAACAGGTCGATTGCTGGGATTTGTTGTTTCAAAAGCCGGCATTCGCGTCGATCCCTCGAAAGTCGAGGCTATCATCAAATTGCCTCCTCCTTCGAGTTTGCGCCAACTCCAAAGTTTGCAAGGGAAAGCGAACTTTTTACGCCGATTCATCCCAAACTACGCCGAGGTCACTAAAGGTTTTACACGGTTGTTGAAACAGAACGCACAATTCTTTTGGGACGAGATTGCCCAACAATCTTTTGATGCATTAAAACACGCGTTGACCCATGCACCGTTATTGCATCCTCCCAACTACAACCAGGACTACTTCTTATACCTCGCAGCTTCGCATTCCACCATTGGAATGGTGTTAGTTCAAGAAGATGAATTCAAAGCAGAGCATGTGATATATTATCTTAGTAGAACCTTAAATCCCACTGAGTTAAAATATTCGCATGTGGAGAAATTGGCCCTGGCAGCCGTTCAAGCTGTCCAGCGTTTTCGTCACTACATTCTTCTCCGCAAGACTACAGTTATTTCGGATTGCAACCCTATGATTTATATTTTGACAAAACAACTGCTAGGGGGCAAGTACTCTAAATGGATTGTTATCCTGCAAGAGTTCGACTTGGAGTTCGAGAAGTCCAAGTCTAAGAAATCTTTAGTTTTTGCGGAATTGATGTGTGATTTCCCGAGTGCTGACACAGAGACTGTGGCAGAGGAGTCCATTGCGGACGAATCTTTGTTTCTTATTAGCACTTTAGATCCGTGGTATGGGGATATAATCATCTATCTCCAAACCCAAACCTTTCGGCCTGAAGCTTCCAAGGAAGACCGTCGAAAAATTCGGTTTCGATCCCAGCAATACAGAATTATTGGAGATACACTTTATCGCCGGGGGGCAGACTTAGTTTTTCGACGTTGTTTAACTCACGAAGAGGCTGAGAGAGTTTTGAATGATTGTCACTCTGGAGCATGTGGCGGTCATATGTCTGGGTATGCCACAGCTCAGAAGGTGTTGCGCGCTGGCTATTTCTGGCCGTCTATGTTTAAAGATTGTATCCTTGCTGTCAGAACATGCCACAACTGTCAAGTGTTTGATCGAAAGATGCGCGCTCCACCTGCTCCTCTCCACCCTATAATTGCCGCTGGTCCATTCGCCAAATGGGGCATTGACTTTATTACTTGTAACCCTCACTCGGCCGGGGGGCATGCGTATATCATCCTCGCGGTTGATTATTTTACAAAATGGGCCGAGGCGATGCCTACATTCGACGCAAGCGGCAAGACAGCTGCAGTTTTCGTATTCAATCATATCATAACTAGGTTTGGTGTCCCACAAGCAATCATTACTGACCATGGGAGCCATTTTCGAAACGTCATGATGACTGAGCTTACAAGCCAGCTTGGTTTGCGCCACGATAGCTCTACTCCTTATTATCCGCAAGCCAACGGTTTGGTTGAGTCAATCAACAAAGTTCTAGTCATCATGATTCGACGGATCATTGGTATCCATCGAACGAATTGGCATAACATGTTATTTTCGGCGCTATGGGCATATCGAACTTCAGTGAAAAATTCAACAGGTTTCACCCCTTTCCAGCTAGTTTATGGCTTAGAAGCTGTGTTACCTATTGAATGCGAAATCCCATCACTTCAAATGGCTGTCGAATTACTTCCAGCTACTTCCGAAGAGGAGAAACGGTTATTATACTTGGCTAAATTAGATGAGACTCGACGTGACGCTACTTTAGCTATCGAGACTCACGCGAAACGAATGAAAGCTCAGTACGATAAAAATGTAACCCCTCGAAGTTTTTCGGAAGGAGACCTAGTACTATTATATGATCAAGCTAACGATAAGCTAGGTGCCGGAAAATTCGTTCCCATGTGGCATGGGCCCTACATTGTAAAGCGAAAGCTAGCAAAAGGGGCTTATGAGTTAGTTGATTTTGATGGGGACTCTTTGGGTAAACCCAGAAATGGACTTTACCTAAAGAGGTATTATGCTTAAAATGATGGGTATGGAGAAATTTTTAGATAGGTTAGATTTCCTTTCTAGCTAGCAAGTGTGTTAGTTTAGTCAGTGTGCTTAGCTTAGCGAGTGTGGTTTTTCGTCATTATTCTGGCTTATCTTGGTTTTACTCTTGATATTGTAGATGTCGACGCCTCTCCAAACATACATTGGATTTGCTGATGGTGCTTGTCGTAATACACGGAATATCTCTTCCGCAGCTTGGGTTATCTATTCGCCCTCTGACGAGTTAGTTTCTATGCATGGGGTAAGCCTCGGTCAAACAACGAATAACATTGCAGAATACAGTGCAGTGGTTGAATTATTATCCGAATCTATTTCATTTGGAATTCGACGTTTGATAGTGAGGTTAGATTCTGAACTTGTTGTATTACAGCTTAATAGAGTTTATGCCATTAGAAATCCTGTGTTATTAAGGTTGTTTTTGAGAGTGCGTCTCTTGGAACGTGAATTTGATTACATTGAATATCAACATATTCCAAGGTCTTTGAATACATTAGCAGATGCAATTGCTTCTCGAATGTTGGACAGACATTTACGATAATCATGCAAGTAAATTTAAAAACATTTCATCACATATGTTAAACAAGATAAGCCGGTAATAGTGATATATATATAGATAGAAGTGTGTCAAAAAATATATACATCGTCTTCGATCATAGGTTTAAAACACCTTATGATCGGCAAAATGATAGTACAAAAAGTCAAAAATGTCACATGTGACTACAAAAGTGACTAGTCAATCACTGGTGGTGCTCTCTGTACGACACCACTGCGCGGGCTACCTTACGCAAAAATCTCCTAAACGGTCCAGGGACCGCGACTACGAAGCGCTGAAGCCTGATAGGAATGTCGTCCATAGTAGTCTCAGGTATATCTGCCGTGAGACGCTCTAGATCATGCTCCAACTCAGCTAGTACTTCTGCTGTCGCGTCCTGTGGGGCCGGTACCGGTGCAGCTGGATGTAGTCTATCATAAGGCCGGAGGTTGGCTGGACGCTGTGGACCAACATCTGCATTTTGAAAAAGTTTACTATTAGTTTTGAGACGATATATATAAAAAATACAAAAAATACATAACTAGAAAACTTGTGAAAATAAAAAGTACCTCTGTCGTCCCATTGTTCTCCCTGTGGAAGAACCATGTCCGGATCACCTCTGAAATCCATTCCGGCATACGGAAAGTCCTGTATCACAAAAAGCTGGCCCTCTAACCAGTCAAAATAACTATCTGAGAATCGAACTACTGTCGCGCCCTCGTCAGGATGCCGGGCCATCACCGCAACCCATCGTATCAGCTTTGGCTGCTGAGGACCCAAGATATCAACAGTGAGTTGCTGAGGGATCAGCATTGGAATTCTCTCCAAGGCAAAGCTCACGACTATAGGCCCATATCCAAAAGTCTTTAGTCGTCCGTTCTTTGCCTTGGTCAGTTGGCTCTTCATATGAGCCGACACAGCTTCACACCAGTTGAAAATGGTGCCTTGGTAACAGTCAATTGCCATCCGCATTTGGGATCCGGAAGCAATGTGTAAAGCGGCCGCGCCGCAAATTCTGGTAACCGTGAACGCTATGACTTTGAGTTCCGGTAGAGTGATGTGTTTTATCTCTATGCCTTTTGAATGGTGAGCCCCACGTGTGCACCAATCCTCGCGGAGACTATCAAGGGATTGGCCACCCGGCCTAGTCCCCGCAAGACTGAGTTGCTCACCTCTGTTTGGCAAGCCAGTGAGAAAGTATACATCCGAGGGCTCTATCTCGAGCTGGTGCCCTCCTATGTAAAAGCATTGTTCTTGTACGTTCCATCGCTCAACCAGCCATTCCAAGAATCTTACCTGGCCCCTCATGCCCGGTATGGTCCAATATTTGTATAATCCGCATGCTCTTAGGGCATCCAGGGAAGGTTGATGATTTATTGCAGCTTCATCTTCCTCTACATGCTCTCTTTCTCTCCAGTCTAACATGATTAATGCCCTGCATATCAAAAATAGCAATTAGAAATTGATTTGGGAATTTTTGGTGGTTTTTTGAGAGAGTTGGGGTTTTGAAATGCGCGTTTCTCGGAGGACGCACCCCGGCTTTGTAGCACAGGGCGCCCGGACGCAGCTGGCCTGAAGGCGGGCTGCGTCTTCCGACCGTTTTCCCGTATGAGAAAAAGTCGGGGGACGCAGGTCACCCGAAGGGCACCTGCGTCCGCCGAGAGGCGCATTCCAAAACCAAAACCCCCCCAAAAAATGAAACTAAGACCTAAAAATTAATTCTAAACGGATAGAAATGCAGAGTAGGATGTGTAAAATACCTGGATGAGACGGCGTTCGATTCCGACGGTCAGATTTTCCGCAGCGACCACGGGAAGTTTCTTGTCAAAAGCTCCTTTTTCAACCTCAACAGTGAAACGGTAAAAATGACATGGTAAAAGGTCTTTTTATAGGTTTTTTGGATGAATTAGTTCATTTTTTACCATGAAAAGATGTTTTTGAATGTATTTTTGCCTATTTTAAACAGGTATGAGTAATGTGTTGCTTTTGTGCAGGACAAAGGGATTTCGAGGGAAATTGTAATTTTTCACAAACAAAAATATCAGAGTCATCTTTTAAGCCCTTTTCTGACTCCTAAAACATGAAAAGATCGCCGAGTGTTTCTTTTTCACTCGTTAAAACGGAATTAAAAGACGGTCCCCTTTTAGCTCTTTTCTGACCGCAAAATCAGGAAAAGATTGCCGGGTTTTTGTCGTTTCAAACTCGATAAGGAAATAAAACGACGTGTCCTTGATCGCTTTTTACTTTTCAGGTCAACGACACTATTATGAAAGTACTCCTTGGTCGCAAGATCAAGCGGTTCCCCCAGGTATTATTTTATACTTTTTCGGGCTTGAGGGACACAAATATACGAAAAAGTTCAACGTGGAGTCTCCTTTAGTTTTTTCAGACTCTCTAAAAATGAAAAACGCCGAGTTTCTCCTATACTGGGCTCGTTAAACTTTTACAGTAGAGGACCTGTTCAATTACAAACAGGAACGAACCACTCCTTCCTAGGGTTCGAATTTAAACTAGGTTGGACTCGTCCGAAGGATGAGCTTATAATCAAGCATATGTTATCCTCCTCAAGCTTGTTAAAAATAAAGAGGTACTTGCCAGAAATGGTGGGGGAAAAGAGAGAAGAATGAACCTGTTTGTCACCTTTTGTCTCAGAAGAAACTTTATTACCACTCTTGAACACGACACTTTTCATTCACCTGGGTTGGGAAATCTTTTACCTCACAGTTGACCAAATCACTTTGAAAGTCTTTAACCGGGTTTCGGGGATTAACTTTGAGTTATTCGTCACCAAGCCATCTGTTGTGTCGTTATGTGTTCAAGAGGTCTGCAAGCAAAACTTTCATCTGCAAAATACTTGTCATCCATTTGACCATCCCTGAGTCAGTCCTTACAGCAACATTTCTTCAACTTGAACAATGATTTCGTGTTGCGGGCTTGCCTGCAACGGGTCGCTTTCTATCGACATCGACACATTATCTAGAAAGATGACTTAGGAATCGACAGTACCTTGAAGTCTGCATGCATCAATGGCAGGTTTCTCGCCTTTGACGTCAGTTTACATCATTGACTTTCGATCAAAGGATTCCGTGAAGTGTTCGACATCAAAACATCTATTCACATTTCACGGGTTGTGCTTGGTACTTTGAGAACCATTGACATTACTGGTGGTTTCTCTCACGCTTGTTAACAGTTTACATCATTGACTGGTAATCAAGTGGTTTCTACCATGTTCGACATCGAATCATTTAATCACATGGCTAGAATCGTACCAATTCGGGAAGTAGAAGTGAAGACCCTGGATCTAGTTTCTACCATCCAGGCTGCGAGGAGTTTTGTATTCATTATCTATGTAGACTAATCATAAACAGATGGCTGCGTCCATACTGTGTCTACAAAAGTCTATAAAAATGATGTACTGCAAGATCATTCCTGTATCAGAATAGTTAGTCCATTAGTTAAAGTTTTGAATCTGAGTATGGGAATGCCTACCTCAGTGATGATATAATCTTATCCATGTATTTTGTGTTGAAAATTGCAGGTTCCAACCAGGCCATCCACAAGACAATCCTTGAAATGATAAAGCGCTTCACCCTTCCTAGAATTACAAAACCCTATTCTATTCCAGGCTTCGCACTTTAGGGGGCAATCTGTTACACTAAAAAATGTCACCTTGACTACTTACAGTTAGTATGGCTCAAATCAACAGTCATGCTACCCTCTTAGGCAAGTCTCATGCCTCTGTTATCCATCTCAAACTCAAAGAAGAGAGAAAGTCTTGTAAAAATATGTTTATCTCTGGGGTCGCAGGTTCTCTCTAGCCTTACCTGCGGGGACGCTGACCATGTTCACAAAATCTGCGTCCATGGACGCTCTGTATGTTAAGGGACAGGTGCGTCCCTCTGTAAAAGGCAAAATGCGCGAGTTTTATCTTGAAAAAGTTACTTGTGGTTACTTCTAGAACATTCTAGAGGTCGGTTTGATGAAATGGATGCGCCTCCAGTTGGTTCATGTATCTCTATTAAGGGGGAACTTATCCCATCAATAAGGGAGCTATCCCACCCAAAGAGGGGGATGATCCCATTGATAGTGGACCTGAATAACCTCTTTACAGCACTATAAATAAAGGCATTGAGCCAGAAGGAGAAGAGGTTGGAGCTATACATTTTCTTTGGGTAAATGCTGCAGGATTTAGGTCTTCCATTAGAGCCTTTGTGAGGAGAGATTGTCTTCACTTGATTCTACTTGGGAGAGGGTGAGCTTTGTCAAAGTAGAGGAAAACCCTTGATGGACCCTGGGAGGAACTTGCACAACACCAAGGCCAGGTTGTAAGAGTTTCTTTGTTTCGTTATTAATACAAACTGGTTTATTTTTCTCAATAGCTTGTGTTAATGAGTTATTTCATGTGTTCCTTGGTCTGCATGTTGAATATATGTTTTATTATATGAAATGCAAGTGCTTGGTAATTGTTTGATTGTTTGTGGTTGCAGGAATTGACTTGAAGGAGGAGCTCATCCGGATCGTCAAGAACGGACTTCAACAACAGCGTTTTGGAATAAGGTAAGCCTAAACACTTGTAGTTTTCATGTTGTAAAAGGTGTATTTAGAGAAAGATCACTCCATTTTGTCTTGTTTGTCATTAGAACGTCTTAGACTTCTAGGAAGGTCAGTCGTGTCCGCACCCTTGACAAATTCCGTGTGACACTTGCTCTACCATCTTCTTTGTGGCTAGTCATTCACCGACTCGCTTGATGTTCTACTATGTAGTCTACAAGTTCACCAATTTTTCCTATATGTTGGTTGAAACTAGGTAGGCTTCGTCCAACCAAGGCCCCAACTTGGCCTTAAGGACTACTTCTTTTTTCTGCACTTCTTCCACCTGTGTAAGGAGCTGCTTAGCCTCTTGCAGCTTGGCAAGGTGTTGTGCTATAGCAATGGAGTGCGTTGTCGCCCTTACTTCGTCATACTGCTGCTGTAGCTCGCAGATCTATGTACTTAAGATCTGTAGGGTGGGATCTTCCTGCAGGGTCATCACCACTTCCATGGCTTGTTCAAATAGAGATGTGCAGTCAACAACCGTGGCATCCACAGTAGAAATTCCTTCCTTAACAACATCTTTGTGTTGTTTCCGAACTTCTGGCAGAGTCGAAGGTTGTGACTTGAACTGCAGTTCTGTGATTTTCATATTTAATTCAAACTGAACTCTAGCCACCTCTACCTTAGCATCATGGATGCCTATGGCTAGCTTCTGGATCTTAGCTTCAAGCGGTGCCTCCTTAGGTATGTCGAACTCTGGCACTATCCTGCATGCCTCTACAACTGCGGCTGTAGAAATTTTGAATAATAAACACATATTCAACAGAGATTATCCTGATTATACACTATTGTGGAATACATGCATAATACATAAGCTCCTCTATGTTGATCATCAATTTAGCAGCATTAAAAACAATGAAACATCAATCGCATGCACACATTAACACAGTATGTAACCTGGGGAAATCTTATAGCTGAAAACCCCACACTATATGTATATTAATGATTGAGAACATGTAACACACAATACAGCTCAGATCTGATCTCCAAATCTCCTCCGCTGCTTGCCTGCCTCCACTGCGCAATCCTGCAAGAGAATGAATTAATCCAAACTCGTTCCAAGTTCTATTTACCTTGGAAAATCACTCACACTGGAAATCACGTGAGCCAAGCTATATCACTAGGCATATGTAATTCTCATGGGCATGCTCAATCCTTTGATTGTGCAAGATCTCATGCACAACTATAGTCACAACTGATAGCAATCTCAACCTCTAACACCTCTCTCTACTGAACTGTACATGCACTGAGTTAAATGATGTATTCTTCAGTTGCATTATGAGTTAATAATTAGTGAATTAATTAATAACTAATTCACACAACTCATCACTTAGTCTATTGGCCAGTTAGACTAAATACAACTGTTCAACTAAGTCAAACTGAACACAACTCCATCAACTCCACATCCAATTCCACAGAACTCAACCACATGAGTTCTAACTGATGTCTTGCATGCAATAGCTCAACCGACCCACAAAGAAACCATATTTCCTTCTGACAGCTGCATGTACCACATCTGTAGCTCAAACTGAAGTGCTCCAAGAGGATAAGATAAAGTTTATAGTCTAAATATTATTATGAGACAATAATATTTGACTTTTCTATTTTTGACTAGCAGTCTAAACATAGACTCTTATCACTCCTGCTATGATCCAAAAATAGAAGTCCATATATTTTTCCCAACATGACCAATCATCCATAAATAGCAAACTGCAACTCATAGACCATGATCCATATGTCTAAAAATAGACATAGTCTAAAAATAGTCTTTGCGCCAAAACTTGCCTGCGGGACCACTTAGTGAAGGCGACTCCTTTCCACTAAGCTCCATCATCTTGTTGCATTCTCAACAAGAATTTCTTGTTGCACACTTTTCAACACTCCCTCTCAACAAGAAAGGCTTCCTCTCAAACCTGATCCTGTAACTCTGGAATGTTCTGCAGGCACCACATCTGCCTGGTCCACTTTGCTCCAACAACACTTGGAACAACAACACTCCCAACTGACCACTTTGTTGGGCTAGGAACATACTCTGATGCTATAGCTCTACCTGCTGCTGAAAAGTGCTCCTTCTCTGACATCTGCGCTACTGCAACATCTCCATGCATATCGCACCATTGCACACCTCTTTGTGCCACCTAGCACAATGCAAAACACTTGTGCCTCTCGCATTGCTACAGCCTGCATGCTATGCACTGTATTGGGATTCCCTGCACTGTCGCTCTCTCTACTGCTCCATCCGCATTTGTCTCTACCCAATCAATCAGTTCCTGCAACTCCACATCGAGGCTCCCATAGCAAGGTCTCATCCAAGAGGTTGGGTACCTCAAGGATCCTGCCCCTCCTCCTTGGGACGATCAATCCACATCACCCCACCTCCTACCTGGAGGTATGGTTGCATGTGATCCCTCAGTTCACCTGGCTCGAAGTTTCCCCCTACTGGAGGTCTCTGCATGAGTATATGTCTCTACTCGATTTCCTCTCAGCTTCCCTTGTTGTGGCTGCTCCATAACCTCCTGAAGCTGCTGCACCAATCGTGGCTCCTCCACAATCGTCTGAGACTTCTTATGGCTCTGCATGTTGAGAGGTAATATACCCTCTCAACCACCAAGTCTCCATCAGTTGCCTCGCTGCTCAAGGCTTTTCATGCATCTTGAACCTCAAGAGCATACAGGTTCTTGACCCGTGAACCAATCTGCTTCACCTGTCTAGTGACGATGTGTCTAAGGAAAACCTTTCCCTTACTGAAGACTACATCATAACCTCTGTCTTCCACGCTGCCCAAGGCTTTGAATGCATCTTGAACCTCAAGAGCATATAGGTTCTTGACCCATGAACCAATCTACTTCACCTGTCTAGTGACGATGTGTCTAAGGAAAACCTTTCCCTTACTGAAGACTGCATCATAGCCTCTGTCTTCCAGCAGCGCGATCAATACCAAGTTTCTCTTCAATCCTGGTACATACTTGACATCGGTCAAGGTAAGGCGAGATCCATGCTCCCTCTGAAAAATAACCGTGCCTACACCCGAGACACTATACTTCTCATCATTACCCATTGCTATGAGTATCTGGAGATCTTTCTCCTCCAAAGTACTGAACAAACTCTTGTCACTGTTCATGTGGAAAGAAGCTCCACTGTCAAGAAACCAACCACTTCCCACCATGGATGAAACCATGCATGCGAAGAGTGTGAAGTCCAACTCAAACTATGAAGCAAGTGAGGTTGCCTCACCTTCAGATCCTTCGCCGGATCCCTTCTTGGACTTCTTCTTTGGGCAATTAGTAGCATAATGGCCCAACTCATGACAACGAAAGAATCACACATTCGACTTGTCAACCTTCTTCCCATCATTGGAAGAATTGGATTCGGAAAGAGAAACCTTCCCCTTCCCCTTCTTCACCTTACTTGCTAAGGCACAATTCTCCTTTTCATGCATAGATGAAGAACTGTCTCTGGTGCGCCGTCTAATCTCCTCTTGCACAAGATCCGACCAAAGTCTCTCCCATCCTGGCAATTTCTCCCTTCCATTCACCGAGTCTTGGTAGCTATGCCAACTCTTAGGAAGGCCAAGGAGTGCTAGAATCAGCATATCCTCATCCTCAACAGTTACCCCCACACTTCCCAACTCATCCCGGCATTGGGTGAACTTCGTGAGATACTGGGGCATACTGTCTCCATTCTCACACCTAATGTTTTTGAGTTTATCCTTGAGCGCCAACTTCCTCTGGTCGCTCTTACTTTGGAATAATTCTATCAACGTTTTCCACATCAAATATGGAGAAGCCTTTCCATGGAGGCTGGACACAATGTGATCCCTCACACCCTCCAACAGAATCCTTCGACACTTTGCTGTCTTCTTTTGCCAATCCCCGACTTGAGCAGCATCAGTAGGTTTTGGGACATCTGCATCTATGAACTCCTTCAACCCATTATCATCTAACACCGCCTCCATCCTATCCTTCCATGCAATATAGTTCGAGCTGCCCTCAAGGGCATACTCCAATCGCAATCCATTGAAAGACATTTCAACTTTGACACCAAGAAAACACTGCTGCAAATTCGAATTCCACTAGATCAAAACTCATCTGCTTCTGATCTAGAATTCGTGAGAACAAAATATTTCTCGTATAGAGATCGACTGTATGGGCATTCACTAGATATATCACCTTCCAAAAGAAGGATGAATCCAGAGGCTACCTGGCCCGATCACAGACTCTGCCTGAAGAAATAAATGTAAACACTTTCTGAATAATAGATCTGATGATCAATCCTCGCTTTGATATCCTGTAGAACTTTTTCTACAAATCAAAGAGCTCCGATACCATGTATAAATTTTGAATAATAAACACATATTCAACAGAGATTATCCCGATTATACACTATTGTGGAATACATGCATAATACATAAGCTCCTCTACGTTGATCATCAATTTAGCAGCATTAAAAACAATGAAACATCAATTGCATGCACAAATTAACACAGTATGTAACCCGGGGAAAGCTTATAGCTGAAAACCCCACACTATCTGTATATTAATGATTGAGAACATGTAACAATACATAGTACAATACTCCTCACGAGTACTTAGTACTATCTCCACCTGTTACACACAATACAACTCAGATTTGATCTCCAAATCTCCTCCGCTGCTTGCCTGCCTCCACTACGCAATCCTGCAAGAGAATGAATTAATCCAAACTTGTTCCAAGTTATATTTACCTTGGAAAATCACTCACACTAGAAATCACGTGAGCACAGGCTATATCACTAGGCATATGCAATTCTCATGGGCATACTCAATCCTTTGATTGTGCAAGATTTCATGCACAACTATAGTCACAACTGATAGCAATCTCAACCTCTAACACCTGTCTCCACTGAACTGTACATGCACAGAGTTAACTAATGTATTCTTCAGTTGCATTATGAGTTAATAATTAGTGAATTAATTAATAACTAATTCACACAACTCATCACTTAGTCTATTGGCCAGTTAGACTAAATACAACTAGTTCAACTAAGTCAAACTGAACACAACTCCATCAACTCCACATCCAACTCCACAGAACTCAACCACATGACTTCTAACTGATGTCCTGCATGCAATAGCTCAACTGACCCACAAAGAAAGTGCATTTCCTTCTGAAAGCTGCATGTGCCACATTTGTAGCTCAAACTGAAGCGCTCCAAGAGGATAAGATAAAGTTTATAGTCTAAATATTATTATGAGACAATAATATTTGACTTTTCTATTTTTGACTAGCAGTCTAAAAATAGACTTTTCCCAACATGACCAATCATCCATAAACATCAAACTGCAACTCATAGACCATGATCCATATGTCTAAAAATAGACATAGTCTAAAAATAGACTTTGCGCCAAAACTTGCCTGCGGGACCACTTAGTGAAGGCGACTCCTTTCCACTAAGCTCCATCATCTTGTTGCATTCTCAACAAGCATTTCTTGTTTCACACTTTTCAACAGTGGCTGCCAGCTGGGAGCTCTACGCCTAGATCGTTTCCTTAGCCTTCAGGGCCTCCGTCTTCTCAGCGAACATTTGCTCATTGTTGACCCGATATTCACTTATTAAGCTAAGAGTGCACTACTCCTGTGCTCTTCATTCCACTGTCACACCTATCTACAACGTGTGAATATATTCGTTGGGAAGAGCTACGAGGTTGAGGCCAATGTTCTTCAGAGTACTTATGATGACCTTGTCATGGGATGATTTTGCGCTCAAGGACCCTTCTGGTAGCGTGACTGCCTGGAAATCCACTAACCTGACTATCTTGGCAGCCTGACTGGTCCCTGGTGCCAGGCTCATCTATGTGGCACTCACCTACCCTGCGCCCATCTGGATCCAGCTGGTCTGGATCTGTAGTTCGTGCAGATCCTTCTGAATAGTGCTTAGCGACGACAGGTGATATTGTTTGAACTGTTGCAATAGTACCATAGTGGTGTCGCGCACATTATCCAGGATCTTGTTGAGATCGCCTTCAGTGAGCATAATGGGATCGAGTGGTGGCTTTGTCACTTTTGAATTCTTTCGGGGCCCCTCCTTCTACTATTCCCTGTACCTCTTCACCCAGAATGGAGTGCTATTTCCTTCATCACTGCCACCGCCCTACTTTGACTATTCTTCTTCCTAAGTCTAAGGCGAAGGGGATTTACCACTTCACTCTAAGTCATGCTGTTCTTGTTCCAGTCGGGCCTTCTCCTCAACCTCCTTCCTTCGTTGTGCGTCCAACTTCTGGACCGCCTGCTTTGCTGCTTCCTTCTTCTTCTTCTCCGTATAAATCCCCGTGACATTGATGGTACGTGTGGCCAGATCAGATGGAGAGTGCCAATTTGTCATCCATTGCTTGATGACTTCCTGAATGGCATCATCCGTGGCAAGATAGGGAAAATCAAACCAATTTTGCTGCGGATCCTTTCACGACCTAATATACACGCGGTGGAAGTCTACCTTGAACTCCACGTAGTCTGACAACTGCTCATACATAATTGGGGATAACCGTTTCTGCTGGTTGATGGCCATGTGAATGATCACCTCCATTAAAACCCAGAAAAGTTTTGTCTCTGTGACCCGCGTGGGGTCCTTCATGGCCTAAAGGGAGGCAAACTGTGCAGCCTCCAGCAATCTTTTCTCCAAGGGAGGAAACTGGCTGTCCTCTGACAGCTCCTAAGCAACTAGCACAATGGAGAGTAGTAGCCATGCGTAGTGGAAGGTCTTTCTCTCATCCTCAACCTCGCGACAATTTGTAAGGAACTCACTATAGAGGTAGCCGAACCATTTAAACTGCACACCCTCTGTGCATTGTGCAGCTAACGAGATCACGGGTGTCGGCACTTCGTCCGTGTGACATTTCCTCATGACTTTACCGGCTAATATCTGCGTGGAAATTTGTATCGTGGGGTCATTGATGGACGTTATGGAGTACCTGTGCGACTTCTTGACTAGGTCAAATTTCTTCTTCATCTTTTCTGCCAAGTCACGCTCACTGGTCTTTCCACCAAACTCCTTGTCCAGATTCAAGCTTGAATGTGGCAGGAGCATGATTTGATGGATAAGCATGTTTGTGATGGGGATAGGTGCACTTAGCCATAAACACCCATCATGTACTAGAGTCAGCAGTTACTTTATACAAATGATATTGATATTGGAGCGGTGGTAGTGGGGCACCCATAGAAGGTTCAATAACCCTGATTGATTTACTATGCAAATCCACTCAACTGGCTCCAACGCAATGACACCTAAGTCTTTGTAATACACCCGCTTCATGTAATTCTCCGTTGCGAGGTGGGGGAACCTCTCATGGTCAGCCAAATCCCAGATTTCTATTTTTACATGAGGAATCTGCGCTAGGCGTGGTTCTTCAAAGGTGATGCTTTCTGGTAGTAGGGGTGTATGAATGAGGAATTTCTCTGTGTCTGGGTCCTTGGTGACCTTCACCCTTCCTTTATGCAGAGGGATATAATCCAAAAACTTGGATATGGGCTCCACACCCTCAGCATCTATATCCTCTACGCCCTCTTCGGCCTCTAAATCTACAACCTTCTCCTTATCCTTCGTTGGCGGCTTATCTTTCTTCTGGGCCTGGGTAGCAGAGTGCTTTCTTGGTGACTCGCACACTGGAATCAACCTCTTCTGCTTGTCTTTCTTTGGCTTGGGGGTTTCACACACTGGTGTAGGCTTTGTCCTAGGTGACCTCGGCGCCGTAGGCACAGGAGCCGGAGCCTCTCTTTCAGAGGCAACAGTTCCTCTGTGCTTGTAGTCTCACTTGGTCTTGACATAGTGCTGTGAATAAACTGCTGGGTATCCTTATGTAAAATATCGAACACAGAGCTTGCGACAAAATTTACAAAAAACTGAGGATTCATAAACGACGGATAGCACAACTCAAAAATTATAAGGGTGCAAAGTGTTCTCTGTTGGACGGCCACATGTAATTTATACACGATTTTGAATTCAACTCCAATCGTTCCCCCCAAAATCCGTCCATAAATGATGATTTGGCGGTAGATCTTCAAAGATTTTAGCCTTAAATGCTGTCCCCGCTCCTCTTAACCATCTCCTGGCTGTTAAATCATGAACAGTGACTGTAACGGTCATTTTCTGGCTGTGCTGTATGGCATCTCCCCCCGTAGCATAGCTCCCTTCATGCACCTTTTGATACTATGACATCACCCTTTTTCGCGTAGCTCCTCTGTCGCGTAGCTCCACGAACCAGGCAGTGTAGTTTATAGTCCTGCGCTCCCTTGCAACTGCCTAGAGTGTTAAGACTGTGTTTTCGTCATGTAGTCATTAAGCTAGATCCCCTGTGTATGACTTCAACCGGCTTCCAATTACCCTTCTTGGAAATGGCTCTCCATTCAACTTCGCGAGCTGAACTGCACCACCATCTCATATTTATTTGATGACATATGGCCCCAGCCAGTGTATATGAAACTTCCCTGGAAACTTAGCGAACTTACTATCATATAATAAAACCAAGTCATTTTCCTTGAATATGCGTAGTTTGATGTGTTGATCATGCCAAGCTTTTTCATGTTCCTTCTGAACCTGCTAATGAAATCCAACCAAGAACCTATCTTCTTCGAGCTCCATTAGCTGCACGAGCCATTCTTCCAAGGCTTCACAATCCTCCATTCCTATGAATGTTGCTATGCAGAGACTAGGCACAATATATTCCATAGGCATCACAACTTTGACACCATAGACCAAATGGGAAGGCGTCTAACCTGTTAGCTTTTTGCAAGTCCTGTATGCCCATAAGATCATCAGTACGCGCACATCCTAGTCATTCCGCCGTGTGTTGAAAATCTTTGTCAGCGCATTTTCCAATATCTTATTGAAATATTCAACTATTCCATTGCCATGAGGATGATATGGTGTACTTTTTTGATGGTAAACCTGGACCTCTTATGTAAGTGTGTTGATCATTTCATTAAGGAAGTGTGTACCGCAATCACTCATTAATACCTTTGGGAAACCAAACCTGGTCAACAAATATTCAAACAAAAAATTTTATGTTGTTGCCCCTGTAGAGTCTTTCACAGGCTGTTCCTCTACCCATCTGGTCAGATATTCGGCCGCGGTGATGATATAACGAGCATATGTTTTCTTGCCTGGGGGCTGAATGGGCCCTACAAAATCAATTGCCCATTTCTCAAATGGCTGCAATGACACTTACAGATTTAGTGGTAGCTCATCCCTCCGTGATGGTCGACCCATTCTTTGACATGAATCGCATGCCTTACAATATGCTTTAGAATCCTTATGCAACATTGGCCACCACAACCCAATGCGCAAAACCTTCTGCACTGTTGCTTTTCCTGCATAATGCCTTCCTGCAGCCCCTTCATGGGCCTCTGTAAGGATGTTGTTTCTTTCAAAATTGAGCACATACCATCAGAGTATTTCGTCTGATCCCATCTTATACAAATGTCCGACAGTTATTGAGAAATCAGTCGCGCGTACTACCAATTCTTTCTTCTGCTGGCTAGTGTAGCCTTCTGGAGTTGTCCCTGTGGTCAAAAAATGGATAATATCTGCAAAGTGGTTGTCTTCTACATGGAATGAGAAGAGCTGCGCGTCAGGTATCCCTTCCTCCAAATTAGTAGGCTCCTCCCCTGTTTCAATGTGCGATAAATGGTCAGGTCCTGCATTCAACCTTCTTGGCTTGACAATTACCTCAAAGTCGTATTCTTGAAACAACAGCAACCATTGGCATATCTCCCCGCCATCACAGGCTTATTGACTAGATACTTCAAAGTGGAGTGATCTGTGTACATCTTGAAATGTCTGCTCAACAGATAGTTCCTAAACTTCTGGAGCACGTGCACCATGGCCAATCCCTCACGCTCTGTCATTGAGTAGTTCTTCTCAGCCTTTGATAATTTTCTGCTTGAAAATGCTATAGGGTGATCCATCTCTCCTTCGCTAGCCTGTGTTGGCACTTCTCCCAACACAATACACAAGGCATCAACGTGCACATGGAATTCCTTCTTCTAATATGGGAAGACCAATATCGACGTTGTGACCATCTTTTCCTTCAAGACATCTAGACTGTGCTGACATTCTTCATCCCAATATAATGTAGCGTCCTTCTTTAGCAAGTTCTCCATAAGCGCGGTAATCTGAGCATAATTCTTGATGAACTTTCGATAGTACCCAATATGGCCTAGCATTGCGAGCAGCTATTTAACACTCCTCAGGGCTTCCAAATTTATTATTACGGCGATCTTTGCAGGGTCCACCATAAGTCCTTGCTTGCATACCACATGAGCCAACAAAATCCCAAAGGGGACACAAAACAAGCACTTCTTTAGGTTCAGTGCGATCTGATACCTTCGGCATGTATCCAACATTAAGTGCAGACTGGCTACATGGTGCTTTACTAGCCCAAACACTGTCCAGTCATAAAAATATACCTCCAAGAATTTGTGAATAAATTCTTTGAACGCCGTGATGACTATGCAAAAGAATAACGTCGGCTCATTCTTGAGCCCGAAGGGCATCACTGTGTACTGAAAACACTTCCATTCCATCGTGAAGGTTTTTTTATCCCTGTCTTCTGGCGTGATCTTGATCTGATGGTATCCAAAGAACCCATCAATAAATGAGTAAGCTTCTTTCCCTCCAACATTGTCCAGTACCTCATCAGTAAACGGTGTCGGGAAAGGATCGTGAAAATAGGCATCTTTAAGATTCCTTATATCTACACAAATCCTTATCTCTCCCTTATGCTTCTTTTCCTAGACTACCATTGGGCTCACCTAATCAGATTCCTCCACTGGTTCAATAATACCTGCCTCAAGCATCTTGTCTAATTCCAAGCGGACCATTTCCTTGTATTTTGGATTAAGGCAATATGGCCTCTTCTTAACGGGCTTCGCGTATGATTTCAAAGTTATTTTCATCACTCCCAAATCGCCTATGATGCATTTCAAGTCCAAAAATTTTGCAGGAAAAAGATTCTAGTACTTGCGGAGTAACTTAGCAACTTTATCCACTGTGGCATCATCCCAATAATCTCCGATCTTTGAAAATTTAGGTTCCACTTCAGTACTAATATTTACCTACGTAGTATTTAGTGGCACGGTGATATCTAGGTTCTCTATCTGTGGACCCTCAACCTCACGGTGGCCTTCAGCTTCTGGGATATTGATAATCCTTGGATCGTCATCCTCCCCTTCAACAATCATATTATAGCATTCTAGTGCATGGCGTAGTTGGGTGCTCCAATCCGGTTGAACCAATTCCAAAGGATCCTATGGAATTTGGAAGATCATTGCCTTAACCTCTTGCAGCGCTTCATCAATGCTTTCGAACCTGTCTTCAAAGCTGAAGGTCATCAAGAATCCTTCTCTTAAGATGTCCCACTCCGCGGTGCCGTGGCAGAGCTCCGTTTCCAAATACCAATTCATAGGGATTATATCCAGAGTGTGATAGAATAAATGCACCCATTCTGGTTGCGGCTCTATTCCATACACTTTAGTCCATTTTTCCAGATGATCACGTGGATCATTCCTCCCATCATATTTCTCAATTAACCGTACTTTAGGGTGACCAAATCGCATCCTCATCATCCTCCTGTAATCATGCCACTTATCAAAGTTGTCTTTGTGCGTACCCCACCACTAAGCAGGTGTAGTGCGCAGTGCCAAGTCCAGCGCCTGAAAGCGGTAATCCTCTGGAACTTCTCTTTCAAAAGCATCCAAAAATTTATCTATGTCAGTTAAACCATTTTAATAAGGTAAATTTCTTACCTCTGATGACACATAGTGCAACGATTTGGTCATCATGTTGCAGCGCAGTGTGGATACTTCGTGCAACCTGTTTTGCCAATGTTCCAATTCTTCGTCTGAATCCAAGGTATAGGAAATTTCGTGGTCCCATGCAATCCATCCATCAGCTATTGGATTGACCCAATATTGGTCTCGCACTATAATTTTATATATCTGATCCAAATCATCATCACTTTCCTCATAGTCACAGATCGGTTCAGTATAGCGCGGTCCTTCTGCAGGGTCCAATGGTACTACAACACGGAGTGATTTTATTTCAAATGACATCGTATGCTTCTTCAAGTTGATTACCCCATTCATATCAATAGCCCAGTCCATTCCAAGGAGCGCAGGGTATGGCTTGTTGTCATCAACAATTTCTATCACTTCAAAATCAACAAGCGCGCACACACCTTCTATATATATGGTAACTCCTTGTAATCATCCCATGGGGATAATCTTCTGTTGGTTCACCATCCTCAGTTGAAGCGAAGACCATTGCAACGTAGGTCTCCCCATTCTCTCCCAAGTCCGTTTAGGAAATATGTTCGCGTCAGACCCCAAATCCAAAATAACTTGGTCCATCTCATAGTCTCATATTTGTGCGATAAACCTCATCTCACGCTCTATTCTTGCCTTATGCTTACCAATATTTCTAACTACACGGGGTCCATCAGGAGCATTATCCTTACCAACACACTTTTTTATCAACTCCTGTAGTCCTTTCACAACCTTGCTATCGCGTAGTAGTTTCATACAAGTCTCCAAGAGGGCGGTAAGCACAGAGGGGTCAACCTTTGTAGGCGCTTTGGTGTCTGGTAGTTTGTTCTGACTTCCTAAGTTAGAGGCTTTAGCGAAGCTTTTCTTTACTTCCATGAATGTTTCCTCCACCGTGCTCCAGATTGAAACCAGTCTCCTTTTCCGGGGTCTTGCAGACCTATCCACCTTCTTCAGGCTATTTTACCTTATCGTCACTAGTCGCGATCCCGCTTCGCAGCACGATATTCACATTCTGGTCCTCCTCGTGGTGCTTGGCCCTCATCATTTGTAATTTCTGGGTAGGATACTGAGGCTACGCCTTCTTCTCCTGCATCTTGGCCATCAACACAGGACATTCTTCGATTGTGTTGTCAAACTGAGTGCAGTATTGACATGATGGGTATGTCTGACTCGTACACTCTCGTACGTAGTGCCCTGGCATTCCGCAATTGTAGAAAATTACCTGGTCACGACCCCTACCAGGTCATCCTCCTCATCGACCTTGTTCGCACCCTTGATATCCTCAGCGCATTCCCCCTGTGCCCTAATCCGGAGACCAAGTTTCTTCTTGCGTTTGATATGTAGGCGTCCTCTCCATAATTAATTCATAGCTTCGACAGTGACGCTCATCGTGGCTCACCGATTTGCAGAAATCATAGAACAATTGTTGTGGTGTTTGCACAAACTTTTGCAGTAAGTGACAATTATCTGTTACATTTTTTCCCACCACATGGAAGATATCGCACCATAGCGTGGGCCCCACACTTGGTCCTGCTGGATCTTCCTACCTTAGGGGCATTGGCTCCCCTCCTATGATGTAATTCACGAAGACAGGGAAGTGATCTTTATCATGCCCTGGTTTTTACACTTGAGACAACAAACTTCTTCACACACCTTCGGCCGTGCCGCTTTCTCTTTTTTCAAGCTCTGCAGTTCCAAGCAAAGGTTCTGCAGTTCTGTGTGTATTTGTTGAACCCCCAACGAAGCATCTTGAATAGGAGTTTCATGCAATTTCATTGCAATTTCGAGGGCTTCTGCCTGAGTTCTTATCTTTTATTATGATAAAGCAATCCTTAAGTGGGGCAGGAGCGTGGCTATAAACCAATCGTGGTGTTGACTATCTGTGAGATTCATATTAGCTTCGCAAATCCCGCACTTCAGTCTTTGATCTATCTCCCATGGCATTTCACTAGGCCTCATCATGATTTCCTTAAATCAAATTACCGACTGTGAGGCAAATTTAGGCTTACCAAATTCCTTGTTCAAAGCGGTCTGAGTATCTGCCAATGACACCAATGGATTATTAGTGCAGTACTTAACATACCATGTCAGCGCACGGTCCTGTAGAGCAATGACTAACTATACCTTCTTTATATTATCATCTGTAATTTGTTTTGTTGTCCACACAACCTTCGTAACAAACCAAAACTGGTCCGGATCCTCACTTCCTAAGCCCTTGAAAACTGGAAACTTCATCGTATTCGATATGTTGACCGGCGGCGGTGGTGGTGGCGGTGTGGGCAAAGGTGTATGTTGTGGAGGTGGTGTGGACGGATTAGGTATCCACGGAAAACCCTGCCTTATCAACTAGACAGCGCTTTGCGGTGAAGCCTGTGCTTCTCCCTCGTCATCACTCACAGGAGGTTCAATCAATGGGCCATATTCAGGGCTTGTTCTTCCCTTATCCCTGAAGAGCTTCCGACTTCGCATAGCTCCAAACATCAAGGTAGTGGCATAACTCGTTTTTCACACAACAACATCTTAATCCAAGAATTCAAAGATCTCAAATACTTACCTCATGTTCCCTTGAAGAAGCGTCGCTCTACTTCGTTGTAACTGACCAAGGTATCAACCATGAACTCTGTGACAAATCCTCCTATGACTCAATCAATCCAGTGATCAACTGCGTGTGTGATTTTATCTTCAGAAGCTTCCAACCTCCGCACGAGCTCCGGGGTCCACACTATCAGACTGTCAAGCCTTCACCTTCCTTGGTCGTCTGCCAATTTAGCGATCCACTCATATAGTTTAATCTGAAAGGTGCAGAAGAAAATTTCATGTATTTCTGTGTACAAATACCTGTCCAACCACTATTCTTTTGTCAGGCACAGATTCTTTTTTTCCTACACTGTGAATTCGTGGATCTTTCTATCCAACCACTTCTCAATTTCCTTCTCAGTCAGATTCCAGTGATGCAACATCACACATCTCTTTATGCAGATCCCGGTCCCAGCAATGGAATCATTTGTTGGCTTAGGGAGTCCTAACCTAGGTTCATAGTTAGTTGCACCAAACAAATCCCTATACTACTGGACCTTTCGGCATTAAGCCGTGGTGCGTTGACTGAAGTCTCACTTGAAGCAGTATGCGGGGATGCTGGAACCAAGTTTCCGCACCCAGAGATCAGTGTGCTATCCTTTTGGTGACCGAGATTTTCCTTCGTGCATACCTCTAGGCTCCTACGGCCTAGTGCTGTAACTTCCCTTAATCAGTCTCTATACCCCCACGAAGGTCTATGACTGACTTTTGCAGACCTTGAACAGGCCAATTAGCTACTTACGCACACCTTATATTGCCCTTAGATAAGTAATTACTTAGAATTACCCATTAGGGGAGTTTTGAGGTCTAAAATGGGCCTCCTAAGGAAATTATAAAATAATAGTGGAAATAATAAAATAAGATTTGATTACATCATCAACTTTTAGAGGGAAAAAAAGAAAAAAACTATTTTTTCAACTCGTATTTTCAACTTATCTCCCTATTGGTTTACTCACATTTTGAGCAGCAACACTCATTGGATGCATAATTTGATTCCTCATCCAAGGATTACCCATGTTGCATACTTTCGATGAACCCTGCTACACGAAAAATGAGAAATACATGAAAAAACGTGATTGCAATCACGTTTTTTCATGTATTTCTCATTTTTCGTGTAGCAGGGTCCATTGAAAGTATGAAACATGGGCACTCCTTGGATGAATAATTAAATTTCCATCCAACGAGTACCCCCCTTGAAATTTGAGTAAAACCTTAGGGAGATAAGTTTAAAATACGAGTTGAAAAAGTTATTTTATTATTTTAATATTTTTTCATATTTTTATTTTTTTACTCCAAAAATGGTGAATCATCCCCCATGGTTGACATCATCATCTTGAATCCTATTGGTTCTTATAAAGTTTATTTTGGTTGTACATTTTCTTAGGAGGCCCATTTTCGACCTCAAAAATCCCCTAATGCGAAGTGTTCGATAACCTTAATAGAAAGCGTTATGATCTTTGCATAATCATTTGACATTAATTGCATTTAGATAACAATATAGATCAAGTAAAGTCACGCATCAATAGATCATTATTTTATAAAACCATCATTCATCACAACATATAGCGCATTCATACATAACAGAAGTAAAGGGACTAAACATAGGAATTTCTGGAACAATCTTCTTTATTGTTATTCAACAAAGGTTTATAGACTCAAAAATTACTTGCATGCTCAGCTGTAGGGGTCCACGCACTTAGCTACAAACACTACTTTAGGCCTTTGTGCACACAAGTGCAGAGCCTTTCCCCTCTAAGACTTCCTTCTCTATGCTAGAATTCTTTGCGCATACCCATAGACAAACTTCACTACTTTTTTTAGACCCTCACAGATCTCAAAAGCGGACTCAACTTTACATAAAGGAGGGTAAAATCCCTTTTTGACTCTTAACTAGCTACGCGCTCCGTGACCACAATTTGCAGAGACTTTACATATTTTTACATCAAAACTTGGTCTTTTGCCCCAAAACTGATCCAAGGGTGTTAAGTTATGGTATGTTCTATGCTTATAACAGTTTACTTCTTTTTCTTATTATATTCCACCGATTAGCAATCACATGTACATAGAGTAAAGTGCAGATAGAACATTAAACGATTGACAGAAAACAAGCCAAGACAAGAGACACAAGATGTGGCGGCTAGCCAGGGACAAACCCCACAATATGTGGGGAAACCATTTGATCAAATCTTCTTTTATCTTCAATAATTCAGTAGAGAGAAATAGTACAATAAATCTGATTCATATCAGCAGTAGCAAACCCTAGATCAGTAGCATCAACATTAGCGGCTTCATTATCAAACTAGGGCATACCATATCTCACAAACCGACAGTCGGATTGACTTCACTCCACCACCAAAAGTTTTAGCTTCCAGAGGAGGTTCAGATGAACCTACAACGCAGTTCAGATGAGGAGATCTTCTAGGCCACGCAAGTCAATCTTTACTTCTGTAGTTGCAGCTTCAGTTTCAGCAGTTTCCGGCTTCAAACTAGGGCAATCGATATCTTGCAAACCGTTCGTCGGATTGACTTCATTCCACCACCAAAAGTTGCGGCTTTCAAAGGAGGTTCAGATGAACCTATAGTGCAGTTCCAAAGAGGAGATATTCTAGGCCATGCAAGTCAATCTTTACTTCTGCAGTTGCAGCTTCAGTTTCAGCAGTTTCTGGCTTCAAACTAGGGCAGTCGATATCTTGCAAACCGTTCGTCGGATTGACTTCATTCCACCACCAAAAGTTGTGGCTTTCAAAGGAGGTTCAGATGAACCTACAATGCAGTTCCAAAGAGGAGATCTTCTAGGCCACGCAAGTCAATCTTTACTTCTGCAGTTGCAGCTTCAAATTCAACAGCTTCCGGCTTCACATGTGTGAGAGAGTGAGACCCATTTCAGCGTAGTAGAGAAGAGACTCATATCTGCACAGTAGAGAGAGAGAGATGTGATGAGATGAGTGAGTCCAAATGAGGAAAAAGTCCTCTTCTATTTATACACAACGTTGGTGGGTGAATAGATGCGACTGTTGGACTTCTGAGCCTACATGAGTTGTAGGTCAGCTTGATAATAATTCCATAATCAAAATAAATTCATATCTCCATGAATACTTATCGAAATCGGATGATCTTTATATCAATCCTACACCTCTCGACGAGAGGAATCTAATAAAAATATTATCAACCATGAATAAGATGACCCACATGAAGTTTTTCCCTGGTTGCCAATTTTAACACTCCCTCTCAACCATGGAGAACTTCATCTGCAATCTATCTATCGGTCGTTACTATTCATCCATCAAATGCACTACCCTGTATAGCCTAACCCTTGCCCTGCTTTGCTCTATTTTGCTTGTTCTGCTTTGTCTTGTTCTGCCCTACACTGATCTGTACTGTTTTGTTCTGTTCTACTATGCTCTTGCATTGTTCTGTTCTACTCTGCTTTTGTATTGTTCTGTTCTACTCTGCTTTTGTCCGAATTATGAAGAAGAAGAAATGATCGAGGATGTATCATACTGACTCAAAGTCAGTCTCAGAGTATGTACCACTAGTCCCAGACCAGTCTCAACCAACCCAAAGTCAGCGTCATAGTGAGCACAACTCCAATGGTCCCAGACCAATATCATCCTCCACTGACTCAAAGTCAGTCTCAGAGTATGTACCACTGATCCCAGACCAGTCTCAACCGACCCGAAGTCAGCGTCATAATATGGTACAACTCCTACCACTGGTCCCAGACCAGTATCATTGATCCCAGATCAATGGAGGTCATCCTAGCATAGGGAGTACGGTAGTTACAACGATGCATCCATCGGTACTACTATGGTCCCTAACTTCATTTCCCTGCTCATTGATCAGATGAGAGGTACTTCCCATGAGTCCCAGACTGCATGGGTAGGATGCCTCGACAGGAGAACTAATCAATCCTGTCCTCACAGGAGAACACATCAATCCTGCTACAATCGCCATGGAGAACACATCAATCCAGGCCGCCATGGAGAACACATCAATCCATGCCTCACAGGAGAACTAATCATCCTGCTACAATCACCATGGAGAACACATCAATCCAGGCCTCACAAGAGAACTAATCATCCTGCTACACAGGAGAGCGAATCATCCTGTTCCACAAGAGAGCGAATCATCTTGTCCCACAAGAGAGCGAATCATCTTGTTTCAGTGTGCACCACCAGGGGAGGGTGAGTCACCCTGTGGTCATATGTTGCTCCAGTAGGAACCGCAAGCCCTCAGAGCTCCCAGAGCTCAATGTATGCAACATGCAGGACCCTTGTACAAGGGTTTCTTGCCGACTCCAAGTCATTTGGGAAAATCACAGATTAGATCTTTCCTCGGGGCTTTGACAAGGTGTATCAACCTGTACATCATCTTAATGTGATGGAGCTTCCTTGCTCATCGACTTACCATATCCCAGATGATGTCTATCTACTGGAGCAATTGACGAATACGGGATTCCTCAATAATCGAATCCCACCTCTGGTTGTTACAGAGAATCACAGTGGTATCCAATGTAAATCCAAACAGCTCACTGAAGAGCTTTCGCAACCAGACTGCCTCACACGAGGTTATGCTAGTAACAATATATCCTGCTTCGGCGGTGCTCAAAGCCACTGATTTCTGCTTCCTGCTTATCCAGGATATTGAAGCAGATCCCAAGGTGAAACAGTACCTGGAAGTGCTCTTACGGTCCACCACACTGCCTACCCAATCAACATCAGTATATCCAAGTAGTCTCACATCTCCGGCAGTGTATCTTAATCCATGAGAGATTGTGTCCTGAAGACATCTCAGAAGATTCCTGGCATCAATCCAGTGAGGCTCAACCAAATATGAGCTCACAATGCTAACTGCAAAACATATGTTCGGACAGAGGTTCACCAAGAACATCAATGCGAATGAGTTTTTGAAACTCAGAGGCATTTCCCAAGTCTAGTCCGACATCACTACCATATAACTTCTAAAAGTTAAGATCCTCGAGGTAGTCACAAGCTTGCAGTCCATCATACCGAATCTTTCCAATATATTTACCACATATTTTCCTTGATATAGGAAAATTTCCCTTGGCTTCTGCCACACTTCACGTCCTTGGTCCTTCATTTCAAATTCAGAAGCCATCTCCCTCTTACATTTGTGAATGAGAGGGTTTGCACCTGTTAGAAAGAGGTCATCCACATACAACACCAGTATGAGAGGCTTGTCATCTTCAACCTTAAAGTAAAGGTTAGGATCAGCTTCACTCCTAGTGAATCCCAGCTTCATCAAGTAGCTATCGATCTTCTCATACCATGCTTGGGGTGCTTGCTTCAGCCCATAGAGAGCCCTCTTCAACCTGCATACATGAGATTTTCAATCATAAATCTCAAATCCTTCAGGTTGCTCCACATAGACCTCTTCTTTGATAGAACCATGCAAGAACGTGGTCTTAACATCCATCTGATGTAGGTTCCATCCTTGTGAAGCCACAAGGGCTATGATCAAGCGGATGGTCGTATATCTGGCAACAGGTTCAAATATCATAGTCTATACCTCCCTTCTGGGATAAACCACGAGCAACAAAATGAACCTTATACTTTTCCATACTTCCATTTGCTGCATGCTTTATCTTGTAAAGTCATTTTGAAGTAACAATTGTCTTGTCCAGGGTCTGGGAACTACTTCCCAGACATCATTCTCCATAATAGAGTCATATTCTATGGTCATAGCATCCTTCCATAGTTAATGCTTGATGACATCTGAGAATGATGAAGGTTCATTTTGTATGATCGTGCTCATGATGGTCAGGTATCCCTGATACCTGTTAAGTTTCTTACTTTGATGGAAGGTTCCTCAGGGTGCAGCATGTCCTTCAGCATCATCAAGTATCCCCCTAAGCCATGAAGGCCTCTTCCTAGAAGAGGAAGGCTCATGTGGATGAGGATCAATCGGATCCATGGGTTCTCCTACATCAGGCATTGATTCATCATCCTTTTCTTTCGGTTCCCTGGTGTCGGCTTCTTGAGAGCTACTCAAAGTCAGCAGATTGTCCACCTTGTTGAGAGCCATATCTTTGTCAAAGGTGACATCATGACTAATCACAACTTCCCTTTGACTGGTGGTGAACATTTCTTTAGGAGTTTAGGAACCCAATGCTTGATGAGGGCATCGATTTTGTACATATACGGCGGTGATTATAGTTTCAGTCCATAGAAACTTTGGAAGTCTTTGATCATGTAGCATGGCCCGGACAGCTTCCATCATCGTGTGGTTCTTCCTTCCCACCACACCATTCTGCTCAGGAGTATGTGGTGTAGTAGTCTCCCTCTTAATGCCAACCTCAGGTATGCCTGATTAAACCAACTGTAATATATCGGAGGTCTTGCTTTGGCTTGAGGGCAATGGTCCCCTTTTGGGCTTTCCTTTGGCACATCCTAGACATACACCTTCTTTCTATACTTGGAATTCGGGCATCCCTATTACCATCTGTCTTACATCGGGTAGAGCTTTGTAATGAAGGTGGGAAAACCTCTGATGCCAAAGTTCGGACTAAAGAGTTGTGTCACAAGACATGACACCTAGCGGACTTCCATCGACCTGATATAATGAATCAACACTAAACCGAAGAGTAAATGCATCTTTAACATTATTTTTCCATATACATACCTTTCCATTGTTGAAGGTTACCTTGTAGCCTCTGTCTTCCATTGCCAAGATGGACACTAGGTTCCTTTTGAGGTCAGGTGCATTTAATACATCTTGGACTTTCTAGCCTTCTTGAATGGTCGTCCTCTTCCTCGATCTCCAGCTCTCCTCTTACCTTTGTTGTTGAATTTGTCATTCCTTTGATTTGTCATCAGATGGATTTTGATCATCGTCCCGGTGTGAGTCCTTTCTTCTCTTTGCATGAGAAGAAAAGGCAGCAGGAGGAACTTTAGGCATGGGCATTTCTTGCACTTCTTCCCTTGTTTCTTTTTGAATGCATCTAGCCATTAATTCCTCGAAACCAGGAATTACATTATAGTTGAGAAAAGTAGTCTTGAACACATACCATTCGGATGGTAATCCTCCAAGAGTTGTGAGTGCCATTTCTCTGTCAGTAATAGTTTCCCCAATAGATAGGAGATCGTTCTTGATCTCGGTGATTATTAAGAAGTATGCTTGCATACTTTCATCCTTACTCTTCTTGATTTACCTCAGCTTATTTCTAAGAAACAAAACTTGATTTGCATCATTAACTTTAAATAAACTCACTAGTCTATCGTAGATTTCCTTGGAGGTGTCGAGTTCAGAGATGTAGGCCACCAAGTGCTTGTCGATAGAGTCTGGGATGATCTTCTATTGTTTTGACTTCTCCATTTTTTTTATTTGTTCCAGGCAGCAGCGGATGCATTTGATGGAGGCTCAACAATATTGCCTCTCACATGATCCAACACTCCTTGATTCTCAAGGGTTAAATCAATAGACATCTTCCATCCGTGATAGTCAGCTTTCTCACGGAGCTTGTCTTCAGCAGGAAAGAGTGTTGAGGACCCCATAGTTCTTTTAGGATAGCCTTGCCAATCTTCTCTTCAATGATTGCTCTTGCTCTTGCTCGGGCTTTGTCTTCACCTCAGCTCTGAGACCATGTTAAGTTATGGTATGTTCTATGCTTATAACAGTTTACTTCTTTTTCTTATTATATTCCACCGATTAGCAATCACATGTACATAAAGTAAAGTGCAGATAGAACATTAAATGATCGACAGAAAACAAGCCAAGACAAGAGACACAAGATGTGGCGGCTAGCCAGGGACAAACCCCACAATGTGTGGGGAAACACTTTGATCAAATCTTCTTTTATCTTCAATAATTCAGTAGAGAGAAATAGTACAATAAATCTGATTCATATCAGCAGTAGCAAACCCTAGATCAGTAGCATCAGCATTAGCGGCTTCATTATCAAACTAGGGCAGACCATATCTCACAAACCGACAGTCGGATTGACTTCATTCCACCACCAAAAGTTTCGGCTTCCAGAGGAGGTTCAGATGAACCTACAGCGCAGTTCAGATGAGGAGATCTTCTAGGCCACGCAAGTCAATCTTTACTTCTGTAGTTGCAGCTTCAGTTTCAGCAGTTTCCGGCTTCAAACAAGGGCAGTCGATATCTTGCAAACCGTTCGTCGGATTGACTTCATTCCACCACCAAAAGTTGCGGCTTTCAAAGGAGGTTTAGATGAACCTATAGCGCAGTTCCAAAGAGGATATCTTCTAGGCCACGCAAGTCAATCTTTACTTCTTCAGTTGCAGCTTCAGTTTCAGCAGTTTCCGGCTTCAAACTAGGGCAGTCGATATCTTGCAAACCGTTCGTCGGATTGACTTCATTCCACCGCCAAAAGTTGCGGCTTTCAAAGGAGGTTCAGGTGAACCTACAACGCAGTTCCAATGAGGAGATCTTCTAGGCCACGCAAGTCAATCTTTACTTCTGCAGTTGCAGCTTCAAATTCAACAGCTTCCGGCTTCACATGTGTGAGAGAGTGAGACCCATTTCAGCGTAGTAGAGAAGAGACTCATATCTGCACAGTAGAGAGAGAGAGAGATGTGATGAGATGAGCGAGTCCAAATGAGGAAAATTCCTCTTCTATTTATACACAACGTTGGTGGGTGAATAGATGCGACTGTTGGGCTTCTGAGCCTACATGAGTTGTAGGTCGGCTTGATAATAATTCCATAATCAAAATAAATTCATATCTCCATGAATACTTATCGAAATCGGATGATCTTTATATCAATCCTACACCTCTCGATGAGAGGAATCTAATAAAAATATTATCAACCATGAATAAGATGACCCACATGAAGTTTTGCCCTGGTTGCCAATTTTAACAAAGGGACACCATCCCAACAATCTTCCTCTTCAATTGAGATTCCCATATAAGCAAATGGTAGATGTCCATTGGTGAGTGGTGTAGGAGGCTCAACATCCATGGGAAATAATATAATTTTTTCTTATTTTTGAGCTTGCTCCTTTTGTTTAAGTTCTTCCTGCATTTGCTTATCCACCCTTTGTTTTCCAATTCTTTCATATTCAATCTTCTTTTATTTTTCTTCTTGTTTTATTTTCTCTTCATCTTTCTTTCTTTTGGTTTCCTCTTACTTCCTATTTTCTTCTTCTTGCTTATGCCTTTCCTCTTCTTATTTCTTAGCTTATCTCTTGGCTTTCAACTTTTTCAATCTTTCTTTGTTTGTCACCTTCTTCTCCCTTTCCCTCCTTAAGAAAGCTTTCTTTTCTTGGGCTTCTTTTCCTAGATAATATTATTTGTTTGTAGATTCAAGATTTCTCGTTGGATGAGAGCTATCGATTCCGTTGCTTGCATCCACAACGTTGGTAGCATTGTAAAAAATCTTTACCTTGTCTTCTTCCTTGTCGATGGTTAGGGTGTATGTCCATATGTACTTTATTTGTCTATAGTGCTTTGCAACGCTACCCCTAGAATCATATATTTGAAAACTCAAATTTCCAAACTTAATGCATTTCAGATCACTGGCTTCCACTTATGCTTCTCAAAAACTTCGTACACCATATATTCCAACATATATTGGAAAAGTGGGCCAAGGCGCCTTCTTTGCATGGATTAACATGTTTGTAAGTCATGTTGTGACCTGATATGTAACTTCCCACAAGACTATTTATCTATAACAAACATAGGAATCCAGTGAGGGGGCTTGCAAGCTCCAAATACCCTAATATATGCTGAATTTGCAGGTTTGAACCAATCAACGATATCTTGTAATGTAATGGAAAATTTTAGGGGCTAATATTTTCCCAGTGGGCTAATTTTCCATGATTTTCCACAAAAAAGATTCACCAATTTCCAATTTTTATAAAAGATGATTTGCCCAAATTTTAGAATATAAAATTATTTTCCTTAAAAATCGCCAACATTATATAGAGACTATATATAAAATCATTATAAATTTGAGTAATTTTACAAATATATCAATAAACATTTTATAGTTTGCATATTAGGGATTAGTGAGATTCGCCAATGTTTTTAAACTTCAAGAAAATTTTCCATCCTTAAAATTTTCCTTAACATTACTCTGCTCTATCACTAACATGGATATTTTGTGTTGAAGAGTATGTGATATATGGGTGAAATAAAATTCTCAACAATTTGATGGTACATCCCCTTGTAGCTAGTGTCCCATAGAATCCTGCAATATATGTGGATAGGTGGTATGTCTGGAGCAAAGTTCCACCTCCATCCCAATGACTCAAATTGACACCTTATGCATATGGCATTCAAGAAATATGATGCCATGTAAAATTCAGGATATTGTCCCTTTGGTGGATTCTGAGCACATTTTATATTTTCGTGATGGAGGCTGCTATAATCTCTTCCCAATTAAATATACTCCCATCTTGAGTACATGTGTACATCATTGGTACACAATTCTCTTTGAACATTTATGCATCTTTCCTACCATACAATTTGCAACATATTTCTAGTACCAACTGATATGCCTTTCTTAATAACTTGCTCCTCTATATCCCATCAAATTGATATCCAAACTTACTGGGATATTGCCACCAAATCTTAAGGATATCTTTGTTGGCTAAGGAAGATTACAAAACCATTTATATGTAAGGGAGACTTTTTTGATTGAAAGCTTGTAATATTCGACGATGCAGGAATATATGTATGTTGCTATGTCCAAACCATGGTTGTCCCAAACAATCATATCTATTGTATCTATGCACTTAATTATCCATTCAATAATTTTGGCACATGGTAGGATGGCATGGTGTGATGCTACTTTGTGGAGCCAAGAGTTCTTGAAATTATGATACACTTCACTATCCTCTTCATCCTCACGAACCTATCTTCGACAAATGATTGATAAATACTGGACCAAGTCATTGGTATTGATTTTTCCACATAGAAAGTTGTGTCTGCATAGATGGGAACTGGGATTATAGAACTTTTCACTGCCCCTTTTTTATTGCCTTCTATAATCTCCTTTCCTGGTCTTTTCTTTGTGGGTAGAGCCATATCTCTCACTAATGAGGAGATGTTGAGGCTCTCCAATTCTACGGTACCCGACATCTCAAAAATATTCATGATGACAAACATTGTTTTTTTTTTTTTTGTAAGTCAGGAGATTATATTATATAACAAAATATAGTACAAAAAAACCGCGATGGCGGATCGAGAGCAGGAAATTACAGTGAACCATGACTAAACATCTGCTCAGAGTTTTCATCAAAACAAGACTGTAAACAGCATACCTCACAGGGCAGCTTGACCTTAACTTATTCCTATCAGCCGACACAACTAAGACAGAACATAGTATGACAAACACATAGACAAACTGAAACAGAGACATAGACAAACTGTAACAGAGACATATAGAAAGCCGAAGTGAGCCACACCGGGAATGAAGCTAGATATATTTTCCCATCTGGCTGATGGTATCCAGTCCCATCTGCCGCATATGGGTGTCCATCCTGGCTTGCATTGCTTCAATAGTTTCATTTTCCTCTGCCCCTGTTTTGGTAGGTTGCGAGGTTCCGGGAGCTGCATTGACCGTGTCTCTCAGAATCTGGATGAGGAGGGTGAGCTTCCTGTTGACAACTTGAACTGCTTCATGAACTTTGTTAATCCGCCCTTCCAGAGTATTGTTATAGTTTATTATCTTCCCCATCTGCTCCTCCGTAACAATCACTTCAGTAACTATGTTCTGCTTCTCATTCTCCACAGTTTCCAGGGCTTTGGCAATTAGCATTTTGGTTCGCCAACTTTCGGCCTTCGTCCTCACGAATTGCGTGGCCCTTTTCGACGGTGTGCCAGGGTCCCTTAACCAATCAACCTCCGCGGCAATCTCCTCAACAGTGCGCCCATCCTCCGCTTGCTTCACCTTCGCTTCCAGCTCCTCAACCTTGCGCTTGTTCCTCGCGGCAGCCCGGGTTTCATATCCTTGCCTCGCCTCCAACAGGTCCTGATTTGCTGCATCACTCCGGCAACCGCTGGCTTCCATCCTGACCTCGCTATGTTTCCTCCAACCAGAATTCCTCTCGCTCCCTGAAGGTAAGTCTGCACTATGAAAAGACACAGTAATGAGAACAGAGTAAAGACCCTTAGCTTTATAGCCTTTGTGGGTGTTGATCCTTCTGAAGTCGGTCTGGATCTTGCTGAAGATAAGAGTACTGTTACCATCAAATCGATTGAGGTTCACACACGCGAGGCTGATGCTGGTCGATTTAAAATGAATGTGGTGGCGTGTGAACCATTGATCAATTTGCCAAGTGTAATGTACCTCTGATCGATCGTTATGAAAACTGATGGAGTCGGACAGACCCTGTTTGCCCTCCTTCCGATTCCCCATGCTGTGTACCTTGAGCCTTCCTGACTGAATCACCGCGAGCATAAATGTTACTGATTTCTTTTGATACGGTTTTCTTCCAGGTGATCTGGTATTAATTCTCTTGGTGCTTTGAAACTTGTGGCACGATCTGTAGTGATCGCTAGGTTGGCTGGTCTGCCGCCGCCATTTAACCCCTCTCCCTTTGCGATCAATCATACCTTTAACTCTGTCGCAGGTGTGCTCTTCCCCGCTGTTATCCAAGCCATTATCGGCTCTGATGACAAACATTGTTAGGAAAACAAAATAAATAATTACATTGTGTTGCGCATGTTATGGTATATCAATGAAATGTTGTGCAGGTTGTAGGAAAAGGTTGTGCTGAGGATGGAATGCACTACAAGGATGCAATTTAGGTTTTGATATTATGATGTTGTGCAAAGAAATGAATCAAGCTATGATGAGGAGGTTGCACCATTACACAAAGGTAGGGGGAAATCAAATTTTTGGATCCACGCCATCTTGCATAGTTGGAAGAAAGAATGTGCCATAGTGTAAAAGGAAGAAGGGAAACGGTGGTAAAAAAAAACAACAACAATTTGGTTTGAGAGAAACATTGCGCATAGACGAGTGGTTATATTATTGGGTAAATTCACACCGTTGCACAAAAGGTTGTGAGGGGATTGTACTGTTACGCAAGGCTTGAGTAGAGGGGGCATCATTGCATGAAGAAAAACCTCAATCTGCACTACAGGGTCACGAAAGAGAGAAATATGACTAAGTGGAGTAAGGTAGGCTTAGAGGGAAACGAAATGTTAAGGAAAAAGGTGTGATGAACTGACACTTAGTCATATATAAAGCGAGAAAGGGGAATGAGAAGGTCAAAGGCTAGAAGGTGAAGGGTCGCATGGTAGGCAAAGCAAAAAAGATAGAAAATGACAAGGAAGGGTGCAGGAACTTACCCAATGTCTATTGTGAAGGTCCAACTCCTAGTGGTGGTGGGATCTCCATCATCATAGCATGATGTATTATGATTTCTTATATCGATGAGATGAAGATGCATTAAAATTTGTGCATATTTGTAAGGTGTTGTGTTAAACTGCCTAGGTGCGATCCATCGCACCAGTGGGAATATGCTGGGGGGATTTGTTTCACGCTGTGCCACATTAAGGATAAAAACTACACAACACTAATGAATAGCTCTGTGATGCAATAAGTATAGCGCAATGTGCCAATGATGATAACCATTTAATTGCCTTTACTCGTTTACTTAGGGACATAAGAGGATTTTCATTCATTGAAACACAAAATGAAGGGGCTCCAAATTTTATAAGTATGCTAACAATTTGGGGTTGTTGTAGCTACTACAATAATTGGAAATTTACAAGTAGGATCTCAATGTCTATAGTTTAGCCCTTATTTATTGTGGAGTCTGTATCGTTAGGAGTTATTGATTTGAATCTATGGGTACCACTAATTCAATTTTTTAGCCTCGATTAGTAGTTTAGTCTCTTCATTAACTTTCTTTAGTCTTGACTAGTGACACATCAATCAATATATGAGTCAAACACCAAAAGTTTGATAGGAGATGGATATATTATGTTTGTGAGTTTAAAATTTTCAAAATTTATTATGAGTCTATGGTTTTTCTTCGCTGCCAGCGAGCATCCATAGCCCTAACAAAGTTGCTTTCATCACCTCTTTGTGCAAGAAGCCTTTCTCATGCCTTTACCATTTTATTTATTTTTTATTTTTATGAAATTTTTCATTATATGGGCATTCTCTACACAATTTTGGATGAGGGATACCAACTTATTCTACGGTCAAAGAGGTTGTTCCTCGTGTTATAGAGACTAAGAATCTTTGAAATATGTTTGCTCACTTGCAATTTTCCCTCCACCCCTTATTTCACATATGGGTTGACACATTTAACCCACAACTTATTAATTTGACACCAAATAAGTCACTGAGATCCGATTAAGGATTTAGGTTTCCCAACTTAGTAGATTTACCCACACGATCCAATTCTTATTTTCCATTTGGATGATACTGACTCGTAGGATATTTAGGATTGAACCAAAATAAGGAGATCTAATGCTAGCCAATCAATGACCAGTTACCACAGTCTTATCTATGTCATTTGACATAAAACCATTTATCCTTGGGATGGGAAATTTATTTATGTACAAGTCCTCTTATTTATGTACAAGGTCTTGATAGTGAAACTGACTGAAAAGTGCATAAGGTAAACAAAATAAAACTAATGAGATAAATGAAATAAAATAAATACAACATAAGGAAAGGAGTATAAGTAAAACATGTACAAAAGGAGGAACAACTCAAAGAGTTGTTATTGGAAATATAACTTGAGACCTTGGTCATTCATGGGAAGGGACTCAATCTCCTCATTTAAGGTTTGCAATCTATACCTCTGTAGGCCAAAATTTTCATGGATCTAGAATGGACCCAGCCAAAAGGGTTGGAATTTAGCATGTTTTCCTTTATCCTCATTGGGTTTATCCCATTCTAAGAAAATATCCCCACACAAAACTCTTTGTCATTTGCAAACCTTTGATAAAAAAAACACTTAATTCTTTGTTGGTGAGATGCAAATTTAGTGCAAGATTTCTTCCTTTCTTCTTCAAGTTGTAGGAGGGTATTGATTTTTCTTTGCATGATATGTATGAGCTACCACGAGATACTTGGGATAGCTATAAGGATGGTAGGAAAATGTGAGGTACCAAGGGAGGATTTCAGCATCACTTGATTAGCCCACAGAGCATTTGATAAGGTGTTATGCCAATTTCGCTATTGGCCAAGCATAATTTTCTTGATAATATAGATCAAGTTTTTATTTCTTGATTATGCTAGTCTATTTCCTTGGGGGTAATAGTTAGAAGCATGTTTCAATACAATTCCTTTATCTAAAACAAACTCATATAATTTTAATGATGAAAAGTAAGTGGAATTATTAAATAAAAGAGAATTTGAAGCACCAAACCTGGTGATAATATTTTTTTCAATGAATTGCATCACCATTTGATCATTTACTTACTTTATAGGAATGGATTCTACCCATTGTGTAAGTTAATATATGGCCATAAGAATCTACTGATGCTTCTTAGATGAGTGTGGAAAAAATTCGTTGGTAATATCAAGTCCCCACTATTGGAATGGTTCTTTGAATTCAATTGGTTGCAAAGTGGCTAATGAACTTTTCTCCCTTCTGACACACCTTTGGTAAATAGGACACTTTTGGGCATATACACGAGCATATTTGAATAGTGTGGGCCAATAGTGTCTTGCCTGAATAATTTTGTGTGTTGTAGTATCACTGGAGAAGTGGCCTCCAATTGAATTATCATGAAGTAATTTAAGTACTTTATCCACCTAAGATTATTCTAGAAACCACAATAAAACTCCATTATGATGTTTTGTACACATGATTATGTGGATCAACTGGTATTGTGCTTACTTGAGCCTGATTGCTTTATTTTTTTTCACTATTAACTCTGAAGGCAAGGTGTCGTGTTCTAGATATTGTCTGAACTCTCTATACCATGATGGTTGCTAAAATCACAGATCATTTCTTCTGTTTAAGGATTCAAAAATTCTACAACTAACTTGCATAATCCATGACATTTGATAGTATGAGTTGGTTTGAAATCGAGGTCATACTCTTGTAAAATTGTCATCCAATTACCTCTCCATTTTCCTAATTCCTTTTGCACGAATACAGATATGACCATAGGGTGGGGAATGATTGCCTTTACATGGTTCTTTAGGATCTAAAGCCTAAAGTGCTTCACAAATTTATATATTGCATAAGATTGTTTACTAATATTAGGTAAATTTATCTTGGATCATTGCATGCTTGTACTCATGAATGATATTGGGTGTTCATCTCCTTGATTGTCCTTTTGTGTGAGAACAACAACAATAGAGCAGTCAGGCGCAAAAGTGTAGAGCATGAATTTTTTTATCAAAATTAGGACTATGTAGGGAAGGGGTCATTGCAATGGCTTCTTTAATATTTGTAAAGGCCTCTTTCTCATTTTTATCCCACTTGAAAATTGCATCCTTTTTAATCATGTCTTGGAGTGGTTTCATAATTTGAGAAAAATCAGAGATATTTTTTCTAACAAAATTAATATTTCCCAAAAAAGATTGCATAGATTTTTTACCATTGAGGTAAGGGTTTTATGTGATTGCTTTAACACACTCTAGGTCAACAATGATATTTCTCTTTGAAATAATGTTTCCCAATAGGTTTCCTTCAGATACTGCAAAAATACTCTTTTTGGGATTACAGGAGATGCCATATTTGCGACAACGCCCAAATATTTGTTTAACATAGCATATATGACCTTAGCATAGCTTCAAGAACATTGTTACATCATCCAAGTATACAACCACATTGTGTCCTATGTGTCCTCGTAAAGAAATGTCCATGGCTTGTTGGAAAGTATCTTTGGCATTTACCAACCCAAAAGGAATCTGTGTATACACAAACATGTGCCACTTGGTCTTGATTGTTGTCTTTAACTTGTGTGGTTTAGATACTAAGACTTGGTTATATCCTAAAAATTAAGTAAAGAGAACATTTATGAACCTAAGGCCCTCTAAATGATTTTTTCCATGGATGGGATGGGGTAGTTATCTTTGTTTGATGCAAAATTGAGATTTCAAAAGTCTACGCATAATCTTATGTATCCCAACTTCTTACTAATAGGGACCAGATTCAAAACCCAATTTGAATGTTGGACTTTGAAAATAATCTTGACATCCAACAACTTATTTGATTCCTTTTGTATAAGAGGTTCCAAGGTTGGATATACCTTTTTTAACTTCTGTTGACATGCCTTGGTATCCTATTTTGTAGGAATCACGTGTTGGATGATCCGAGTATCGTATTTTTTAAGATCATCGTAGTTGCAGGTGAAAACATATCGATACTTCTCAATAATTGTATGAACGATTGGCATTAAATTGAGGTACAACATGTACCGATATTGAAAAACTTGGTATATTTATTTATGCCTATATTTATTTTCTTATGCATCAATGTTGAGCTTCATGTCTTAGTGTTAGCGGGTCCTTTGAATAGACTTTGCATATCATATAGATTTTCTAGTGAGATGACACCTTTGGGCATAATATTGCCTTTCCATAGCTTGGTTTCATCCTCTGGAGATTTATCATGTTCTTCTTTGTTGATGGCCACAACCTTAAATGTGTACAAGTTGGTGAGAAACTCCAATATCTATTCATTGTCCTTGAAAACACGAAAGTTAGTCACATTATCGAGGATTGTGGGTTTATAAACAATTTCAATATTGGAAAAACTATCTCTAAGAGGAGTAAATTAAGTCACTGCATTTTCTAAGGTGTCAACTACAACATTATTAATTCTAGGCATTGAAATGATATTAAAAGATTTAAATGCATAAATGAGATGCCATACTTCTTGTTGGTAGTTTTTTAGATGAGGTGATAAATAATGGATTGTATTACACACTTTTCTGGTGATAATTTCAGAATCACCAATTACCTTGATGCACTCTACCTTTAGGTCAATGGCCTTTTTAAACCCAAAAAGTAGTGCTTCATATTACGTTGTGTTGTTTGTACGTTTTAATTTAAGTGATAAGAAATGAACATTTTGTTCTTTCAAGGGTCCATCAGGGTGCAACTTGCACCAACTCCATCTTATGTTTTAGATATGTCATAGTATAGAGTTCAAATATTAATAGTATTTACAAGATTGTTCTTCCCTTCACTAATACTATTTACAAGATTGTTCTTCCCTTCAATAATACTATTTACATCTATAATACAGTCTCCTATAACACTAGTTGGATTGCAAGGAAGGAGTTATGATTGTTTGGCTAGTAGTAGTAAGATGGCTATGCTATATAACAACTGATTTCTGATTCTAGAAGGAAATTCCACAATGCTTCCTCAGTGAAACTAATTAGTTCATTGTGGCATTCCAATTCAATCATGATGTAATTCATGTGTGAATCACTATCAACTCTTATTTAATTGTTCTTTCCTTTATAAGGGAGCCACAAGTGAGACCAATGCATAAAAAAGTAGCCTTGAAGTTTCTTGGACCAATGTCTACTCAAAGAAGGTGATAAGCTTCTGAGATGTCCACCATCACAATATCCATGAACTATTATACCCTTGAATATGATGAAAAGCAAATGAGTACATTGTTAAGCTTACCTACTACTTGTACTTTCGACCTATCTAGTTGTATGATTTTACAATTAGTCTTTTATGGATTGGCATTGATATTTTTGCAAATTGACAAAGGCATCACTTTAGGTTAAGCACCATAATCTACTAAGCAGTTATGCACATTATAATTAAAAATCTCAAACGTTAGCAATAACAATGGTGTTTATGATCATGAATGGAATCTAATACTTGCTACACTAATTACAACATTGTCAGGATCTATAATCTTAGTTTGAGAAACTGATGTGTTTTTTATGGAATTGGAAGATGTAGAACCAGATTTACTTGGTGGAGCAGTTGGTGTGAAAGTTTAGATCATCAACTCTCTTTGCTAAGCAGTTTGACCCATCTCATATAGTGTCACATTTGCTTGATTTTTCTTCATATCTTCAACAATGTTATATTCCATTTCACCACCATTTTTGTCCTTGGTTGTGTGGGTTGAATGTGTAGCTTGAGAAGACTTATTAGATGTTTCAAGTTCTTTAGAATTTTATCTAGTATTTCATGATACCCCTATGTTCAGTTGACTACTTGTAGAATGATAACTCAGATTCTGATTATTGGTCTTCAAGGGGAGTATTCATCTCAACAAAGTCTTGCCCATCCCTTGAGGACTAGATTAAGCCATTGGTCATTTGCTCCATAGGTTGTAAGAATTTTGGGCCTTGGTTGGTTGGGATTCTCCAAATGCAACTTCCCCGATTGTTTGAACATCTTTGTTCACCACCGCATCCCAAAATAACACCATTCACCCGATATTGGAATCATCATTTGTCGTGGTGGATTCTTATTCATTTGATTGTTAAGTTTGATCTTCTATCGATTGATCATCCAATAACATATTAATCATCAAGGTCATTGAATTGATCCATTGTGTGTAAGTATACTCTGAATGGTTTGCTTGATGGTATGAGCAAAAGTTTTCCTTTCCAAGCTCTTCAACATTCATATTCACATTAGAGCTTTGTGTGGACTTAGATGGGAGATTGTTTTTTTTCTTAAAAAGTGGTTTAAAATATTTGTTACTCAAGGAAAATTCTTCAAAACTCCTCTTCAATTCTTATACTTTGTTGGCCAATTTTTTCATCATTTTAACCATACTCTCTAAATCAATAATCTCTTTCTCGGAAGGCTTATTCGCGATTGTCTGAGGTTTTTTCCTACTATATTTTTAATTTTCTTGAGTGTGGTGCAAACCAATAGAGAGAATGTATTTTTCAATTGCCAGTGCCTTAGTGAAATTTTCCACCAGTGTAGTTTTCTTTGCTCTTTTCACAAACATTTCTATGTTAGAATGTAGGGATGAAGCATAATACTTAATTGCTACTGAATCATGCAACAAATACATCTATATGAAATTTATTGAGTGTCATAGTGAAGCACTGGTTGAAATATTTTACTTTTTTTTTTTTTCCATATTTAAAGAACTTCTCTTAACAACATAGGCAATAATTTCTCTTCACAAATTTATCCATGGAATCATTCTTAAATTGCTCCCAATTTGTAATGGAACTTGCCGAAAGACTGTGGTATCATGTTGCAAATTTATTTTCATAAGTGTAGCTAAATAACCTACATGCCAAATCCTCATATTTAACATTCATTATTCTTAAGTAAAGATAGAAATTATGAATATGGTCTTCCGTAGAGGTAGAATTATCCAGGTCAAATTTTGGGAGTAACTTTTCTAGATGTCGAGGAAAGTCATGTAAGAAACCTTGAATATTTAATGTTCCTTAGGCCATCAAAGATAATTTATTTCCAATCATATTACTTTCTAGTGGTTCTTATTCACTCTTAAAATCAGTATGACCATGTTCAACTTCTATATGTTCACTAACTTGTGGCCCTTTTTCTTCTTTGTCAAAAGGTCTAAACAAATGAGGTCTTTCAACAAATTATGCCAAATCAACAAATGAAGTGTCAAAAAAATATTCAACTGAATCATCTAGTATACCATGATCGATTGTTTGTCTTCTGGTTGTACGCTTATGAGGAAAAATACTAGAAGATAAGTATTCCAAATTTTTTCATGTACTCTTGGGTGAATGGTCTAAGAGCTTTCAGTTCCTCTTGAGTGATGTCGTACAACTACTAAATACTTTTTGGAGGAGGTAAATATTTGGGATAAGGTTCTTTGAATGAATTAGGTATAGGTTGAGGGGAAGCAGGATGATTGTTGTCTTTTCCATAGGTTTGAGAATGATAAGAGTGAGGAACTCGACCAACCATGCAATGGCATCCCTCCTTCTAGTGCCAAAACTATTGACGGGAAAAAATTCACCACCAATGGTAAGGGGATATCCTTGGCATAAAGTCCCAAATAGACCTTACACATTGGGATAGGAGTCCCATTCGGTATGTGGGCCCAACTACCACCATGTTTTTTTGAGAGTTGGTTTTGGATGGAGGAATTGAGAGAAAGGAAATCCGGATCGAACTTCAATAGAATGCATGTTAGGAATACTTTATGAAATACTTTAATCAAAAGATACAAATAATATGACAACAACTAAGTAGATGGACGTTAATCTTAAATAAATGATGATGGTAGACTTTAATCAAGAAAAATGGATTAAAAAATATATTCATTATCAATTGTAAACTAGTTCGCAATCAATAACACTCATGAAAATATAAATCAAAAAACAATTTCAAATAAGGCATGAGTTTCCAATTAACAAGATAGTTAATTAACTTTCAACACATACACAAAAATCACATACCATTAAATCACCACATTAAGAATCTTACAATTTTCAATAACACATGAATGAAATGCTTTTCGTGACCCAAAAGAGCTTCTCAATATTAACTTGAAATATCATCATTACACAAAGAATCCATGAGATTCAATAGTGGGAATGCTAAACTATTGCTTGATCTTCGAAAAGAATGCACAAGATTTCCTCTTCGAACGTGCCCAAAGGAGTTCAAAACTAAAAGTCCTTTCTAACTAGCCATGAGGGTATATTTATACAAAGTGGGGTGACCCTTCACCTCTTATGGACTTTCAACTTCCCTCATGATTTTTCATTTTCCATATGAATTTTAACGTTTCTCCATATTATAATTTCTATTTGACTTCTAATTCTAATTATAGTTTTATTTACATATGACATGAGAATAAAAAATAATAAAAATAATTCCCTTCATGGCACTAATCTCATAATGGATAAGGGTGATGCTTCAACTTGCAACTCTTGAGTTAGGTGAGCGTGCCATGATTTTTAATCAGCTACAATGGATCTGACTTTGTTGGATATCATCGTTTCAAATATGATTTCACATTCAAGAGCATCAAGTATATTTTTTATCATATCTATTTGTGTTCGGTTGAAAATTGCATAGAGAATTGTGTACAGAGAGCTTTGTTGGTTCCACCACGTGTTTTGCAATTGTTGTAGCAGCTACATCAACCCCACAATTTTGGCATACTTCTAAAATTTGGATTCCCCCTCATTTTGTGTTTCAATGAATGAACATCCTCTTATGTCACTAAGTCAATGAGTAAAGGAAATTAAGTGGCTATCATCCTTGGCACATCGTGCTCTTACTTAGTGCATCACAAAGCTATTCATTGTTGTTGCACAATTTTGATCCTTAGTGTGGCACAACGCAAAACAAATATTGTCAATGCATTCACACTAGCGTACTAGGGTGATGCATTGCACCTAAGCAATTTAGCGCACTTCCTTACGAATCTGTGCAAATTTTCTCATGTAGCTGCATTTAACGTGCTTCCAAGCCCTCACACGTGTGATAATATTATATAAGGGATAGCTCCCATTTAATTGTTACCTTTCTCTCTTGTCACCAAAGCCTTCAACTCATTAATGCAAGAAAGAATAATAGGTCACGCTCTGCTTTTGGAGATCATGCTGCCGCCAGGAGCTGGAATATTGAGCTAGGCATAGAGAAAGTTCCTATGCTCTTCCTTGTCATTTTCTATCTTTTGGTGCTTCTCCTATCGCATGACCCTTCACCTTCTAGCCTTTGACCTTTAGATTCATCTTTATTTCTTTATATATAACTAAGTGATACTTATTTCACATATTTTTCCTTAACATTCCTTCACCCTCTAAGCTTTCCTTGCTCCACTTAGTCATATTTCTCACTTTTGTGACCACATAACACAAATTGAGGTTTTTCTTCACACAACGACAACCTCTCTATTCAAACCTTGTGTAACAATCTGATCTGGGTGGATATTGGTGGCCATCGCCTATTCCACCTATACCTCTAGCTAGTTTCATTTGTTTCCTTGTTTATTGCAACATTTACTATTTTTAGTAGTTTTTTGGGTCCTAAACTTCTAGAATAGTTTTGATCCCCTAAACGATGTTTTTTTGAGGTCTGCAATAGGTTTGTAGCCATTGGCAGGGGCCTATGACAAATCCTGTAGTAGTCAGAGAGATCTTTCCAACAAGCTATCATATGCGCGAAATGAAAATAATATGACCAAGTTATGACACTGGGAAGTTGGTTGCCTAACTAACCCCAATAAGTCCATGAGCCTCATTGTAACTCAGTTCAAAGGCATGTAGCTGCCACATCTCTTCTCAGAGATAAGTTACCATCGCTCGAGCTAGTTTTATTTCCATTCTGTTTGTAAGCATATTTCAGTATTTGATAGTAATGAAAGGAAGTGTTATTTCTGTTGCATCTCTATATTTATGGTTACATCTGTAATTTGTTGTGTTCCTATTTAAGTTCAGATCACAATCCAATCTCCTCAAAACCTTTTGCACAACAAAACAAAATTTCCCAATAATATAACCCATCATCCATGCAGAACAATGCTGTCAAACCAAATCGTTATTGTTATTTTTACTTCCATTTCTCTTCTTCCCTTTGCACTACAATGTGTTATTTCTTCCAATTATGCACCATGGTGTAGATCCCAACCTCTAGTTTTCCCCTACCTTTGCACAACGACAAAACCTCCTCATCATGGCTTGATTCGTTTCTTTGTGCAACAGCATAATTTCAAAACTTAAACTTCACCGCTATAGCACATTTCATTCTTAGGGAAACATTTTCCTACAACCTGTGCAAAAACACATTGATCTACCATAACTTACACAACACACTGTAATTATTTATTTTGTTTTCCTAACAATATTTGTCATAATGAATATATTTGGGATGTCAGGTGATGGGCCCCATAATTGTATATCTTATTAGGCTAATTTGACTATTTCTAGACATTCAAAATATGTATTTGATCCCCTTACTTGCACACTATAGAGTTAATTCATAGTATTAATGTGTCATTAAGAATTTGACTTATCCTTGATTATTATGTACTTAATATTATTTATTTTTGTAGAATAATGTGGGAATATTGGGCTAATTCTGAAGACTTGGAAGATGAGATAATCTAGAGACTTTCTCCTTGCTACAAGAAGGACCAAGATTAGATAATAAATGAATAGGATATTATGAAATTATTGAACATATTTTGGAGATCCAGTGATTGAAAAAATATAATAATGTGCTCCTTGTCATTTAATAAAGACTCCTGTTGTTAGGAACTAGATCCACTATTTGAGGGATTTTTGGGGGGAAATCAGTCCCCCTTTCAAGGAGGTTGATTCCCCATCATTTTATATAAGTACCAATTCGAATTAGCCTCTAGGGGTTAGAATTTTTCATCATTTTTATGAAGAACACTTGATATTAAGCAGTTCTACTTCCACCTTCGGCAATGATGTACTTGATTTGTTCTCAAACATGAAAGAAAACTTCATTTTAAGCTTCTAAAGCTTGGTTTTCTTCATAGGACTCTGAGTATCCTTGGGCTTGGAAATCCCAAGAGCCTTAGAGTCCTGTTGTGTACCATATTTTTTTATTTTTCTTCATTTTCAACATTTCTCTTCTTAGTTCCTACTTTGCATTGCTGAGTTTACTATTCATGCTCCATTTGATTTAGGTTAGATTAATTACTAATTGAATTAATATTTTTATTATTTCATTTAGACCATTACAATTTTGGTTTATTCTTCTCATAGCTTTGTGAGGCCCTTTTCATCATTAGAATGCTTGAATTAGTTTACTAACTCATAGTTATGGAATTCTTGGTTTTATTAGTAGTAATTTTTAGCTGAATTTTAACACACACTAATGAGCTTATTTTGAGTTGATTCCACTTGGATTGAATCCTAAAACTATCCAGATTAATAAAAAAATGAACCCATAGCATTTGAACTTTATCAACTTATGAATTTGGGTGTTTAGATCAACTTAATAGCTCACTATTCTACAAATCTAGTTCATTTGCAAGAGACCATTAGCTTGGCTTTTCCCCTTGTGCAAGATGGGATACTGAGTAGATCTAAGCTTGGAAAGGTCATGTACACTCTTTCTGAACCTTCCACCATATTTCCCCACCTTTAGATCACTTCTAAAGTCCTGCTTTCATATGCAATCCTGTAGAATCTTGTAGCAATCCTGTAGTAATTCTGTAGCATCCAATAGCACTTCGTAAAATTGATCAGAACATCGAAATAATTGCTTCTTAAGCCTATGTTTCGTCTATCATCACCTTAAAACGTATCCTAAGAATTGGAATCAAACTGGAAGAGTCCCAAGATCCTTTAACATCATATTTTCATCATCATAGCTTTAAATATCCAATTAGGGTTTATTGTTTTGTTCATGAGTTAAATAACATAGAAGTAGGTTGCATTGATTTCTTTTGAGCACTTGTTGGTTTTTTAAAAATGGCCTCTACACATCTCAATTCACTTCATTGCATCAAATAAACGAAAGGACACATTTAATGTGGCACACATAATGTCGACACCTCGTAAGTTTGTACAAACCCCATGTTGACAATGAAAGTTGGTAGCCTTGGGAGTTGCAACATTATTGTTGCAATGCTAGGGCTCGTCACTTTTTAGCGCCATTACTATGGAGGTTTAAATGTATGCATTATTTTCTTCCATAGTTGATTCATTTCTTTTTGCAAAAACATTTTTTTTCATTAGGAATATTTCATTTCAAAAACTAAAAATTGCATTGCATTAGAATTTTCAATCAAATTTTTTATAAAAACAACAAAGTGCTCCTCCAACACCCAAAAACCCCCATTTTACCATGTGGTGCAGTGAGAACTGTGGAGTACTAAAGAAGGTATGTTTTTGATGATTATTTCAGTATCTTTTCATTAGAACTTGCAAACCTTTTGCATCATGAACTAGGAAAATGACAAAGAATTATAATAAAACATGTGAGATTAATATGCAAGACGAAAACGTTGACAATTGTCATTTCCTTGTGCAGGAAGGAGGAAAAACGAGAAGTTGTCGTTCCAGAGGAAAGGACAAGGATGGATTAACTGCTGTCCCTTTGACGGGAGACCGAATGCAAACAAGGAAAAGCAAATCAAAGCGAATTAGCCTAGGAAAGGAGGTGGAGATATCAGCTCGGCGCAGGAAAGAAAAGAAATGACTGAGGACTAACGGTTAGGCGAATCCCTCAGGATCCTTGATCCTGAGGGATCGCTGTTTTATCTATTTCTGCACTTAGACATCTCCGTCGTCACCCTTATAAAAGGGGCAGCACTGTTAGCTCGAGAGAGTTAGATACGGTTATGCTTTTATGTAATTTCTTTTAAGATCAAAACTTTGATCATTGAGTCTCGTTAAGAACTGGTTTATTGTAATTCTGCTCTATGCATTAATACAAACTTGGTTATTACTTCATCTCTGAGTCTGGAATAACTTCAAGCGGTGTACCCCTGGAGGCTAAGGGCCCGGCCCTGGAGGACACTTGCTCCTGTATTATTACGTTTGGTTTATGCGTGGTTTGCTTATCGACGTTATTTGGTAATCTGATGTGTTTTATAAGTTTACATCACATGCTCTATTATGTTTAATTCCTTAAGGCTTCTACAAACAGAACAATTATATTGACTCTTCATCATATTACTGTTCTTTTAAGAGTTGATCTAATATTGCTAGTCTTGATAGAATACTATTACTGTTCCATTACAGAGCTTTTGTGCTATGCACCTGTTCATTAACGTTAAGGAATTCATCTTGGGAGTTATGTTCTTTACGATTGTTGGATTTATGAACAATGCTGTTATATTTTGAAACGCAGTCGTATTCCTTCTAACTGAGATTGATACTTGGATCAGATTACTATTTAAGTGTGCTATCTTTGTATATGGTTTTCAAGCGCTGTTCCATAATTTATCAGTAGTCAGTGTTGTTCCATTGGTGTGTGCTGTTTGATTCACCCTTAAGAGTGAAAGATTGCCGTTTGATTACGATTAATGCATTTGATCTGATAGATTAAGATTGTTACTGCTTGTGAGACTTAGTTTTTGTTCTATTTCTTAGCTGCTGTCCCATTTCAGAATTGTTGTTCCATTTCGGATTTGCTGTTCCATTGCAGACTTGCTGTTCGATTTCTTAATTGTTGTTCCATTTCTCATCTGTCGTTCCATTTATTGGTGTTGGTGTGAAGAACGATCTCAGGCTGTAGTGAGCATTGGCACTTACTTTCCGGCTCCTAGATCCATGATCTGTACCTTGATTTCCTTTTCCATCAGTTTCCAAAGGGATGGGTTATTGCTACCGAACCCTTGACTGATAAGTTTCTTAGTCTTTTGAATGTGTGATTTAATCTTTTGAAGAAGTTAAGCTGTAGACAAGCATCCATTTACTCTTGTATTTTTGAACACTGTACTACTAGCATTACTCTGGAAAATGATAGCCTCAGACTGAGACACTCTTTGAAATAACAAAATGTTCCCGGATTGACATATTAATGTGAGGTAATTAGAGGTGAAAGAGACCCTTTTTATAGCTCTACATTTTGGCGTCGTTGTCGGGGAAAGAGTGTAGCAATTTGTTCCTTTTTTCATAGTAGTGTACGAACCCGTTAGGGGGAGAATTGGATTTTAAAAACGGAAGGTAAGAACCTACGTGTGGAGCATGTAAAATCCCTGCTCCTCTGCCTGCTTTCGTACAGATTTGCTGTTGTTTGAATAGAATTTAGTAGTTAATTTGAGTGCATGACTAAGTAGAAAAAGCCAGAAAAAAATCCCAAACCCCTACCCAAGCCAGAAAAAGCTAAGGGGTCGGTGACCCTTGGCCGACCAACCTTCATAGATGAAATCTACAAGAAAGCAGAATCTCAGCCCTCAGTAGGACCTAGGAAAGTCATTTCTAAATAGCCTACTAGTTCCCTTCAGGCCACAAGATCACCATCTGTAGCCTTTGCTGAGGTGCATAGTCAAACTAAAGAGCAGGGCTTTCAAGAAATTGAAAATTCTACTCCAGAACTATTGCAGGAAGGGAATTTCAACAATCTTTGTGAAGGAGAAGGAGAGACAGGGGAAACTGAGGAACCAAGGTCTCCTATTGGAAGCCATTAAACAACCCAGACAAGGGAAGTGCTACAAAAATAATTACTGAAGAAACTAAATCTCCTCAGACATCAGGCACTTTCGTTATCCTGGATAGAGGAAGTGCTATTAAAACCATCCCTGTTAAAGCCATTCCCTCTCAACCTAGGAATAACCTCCTAGATATCCCACAATGGACTCCCCCTACCTCACAAAGTTCAGCCTGGTAGACAAACTGGCAGAGACCGATGCATCAGCCAGTAGGAACCATTCCGCTCCCTCAACCTACACTGCCAACCTTACAACAAAATCCCCAGTCTAATCTGAGACCACAACTCCCAGCCCAACCCAACCCCAATCCAAATAACAGACCGGTTCAATCTGTACAAATCATAGAAACACCAGAGATAGGAGCCAATCTGAGGGAGTGTAATGGTCTTCAGTTAATATCTGGGTGTATTATTGAAACTGAGGGAGATAAGACAGTTCAGGTTGAAGATCAGTTACCCAGAGAACATCTATCACAACAAGAGGATGTGAATAAACAACAAACTCATAATCAAGCAACCACATCCTCTCCTTCGTTCCCAGAACGATTAGTCATACCACGACCTATATAATATCCTGATTTTGACATTCTGGGAGAATTACAAAATCTGTACATAAAAATTCCATTCCTCCAAGCCATTCAAGACATCCCGATATACGCAAAAACTATCAAAGAATTGTGCATAAAGAAACCAAGGAGGAATATAACAAACAATCCTAGAGTCCAAGTAGTCGGCACCCTATCTGACTTACTATCAGGAAAAGAAACACCCATTAAATACGAAGACCTAGGAAATCCAATTGTAACTGTCCAAATTTATGGTCAGACCCTGTCCAATGCCTAAGTTAGTTGATCTAGGAGCTGCAATTAATATCTTAACAACCACTACTTGCCAAAAGCTAGGCATTACATCTGTAGAACCCACCTTTACCTTGCTAGAATTGGCTGACCGATCTGTGGTTAGGCCGGAGGTTACACTACATGATGTCATGGTCTCTGTTGATTCCTGGGAATATCCAACCGATTTTTTGATAATAAATCCCAAAACCCGACTTGATGGACATCCATTGATTTTAAGTAGACCTTGGCTTGCCACTGCCGATGCTTATATCGGTTACCGACAAGGAAATATGACCATAACCAGAGGACCAAATATCAAGAACTTAGTTTTATATCCTCCAGCGCGGCCAAGTGTCACAATAATCAAAACTAATAAGCACCATGTATCATACCTTACTGATAACATTAGATCTCCATTAACTATACAAGAGGCACTTGATTTCAAAGACCAAACAGAAGACGATGCCATTAATAATTTCATTAGTCAAACTGAATACAAATCCTGCACACAATGTCATATGATAGAAGCAGCATTTGATAATGAATTAGAAGAAGATCCTCTGAAAGATGCACATGATCAAACAATACCTGTTACTTCTGTTGCAAATAGTAAAATTGTGGAAATTGAATCAGGAAAAACCTTAAATATTAATGCCAACCTCACACCCAAACAAGAAATGAAGATCATCAATTTGTTAAGGAAATATAAAGAAGAATTTGCATGGGACTACCATGATATGAAAGGAATTGACCCCCAATTATGTACACACTACATTTATATAGAAAACGATGTGAGACCTGTTCGTCAACCTCAAAGGAGACTTAACCCTCATCTAAAAGATGTGGTAAAAGCTGAACTTCAAAAACTTTTAGATGTCAATTTCATCTATCCTATCTCTAATAGTAAATGGGTCTCTCCGCTCGTGGTGGTACCAAAAAAGAATGAAAAATGGAGAATCTATGTGAACTACAGGGAGCTAAATAAAGCAACACAAAAAGACCACTTCCCTCTCCCATTCATCGACCAAGTATTAGACACTTTAGCAGGAAAGAAATTATTTTCTTTCCTGGATGGCTTCAGTGGATACAATCAGATTCAGATTGCCCCTGAAGACCAAGAAAAAACTACTTTTACTTGTCCTTGGGGAACATTTTCCTACCGAGTTCTACCTTTTGGCTTATGCAATGCTCCTGCCACATTCCAAAGGGCTATCCTTAGCATTTTTGCAAATTTAATAAATGACGGACTTGAAGTATACATGGATGACTTTACACCATATGGAGATGATTTCGATCCAGCATTGGATACCCTAGAAAAAGTCCTACAACGCTGCATTGCTACTAGGCTTTGTTTAAGCCACGAAAAATGTTATATGATGATGACTGAAGGACTTATTCTAGGGCACTATATTTCAGCAGCTGGCATTCAGGTAGACCCAGCCAAAATCCAAATACTTTTACTTATTCCCACTACTACCACTCAAATAGAGGTATGCAGTTTTCTTGGATTTTCTGGTTATTATAGGAGATTTATAGAACATTATTCGCACATTGTTGGGCAATTTATTGGACTTAAATTGCTGCATAAATTATCGACCAGGGAAACTCGTAAGCTTGTGATGGTGCCAACACAATATATGCAGGACTAGGCAACTAACTCTATGTCTAACTAAATTATTTACGATTCAATATAATATGCAAGGGAAGAGGCTCCTAACTAAGGAGGTCCTGGTTGTCCTTCCCTACAGTATCATAGAGAAATCATTAATTACATAAAACTAAAACCTTGAAATAAAGACAAGAGAATGAACTTTAATTGTTTCTCAGATTCAAGTAGAGAGAGAGACTAACTTAGTCTCTCGATTGTCCTCTCATGCACTAATCCAAACTAAACTAAGATTCATTCATAAGCAGAAGAAATGAAATAAAAGCGCAAAAGAATGAATTTCAATTACCATATAAATCATTGGAGAGAGAGCCTAACTTAGACTCTTGGTATCTCCTCATATGATACTTGAAACATAAAAGCAAAAGAATGAATTCCAATTATCATACAAATCAAATAGAGAGAGAGAGCCTAACTTAGACCCTTAGTTGTCCTCTCATATGCTGATTACATTTTAATTTAAAACTCATTCATCAATCACAAACAAATCCTCAAACATATAAGAAATTAAATGAAATAAGATCTACTATGAAATAACATGTTCCTCTCATCCTTTTAGAGTGAGCTCAATTCTCCTAAGAACAAGACAAATTATTCCATATACCACATTAAAGAAAATTAAATCTAAAACTACATAATGGAAATATATGCAAAATGAAGCCTTATTCTATTCCATCATCAATTGGATACAATGCTCTAAGAGTCCTCTCTTTTGGAATGGAGGAGGTACTCATATTTATACAATGAGAGGAGATAACAAACTCATAATGATGATCCATTAATCTCTCTTTTAGTTCCATACATTTCTCAACCATCTAGACACATAACCCTATCCTCCATGATTTCCTCCATGAGGTCCATGATCTTCTCCATGATCTTTTCCATGAGGTTTATCTTATCAAATTCGAATTTGATCATTCAAGGCCACATAAAGGTGTCTTGGAAGCTTCCTTTGTGCCTACACATGTCAACAAACTCATGCTAATTGTTAGGTATAAGTATAAGCATTTTATTTTCTAAAGTTTAGCCATAAATTCACTTAAAAATGTTAAGAATTAATAAACTTTGGAAAAGCATAGTTATAATCCAATAATGAGGTAAATGGAATGATGTGGAGGTGGAATGGAGGTAACATGAAGGTAAAATGTGAAAATATTGGTGAATAATGGAGTGAAAATAGGGACTATTTTGAGGCCCAACATCTCCCCCAAACTCAAGATATTGCATGTCCTCATGCAATCAATGGTATTGCATGTCCTCATGCAATCTATTACATTACTTTTTGAGCTTTGGCTTAAACTCTGCATGATATCATTTACATAACTTTTGCAAAGCATTATTTTGATGAATTACAACTTGGTTGGTTCTTGTGTTTCAACCATATTTTGTTTTTTGCATTCAATGTACGATCTTTGCATATTGATAATGTGATTTTTGTTGCAGAGTATTTGTGTTGGAATGCATCATGGTTGGTTCTTGTGTAACAACCATTATTGTATTGGCATCCAATTAACTTCTAAATGCTTTTGACAAAGCCATTTGTATGCTCATGTAATAGTGAATATAGTTTGAAGGTAAGTGGGTTTAAATGGGGTAGTGATATATGAATGTGAATATGAATGTGACAAAGCATATATGTAAATGTATCTTTCCCCTTAAACGGATGGTTTGGGCAGTTATTTGAAATGGACAAAAGAAGGGAAAAGGAAGTGAAGTTTTTCCAAAAATTATTATTCTAACTCTTCAAGGAATTTTAATGGTTAAAAGTTAGAAAATATCATACCTTAACTTACCCTTCCAAAAATAGATGAGAGTTGTGCACGTGTGGCGGCAAAGACTGTTGTTCATAGTCCTCCTTACTTGGTTGGGAAAATCATGGATGGATTATGCATGTTCTGCTGCCACAACTCTGCTCTGAAGCTGCTTCTTCAAGTTGTGGATGAAAGATGGATCTGTATTATCGTATTGGCTATTAGATCCTCTGCTACTAGATGAAAAATCTGAGGAGTCTGCTGATCATGGCTGAAAGTTGTATCTGCTGCTGGATGATGAATCTGATGAGTCTTGCTGAATATGGTTGAAAACATATAAGGCTTGGAAGGTATACAAAATATAGAAGTTACATTTTCCTCCCAGCCTTATTTATTCACTTGTCCTCAAGTGAAATACAATGTATACAATGAATGGAAATAAAATAAATGGAAATTGGCTTCATCTGCTACAAAATATGGGTCTTCAAGTCTTCAACGCTCGATGGCACAAATCTTACTATGTGATTAAATGTGTCGATGTCGAACATAGCAAGAAGTTGTTGACTTAGTGGCTGTTAATGAATGCCCCTAGCCAACACAAGAGCTCCCACCATTGATTCCAATGGGAGTCAGGATGCCTAACACATCTTTGTAGGTACGAATAAATTTGTCGTGGTCGAGTCACCTACAAGATCCAACGAACAAGGGATATTAATGTACTCCCATTGTTCATTGGCAAGAGTACTTGCCATTAAGGCATGCAAGCCTCTAGGTGTTTTTTCAATGATACATAGACTCTAGGACTTTGACTCAAGCAGAGTTTTGTTGGCGGAAATGAAGGGAATGGTGAAGACAATGGAAATGACAATAAGCTTGTAAGAAATGAATGTAAGGAAATGCATGTTGGATGATAAGAACTCTTGCTGTGAAAAATGGATATGGAAATGTCATGCTCTATGGATGTACAATTGGTGGGATTCAAAATCTTTTCAGAAAGGGAGGTGGAAGGTAGTGGTTGTGGAGATGGATTTGTCTTGAGAATTTTTTTCATGAATTAGTCTTTGGAAGACCAATTGTGCACATAATGTAATCTCCTGAATGATCACTTTGATTATCCTGTAACCTGTAAAAAACTTGGTACAAAGAAAACATAAGTGTGCTCAAGAAGAATTGCGCATATCCTTCATGATTCTTACGCAAAAATTTCGTACCAAATAAAAAGATCAAAGAAAATCAAAGCGTTGAATGTAACTCAATTCATGATATCAATTTCAATCCATTCTTCAAAATAACCATGTAAAATACTACTCCCTGTCAGATAACTCATGAATGTGCTTCGCAATTCTGTTCTGTAAAACATATAAGAATCATGTGATGAGTTTATGCCATCTTGATGCTATTGAGAATTGAATCCTCCAATTGATTTTTTAAAATTTGTTTCCAAGTATTCCATTTTTCGAATCTGTGTGAATTTTGTGAAATTTTTTTAGATTTTTTTTTTTTTTTAAATGAAAACATAATTTTTTAGATGTTTCATTAAACAATAAATTAAAAACATAGATTTTTAATTTATTATTTAAGTGAAAATTTTTTATATTTTTTATTTTTTATTTTTAAATGAAAAACAACAAAATTTTATTTGTTAAAACCTAATAAAAAAAAAAAATTATTTCTAAATTAAAGTTAGCTCTTTTTCTCTTTTTAAAAAAAAAAAAAAAACAATAAAAATAAGAAATTTTTTTAATATACAATCCTATTAATTTATTAATATATTAATACAATCATAATATAATAATATATTAATACAGTTAATATAATTAATACAATTGTATTAATATATTAATATAATTAATATATTAATATAATCATAATATATTAATGTATTAATATATTAATATAGTTAATCATATTAATATATTAATAGAATTATCGTATTAATAATAAATTAATATATTAATACAATTAATATACCAATATATTAATTATAATAACAAACAGATTACAACAAATATTGAAGAAATCAAAACAAAATAAATAAAAACAAAATAAACCTAAAAATACCAAAACAAACCAAAAGAAATGCAAAACAAAACGGATGGCATCTCCTTAAGACTTTTGATGGCAGCGCTCTTGAGCTCCTGGTGAGCTGGTAAAATGATTTTTCTGCCGGAAAATCTCCAAACATCAGCAAAATTTCCATCGAAAATTGTTGCAAGAAAAACAAGTGTGTGGAATGGATCAACAGTGCTCGTTCTCAAACCCTTCACAGGAGCTGTCTTGCCTGCCTGATTCTGCTTCGTTTAGGTTGGCCTCAATCGTGTGGGAAGATCTCACTTTGATCCATCGATCTCGGAGAATCAAAGGAGAAAAGTCATTTATTCCCTGGCTGGGTATATTTCTCCTTTTCATGTGCGCACTTGTGGACATGAGGTTTTTCTTAGATCTGGGTGTGATCCTCAGTGATTGGAAGCCAGCTATTTGAAATTCATTATCAGATCAATTTTGAGTAGGATGAAACTCCCTTGGCACTTGTGTGCGATTATGCTATATTCTGGGAAAATAATTTACTGGAGGCCGAATCATAGTAGAAGATTGGACATTGTTGGCATGCCAGAACAAAGATCATGTTCTTCACTTTGGCACGAACCCTTCTCTATCAATTAATCAGTGATTTTTGAAGCAAGTATACTCACAGATTTGGAGATTGGTTAATAATTGGTAGAACGAGTAGCTGGACATTATTCTCTATTGATTTGGCAGATCGAGCATGTAGAGTGGGAAGGCCGAGAGCTTATTGCTGGGCTACACCTCTGAAACAGAGCATTATCCTATTTGGACAATCATTCCGGTGGCGGAGATAACATTTATGCACCTGGAGCATCATTATTTGTATTGTGGAGATGAATCAGGTTCCTAAGTTTCATCGAGATTTGTATCTCTCTCTATCAGATCCTGAGAACCGCCCTTGGGACCCAAGCTGGTTCGCACAGCGTTGGCCACGGCCTTCGCGGAAACGATGTTGGCCTGACGGATATCATCCTTGCGCTTGTTATCCACGTATTTTTCTGTCTTCGCAGGGCAATGGTTGTCATTCTTGAGGTCATTGGAAAGCTCTTGGAATGATCTGCTTGATAAAGTTATTCTCAGCTTCGAATCGTGAATCGAACGATAATCTTCAGGTGCTGGAGGTTAAACCTTGTATGTTCTGCCACAAAACAATAAAGTGCAAAGCTCCACTTGAAAATCAAATAGTCGTTCTGCTTGAAACATAATCATAATGTTGTTTTTTTTTTATTTAATGCTTTGCATATATATATTTTTTGTTTTTTTTTTTAAATATCTTAAAAAAACAACAAAAATGATTAGTTTTTTCCAATATAAAAAAAAAACAAAAGAAAATGGCTAATTTTTTAGTTTTTTCTTTTAATATTTAAAAAAACAACAAACAAAAATAATGGTTAAATTTTTTATTTTTTAATTAATGTTTTGCATTTTTTTTTGTGAATATCTAAAAAACAAAACAAACTAAAAAACAAAGAAAATTGTTAATAATTTTTTTTAATATCTAAAAAACAAATTTTTTTTTATATGTAACAAAAACAAAATGGTTTGTTTTTTTTTAATAATAATAATATATGTTAGGATACATATAGTATTATTATTTTGTGGAATTATTTTTTTTTTAAAATCTAACATTAAAAACTAAATTTAAAAATCTAAAACTAGAAAAACTAAATTTCATCTAAAAAAAATTTAAAGATGTTTTTTTCCATTTACAAAATTCTTTATTGTCTTTTTGCAAATTAGGTCTCCAGCAAGAGTTTTTTTATTTGAACCAAATCAATAGATTTTCTGATCTTCCTGATCGCACGAAGCGCAGGAAGAGAGCATACTCATCACTTGATTCGTTTTTATTCATGCAGGGGGGTGTTTTTGAAACAACGAAATTTAAGACTAGCTAAATATTAAAACATCAGAAAATTCAAACTTAACTCCTTTGTGAAGAGCCTGCTGTCACCAGGTTTCACAAATTATTGTGTCTAAAGAAAAATAAATACCGAATTAAATTCTAATGCCTAATCCCTTAGCACCATCCCCGGCAACGGCGCCAAAATGTTGGGCAATTTATTGGACTTAAATTGCTGCATAAATTATCGACCAGGGAAACTCGTAAGCTTGTGATGGTGCCAGCACAATATATGCAGGACTAGGCAACTAACTCTATGTCTAACTAAATTATTTACGATTCAATATAATATGCAAGGGAAGAGGCTCCTAACTAAGGAGGTCCTGGTTGTCCTTCCCTACAGTATCATAGAGAAATCATTAATTACATAAAACTAAAACCTTGAAATAAAGACAAGAGAATGAACTTTAATTGTTGCTCAGATTCAAGTAGAGAGAGAGACTAACTTAGTCTCTCGATTGTCCTCTCATGCACTAATCCAAACTAAACTAAGATTCATTCATAAGCAGAAGAAATGAAATAAAAGCACAAAAGAATGAATTTCAATTACCATATAAATCATTGGAGAGAGAGCCTAACTTAGACTCTTGGTATCTCCTCATATGATACTTGAAACATAAAAGCAAAAGAATGAATTCCAATCATCATACAAATCAAATAGAGAGAGAGAGCCTAACTTAGACCCTTAGTTGTCCTCTCATATGCTGATTACATTTTAATTTAAAACTCATTCATCAATCACAAACAAATCCTCAAACATATAAGAAATTAAATGAAATAAGATCTACTATGAACATGTTCCTCTCATCCTTTTAGAGTGAGCTCAATTCTCCTAAGAACAAGACAAATTATTCCATATACCACATTAAAGAAAATTAAATCTAAAACTACATAATGGAAATATATGCAAAATGAAGCCTTATTCTATTCCATCATCAATTGGATACAATGCTCTAAGAGTCCTCTCTTTTGGAATGGAGGAGGTACTCCTATTTATACAATGAGAGGAGATAACAAACTCATAATGATGATCCATTAATCTCTCTTTTAGTTCCATACATTTCTCAACCATCTAGACACATAACCCTATCCTCCATGATTTCCTCCATGAGGTCCATGATCTTCTCCATGATCTTTTCCATGAGTTTTATCTTATCAAATTCGAATTTGATTATTCAAGGCCACATAAAGGTGTCTTGGAAGCTTCCTTTGTGCCTACACATGTCAACAAACTCATGCTAATTGTTAGGTATAAGTATAAGCATTTTATTTTCTAAAGTTTAGCCATAAATTCACTTAAAAATGTTAAGAATGAATAAACTTTGGAAAAGCATAGTTATAATCCAATAATGAGGTAAATGGAATGATGTGGAGGTGGAATGGAGGTAACATGAAGGTAAAATGTGAAAATATTGGTGAATAATGGAGTGAAAATAGGGACTATTTTGAGGCCCAACACACATTGCTGCACCTCTGTATGAACTAACTGGTAACGTTGATTTTCTTTGGACATAAAAATGTGAACGTGCTTTCAAGGATCTGAAGAAGCTCGTATCCAAAGCCCCAGTCCTTCGAGGACCAAATTGGGATTTTCCATTCCACATATCATCTGATGCCTTAGATACAGCCATTGGAGAGGTCCTTGGGCAGGAGGAGGATAAAAATCCATATGCAATTTATTATATTATCAAAAATTTATCCCCTGCTGAATTAAACTACACTGTTACTGAAAAAGAATTTCTAGCTGTAATACATGCTATCAATAAGTTTAGACATTACATTACTGGATATCCTGTTATCTTGTACACAGATCATTCTGCCATAAAATATTTAGCAAACAAGCCTATCACAAACGGCAGAATAACTAGATGGCCGATTTTATTGCAGGAATTTGATATTACAATCAAGGATCGACCTGGTAAACAAAATCCTGTAAGCGATTTTCTCTCAAGAATGCCAAAGCCAATCGATGCAACAGCAGTTGAAGACCAATTTTCAGATGAGCATCTGTTTGCTGTGGTTGTTCAAACACCCTGGTATGCTAATGTTGCCAATTACCTAGCAGTAGGTAAATTACCAAAGCATCTAACCCTTAATGAGCGGAAACAGATTGTTCAATGGAGTGCTCGATTTTCTTGGATTGGGGGCTATTTGTTTCACACAGGGGCAGACATGCACATCAGGAGATGCGTTCGAGAAGATGAAATCTTTGACATTTTAAAAGCCTGCCATGACGGGCCATGTGGTGGACACTTCGTCGATCGCAGAACTGGACATAAAGTGCTACAGGCAGGGTATTATTGGCCCACGATTTTCAAAGATACAAAGAAATTTGTCCAAGCCTGTGACAGTTGCCAGCGAATAGGACGCCTTGGTCAGTTTGATGAGATGCCTCTGAAACCACAGCTAGTCATCGAACCATTCGAGCGATGGGCTCTTGATTTCGTTGGACCAATTAACCCATCATCAAACTAGAAAACATATATTTTGGTGGCAACAGAATATGTCACCAAGTGGGTTGAAGCAGAGGCATTGCCTAGAGCTACAGAGGACTCTGTCATACAGTTCCTGTTCCATCTATTTGTACGTTATGGCCTTCCAAGAGAAATAATTACAGACGGTGGACTAGAGTTTGCTGGGGACAGAATAGCTACAACACTCAACAACTATCATGTCCAGCATAAAATCACTACTCCATACCACCCACAGGCAAATGGGCATGTAGAAAGCAACAATAAAATAATAGAAGCAATCCTAACAAAAACCGTTGCGTCACACAGACGTGATTGCGTTGCCAGACTACCTGAAGCAGTCTGGGCTTACAGAACAACATGGAGAAGCACCACTTGTTACTCACCTTATCATTAGTGTTTGGAAAACAACCCATTTTCCCCATAGAATTCGAAGTCCAAACATTACGAACAGCACAGGAAGTTGGCTTAGATTTAATCGAGGCACAGATTAATCGATTGTAGCAGATCAATGAGCTGGACGAAATTAGGCTCTCTGCACTTCAAAACACTGACCTGATCCAAAAGCAGCGAACTAAATGGCATTATGCTCTCATTAAAATAAAGACTTCCACGAAGGAGACTGGGCTCTTTTGTATGACTCCAGGTTTCAGGACTTCCTCGGGAAACTCCAGACTCGTTGGTTGGGACCATACGAAATCCAGAAGGTACACGATAATGGGACCCTTACTTTAATCACTATTGATGGTTCTGGATATGCCTTCAAGGCAAATGGCCACCGAGTTCGTCTCTATCACAAACCACTCACTCGGGAGTCCTTCTGCCAGCGATTACGCCGAGACTCTAATATGGAGATTTTGGGGGAGGAAGAGAAGCCTTCCTCACCTGTAATTCATTAAGGAATTTATTTCATTTTACAGTTTGTACATAAGTTCTTTTCTTGAATCATTTTTGTACATATTTTTGAATCAACGTTTTGTTGTTATTATTTTTGTTGTTCTTTTTTTCAAAAGAACAACATTTTCTTCTGGCTGTTCCTTTTTCAAAAGAGAAACCCCCCTTTGGATCAGCCGTCATCTTGTTGTAATTTGGTTCCTTTTCTTTATTTTTGCGTGTTTTGCTGTTCCTTTTCAAAAGGAACAACATTTTCTATTTCTGTCGTTCCTTTTCCAAAGGAATGGAATTTGTGTGTTGGAAAAGGAACAACATTCTTGATTTTTGCTGTTCCTTTTCCAAAGGAACGACATTTGCCTGTTTTGCTGTTTCTTTTCTAAAGGAACAACATTTTCGATTTCTGTTGTTCTTTTTTCAAAGGAACGACATATCTGTGTGTTTTGCTGTTCCTTTTCCAAAGGAACAACATTTTCGATTTCCGCTGTTCCTTTTCCAAAGGAATGGCATTTTTTGCGTGTTTTGTTGTTCCTTTTTCAAAGGAACAACATTTTTTATTTCTGTTGTTCCTTTTCCAAAGGAACGACATTCCTGTGTGTTTGTTGTTCCTTTTCCAAAGGAACAACATTTTTTATTTCTGTTGTTCCTTTTCCAAAGGAACAACATTTCTATATGTTTGCAGTTCCTTTTCCAAAGGAACAACATTTTTGATTTCTGATGTTCCTTTTCCAAAGGAACAACAATTCTGTGTGTTTTCTGTTCCTTTTTCAAAGGAACAACATTTTGGATTTCTGCTGTTCCTTTTTCAAAGGAATGGCATTGGTATGTTCTGTTGTTCCTTTTTGAAAGGAACGACATTTGCATTTTTTGCTATTTGTGGTCTTTTGTTGTTCCTTTTTCCAAAAGGAACACCACTTGCATGCTTTTTCTCTCTGTGTGAAACAGCTCGTTCCTTTTGTTGTTCTAAATTGAGGATGCTTATTGCTCCTGTTCTTTCAAGTCTTTTAGAATACAGCTATGCACTTATGCAATGGATACAAAATCACAACATATTGAAATCAGTCAATCATAAATTGCTATCTTTATAAAGCTCTGCATTGTTAAGAGGACAAAAGGAAGGACACACTTATTTATCATCTTTTGCTGTCATTATTCTACTAATTCTGCTCTGATTGGTTATCTTTATCATGATGATCCCTGTTAATTCTCTTTGATTATTATTCAGGAATAAGAGCAAAGGGTTTATATCTTCCTATTGATATGTTAAGACTTCTTCCACCATTCCTACTCTTAAGGAGTGTTGAACCACCCTTTGTGTATAAATAAGGGAAAGTACTTTATGAAAAAGAAATAAAAAAGAGTAAACATGACTTATAAGTTGTCAAATGCAGGATAGGGGGTCTCATCAAGAGCTAGCCTACCATGATCATGAGGACGAAAGCAAAGTGGCATTCCCACTATGGCCACCACACTAGGGCTATGGTCCAAAAGGTATACCAAATAAACAACCCTTGGAACAGGAGGTCTCATCACGAGCCGGCCTGCCCACTTTTCGCTCCTTCCTCATGAATGGCATTGTGGTTAACTGGTCACCAAGCCAGCATAATGGCCTACATTTTGACATCACACAACATTCCCTAAGCATACACAAACGATCATGGTTCCATGGGTGAAATAAACAACTCTGCCAAGGTTATGGACACCTTTCGGCAGCAGATCACTGTTAATGGTATTGAAGTCACATTATTTACACCAATAGGTAAAGTTACTAGCACCCTTCTATTTCTTATACCTCAGTAATTAATCATATATAATTTCCCGAATTATATAACGCATGTAAATTTATTATCACCAATCATGGTAGAGTAGTTGACAATGACCGCATGAGACTTGGAATGTATGGCAGATGTCCTATCCTCCCAGCCTCGCATCATATCATAGCGGCTTCTTACGTATTAAGTGATCCAAATCTACGCCTCGATTTCGGTAATTCGCTGTTTTTGTAAACATGGCCTATTGCCATACGATATTCCTTTATGACTCTGCTTCAGAGCGGGCGCTGCTCCTTTATTTGACGGCTGGGACAACCTATCACATTGTGGGGGGGGAGGTTAACCTCATCATTCCCTGGATTATGTGTCAGCTCACTATTCGGGAAGTTGTGTACTAGGGTATGACACGGCTCAACGACATACTATTTTTATTTTTTTCTGCATGAATTGTTGTTCATAAGCCATTTCTATTGTATACCCTGCTTTTGAACAAGTCTTGCGTCTGTCAGCCTCTCTGTGTTTCAATAGCACGAACAGCTGCCGTTCTATTGAGAGTTTGCAGTGAAACCATGGGAGGAAGATCGATTCGGAGAGAACTGCAGGTGTTGACAGCCTCTGCTGCTGCCCGGGAAATCCTGGCAAGCGCAGGGTGGCTGACTTATCTCAACCGCTTGTAGGAGTCTAACGAGATTGTAGCAATTGAATTCTTGTAGAACTTGCAAGAGAATTACTCCACAATGAGGGGGAGACACGTAGCAGTCACTAATGACATAATCGCAGAAGTCTCGGGACTACCAGCCACTGAACCTGTATGGATGCTAAAAAAGGAAAGATTGCAGAAGGTTATAAAAATCTTCCAAGACGAAGGCCAGAGCCTGGCAATTAGAGGAAAGGGAGTTCTGCCAGCAACACTAGGAGAGCCATGGGCAGAATTGGCAAAGACCATTTAAAGCTACATCACCTGTGAAGGCAGAAAAGACGTGGTAAGACCACGACATCTTAAACTCTTAGCTATACTAAAGCAAAAATGCTCTGTGAATTTACCTACATTTTTGAATTCGTTTCTTCATGACGTTGCACGGAGCATAAAAAAGGCACAGCATGTAGAGTTAGCTGTTAGTCATCATGGGTTGATTCGGTTAATTGTCAACCATAGCCTCACCCGGCAGCAGAGCAGCTGGGAAGGGCTAATTGCCATGATAAATGGGGGATTGACCGCACCATCCCCAAAACGTAAACATGCCACTAGTACACTCGAGTGTCTAGAAAAAAACAGGGAATTGGCAAAACGTAAACATGCCACTGGCACACCCGAGCGTCCAGAAAAACGCAGGGAATTGGCAAAGCGTAAGCATGCCACCGGTACACCCAAACGGCCAGAAAAACGCAAGAAATTAGTCCAGCTAGCACAACTACGAGGAAGGCTGGAGAAGCCCCAGGAAAACACCAGCCGGCCGGTAGAAATTGAAGATGAGCAACCCTCATGACCAGAAGGGGAGGAAGATGAAACAGGAGTGCAAGAAGAAAAAGAAGAAGAGGCCGAGCAATCTGAAGAAGAAGAAGAAGAAGAAGAAGAAGAGGCCAAGCAATTTGAAGAAGAAGAAGAAAATGAAGAAGGAGCCGAGAAATCTGAAGAAGAAGCCGAGCAATCCGAGTAGGAGGAGGAAATGGAACAGCAGGAAGGTAGCCCATTGCAGGACCCAGTGGGAGAAGATGAATTGGCCGAAGTCTTGGCCAATATGGGTGAATATGGCCAACCTTCCAGTCCATCAGACCTCCATGCTGAAAAGAAACCCCAAGAGGAAAATTCACCTGAAGAATCACATGCAAAGGAGGCAGAAGAAGAGAATCTGCCTGTTCATGATGAAAAGATGATAGGAGATACTAAACAGGAACAATCCGTTCCTGACCAGAAGAAATTCCGAAGGAAACAGGGGCAGAAAGAGAAGTCGCCCAAGAAATGATAAAACCAGTTAGGGTTCTTTCCCTAGAACAGCCAGAGCAGAACAGTGAAGAAACACCCCAGAAGGAAAATCCAGGAATTAGTCACAGTCCAGGCCAGAGTGAACAGCCTACTGTTCCTTCTAAGGAAATTTTGGAAATTAAAGAATTGCGAAAGGAACAACGGAGATTATTGAATATAATAGTCCAGCTCCACCAGCAGATTAGGATTCTGAAAGCAAGGCAAAAGGTAAAAGGAACTTCAGGAAGGAAAAATGTGACCACTCCAACAAAACCCCCCAAGGCAAAGGGGCGGAGGACCATAATTCATCCTGCTGTTCAAAACCTTGTCGAGAACTAGGCTGCTGTTAGAAATGATGTTGAGAAACAGACTGCTGTTCCAATTGAAAAGGAATAGCAACAGATTGATATTCACGTTAAGATAGAAATGGAAGAGATGTTGACCCATGATAAGGAAATTCAGATGGAGGCACCACTTTCGGGAGTGATAAGGGTTATGAACTCAAAGCAACGCAATATGAAAGTTTAGGCAAAACTCCCCGCCTCCACTGCTGCATGGAGAAGAGATCCAAAAATAGTAACCCTACGAAAGGGGTTGAAGAAAGCTCAACAAGAAGCAGAAAAGCTTAGAGAGAAAACCTTCCCTCGCAAAAGGTATGAAGAGCTACAGCAGCAGTTTAGGAATGTCAATCAATCTGAAAGCCAGGCTTTTGAAGGGTGGCGAAGGGAACAAGAGAAAGTCGCAAAGGTAACTCGTAGGTTAGATATCGTTATCAAGCAGATGGATACCTTGTGTTCTTTATACAATGACATCTTAGCATGTAGAGCCCCTGCCAAGAATTATGCCTTGTTTCTACTGGAACGACATTTGCAACTAAAAATAAAGGCTGTTAAAGCAGGTGCACCCATACAATTAACACTATCAATGATTTTATAGACTGTTGGAAGCACTACGGGGTAAAAGTCCAGAGACTACTGTGTGAGTTCTATTTACATAACCTTCTATTAGACCAGGAGACCGAGTTGAACCCTGGCCCTTTTGTTGGGGATGTCTAATTGCAGGCATTCATCTCATTTGGGGTTAATCAAATTAATGGCTTATAGCCTATAATACCTTCCAGAGGCAAGAAAACGGCTTAGATTTGTGGGTAAGGGCTGAGCCTAGGGACCCAGTACAGTTGTGGAGAGCACATAGAAACCTCATGAAGACTCCGGGTGTAATTGAAGCATTAGGACCCATGCATGAGGCACTCATTTGGCAGCGATTAGAATACTTTTTCTCTATCAAAGACCTTGCCATTGATGCAGCTAAATTTCGGTATCAAATCTCTAATCCAAACATCCAGCTCAGGGAACCGTTTAAGTATGAGAATTTTAAATTAGTTGCCAACCGCTTGCACCTCTATGGCGAAATCGTTTTGAGGGCAGGGCCATCCTGGTTAGGATATAGGTTCTGGAGTCCAATTATTTAGCACAGGCCATTTCTTTGACTACTTAGTTACTCATCATGGTTGTAGGCCTCCACATGAGATTCCATCTCTAGCTTATTCTCTCACTGCCTTGCATGTCAACTACAATGTTTTCATGAGGGCATGAAACAGGGTAAGCAGGGGGGTGTGTGGAGTACTAAAGAAGGTATGTTTTTGATGATTATTTCAGTATCTTTTCTTTAGAACTTGCAAACCTTTTGCATTATGAACTAGGAAAATGACAAAGAATTATAATAAAACATGTGAGATTAATATGCAAGACGAAAACGCTGACAATTGTCATTTCCTTGTGCAGGAAGGAGGAAAAACGAGAAGTTGACGTTCCAGAGGAAAGGACAAGGATGGATTAACCGCTGTCCCTTGATGGGAGACCGAATGCAAACAAGGCAAAGCAAATCAAAGCGAATCAGCTCGGGAAAGGAGGTGGAGATATCAGCTCGGCGCAGGAAAGAAAATAAATGAATGAGGACTAACGGTTAGGCGAATCCCTCAGGATCAAGGATCCTGAGGGATCATTGTTTTATCTATTTTTGCACTTAGACATCTCCGCCGTCACCCTTATAGAAGGGGCAACACTGTTAGCTCGAGAGAGAGTTAGATACAGTTATGCTTTTATGTAATTTCTTTTAAGATCAAAACTTTGATCATTGAGTCTTGTTAAGAACTGGTTTATTGTAATTCTACTCTATGCATTAATACAAACTTGGTTATTGCTTCATCTCTGAGTCTGGAATAACTTCAAGCGGTGTACCCCTAGAGGCTAAGGGCCCAGCCCTGGAGGACACTTGCTCCTGTATTATTACGTTTGGTTTATGCGTGGTTTGCTTATCGACGTTATTTGGTAATCTGATGTGTTTTATAAGTTTACATCACATGCTCTGTTATGTTTAATTCCTTAAGGCTTCTACAGACAGAACAATTGTATTGACTCTACATCATATTACTATTCTTTTAAGAGTTGATCTAATATTGCTAGTCTTGACAGAATACTGTTACTGTTCCATTTCGGATTTGCTGTTCCATTGCAGACTTGCTGTTCGATTTCTTAATTGCTGTTCCATTTCTCATCTGTCGTTCCATTTATTGGTGTTGGTGTGAAGAACGATCTCAGGCTGTAGTAAGCATTGGCACTTACTGCCCGGCTCCCAGATCCACGATCTGTTCTCTAATTTCCTTTTCCATCAGTTTCCAAAGGGATGGGTTATTGCTACCGAACCCTTGACTGATAAGTTGCTTAGTCTTTTGAATGTGTGATTTAATCTTTTGAAGAAGTTAAGCTGTAGACAAGCATCCATTTACTCTTGTATTTTTGAACACTGTACTACTAGCATTACTCTGGAAAATGATAGCATCAGACTGATACACTCTTTGAAATAACAAAACATTCCCGGATTGAAATATCAATGTGAGGTAATTAGAGGTGAAAGAGACCCTTTTTAGAGCTCTACATTTTGGCGCCGTTGCCAGGGAAAGAGTGTAGCCATTTGTTCCTTTTTTCAGAGTAGTGTACGAACCTGTTAGGGAAGAATTGGATTTTAAAAATGGAAGGTAAGAACCTATGTGTGGAGCATGTAAAAGCCCTGCTCCTCTGGCCGCTTTCGTACAGATTTGTTGTTGTTTGAATAGAATTTAGTAGTTAATTTGAGTGCATGACTAAGTAGAAAAAGCCAGAAAAAAATCTCAAACCCCTACCCAAGCCAGAAAAAGCGAAGGGGCTGGTGACCCTTGGCTGACCAACCTTCAGAGATGAAATCTACAAGAAAGCAGAATCTCAGCCCTCAGTAGGACCTAGGAAAGTCATTTCTAAATAGCCTACTAGTTCCCTTCAGGCCACAAGATCACCATTTGTAGCCTTTGTTGAGGTGCATAGTCAAACTGAAGAGCAGGACTTTCAAGAAATTTAAAATTCTACTCCAGAACTATTACAGGAAGGGAATTTCAACAATCTTTGTGAAGGAGAAGGAGAGGAAGGGGAAACTGAGGAACCAAGGTCTCCTATTGGAAAAACTCAGCCATTAAACAACCTAGACAAGGGAAGTGCTGCAAAAATCATTACTGAAGAAACTCGATCTCCTCAGACATCAGGAACTTTCATTATCCCGGATAGAGGAAGTGTTATTAAAACCATCCCTGTTAAAGCCATTCCCTCTCAACCTAGGAATACCCTCCTAGATATCCCACAATGGACTCCCCCTACCTCACAAAGTTCAGCCTGGCAGAAAAACTGGCAGAGACTGATGCATCAGCCAGTAGGAACCATTCCGCTCCCTCAACCTACACTGCCAGCCTTACAACAAAATCCCCAGTCTAATCTGAGACTGCAACTCCCAGCCCAACCCAACCCCAATACAAATAACAGACCAGTACAATCTGTCCAAATCATAGAAACACCAGAGATAGGAGCCGATCTGAGGGAGTGTAATGATCTTCAGTTAAGATCTGGGCATATTTTTGAAACCAAGGGAGATAAGACAGTTCAAGTTGAAGATCAATTACCCAGAGAACATCTGTCACAACAAGAGGATGTGAATAAACAACAAACTCATAATCAAGCAACCACATCCTCTCCTCCATTCCCAGAATGATTAGTCATACCACGACCTATACAATATCCTGATTTTGACATTCTAGGAGAACTAAAAAATCTGTAAATAAAAATTTCATTCCTCCAAGCCATTCAAGACATCCCGATATACGAAAAAACTATCAAAGGATTGTGCATAAAGAAACCAAGGAGGAATATAACAAATAATCCAAGAGTCCAAGTAGTCAGCACCCTATCTGACTTACTATCAGGAAAAGAAACACCCATTAAATATGAAGACCCAGGAAATCCAATTGTAACTATCCAAATTTATGGTCAGACCCTGTCCAATGCCTTAGTTGATCTAGGAGCTGCAATTAATATCTTAACAACCACTACTTTCTAAAAGCTAGGCATTACATCTGTAGAACCCACCTTTACCTTGCTAGAATTGGCTGACTGATCTGTGGTTAGGCCGGAGGGTACACTACATGATGTCATGGTCTCTGTTGATTCCTGGGAATATCCAACCGATTTTTTGATAATAAATCCCAAAACCCGACTTGATGGACATCCATTGATTTTAGGTAGACCTTGGCTTGCCATTGCCGATGCTTATATCAGCTGCCGGCAAGGAAATATGACCGTAACCAGAGGACCAAATATCAAGAACTTAGTTCTATATCCTCCAGTGCAGCCAAGTGTCACAATAATCAAAACTAATAAGCACCATGTATCATACCTTACTGATAACATTAGATCTCCATTAACTATACAAGAGGCACTTGATTTCAAAGACCAAACAGAAGACGATGCCATTAATAATTTCATTAGTCAAACTGAATCCAGATCCTGCACACAGTGTCATATTATAGAAGCAGCGTTTGATAATGAATTAGAAGAAGATCCTCTGAAAGATACACATGATCAAACAATACCTGTTACTTCTGTTGCAAATAGTAAAATTGTGGAAATTGAATCGGGAAAAACCTTAAATATTAATGCCAACCTCACACCCGAACAAGAAATGAAGCTCATCCATTTGTTGAGGAAATATAAAGAAGCATTTGCATGGGACTACCCTGATATGAAAGGAATTGACCCCCAATTATGTACACACCACATTTATAAGAAAAAGATGCGAGACCTGTTCGCCAACCTCAAAGGAGACTTAACCGTCATCTAAAAGATGTGGTAAAAGCTGAACTTCAAACCCTGGATGCGGGTGTTTGCACGGCAGAAGGTGAGAGGCCACATGGCTAGCATGTGCCGCCTCGAGATTATATGAGGGAGGACACTCAGATCGCCGCCAAGGAATTAAATTCTGAGGCATTAGCTCAGAGCCTTCAATGAAATCTAAGGTGAAATGTGGAGGTTGCAGAGCGCATTTATGGCGCCCAGGATTCAAGAGAATGCTGAGAGGGTTAAGTTGGGTGATTGTATGGGGAAGAACCATATTCAGAGTGAGAGGCACGCTGCGCAGGCTGGTGTGGGCAATCTCTTCCTTCTGGCAGACGCTGCGGCTGTTACAGAAAGTTCACAAGAGGTCAAGGAATATTTCGAGCTTGAATTCCCTGTTGACAGAGGCACGGGTATCACTGTGTTATTGTCAAGAGTTGAGGAGAGAGAACTTCACTTCGTTGGGAAGAGACTCGAGCAGGGGCAACCTGCAATTGAAGCTCTGTTTTACACCGCCAGCTCCACTGCCAATATGGTCAAGCCAAGGGAAAGAATGCCATGCAGACGCGGCTCTGGTCGAGGGGGCTCCTCACGCCGTCCAGCAGCGGATTCCCACCACCATTGCTGCTGTTGTTACTGTCACAGAAGAGCCGGGGCTACCCACATGCAGGCTACCCAGTTCATGGACACGGGCAGCCCCACTACAGGACCGCCATCTCTTCCAGCGTTTGGCACTGCAGTTTTTACCCTTGGAAGCATCAGTGCACACATCTCCGTCCTATTCATTAAGGACACCAAGGAAAATGAAGACGGCTGGGGCAGCAGGGAAACGCTATCCAATGAACAACCGGAAATTGCCGAGGAAAGAACAGAGGGAGCTCCTGAGCAGGCTCCCATCCAACCTCAGAAGCAGGAGGCGTCGTCCTCCAAGAAAGCTGCAGGGGAAGAATGGGAAGGCCTCCCTGAGTATTATGGATGGGTTCCGATTATCGAGGAGAAGCCTGAGGAGTAGCATTCAGCGGCACGCTCCGTCGACCATCTTTTTGTTCAGGTCCAGTTTAAGTCTTCTGTCTCGATCGCTATCTGTGTCTGGGTATGGGATAAGTTATATGTTTATGTCTGGGTCTTTCAAGTTCATGTGCAGGTTTTTATATGCTTTGGTTCAGTTAGTAGGTCTATTAAGGGAGCTAGCACAGGTCCTCGGTCGCCCCTGCGAGGGAAGTTTTTGCTTCAAAGCCCCTGCGTGGGTGATTTTGGTTTGGAATGAAAACTATGATGTGTTTTGTAGTGGTTTGGATACAATTCCGGATGGAAATGTCGCCCCTGTAAGAGCTATCTTGGAGCTGCAAGCTGCCAACCCACAGTGCCACAGTCGGCCATGAGCAACCTGTCTTTCTGTCTGTAATGTTTATCTGTACATAATATAATAGATTAGCATAGTTTTACTGAGAAAAAAAAAAGCTGAACTTCAAAAAATTTTAGATGTCAATTTCATCTATCCTATCTCTAATAGTAAATGGGTCTCTCTGCTCGTGGTGGTACCAAAAAAGAATGGGAAATGGAGAATCTATGTGGACTACATGGAGCTAAATAAAGCAACACAAAAGACCACTTCCCTCTCCCATTCATCGACCAAGTATTAGACACTTTAGCAGGAAAGAAATTCTTTTCTTTCCTGGATGGCTTTAGTGGATACAATCAGATTCAGATTGCCCCTGAAGACCAAGACAAAACTACTTTTACTTGTCCTTGGGGAACATATTCCTACCGAGTTCTACCTTTTGGCTTATGCAATGCTCCTGCCACATTCCAAAGGGCTATCCTTAGAATTTTTGCAGATTTAATAAATGACGGACTTGAAGTATACATGGATGACTTTACACCATATGGAGATGATTTCGATCCAGCATTGGATAGCCTAGAAAAAGTCCTACAACGCTGCATTACTACCAGGCTTTGTTTAAGCCACAAAAATGTTATATGATGATGACTGAAGGACTTATTCTAGGACACTATATTTCAGCAGCTGGCATTCAGGTAGACCCAGCCAAAATCCAAATACTTTTTCTTATTCCCACTCCTACCACTCAAATAGAGGTACGCAGTTTTCTTGGATTTTCTGGTTATTATAGGAGATTTATAGAACATTATTCGCACATTGCTGCACCTCTGTATGCACTAACTTGTAACATTGATTTTCTTTGGACAGAAAAATGTGAACATGCTTTCAAGGATTTGAAGAAGCTCGCATCCACAGCCCCAGTCCTTCGAGGACCAAATTGGGATTTTCCATTCCACATATCATTTGATGCCTCAGATACAGCCATTGGAGAGGTCCTTGGGCAGGAAGAGGATAAAAAACCATATGTAATTTATTATATTAGCAAAAATTTATCCCTTGTTGAATTAAACTACACTGTTACTGAAAAAGAATTTCTAGCTGTAATACATGCTATCAATAAGTTTAGACATTACATTATTGGATATCCTGTTATCTTGTACACAGATCATTCTGCCATAAAATATTTAGCAAACAAGCCTATCACAAACGGCAGAATAACTAGATGGTTGATTTTATTGTAGGAATTTGATATTACAATCAAGGATCGACCTGGTAAAGAAAATCCTGTAACCGATTTTCTCTCAAGAATGCCAAAGCCAATCGATGCAGCAGTAGTTGAAGACCAATTTCCAGATGAGCATCTGTTTGTTGTGGCTGTTCAAACACCCTGGTATGCTGATGTTGCCAATTACCTAGCAGTAGGTAAATTACCAAAGCATCTAACCCCTAATGAGCGGAAACAGATTGTCCAACGGAGTGCTCGATTTTCTTGGATTGGGGGCTATTTGTTTCACACAGGGGCAGACATGCACATCAGGAGATGCGTTCGAGAAGATGAAATCTTTGACATTTTAAAAGCCTGCCATGATGGGCCATGTGGTGGACACTTCGCCGATCACAGAACTAGACATAAAGTGCTGCAGACAGGGTATTATTGGCCCACGATTTTCAAAGATGCAAAGAAATTTGTCCAAGCATGTGACAGTTGCCAGCGAATAGGACGCCCTGGTCAGTCTGATGAGATGCCTCTGAAACCACAGCTAGTCATTGAACCATTCGAGCGATGGGCTCTTGATTTCGTAGGACCAATTAACCCATAATCAAACTAGAAAACATATATTTTGGTGGCAACAAAATATGTCACCAAGTGGGTTGAAGCAGAGGCATTGCCTAGAGCTACAGAGGACTCTGTCATACAGTTCTTGTTCCATCTATTTGTACGTTATGGCCTTCCAAGAGAAATAATTATAGACGGTGGACCATAGTTTGCTGGGAACAGAATAGTTGCAACACTCAACAACTATCATGTCCAGCATAAAATCACTACTCCATACCACCCACAGGAAAATGGGCAGGTAGAAAGCAGCAATAAAATAATAGAAGCAATCCTAACAAAAACCATTGCGTCACATAGACGTGATTGGGTTGCCAGACTACCTAAAGCACTATGGGCTTACATAACAACATGGAGAAGCACCACTTGTTACTCACCTTATCAATTAGTGTTTGGAAAACAACCCATTTTCCCCATAGAATTCGAAATCCAAATATTACGAACAACACAGGAAGTTGGCTTAGATTTAACCGAGGCATAGATTAATCGATTGCAGAAGATCAATGAGCTGGATGAAATTAGGCTCTCTGCACTTCAAAACACTGACCTGATCCAACAGCAGCGAGCTAAATGGCATGATGCTCTCATTAAAAATAGACTTCCATGAAGGAGACTGGGCTCTTTTGTATGGCTCCAGGTTTCAGGACTTCCCTGAGAAACTTCAGACTCGTTGGTTGGGACCATACGAAATCCAGAAGGTACACGATAATGGGACCCTTACTCTAATCACTATTGACGGTTCTGGATATGCCTTCAAGGCAAATGGCCACCGAGTTCATCTCTATCGCAAACCACTCACTTGGGAGTCCTTCCGCCAGCAGTTACGCCGAGACTCTGATATGGAGATTTTGGGGGAGGAAGAGAAGCCTTCCTCACCTATAATTAATTAAGGAATTTATTTCTTTTTATAGTTTGTACATAAGTTCTTTTCTTGAATCATTTTTGTACATATTTTTGAATCAACGTTTTGCTGTTATTATTTTTTCTGTTCTTTTTTTCAAAAGAACATTTTCTTCTGGCTTTTCCTTTTCCAAAAGAGAAACCCCCCTTTGGATTAGTTGTCATCTTGTTGTAATTTGGTTCCTTTTCTTTATTTTTGCGTGTTTTGCTATTCCTTTTCCAAAGGAACAACATTTTCGATTTCTGCCATTCCTTTTCCAAAGGAATGGAATTTGTGTGTTTTTGCTGTTCCTTTTCCAAAGGAACAACATTCTTGATTTTTGCTGTTCCTTTTCCAAAGGGATGACATTTTCCTGTTTTGCTGTTTCTTTTCCAAAGGAACAACATTTTCGATTTCTATTGTTCATTTTTCAAAGGAACGACATATTTGCGTGTTTTGCTGTTCCTTTTCCAAAGGAACAACATTTTCGATTTCCGCTGTTCCTTTTCGAAAGGAACAGTATTTTTTACGTGTTTTGTTGTTCCTTTTTCAAAGGAACAACATTTTTTATTTCTGTTGTTCCTTTTCCAAAGGAACGAAATTCCTGTGTGTTTGCTGTTCCTTTGGAAAAGGAACAACATTTTTTATTTCTGTTGTTCCTTTTCCAAAGGAACAACATTTCTATGTGTTTGCAGTTCCTTTTCCAAAGGAACAACATTTTTGATTTCTGATGTTCCTTTTCCAAAGGAATGACATGTCTGTGTGTTTTCTGTTCCTTTTTCAAAGGAACAGAATTTTGGATTTCTGTTGTTCCTTTTTCAAAGGAACGACATTGGTATGTTCTGCTGTTCCTTTTTCAAAGGAACGACATTTGCATTTTCTGCTATTTGTGGTATTTTGTTGTTCCTTTTTCCAAAAGGAACACCACTTGCATGCTTTTTCTCTCCCTGTGAATCAGCTCGTTCCTTTTGCTGTTCTAAATTGAGGATGCTTATTTCTCCTGTTCTTTCAAGTCTTTTAGAATACAACTATGCACTTATGCAATGGATACAAAATCACAACATACTGAAATCAGTCAATCATAAATCACTATCTTTATAAAACTCTGCATTGGCAAGAGGACAGAAGGAAGGACACGCTTATTTATCATCTTTTGCTGTCATTATTCTACTAATTCTGCTCTGATTGGTTATCTTTATCATGATGATCCCTGTTAATCCTCTTTGATTATTATTCAGGAATAAGAGCAAAGAGTTTATATCTTCCTATTGAGATGTTAAGACTTCTTCCACCATTCCTACTCTTAAGGAGCGTTGAACCACCCTTTGTGTATAAATAAGGGAAAGTACTTTATGAAAAATAAATAAAAAAGAGTAAACATGACTTATAAGTTGTTAAATGCAGGATAGGGGGTCTCATCAAGAGCTAGCCTACCATGATCATGAGGACGAAAGCGAAGTGGCATTCCCACTATGGCCACCACACCAGGGATATGGTCCAAAAGGTATACCAAATAAACAACCCTTGGAACAGGAGATCTCATCACGAGCCAGCCTGCCCACTTTTCGCTCCTTCCTCATGAATGGCATTGTGGTTAACTGGTCACCAAGCGAGCATAATGGCCTACATTTTGACATCACACGACATTACCTAAGCATACACAAAGGATCATGGTTCCATGGGTGAAATAAACAACTCTGCCAGGGTTATGGACACCTGTCGGCAGCAGAGCACTGTTAATGGTATTGAAGTCACATTATTTATACCAATAGGTAAAGTTACTAGCACCATTCTGTTTCTTATACCTTAGTAATTAATGATATATCATTTCCCAAATTATATAACGCATGTAAATTTATTATCACCAATCATGGCAGAGTAGTTGAAAATGACCACATGAGACTTGGAATGTACAGCAGATGTCCTATCCTCCCAGCCTCGCATCATATCCCAGCAGCTTCTTACGTATTAAGTGATCCAACTCTATGCCTCGATTTCGGTAATTCGCTGTTTTTGTAAACATGGCATATTTCCATACGTTGTTCCTTTATGACTCTGCTTCAGAGCGAGAGCTGCTCCTTTATTTGATAGTTGGGACAACCTATCACATTGCAGGGGGGGGAGGTTAACCTCATCATTCCTTGGATTACGTGTTAGCTCACTATTCGGGAAGTTGTGTACTAGGGTATGGCACGGCTCAACGGCATACTATTTTTATTTTTTTATGCATGAATTGCTGTTCATAAGCCATTTCTATTGTATACTATGCTTTTGAACAAGTCTTGCGTCTGTCAGCCTCTCTGTGTTTCAACAGCACGAACAGCTGCTGTTCCATTAAGAGTTTACAGTGAAACCATGGGAGGAAGATCGATTCGGAGAGAACTGCAGGTGTTGACAGTCTCTGCTGCTGCTCAGGAAATCCTGACAAGAGCAGGGTGGCTGACTTATCTCAACCGCTTGCAGGAGTCTAACGAGATTGTGGCAATTGAATTCTTGTAGAACTTGCATGAGGATTACTCCATAGTGAGGGGGAGACACATAACAGTCACTGCTAACATAATCGCAGAAGTCTCGAGACTACCAGCCACTGGACCTGTATGGACGCTAAAAAAGGAAAGATTGCAGAAGGTTATAGAAATCTTCCAAGACGAAGGCCAGAGCCTGGAAATTAGAGGAAAGGGAGTTCTGCCAGCAACACTAGGAGAGCCATGGGCAGAATTGGCAAAGACCATTCAAAGCTACATCACCTGTGAAGGCAAAAAAGACGTGGTAAGACCACGGCATCTTAAACTCTTAGCTATACTAAAGCAAAAATGCTCTGTGAATTTACCTACATTTTTGAATTCGTTACTTCATGACGTTGCACAGAGCATAAAAAAGGCACAGCATGTAGAGTCAGTTGTTAGTCATCATGGGTTGATTCGGTTAATTGTCAGCCATAGCCTCACCCAGCAGTAGAGCAGCTGGGAAGAGCTAATTGCCATGATAAATGGGGGATTGACCGCACCATCCCCAAAACGTAAACATTCCACCAGTACACCCGAGTGTCCAGAAAAATGTAGGGAATTGGCAAAACGTAAACATGCCACCGGCACACCCGAGCGTCCAGAAAAACACAGGGAATTGAAAAAGCGTAAACATGCCGCCGGTACACCCGAACGGCCAGAAAAATGCCGGAAATCGGTCCGGCTAGCACAACTACGAGGAAGGCTGGAGAAGCCCCAAGAAAACACCAGCCGACCGGTAGAAATTGAAGATGAGTAGCCCTCACGACCAGAAGGGGGGAAGATGAAACAAGAGTGCAAGAAGGTAAATAAGAAGAGGCCGAGCAATCTGAAGAAGAAGAAGAAGATGAGGCCAAGAAATTTGAAGAAGAAGAAGAAAATGTAGAAGGAGCCGAGAAATTTGAAGAAGAAGCCGAGCAATCCGAGTAGGAGGAGGAAATGGAACAATAGGAAGGTAGCCCATTGCAGGACCTAGTGGGAGAAGATGAATTGGCCAAAGTCTTGGCCAATATGGGCGAATATGGCCAACCTTCTAGTCCATCAGACCTCCATGCTGAAAAGAAACCCCAGGAGGAAAATGCACCTGAAGAATCACATGAAAAGGAGGCAGAAGAAGAGAATCTGCCTGTTCACGATGAAAAGATGATAGGAGATACTAAACAGGAACAATTCGTTCCTAACCAGAAGACACCAGAAGAAATTCAGGAGGAAACAAGGGCAGAAAGAGAAGTCACCCAAGAAATGAGAGAACCAGTTAGGGTTCTTGCCCCAGAATAGCCAGAGCAGAACAGTGAAGAAACACCCCAAAAGTAAAATCCGGGAATTAGTCACAGTCCAGGCCGCAGTGAACAACCCGTTGTTCCTTCTAAGGAAATTTTGGAAATTAAAGAATTGAAAGGAACAACGGAGATTATTGAATATAATAGTCCAACTCCACCAACAGATTAGGATTCTGAAAGCAAGGCAAAGGGTAAAAAGAACTTCAGGAAGGAAAAATGTGACCACTCCAGCAAAACCCCTCTAGGCAAAGGGGCGGAGGACTAGAATTCATCCTGCTATTCAAAACCTTGTTGAGAACCAAGCTGTTGTTCGAAATGATGCTGAGAAACAGACTGTTGTTCCAATTGAAAAGGAAAAACAACGGATTGATATTCATGTTAAGATAGAAATGGATGAGATGTTGACCCATGATAAGGAAATTCAGACGGAGGCACCACTTTTAGGAGTGATAAGGGTTATGAACTCAAAGCAACGCAATAGGAAAGTTCAGGTAAAACTCCCGGCCTCCACTGCTGCATGGAGAAGAGATCCAAAAACAGTAACCCTACGAAAGGGGTTGAAGCAAGCTTAGCAAGAAGCAGAAAATCTTAGAGAGCAAACGGTCCCTCACGAAAGGTATGAAGAGCTACAGTAGCAGTTTATGAATGTCAATCAATCCGAAAGCCAGGCTTTTGAAGGGTGGTGAAGGGAACAAGAGAAAGTCGCAAAGGTAACTCATAGGTTAGATATCGTTATCAAGCAGATGGATACCTTGTGTTCTTTATACAATGACGTCTTAGCATGTAGAGCCCCTGCCAAGAATTATGCATTGTTTCTACTGGAACGGTATTTGAAACTAAAAATAAAGGCTGTTAAAGCAGGTGCATCCATACAATTAACATTGTCAATGATTTTATAGACTGCTGTAAGCACTACGAGGTAAAAGTCCAGAGACTACTGTGTGAGTTCCATTTACATAACCTTCTATTAGACCAGGAGACCGAGTTGAACCCTGGCCCTTTTGTTGGCGATGTCCAATTGCAGGCGTTCATCTCATTTGGGGTTAATCAAATTAAATGGCTTAAAGCCTATAATACTTTCCAGAGGCAAGAAAACGGCTTATATTTGTCGGTAAGGGCTGAGCCTAGGGACCCAGTACAATTGTGGAGAGCACATAGAAACCTCATGAAGACTCCAAGTGTAATTGAAGCATTAGGACCCATGCATGAGGCACTCATTCGGCAGGGATTAGTATACTTTTTCTCTATCAAAGACCTTGCCATTGATGCAGCTAAATTTCGGTATCAAATCTCTAATCCAAACATCCAGCTCTGGGAACCGTTTAAGTATGAGAATTTTGAATTAGCTTCCAACCGCTTGCACCTCTATGGTGAAATCGTTTTGAGGGCAGGGCCATCCTAGTTAGGATATAGGTTCCAGAGTCCAATTATTTGGCACCCTGCACCCGGATACCAAGCCCTGTATGAGATGCCCGAGGGTTAAACAGGCCATTTCTTTGACTACTTAGTTACTCATCATGGTTGTAGGCCTCCACATGAGATTCCATCTCCAGCATATTATCTCGCTGCCTTGCATGCCAACTACAATGTTTTCATGAGGGCATGAAACAGGGTAAGTAGGGGGGGGTGTGGAGTACTAAAGAAGGTATGTTTTTGATGATTATTTCAGTATCTTTTCATTAGAACTTACAAACCTTTTGCATCATGAACTAGGAAAATGACAAAGAATTATAATAAAACATGTGAGATTAATATGCAAGACGAAAACGCTGACAATTGTCATTTCCTTGTGCAGGAAGGAGGAAAAACCAGAAGTTGTTGTTCCAGAGGAAAGGACAAGGATGGATTAACCGTTGTCCCTTGACGGGAGACCAAATGCAAACAAGGCAAAGCAAATCAAAGCGAATCATCCCAGGAAAGGAGGTGGAGATATCAGCTCGGTGGAGGAAAGAAAAGAAATGACTGAGGACTAATGGTTAGGCGAATCCCTTAGGATCCTTGATCCTGAGGGATCATTGTTTTATCTATTTCTGCACTTAGACATCTCCACTGTCACCCTTATAAAAGGGACAACACTGTTAGCTCGAGAGAGAGTTAGATACGGTTATGCTTTTATGTAATTTCTTTTAAGATCAAAACTTTGATCATCGAGTCTTGTTAAGAACTGGTTTATTGTAATTCTGCTCTATGCATTAATACAAACTTGGTTATTACTTCATCTCTGAGTCTGGAATAACTTCAAGTGGTGTACCCCTGGAGGGTAAGGGCCCGGCCCTGGAGGACACTTGCTCCTGTATTATTACGTTTGGTTTATGCGTGGTTTGCTTATCGACGTTATTTGGTAATCTGATGTTTTTTATAAGTTTACATCACATGCTCTGTTATGTTTAATTCCTTAAGGCTTCTATAGACTGAACAATTGTATTTTCTCTGCATCATATTACTGTTCTTTTAAGAGTTGATCTAATATTGCTAGTCTTGACAAAATACTGTTACTGTTCCATTTCGGATTTGCTGTTCCATTGCAGACTTGCTGTTCAATTTCTTAATTCATGTTCCATTTCTCATCTGCCGTTCCATTTATTGATGTTGGTGTGAAGAACGATCTCAGGCTGTAGTGAGCATTGGCACTTACTGTCCGGTTCCCAGATCCACGATCTGTTCTCTAATTTCCTTTTCCATCAGTTTCCAAAGGGATGGGTTATTGCTACCGAACCCTTGACTGGTAAGTTGCTTAGTCTTTTGAATGTGTGATTTAATCTTTTGAAGAAGTTAAGCTGTAGACAAGCATCCATTTCCTCTTTTATTTCTGAACACTGTACTACTAGCATTACTCTGGCAAATGATAGCCTCAGACTGAGACACTCTTTGAAATAACAAAACGTTCCCGGATTGACATATTAACGTGAGGTAATTAGAGGTGAAAGAGACCCTTTTTATATCTCTACAAGGACCACATCACCATCCACTTTTGTAGGTAGAAGAAGAAGTGATGACAAGAAAGGTAGCAGAAATGGATGGAGATGATGACAATGATGAAGATATTCTTGGATTTCCCATTCAGCATACTGATATCAACATTCATATGAAGAACATTATTAGGGTCCAACCCTAACCCCTTTATTTATGTAATAGGGTCGAGTCATAGTTATAGTTAGTTAAAGAGTCAATAAAGCCCGTATTAATAATTGTAAGTGGTTGACCCACATTTAAGAAAGGGACCACAGTTAGTTGCAAATGGGCCATGGTATTAGATAGATGGTATTGAGAGAACCATGGTAATGACCCATGGTATTGTATGTATGAATCCTATATAAAGGATAGAGAATTCCCATTGAGATATATCAATTCTTATTTTGTAATCGATCTCTGCTCTACTAGAGGTTGCCCCCTCAAAGAGGCAAGTGAACATTGCTTTCATCTCTGAATAATAAAATACTTGTTGTTTTTCTCATTTTGTTCTGTGTTCTGGGTTGTATTTCTTCGCATATTTGGTATTCTGGAATTTCTTGCAGGTCAAGAGCATAACAAATATCCCTCCATTGTTTCTTCCCAACTTCGATGTTATGAGGTTAGAGGATATGGAAACCTTTCTCTTTTAATTTGAAATACTTTTTAGATCTTATGGTTACTTATCAAACACACAAAAATTGAGATTCTTTCCAGAAACATTGAAGGATAGATCTCTTAAATGGTTCATGAGTTTATGGAATAATTCAATCAGATCATGGAATGATATGCAAATGATATTTATAAAAAAATATAAATATCGTGATCTTAAACAGAAAATATTTATAATGACTCAAGAAGAAGATGAGAGCCTTAACGATATAATAAAGAGATTCATGTATAATGTTAAGAGGGTAAAATTACATCATTTAAGATTTGACACACTAAAAACCCTCTTACTTAGAAAAATTAGAGATGAGTGGATTGATCTCCTTGATCTAATGAGTAGAGGTGATGTATGCCAATTATAATTTGAAGAAATTTGTGAAATATGCAAGCACATCAAGAGGAAGGATAGCAGTAAGTAAATCAACATCGAGATTGGTAAGTCAAGTTGAACTTGGTAATTTGCTAGGTAACTTAAAAACAAAAATTATTAGCAATATAGATGAACAAGTAGATATGTTAAGAATGCAAAATGAGGAAAAAGAGGATGTCGAAATTTGTGTTATATTGCAGAATCACATGCTACTAAAGTTTTCCCATCATTACCAAGTTTGAAGGAAGTTTACCAGGAGGACAATGGAGTGAATAAAACACTAGAGTAGCTATGTGATGTAGTTCCAAGAATACCATGGCAACCTAGTCAACCTAGTGTAACACTCAACCCCACGTTTACTCACTTTTACAAGCTCACCAAGGTAAACATGAGCTAACATTTACTATGCATGACCCAACCTCCAATATTTAGTTATGGAAATGGGATCCATTGCCAAATTATTGAAACCATCCAGAGACACATGATCACACCATTATCAACCTAACTTGGCCCAAAATTATTTCCTTTCAGTTGTGTTTCCTTAAATTTAATACCACTTTATATTTTTGGCATTTTTTTGGGTCCTAAACTTTCGAGGTCGTTTTGAGGGCTTAAATGACATTGTCAGGGAAATCAAATAGACCAAAAATGTGTGATAATTTATTTCACATAATCCTTTCTTGGCCTCTTCGTGGATATCTTTGAAATGAGGTATTATGATATTCAAACAAATAGCATATGATAAAGTTACGACCCCGGGAATTTGGCGGTCCAAATTATTCATTCATACAAACACTTTGTGACTATTGTACCTATAGGTCATGAATGCATAGTTTTTTCACTCTTTTCATTAGTTCATCAAATATTCATCAAGAAGGCTTGCTTCCCTCTAGAACTAGATGCATTAAAACACATATTAGTTCATTCATTCATATAAATCAACCATGAGCCATCAAAACATGAATTAGATCTAGATCAAGAGCACATCATCTAATAAGAAATATAACATGCATGCAACCAACATTTAACTAGAATGAATCCATGAAAAACTAGCCATATAAACAACAGTAAATTAACACTTATGCTCATTGATCATCAACAAAGAATAAGACATATTAACATATGCATAGTACTAACCAAGTTAGGGACTTCCACATACCACCCGACCATAGATTGGGCTAAACCGAATCTCTCTCTCAACTGATCACCCCCTGTGTCATATTCCAAGCATGAATGTGGGATTACAATGGATAAACTAAAGCATAACCAAACATGGAATCCAAAGGTTGAACCGCTTCCACCCTCAAGCCACAATGATCTCACCTAAACTGGTCTAAAGATTACCAAAATTAACACAAGCTTGGATGTGTCAAATTTTCTTGACCATACACAAGAGGAATTTTCCTATCTCTAGTCGCCTGTCAAGGGATTCCCAGAGAAAACAAACTCCACCCCAACCCTTGGGATTTTCACGAGACCACCTCAACCAGGATCCAAAATCTACCAACAATCCAAAGCTCAACCAATTAAGAAACCCACTACATCATGGCTATCTAGGAAATGGCATAGGCAAGGTTGTACATGACTATCACTCCAGGAAAATCACCATGCCAATGACAAAAAAATAACATGTAAACAAATGCATGTACCATGCATTCAAATCCCAACAAGATAAATCAAACATGTAACATGTTATCTTACAAAATCCTCTTGTTGGCTGTGTAAGGCTTTGCTTGATTTATGCCCTTTCTTACTACTATCTAATCTTCTCCTTGCGCTCCCTTTCTTTTCCTTACTGTACTTTTATTCCTTGCTTGTTTCCAAGTGCTCTCTCTCTTTTTGTAGTTGTTCTCTCCTCTTTTCCTCCTAGTGAATGTTAGAATGTCCAAGAGTGTGTTAGAATGTTCTCTCTCTTCTTTTCTTTTCTTTTCTTTTTCTTTTTCCTTTTCCTTGATTTTCCATTGCATGCATATTCTTGTCTCTTCATCTTCCTTTTCTCTTATTTTACTTTATTTCCATAGCCAATAAATAAATAAATAACAAAAAAGATGAACACTGTGGATTATCCGAACTCAATCTCTCAAAAACCGCTCCACAGAAACTTGCAATCCAAAATAAATAACCACAAGTGGATCCAAAAGTAATGTTTTTCCCCTAATTTAGCTTGGAATACATGTCTCATGACCTTGGTTTGATTTTTGGTTTTTATAATGCTCTTTTATTACATGTAACTTTAACCCCGGGTTGTTACAAATCCATCCCCCTTGGTTGAACACCATCCTCAGTGTTTTATGACTCTTATGACTAGCCAAAACTACTGGATCTGTTAAACATACTACTTATGGAGCTTTATAACCCAGCTCGATGTTGTATTTAAAATGAAAAACAATTAAAAATATGACTAACATACTATTTATTGGACCTTTATAAATACAACTCGATACAATATTTACAATCACACACACACACACACATATACACCAAAACTCAATTTCCTCAACCAACAAATAAAGAAGGATATAATGCTTGCATCTGATCAGTCATCTCCCATTTAGCTTCATCGGGCCCAAAGTGCTTCCATTGCACTTTAAATTGCTATATTGCTCGGTTCTAGAGCATGAGATTCTTCCATTGTAGGAAGCATTGAGGTTCTGGCTGGAAATCTCCTTACGGTTCCACCTACAATACAGACCAATTAATCATGTGATCAACATCCCATATATATATTTTAAGCAATGAAGCATGGAAAACACCACGGACTTTAACTGATGGGGGAAAACCAAGTCTATATGCCATTCGTCCAATCCTCTCAAGGATATCAAATGGCTCGTAACATCGAAGTGGCAACTTGGCACATGATACAATCTTCAAGGAGCTCTTCTTGGACTTGATATGCTAGGACCCATGCTCTCCAACCTGAAACTCCTTGAATACCCTATGTTGATCTACATAGATCTTCTGCATGTCTTGTGTGCCTTCAAATTTTTTCTGGTAACCTGCATCTCCTGCTCTATCTCTCTTAACATATCTGGTCCAATCAACACCCTGTTCACTGGATCACTCCAGTTGATAGGAGTATTGCAATTCCTCCCATAGAGAGCCTCAAATAGGCTCATCTTCAAGGATTCTTGATACCTATTATTATAAGAAAACTCTACTAGTGGAAGATACTCCTCCCACTTCCTCTGTTGATGTATGACATACATCCTCAACATATCCTCAAGGATCTTGTTAATTCTGTCTGTATGTCCATTTGTATGCGAATGATAAGTTGCACTAAAGACTAACTTTTTCCCCAAGCCTGCAAACAACTATTTCCAAAACCTAGAAGTGAACTTGATGTCTCTAGCTAATATAATCCTCTTAGGAACTCCATGCAAGCTCACCATTGATGAGGCTCATCAATGGGTAAAATATATGGACCTTAATGACCTCCATCTTACTAAAATCAAATCTTCTCATAATTCTATACATTTTTTAATTATATTTAATGAGATGAGTAAAAGTAAGATGTCATGTATAGTGGTCTAATGTGCATTGATTGCAGGTTTTCGGAGCAAATTGTGGCCAATTAGAATGCAGGAACTCGAATGAGACAAGTAGGAGATATTATAGGAGATAGAATCTCCCTCCTTAACTCCTCACTCACTCGAAGATCCCTCAATCAAATCACACCAGCTCAGAGTTGTAAGTAGTCGAGTCATGAGGATCATTGGCAGCCAAGCGAGTGACAGTTAAGAACCAATTAATCTCAAGATTGGGAGCTAAGCCTCCCTAGATTTAAGGAATTTATTGGCAACCTCAGTTGTATAAATAAAGAGGCCTAGAGCCTCATTAGGATTCATATTTTTTATGCAATATAGCTAAGAAATTTTCGAGTTGAAGGATTGTGATCAAACATTTTGATGTATTTTTGATATGTTAATGAAAATGAGAAGAATTCCCTTGATCTAGCACTGAGTTGACTTAGAGGGCTGAAGCTCTTGGGTTAGGGCCCAACCCTTGTAGCAGAGGTTCCTCTTACTGTATATGTATGCTTAGGTTATCTCATAGTTAGTTGTTAAATTGAATTTGGTGTTGTTAATTTGCAAGTATTGGTAGATTTGATTAGTTTGCTTCCATTTGTGAATAGATTTAACAATAGCATTATAGGGATAAGAAAATATTCAAAAAAAGGATGATAACAGGTGGATCTTGCCTCACTCCTCCCTTCCTGGGACCATGGGTTGAGGAACAATTCCCATTCAACCCAAAAAAGACAAAATTCTGGTTTCTTATGAAATATAGGGTTTTTCTGCTAATTAGATCATCATCTTTTAGTTCTAGAAGGTAGGTTGTATTATCAAAAAATCAAAAAATGTAAAAAATGTAAAGAGGGTATGCCCTAAAAGAAAAATCAAAGGGTGAAAAGAATAAAATGGTCAAAAAAAGTGAAATAAATGAACCCCAAATAAAGAAAGACCAGGAAAGTGTGCAAGTCCAAAATGCCACTACTTTTCATTTTCTGCAATAAAGCATTGTGTGCAGTTTGTCAATTTATGCCATAATTGATGAATGGCCAAATAGCTTAATCTTGGCTAGTTCATGTTTGAATTTCATGTTTTAGAGATAGAGAATAAAGTCTAACCAAACTGTTTAATCTTGGAAGATAAGTAGATAGGTAGGGTAAATAAAAAGGAGCTCAACAGTTCAATCTGAGCCCTTGGATGTAATAAGTGCAGACTTAGGTAGGCTTGCCATGCAAAGAAAAGAAAAGTTGATGAGGGTTTGCTAGTCCAAGTGCACTCAAGCAAAGAAGGAAAAAATGCTAGGCTAAAGTAAGCAGGGTAGGTAGATTGGTGTTGCAGAATGATACTTGTGATAGGTTTGGTCTCTAAAAATGTGTTAATCTTCATCTCTATCACAAGTGCAATGGCGGACGTTATACTTGAAGCAGCTCAAGTAAGGAAAGGTTTCATAACTAACTTCCCTTCATATTCCCCCCTAATCATTTACTAATTTCCCCCCTAAAATATTAAGAATATGTTCTTAATATCATTCATAAACCACTCATTCCATTTCGTAATGATTGCCTAAGTAAAAACCCAATTTTACTTAGGAAAATGCACAAATATCATATATACCCCTTTTCCACTTCAAGGCCTAAGTTTTAATGTAACTTGTGAACATTAGCTTAGCACATATTTTTGTTTTAAATTTATATTAACAATTAATATGTATTATATATAAATCCCTATAATTTTTACCCATCCTGTATTATGTAAATATATGTTAAAAACCCCAAATAATATATATCCCTCCCCGGTCGAAATACGACCATATCACTATTTAAAAGGGATTGATAAACTTATTTGAAGTTTATTAAGAACCATAACCTTTCCCATGCGTGATAATGGGTTTAATTAGCCATCTGGGCTAACTAATAACCAACCCCGCAACCAATAGAAATACGCCCGAAGACCATTAAAAACACAGTTTATTATGGTCGGCCCGCAAGTTAACCTCCCGCCATATTCCATGACCGTCCGCCGTCCGATCAACTCATTTACATCTGACAGTTGATAACCAATATCGCAACCCACCTTTGGCCGATGTTTAACTCGTGAGGGATCGGCGGTTTTTGCCCTCGTACCGTTGCCACGCGTCGCCCATCCGGGGTGATCGCTTGCCCTCCGTCCAAAACTGCCCAGCCCCAAAAGCGGTGCGGGAAAAACTGCTTATCACCATCACCCGCCACGTCACCGCCACATCATCTCCCCTCGTACTCCCACTGATGTCATCCGTACTACTCACTTCATCTGCCCATTAAATCCAAAAAATCTCGCCAAAACTTCATTTTGTCCAATAAAACCTAAAAAACGCCATTTTTACTACATTTTTCTACATACAGCGTTCCAGGCATTTAAAACTTCTGAGTTCACAGTTCCAGCTTTTAACTATCGCCCGACCAGAAAAGACTCCAGCAACAAGCTCGCAGCCATTCAACTTGCATAGTGCAGTCTTCCACTTTAATACAGTTCGAACCAACACTGGGGGACTTCCAAGCTCACACAAAAAAGAAATAAAAGGATATACAGGGATACTTGCTACCCTAACCAGTGGACCTTCATAGACATGAATTTCTAGAGAAAAGTGGTGAGAAGACATGTTAGATATTTTTGTTTTACCAGGACACGGTGGACAATGATGAGAAGGAATCAAAATAGCATTAAAGTGTATCAAATCAGCAATAAAGATGTCAGAGCAGAATTAAAGAAAGCACATCAGAATTAAAGAGCACAGTTAAGACAGGCAGCCGGCACAGAGTTACTACAGAAGACAGCTGCCAGCTGAATTAAAGAGCCTGCCCCCAGCACAACAACAGTTTACCATTTTTCTATCATAGAGACTAGCTGTTTCTATTTTACTTGTAAACTGTTATTATTCATCCTAGATATTATATCACAGCTGTTATGAGATATTTTGTTTTTTGTAATTTGTTGTATAAATACCCCCTCCATTGGAACATTGGGGGTGGATTGTGGATTCCTAGACTCTGCTGTAATATTGAAACTTTGGAATAAAGAGCTGTTGGAATCAAATTGTTGTATGGGCTACTGGATGAGGAATTGAAGTAGAGGACTTGTCACAGATTTCTTGAATCAACCACTGGATCAATAAGTCCTCTATATCTTGTGTTTTACATTTTTCTTGTTTATTATATCATCTATGTTTCATAATCTGAACAATAAAGAAAATATTAATTTCAGAATATGCTTGACTGCACTCTGTTTTCAGTCTTTATTGTTCTCTTTGTTTTCTTCAGAATTAGGATAAACAGTGAAATCTTTATTGCTCCTATTTGCTAATTCTTTCATGTTGATTATTTGCTAAAGAATACTTAACTGCTCCTTATCAGTAATCATCCAATTTCCTTCTTTAAATAGGTTAAAGGATTCTTAACTGGCCTTCACCCAATTTGAGCCCATTCCATTTGTTTCAAGTCTTTATTTGTTCCCTGTTTGACTACCTTGCTCTGTGAAGCCATCCTCTGTTAAGAAACCAAATCCAGAAAGCCATCTTCTTTGACTCCATTAGCCCAATGGACTGAACTACTCTGTCTTACCTCTCTGTTCTATTGAATCTCACCACCCAAACTCAAACAAAACCCCTAAACTTCATAACTAGCCTAATACCTTTAAAAAACAAAGCTAAATCATAAAGAGAGAGCCCTCTTTGGATACATATTGGCTAGATTCTGTATCTAAAAGATTGGTCCGTGGTTACCTCGGCATCCTTCCCTTTCTTACAACTTTTGGGAAAACCTGAGTGATAACAGGTTGCAATTGACATTTCTGATATCATAGGTCTTGTATTGGATTTCATGCTGCTTTCATAATGGTTTCAAGAATTCCCATGCATAAACTTGGCAAATGAATGATGCAAATTCTGTTTTCTTCTATTTTAGTAACCCTTCTTGTTTTGAGATGAATTTATGGACAAATGCCAACAATGATGTGTATATTGTAGGAGTTTCTATATTATAGGAAGACCTCATATCATTAGTCTCAGCATAACCATATCCACCCATGATCTCCAAAAGCCACTAAGTTCTCAATTTTGATTCTCGTTTTACAAGGAAAACGTGCCATGCTTCTTGCGCAAATCCAACCATCGTAAAGCTTTGGTTTGAGTTCTGAGTGAGTACCTACCACGCCCTTGCCTTATTTCCTCATTACTCACCTTCTCCAAGCCCCATACCACCTTTTCAAACCACTCCCTATGATTTTAGTCTATTCTTGTAGGAAAACAGGGGATCCTGTAGGTGAACTAGGACATCCTGTAGACATCCTATGGGAAAACCTGTAGTGGCCTATTTTGAGATTGAATTTGAAAAAAACATCATGAAGGCTAGGAGTAGACCTCTGCTTGCCTCCCAAGCCATCTGCCCCATTACACTCATCTCCCTCCACACCTATCTCACTGGCATGCAACCAAGAAGGATTAGCATTCACATTTTTACAAAAAGATAAAAATAAAAAGTCTTTATATTCATTCATGCACACAACAGTTAAGTGCTTGTTTAGGTTAGATTTCATGTTTAGGTTAGTTAAGACTTCACATGTGTTAAATTAGAATTCTTTTGAAATAAAGGTATATTAACAAATAACTAGATGAGTTATGTGTTTTATAGGCATTTCTTTCAGTCTTTCATTACTGCAATAAGTAGCATTTCAATTCTCTCAATTAGGGTAAAATTATTCTCTCTCAATTGGTAATCAGACTTCCTCTAATTGATAGAAGGCTAGTTTGAGAAACCCTAGTGGCCTATTGCCCCAACTCAACAGTGACAAAGAGTGGACCCATTACATCTATTTTTGTATACAACACTATCACCTCCAATTTTGTACAAACCCCGAGTTGATGAAGTAAAGTTGGTAGCCCAGGAGTTGCAGCATCCTTGCTGCAATACTGGTGCTCATCACTTTTTGGCATCATTGTCGGGGAGGTGTCTAAGTAGATGTGATTTCTACTTTATTTCTTCCATTTCTTATCTCTTTCATTATGTTATTAGTTCCATTATGCAAAGTAGTTGTAAGTTGGTTTGCTTTCCTTTCCATTCTGCAATTGATTCCATTCAGCAATTAGTTTCAATTCAGTTTGTCTTTTCAATTTTGTAATCAGTCTTAAATCTTGAAAAACAAAACAAAAACACTCCTTTCATGCCTCATAGGAATAGGGATAACTTAGGAAAATTTCTACCAAATACTCCCACCACTTCAAACAACCAACCTTCCCTCTTCTTCGGTGGCTGTGAATTAGAGGACCCCTTAGGCGAACAACCAGATATTTTTGAAGAGCCTATAGGGGAAGAAGAAGAAACCATTCCAACTGACATCATGGATGAAAAATAAAATGAAAGGGGAGATAGGGAAAGAATTGAGGGTGCTTTTCCCATTAGAGAAACTAATGGGGATGCCAAGATGAAAAACATAAGCCCCTCTGCTCTTCCTCACTTCCATGGCCTGACCTCAGAAGATCCAGATACTTTTTTGTTCGAATTTGTTGTCATATGCAGAACTTATGATTACACCTCTGATGATCAGAAGTTGAAATTATTCCCATCCACTCTCAAGGATGCAACCCTACGCTGGTTCATGGGTTTACCTAGGGATAATATCATGACTTGGGCTCAGATGCAGCAAGCTTTCAGCAACAAGTATAGGGACTACTACATGTCTAATGATACCAAACAGGGAATTTTTAGAATGACCTTGGGACATGATGAGTCCTTAGAGGATTATGAGGAAAGATTCCAGCTCATCTATAAAAGGGCCATGTGCACACTTGATCCTGAGTCACTTAAGTTAGTCCTTCTTAGGGGGATCGAGGAAGATCTCCTAGAAACCCTAAACTTGCTATCAGGAGGGGACATCTATGAGCTACCCTATGAGGATATCAAGACCGTTTTTAAGAATCATTCAAGGGAAGCTAGAAAAAGGGGTAGGATTAGTCAAATAGTGGCTAGCTCATTCTCTTCGAACACATCTATAAAAAGTAAAATTGGGAACATGTTGGAAGAGTTTAAGAGTGAAATGTTGCAAACCCTTGCCCTACAGATGGACACTATCCAATTCAAGAGGAAGCAGGAGGAAGCAGAGAAATCATTAGCCATCTTCTACCCTAGATGCACAAGGAGGCACCATAGGAATGAATGTCCATTGAACCTTATAGAAATCAGCTCAGTCTGTGAGGAAAACCACTCCACAGACAAGTGCCCTTCTTTGCCTAGACTAAAGGTTGTGTATCAAGGAACCAAAGGGGTGACTGAGCAACTCTGGTACATAAATCAAAGGAGGCTTCATGGGCCTCGACCATACCAGCAAGGCATGCAAGGGTCATCCTATTCATATTACAGCCCTAATCAAAACACATCCATTCCCTCTTGGTGCCCCCCTACTCATCCCTCATGTTCTACACCTTCTCCAAGGTCTTTTGCACCTCAATACCATTCCCATCCAACCAACCAGCCATTTTAGCCATATACTCCTCCACAACCTCAGTGGAATGCACCACCCCAGGGGTGGAGGCCCCCATACAAAAATGCTCTAGCTTTATTTCCTTCACCTCCATCTCAACCACAAATTTTACACCCTGCTCCACCTAAACAAACTCAGATGCCTACCCAACCAAACCCAAACCCGAACAACAGACATGAATAGTAGGTCTACAGTGGAGAGACATCCTACCCTGCTTATGCCATGGAAATTCATGAAATCAACCTTAGGTCCGGGAGAGTTCTCCCAGATAACCAACCTCCATCTCCACCTAAGGAGAGTGAGGAGGAAAGAGAGGAAAGTATTCCTAAAGTAAATCCACCACCTTTTCCTGAAATATTAACCCATCCAGTCTAGCATACCCTAGAAGAGAATGAACTTCTGGGTGAGTTGAAAATTTTTTGTGTCAAAATCCCACTTCTCCAAGCTATTAAATATGTACCCATTTACAACGGGTTGATTACGGAAGTGTTTCAAACATCCAGGAAGGTGAAAAAGAGACACCCCTACTATTAATGTCATTGGACAACGGTCCAACTTAATGTTGGGGTAGGTAATTTTCCCAAAGTATTTAGACCCTAGAATCCCTGTAGTAGATGTACACATCGATGGCACCATTGTCCCCCATACCTTGATTGATCTTGGGGCTACCATCAATGTAATGACTAAGGACACTATGCTCAAGATGAATCTCCAGGGATCATTAAGAAAGACCATGACAGTCTTGTATCTTGCAGACTGATCCACAGTAGCCCTTAAGGGGATTGTTGAGGATGTGATGATCTCCATTGATTCTTGGGAATACCCTGCAGACTTCTTAGTTCTCCAACCTAAGACCAAATTTAATGGTTATCCTCTCATCCTTGGGAGGCCTTGGTTAGCCACTGTCGATGCCTACATAAGCTGCAGGGCTAGAAATATGACTATAAAAAATGGACATCTATCCAAGCAGTTGGTCTTGTACCCTCCTACTCAGCCATCTCTAGAACATGACTTACCTTTATGGCTAGAAGAAGAGGAAGAAGATGAATTATACTCATCCCAAATTTATACCCTAGAAACTGCCATAGGAGGAGGGCAGCTTGATGAAGATGATTTGGTTGAACACATCCTCGAAAATTCAACTCCCAACACCATGTCTCTGGAGGAAGTAGTGAAGGAAACCAAGAAAAACCATCAGGTTGATCTATGCTTAGCTAACTCAAACCCTACTCGTGTTAAGACAATAGAATTTGACCCTGAAATAGCATTGAAAATCAACCCCTCTGTCTCTATACACCAAGAAGAGTTATGTAATATGCTAAGAGAGAATTTGGATGCCTTTGCTTGGAATTACAAAGAAATGAAGGGAGTGCACCCCTTAGTGTGTAATCACCACATTTACATCAAAGAAGGTTGCAAACCAGTCTGACAACCCCAAAGGAGAATGAATCCAGCTCTCAAGGATATAATCAAAGAAGAGTTACAGAAACTGCTAGATGTGGGATTCATTTACCCTATCCCAGACAATGAGTGGGTGTCTCCTCTGGTGTTGGTTCCAAAGAAAAATGGAAAGTGGAGGATTTGTGTTGATTACAGAGAGTTAAACAAAGCAACAAAGAAGGACCATTTTCCTCTACCTTTCATTGACCAAGTGTTAGATGGCTTGGCAAGGAATAAGTTCTCTTTCTTAGATGGGTTCAACAGGTACAATCAAATCCAGATAAGCCTAGAGAACCAGGATAAAATGAACTTCACCCATCCTTGGGGTACTTTCGCTTATAGGGTCCTTCCTTTTGGTCTATGTAATCCCCTTGCCACTTTCCAGAGAGAAGTCTTGAGTATCTTTGCAGGGCTAGTTCATGATGCAGTAGAAATTTATATTAATGACTTCACACCCTATGGGTGTGATTTCCAGGAGGTTCGCTCTAACTTGGGTAAGTTTCTAAACAAATGCATTGAAATGAACTTATCCTTTGTTGCAGAAAAATGTGAGTTCTTGATGACTGCAACGATTGTTCTAGGTCACTCAATATCCCAGGAAGGACTGCAGGTAGACCCAAATAAGATAGCCATCATCAAAAGGGTCCCGACTCCATAGAAACAGAGGGATGTCATAAGATTTTTAGGTTTAGCTGGATACTATAGGAGATTTATAAAATATTTCAACAAGTTAGCTTCTCCCTTATTTGGGTTATTGGCCAAAGACTCTGAATTTTTATGGTCAGAAAGCTGCCAAGAAGCCCTGGACACCCTAAAGGACAAGTTGACTACTGCACCTATTCTCTGAGGCCCAAATTGGGCTCTTCCTTTTCATATTCATGTCGATGCCTCTCACAAAGCTATAGGAGAATATCTAGGCCATATAGATGACAAGCTACCTTATGCCATTTACTTCATCAGTAAGAATCTGTCGAAAGCTGAGTTAAACTACACAGTGACTAAAAAAGAGCTCCTAGTTGTTGTGCATTCATTGAATAAATTTAGACATTACATTACTGGTTACCAGACATTTGTACATACCGACCATGCTGCAATTAAATACTTGATGAATAAACCTGATGTAAATGCCTAGATTATTAGATGGTTACTTTTATTGCAACAATTTGATTTAACTATTATTGATAAACCTGGAAAGGAGAATGTAGTTGCATATTTTTTTATCCAGATTGGATTTGCCTGCAAGGATGAAGGAATGGTTGATGATCAATTACGAGATGAACATTTATATGCCATTTCAGTTCTCTCTCCATGGTTTTTTGACATAGCAAACTACTTGGTATCTGCACAATTTCCTCCAAATTTGTCCTCCAAGGAAAAGAGCAGAATGATAAGGAAAAGCACCCCATTCACTTGGATTGGGGGAAATATCTTCAAGCTAGGTCCGGATCAAATTTTGAGAAGATGTGTCATGGATGAGGAAGTCTTCAACATCTTTCTGGCCTGTCATGATGGACCTTTTGGAGGTCACTTTGTAGCTAAAAGAACAACATTCAAGGTACTACAAGCTGGTTATTATTGACCCACTCTTCACCAAGATGTAAGGAGGTATACCAACCGGTGTGATTGGTGCCAAATGATGGGAAAAACTACCCAAGGGATGAGATTCATTTGCAACCTCAAGTGAATTTCGAGCCATTCGACAAGTGGGGCATGGATTTCATCGGGCCCATTGACCCTCCATCCAGACAAAAGCAATACATCATTGTGTGCACTAACTACTTAACAAAATGGGTTGAAGCCAAAGCCATCAAAGTAGCAACAGAAGAAAAAGTGGTTGAATTATTAAGGGAGAATGTGTTTTATAAGTTTGGGTACCCTAGAGAGTTGGTCACTGATCAAGGCAGTCAATTTACATCTCACATTATTGAAAATTCGTTAAGCCAACACAAGATCAAGCACATAAAATCCACCCCTTACCACCCACAGGCTAATGGGCAAGTGGAAGTAACCAACTGAGCATTGGAAGACATTCTGACCAAGGTGATTAGCAGCAACAGAAAAGATTGGGGAGAAAAATTAGTTGAGGCCACCTGGGCCTACAATACCACCTGGAAGACCACCACTGGCTTCACTCCTTATGAGATGGCCTATGGGAAGAAAGCCCTGTTGTCCATTGAATTTGAATACAACACCTTAAGGATGGAAACACAACTGGATCTAGATATCACAAGGGCACATCAAGAAAGATTGCCCCAGCTGAATGGGTTAGATGAATTCAGGATGTAGGCCCTCCTGCACACAAAAGTTACTCAAGTTGAAAGGAAAATATAGCATGACAAGAATATAAAAGACAAACAGTTTCAAGAAGGCGATTGGGCTTTGCTGTATGATTCTCGGTATAAATATTTCAAAGGCAAGTTAAGGACTAGATGGTTAGGGCCTTATGTAATAGAAAAGTGTCATGATAATGGTGATGTTCAAATAAGAACCATTGATGCAGAGGCTATCCCTTTGCTTGTCAATGGGTACAGATTAAAAATATAAAAAAATCCCTTATCAAAGCAAGAATTCATCAATAGCATCAACAAGACAGTGATGGTGGTTGAGCAAGTCTCATCTTCCACACCACCAATTCTCTGAAGAGAAAAGAAAAAACAAAAAAAATAAACAGACTCAGGTGAAAACCTCCATGAGGCACTTGAGTACAACTGTTGGGTTGAAAACCTCTTGAGGCGGCCCAAGAGTGTTAAAAAAAATAAAAATAAGAATAAAATATCTCTGGGTGAAAACCTCTTTTGAGGCACCTAGGGCAGGAAACTAGGATGAAAACCTCCTTGGAGGCAGACTAGTTGTTTTTCAAAAAAAAAAAAAAAAGAGAAAAAGATACAAAGATGACAATTCTGTTTTGCAGGTTTGCAAGAGGAAGATAAGCACAACATGTAGAGGACAACAGGACCTACAAAATTCATGTTTTACTTCACCCATCTCATATCCTCCATTATCCCCCTAGTCTTCCATCTATACTCCACTCCAGATCATTTCAAACAGTTTTGTGTTTTCTACAGGATTCCCTGTAATACTACAAGAGTTTCCTGTAGAAATTACAGGAGGTCTTGAAAACCACAAGAAAAGTAGTCCAATGGAAAGGTGGTGACACAATCATGTGTTTGGACGTGAAAAAAAAAAAAACATTTACCTCACCATACCATAGCCAATACCTTTCATAACCATGTTGCCCCTGTATCCATCAAAGAAATCAAGTTCATAAATTTTTTATATAAAAAAAAGGAGAAAAGGAAAAAAGAGAGAAAAAAATAAAGAGGAGGCATACCAAGAGCCTCACCTACCATTCCATAACCCCATTCTCCACTCATTTCAACACCCCTTCTACTTCAAAGTTGAGGAAAAATGTGAGAGTTTATGGGAAAGGCAGCTACAGGACATCCTGTAGAAAATCTTGTAGCAGCCTATCCCACAAAAGAGACCACAAAGTCTATAGCCATCTTCAGCACAGGGACTACAAGGATGAGAAATCTCCTCCAGATCTCAGCGGCAACAAGGTCCATCACCTGTAGATCATCAAAAGGAACAAGGCATCAGAAAGGTAATATACAGTGAAAATATGCAGCTCGAAAAGAAAAGAAAATTGGCACCACTCTCGAATACACATCATCAACAAAGAAAAGGATCCATAGGTATGTCATCTTACCAATAATCTCTCATAAGTACGATATGATCAAAATTGTAGGAATAATGTGGGAGTTGATTTTATACATGAAGGTGGCCAGTTACATTGGCCACCCTCGATTAGATAACGAGAAGAAAAGGGTTAGACCACTACACATGTGGCAAGGTCAAATCAAAGGAAAAAGGGAATGATTCCAAAAATGGTTAATTTACGGAAGATAAGAGTGGGAGATGATTACGAGGCAAGGTGATATGATGGACTAGTAGTGGGACCAACGGTCCAAAATAATGCACTCGTACTCAGCTAGCTAACACACCACCCAACACAATCATCCATAAATAGAAATAAAACACTAACTCCCATAAGAGGAAGGAAAGGCAACGTCGAGGATTCATTGAAACAAGAGGTTACTCTTAGCACTTTTGAAATAGCACCTATAGGAAGCAGTCAACATCTACAACAAGCAGGAAACCTACAGGATACAAGGAGATTAGCCTACAGAGCTATCAGTGGACACTAAGGGAAATCAAATCAAGGGTTATCATCACCATAACATAGCAAAGTGAGGTAGGTGTCATACCTTCTATATTTTCCATTGAAAAAGAAGAAATCCTCAATTTGATTAAGAATTCAAAGTGCATATACTACATTGCATGTCAATCAAATTTAAATTCCAAAACTTCTTCACCTACCAGAAGTCTTGAACTGTATCAACCCAAGCTCAATAATTACCAGGGAAATATGATAGGAGGTTTCAATAAAAGAGAACCCACCAACACAGCAAGAATCCACCAACATCCTCCAATGGTGGAAATTTTTACAAGGCATCAATGGATGGGGTTCTTTGAGAGGATGAGAAGATATGATGATGATGTGGCTAGAGAATTTTCCCTGTCACTCATACCCCTCACTAGAGCCAGTGCCATTGTTGTAGTGAAGGGTTTATCAGTAGAAATTACCCTTGAGGCTATAAGAAGGATAACTACACTTCCCCTAGGGTTACCATGGAGAAAAGAGGACAATACTAACAACACCCTTGCAAAGAAAAGTTTCTTTTTGGAAGGAGAAGAGCCAATTGAAGACAAAAATGGGGTTAGAAGGGAGAGCATTCCATACCCTTGGAATGAATTCAGTTACCACATCATCAAATATATTTCATGTGAAGGGAGATACAGTGTAGTTTATGGATACCACTTCAGACTCCTCCAAGAACTGAGATTTGGAGAGAACACACCTCCTCATAACAGACTGAGTATACCCTATTTTCTGTTACAATCCATGATAGACATGAGCATCAAGGTGCAAGAGGGAAAACATCAACAACTAGCCCATCATGGGTTGATCAAACTCATCCTTGAAGATGCTCTACACAACTTAAGAATCCCTATTGCATGGACAACATTTGTAGACATGTAGGAAGAAGGAGCAATTCAAGCCATTGAGTATGATAGAATCCATACTGATAGTGAGGGAGAAGAAGAAATAGAGGATGTCAAGGAAGAAGAAATAGAGGAAGAAAATGAAGAAGAAACAAAGGAGGAAACAAAATAAGAAACAGATGAGAAGAATGAGGAAACAAAGGAGGAAAAATAAGAGGAAGAAGGAGACAAAGAAGAGGATGAAAAAGGAAGTGGAAAAGAGGATGAAGGATAGAAGGATGAACAGAAGTCTACAACTCAGAGCAGAGAAGAAGAAGAATCACCAAGAGTGTCTCCAAAGCCTACAGAGAAAGAGGCAACAACTGCTCTAACTACCCTAAGTAGACCTGTCAAATCAAAGGGAAAGAGACAAAGACAAACCCCACTTTACTTCAGGACAAGAAAGAGCACCAGGATTAGACAAGGGAGACCTCAAATCCCTACCAAAACTCCAATTGTCATAGAAGACTCACCAAAACAACAAGAGAAAGCAGTCCCTCTAAGGAAAAAGGAAGGAGAAGGAACATCAAAACAAGCTTCTCCCAAGTCTCCAATCACCTATGTTAGGAGGCCTGTCACTAGGTCAACCTCATCAAAAGGAAAAGATATCATATAGGGACACAGTCAGACCTACAGGAAGCAGAGAAAATTCTACAGGAAACTCTGTCAAACCTATAGGAAACACAGAAAAGAGACCAAGAAGGAATTACTCAAGAAGAAATAGAGGAAGAGGCCCAGGAACTGAAGGAACCTAGCCCATAGCCAAACCTTAGCTCCTACTATAGGTTCATTGAAGGAGGTAGGGTGATACCACAAAAGTTTTCCATTCCTCTATTCTTTGAACTTGAAAAAGAGAGGGAAAGGACACATAGGTGGATGCAAATTGCTAAATCAAAAGGGGTAGAGGATGTAGGCCACATGGAAGAGAAATTGTAGGAAATGGGTAGAGAACTAAGTAGCATGAGAGACAGAGAAGCAATAATGAAATCTTAGTTAGAGGTTGAGAACACATGGCTAAGGAAGCAACTAGAAGAAAAGGAAGGCCAATTGGCAACTATGGCCAGCTTATCCATGGAGGCAATCTAGTGCAGGATGCTAGAAAATTCATATGCCTTATACCTCAAGGAGCAATGGCTAGAATTCTAGATAAGGACCCTAGCATAAAGAGGAACTATGCCTTTCCAAGACTACAAAGCATTCATTGACCTTTATGATCAAAGAACCCTGGAGGATAGAGCAAAGATATCTGAGTTTTACTTATACAATTTAGCTTTGACATATTTAAATGTGTGGGACCCAAATCCAAATCTGGGGTACTTACAATTAATGGCCTTGGCATATTAGTTGAATCATGAGGATGCAAGAGCTATAGAGATGAAAAATGTATTGGCAAAAGAAGAGGCAGAAACCCTTATGATCAGAGCATAACAGTCTAACCCAATGGATGTCATCAGCACCATAACCTCATTGCAAATGATCCCAAGCTTGCACGAAGGTACCTTGCTATACAAGAACATGAAGTCACACAATTTGAAGACATGCTAAGATTTCTAGGAGATGATAGCCAGAAATCTTGCCAAAGGAGATGGAACACCTTACCTTACAACCTAAAAATCAGAGAATATCATTCTCCTGACAGAATGAGGGAGGCACTAAATAGAACCCCAATGTATAAGAAAGCATTAAAAAGACTCAAAGTCAATTGGATTGGCTTGAGGCTCAGTCCACCATTTCTTTTAGGAATGTTGGAAGGAAGAAAATAAGAAGAAGAAAGAAAGTAGTGGGAGGAGATAGAGAAGAATGCAGGGTTTTATTCACAAGAGGAAGAGACTACAACAAAAGCATGGGATGTCAGGGAAGCCACCAAAGCAATGAAGGACATGGACATAGATTGAGTTGCTCAGAGGATGAGCAACACTTTCAGTAGGGGGTGATGATGAGGCTCATCAATGGGTAAAATATATGGACCTTAATGCACCTCCAGCTTACTAAAATCAACTCTTCTCATAATTCTTTACATGTTTTAATTATATTTTTCTTAATGAGATGAGTAAAAGTAATATGTCATGTCTAGCGGTCTAATGTGCATTGATTGTAGGCTTTTGGAGAAAATTGTGGCTAATTAGGATGCAAGAACTTGAATGGGACAAGAAAGAGAGATTATAGGAGATAGGATCTCCCTCCTTAACTCCTCACTCGCTCAAAGATCCCTCAATCAAATCACACCAGCTCGGAGTTTCAAGCAGCCGAGTCATGAGGATCATTAGCAGCGAAGCCAGTGATAGTTAAGACCAGTTAATCTCAAGATTGGGAGCCAAGCCTCCCTAGATTTAAGGAAGTTATTGGAAAATTCAGTTTTATAAATAAAGAGGCCTATAGCCTCATTAGAATTCATATTTTTTATGCAAGATAGCTAAGTAGTTTTTGAGTTGAAGGATTGTGACCAGACATTTTGATGTATTTTTGATATGTTAATGAAAATGAGTAGCATTCCCTTGATCTAGCACTGAGTTGACTTAGATGGCTGAATCTCTTGGGTTAGCGCCCAACCCTGCAGCAGCGGTTCCTCTTACTATATATGTATGCTTAGGTTATCTCATAGTTAGTTGTTAAACTGAATTTGGTGTTGTTAATTTGCAAGCATTGGTAGATTTGATTAGTTTGCTTCCATTTGTGAATAGATTTAACAATAGAATTATAGGGATAAGAAAATATGCAAAAAACAGGTGATAACAAATGGATCTTGCCTCACTCCTCCCTTCCTAGGACCATGGCTTGAGGAACAATTCCCATTCAGCCCAAAAAAGATAGAATTCTGGTTTCTTATGAAATTTAGGGTTTTTCTGCTAATTAGGCCATCATCTTTCAATTTTAGAAGGTAGGTTGCAATTGAAATTTCTGATATTTTAGGTCTTATCTTGGATTGCATGCTGCTTTCATAATGGTTTCAAGCATTCCCATGCATAAACTTGGCAAATGAAAGATGAAAATTTTGTTTTCTTCTATTTTAGTAACACTTCTTGTTTTGAGATGAATTTATGGACAAATGGCAACAATGATTTGTCTGTTGAAAGAGTTTCTATATTGCAGGAAGAGTTCATATCATCAGCCTTAGCCTAACCATATCCACCCATGATTGCCAAAAGCCACTAAGTTCTCAATTTGGATTCTCATTTTACAAGAAAACTTGCCATGCTTCTTGAGAAAATCAACCATCGTAGAGCTTTGGTTTGAGTTCTGAGTGAGTGCCTACCACTCCCTTGCCTTATTTCCTCCTTAATCACCTTCTCCAAGCCCCATACCACCTTTCAAACCACTCCCTATGATTTTGGCTTGTTCCTGTAGGAAAACAGGGGATCCTGTAGGTGAACTAGGACATCCTATAGACATCATGTAGGAAAACCTGTAGTGGCCTGTTTTGAGCCCGAATTGTGAAAAAAGCATCACGAAAGCTAGGAGTAGACCCTTGCTTGCCTCCCAAGCCATCTGACCCATTGCACTCATCTCCCTCCACACCTATCTCACCTACCATGCAACCAATAAGGATTAGCATTCACATTTTTACAAAAAGATAAAAATAAAAAGTCTTTATATTCATTCATGCACATAGTAGTTAAGTGCTTGTTTAGGTCAACTTTCATGCTTAGGTTAGTTAAGACTTCACATGTGTTAAATTAGAATTCTTTTGAAAGTAACGTATATTAACAAATAGCAATATGATTTATGTGTTTTGTAGGATTTTCTTCCAGTCTTTCATTACTGCAATAAGTAGCATTTCAATTCTCTCAATTAGGGTAAAATTATTCTCTCTCAATTGGTAATCAGACTTCTTCTAATTGATAGAAGGTTGGTTTGAGAAACCCTAGTGGTCTATTGCCCCAACTCAACAACGATAAAGAGTGGACCCATTACATATATTTGTGTATACAGCACTGTCACCTCCAACCCCGGGTTTATGAAGTAAAGCTGGTAGCCCAGGAGTTGGAGCATCCTTGTTGGAATACTGGTGTTCATCAACTATCTCCTTAATGAATACCAAAGCCACTTCACTAGCTGAAATAGTAGACTTCATTGTAATGAAGTGAGCTACCTTGTTCAACCTGTCAACCACAACCATGATGGAGTCATGCTACCTTGATTTCCTTGGAAATCCTATAATAAAATCCATGGAAATGATCTCTCATTTCCATTTTGAAATTAGAATAGGCTGCAACAAATTAGTTGGGTGCTTTCACTCAAATTTCACCTTCTGATAGTCCAAGCACTTAGCAAAAAAATCAACCACCTCTTTCTTCAAATTCGAAAAATAGTAGAACTTATTGATAGTTGTCAAGGTCTTCTGGTATCCTGGGTGGCTTGAATATGGCTTGACATGAAACTCTCTCAAAATAAAATTCGTCAATTCACCACTATTAGACACATAGACCTTGTTCCTGAATAAGTCATATTTTGTGAGTAATAATCTTCATCCTTATCACCTTTCTACTGCAATCTTTGCTTCAGTTGTTGGTACTTCTCATCATGCTACCTTACATGTAAGGTCCACTCTTGTAAATTTGTCCCATAAGAGCTCACAACTGAAACATGATTCACTTGTACTATCCTACTGAGGGAATTTGCAACCCATTTTTCTTTGCCTTTGACGTACTTGATCTCAAAATAAAACTCACTAAGAGTATCCAACCATCTAGATTTCCTCTCATTTAAGTTGGGTTGGTCAAACAACTACCTCAATCCACTATGATCACTCGTAAAAATGAACCTCATGACAAGGAGATAATGTCTCCACATCTTTAGTGTATGAATGATTGCTACCAATTGAAGATCACGAGTCACATAATTCTGCTCATGCTCATTCAACTTTTTTTGATTCATAGAAAACCACTTTCCCTTCCTACATCAAGACTCCACCAAGTCCTTCCTTGCAAGCATATGTACAAACCACAAATTCCTTATCAAAATCTACAATCCTCAAAATTGGAGCATTGGTAAGCAATTACTTCAACTAATCAAAACTAGTTGCACAATCATCAGTCCATTAAAACATATTTCCCTTTCTTTGTAAAGATGTAATAGGATATCCAATCTTGGAGAAGTTCCTGTTCAAACTCCTGTAATAACCTACTAGTCCCACGAATGATCTGACCTCATCCACATTCTCCGAAGTTGGCCACTCCATGATAGCCTTAGTCTCTTTCGGATCCACTACTATTCCCTCCTTGGAAACATGTCCCAAATAATGAATCTGAGACTGAAAGAAGCTACTTATGCTGAGTTTGGCATACAACTTATTCCCTCTCAAAAATCTCAATACCGTTGCAAGTTGTTATGTGTGCTCCTCCTCATTCTTTGAATATTCCAATATATCATCAACCAATACTATCACAAACTCATCCAAGTAAGGGCGCAACACACTATTCATCAAACACATGAAAGTGGTTGTAGCATGTAGGTTTTAACCCTGTATAGAAATTACCTGCATACGAATTCTAAAACACATAAAATAAACAATGCGAGAGCATAACACATAAAACACATATACACAAAGATTTTCCCCTGGATCCCAAAACCGGGACTACCAGCTTGATTTTTCATTATGTTCCTTTCAATGTTACAATACATATTTATACATGCCAAAGCATCCAATACCATGGACCAAAAACCATCGTGTCCAAAAAAATGTGCGAAAATCATGCACAAAACCATAGGTGGGTCTGCCCAACCTAACATAGGTTCCAAAAGAAAAATTTCCTGGGATGCTGCCCCAGACCCCATAGAGTGGGGTTACCTGCACCCTTCAAACCCCCTATGATCCCCCACACTATGCAATCGGTGCAATGAAGGGGGGGGCTCCGCCCCCCCTCTAACCCCCTGGTTAACTACGTGGGCTAGTCATGGAAAGAATATAACACAACCCAACATTCTCCCACTTGTTGTTTTCTTTCCACAGGGGGCCACAAGAGAGCTTAGTCATTTATCCAGCCCTGCAACGCCCATTGTTTCTCTACACCAAGAGAACTTCTCAGAGCTCACAGATTTTGTCAATGCATCTGCAGTATTCTTCAAAGTGTCCACCTTTACCAACAACACCTTTTTGTCTTCTATCATATCCCTCATAAAGTGATACTGAACATCAATATGCTTTGTCTTTGAATGATATGCAGGGTTCTTTGCCAAGAAAATTGCACTTTGGCTGTCACAGTCTATCCTTATAGCTCCCTATACTAACCCCATATTTGAACACAATCTCTGCAACCAAACTACTTCCTTTCTTGCATGAGTGGCTGCCATGTATTCTGCCTCTGTAGTTGATAGTGCCACTACAAATTGTTTCTTACTCATCCAATTGACTACACCTCCAAATAGGTTAAACAAATACCCACTTGTAGATCTTCTCTGATCCAGATCTCCAGCCTAGTCTGCATCAACAAAGTCATGAATATCCAACACTCTGTCCAAACCTAGTCTTCCTTGGTAGCACAAACCATAATCACTAGTGCCACGCAAATACCTAAAAACCCACTTCACTGCTGTCTAATGCTCCTTTCCTGGTTTTGACATAAACCTGCTCAATACTCCCACTACCTGTGCAATGTCTGGTTTAGTACAGACCATTGCATACATTAGGCTACTGACTGCACTTGCATATGGAACATGGGACATGTCCTCTTCCTCTTCTTGTGTCTTGGGACATTGTTCAATAGATAGCTTTACACCTATAGGAATAGGAACCTTCACTGGTTTACTATCCTCCATATTAAATCTCTGCAATATTGTCTCAACATACTTCCTCTGGTTTAACCAGAGCTTTCTCTTTTCCCAATATCTTTTAATTTCCATGCCAAAAATATAGTTTGCAGCACCAAGATCTTTTATGTCAAATTTGGAGGACAATTGGGTCTTCAAATCCTAGATAATTTCTTTGTCATTTCCAACCAGCAACATATCATCCACATACAAGACCAAATAAATAACACGATCACCAATTAATTTAAAATACACATAGTGATCTTCTTTGCTTTTGGTGAAGCCAAGTCCCCTTATAAATGTATCAAATTTCTGATACCACATCCTTGGTGACTGTTTTAACCCATACAGAGACTTCTTTAACTTGCATACGAGTTCTTTCTTACCCTTCATCGCAAAGCCTTCAGGTTGCTTCATGTAGATTTCCTCTTCTAGATCACCGTGAAGAAATGTTGTCTTCACATCCATCTGTTCTACCTCAAAATCAAAAGCAACAACAACCGATAAAAGTAATCTAATAGAAGTTACCTTGGCAACAGGAGAAAAATATCACCAAAATCAATTCCTGACACCTGGGAATAACCTTTTGCTACTAACTGAGCTTTGTATTTCTCCACCTTTCCTTTTGCATTTGTCTTCTTCTTGAACACCCATTTGCTGCCAATGGGTTTCCTTCTAGCCGGAAACTCCTCTAGATCCCAAGCCTCACTTTTGTGCAAAGATGCCATTTCATCAACCATGGCCTCTTTCCAAAGTTTTCCATCCTCTGAATCTACTGCTTCCTTCACAGTTCTAGGATCATCATCAATAATAGATAAAGAAAATTTTGAATAGAAAGCAGATGGACTATACCTTTCTGACTGCCTTCTTTCTCGAACTGATCTTCTCACACCCAAAGTTTGTGGCTCTTCATCTTCTGATTCCTCCTCTGCTGTAGAGTTTGATTCTTCCTCCTTTAGCTAAAACTCTATCTTCTCAGGTTCCTTTGGTTGGACTTCATCTTTAATAACATCTTTCAGCTCTCTGAACACCACATCTCGGTTGTACACAACCTTCCTTGTTACTGGGTTCCAAAGCTTATAACCCTTTAAACCATCCATATACCCAATAAAGATGCACTTTTCAGATTTACTATCCAACTTGGTTCGTTTCTCCTTTGGAACATGTACATATGCATCACATCCAAATACCCTCAAATGTGAAAGAGAGGGTATCTTACCAGTCCATACCTCTTGTGGAGTTTTATCCTCCAACACTGATGAAGGTGATCTGTTGACTAAGTAACATGTTGTCTCCACTGCCTCTACCCAGAATTCTTGTTCTAACCTGGCACCACTGAGCATGCTTCTTGCCCTTTCCATCAATGTCTTATTCATTCTTTCTGTAACTCCATTTTGCTAAGGTGTATATGGAGTAGTCTTCTGCCATGCTATACCACACTTCTTACAAAATTCTTCAAATTCCTTATTGTAAAACTCTCCACCGTTATCTGTCCTCAGCACTTTTATCTTCTTCTCTGTTTGGTTTTCCACCACAACTTTAAATTCTTTAAACCTATCAAAGACTTCAAATTTCTTCTTAAGGAAATATATCCATGTATTCCTTGAGAATTCATCTATAAATGATACATAGTACATAGACTTACCTAGTGATGGAACCTTCACAGGTCCAAACACATCACTGTGCACAAGTTCTAATATATGTTTCGCCCTCTTACCACCAGAGGGGAAACTCACCCGATTTTGCTTCCCATATACATAATTTTCACAGAAATCAAAATCCAGAGAGCTATTACTCATACCTTCTACCATACCTTTACCATGAAGTATTCGAAGGCCCTTCTCTCCAATTTGTCTAAGCCTTTGATGTCACAACATGGTCTTCTCTCCAGAGACCACTAGATTTTCTGCTCCACTTTCAGGAACCATAGAACTGTTGCACCCATCAATAACAATGCTACCTTGTAGCTTGTACAGAGTTCCAATCTAAACTCCCTGCATCAATACCAGTGCTCCCGGAACCATTTTGAAGGTATCATTCTCGAACACTATTTTTACACCTGCATCATCTAACTTGCTTACAGAAATCAGATTTCTGGATAATGCAGGACTATGCAGAACAGCCAGAAGTGTTCTAACCCTTCCATCTTGCAACTTCAACTTTACTTTTCTATGACCAATGATTCTATCCTTCTTGTCATCCCCCAAGAAGACATCACCACCATCATATTTCTCATACTTGCAAAACCACTCTCTATGGGGAGTGAAGTGAAAGGATGCACTTGAGTCAACCAACCATGCCTCATGATCTACATGTGTACTTGAAGAAGCCAAGTACACATCCCCACCTTCATCTGAGGTTGTTTTCGCCTCTGTAGAAGGAGCATCATCAGATCCCTTTCTTTTGTCAAGAGCTTTAGATTTACAGACCCTTTTGTAGTGCCCTTCCTTTCCGCATTTCCAGCACACCACATTTATAGGTTTTCCGGGAGATTTAGATATCCCTCTAGATTTAGATCTCCCACTCGATGAATTATTTTTGTTTCTATTCTGGGACCGTCCTCGTACAGAAAAGGCATCACCATTCTGGCTCTACCATATTTTTTTGTCTCATCTCCTCCGTCAACAAGGATGAGACTATTTCATCAAACTGTAAGGTAGTTACATTGCTACCTATTGCAATAACCAGACTATCCCACGAATCTGGTAGAGAACACAACAAACTGATGCACTTATCTTCATCTGCAATTTTAATATCAACATATGCTAACTGACTTACCATAGTATTAAATGCGTTCAGATGCTCTGTCACTGAGTCTCCATCTTTCATCCTCAAGTTATACAACTTTTTCCACAGGAAAAGTTTATTCACTAGAGACTTAGATTGGTACAATGTCCCTAACTTGTCCCATAAATCCTTCTCCGTAGCTTCCCCTGATACATTTAGCAACACTGAATCTAAGACACACAATCATATTGTGCTCTTTGCCTTTCGATCCAACTTCTTCCATTCTTCATCGGACACTCCTGTTGATTTAGTACCTGGATCTACTGCAATCCATTGATCTTTATCCACCAACAGATCCTCCATCTTGAGTTTCCACAACTCAAAACTCTGACCATTAAATTTCTCGATCTCTATCTTTCCACTACTCGCCATCTTCTTTCACCACCAGAATTGATCTCCTAGATCTCCCACTGAACAGGGTCTACCACAGGCCCGAGCGAAACCCCTCAGCAACAAAGGCGTCCCCTTGAAGCCAAAACAACTCTGATACCAAATGTAGGTTTTAATCCCGTACAAAAATTACCTGCATACAAATTCTAAAACACATAAAATAAACAATGTGAGAGCATAACACATAAAACACATATACACAGAGATTTCCCTTGGATCCCAAAACCGGGACTACCAGCTTGATTTTTAGTTATGTTCCTTCCAATGTTACAATACATATTTATACATGCCGAAGCATCCAATACCATGGATCGAAAACCATTGCCTCCAAAACCATGGACCGAAAACCATCGCGTCCAAAAACATGTGCGAAAATCATGCACAAAACCATAGGTGGGTCCGCCCAACCTAACATAGGTTCCAAAACCAAAATTTCCTGGGGCGCTGCCCCTGACCCCATAGAGTGGGGTTACCTACACCCCTTAAACCCCCTGTGACCCCCCCCTGCTATGCAATCGGCACAACGAAGGGGGTGCGCCGCCCCCCCTCTAATCCCCTGGTTAACTACGTGGGCCAGTCGTGGAAAGAATATAACACAACCCAACATAGCATTGGTAAGACCAAAAGGAACCACCAAAAACTCATAGTGCCCATACCTTATAAGAAACATAGTCTTGTAGATGTCTTATTCTTTGATGCACACCTGATGATATCTTGATCTCAGATAAATCTTTGAAAATATTGTAGTTCCCTTGAGCTGATCAAACAAATCATCAATCTGAGGCAATGGATACCTATTCTTTATAGTCACCTTGTTGAAATGCCTATAATCAATGCATAATCTGAGAGTCTCATACTTGTTCCTTACAAAAAAAGCTGGTGCACCCCAAGGAGATACACTTCGCCTTATTTATCCCTTATCAAGCATCTCTTTAAGTTGCAACTTTAGTTCCACCAACTCGATAGAGAAATCCACCTCTCTATGAGGAGGAAACTCTAGAATCTCTATAGAAAACACATCCTGAAATTTCTACTGGACATGATGCCTCCTCATAACTTCATCATCCCCATCCTCCTTCCCTTTATCACTGGAAACATGTATTTAAAACAATAAACATCCTTTCTTGTTGTTGTGCTTAGGTTACATGGATATAACCATCCTCACTGATGTAGGCTTCTTCTTTCCTTACAAGACTCTTTTCTCCATCCTCATCCATGCACTCAATGGCCTTGTCATAACAATATACCTTGGTCCTATGAATAAACAACCAATCCATGCCCAAAATCATGCTATATGAACCTAAAGGAAGCAAACTTAGATTTGATGTTGTGGGTATGCCATTAAGCTCAAATGCACAAGACTTCATCCAATGATGAACTCTTCTCTTGGTCCTTGTATCCAACTGCACCAACCAAGATTCTACATGCACTTCCTTATTCAAACGAAACTAATCCACCAGGTCAGGACTAATATAGTTATAATTTGATCCACGATCAATTAAAAAAAAAATGATCACAAAGCTTACCTTCCATCTCGATAATGGATGCTTGGTGGTATTCCTATCTATTATCAACTATTGCATAGATCTAAGGAATTCTATGTCCTACATCCCCAACTATCTGCGCCTCCTGAGCATTGTAGATCTGAGGCCTGCCACTCCGATACAATGGACAATCCTTCTTGTGATGATCTCTACCACAAATCCAACGCTTCAATGTTTCTTTGCCACTGCCTTTATTTTATTTCTCCATAGACTAAGACCTATGTCCTCTCTCAGCTGCATTGAACTTCTTATGAGGTGCCTCATTTTCCTTGTCACTTGTATCCTAAGACCTTCCTCACTTCTTAGGTCATTTTCCTTTAGTCTTCTCACTACCCTTCCTATCACACTTGAACTCAGGCTTTTTCTTTGACTGTTCATAACAATGTTTCAACTTACTGATGGATTCCTCCAATGAATGGGGCTAATCAAACTCAATTTAGTCTTTCAATGATAATGACAATCCACTGATGAGCCTTTAGATATTTGCTTTCTCATCCTTGAGATAGGGAACATATCTCAAAAACTATAGAAATATGGTTGTATATTCTTCATCTATCATTGAAACCATCCTGAGCTCATAGAATTCCTTGCTCTTTCCATCATAATATCTCTCAGACAAGTACTTATTCCTAAAGAGTCTTTGAAATTCTTCCCAAATCAACTCCTCTTCCGTGATAGCTCTAACATGTTTGACATCTTCCCACTAAATATCCACTTTTCCCTTGAGACTGAAGGTGGCTATCTTAGCTTTATATTCTCATAATAATCATGAAGTTTGAAGAATTCCCTCATTCCAAGAAGCCATGCTTCTGCATCTTCTAATTTTTTCATCTCACCATCAAAAGTAGGAGGCTTGGCTTTCTTGAATTCTTTTGGAAAATATCCCTTCTCACTCCTCCTATAATGATGTTGGCGGTGATGGCAATGATGTCTCCCGGAAGCAGAGCTAGAATAAAATCCATGAGTACTCTCCCTCATATCAGGAATATCCAAGGGTTTGTTACTGTTCATTGAATCATCCCTATCCAGCCTATGCTTTTTCTAAGACTTGCTTCCATCTACACCAATAGTCTTTTCTTCTTTTCTATCTCCATGAATGATCCCCAACTGTCCCTGCTTTTGTAAATATGCCAAAGGTTTTGGAGGATTACTGCATTAAATTTAGCTTGATTTTCTTGAGCTTTCGTAAGCCTTTCCTGTGGTTCAATCAACCTCTCATTATCTACCTTGCAACTTACAATTTTTTCCTTCAAAATTCTCAATGTATCTGCTAGATGAGGAGAGTCTCCCTCTCCTTGCTATTCAACTAACTTCTCCCATCCCACTAATGTCTCTTGTGGCCTGTGTGGAGAGTCATATGAACTACACTCAACTTTTCTTCTCTTCATCTCTTGGCCTATTTCATCTGCATAGGTGAATCCAAATTAGCATGATAAAACATCACAAGCATATAAGCTTATACATGGATATCATAACAATAACAATAAATAATTAACATGCATGCATGGTAAACATATTGACAACCTACATTCATGCATAACAATATGCATTTACCCCTAGGTCTAGTGTTGTGAACCTGCTCTGTTACCACTTTGTAACACCCCACCCCAAATTTACCCACTTTTACAAGCTCATGAGGGTAAATATGAGCTAAGAGTTACTATGCATGACCCAACCTCCAAGATTTAGTTATGGAAATGGGGTCCATTTCTAGCTTACTAAAAACATCTAGAAACACACGATCACACTATTATCAACTTAAATTTACCCAACACTATTTCCTTTTAGTTTCATTTCCTTAAATTTAATACCAATTTCTATTTTTGGTAGTTTTTCGGGTCCTAAACTTACGAGGTTGTTTTGAGGGCTTAAATGACATTTTCAGGGAAATTAAAGAGACTGAAAAGTGCCATAATTTGATTGCCATATTATATTTTTGGCCTCCTTGTGGAGATCTTCTAAACAAGGTATTATAATAGTCAAATGAAGATCATATTCCAAAATTACGACCCCAAGAAGTTGGCAGTCCAAATTATTCATTTATACAAACACTTTGTGACTATGGTACCTGTAGGTCATGAATGCATAGTTTGTTCACTATTTTCATTAGTTCATCAAATATTCATCAAGAAGGCTTACTTCCCTCTAGCACTAGTTGCACTAAAACATAGATTAGCACATGCATTCATATAAATCAACCATGAGCCATCAAACCATGAATTAGATCTAGATCAAGAGCACATCATATAATAAGAAATATACCATGCATGTAACCAACATTTAACCAGAATGAAGCCATGAAAAACTAGTCATATAAACAACAATAAATCAACACTTATGCTCATTGATCATCAATAAAGAATAACACATATTAACATATGCATAGTACCAACCAAGTCAGGGACTTCCACGTACCACCTGACCATAAATTGGGCTGAACCGAATCTCTCTTTCAGCCAATCACCCCTATGCCATATTCCTATCCTAAATGTGGGAGTACAAAGGATAAACCAAAACATAATCAAACAGGGAATCCAGAGGTTAAACCACCTCCACCCTCAAGCCACAATGATCTCACCTAAACTAGTCCAAAGATCACCAAAACCAACACAAGCTTGGATGCCTCAAAATTTCTTCACCATACCTAGAGGAATTTTCCTATCTCCACCCACCTATCAAGGGCTTCCCAAAGAAAACCATCTCCACCCCCAACCCTTGGGATTTTCTTGAGACCACCTCAACCAATATCCAAAATCTACCAGAAACCCAAAGCTCAATGAATTAAGAAAATCAATACATCATGGTTATCCAGGAAAATGACATAGTCAAGGTTGTACATAACTGTTACTTCAGGAAAATCACCATGCCAATGACAGCAAAATAACCTGTAAACCAATGCATGCACCATGCATTCAAATCCCAACAAGATAAATCAAACATGCAACTTATTACCTACAAAATCCTCTTGTTGGTTGTTGTTTCTTTGCTTGATTTCTACCCTTGCTTATTGTTATCCAATATTCTTCTTGCCTTTTCCTTACTTGGTTGTGTCCAAGTGCTCTCTCTCTCTTGTTATAAATGTTCTCTCCTCTTTTCCTCCCAGTGAATGCTAGAATGTCCAAGAGTGTGTTAAAATGTTCTCTCTTTCCTTTTCTTTTATTTTTCTTTTCCTTTTCCTTCATTTTTCCCTTGCATGCATATTCTTGTCTCTTCATCTTCCTTTTCTCTTATTTTATTCTATTTCTTGTATTAATTGTCATTTATTGCCTTTTTCCTTTTGTTAATTCCAATGCCAATTTCCATAGCCAATAAATAAATAATTAACCACAAGTGGATCCCAATGTAATGTTTTTACCCTCATTCAACTTGGAATATGTGTCCCATGACCTTGATTTGTGTTTTTCTTTTTATAATTCCCATTTATTACATGGAACTTTAACCCTGGGTTGGTACATCTAGCATGATGCAAGGTCCTAATTCACAATTTCAAGGTTACACGCAAGAATCTCAAAGTAATTGTAACACACCCTTTCCTTAGAAGCCTTGGCCATCTCAATCCCAAAACCAATATTGACAACAAAGTTTGCAAGGATATTATGGGAGAAATCCACAATATCCTCAATCATTTTCTCAATATCCTCCATGCTCTCCATTCAATCCACCTCCACCTCCAGCACAACCTCAACCACATCTATCTCAAAGATCCACTCCCACTTAACTACCTATATAACCATTTTCAAACAAAAACAATAAAGTAACTCAACCCACTTACAACGTTGAGGTACAACACTTCCAAAAAACTCATCTTGATCTAAATGGTATTCATCTTAGGTCACGAAGAGTATTGAAAAAAGATATTCTCTTGATGTCATTGAATGAAGACATCTAGAAAAATAAGATTAAAATGAGGAGACTAAAGAATCACGGACTTCATTTGATGGAGAACGGACATTAGAATTAGATATTGAAAAATTTCCATTATGCTTACCATCAGATCCTCTATTTGTTTGAGAGAATAATCAACAAAAGAAAGAATATCTGAATGGCATGGTAGAAGATGACACAAAAGGTGATCCAAATGGGTTAGTGAACCAAAGAAATTACAACTATATTGAAATCTAGTTCCAGACAATCATTAAGTTGCAGCAAGACACTCTTCTTCAACAATTCCATATCTCATATCAATCAAAGCAGTTGATATCTCACATGTTGGTATATCTCAAAACACACCTTTCAAACCCACATATGAGTGTATCTGTCTTCTTGGTACGTACATGGCTCCATTGGAGTTATTACTATGCTTAAAAAAAAAGAGAAAAAATAAAGATCTCAGGTGAAAACCTCACTGATGCAACTAGTAGGCCCAAAGAAAAAAATGAAAGCAAAAAGGAAAAATGAATATGAATATATATATATATATATATATATATATATATATATATATATATATATATATATATATATATATATTGTTCCAGTTGCATATATGTGTTTGCATGAAGGTACTCCCCAACCTTGCAAAGGAAAAGAAACAGGTCAATGCCACAAAAATAATAATAATAATAATGAGTAGTGAGGCAAGCAGAAAGTAAAAATCAATCGACTTTGGGCTTCTTACCTCCCATGAAAAATGCTCGAGAAAGGCCAAGGCAAGGTAAATTCACCCATTTCCATCCCCCTAAAATTATTCCATACCCTTTCCCCTCCCATTTCATCTATTTCCAGCTTATTCGGAGCATGGTCCTGAAATGCTACAGGATGTCCTATAATGCTACATGATACATACAATATTGTTAAAAAGACACAACGAGGCTAATTATTAAATTTATAAAGGGGAGGAAGGTGTCTTTCAACTCAAAAAAAATTATTCACACCTATCCCAAGTGCCAAAACTCCGCTTCTGCCACCCAATACCATCATTTCAAGCTCGTTGTAGTATCATTTATAGGCTTGTTTTAGGAAAAATATACAACAACTTTTTCTTATCAATTTGGCTTGGTGAAGGCATCATTTACGTTCTAAATTAACATTCTATCCATCCCCCAAGTAAAATTGGAATCCAAGCACTTTATTTTTTGGCCTAAAATTTCCCCATACATTTCTAGCCTATTTACAACTAAAATTATGATCTACTTTCTTTTCATTATTGAGGAAAATAAAGGCATCTTGATACTCCTAATTTCCTTCCCCATCAGTCCAATCAAGCACATTTTATTTCCACCACTTTCAAAATTTGGCCTTTTCCATGCACTGGTTCTGCCTCCTAATCATAGTCATCATTTTATCCCTCCACTTCTTACTTTTAGCCATTTATACATGTACCATAACCCTACTTGATCTCCATTAAGTATCCAAATCAACATGAACTCCAAGAAATGGGGAATTATGGAGTCTTTGTGATTGCTACAGGAAACTATAATTCACATAGCAACCTTCAAGGGCCCAAAAAAGAACCATTTACCTTCACAAATTGAAGGACAATTTAACACCATCCTCCCACATCTACCCAAGTAACCCACCAACTAGGGTAAACATGTGATGAGAAGTTACTATGATATGATTTGACTCCATATATTTCAGTTAAGGAAGTGGAACCGACGCAACACATCACATAGATCTTTTGCATCACCAATAGAATTCCCAGGAGCCATCCTAACCACTCAGGTAACTAGCCCTTGGGTCCCACTGAGTTTTTAGACCATTAAGGTGTCGGACGTTCCCTTTATATGGACTAGAATGCATCTAGGAGGCTCTAGACACTCCCACAACATGGGTATGCATGCATCTAGGGACTTTTATCCATAGACTTATGCCTGTGACTCTAAGATTTGTACCACTTTTTCAAGCCCAGAGCCCAAGTCACTGCCCAAAACTCAATGATAGGTTCAAAAATGAATTATCACAATGGAACAATGATGCATTTACAAAAACATTGACAAGGTCTAGACTGGACCCCTACTAGCCATGACAAGAATTTCATCAAACATGTCACAAATATGAACGTTGTAGGTCTTAACAACATAATTGAGCACAGAGGTCTCATACTTATCTGAGAATTGCTAAGAAGCATTGATGCCTCAATACATTCGCTACAATTTCATCTATTAGGCCATAGATACATTTTTCATTCATTTATAAGTAAAAACATGAAGAGATCCATACATAGCCATTGTCATAATACATGTTCATAACCAGCACAATAAAAATAGAAATACCAAGGAAACAACAACCATATAATCCACATATAAACCAGTACAATACTCATGAAATAACAAGGAGAAATAACATCATATTAATGATTCAAATTCCAACCAGGTTCAGGACTTCCACGAACCACTCGACCATAAACATGGCTGAGCCAAATCTCTCTTCAGCCAGTCACCCCCATGCCATATTCCAAGAATGAATGTGGGATCTCATAAAACACATCAATCAAAACCATCCAGGGCTTTCAGAAGCCAAACCACCTCAGCCCATCAAGCGGTGATTCCACCTCACGGTCGGACATAACAAATCATCACCAGATTGAAGCCTTCATAGGCTCCAAAGCATTTATTCCTGTTGGCTTGTTGGGGCCTGACCTAGGTTTAGAAGTGTTTTAGCTGAACAAATCCCGCACTACCGGCCCTTTCGGCAATAATCTGCAGCACGCGTACTGAAGTCTCACCCGAGGTAGTACGATAAGGGTGCTGGAACTAGGTTTCTGCACCCTAGGGATGTCTTGATGTGACCTAGAAGGATCGCGAACTGATTCGCGCACTTGCACTACTCTGCACCGTTACCTGTATTTCACGTAGATCTGCGCCAGTTATTTCCAAAATCTTATTATTTATATGATTTTATTACATATTTGATCTTCTTCTTACAGTCTTTAAGCAAACATTTAACAATAAAACCCAGTGCACACATTCATAATTCTTAAAGACAGTGCATAAGTTTAGAACATAAGCAACAGATAGATTCGAGATAAAGCACACAATGACTCAGAAATTCTTATCTTTATTTATCTTCTGTCAATACAACTAGATCCTCCTTGCACACTTAGCTGCAGGGGTCAGCGCACATAGCTGCAAACTCTACCAGGCCTCTACGCACATAGCTGCAGAGCCTCTCTCTATCTACCAACACCCTTGACTCAGACTTATAGACGCAGAGAGAATTTTTCCTTCATAAACCCATAACATTCAAAATCAAAACTTAAAAACTGACTTCTAACCATAGAGCCTTGCTCTATTTATACATTTCCATGGTCCACGGACCATGGGCAGGCCAAATCGCTTTCTATTTTCTTACATTATTTTCGGGCAGACAACCCTTTGACTTGACTCATTACAATTCGCGCTTCGCACACCTTGCGGAGCCTTTACCATACTTTTACCCAAAATTGTGGGCTTTGGGCCCCAAAACCGTTACGCAAGGCCTTCGATACCCAACAGGCCCCCAACACAATCATTGTGACTCATCCCAAGTCACCCAGTAGGTGCGGCAATCTTCGTGCGGAGGTCATTCATCAATTTTTGCGCTTCGCTTACACTCGCCACAAAGTCTTCCACCATATCCTATACCTATTCTATGCAAGCCACTGATGTATTAGTATCAGTTTCTGTTGCTTGTCCGGGTTCATATACTTCCTACATATGTGCTACCTTTTGCTCGATGGTGGTGGAAACCGCGAATGCCTCATCAAGCCAAGGCTGGATGCGTGCTTTAATCACTGCTTCCTTCTACCGCGCGGTGTCAACTTGTATCTTGAGAGCTTGGGCCTCCCTCATCTTGGCCAAATGTTGCATAATAGCAACCATCTACGCGGTCCCCCTGACATTATCATAGGCTTGTTGTAGCTCTCTTGCCTCTGTTTCCAACCTCTATAAGGTTGTGTCCTCCTATAGTGAAGTGAGCGTAATAAGTGACTAACCCAAAAAGCCAACGCACTCCTGCATGGCGCGTGCTATTGTTTCCCACCCGAATTGAATGATGCCTCTCCGCTGCTCTGTGACCTCCGATGGTGTAGAGGGCTGGGATTTTAGTTTCAGTTTTGTGATCTGCAAGTTGAGGGCTAACTGGATCCTCACAGCTTCTTCCTTTGCTTCGCGGAACCCAGTGGCCAACTTGTAGATTTGTATGTCGACAGGTAAATTTGCCGCAATCTCCAGCTCAGGGGAACGACAACATGCTTCCCCCACAATTTTCTCCAACTGTCAATTTTGTGCTACCACTTCATCACATTGGAGGCTCAACTATTCTATGTTAATTCGCTGCTCACTAAGTACTTGTACCGCACGTCCTTCCCTAGCGCGGAGCTCCATCGTTGCACTGTCCTAGAGTTGGTATAAGCTCTCACGTGGGAGGGCAGCCAAATTTAATCCAAGCCCCATAAGCCAGCCTACCACAGCTCTGTCCACCGCATTCTCTGTTGTCAATGCTCCTACCAGGAGTGCAATAGTATTAGCCATTTTGGCCTGTAACAGCTGCTCAGTTGCTGACATACCCATAGCTCCATGGGTAGCGACGATTCCCGGCTATGAGGCCCGTGCTCCGAATTCCTACAGCTACGCGTGGAGCACCCCCAACACAGTCTGTTGCTCCGTCATGGCCTCATCGAGTGCCTCCCGGGTGACTTCGCGAACTGTATCCCTGATGTCGCCCAGGTCACCTTCGGTCAATGTGACAAGTTCCCCATCCAACTTAGATGCCTTGGTCTTCTTCCGGGACTTTGACCGTTTTGTCGACCGCAGTCGTTTTAAGGGCGAACCAGTGGTGGTTGGCGCTGCACCTTCCGTCCCTGTATCCATGCCCAGCTCTGTGGTCACCTTCGGGCCACTTTCATCCTCTATCGTGGCAGCCCCTCCTGCTGTCGCCTTGCCTGTAGAAGCCTGCGCTGCCTCCTAGGCTGCCCGTACTTCCGTGGCGTGTTGTTCGTTCCGTTTCTGTTGTGCTAAGTGCTTGGCCTCAGCCTTCTGTTTTTGGATGGTGGTCTCATCGCACCCTACCGCATTTGGTCCATGCCACTCCGGTGGCCAGGTATCCAGTACCACAAAAATAGCCTCATCAATGGCAATGAAGGGAAGTGTGGTCCACGTCTGCTCAGGATCCTTGTGCACCCGGATTTATACATGGTGCATATTTGCCTTAAATTTGGCTACGTTCTTCACATTTTCATATACCTTGGTAGATAGATGGGGTTGTTGGTTGATCCATTGGCGAATGTTTGCATCCATCAGTATCCAGAAAATCTTGACTTCGTGGATTCTTGCAGTGTCCTTCGTCACCCAGAGCGACGCGTATCTTGCGGCCTCTGGCCAATCCTGGTCCAGGGAAGGAAATTGACTATCTTCGGGTAATTCACTCGTAACCAATAGGATGGATAACAGCAACCATGCATAGTGGAAGGTCTTACCCTCCTCCTGGGCCTCCTTGCAGTTGGTCAGGAATTCGTCACAGAGGAACTACGCCCAATTGAACTGTTCCCCTTCTGCGCATTGCTCAGCTAACGCGATGACTATTGCTGGGACCTCATTGCCTCAGCATTTCCTCATCACTTTTCCTGCCAGCAACTGGGTAGCAATGCAGACCCCTTTGTCCGAAATACTATCAATAGCATACCCTCTTTGCTTTTTCTCCAATTTGTATTTCTTTTTCAAGGCTTCCGTCATCATCACATCGCCACTCATATCAACGATTTCCGCGGGGTCCCTGCCTTCACAAGGAAGCCAAGAGATCTTATGAATGAGCTCTGCCATGATGGGGACGAGTTTGTCTATCCATAAGTACCCATCGTGTACCAGGCAGAGCAGTTGCCTGATGACCAGTATTGTAATGGGGGGCCGATGAAAATGTGGAATTGACAGGAGACAGAGTAGCCCAGCCTCTTCTACCTTTCGCAGCCATTCCTGTGGCTGTAGTGTCGTAACAGCCCCCTCCGTGCTTTGCTCCATCACTTCGCTAGTTTTCAAATGGGGAAACTTCTCAGTATCCACAAGGTCCCAATCTTCAAATTTCATAGTAGGGATGCAGCTGGTCGCCATGCCTTCGAACGGAACCCCTTTAGGGAGAGACGGGGTGATGAGTATGCTGTCAACGGCATCCAAATCTTTAGGTACCTTGGCCTTCCCTTTCCTTGGGGGAACATACTTGGGTCACTTTACTAGCTGGATATCTTCTTCCATTTCTTCTTCTAGTTCTATTTCTTCAACAAAGGTCGGAGGATCCTCTTCCTCTTCATCGCTCTCAATAGTAACAGTTTTTCCTTTTTCCTCCATCGACAATTTGCCGAATCGCGGATTTCACAGAGACATCTGGACCGGTCCTACTACCTGTGGATTCTTCTTGGTCCGCGACGTCCTGGGTGATTTAGGGACATCCTGGGTTGTGGATATTGACCTGAGTAGGGACTCCTGTATTACTTTTAGCATGTCTTTAAGCCATGGGCTTCCTTTTATGACTGCCTCATTCATCCCGTGCCTCTCTATTTTAACCCCAAACAACTTACTATGCAAAGGGCCAAAGGGTGTGTGGTAACAAGCCACCTATGCTTTATATACCCTTTCGACTTCAAATTCGCCCGTGTTGCTCATTTGTGGCTTAATAATGTGATTTTGGTAGCAAATCCATTCAACCCTGTGTATTAATGGCTCGCCGCTCACTCCTCGGTGTCTTAAATGGGACATCTTGTCATGAACAGTAACTGCAATGGTCACCTTCCATCCCTCCCACGCGGCAGCGCAACCCCTGGTACGCGGACGCGTTCTATGCTTTTTACTGGCCCTGCGCGCCACGGCCGAATCGCGCAACCTTCCTGCAAATTGTTTTATGGTCCCGCACCCTCTTTCTACTGCATGGAGAATTGAGACTAAGCCTCCTACAAATAGTTAGGTGGTCGCACCCCTCATGTGAGCCTTCCTTTTCCCTGCTCGCCCGGGCTGTGGGCACCCTTCGTGTACCTTCGAATTAGGTAGCGCATCGTGGTTTGTGCTCCCTTGTTTAGTAGGGTGCAGTCACAACCATGATAGCAGGGTCATGGCTCATTCTAGTATCGTAGGAGGGCTGGCCAGGTCCGGTCCCCTCATTCACACGTTCTTGTGGCCCGTTTGTGTGCCTCCTATTTTTATTTTGTCAATTTCTTCATCCAGCCTCGCTCTTTTCCTCCTTAGCCTTACCCCCACTTCCTCTAGTGCACGAAGTATCATGCTGCCATGTCTAATGGGTTCCTGCAACTGCCGGATCCCTTCGTCTAGGTCTTCTTGTTCAGGTCGAACTGCAGGGGCAGTGGTCGGGGAAATTCTCTTTACTTCCCTGGTTTTATCGCATCCGACCATGGATAGAGTTCTCTTCGCACACCCTGCTTTGTTTACGGTCTTATCGGCCCAACGAACCTATGTTATGCACATTTTCAGTTGGGGCGATGGTTGTATAGCATACAGCCATGCCCTCCATTGTAGATGGGTGCCTGAACTGCTCCGGTGTGGCTACCCTGGCTGCATTCGCCGCAGATGTCCTCCAACCTGTACCCAGAATTGCCTTCTACCTTCACGCTCATTCCACCTCATATTCCTATGTGCACGCCACCCTAGTGTGATTATCGCGCGCAGTGCTTCTTCCGTCGCACCATGCTGCTTTTGCTCCTTTTTTGCGCCATCGTCCGCTGGCCATTGTCGTTGTCACGTGTCATAGTGATCTAATCATCATGTTACAGTTGAGTGTTGTGACTTCATGCAATCGGTTTTGCCATCGTTCGATCTCCTCATCTGAATCCGATGTGCAGGAACTATCACGCTCCCATGAGATTCTCCTGTCCACTGTGAGATTCACCATATCCTGGTCTTGCGTTGTTATCTGGTAAATGTAGTATAGTTCATCGTCACTGTCCTCATCGTGCATCGGTTCAGTGTAGCACGCTCCTTCAGTTGGGTCCAACAAAACTATAACATGGAGTGACTTTTTCTCGAATGTCATCTTTCATCTTTTTAAGTTGATGACCCCATTCATGTCCATGGTCCAATCTATTCCTAGCAGTGCAGGGTATGGATTACTGTCATCGACAATTTCTATTACCTCAAAGTCTATCTACGTACTTATGCCTTCAATGTCCACTGTCACCCCTTGCAATATTCCCATCGGTAAGATCTTTTGCTGGTTGGCCATTCGTAGTTGAATAGGAGACCACTGTAGTGCGGGCCTGCCCATGCGTTCCCATGTTTTCTTAGGCAACACATTCGCATCCGACCCCAAATCCAGGATGACCTGATCCATCTCATACTCACCGATTTGCACTGTCATTCGCATCTCCTGCCAGGTGCATAGAGCATGTTTTCCCAGTTTTTGGACTATGCGCGGCTCCCCTGATCCTACGCACCTAGTGATCAACTCTTGCAGTCCTTTAACTGCCTTATTGTCACGTAGCAGCTTCATACATGTCTCTAAAAAGGTAGTAAGCATAGAGGGATCCATTCTCGACTCAATTGGATCCCTACTACCTGGAGTAGAGACTTCCATGAAGCTCTTCTGAGCTTCCTTAGACATCCCCTTCACCTGTTCCATCTCAAAGTCAAGTTCCTTTGTAGGAGCATCGCGACCCTTCCCATCTTCTCTGGGCTATTTCCTCGCATCTCCCCCTGTAGTTGCGCCACTTCTCAGTACCATGTTTACACTGGGGTCCTCTTCGCGCGGTTCAGACCTCATCATTTGGACATTTTGAGTTGGCGTAGGCTATAGTACCCCCTTTTCACACATTTGGGCAATCAGTGTCGGACAATCTACCATTTCATGGTCAAACTGCGCACAGTATGGACAAGATATTCTCATCGGGTTAGTACAGTTGTGAGCGTAGTGCCCCATCCCTCCATAATTATAATAGATTATCTATTTGCGCCCTCGTCCAGGCCCCATTCCTCCTCTTCCTTGCCCGCGTCCTTGGAATCCACTACGTGGCCCTACGGCTGGGTCGAAACCCCGCGCCTCATTCTGCATTCGATAGGCTAGGGTCCTCTCCATCATTAGCTCGTAGCTTTGACACGTTTGCTCGTCATGACCCACTGATCTACAGAAGTTGCAGTATAGCTGCTGCGGAGTCTGGGTATACTTCTGCAATAGGTGACAGTTGTTTGTTGCGTGCTTTCCTCCTACTTGACAAATTGCGCACCAGAGCGTGGGCGTTGCACTTGGCCCTGCTTGTACCTCCAGCCTTAATGGCATCGACCCCCCTCCCACCAGATAGTTTGCGAATATGGGGCAGTGATCCTTGTCGTGACCTTGACCTTTGCATTTGATACACCCCACTTCTGTATGTGCCTCCGATTGGGGCGCCCTTTCTTGCTTCAAACTTTGCATTTCTAAGCATAGGTTTTGTAGTTGCACATGGATTTGCTGAACTCCCAACCCCAGATCCTATATTGGAGTTTCATGCAACCTCATTGCTGTCTCTAATGCTTCAGCTTGGGTTGAGATCTTTTGCTGTGATAGCGTCGTCCTCAGATGTGGTGTCAAAGATGCCACAAACCACACGCAGTGCTACGCATCTGTCAGCGTCATGTTAGCCTCGTGGATTGTACTCTTCAATCTCTGATCCAGATCCCACAGGGTTTCACCAGGTAGCATTGCGATCTCCTTGAACCCGATGATCAACTACGTTTCTGATTTTGGTCGACTAAATTCTTTGTTCAGTGCATCTTGGATCGCCACTATTCCCGCATTCGGGTGATCACTAGAGTACTTTATATACCACTTCAGTGCACGATCCTGCAGCACGCTTACTAGAGTAGCCTTTTTGATATTATCATCCGTTACGCCTTGGGCTTCCCATACAACCTTTACCACAAACTAGAACTAATCTGGTTCCTCATTTCCTACGCCTCTAAATACCGGCAACTTGATCGCACTCGCCATTCCAACCCTCGATGGTGGCGAAGGTGGGGTAGGCAAAGATGGGTTCGATGTAGGTGAAGTGGGGGATGGCGTGGATGGCGGTGGTACCAGTGGAATGCGCTGCTTTATCAATTGGACTGCGCTTCTTGGAGAGAACCCTGCGAGCTCCTCCTCGCTTTCTTGCGAAATAGAAATCAGAGGACTGTTCTCTAATCCTTCGGTCCCTTGGTAGCCTCTTCCACTCCGCGTTACCCCAGACATCAATGGATGTGCATAACCCATTTCTCACATAATAACATTTTAATCCAAGTATTCAACGATTTCATGTACTTACCCCGCGGTCCTTGGAGAAAGTGCCTTTCTGCTTCGCTGTAACTCACAGTTGTGTCTATTACGAACTTGGTGATAAACCCTCCTATTATTCGATCCAACCAGTGATCTACTGTCCGTGCAATTTTATCTTCAGATGCTTCTAGCCTACGCACCAACTCTGGAGTCCACACGATGGGCTGATCCAGTCTGCACCTTCCCTGATTGTCAGCTAGCCTCGCAATCCACTCATACAGTTCTGTCAAGAAGGACGTGAAGAAGATCTCGTGGATTTCTGTGTATATGTAGCGATCCAACCACCTCTCCTCAGATATCTGTGGATTTCTATTTTCTTGCACCACAAACTCGTGAAGCTTCTGATCCAACCAATCTTCAAGTTCTTTCTTCATAGGGTTCCAGTGTTTTGACATCAGACATCCTTTAGGAAAATCCTAGTCCTAGCAACAGAACCATTTGTTGGCTTGTTGGGGCCTGAACCAGGTTTAGAAGTGTTTTAGCCGAACAAATCCCGCACTACTGGCCCTTTCGACAACAATCCGTGGAGCACAGACTGAAGTCCCACCCGAGGTAGTATGGGAGGGTGCTGGAACTAGGTTTCCACACCTTAGGGATGTCTTGATCCGACTTGGAAGGATCATGAACTGATCCATGCACCCACGCTACTCTGCACCGTTACCTATCCTTCACGTAGATCTATGCCAGTTACTTCCCAAATCTTATTATTTATATGATTTTATTATAGATTTGATCTTCTTCTTACAGTCTTTAAGTAAACATTTAACAATAAAACCTAGTGTGTGCATTCATAATTCTTAAAGACAGTGCATAAGTTTAGAACATAAGCAACATATAGATTCGCGATAAAGCACACAATGATTCAGAAGTTCTTATCTTTATTTATCTTCTATCAATACAACCAGATCTTCCCTGCATACTCAACTGCAGGGGTCCACGCACATAGCTGCGGACTCTACCAAGCCTCTGCGCACACAGTTGTAGAGCCTCTCTCTATCTACCAACACCCTTGACTCGGACTTATAGATACAGAGAAAAAATTTCCTTCATAAACCCATAACATTCAAAATCAAAACTTAAAGACTAACTTCTAACCATAGAGCCTTGCTCTATTTATACATTTCCATGGTCCACGGACCATGGGCAGGCCGACTCACTTTCTATCTTCTTACATTATTTTTGGGCAGACAACCCTTTGACTTGACTCATTACAATTTGCACTCCGCACACCTCGCGGAGCCTTTACCATACTTTTACCCAAAATTGTGGGATTTGGGCCCCAAAACCGTTACGCAGGACCTCCGCTACCCAACAATTCCAACCAAGGCTCCAGGACTAGTAACTCAACTCAAGTTAAAGGAAACATGAGAACCAACTAGAAAAACAAAGAAATGAACCCACAACACCATGGCTATCTAGGAAATGGAAAGGCTAGGAAAATCCACTATCAATCCAACCAATCCTCTAGGCCAATGTTATATCATGACCAATAAACTAGATGGATATGCCATGCATGCCAAAACTAGTGAGGAAAAAATACATGCAACTCGGTACCTAGAAGGAAAACTCGTTGTAGTTTTTGATCCCAATGTCCTCTTATGTTTTCCTGCTCTTCCTATGCCTTCTTTCTCCAAAAATCCAAGTATGCCATACTCCTCCAAGAGTGATCCAGGAAAATTCTAAGTGCCCAAGAGTATGAGAGAGAGAGAATAGAGAGAGAACGCCAAAACTGAACTAACAAAAGTCTATGAACTAATCCTCAGAAGCCTTTTTATTAATGAGGCCTCTATTTTCTTCATTTTCTCCTCACATGCAACCTGTGACCTTTCACCTCCCTTTTCTCCTAATTTCCACTATTTTCATAAATAAATGTGCCAAAATGACACTTTGCCTTTCCAAAGTCTTTGTCATTTCCTTTTCCAATTTCCTTAGCCATTAATCAATTAATAATAATTCCCATCATTATGTTTTTTCCCAACATTCAGCTTGTAATAAGTTTCCCATCAATCGCGGTTATGTTATGAAACCAACTCACAGAAAGATAGAAAAGAAAGATCAATGCCTTAGAATTCAACCTCTTCGAGGAATTCAGCCTCTTCGAGGGGGCAACCTCCTTTACATTACACAAATGAACAATTCTTCGATGATCAAATGACAAGACCTCCTCTCTATATAGGAGTCTAAGGGGTCATAATATAATCGGAGTCGACATAACAATAATAATGTAAGGGCACAATAATAACAATATTGGGCTTCTATGGGGCACAATAATAATAATATGGGGACTACATGGGCACAACAATATAATAAGGGGGTTGCACTAATAACAATAGGGGTTACACTAGTAGTTTAGGGACTTAACAGGTTATTGTTTTTCCTTTATTAACTTTTATTACATGGAATTTTCATGAGGGTTGTTACAAAACCCTCCCCCTTGGGGGAACACTGTCCTCAGTGTTCAACAACACCTACAACCAACAAGGCTATTGTAAGAAAAACATACTACCCATGGATCTTTATAACTTAGCTTGTTGTAGTATTTATAATGATCATCCTGCTGAGAAGAAAACCAACATGACAACATAACAAGTATAACATCATAATGACATGACACCCATACCACTTATTGTAGCTTTATAACATAGCTCATGTCGATATTTACATCCATATACATATGTACATATACCAAACATCACCAAAACATGTACCGAAAACATATACCAAAACATCTGCTCAACCAGAAAATAAGGAAGGATACATAACCCGCATTTGATTTTCCATCTCCCATGCTTCTTCAGGACCAAATTGATTCCATTGCACTTTAACCTGCTCGATTGCTTGGTTCAAGAGAATGAGAATATTTCTTTACAAATGCATTGTAGTTTTAGCTGGAATTCTCCTTCTAGCTCCACCTGCAATATAGACCAGTCAGTCACATGATCAACATATTCAACATGCTTCTTAAGCAATGACACATGGAAAGCATAATGAACTTTCACTCTCGGAGACAGCGCAAGTCGATAGGCTACTAGCCCAATCCTCATAATAATCCTGAAAGGTCCACAAAACCGGGGTGCTAACTTGGCACATGATCCAATCCGAAAAGAGATCTTCTTCTGTTTGATGCGCAATTACACCTGTTTCCCAACCTGGAACTCCTTGAACAACCAATTCTAATCTACATAGATCTTCTTCCTATCCCATGTTGCTTTCAAATTATTCTTGATTACCTACATTTCCCGCTCCATCTCTACCAAAATGTCTAGTTTGATCAACACCATGTTCACTGAATATCTCTAACTGATGGGAGTATTGCAACTTTGCTCATACAATGCCTCAAACAAACTCATCCTGAAGGATTACTGATACCCATTGTTATAAGCAAACTCTACCAGTGGAAGGTACTCTCCCCACTTTCACTGCTGATGCATCACATTCATCCTCAACATGTCATCTAATATCTTGTTGACCTTCTCTGTCTGTACATCTGTATGTGGATGATAAGTTGTATTGAAAGCGAACTATGAGCCTAAACTTGCAAATAACTCCTTCCAAAACTTGGAAGTGAACTTTTCATCCCTATCTAACACAATCTTCTTTGGAACTCCATGCAATCTAACCACGTCCCTGATGAAGACCTGTGCTACATCACTCGCTGAGAATGTAGACTTCATTGGAATGAAGTGTGCTACCTTTGTCAGCCTGTCCACCACTACCATCATGGAATCATGTTGTCTCACTATCCTCGACAAACCTATGATAAAATCCATGGAAATGACCTCCCATTTCCACTCTAGAATCATAATCGGCTGTAGCAGTCCACATGGATGCTTACACTCTGCCTTCACCCACCGACAATCCAATCACCTAGCCACAAACTCTACTATGTCTCTCTTCAAATTTGGCAAATATTAGCATTTCTTCACTGTTTTCAGATTCTTATGATATCTAGGGTGACTTGAATATAGTCTCACATGAAACTCCCTCAAGATCACCTTCTTGAGTTCACTGCAGTTTGGCACAAATGTCCTATCTCTAAATCTAACCAATCCATCTGTCGTGAAATGATAGTCCACATCCTATGCACATGCATCTATACCTGTACCTGTACTTGTACCTATACCACCACCTGTACCTGTACCACTACCTATTGTAACCTGTGCACTATCTCCATATACCTGTCATCCTACTGACCTACTTGCAAGATCCTATCCTGTAAATCTATCCCATAGGAGCTCATAGTTTCTATTGTATTTACTAGTATCCACTTGCTAAGAGAATCTATGACCTTGTTCTCCTTACCTTTGATATACCTAATCTCAAAGTTGAACTCATTGATCGTGGCCAAATACCAAGCCTTCCTTCCATTAAGATTTGGTTTGTCAAATGGATACCACAAACCACTTTGATCACTCATCAATATAAACTTCCTATCAAGAAGATAGTGCCTCCACATCTTTAATGCATGTATGATCATTTCCAACTCAAGATCATGTGTCAAATAGTTCTTCTTTTACTCATTCAGTTTTTGCGAATCATATCAAACTACCTATCCTTCCTGCATAAGGACTCCACCAATTCTTCTCTTGCAAGAATCTATACATATTACAAATTCTTTGTTCAGATATGTGATCCTTAACATTAGAGCATGTGTCAACAACTGCTTAAGCTGCTCAAAACTGGCCTCACACTCCTCCGTCCATTCAAACTTCTCACATTTCCTCTACAATGATGTGATAGGATAAGAAATATGTGAGAAGTTATCGATGAACCTCCTGCAATAACTTGTTAACCCCATGAAATATCTCACCTCATCCACATTCCTAGGAGCTTCCCACTCCATGATAGCTCTTACCTTTTCTAGATCCACTATTATTCCCTCCTTGGAGACAACATGTCCCAAGTAATGTACCTCAGTCTGAAAGAAACTATACTTGCTGAGTTTAGCATACAACTGATGCTCTCTCAACAATCTCAACACTGCTTCCAAATGCTCGGCATGATCTTCCTCATTTTTAGAATATACCAATATGTCATCAATGAACACAATAACAAACTTGTCCAAATAGGGACACAACACACTATTCATCAAACACATAAAGGTAGTTGGAGCATTAGTCAAACCGAATGGAACTACAACAAACTCATAATGCCCATACCTAGTCTGGAAATTTGTTTTGTAAATGTCCTCCCCTTTAATGTGTATCTGATGATATCCAAATATTAGAACCATCTTTGAGAACATTGTTGCTCCCTTTAGATGATCAAACAAGTCATCAATCCTCAGTAATGGATACCTATTATTGATGGTCACTTTGTTCAATTGCCTGTAGTCAATGCACAATCTAAAAGTACCATCCTTCTTTTTTACAAATAATACTGGTGTGCCCCAAGGTGATACACTTGGCCTAATTTATCCCTTTTCAAGCATTTCCCTTAACTTCAACTTCAGCTCTACCAACTGTGAAGTGCTCATCCTGTATGGTGATTTTGATGTTGGTGCTACCCCTAGTACCAACTCAATAGAAAAGTCTACTTCCTTATGAGGTTGCAATTCTGAAATATCTACAGGAAATACATCCTAAAACCATTGAAGAATTGGTTACCTACTCAAAACATCTACATCCTTAACTTCCTTACCTTTGTCACTAGAAATGTGCATTGCAAATAACACACACCCTTTCCTACAACTACGCTTGTCCTGCATAGTTGTCACCATTCATGTTGCTTTCTTCTTACCTCGCAAGACTCTTTGTGATCCAGGTGGATATTGGTGGCCACCCACCTATTCCACCTTGACCTCCAAGTCAGTTTCATCTGTTTCCTTGTTCATTTAAGCATTTACTATTTTTAGCAGTTTTTTAGGTCCTAAACTTTTACAGCAGTTTTGACCCCCTAAACGGCATTTTTTTGGGGGTCTGCGGCAGGACCATTGTTGTAGGTAGGGGCCTATGGAGAAATCTATATTACTCATCAAGACCTTTCCAACAAGGTATCGTACGCGCTAATAAGAGATAATATGACCAAGTTACGACCCCGACAAGTTGGCTACCCAACTGACCCCAACAGGGCCCACAAAATCTTGGTGTTACATCTCCTGGGGTTAGGATTTTGGTTGTTTAGGGTTTTATCATGTTTTCCACTAATAAATAGGCCGTTGAGCCTCATTGTAACATAGTTTAGAGGCATGTAACTGCCACATATCTTCTCAGAGATTAGCTACCATCGCCCAAGCTAAATTATCTCCATCATGTTTGTAAGCATAGTTCAGTATTTTTCTATTAATGAAATGAAGGGTTTTCTTGTTGGATCTCTGTGTTTATGATTATATCTGTAAGTTGTTTCATTCCTGTTTAAGTTTGGATCACTTTTTTCCCATTGTCGTTCAGGCACTCTATGGCTTTTTCATAACAATCCACCTTGGTTCAATGAAGGTACAACCAATCCATGACCAACAACATACTACATGATCCCAACAATAGTACATTCAATTGTTTTGAGGTAGGAATACCATTCAAATAAAATGCACAAGATCTTACCTAGTGATGAACTCGCTTCTTTGTACCTGTAGCAAACTGCACTAACCAAGACTCTGCATGCACTTCTTTATTCAAACCACACTTATCCACCAAGTCAAGACTAACATAACTATAATTAGATCCAGGGTCAATCAAAATAAAAACAACTTGATCACAAATATTACCATCCATTTCAATGATAGATGCCTTATAGTCTACGTGCCTATTATCCAGTGCTGCATAGATACGAGGAACGCTCTAACCAACGTCCCCAATAGTCTGCGCCTCTTGTGCACTATATATATGATGCCTACCACCCTAATTCTATGGAAAATATCTTCTAAGGTGTTCCTTACAGCATTTCCAACACTCCAACCGTCCAATACCATATATTCTATGTTGCTACTATGATGCATATCCTTGTCTAGTTGCATTGAACTTATCTTTTGGTACCATAATTTCTTTATATTCTACATTTTGAGGTCTTTTTTCTTCGACTACCATTTACCTATACCTTTATCTTTCCCTTTCCATCCTTGCTGAGATTAATTCTTACGCTTTGAATTCTCATAGCAATGCTTCAATTTCCCAATAAATTCCTCTAGTGACCAAGGCTCATCATACTCAATCATGTCTCTAAATTCTAATGGCAAGCAACTAACAAATCGTTGAAATGTATCCTTCTCATATTTAATATATGATACTGTTGATGCCTCGAAAATCGCTGCAACAACAATAGGGGATAACCACCCGATCCGGACCTTAAAGCAGCTCCTTTTCTGTTTGGTGTGGTGGCTCCGACTGGTTTAACTAGGTCCAATTACCTTCTCCCTATTGCTATTGGTTTATGATGTATCTTTACCTACCAATAGACAGGGGTATCAGATCACTTCTTCTTGCTGATCAAGCAAGAGAATGACCCTTAAGCTGATTTAAGTTCAGCCAAGCCACAACTAAAGTTTTGTCTCTTTGAGGAGAGGACTTAAAAGAATGTAGAATTTACTCTAAATGCAAGCTTATTCTATGATGCAAGTAAAAGAAACTAATCTAAATCCTATCTTAATTAGGCAGATATAGATCTAACCCAACTAAGAGCAAGATAATTAAAATATTGGGATTTAAATATGTTTTGTTTATAATGAATATCAAGTTAATGAAGTAGTTCAATTAACTGATATTATGGTTACCAAAACACATCCTATTGAGACCTCTTAACTGAAATAATAAACCAACAACATTCAGGAAGTAGTTCACAAAAATGATATTAATTATCAAATCAGTAAATCCAATAATTGAATAATGACATGTGGAAATAGTTCACAACACATTACCATTCAATAAATCAGTTTTATAAGACAGATTTCTGAGTAAATAGTTACTTAGAAATCAGATTTTAATTTATAAGAATAGAGATACCTAATAACAATATTGAGACAAATTACCCATATTGACAATAGTGCACAAACATGAATAAAATGAGACATTCCTGTTACCATAAAAATGAAACTAATATTTGAAACAGTAGTATTAGAAATACCAATTTATTGATCCATTTCTATGTCCATGGTCTCCAACAGCTCTTTACATTGATTGAACTTCTACTTTCAAAGCTAAAGCCGCAATAGTGCAAGCTTTGTCCTTCATGTATAGTTCAAGATACAAAGGGAAAATCCTCAATAATCCCCAGATCTGAAATTCCACTCCTCCCCACATACAACTCTAAATTCATATTACAGTAGTGCTTTTAGAAGTCTAAAATTGCATAGGAGAGCAGCCCCTTATTACATTATGCAATCTATTATTTATAATATTTGTGAAGGAATTCTTGAGAGAAGAGTTTGTTGAAGAGAAATCTGCTAAATCCAATTTTATTTGCTCAAAAATCCTTATCTTCAATTGCTGGAGCATTCTCATTGATTGAGATCATTTTCTCCATATTTCTTCCACTATTTTCCTGCAAAAGAAATGAAAATAAATTAAAATGCAACAATAAAATCAAAATGTCATTGCTGGCATTTAAAACAAATCCAATCAAATACAATTGAAAATAAAATGTAAGCTTTCTATTGATGCTGGGGATGGTTTTAATTGGCCAAAAATATCATTGACGAGTGAATCTGCAATTAGAAGAGGCTTTGGACAAATGAAAACACAGAAAATAACTCAGAAAATTGATTTTGTTTTAAAAATTCGGAGTTTGATCTTCTGCATGATTTTTGACCCAATTAATGATCAAGTCTGTTAGTGAAACCTCCTCAGAAATATTCTCCTTGATTTTATCTTTCCAATGAGCCGTTCTGGGCCTTATTTGGCCAAGTATAACTCAATCTATGAGCCTCCAAAGTTGATGGATCAAATTTGGCATGAATCTGAAAATTCTGTTGCTGGGCTAAACAAATCAAAATTCTCATTAAAAATTAAATCCCAAATTAGAATTCTAATTAATTTTAAATTAATTGTTAATTATAAACTAAACTAATTATTTAACAAACTATTATTAATTAAAATTAATCCAACTAACTAATATAATTAATTATTTTATAAACTAATTAACATCAATCAAAATAATAATTAAATTTTAATTTAATTAAATTCTATATATTAATTAATTTATCTAATTTAAAATTTAATATATTAAATATTTAAACATTGTAAACTAAACCTATTCTCACCATACTATATTTAATATTTAAACATTCTAAACTAAACCTATTCTCACCATACGTTAATACATGAACCATTTTAAAACCATGAATGGAGATATTAACTTGAAAGTCAAACATTGACTTATCGGATCGGAGGAAGTGTGGTGTCGGGGCATAAGACTTGTATTTAGTGAAGACCCCCAATGCGACTCATTCAAACCAATGGATTTTAAAGTTTGGTTAATGCCCCATTGCCCTTTGGTTAATCGGTGATCGGCATCGGGAGGTGTCGGGGGTTTCAAAAATGTGTCATTTAAAAAGTTCCGACCCGATCCCCCGATGCGATGAGAATTATTTTTTTATATTATATTTTTTATTTTATTTTATATATATTTTATGTTTTAAATTTTAATTTAATTTAATTAATTATATTTTAATTAATTTAAAATTTAATATTCAATCATCAATTTTTTTATGTGTGGTTTTATTTTAATGAAGTTAGTTATTTACAAACTATAGCCACTTTAAAAAAATGAAAATTAAACTATAGCTATTTTGAAAATAAATAAAAAAATAAATTATAGCCACTTTGAAATTATGATTTTCGAGATTAGTAATTTATTGGAGTAAATTACTAAAATCCAGTTGCTTCATGATTTGGCAGTATAAGTTAAAAAACGAAAAAAATGTTAGTGAGAACTAACTAGGGGTTAATATTTACAATAAATGCATTATTGAACTAATTTATTTACAAAATGCAGTATTGTACATTTTATGCATTTTTAACCCAGGCCAGATAAATGACAAGACTTCAAAGGAGTACCATTTTCAAACCAGTTGTCCAAATGAGGCGAAACAAGCGTCAATGGGAAGCTTATAAAAAACCGATTTTAACAAAGCAATCAAAACAAAAATCCAAAGAAAATGAAAAATTAACAAAAGCATAGGGCAATCAACTAAATAAAAATCCAAAAGGTATTTAGCCAAAAATTTCACAGAAAGGGTCCCCATTATTTGAGTTGAGCAAGTAAAAATGGGAGGATTGTGTTTTTACCACAACAATGGCGACGTACGGGAGAAGAACCAGTTATCTCTGTTTGATATGAATGAGATTTTCCTAAAATTAAAGTAAAAATAATTAAAGAAGAGAGAATTATGCTTGAAATGCTTGACTAGGTTCATTAGTCTGAATAAGAGCAAGAATTATCTAACTATAATTTTTTTTTTTTTTAAATTCTTCATAAATTAAAATATTTCAAAACTCTATATTAGTCTTTAATTAGCTGTAGAGATAAAGCAGGGGTCACTTTACAACTTAGCTTTTAAAATATACTCATTTTCCATAGGTAGAGCCACTGCTGCCAGCAAACATCTATAGTCTCGACAGGGTTACCTTTTAATCATCAATGCTTCAGAATCCCATCTCATTAAAATTATTGACCTGGAAATAAATCCATATATATGTTTATATTTTTTTTTATATTTTTGTTATAAATCTTAAAAGCAATTGTCCTGGTTTGGTGGCCAGATAGTTGACAATGCCATTCACTGGTTATAATCGGACTGAACAAGCTGGCTCGTGATGAGACCCATTGTCTTATAATTGTTTGCAATCATAATCCATTACCCTGGTTTGTTTAGCAGTGTTGGTAATGTCAGCCTATTTTTCCCCTATGATCATGGTAAGCAGGCTCATGATGAGACCTCTTATCTTTTAAGTTTAAATATACTTCTGGATCACACTCTAGAAAAATAAGACTTTCTAGGACAGGGAGAATCATTGACTCCTTAAGAGTTAAGAATGACAATCTCAGAGTTAAAGGTGCTTTGCTGTAAAGTGTCTTTACTTGGTTATAAATAACTTTTCTTGACTGATAATAAAACTTTGAAAGATCTTAATAAAAATTTTGAAATCTCAAAATGATTACAATTTCGATGAAAAAGAAATTTCTCCAGATTTTATGATACTTTGTCAACTTTTCTTGATTGATAATCTCTTCCTTAAGTATGTCTACCTTTATAATAAGAAAATCAAACTTCACTAAGAGATTTAAGAAAAAGCTAATAGGTGACTATTAACAATTTTTCTCCATGTATGCTGACCATTGTTAGGTAACAAGTAGGCCTTCCATATAAATAATGGCAAAGTCACCAAAATCAAAATTGAAATCCTAAAGAAAAGAATTCTTATGCTAAAATGAAAAAAAAATCAACAAACAAAAATAAAAATGAAGAAATTTTAAAAGTGGAAAAGAAAATCCAAGTTTCGAAAGATAAACTCAAACAAGAACATTTATACCAATGTCTCAACAATATGAAGAAAAAAAAAATAATCGTGTAATCATTCCTTCTTATGTCGAGATTTAGAAAAATCATACCTTGCAGGGTTGTAAGTGTTTTAGGCCTTTTGGATAGCAGTGACGATAAAATTCAGCCACAATGAAAACTTTTTGTCTGATATCAATCTTCTTGTTTCAAAGCATCATCTTAATCATTTTCTAATAAAAGGAATGCTTAAAGAAACAAACTAAAGGTTCAGAAACTTCCTGGTATCGCTGTTTTGGCAAAGATTATCGCTGCTTCTTGAAATAAAGCCAGGGAAAGAGTATAAGACCTTGAAAATCTGATTCAGCAGAGGATTGAAAGCTTCAAATGGAGAACTGCAAAATAGATTTTTTATATCAGCAAAAACAAAACTGAAACTAAAGTAACGAAATGGAAATTAATGAAAGTGGGTACATGAATCTTACCATTGGATAATTTCTTTTGATCTTCCCTGAAAGGTATCAATTTCTCCAAACTAGTTGACTTCTTATTTTAATTAACATTAAAAACATGAAGAAGTCAAACTAACCAAAATCCTGTAACCCAAAATCATTATTTATTTATTTACACTAAAGAAAGCAGTAAAATGTAAAAATGGAATGCTTAGTGTTCAAGGGAATCTAAATTAAATAAATGCATCAGAAATGAGAATAAGACTTTGTAGTAATGACTATTTCTCAAAATATTATAAGTTTCATATACACTCCATGATTTTATAAATTGTTCAGAATCAAGACCAAATCCAAGATAATAAAATTTAAATATGAAGATAGAGAGGTCTTGAATTCCATTTTTAATTATGGAATTATATATTTAAAACTGAAATGTATGAGAAATCAAAATGGTTTAAATATGCTGCAAATTGGTCATTAACTTCTTTCTTACCATAGTGGTTACCCAAGCTCGCTTTTAAAATAACACATCGCTGTATCAGATGATTCACATCACATGTCTCTTCACCATTCTTGAATTTTAATTTGCAAGACTTCACTTTTGTTGCTATGCTATATATCGATTAAATGTTAATGGCTCAAAGGCATGCATTGGAAGCTATCACATCGGAGATTGCAATGGCAAATTGCCGATAAGAACATGTGAAATGAAATGAAGCGATCGCATCATTAAAGAAATATTATATCGGGGATCGGAGAATATTTACATTTCGTTTCCTGTATCACAAAATGCACATTGTAGATTCAGAGAAGTGACATGAGCATAAAAAATGTGATGAAACAATTGCAATATCGGTGATGCGATGGATGACGTAGCTAATCGGAAATCGGCAAACTTTGGGTACCCGATGTAACACAATATATTTTTTGCGATGCCGATATGCGATGAAGAGCAGACCCAATAACTTTTTATGATGGGATTTCAATAACATATCGGGTCCGAGACATCGGCCCTTTTAAAGTTCTGCTCCTACCATTATTGCGATTGAGCGGACGCGATATTTTTTATGAATTTGATTTGAATTTCATATCGGGTCCGAAATTATGTGTTCATTGCAATATTGGTAAAGTCTATTATCGAAGATCGGTGATTCATGATAATAGAAGTATACTTCAACTGCAAAGCTCCGATATGCGAAATGAGATATGGAATATGAGTAAGATAATACATCGAAGATATTTTATGAACAATTTGTTATCAAAAGAAATACTAAGAACTACTTCCGATGAAATCTTATGATGTGAATGGTCTTATGATATTCCTTGAAATTTCAATTAGGTTTTCTAAGTGAATAAAAGCAAAGTTAAAGAATGTTCAAATTCTAATGAATCAAAAGTAAAATTTCCCTGAACCTGTTGCAAATTTGAACTGGGTTTGCTGCTTACTTCAAGTTTTGAAAGCAAATGAAAATCTGCAAATAACAGAACAAACAAAAAAAAAAAACTAAGGAAAAGAGAAACTAATAAGAGATGAGGACGAACTTGTAAATACGTACCTGGAAGGAAATTGTCTACAGATTTTACCTCATAAATCTTCAAATTCTTCGTCGGATTTATCAAAATTTTTACTTTGTTCAAAATCATCTCATCATTTATTCTAAATCTAAGTGTGCAATCAGCCTAAATAAAATTTGTTTTATTCATGTTTAGGAAATGTAAAATTTACCAGAAATAAATATGAAAATAGTCTTCCCTTTTGAATTGAAACAACAATTTATTACATCTGCTTATTCCAAATTAACTTGAAGAAAATTTGTATTGTTATAGTGACTGTTTAATAATGCCTTTAGTAAATAAATATGATGCGTATTGCAACATCAAATAATAAACTAAAGATCAGAATGGGATAAAGCCACTAATTATGGAAAAATATCAAAACAGATTTGAATGTGTGCACACAGTAGAATGGACATCCTTAGCAAATTTCAAGGAAGATAATATGAACTTCATATGATTACCGTGAAAGGTTAGACTGACTAATGATGATTGAATTAGAATTAAGCTTATCATAGACAGTCATACATTTCATGGGGTAATGGGATCGTGAAGCTTTTATATCCTCAAATCTTTACCATATAAATTTCAAAAGAAAATCTTAGAAGGAAATCTCGAAATAAAGAAAAGTGGCTTTGAGGCGATCGATGCCAAGTGCAACCTTAATTGAATTTAATCAAGAGATTATTCAAAATACGCAAAGTAGAGGTATTGCTGTAAGAAATTAAAAAAAAGGAAAACAAGAATTAAAACTTTCTGATAAGGAGAAAATGTTTTCACTGAAAATGATATGAAAATCGCTGATTGCTTTGTTTTATTTTTATCTACAGAACTGTTGAAAATAAATTAACTGCATAAAACAAACTAACTAAAATTAATTCTACTCCTATTCTAACCATATACATGAACATGACTAGGTATAGTCATATTTCCAGTGTAACCATTCTCTCATTTTTATTCCTACGTTTATGTACAGTTCAAATGTTAGTAATAAAAATACAAATCTAACTAAACTAAGGAAAATAAATATGAAATCAGAATGTACAGTTATTGTTAGTAACTTATTTAAAATCTCTTTCTCATGAAATTTCCTTTCCAATTTAATACCAATTGGATCATAGAAATCTGGATGGATTTCTATTAAGGATTGGGAAATGTTCAAAGGAAGAGATAATAGGCCATATTGTGAAGATGAGCTTTTAAATTCAAAGGCCTGAAAAAAATCGTTAGTGTTATATGCAAATGTTAAATTATTGACGATCTTCCATGAAGGAAAAGTTTCCAAATATTTTTCAAATGAATTAATGAAAAATGAATGGAAATCTGTTAAATACAATTGAAAATTATTAATTGAATTAAAATGTTGGCCAGATTGTAAAAATATATCCTCTAATTGAGATTGTCTTTGAGGAAATAGAAGCTTTTGATAAGAAATGAACATCAATTGACATTGACATGTTAACAGCCCTTGATGTTCATGGTTATAATATGAAACTTCAATTTCCCAATAAGGAAATTGATCAATTGAGTGTTTGATAATAAAGTGTTTAATATGCCAGCGGAAAGTGTGAAAATTTTGCAAAATAAAATCAGAAAATAAATCTAAATTTAAAGAAAATAACTGTGAAAAAAAAACTAAAATGAAATCACTATTTGTACAACTAATGTTACAGCATAATTGAGATTGTTTTGAAATAATTTCTCTTTCACAAGGATTGGCTAGAATTATGAAATTTGGGTAATTTTGAATTCCAACTTGTGAAATAGAAAACGAATTATGATTATGAATAGGAATGGGAGTTTGATCCTGATATGAATCATAAATTGGGATGTTTTCTCGAATAGTGAAATCATGAAGATAATTTGCTTCTCTAAAATGAGGATTGGTTGGGATAATTTCTAAATTGAAGCGTTCCCCATTCTCAGATGTTATCCGAAATTTATCATGAGGATTCTCTTGAAAAGAATAGAAATCAACATCCTCAATGTCAAAGTAATTATCATAAATGACTTCACAATATTCTCTACAATTCCCTTCTATCTCATCCAATATATTAAAACAAGGAGGAACAAGAATTTTATGTGCATTAATGGCAAAAAAATGATCAATTATTGTTTCTTTATCTTGATAAAAATTTATTGGTAATTCATTTAAATCATCCTCTTTAATTTCTGGAATATCATTAATATCAAGAGGGGAAAAATTACCATTATTAAAAATATCAGGATAAAGGGAAAAATGTGAACCTGAAACAATGCATTTAAAACTGTCTCTGTTTGCGAACTCTTGTGCATTATGCTCATTGTAAATTTCAGATTGTAAATCATTCCTTTGTGTGCTCATGCTTTCTTGAAGAAGGCTGCTTTGCTGCTCTGATTTCGGCATTTGCTCATCATAGAAAAATTCAGAAATTTGTACAGCAATTTGCATTTTATTATTTACTTTGATTGCTACTTGTACTTGCTGATTTGCGATTTGATTTTCCGAATTTACTTCAAAGTAACTTTCAGATTTCAAGGTGGTTTTTTCTCCAAAATTGTTGTTGTTGTCTTCTTGCATTTGAATGGAAATATTTTCCAAGCTTTGTGAAACCACTTCATCACAATTTATTTGCACATTCAAATTGGAATTTTCATTTATATTGGGAGGGGATGGGACAAAGCTTGAATTAATTTCATATGGATTAGGAATGGGTGGAAGAGAACTAATATATTCAAACCAATCTAATGATTCTTCTTCCGTTGGTTTATCTTTGATTTTGAATCTTAAACAATTCAAATGAAATCGAATATTAAAATCTCTAACAGACTTATTTTCAAACTTTCGTAGATATTCAATTTCTTCACATACCTGTCCATAATCATAGCTGTCAAATTTACAAAGGAAAATTGTAACAAATCGATCTCAGCTGTGGATTGAGGCAACCGGAAGAGTTCTACACCAGTTTCTGGCTCTTGCCACAAATGTGAGAGTAAAAATTCTGCATAAAATGCCTTCATCAATTCCTTGAAAATCATAATTTGAAACATTTTGAATAAATTGAAAAACATGGTTAAAAGGAGAAGAATTTCTCTTACCATTAAAATTTTCCTGTGCCAAGAGTCTTACCACTTCGGACGGAGTATTGGAGGATGCACGTCCATGAATGCAACTCCAAATTGGAAGCTTAAGAGGAGTCATCGTGATTAAATAAAATGTTAATATTGAAAAGACTCTAATAGACAAAAAATCTCAGGCCCTCCTTCTAGCGTCAAAAATGTTGATGCCTCGAAAATCGCTACAACAACAATGGAGGATAACCACCCGGTCCGGACCTTAAAGCAGCTCCTTTTCTGTTTGGTGTGGTGGCTCCGACTGGTTTAACTAGGTCCAGTTACCTTCTCCCTATTGCTATGATTTATGATGTATCTTTACCTACCAATAGACAGGGATATCAGATCACTTCTTCTTGCTGATCAGGCAAGAGAATGACCCTTAAGCTGATTTGGGTTCAGCCAAGCCACAACTAAAGTTTTGCCTCTTTGAGGAGAGGACTTAAAAGAATGTAGAATTTACTCTAAATGCAAGCTTATTCTATGATGCAAGTAAAAGAAACTAATCTAAATCCTATCTTAATTAGGCATATATAGATCTAACCCAACTAAGAGCAAAATAATTAAAGTATTGGGATTTAAATATGTTTTGTTTATAATGAATATCAAATTAATGAAGTAGTTCAATTAACTGATATTATGGTTACCAAAACACATCCTATTGAGACCTCTTAACTGAAATAATAAACCAACAACATTCAGGAAGTAGTTCACAAAAATGATATTAATTATCAAATCAGTAAATCCAATAATTGAATAATGACATGTGGAAATAGTTCACAACACATTACCATTCAATAAATCAGTTTTATAAGACAGATTTCTGAGTAAATAGTTACTTAGAAATCAGATTTTAATTTATAAGAATAGAGATACCTAATAACAATATTGAGACAAATTACCCATATTGACAATAGTGCACAAACATGAATAAAATGAGACATTCCTATTACCATAAAAATGAAACTGATATTTGAAACAGTAGTATTAAAAATACCAATTTATTGATCCATTTCTCTGTCTTTAGTCTCCAACAGCTCTTTATATTGCTTGAACTTCTACTTTCAAAGCTAAAGCCACAATAGTGCAAGCTTTGCCCTTCATGTATAGTTCAAGATACAAAGGGAAAATCCTCAATAATCCCCAGATCTGAGATTCCACTCCTCCCTTCATACAACTCTAAATTCATATTACAATAGTGCTTTTAGAAGTCTAAAATTGCAGAGGAGAGTAGCCCCTTATTACATTATGCAATCTATTATTTATAATATTTGTGAAGGAATTTTTGAGAGAAGAGTTTGTTGAAGATAAATCTGCTAAATCCAATTTTATTTGCTCAAAAATCCTTATCTTCAATTGCTGGAGCATTCTCATTGATTGAGATCCTTTTCTCCATATTTCTTCCACTGTTTTCCTGCGAAAAGAAATTAAAATAAATTAAAATGCAACAATAAAATCAAAATGTCATTGCTGGCATTTAAAACAAATCCAATCAAATACAATTGAAAATAAAATGTAAGCTTTCTATTGATGCTAGGGATGGTTTTAATTGGCCAAGAATATCATTGACGAGTGAATCTGCAATTAGAAGAGGCTTTGGACGAATGAAAATGCAGAAAATAATTCAGAAAATTGATTTTGTTTTAGAAATTCGGAGCTTGATCTTCTGCATGATTTTTGACCCAATTAATGATCAAGTCTGTTAGTGAAACCTCCTCAGAAATATTCTCCTTGATTTTATCTTTCCAATGAGCCGTTCTGGGCCTTATTTGGCCAAGTATAACTCAATCTATGAGCCTCCAAAGTTGATGGATCAAATCTGGCATGAATCTGGAAATTTTGTTGTTGGGCTAAAAAAATCAAAATTCTCATTAAAAATTAAATCCTAAATTAGAATTCTAATTAATTTTAAATTAATTGTTAATTATAAACTAAACTAATTATTTAACAAACTATTATTAATTAAAATTAATCCAACTAACTAATATAATTAATTATTTTATAAACTAATTAACATCAATCAAAATAATAATTAAATTTTAATTTAATCAAATTAATTAAATTCTATATATTAATTAATTTATCTAATTTAAAATTTAATATATTAAATATTTAAACATTCTAAACTAAACCTATTCTCACCATACTATATTTAATATTTAAACATTCCAAACTAAACCTATTCTCACCATACGTTAATACATGAATCATTTTAAAACCATGAATGGAGATATTAACTTGAAAGTCAAACATTGACTTATCGGATTGGAGGAAGTGTGGTGTCGGGGCATAAGACTTGTATTTATTGAAGACCCCTGATGCGCCTCATTCAAACCAATGGATTTTAAAGTTTGGTTAATGCCCCATTGCCCTTTGGTTAATCGGTGATCGGCATCGGGAGGTGTCGGGGGTTTAACAAATGTGTCATTTAAAAAGTTCTGACCCGATCCCCGATGCGATGAGAATTATTTTTTTATATTATATTTTTTATTTTATTTTATATATATTTATGTTTTAAATTTTAATTTAATTAAATTAATTATATTTTAATTAGTTTAAAATTTAATATTCAATCATCAATTTTTTTGTGTGTGGTTTTATTTTAATGAAGTTAGTTATTTATAAACTACAACCACTTTAAAAAAATGAAAATTAAATTATAGCTATTTTGAAAATAAATGAAAAAATAAATTACAGCCACTTTGAAATTATGATTTTCGAGATTAGTAATTTATTGGAGTAAATTACTAAAATCCAGTTGCTTCATGATTTGGCAGTATAAGTTAAAAAATGAAAAAAAAAATGTTAGTGAGAACTAACTAGGGGTTAATATTTACAATAAATGCATTATTGAACTAATTTATTTACAAAATGCAGTATTGTACATTTTATGCATTTTTAACCCAGGCCAGATAAATGACAAGACTTCAAAGGAGTATTATTTTCAAACCAGTTGTCCAAATGAGGCGAAACAAGCGTCAGTGAGAAGCTTATAAAAAACGATTTTAACAAAGCAATCAAAACAAAAATCCAAAGAAAATGAAAAATTAACAAAAGCGTAGGGCAATCAACTAAATAAAAATCCAAAAGGTGTTTAGCCAAAAATTTCATAGAAAGGGTCCCCATTATTTGAGTTGAGCAAGTAAAAATGGGGGGGTTGTGTTTTTACCACAACAGATACATAACTCAATATCTCCAAGAACTTGCTAGTGTACTCCTCATATGTTGTCGATCCCATCTTTAGCTCATAGAATTCTTTTGCCCTGTCATCAAAGTATATCTCTTATAAATACTTCTTCTTGAATAGTCTCTCAAACTCATTCCAAGTCAATTCCTCCTCATGAATACCTCTGACATTCTTCACATATTCCCACCAAATATCTACTTTACCTTTGAGATTGAATGTAGCTATTTGGCTTTCATGTTCTTTGAGTAATCATGCAACTTGAAGAACTTCCTCACACCAAGAAACCATGCCTCTGCATCTTGTGATTTCTTCATCTCCCCCTCAAATGTAGGTGACTTTGATTTCTTAAACTCGTCTAAAAAATATCGCCTATCACTCCTCCAATAAGAATGATAACGATGCCAATCATAATCCTTGTCAGAACCAAAACTAGAATAGTACATGTGTCCATCACCTCTCCTATCTAGAGTATTAAAGCACCTACCATCTCTAATTGTGTCATCTCTATATAACATGTACCTACTAGGAGACTTATTTCCATATGCCTCGTTATCTCTTTCCTCCTACTCATGGCTCATCTAAAGGGGTCCCGTTTGCTGCAATTTTGACAAACTCTAAAGTATCTCTACATTTACCTCTGCTTTTTTCTCTTGTTCCTGTATGATTATGCCATTGTTTGCCTTACAGCTCCTTATTTCAGCCTATAAGCTTCTTAGTGTGTTTTCCAAATCAAAAGAGTGCCCAACACCACACTGTTCATCTAATCCATAGGGAGAGTCTCAGGAAATATAGTCTACCATCTTGCTATTCATCTTTGGTATTTTTCCTGCAAGGTATTTCATGTCAACTAAACCAAATCACAATAAAATAACATACCTTAGCATAATTCGGGAGAATACATCATCTACAGGATCAAAAAATTAGTGTAATACATGTATAACATAACCATGACAACACATAGAAATATAACACATAAGCATATAAGCATATAAACTCTAGCTAGAGTCTAGTCATCAATGCATGACCATATCAACTACACATACCATGATCTCATGTATGACAACAACCACCACATCATTGTACACTTGACCACATGTGAATTCTAGTGTGCATAAGAAATGCATAATCAACCATACACTCATGATGACACACTCCACAAGAACACCATCAACTTCCCATGGTAACCTCACTATAACCATAACCCATACCATACAAATGCAACAAACACATGGTCTTACAACACAATAAACATGTATGCAACTGACATGAATTCATGAACAACAGACATCCCATCTAGTCCAAGGGGTGAACCATGCTCTGATACCACTCAGTAACACCCTCCTCCCACATCTACCTAAGTAACTGACTAGCTGGGGTAGACATGTGACGCTAATTTACTATGATATGATTCGACTCCCTATGTGTCAGTTAAGGAAGTGGAACTAGTGGAACACATCACACAAACCTTCCACATCAGCAACACAATTCCCAGGAGCCATCCCAACCACTCAGGTAACCAGCCCTTAGGTCCCACTAAGTTTTTAAACCACTAAACCCTTGGAAACTCCCTTGATATGGACAAACATGCATTCAGGAGGCTCCATACGCTCCCACAACATGGTTATGCATGCGTCTGCAGAGTTTTCTCCTCAGACCTGTGCCTGTGACTCTTCGATTTGTGCCACTTTTTCAGGCCTAGATCCTAGGTCCATGCCCACAACTCAATGACAGGTTTAGAAATGAATTCTCACAACAGATCAATGATTCATTTGCAAAAACATTGACAAGGTATAGACTAGACCCTTTCTATCCATGATAGGAATTTCGTCAAACATGTCACAAATATGAAAGCTACAACTCTTAACAACAAAAATGAGCATAGGGGTCTCATACTTATCTGAGAATCACTAAGAATAATTGATGCCTCAACACATTAGCTGCAATTTCATCTATTAGGCCATAGATACATTTTTCATTCATTTACAAGTAAAAATATGATGAGAGCCATACATAACCACTATCATAATACATGTTCATAACCAACATAATAACAACAGAAATACCAAGGAAACAACAACCATATAATCCATATATAAACTAGTACAATACTCATGAAATAACAAGGAAAAATAACCTCATATTAATGATGCAATGCCAACCAGGTTTGGGACTTTCACGAACCACTCGACCATAGACATGGCTGAGCAAAAGTTGTCTTTAACCAGTCACCCCTATGCCATATTCCAAGTATGAATGTGGGATCTCATAAAACACATCAATCAAAACCATCTAGGGCTTCTAGAGTCCAAGCCACCTCAACCCATCAAAAAATGATTCCACCTCACGATCGGAAATAAAAAACCATCACCAAATTGGTCTCTACCCAAGCCTTCTAGGGCTACAGAGCGTTTGTTCCAACCATCGCTCCAGGACTAGTAAGTCAAACCAAGCTAAAGGAAACATGATAACCAACCAGAAAACAAAGAAATGAACCCACAACACCATGGCTATCCAGGAAATGGCAAGGCTAGGCAAATCCACTTTCAATCTAGACAAATCCTCCATGCCAATTATAGATCATGGCCAATAAACCACATGCATATGCCATGCATGCCAAAATTAGTGAGGAAAACATACATGAAACTCGGTAGCTGCAAGGAAAACCCATTGTAGTTGTTGATCCCCATGTCCTCTTGTGCTTTCCTACTCTTCTTTTGTCTTCTTTCTCCAAAACTCCAAGTATGCCACACTTCTCCAGGAGTGCTCCAAGAAAATTCAAAGTGTCCAAAAGTATGAGAGAGAGCTCCAAAACTGAAATGACAAAAGTTTGTGAACTGATCCTCAGAAGAATTTTTATTAATGAGGCCTCTATTTTATTCATTTTCCATTATTTTCCTTGATTTTCCTCCTCACATGCAACCTGCGACCTTTCACCTCCCTTTTCTCCTAATTTCCATTATTTTCATAAATAAATGTACCAAAGTGCCACTTTGCCTTTCTAAAGCCTTTTCCATTTCCTTTTCCAATTTCCTTAGACATTAATCAATCACCAGTGATCCCCATCACTATGATTGTGCCCAACATTTAGCTTGGAATAAGTTTCCCATCAACCGTGGTTATTATTTTTCGTTTGTTAACTTTTATTACATGGAATTTTCACCAGGGTTGTTACAGACAAAGGCTAGGGGGGCCTTAGCATCACCAAATTGATTGAAGAAGGACCCCAACAATGAAAATAAAGTTGGGAAATAATGAAAGAAGCATATCTCTAACAACATCTAGCCATGAAGAAGCAAACATCAGACGTCGTTCATCAATGAAGAATCAGGCCTCCATGTAGAACCTATAACACAATATTTGGCTCCAACAACACCTACAAAAAAGTCTTCAATCTAGAGCATCAACGCCATCAAGAAACTCCATAGGTAGGAAAGATAGGTAATAAAATCCTTTAGGATCCATGAGTGCATTTTAATTTATGTTATGTGTGTCTAAGTATCAAAGGTTAGTAAGGAAACCATCCACAAGCTAAATCCTTGACCAAACTCAATATTTACCTAGCCTTTTTTTCATCACCACCTAACCACTGATAGCATACAAGTGAGCTCGAACCTTATTTGGCATAAATTTACATTCTAAAAAAGGAAAGGAGGCCCACTACCACCATCGAGAGTTGAGATACCTATACTAGATGTCCTATAGACCTCTAAAAATAAGGCTACAAGCCCGGGAGACAATTGTTATAGGATTGAGACAATTTGCTACAAGATTTAGATTGTGTGTTACAAGATCGTTCTCAAGGGCTACATGATTTTCTAGAGGGGTGCAAAAGAGACCGATCTTGGCTAATTCCACCCACAAACCCTAGATTCATAAATGAAATTCCAAGGGAAGGGTAAGTACTTATTTTGTCTCACCATCAATGGACAAGAAGCCCACATAATTGCTTAATGTTTTCCCACAGAACATCCTATAGAAAATATTTGAAAATGAAAGGAAATTAAAGTATGAGTCTTTCTTGTGAATTGAGCATGATAGTAGGGAAATGGACTTGTTTTTTATTTGCGCATGCAATTTTTCCTTCCCCTAACCAATAAAAGTGAATTTCTCCTGTTTTGAAACCCTAATTTTCTCATAAAATATCTAAAATTGGTAATTGATAGGAGAATTGCCTTACAAAACTTTGAAAAATGACAGTGAAAGTCATGGGGGTGGATTTAATCAAAGAGATCCCATAGAATCATCAAGTATTCACCAACACCATCTTGTCAGGGATATCTTTGCAAATCACCAATGGTTGGGATTCTTTGAGAAATTCAAGGGGTTTGATGATGAGATTACTCATGAGTTTGCAGTAGGCCTCCAACCTCAAGGAGAGGATAATGCTACTACCACTGTAATGGGGATCAACATCCATCTGGATGAGGAAGTTATTAGCAGAGTGACCACATTTCCCCTAGGAGTAATATGGAGCAAAGAAGAGAGAACATATGCTATCATAACCAAGACGAACGTTTTCCTCCCTGAGGAGCAACAAATTGAAGACAAAAATGGGGTTAGCATACCACATTCTGAAATATATATCCTATTAGGGGAGGCTCAGTGTTTTCTATGCCTATCAATTTAGGATATTTTATCAACTAAGATTCCAAATGGATTTACCTATCCAAAGAAAATTGAATATTCCCCATCTTATATTTTCATTCCATAATAGAGATGATCCAAAGAGTAAGAGGAGGAAAACATCAATATATAGCTTACCATGGGCTGATAAGGCTCATTTCCATAGATGTTTTGAAGCATATTCAAAACCCTGTGTCATGAATTTTTTTATGTGGATATGGACAAGGAGGCTTTCCTTGAAACTCAAGCCCAAGCCTTATTAGAACTTGGAGAGACAACAAATCATGGTTCTATAGAAGAATAAGTAGAAGGGGAAGAGGAAGTTGGTGAAGAAGAGGAAGAAGAAATATAAGAGAAGAAGATAAAGGAAGAAGGTGATTTTCTGAAGGGTTAAGCAATAATTTTAGTAGGGGGGAGATGATGGGCCAAAATTTTTTGTGTTTTATTAGGTCCATTCGATTATTTCTAGACACTTAAAATATGTATTTGACTCCCTTACTTGCACATTATAGAGTTAATTCATAGTATTAATGGGTCCTTAGGAATTTTATTTATCCTTGCTTATTATGTGCTTAATATTATTTATTTTTGTAGAATAATTTGAAAATATTGTTCTAATTCGGAAGATTTGGAAGATGAGATAATCTAGGGACTTTCTCCCTGCAATAGGATGGACTAAGATTGGATAATAAATGAACAAGATAATACAAAATTATTGAACAGATTATGGAGATCCGCTATTTAAAGGAATTTTTTTTTTTGAGGGGGGGGGGGGGGGGGGGGGGGGGGTGGGGGTATTAGTCCCCCTTTCAAGGAGGTTGATTCCCCATCATTGTGTATAAGTACCAATTCGAATTAGCCTCTAGGGGTTAGAATTTTTCATCATTTTTATGAAGAACACTTGATATTCAATAGTTCTACTTCCACCTCCAACAGTGATGTACTTGATTTGTTCTCAGTCATGAAAGACAACTTCATTTTAAGCTTCTAAAGATTTGTTTTCTTCATGGCACTCTAAGTCTCCTTGGGCTTGGCCATCCCAAGAGCCTTAGAGCCCTATTGTGTACCATTTCTTTTATTTCTCTTCATTTTCAACATTTCTCTGCTTAGTTCCTAGTTTTGCATTGTTGAGTTTACTATTCATTCTCCATTTGATCTAGCCTAGATTAATGGTTGAAACACTATTTTTATTATTTGATTTATATAGTTACCAATGTGATTTATTATTCTCATAGCTTTGTGAGGTCCTTTTCATCATTGGAATGTTTGGATTATTTTACTAGCTCACAATTATGGAATTCCTGGTTTTCTTGGTAGTAATTTTCTGTTGAATTTTGGAACGTGTTAATGAGATTATTTTGAGTTGATTCCATTTTTATTGAATCCTAAAAATATCCAACTTAATAAAAAAAAATATCCCATAATATTTTTAATTGATCAACTTAGGAATTTAGGTGCTTAGATTAACGTAGTTTTTCACTATTCTACAAATCTGGTTTATTTGCAAGAGACCATTAGTTTGGCTTTTCCCCTTGTGAAAGATGGGATATTGAGTATATATAAGCTTGGAAAGGTCCTCTACACTCTTTCCCAACCTTCCACCATGTTCCCCACCTTTAGATCACTTCTAGAGTCCTTAGAATTCTTTCAAATGTAATCCTGTAACATCATGTAGCAATCAAGTAGCAATCTTGTAGCATCCTATAGCACTTTTCATAATTGATCAAAGCTTTTCCAAATTGCTTCTTAAGCCCATATTTCATCTACTATCACCTTGAAATGTCCCATAAGCCTTGGAATAAAACTGGAAGAGGCCTAAGACTCTTTGTACATCATATTTTCATCGTCATATCTTTAAATATGCTATTAGGGTTTACTGTTTTGTTCATGAGTAAAATAACATAGAAGTAGGTTGCATTGATTTATTTTGATAACTTGTTGGTTTCTATAAAATGGTATCTACATATAAAAATTCAATTTATTGCATCAAATCAATGAAAGGATACATTTCATGCTACACACGTAGTGCTGACACCTCTTAAGTTTGTATGAACCTGAGGTTGATAATTAAAGTTGGTATCCTTGGGAGTTGCAAAATTATTGTTGTAGTGCTAGGGCTCATCATGAGGTACCATAGACTTGGGGTGCCTAAACATCTCATCATTAACTGGAGATATTTCTCCACCCATAAATAAAATCATAGGAAAGGATATTGCAAAAGGTGGTGCAGAAAGGGTAGTGGAAAGTTCTATAATCTTAGTTCCAATCTATGTAGACACAACTTGCTATGTGGATGAGTCAATACCAATGAATTGGTTCGGTATCTATCAGTTATTTTCTCGAAAGAGGTGCTTGAGGATTAAGAGGACAATGAAGTGTATGATAATGTCAAGAACTCTTGGCTCTAGAAAGTAGTATCATATCCCATTGTCCTGCCATGTGCCGAAACTATTGAATGGATAATCAAGTGCATAGATACAAATTATATGACTATCCAGGACAACCATGGATTGGATGTAGTCACATACATATATCCCTTCATCATTGAATATTACAAGATGCCAAGCTACCAGGTGTCCCTTGTAGCTAAATTAGTTTGTAATTTTCCTATAGGCATCAAATATATCCTTAAGACTTGGTGGTAATATCCTAGTAAGTTTGAATACCAATCTAATGGGATATATAAGACTAAGTTATTAAGAAAGGCATATTAGATGGTAGAAACATTTTGTTACAGATTTTATGGTAGGAAAGATACATAAACGTTTCAAAAGAATTGGGTACCAATGATGTACACTTGTACTCAAGATGGGAGTATATTTATTTGGGTAGTGATTCTAGCAACCTTCATCATGATAAATGAAAAACAAGTCCATAAGCCACCAGAGGGACAATAGAATGGATTTTACAAGGCATCATATCTCTCATATGCCATATGTGCAAGGTGTCAATTTTATTCATCAAGATGGATGTGGAACTTTTCTCTAGACATACCACCCTTCCACATCTACTGCGGGATTCTATGGGAAATTGGATACAGGGGGATGTACCCTCAAATTGTTGAGAATTTTATTTCACCCCTATATCACATACTCCTTGACACAATCTTCATGTATTTCATATAGATACACAACAACATTACAGGATATCGTTGATTGGTTCACACTCATAGATTCAACGTATATCAGAGTATCTGGAGATTGCAAGCCTCCTCACCAACTTCCTATGTTTGTTACATATAAAATAGTCTTACTGAAAGTTACATACTAGGTCACAACATGACTTGCATGCTAGTATGTGCCAAGAAGGAACCCTAGCCCACTTTTCCAATATATGTTGGCATATATGGTGTACATAGTTTTATAGAACCAGATGCAAAAGCCAGTGATCTAGCACCACTTTAAGTTTGACGAATTGAGTTTTAATAGATATGATTCCAGGGGTATTGCTACAAAGTACTGTAAACAAATAAAGTACAGATGGCATACCCCTCGACCATTGATGAGGAAGAGGATAAAGTAAATAATTTTTACAATGTTGCAAAGGCTATGGATGTGAGCAAGTGAATTGGTATCTCTCAGCCAACGATCAATCCTGAACTTATAAAAGAAAAATCCTCTCTAAGAAAAGAAGCCCAAGATCAGAAAACTTCCTTATAAATATAAAGGGAGAAGGAGGCAACAAAGAAATAAATATTGAAAAAGATGAAAGCCAAGTGAAATGCCAAGAAATAAGAATAGGATAGGTAAAATAGGGAAGAAGAAAACATGAAGTGAGAGGAAACTAGAAGAAAGCAAGATGATGAGAAAGGAAAATGAGAAGAAGTAGCAAACAAGATTGAAGAAGAAATACTTGCAAAAGAAAAGGCATATAAGCAAATGTAGGAAGAACTTATACAAAAGGAGCAAGATCAGAAAGAAACAAAAGCCATATTGTCACCCATGGATTTTGACCCACCTACACCACTCACCATAGGACATCTTACACTTGGAGATATGGGAATCTTGGATAAAGAGGAGGATTGAGTGCCAGAACTTCCAAGTTTCATATTTGATCATGACTTAAACAACATTGTTAAAGAAATCTACAAATGTGATGAACCTCATCATTAGGTAATTATATGGACCTTAGTACACCTCCAAGCTTATTAAAATCAACTCGTCTCATAATTCCTTACATATTTTAATTATATTTTTCTTAATGAGATGAGTAAAAGTAAGATTTTATGTCTAGTGGTCTAATGTGCATTGATTGCAGGTTTTTGAGAGAAAATCATGGCAATTTTGGCTAATTAAGGGCAAAAACTTGAAGGAGAAGAGATTGTAGGAGATAGATCCTCCTCATTTAATCCTCACTCATTCAAATATTCCTCCATCAAATCACACTAGCTCGAAGTTGCAAGCATCAAAGTCATGAAGATTATGGGTAGCCGAGCCAGTGACAATTAAGAGCCAGTTCATCTTGATTTTGGGAGCCAAGCCTCCCTAGATTTAAGGAAGTCATTGGAGACTTCAATTGTATAAATAAGGAGGCATAGAGCCTCATTAGGATTCAGGCTTTTTTTGTAAGAGCACTAAGCATTTTCAAGTTCAAGACTTGTGGAAGACATTGTTATGTAATTTTTCTGATATGATAATGATAATGAGAATTTCCTTGATCCAACACTGAGTTGACTCAGAGGGCTGAAGCTCTTGGGTTAGGGCCCAACCCTAGCAGAAAAGGCTCCTCTTCTTGTACTTGTATGCATAGTTGATTTCATAGATTAATGGTTGAATTGGTTTTAGCAATATTTCATTGCAAGTAGTTGTGAATTTGTATTAGTTTGCTTCCATTTGTGCATTACTTTAGCAGTTTCTTAGAAAGATAAATGGATTCTAAAAAGATGTTAGCAGATGGATTTTGTATCACTCCTCCTTTTAGGGACAATGGTTTGAGGAAAAAACTCCTATGCAGCCCCAAAAAGACATAATTATGATGTCTTATGGAATTTAGGGTTTTCTGCTACTTATGCCAGCATCTTTTCAGTTTTCGAGAATAAGATTCAATTGTCATTTCTAATATCTTCAGCCTTGTATTATATCTCATAGTTTTTCACATTATTTTGCAAGTATTTCCATGTATGAACTAGGCAACTAGATAATGAATTTATGTTTTCTTTAGTTGATTGAAAGTCTTTCTTGTTTGACAAGATTCATGGATAAATGCCAATGATTGATGCAATGCAGGAGTTCCAACAGTGCAGGGATATCGCATGACCAACAACCCCATCCTAACCTCATCCATCCATGATCATCAAATGCCACTAAGTCCCTCAAACAATTCATCCTTCCATAAGAACAAATTTCTAGGTTTGTTGAGAAAATCCAACCATCCTACAAACTCTATTTTGAGCTCTAAAGAAATCTTAGTCACTCCCTTGCCTTATTTATCCCACCATTCACCTTCCCTAAGCCCTACACCACCTTCCAAATCACTCCTATTTCTCTTGGCCGTATCTTTTAGGAATACAGGGGATCCTGTAGGAGCATTAGGACATCCTCTAGGACAACTTGCAGTGGCCTATTTTGAGGCCAAATTGTGGAAAAAGTATCCAAGAAGACAGGAGAAGACCCCTACTTGCCTCCCAATCCATCTGACCTTTCACCACCATATCTAGCCCACCTTCTACATCACCAAGATGATTTAGCATTCATATTTTTCACAAAAAAAGGGACAAAAAGGAAAAAAGAGTTATTTTGTTCATTTACATGCACAACAATAGAGTGTTTGGTTATTTCAGATTGTATGCCTAGGATAGTAGGATTACACACATGTTAACTTAGCATTCTTTTGAAGTAAAGCCTCTTATAAATTAGTTATATGAGTGGTGTTTAAGCATTTGATTTCAGTCTTTCCTTACTATAGTAGACAATATTTCAGTTAGTGCAAATTCCCCCTTTCCTCATTGGTAATCAAGCTTCTTCTGAATCAATAGAAGGCTAGTTTGAGAAACCATAGTGGTTTATCACCAGCCTAGCAGTGACAAAGAGTGGACCCATCACATCTTCTTGTGTATACAACATTGTCACCTCCAAGTTTGTATGAACCGCGGGTCGATAAAGTAATGTTGGTAGCCCCAAGAGTTGCAACATTCTTGCTGCAATACTAGTGCTCATCACTTTTTGGCATCGTTGTCGGGGAGGTGTTTGAGTAAGATGTGATTTATGCTTTCTTTCTTCCATTTATTATCTCTGTCATTATGATATTATCTTCATTTTTGCAAAAGTAATTGTAAGTTGTTTTGCTTTCTTCTCTATTTTGCAAGTGAGATTTCATTCAACAGTTAGTTTCCATTCAGTTTGCTATTTCAATTCTGTAATTAGTCTCAAATCTTGAAAAAACCACACCAAAAAACAAAACAAAAACACTTCTTTCATGCCTCATAGGAATAGGGATAACTTAGGAAAATTTCTACCAAATACCCCCACCACTTCAAACAACCAACCTTCCCTCTTCTTCGGTGGCTGTGAATTGGAGGACCCCTTAGGTGAACAACCAGAGATTTTTGAAGAGCCTACAGGGGGAGAAGAAGAAGGAGAACCCATTCCAACTAACCTAATGGCTGAAAATAGAAATGAAAAAGGAGATAGAGAAAGAATTGAGGGTTCTTTTTCCATCAGAGAAACTAATGGGGATACGAAGATGAAAAACATAAGCCCCTCTGCTCTTCCTCATTTCCATGGCCTGACCTTAGAAGATCCAAATACTTTCTTGTTTGAGTTCATTGTCATATGCAGAACTTATGATTACACCACTGATGAGCAAAAGTTGAAATTATTCCCATCCACTCTCAAGGATGAAACTCTATGCTGGTTCATGGGTTTACCTGGGGATAGCATCACAACCTGGGCTCATATGTAGCAATCCTTCAACGACAAGTATCGAGACTATTGTAGGTCCAAAGACACTAAAGAGGAATTTCTTAGGAATACCTTGGGGCATGATGAATCCCTATAAGATTATGAAGAAATATTCCAGCTTAGCTACAAAAGGTCCAGGTGCACACTTGATCTTGAGTCACTGAAGCTAGTCCTGCTCCAAGGGGTAAGGGAAGATCTCTTGGATACCTTAAACCTGCTAGTAGGAGGGGACATCTACTAGCTACCCTATGAAGATATCAAGACTGTCTTTAGGAACCATTCTAGGGCAGCTAGGAAAAAGGGTAGGGGCAGTCAACCAATGGCCAGCTCATCCTCTTCCAACACATCCATAAAAGGTGAAATTGGAAATATGTTGGAAGATTTCAAGAGTGAAATTCTGCAAACCATTGCCCTACAGATGGACACTATGCACATCAAGATAAATCAGGAGGAAGAAGAGACAGCATTAGCCGTCTTATTCCCTAGATGCATAAGGAGGCACCCTAGGAATGAATGTCGATTAAACCTTATCAAAATCTGTTGGGTCCGTGAAGAAAACAACTCCATAGACAAGTGCCCTTCTCTATCTGGACTAAAAGTTGTGTATCAGGGAACTGAAGGGGCGACTGAACAGCTCTGCTACATAAATCAAAGGAGACCCCATGGGCCTTGGCCATACCAGTAGGGCATGCAAGGGTCATGCCATGAATATTACAACCCTAACCAAAACACATCCATTCTGTCTTGGGTCTCCCTTGATCATCCTTCCTGGTCTACACCTTATCCTTGGTCTTTTGCACCTCAGTACCATTCCCAACCAACCAATCAGCCATTTCATCCATATACTCCGCCATAGCCTAAGTGGAATGCACCACCCCAGGGGTGGAGGCCCCCATACAAAAATTCTCCAACCTTATTGCCTTCACCTCCTACTCAACGAAAAATCTTACACCTTGCTCCACCAAAACAACCTCAAATTCCTACCCAGCCAAATCTAAACCCGAACAACAGACAGGCACAACAAGTGTACAGTGGAAAGACATCCTATCTTGCTTATGTTGTGGAGATTCAGGAAATCAAGCTAATATATGGGAGAGTACTCCTAGACAACCAAACCCCATCTCCACCTAGGGAGAGTGAGGAGGAAAGAGAGGAAACCATGCCTAGAGTGAATCCACCACCCTTTCCTGAGAGATTAACTCATCCAGTCTAGCCTACCCCAGAAGAGAATGAACTTCTGGGTGAATTGAAAAATCTATGTGTCAAAATTCCACTTCTCCAAGCCATTAAGGATGTACCTATTTACAACAAATTGATTAAAGAGAAGTGCTTCAAACATCCAAGGAGGCGAAAAAGAGACACCCCTACCATTAATGTCATTGGACAGTTGTCCGACTTAATGCTGGGGTAGGTAATTTGCCCAAAGTATTTGGACCCTAGAAGCCCTGTAGTAGATGTGCACATCAATGGCACCATTGTCCCACACACCTTGATTGATCTTGGGGCTTCCATTAATGTAATGACTAAGGACACCATGCTCAAGCTCAATCTCCAAGGTTCATTAAGAAAGACCACAACAATCTTTCAACTTGCAGACCGTTCCACAGTAGCCCCTGAGGGGATTGTTGAGGATGTGATGGTCTCCATTGACTCCTGGGAGTACCCTACAGACTTCCTAGTTCTCCAGCCTAAGGCCAAGCTTAGTGGTTATCCTCTCATACTTGGGAGGCCTTGGTTAGCCACTGTCAATGCCTACATCAACTGCAGGGATAGAAATATGACTATCAAAAATGGGCATCTGTCCAAGCAGTTGGTCTTGTACCCTCCTACTCAGCCATCTCTAGAACATGAATTACCTTTATGGCTAGAAGAGGAGGAAGAAGATGAAATCTACTCAACCCAATTCTATACCCTATAAACTTCCATGGGAGGAGGACAACTTGATGAAGATGATTTGATTAAACACATACTCCAAAGTCCAACTCCCAACACTTTGTCCTTACAGGAAGTAGTAAAGGGAACCAAAATCAACCATCAAATTGATCTATGCTTAGTGGATTCAAACCCTACCCGTGTCAAAACAATAGAATTCAGCCCTGAGAGAACTTTGAAAATCAACCCCTCTTTCTGTACACTAAGAAGAAAAGTTGTGCAACATGCTAAGGGAACATATGGATGCCTTTGCTTGGAGTTACAAGGAAATGAAGGGAGTGCACCCCTTGGTGTGTACTCACCACATTTATTGCAAAGAAGGTTGCAAACTAGACTGATAACCCCAAAGGAGAATGAATCCATCTCTCAAGGATATAGTCAAAGAAGAACTGCAAAAGTTGCTGGATGCAGGATTCATTTACCCTATCTCGGATAGTGAGTGGGTTTCTCCTTTGGTGTTGTTCCCAAAGAAAATGGGAAGTGGTGGATTTGTGTCTATTATAGAGAGTTAAACAAAGCAACAAACAAGGACCATTTCCCTCTACCTTTCATTTATCAAGTGCTATATGGCCTGGCAGGGAAAAGGTTTTTCTCTTTCCTAGATGGGTTCAGTGGGTACAATCAAATCCAGATTAGCCCAAAGGACCAGGATAAAACCACCTTCACCTATCCTTGGGATACTTTCACTTAAAGGGTCCTTCCTTTTGGCCTATGCAATGCCCCTGCCACTTTCTAGAGGGCATTCCTAAGTATCTTTACTGAGCTAGTCCATGATGCAGTAGATATTTATATGGATGATTTTACACCCTATGGGTGTGATTTCCAGGAGGCTCTGTCCAACTTGGGTAAGGTGCTAAACAAATGCACTGAAATGAACTTTTCCCTTTGTCTCGAAAAATGTGAGTTCTTGATAACTGTAGGAACTATTCTAGGTCATTCAATAACCCAGGACGGACCGTAGGTGGACCTAAATAAGATAGCCATCATCCAAAGGGTCACACCTACGCAAAAACAGAGGGATGTCAGAAGTTTTCTAGGTTTAGCTAGATACTATAGGCGATTTATAAAAGACTTCTGCAAGTTAGATTCTCCTTTATTTGGGTCATTGGCAAAAGACTCTGAATTTTTATGGTTAGAAAGCTGTCAAGAGGCCTTGGACAACCTAAAGGACAAGTTGACCACTGCACCTATTCTTCGAGGCCCAAATTGGGCCCTTCCTTTCCATATACATGTTGATGCCTCTCACAAAGCCATATGAGTAGCTCTAGGCCATATAGATAACATGTTACCTTATTCCATGTACTTCACCAGTAAGAATCTGTCAAAAGTCGAATTGAACTACATAATGACTGAAAAGGAGCTCCTAGATATTGTGCATTCATTGAACAAATTTAGGCATTACATTATAGGTTACCAAACATTTGTGCATACTAACCATGTTGCAATTAAATACTTAATGAATAAACCTGATGTAAATGCACGGATTATTAAATAAACCTGATGTAAATGCCCAGAATATTAGATAGTTACTTTTATTACAACAGTTTGATATAACTATTATTGATAAGCCTGGCAAGGAGAATGTTGTTGCAAATTTTTTATCCAGATTGACTTTTCCTACAAGGGAGGAAGGAATGGTTGATGATCAGTTACCATATGAACACTTATTCACCATTTCAGTTCTCTCTCCATGGTTTTCTGACATAGAAAATTACCTGGTGTCTTCACAATTTCCACCAAATTTGTCCTCCAAAGAGAAAAGCAAGATTGTGAGGAAGAGCGCCCCATTCACTTGGATTGGGGGCAACCTCTTTAGACTAGGCCCGGATCAAATTTTGAGAAGATGTCTCAGGGAGGAGGAAGTCTTTGACATCCTCCTGACCTATCATGATGGGCCTTGTGGAGGTCACTTTGCAGTCAAAATGACAACATTCAAGGTACTACAAGTTGGTTATTATATGCCCACTCTTCACCAGGATGTGAGGAGGTATACTAGTCAGTGTGATCGGTGCCAAAGGATGGGGAAACCTACCCCAAGGGATGAAATGCCTCTGCAACCTAAAGTGACTTTCAAGCCATTTGACAAGTGGGGCATGGATTTCATTGGACCATTGATCCTCCATTCAGGCAAAAGTAGTTTGTCATTATGTGCATTAACTATTTAACCAAGTGGGCTGAAGCTAAGGCCATCAAAGCAGCAACAAAGGAGAAAGTGGCTGAGTTCTTAAGGGAAAATGTATTTTACAAGTTTGGGTACCCTATAGAACTAGTCACTGATCAAGGCAGTCAGTTTACATCTCACATGATTGAAAATATTTTAAGCGAGTACAAGATCAAGCATAGAACATCCACTCCTTACCACCCATAAGCTAATGGGCAAGTGGAGGTAACAAATAGAATGATGGAAGGAATTCTGACCAAAGTGATTAGCAGTAGAAGAAAGGACTGGGCAAATAGATTAGTTTAGGCCACTTGGGCCTATAAAACCACCTAGAAGAGCACCACTGGATTCACTCCTTATGAGCCAGTCTATGGGAAGAAGGCACTGTTGTCCATTGAATTTGAATACAACACCTTAAGAATGGCAGCACAGCTAGATCTAGATCTCACCAAGGCACAACAAGAGAGATTGCTCTAGCTGAATGGGTTAGATGAGTTTAGGATGCAAGCCCTCCTGCACACAGAGGTGACTCAAGTTCAAAGGAAGATTTGGCATGACAAGAACATAAAGGACAAACGGTTTCAAGAAGGTGATTGGGCTTTGTTGTATGATTCCAGATACAAGGATTTTAAAGGCAAGTTAAGGACTAGATGGTTAGGGCCTTATGTCATAGAAAAATGTCATGATAATGGTTCAATATAGATAAGAACCATTCATGTAGAGATTATTCCTTTACTTGTCAATGGGTACAGATTGAAGGTCTACAAGAAGTCCTTGTCAAAGAAAGCATTCACCAATGGCATCAGTAAGACAGTGATGGTGGTGGATCAAGTCTCTACTTCTACCCCATCAAGTCCCTGAAAAAAGAAAAAGAAACAAATATTAAAGAGACTCGGGTGAAAACCTCTATGAGGCACCTGAGTTCCACTGTTGGGTTGAAAACCTCTTGAGGCGGCCCAATGGTGTCGAAAAAGAAAAGAAAAAAATATAAAAATATCCCTGGGTGAAAACCTCTTTTGAGGCACCCAGGGAAAGCAGCTAGGATGAAAACCTCTTGGAGGAAAACTAGTTGTTTTAAAAAAAACCAAAAAAAAAAGAGAGAAAAGAAATTTTTAAAATGTTGTTTACAAGTCAGCAGGAGGAGGATCAAAGCAACTAGACAGGAGCAGAAGGACCTATACAATTCATATTTTCATTCCTCCATCCCATATTCTTCATTATCCCATCAATCCCTCCATTTATGAACTCCTCCAGCTCAATTTACACAGGCTCTGTGTTTTCTACAGGATTCCCTGTAATCCTACAGGATTCCTTGAAAACCTACAGGAGTTTCCTGTAGGAATTACAGTGGCTTGGGAATCCCAAGAAAAGTGACCCTAGAGCAAGGGGATGACTAGCCTATGTCAAAAAATAAAATGTTTACTCCACCACCTCATCACCATGCCTCTCACCACCATGTTACCCCTGCATTCATCCAATAAGTCAATTCCAAAAAGATTACAATTTTCAAAAAAGAAAAAACAAATAGAAGAGGGTGAGAACAGAGGACAAGGGGACAATACCTGAAGGCTATACCTCTCACCTACCAATCACTAGACCCCTTCTCTACCCATGACAACAATCCTTATGCTCCAAAAGTGAAGAAAAGAATGAAAGTTTAGGGGAGAGGCAGCTATAGGACATCCTGTAGGTTTCCTGTAGGAAATCTTGTAGCAGCCTATCCCATAAAAGGAAATTTCACAAGGTTGCATTATCTTTAGTATAGGGATCCCAATGTCAAGGAAGCTCCTATAGAGTTCAGTAGGAGAAGCAGGATCATTAGCATCACTCTCCAGTACCTGCACATCAAAGGAAATAAGCATCAAAAGAGGCCAATACAAAAAACATGCAACAAATACACAGCACAAGGACATAATTCTTCAACAAGCAACAACATCAAAGCATCTTACCCACAATTATGTCATCTTGCTTATGATCTCTCATTATCACAATATGATAAAAAAATGTAGGATTATGCAAGAGTTGGTTTTATAAGCAAAGCTGGCTAGTTAAATTGGCCACCTTTGGCCAGTCAGCGAGGAGAAAGCAGTTAGACCACTGCACATGTGGTAGCAGTCAAATTAGAGGAAAAAGGAGATAAGACCAAAAATGGTTAAATTATGGATGATCGAAGTGGGAGATGATTACGAGTTAAGGAGCAATGATGGAGTGATAGTGGGACCAACGGTCCAAAATTGGGTTCTCGTACTTAGGCATCCAGCACACCATCCCACATGATCACCCATATGAGGAAATAAAACACTGATTTCCATGCAAATAAGGAATTCACAATCTCGAGGATTCATCGAAACAAGGTTTCTCTCAGCCTCTTGAAGCAGCATCTACAGGAAAGACAATGAGTATTTTGCAGCGCAGAGGCACCTACAAGATCCTACAGGAAAACCTATAGGATCCTATAGGAAGACCTACAGGATACAGAGCAGTCATCTACAGAATTATCAGTGGGCATTTAGGGAGGAAAGATCAAAGGTTGGCCTCATCAGATAGTAACCAAGAGGTAGGAGCTATACCTTCCCATATTTTCCAGTTAAAAATAAAGAAAAAATCCTCCATTTGGTTAAGGAAGTTGCAGTCTAGGGGAATTATATTGCAGAGTTATCATTTTAAATCTCTCACCCACTAGAATTCTTGAAATATACCCATACAAGCCTCCACAATTACCAAGGGAAATATGACAGGGGGTTTTAACAAGAGGAAACCCATAAACATAGTAAGAATTCATCAGCACCCTCCTGCAGTATAAATATTCACAAGGCACAATTGGATGGGTTTCTTTGGAAGAATGAAGGGATACAATGATGAGGTGGCCAGAGACTTTTCTCTCTCATGCATAACCCTCACTAGGACCCATGCCACTGCTGTGGGGAAAGGCCTATCAGTAGAAATCACCCTTGAAGTCATAAGCAAAATCACCACACTTCCTTTAGGGTTGCCTTGGAGAAAAGAAGATAAGGGTAACAACATCCTTGCAAAGAAGAAATTATTTTTGGAAGGGGAGGAGGCAATGGAGGACAAAAATGGGGTCAGAAAAGGAAGCCTTCCATACCCTTGGAATGATGTTAGCTACCACCTCATTAAATATATATCATGTGAAGGGAGATACCGTGTGGTGTATGGATACCATTTCAAGCTTCTCTAAGAACTAAGATTTGGAGCAGACACACCTCCTCAAAACATACTAAGTATACCCTACTTTCTTCTTCAATTAATGATAGATATGAGTATCAAAGTGTAGGAGGCAAAACATTAATAGCTAGCCCATCATGGGTTAATAAAACTTATCCTAGAAGATGCTCTCCAAAACCTAAGACTATCTATTACATGTAAAACCTTCAAAGACATGCAGGCAGAGGGATAAATAAAAGCTCTTGAATATGACAAAAGCCCCACTGCTAGTGAAAGGGATGAAGAGGAAACAGAGGAGGAAAAAGAGGAAGAAAAGGAGGAGGAAAATGAGGAAGAGACCAAAGAAGAAACAAAAGAAGAAATAGATGAACAGAGTGAGGAACTGGAGGAAGAAGAAGAAGAAAATACAAGGATAAGAAGGCTAATGGGAAAGAGGAAACATAACAGAAAGAAGAACAAAGGTCTACAATTCAAGGCAAATAAGGGGAATAATCAACAAGGTAATCTCCAAAACCCACTGAGGAAGAGGTAGTAGCTTCTCTTACTTCCCTAAGTACACCTATCAAGTCAAAAGTGAAGATACAGAGAAAAACCCCATTGTAATTTAGGAAAAGAAAAGGCACAATGATCAGGCAAGGAAGACCTCAAACACACACCAAAATTCCCATTGTCATTGAAGACTCACCAAAGAAACAAGAAAAGATAGCTCCTCTTGAGAAAAATCAAAGAGAAGGATCATCAGGGAAAGCCTCTCACAAATATCCCATCACCTATGTTAGGAGGCTTGTCACAAGGTCTGCCTCATCAAAGGGAAAATGTCTCATAAAGGAAGTAGAGGCCATCCTACAGGAAACTCTGCTAAACCTACAAGAAACTCAGAAAATGGACCAAGAAGGTATCACTCAGCAAGAAGCAAAGAAGGAAGACCCAGAATTGAGAGAACATAGTCCTCAACCCAACCTTCACTCTTATTATAGGTTCATTGAAGGAGGTAGGGTCATCCCACAAAAATTTTCCATCCCCTTACCCTTCGATCTTGAAAAAGAAAGGGAAAGAACACACAGGTGGATGCAAATTTCCAAATCCAAAGGAGTGGAGGATGTGGGCCACATGGAGGAGAAAGTAAAGGAGATGGGCAGAGAACTGAGTAGCATAAGGGACAAAGAGACAATGATGAAATCTCAGTTGGAAGCAGAGAATGCAGGGCTAAGGGGACAATTACAAGAAATGGAAAGTCGATTGGTTGTTGTGGCTAGTTTATCCTTAGACGTAATCCAGTGCAAGATGCCAGCAAAGTATTATGCCTTGTATATTAAGGAACAATGGTTGCAATTCCAAATTAAGAATTTAACACAAAGAAGCATTATGCCCTTCTAAGACTAGAGACAATTCATTGAATTCCGTGATCAAAGCACCTTGGAAGATAGAGCAAAAAAGTTTGAGTTTTATCTACACAACTTAGCCTTGACAGATTTAAATGTGTGGGATCCAAATTCAAAACTAGGGGACTTGTAATTGATGGCCTTAGCATCATGGATGAATCATGAGGAGGCAAGAGCTACAAAGGTGAAGAAGGTAATGGCAAGAGAAGAGATAGAACCCCTCATGATAAGATCTGAGAAATCTAACCCAATGGTTGTCATCAGCACCCACAACCTGATTGTAAATGATCCTAAACTTGCACCTAGGTACCTTGTTTCCCAAGAGCAAGCAGTCACACACTTTGAAGACATGTTTAGGCTGTTAGGAGATGACAGCATGCAAGCTTGCCAAAGGAGATGGAACACCTTACCTTACAGCTTGAAAATCAAAGAATACCATTCTCCTCAAAGAATGAGAGAGGCACTAAATAGAAAACCCATGTACAAGCAAGCTCTACAAAGACTAAAATTCAATTGGATTGGCTTGAGACTCAGTCCACCATTTCTCTTAGGAATGTTGGAAGGAAGAAAAGAAGAGGAAGAAAGAAAGTAGTGGGAAGACATAGAAAGGAAGGCGGGATTTTATTCATAGGAAGAGGAAACTACAACAGAAGCATAGGATGTCAGGGAGGCCACCAGAGCAATGAAGGACATGGATATAGATTGAGTTGCTCAGAGGATGAGCAACATTTTCAGTAGGGGGTGATGATGAGCCTTATCATTGGGTAACTAAATGGACCTTAGTACACCTCCAAGATTATTAAAATCAACTCTTCTCATAATTCCTTACATATTTTAATTATATTTTGCTTAATGAGATGAGTAAAAGTAAGATGTTATGTCTAGTGGTCTAATGTGCATTGATTGTAGGTTTTTGAGAGCAAATCATGGAAATTTTGGCTAATTAAGGGCAGAAACTCGAATGAGACAAGGAGGAGAGACTGTAGGAGATAGATCCTCCTCATTTAATCATCACTCATTCGAATATTCCTCCATCAAATCACACTAGCTCGGAGTTGCAAGCAGTCGAGTCATGAAGATCATGGGTAGCCGAGCCAGTGACAGTTATGAGCCATTTTATCTTGAGTTTGGGAGCCAAGCCTCCCTATATTTAAGGAATTTGTTGGAGACTTCAGTTGTATAAATAAGGATTCCTAGAGCCTCATTAGGATTTAGATTATTTAGATTTTTTTTGTAAGAGAACTAAGCATTTTTGAGTTCAAGACTTGTGGAAGACGTTGTTATGTAATTTTTTTGATATGATAATGAGAATGAGCATTTCCTTCATCCACCACTGAGTTGACTCAGAGTGCTGAATCTCTTGGGTTAGAGCCCAACCCTAGCAGTAAAGGCTCCTCTTCTTGTACTTGTATGCTTAGTTGATTTCATAGATTAATGGTTGAATTGATTTTAGCATTATTTCATTGCAAGTAGTTGTGAATTTGGATTAGTTTGCTTCCATTTGTGCATTATTTTAGCAATAGCTTAGAAAGATAAAGTAATACCAAAAAGTTGTTAGGAGGTGGATTTGGCCTCACTCCTCCCTTTAGGGACCATGATTTGAGGAAAGAACTCCTATGCAGCCCCAAAAAGACAGAATTCTGATTTCTTATGGAATTTAGGGTTTTCTGTTACTTAGACCAACATATTTTCAGTTTTCGAGAATAGGATTCAATTGTCATTTCTGATATCTTCAACCTTGTATTAGATCTAATAGTGTTTCACATTATTCTGCAAGTATTTCTTTGCATGAACTAGGCAACTAGATAATGGATTTCTATTTTTTTTAGTTGATTGAAAGTCTTTCTTGTTTGACATGATTCATGGATAAATGTCACTGATTGACGCAGTGTAGAAGTTCCAACAGTGCAGGGAGATCTCATGACCAACAACCCCATCCTAACCTCATCCATCCATGATCATCAAACACCACTAAGTCCCTCAAACAATTCATCCTTCCATAAGAACAACTTTCCAGGTTTGTTGAGCAAATCCAACCATCTTACAAACTCTGTTTTGAGCTCTGAAGAAGTATTAGTCACTCCCTTTCCTTATTTATCCCACCATTCACCTTCCCTAAGCCCTATACCACCTTCCAAATCTCTCCTATTTCTCTCAACCGGATCCTGTAGGAATACAGGGGATCCTGTAGGAGCATTACGACATCCTATAGGAAGAATTAGGACATCATGTAGGACAACCTGTAGTGGCTTTTTTTGAGGCCGAATTGTGGAAAAACCATACGAGAAGACAGGAGAAGACCCCTACTTTCCTCCCAAGCCATCTGACCTTTCACCACAATCTCTAACCCACCTGCCACATCACCAAGAGGATTTAACATTCACATTTTTCACACAAAAAAGGTACAAAAAGGAAAAAAGAGTTATTGTGTTCATTTACATGCACAATAGTAGAGTGTTTGGTTATTTTAGATTGTATGCCTAGGACAGTAGGATTACACACATGTTAACTTAGCATTCTTTTGAAGTAAAGCCTCTTAGAAATTAGTTAGATGAGTGGTGTTTAAGCACTTGATTTTAGCCTTTCCTTACTACAATAGAAAATATTTCAGTTAGTGCAAATTCCCCCTTTCCTCATTGGTAATCAAGCTTCTTCTTAATCAATAGAAGGCTGGTTTGAGAAACCATAGTGGTCTATCACCATCCTAGCAATGACAAAGAGTGGACCCATCGCATCTGCTTGTGTATACAACACTGTCAGCTCGAAGTTTGTACGAACCCCGGGTTGATAAAGTAAAGTTGGTAGCCCAAGAGTTGCAACATTCTTGCTGCAATACTGGTGCTCATCAAAATGCTTAGCCCAAGAGCCAACTAAACTGATCTCGGTAACCACTGAAATAGATATAGTGGCAGATAATATGAAGAATCCTATGGCAGTAGCTTCCGTAGGATATGAATTCTTCACTGATATAGATAAGAACATTGAGCATCAAGTGAATAAGGTAAAAGAACTAGAAAAGAAGTTGGCCAATTCACAACAAGAGAATGGAAGGTGTTGTGAAAAAATATAAGTCTTGATAGCCTCAAGTTCTCCCAAGGAGGATTTCTAGAAAAATGCATTAGAAGATATAAGCATGTTGGAAAATGTCATGAAACAATTATATAAAGAGATGATTATTCTTAAAAAAAAATCTTCCTCATGGACGGATGTTCAAAATGAGCTCAAGGGAAGAGGTACATTGTTAAAAGAAGCCTCGATTGCAATAGAGCTCATGTATGAATGGGGCACCAAGTATCATGACAGATAAACTAACTTATTTATAAAGGATAGAATGGGTAAGGAATGAGACAAAGTGGAAGTTAGGGTGTTTATGAAATCTCAAGAGAATTTGGGAAGAAATGTGGATAGAACATTGAGCATGTATTGACAACTTCATAGTGCATTGGAAGCCCTTATCAAGTCTCACAAGATATCTTCCATCAAAGAATGATGAATAGTAAGATTGGAGGAGGAAATATGGCAAGAAATTTAAGAGATGATGTATGCAAGAAAGCTAGCAGTTTCTCAGAAAGACTTGAAACCTAAGAGAGAGGCCATTGCAAAATAGGCGATGGAACTAGTGAAGTTGCACACAATTCTCTTTACACTTTTCAACTGAGCACAAACATATATGAGAATAATGATATATGATGCTCTTGAATGTGAAAGCACATTTGAAAGGCTAATATCCAACAAATTCATATCCATTGTGGTCGATTACAAAGCATGGCATGGTCACCTAACTCAAGAGTTGCAAGTTGAAGCACCACCCTTATCCATTAGGAGATTAGTGCCATGAAGGACATTATTTTTATTATTTTTTATTCTCATGTCATATGTAAATAAAATTGGAATTAGAATATGGAGAAAAACTGAAAAGTCATATGGAAAACGAAAAGTCATGAGGGAAGTTGAAAGGTTGTAGGAGGCGAAAAGTCACCCCACTTTGTATAAATATAGCCTCATGTCTAGTTAGAAAGGACTTTTAGTTTTGGACTCGTTTGGGCACCTTGGTAGAGGAAATATTGTACATTCATTTCAAAGATCAAGTGACAAGGTAGCATTTCCACTAGTGGATCTCATGATGTTTTGTGTAATGGTGCATTGAATGTTTTAGCTTAATATTTAGAAGCTCTTTTGGGATGTGGAAAGAATTTCATTCACGTGTTATTGAACATCGTAATCTTATTCTTGTGGTGATTTAATGGTATGCGATTGTTGTGTATGTGTTGAAATTTAATGAACTATTTCATTATTTGTTGATTTATATTTTCACAATTGTTATTGATTGCGAACTAGTTTAGAATTGATAACAAATATATTTATTTATCCATGTGTCTTAATTAAAGTCTACTATCATTATTTATTTAAGATTCATATCCATATACTTAGTTGTTGTTATATTAAATGTATCTTTTTCTTAAATTATTTCTTAAATTTGTTCTAACATGCATTCTATTGAAAGTTTGATCCAAATTTCCTTTCTCTCACTTACCCCATCGAAAACCAATTCTCAAACAAACATGGTGGCAACTAGGCCCACACACTGGATAGGAATCATATCCCAAATGGTTTAAGGTCTATTTTTGAATTTATACTAGGGAGATCCCCTTACCATTGGTCATGCATTTCACCCCATCAACAGATCATAACAAAATTTCATAATATGACTAATGTTTGTTGTAGCTAGAAAATCGATGGAGTATATATCTGCATCACCCTCATGGGTGAGAGTAGTAGGAAATAACTTCTTCAATATAAATATTCATTGGAAGATTTTGTATATTGCTAAAACATTGTTCCAATATTTTAGTATTGATATCCTGATCAAGCCTAAGGGTATTCAACTAAAATGATGGTTGCAAATATCACAAGGCATTGCAACTATCAGGAGCTTATTTTTTAGTTAAACATCAAGTAGGTTAATGGAAGCAGAGAGAAATGATGACTCTTTATGTCTGATCCAAGGTTCACCATTTTTATGGTCTTGGTAACCAATATCCTACAATATTCCTAGAATGGATGAGTTGATATTGAAAAAAATGAAGACACGACCCTAAATAAAAAATGCTCCCTTTGGAATCCATAGTAAAGTAACAATGAACCAATGATTTGATATATATGTGTGTGTGTGCTTTCAACTAGATGACAAGTAAATATGGCATGTTGAAATCAAGTTGTGACTAGGTCTATAGAGGTTATATAGGGTGTGGGGAATTGGTGTTGTCATTATCAAGGATCAGAATGTAAGATATTGGGATATTAGGGTTGCCTTCAGATAATAAGGACCATGTAGGTATGGTTGAATTAGTGTAGATGCTTTCAACTAAGGGAAATTTTGATTGTCACCAAGTATAAGAATGAAATAAGAAAATATGGTTCATTTTATTTGATGGAAGAATGCATTATACAATTACCAATGAACAAAATAATAATTGGGCTAAAATTACAAACACGAGGATGGGTGCCCCAATTTTCAAATGATCTAGCCTTGAGATGCAAGTAATGATAGTAACATGGGGAGGGGGCTCCATGTTTGAGTCTCCATGGAGGTTAATGAATGGAGGGTTGGGATGAATATGGTAAATACTAATATCATGGGGATGAGGCCAAATGAAAATATGGGAATGCATTTGACATAACTAACCAACACATCTAAATGACCAAGGGTTTGATGGGATGTTTTAGAGCAATGATGAGAAGGAATTATGGGGTTCCTTCTTTGAGATGTAGACTATGAAATTCCCATCCTATGTGATTGAGTAGCATGTGTATTGAATATGCAAAGGGAGCTATGTAATGAGGAAACCTATGGAGGTGAAATGATACTGCAATAAAGTGCATGTGGAGCTAGGTGAAGTGGAAATATTAACTAGGTAAAAGAAACCTAAAGGCATACTCTGTGGGGAACCATTAGTGAATGCATTGATCTTAGAGGGAGCTACATGCTAGTTTGAAGAAGTATATACCTGAAGGATATGGTTTATGTGCCCCTTTAAGATGTATTATGGATACCTTAAAGGGAATTTTAGTTAATACCTACATACATGAAACCAAATGCCTGAAGTGAAAGACTAAAGTATTATTGATAAAAAAAAGTTATTGAAGTAAACATAATCAATAACAAAAGTATTAAGTTGACATACTTTATTTTTATGAAATAATTAGATGGGGGGTCCCAAAGTGAATGCTTTGGTGCTATACACATTATAAGAGTGTGATACACATTTAGGTGTTCTTAGGCTTATACATGAAAAAAAGTATGAGTTTTTGGGTAAGTAATATGTGGAGATGGGTCATTAGATGGAGGATAAATCTCAACAATGAGATATGATGATAAAATAGTTGAGGATATCATCATAATGATTGTGGAAATATAGTAGATGTGTCCACAATTATGAGTGTCAATATTCTTTAGAAGAGGGTGATTATATTTACGTGGGATTCCTAGGGAACTTATGAGGGAAAATGGACGTTGATAGAAATTTCTTGGTATCCCTTACAAGAGGCAAAGAAATGATGAGTCCTTAGAAAATGCACTCCATGAAGAAAACTAGGCAACTATGAGTTTCAGGAAAATCTACTCCTTGAAGGAGGATAAAGAATGATGAGTTCCTATAAAAGGCACTCCCTAAAGGAGGATAATGAATGACGAGTTCCTAGGAAATGCATTCCTTAGAGGCCAAGGAGTGATGATTACCCATAACAAGGAACTCCTTGAAGGAGGCCATATAATGATGATTTCCCATAAAAGGAAATCCTTGAAGGAGACCAAGGAAGGATGAGTCCCCATAAAAGGAACTCCTTGAAGGATGTTAGGGAATAATGTGTTCCCAAAAAAGGTACTCCCTAAAGGAGGCCAGGGAAATATGAGCTCCTAGAAAAGGCACTTCCTAAAGGGTGCAAAGGAGTGATGATTTTCCATAAAAGGAACTCCTTGAAGGGGGAAATATCACTTTAGAGGGAAGTGAAAAATGAGACTGAAGAAAAAGGGGCCCCACCACATGAATCAATGAAGCTATGTTCATGTATCATGTTGATTAGGCCATGTGGCTTGTAATTGGATAATGTCAAGAGGTATAAGACACAACAAGATGTGACAAGGGTCCTGATAGAAGAGGCATTGCAGATTTGTATTATATCATGAGCTAGGTCCGTGGGACCAAGTTGAGAAGTGGTATTTCCCCCATTATCATTATATGAGGATTGTGGGAAGGGTTGTTACAAAATATCTAAGATGACAGACCAAATAAATAAGAGTATGTTGTTTCAGGCTGGACATCTACAAAAGATGATCTAAAATAATGTATCAGATCCACTAGGTTTTATAATATACATTGGGGGATTTGTGAAATTAAATCATTTAACAATATCTCTTCTAGTAGTATGATCAATAACCATGGAATCCCTATTAGTGCCAAGAGATAATCTTTTATATGAGGAAATAGTTCCAAGGGATATGGAATTAGAGGGTACAATGATTAAGTGGTTAGTTACTTGCAAGCAATCAATAGGAGAACCTTAGTGGGGGTTATCATAAAGAATTGTGAAGGAAGTGATTGTCTTAAAGAATTATTCATCCATTGGCAAGAATGTGGTTGATATTTTTATACTTGTGTTTGCCACCATAGGAATTAAAAAGAAGTTATTAGATGCTATGAGACTAAAATTACATAATTGAGTGATTCCTCATAATTGTTTCATAATGAAGTACTTATTTTGTCACAATTTCGTAATTATGAAAAATTGATTATTTATAATTGACAATAAATGTAACACCCTCCTCCCACATCTACCCAAGTAACTAGCCAAAAGAGATAAACATGTGACAAGAAGTTACTATGATATTATTCAACCTCCTAAGTCACCTTAAGGAAGTGGAACTGATGAAAACAAACCATACAGACCTTCCACATCAGCAATAGGACTCTTAAGAACCATCCCAACCTCTCAGGTAACTAGCCCCTGGGTCCCATTGATTTTTTAGACAATTTAACTCTCGTACACTCCCTTGATATGGACATGCATGCCTCAAGGAGGCTCTGGACTCTGCCACAACATGGGTATGCTAGCATCCAGGGTCATTTCTGCCCAATTTTGTGCCTTCATCCCCAGGATTTGAGCCACTTTTTCAGGCCCAGAGCCCAGGTCACTACCCAAAACTAAATGACACCTTCAGAACATAAAGATAACAATGGAATAATGATACAAATACAATCACTTGAACAAGGACTTGATTGGACGCCTACTAGCCATGATAAGAATTTCATTAAACATATCACAAATATGTAATCTATAGGAGTAAACAACATATTTGATTATAGGGGTATCATACTTATCTGAGAATCACTAAGAATCATTGATCCCTTATATCATTAGATGCATTATCATCTATTAGGTCATAGATACAATTTTCATTCATTTACAAATCAAAACATGAGGAAAACCATACATCATCTCTGTCATAATACATGATTATAACCAACATATTAACAACAAAAAGTATTAATGATACATCAGCCATAGAATCCACATATTAACCAATAGATTTACACATAAGATACCAAGGAAAGAACCTCTTATTAATGAATGCAAAATCCAACCCAGTATGGGACTACCACGTTCCACCCGACCATAGAATGACTGAGCCAATTCTCTCTTCAGCCATTCACCCCCGTCCCATATTCCAAGCATGAATGTGGGACTCAAACCAAATGAACCAACCAGGGAATCCCAAGCCTAAACCACCTCACTCTCATCAATAGAAACCTGGATTTACCGTAATCCACACCAGATCACTAGGCCAACACAATAAACATGTAATAACAGTTTTTACCATGATCTCCACTAGATCACTAGGCCAAAACAAACATATATACCACCAGATATCTCCACCTACATCATGAGGAATTTTCACGTCTCCTAGTCTCTCAGGCTTTATCGCAATCCATAGTTTGATCCAGGGATCACTAGGCCCTAAACCAACACACCACCCTCCAACCTTTATCATATATCCTGCCATTCACTAACATGGATTCCTAGGCCTAATCAAGGGCAACCAACTCTAGGCAACACAAAATATGGCTTTATTGCAACCCATAGTCTAGTTCAGGGGTTACTAGGCCATGTTTTCTATCATTCGCAGATACACCTCACTCATATTCGAATCCATCCAGCAATCTAGCTCAACCAAAACATGAGAACCCCATCACACCATGCCTATCTAGAAATGGCACGGCTAGGCTGGAACACTATCACAACTGGAAAAACCCATGCCATGACAACAAAGAACCACATGCAATACCATGCATTCCAAATCTAGAAAGGAAATCACACATGCAAATCGATACCTACAAAGAATCCTGTTGTAGCTGCTTGATCCTTTTCTTCCTTGCTTGATCTTTGCTTCCTTTACCTCCTTTGCCTTTCTTGACCCAATGTTGAGAAAAAACTTTCAAACTTATCCTCAGAAGCCTTTTTATCAATAAGGCTTCTATTTTCTTCATTTTCCATTATTTCACCTTCATTTTCTCCTAATTTCCATTATTTTCATAAATAAAATGCCAATTAGTGTCACTTTGCCTTTCCAAATTCCTTATCCATTGCCTTTTGCAATTTCCATAGCCATAATAAACCAATGAAGACCCTCACTAGGATGTCTTTCCCAACATTCAGCTTGGAATATGTGTCCAATGACCGTGGTCTTATATTTTTATATTTACATGGATTTTTAACTAGGGCTGTTACAGAACCCTCCCCCTTGGGGGAACACCGTCCTCAGTGTTCAATGAAACCTATAACCAACAAGAGTTTCGAAACCAAAACATACTACCCATCAAGGAAAATTTTAAGGATGGAAAATAATCTTGAAGTTTAAAAGCATTGGCGAATCTCACTAGTCCCTAATATGAAAACTATAAAATGTTTATTGATATATTTGTAAAATTATTCAAATTTGTAATGATTTTATATATAGCCTCTATATAATCTTGGCGATTTTTAAGGTAAAATAATTTTATATTTTAAAAATTGGGCAAATCATATTTTAAAAAAATGGAAATTGGCGAATCTTTTTGTTGGAAAAATCATGGAAAATTAGCCCACCTACAAATATTAGCCTACAAAATTTTCCATTCTACCCATGGAGCTTTATAACACATCTTGTTGTAGTATTTACAATGATCACTATTGAAACATGACATTCATACCATTTACTGGAGCTTTATAACATAGCTCATTACAATATTTACAATAAAAACATATGCACGTTTGCGAAGCCAAAAAATAAAAGGATACAATGTTTGAATCAGCAACAAGGGAATCTATAGGCTTACACATCCACCCTCAAAAGTAATTCCAATATTCACTTCCTTCCTAAGAAGTCCAGAATCCATTGCCAAAGTCCAATTTGCATCCAATGGCCGGTGCTACAATCCTGCACCACTTGTCCTCTTGGTGAACAGTTACCGACTCATTGTTCCAGGGAACACTCCTAATGTGCATATGATTCCATCTGGAAATGCTAATGCCCAAAACAAATCCATCCACGACCTTCCCTTCTCTGATACATAGTCCTGCGAGAAATCCGGTCACCCCTTTCGTGTATTCACTCATCTTCCAAGTTCCCAGACATCCCCTATCTCGAGTGATCCATACCTTGGAAAGGCTTCCTTGCATTGGAAGGTTAAACAACCAAGGCATATACCTGCCTCAAAACCATCATACTTATCATAGCATGCCCATGGAAATCAATGGACACTATTGGGTATTAGTGTCCCACAATGACCCTGCTCCTGAAGTGCTTTACCAACATACTTCTACCTGTTCCAATTTCCTTCACTTTTTTTTCTAATTCTTGTAGTCAATTTCAACCACCCAACGGGGCATTTCATGCTTTCTTGTACCAAACACATAATTTTCATTAGATTAAAAAAAAATTGAAATAACTTCAAATCATACCTCATTGGCAGCTCATCAATAAGGTACACTTGCAATCATGTTCTCTTCTTGTCACAACAAGTCAAACTAACATATTTGACAAAATCATCATGTATAAACATATCACATTAGGTTAGCTCAAAACAAAACCATCATAGATCAAAATCATAAATCACATGTAACCATCATAAACCAGAATCATAGATCACATGTAATCATCATAGACCAGAATCATAAATCACATGCATAATAAAATTGAAATAAAATACTGATACTTATCCTTTAATCAATCCTTATCTTCTACCTTTGTCTTTATTTTGTACGCACACTAGATCGGTTGCCACACCCGACAAACACCCAATGCCTTCTCCTCAACCATGTGCATGATTCGTTAATGAAAAAAGGGTATTATAGACTATGTGTGAAGTTACTTATGTTACTTAGTGCAACAGATCGAAAAGATTTCAAATAATATAAACACATAAACAAATTGAAAAACATTTTCAAACATATCAACACAACCAAATTTAATAAAGGAGTTCACCAGACTTCCTAGCTACGTCTCCTAGTCCTTTCGCTTCCAATGCTGACCTCTTTATTATGTCTTAAATTGTTGTTGCAAGTATGAGCTCAACAATAGAGTCTCAAATACGAAAGTGGAACTCACCATTGTGTTTAGCTCGAGCTTTCGAGTCAAAAAAAGTATAAACTCGACTGTATTTGGTCACTATGACCTCTAGACCTCCTGGAATGGTCCAAAACCACATTAGTCAACTGATATACCATGTATAGTTACAAACTGCGGTGAACATGGAATAATATGATAATATTAAAATCAAAGGATAAACTAAAGGACTGGCAAGTGTAGAGTTGACTCTGACTGTCTAGCCTTTTTCTGGCGCAGATCCCGATACTAAGTGATCCAACGGTTATCACGTTCCCCGTGTGATCCAATGATTTGGCTGATCTCCACCGTTGATTCATCCTGATCAATCCTATGACTGTCACGCAATATCGCGATCCCACTAGCCCGGCAGTTAAGACTTCGAAAGCACGTAAGAAAAGTTGTTTTGGTGTGCTACGTGTCAACCACTGAGTGGAATTGTGTGAATTTGTGAAAAATCATTTCCAGCCTTTAAAGCGCGCGATATACCACTTACCTCTTCCTTGTCAAAACTCAAAGAAGTTAAATTTCTTTTGAATAACCATATCACATATGTTTTCAAGGTTAACCTACTTGCATGTCTTGACTCAATATGCGTCGATCTCCTCTGATCAAATGATTTCTGCTCTTGTTCATTGATCGGATTGATCCAATCGCCTGTTGTATGAAATAATCACAAATTTCCATGTTACCTTCTACGCTGACATCATCTAGAACCTGTGACTCATTCCCGGGTTGCCATGTTTCCTACTGACGTAGGCATTGACCATTGACCTAAATCTTTGATTGGCTCTAATTTCTTCATCCAGACTCAGATTTACACATTGTTTGCACTGTTGGATTCGTGAGCACTTCAACGTGAGCCCACTTTCACCTATATTTTAAGACTTTGATATGGAGGCAAAACTGAATCCATTTTGGATCACTCCTCCCCACTGGAAGATTTTGGTCCACCAAAAGTTGGTTTTAGCTATCGCGTAAGTGAGGATAAATTTCCCTCACTTTTCCAATCTCTATCCATTGCGCTTTACTTGGATTTGTACCTTTAAGTCCAACTCGAAGATACTTAGCATTTCCTCATTGCAAAGTCCTTATCCTCCTATCAAGAGCTGTGTCCTCTCGTCACTCATTGAGATACTTGGGAAAAATATCTTCAATGGAAGGTAGTTGACCTTGCTCTTCGGGATCTTCAATCAATGAAGGTTCATACAATTGCAAGTTTTCAACATTTTCGACGGAATAGATTTGCATGTAAGCTGGTAGATCTAGGCGGAAAGCATTTTCACCAATTTTGTCAAGTATTTTGAAAGGACCATATCTAATTGGTTTCAACTTTTTACCTTCCCCTTGCAGTATTTCTTTGTTGATGTACAACCAGACTTGATCACCAACTTGAAAACTATGCCCAACTTGATGCTTGTCATGTCATGCCTTATACCTTGCTTGGCTTCTTTCCAGTTGTTCCTGTACTAACTTGTGAATTTCCTAGATTTGTTCAATGAACTTCGTTGTTTTGTCCACATCATTGTGTCCATCAACTGCTATGTCTTTACCAAAGACAAAATCCAAGGGAGACTTTGGTATAAAACCAAAAAAGTCTCAAAAGGAGATCTCTGAGTAGAAGAATGTTTTGCATGGTTGTAAGACTGCTGCACATAACACAAATTCTCATCCCAAAGTTTGAGATGCTTGTTGCAATATCCTCAAAGAAACTGTATCACTGTCCTATTGACCAATTCTGTCTGACCATCTGTTTGTGGATGAAATGTCATGCTCTTCTTTAACTTTGTGTCCATTAACTCCCATAGAATTGACTAGAATTTCCCAACAAATCGAGAATCTTGATCAAATACAATAGAAGTGGGTAACCCAAAATGAACCCATACATTTTGAAAGAACAACTTTGTAGTTTGTTCAGATGTGACCTATTTATTACATGGTGTCAAAATACACATCTTACTGAACCTATCCACAAATACATACAAATAATCATGACCCTTTCTAGACTTTGGCAATCCCCCAACAAAATCCATGGAAACACTTTCCCAAGGACGAGAAGGAATTGGAAGTGGAGTATACAAGCCTAATTTTCTATTACTTGGATTTCTTGTAGCACACATAATACATCCTTTAATATATCTAGAAACTATCTCATTCATTCGTGGCCAATAGCAGAATCTTTGTAATTGTGCAACTATTTTACATACACCAAAACGACCTGATATGAGAGAAGTATGTGCTTCTTGAATTATATTAACTCTTTCAGTTTGTGGAATGTATAACTTTCCCAAATGATATAAGAGTTTATCCTTTATGTAATAATCCAATTCTTCTACCTACTTGTCATGACTTAAAGTTTCATATACATCCTTAAAATCTATGTCTTGAGCATATTGTTGAATGTAACTTTCATGAATTATCGAATTATGCTTAAGTATTGTGGATGCATTTATAATTGATCTTGATAACATGTATGCAACCTTATTATGTATGCCCTTCTTATATTTGATAACAAGATGAAATTGTTGTATAAAACCCATCCACCTATAATGTCTTGATTGTTGCAATTTAGTTTGTGAGTGTAAATATTGAAGTGGCTGATGATCTATATGTATGATTGTTTCTTTACCCATTATATAATGTTTCCACTTTTTAACACTTTGAAATAATGCATACAATTCTTTATCATATGTAGGATAGTTAACTACTACTGATTTGAATGTCTCAGAATGAAATCATATAGGATTTATGTGCTGCATCAACACTGCCCCCATGGCATATTCACTTGCATCTGTCTCGATCTCAAATGGATGTTGAATATCTGGCAGTGCTAGTACTAGCGTTGTACTGATACTTTCTTTCAAGGTGTTGAAGGCTTTTTGTTGTTTGCCTCTCCACTGAAACCCCTACTTCACACTTTTCAAAGCATGTAAAGGAGCTGCAATCAAAGAAAAGTTAGCAATAAACTTTCTCCAATATTGCGTTACCCCTAAGAAACTTCTAACTTCTGTAGCAGTATTGGGCTTAGGCCAATTTACAATGACTTCAACCTTAGAGGGATCTATCTTCAATTCACCACCCCCTACAATATAACCCAAATAATTCAAAGATGTTCTTCCAAATTCACATTTTGATAGTTTTACATAGAGATTTTCTCTTTTCAAAACATCTAAAATCTTCTTTACATGCTTTACATGTTCATCCCATGTTCTACTAAAAACAAGAATATCATCTAAATAGACTATTACAAAATCATCAATGAATGGTCTAAATACATCATTCATGACTCGCATGAATGTAGCTGGAGCATTAGTTAAACCAAAAGGAAAAATCATCCATTCATAGAGTGCTTGCTTCGTTTTGAAAGAAGTCTTCCATACATCCTATTCTACAACTCTGATTTGATGGTAGCCACTTCGCAAGTCAAATTTAGAGAAGTAAAATGCATCTTTTAACTGATCTAACAAATCATCAATATGAGGAAGAGGATAACGATTCTTTATTGTGATTTCATTTAATGCTCTAAAATCAATGCACATTCTCCATGAACCGTCTTTCTTTCGCACTAACACAATAGGTGATCCGCACGGTGATGTGCTTGGTTGAATAAACCCTTGATCGAGCAACTCCTATACCTACTTCTTTATCTCTACATTCTCTAGAGATGATAACCTATACATTCCAATGTTAGTTAGTGGAGCATCTTGCTGCAAATAAATCTCATGTTCTATCTCTTGCTTGGGTGGAAGCCCTTTGGGCTCTTGAAATAGAATATCATAATCAGAAACAAATTTAAAAAGATCTGCTTTCTGTTTAGGATTACAAACTTGGAATGCATCAGATTTATCAATATCCTTTGCTTTTACAATCATAAGTAAAAATTGCTTACTTGACTTTACAATTCTTTTCATCTGTCTTGAATTTATGAGAGAGAAGTTATCTCTGAGTTTATGAGCCCTTACATTATATTCAGTTCCATCCTCAGTGAGTTGATACTTATTTTCAATTCAATAGACGATATCATTTCTATCGTACAAGTATGGACTTCCTTACAATTCCACATATGTCCAATGGGACTATGTCTAACTCAACCTCATCTACAAACTTTGACCCAATAGCAAAACAAAGTTTACATTGTTTCGTAACTTGTATTTTTGTTTTATCACACACCCAACCTAATGGATATGGCTTTTTATGAGGTTTTGTTTCTAGACCCAACTTCTTTACAATTGCTTCAGAAATCAAATTAACTTGTGACCCACTATCAAATAAAGTATCAATTTTAGTATGCTTGGAAATGACTCTAATATGAAATAGCTCATTTCTTTTCCTCTCATCATTATCATTATCAATAGAATGCGGAGAAGTACTTGTAGATGCTTTATAATCTTTACCTTTTATACTTGTAGTTGTAACCGTTGTCTCGTCACCTGAGTCTGATCCCAAGTTGTTTTGATTAGCAGCAGTATTCTTTCTCTCTTTACTCCCAAACTTCTTAGGCTTCAATTCTGGATGCAAAGACCAATAGTGTGCCTCATTGTGTCCTTCCTTATTACAATGAGTGCATGAAGGTTTATCCTTATTCATAGTGTTTGTTTTCCTCTCCTTCCATTTCAGTTTCTTCTTGCCTTTACTCTTGCTTTCAATAGGTTTGGATGATTTCCCAACATCTTGGGTTACATTTTTACCTCTAGCTTCTAGATGAGTTGCTTGAGCTGATACATCATCTAGGCTAGTTGGATTAAACATAAGTATGGTATGCCTCAAATAACTATGAAGACCACCTATTTATTTCAACAATGTCTATGGTGAGTCCAATGATATGCCTAATGTTAAAGCTCTCTTACGGAATTCCTGAGTATCACTTTGAATACTTTGACCTTTTAATTGATGTAGTGTTTGCCAACTCATCATTTCTTGTTGCATATAAGCCAAAGAATAAAGTTTCTTTTTAATGACAAAAACAAATTCATTCCAAGTTGAAATGATTTTACCATGTTTTTGGAGATTTGCTTGTGTCTTGCCTTCCCACCATACAAGTGTGCTTCCTCCAAGTCGAAGGCTAGAAAGCTGGATCTTCTTCCTTTCTGAATCAACTTTCTGCACCCTGCAATATACGTCAATTTTTCTTATCCAATTATCAAGCTTTTCAGCGTTAATTTCTCCATCATAAATTGGCAAATCAAATTTTACATCTAATTTGATCAAAGAGGATTTCTTCTTTTTCTTTTTAGAAGAACTAGTCTTATGAGAAGAAGACGATGATGATGACAATGATGGTGATGATGGAGGAGATGGTGGAGGAAGCATTCCTCCTTTTCCTTTATCTTCTTTATCTGGAGGAACAAAAATAAAAGGTTCCTCTTCTCCTTTTTCTGGTTTAGGTGATGAAGTGCCTTCACCTTTACCCTTTTTAAACTCATTATACATCTCTTCCACCATTGCACGTATCGTCATGAAACTATCCAAGAATTGGGATTCTGACCCAAGTGGAGTTTCATCTACCATCCTTCTTTGTGAAAAGACCCTTCCAATCTCTAGATTCACCTCAACAATTTCACCTTCACCTCGTCTGAACCTCAACCTAGTAAGCATTCAAATCTCCACACAAAATTGTCAACCTTAAAAACCTTGAGCTCTGATACCACTTGATTCGTTAATGAAAAAAGGTATTATAAACTATGTGTGAAGTTGCCTATCTTACTTAGTGAAACGGATTGAAAAGATTTCAAATAACATAAACACATAAACAACTTGAAAAACATATTAAAACATATCAACATAGCCAAATTTAATAAAGGAGTTCACCAGACTTCCTGGCTACATCTCCTGGTCCTTTTGCTTCCAGTGCTGACCTCTTTATTATGTCTTCAAATTGTTGTTATAGGTATGAGCTCAAAAATAGAGTCTCAAATACAAAAATGGAACTCACCACTGTGTTCAGCTCGAGTTTTCGAGTCAAAACGAGTATAAACTCGACTATATTTGGTCACTATGACCTCCAGACCCCCTGGAATGGTCCAAAACCACATTAGTCAACTCCTTTTGTGATATGGTATTGATATACCATGTATAGTTACAAATTGCGGTGAAATTGGAATAATACGATAACATTAAAATCAAAGGATAAACCAAAGGACCAATGAGCATGGGATTGACCCTGACCATCTGACCTTTTCTCGGCGCAGATCCTAATACCAAGCGATCCAACGGTTATCACGTTCCCCGCGTGATCCAATGACTTGGGTGATCTCCACCATTGATTCATCCTGCTCAATCCTACGGCTGTAGTGCAATATCGTGCTCCCACTAGCCCGACGGTTAAGACTTCGAAAGCACACAAGAAAAGTTGTTTTGGTGTGCTACGTGTCGACCACTGAGTGGAATCGTGTGAATTTTTTAAAAACCATTTCTAGCCTTTAAGGCACGCGATATACCACTTACCGCTTTCCTGCTGGAACTCAAAGAAGTTAAACTTCTTTTGAATAACCATATTGCGTCCGTTTTCAAGGTTAACCTACTTGCATGTCTTGACGCGATATGCATCGATCTCCTCTAATCGGTCAATCTCCGCTCTTGTTCATTGATCAAACTAATCCAATCACCTGTTGTATGAACCAATCACAAATTTCCACATTACCTTCTGCGCTGACATTATCCAGAACCTGTGACTCATTCTCGGGTTGCCATGTGTCCTGTTGACATACGCATTGTCTGTTGACCTAAATCTTTGATTGGCTCTAATTTCTTCATCCAGACTCGGATTTACATGTTGTTTGCACCGTTGGATTCGTATTAACCAGCACTTCAACGTGAGCCCACTCTCACCTGTATTTGAAGACTTTGATATGGAGGGAAAACTGAATCCATTTTGAATTGATGCATCACACACACATAACCACACATGGCATACAACATTATGCAATACATGCACCTACACCTAGTGTACAACACCACCCAATACATATGCCTAGATCTGGTGTACAAAAAAACAAAATACATACATACAAATACACTCGATGTACGACACAACACATATACGTATAGAGAGTACAACACAATGAATACACAACTCACGATACCCAACTACACAATGCACATACGTAGTATTGTATGCCCATAACACAACATGTACGACATGCACACAACACCACATGTACACCAGTACCATATGTACAACATGTACACCAGTACCATATGTATAGCATGTACATAGTACCACCTGTACATAGCACCACCTGAACAACATGTGCACAGCATCACATGTACACGGTACCACCTGCACATCACGTACACAACATGATATGTACACCACACCACCTGTGCAATGTGTATACAATACCACATGTACACAACACCACATGCATGACATGTACATGGAACCACATGTACACAACGCCACATGCATGACGTGCACACAACACCACTTTCACATAGCATCACATGTACAACATGTGCACTCATCACCACATGTATAGTCATGCACAAAACACTATATGTACATAGTACCATACGTACAACATGCATGCAACACCATATGTACATAGCACATCATATACAACATGTAAATAGAATCATATGTACACATCACCACATATCCAACATGCGCACAACACCATATGCACACAACACCTCATATCCATCATGCGCGCAATACAATATGTACACAACACAACATATCCAACATGTACATAGCACCATCTATACCTAGCACTACATATGAAATGTTCACACAATACCATCTGTACCACCCAATACATAACATTGCATAAACAACATGTACACACACTATATATACACAACACTACATGCGCACAACATCACAGATGCAACATGTACAACATATACAACATATGCATAACAGTAGTACCACATATCGAAAACCACACTATCTCTACCAAGAAACCTTTCTTCCAGTGTCTCTCTGCCATCCATACTTATCTTAGCATACCGCAAAGAACATTGTTTTCATTCCGCTGATGTATCCCTCAGTGTTACCTATCATAACATAATCATAGGCATAATACAAACATACAATATCAATTCATATCCACATGATATTGACCTCATATATTTTTCATGACTACCCTTCCACTTGATTTCTCATAATACCATGAACCTCTTCATGTCCTTCACCTGCGTAGGTAATCATTCCTCCACAGAATGATCCCCAATGACCCTGTCAGACAAAAAAATACATACATACATGTATACATATAAACATCAATATAAAGCATTCATGATCTAGTCAGACAACAGCATACATACATACATATATGCATGCATATATATAATCATTAGCATAAACATGATCACAACATAATTACCAAATATCATAAGGTCAAGGTTAAGAGAATGCCCTTTATCCATGCACAACATGCACCACATTGAGAACAACAACTCCTAATCATAGCCAAGGCATCTGATGACTCAAATATATTTACCTTATCTTTCCTGATTACCTTGCTCATGATTGTACTGCCACTGTCCATTTACACCAATAGATTGAACCAATCTAACCAATTTTCATATACCGAGCTTCATTCGGGTCTTACACTACTTGCTAGGTTTCATTCAACTCTCCCTGAGATCCATTAACTTTCCTCTTTCTCAACCAATTCGCAAGACCATCAAGACATAAAAGGAAAAATGCAAACAAGGAGAAAACCCATTTAAACCAATGATAATGACACCACAAAAAAAGTGGTATGACCATACACTAGACATAAACAAAGCAGCAAATCAAGTGCAACAAATCAAAAAATACCAAAAGCACAAGACTGGAAACAAACACCATGACTCAATCCCCATGGTTCCCAGTGCTTCCAAAGGAAATTTCAACCTAAGCCTTCTTCAGAATTTCATGGAAGTCTCTTTTTCATGCAATCCCCTGCATCATATGTCCATAAACACATAACAGTACGTGCATACATAAACATAACAAATACTAGTTACCTTACCTTGTTGTGCTAAGCACATAGCCTTATAACTTAACACGTCCCTGCCATCTCTTAAGAGACTCCAATTCCCTTGACAAATCCATCCATAACTGGGAACTTGCTGATAACCTGTCAAATACATGTTCATGACTATAGCACATATCCACATAATGTCAAATAGAATCAAGGTTAAGGACACTTCCTGTATGCAAAGAACTCATTCGTTTGGAATTAGAGTTTCAAAACATAGCCAAAGGAATTCTTGCCCAATTCCTTTATCTTACCTTTTACCTTGTTGCATTCAAGTCTTACTATGTACTGTCACATCACCCAATTGTTAGTTATGTAAACATATCAATGGTTACCTTGTCATGCTAATACTAAACATTTTTTCCTGCAACTATTGCACATTTCAGTCACATGTTCCACAAATCAAGGCATCATGTCTATGAATTTGAAATCAGCATTTACCAAGACTAAAAAACATGTCCTACTCAACAATCAACTCACATTCATCAATCATAATACATAATGCTTCAACTATCACTTACTTACACTAAAGTATATATCAGTTGCCTCAACACATGTGTATTAGTACAACCATCATAAAACAAGACCATTCATTCAACAATCTTTCAGACACTGACTCATATCATGCAATTAATCAAACATTCAAATAACTTGTAAACATAACATGCTAGATAAACCAAATAGACGACATAAGCAAGGTCATCCCTTAATGTATCTCGAGGGAGGCTATCTTGTCTGCACAATCAATCTATAATAGCACGTAAAACATCACAACACATCAACTAAAACATAATAAGGTCATGATATCCATAACAATGACTAGCTAACATGTTCACATCATAACTCATAAACAATTGCCATTCATGCATAACAATCACATATACACAATCAGTCTAGATTAGTATGACATAATATCACAACATATTAACTCATACATGAATTTCATAACCATAATCATCTGCATAGGTTAATCAAGATATTGTTTCAATAACCCTAATCATCAAGTTACTAGCATATAACAACAAGAAGTTATATATCATGCTCATCAACAACATATAACCTAATCATCAAGCTAACTATGATGATCTACTCTTACCCCAAGGTCTAACGACGCAACCTCATTCTGATGATTTGCATCTCCTTCTCTATCTCAACCAACTCATTAACATCATAACATACCAATATCATCATGATGACCTAAAATGCATACAATGACATCACAATGCATGTCTGACCTACCGTTCATGCATAACCATAAATATGACAATGTGTGCATAACAACATATAGACATTGACATGAATAACTAATGCATATACAACCATACACTCATGACGACACATCCCACAACAACACGATCAACCTTCACATGGAAACATCACTACAACCATGATCAACACCATGCAAATGAAAAAAACACATGGGCTACAAGAATAAGGGAACACATATGCAATCGACATGCATGCATTACAAACACACCGCCCATCCAATCTGAGGGGTGAGCCATGATCTAATACCACTTTGTGGTATCAGATATGACCCAAAAAGAGCGTAACCCACTTTGATACCACTTTGTAACACTCTCCTCCCACATCTACCCAAGTAATCGGCCAACCAAGGTAAACATGTGATGAGAATTTACTATGATATGATTTGACCTCCTAAGTCATCTTAAGTAAGTGGTACTAAACGAAACACACCATACAAACCTTCCATATCAGCAACATGACTCCCAGGAACCATCCCAACCTCTCAGGTAACTAGCCCTTGGGTCCCATTGAGCTTTTAGACAATTTAACTCCCAGAATCTCCCTTGATATGAGAATGCATGCGTCAAGGAAGCTTTGGAATCTCCCACAGCATGGGTATGCCAGCGTCTAGGGACTTTTCTACCCGTGTTGTTCATGTGTCCTTGGGATTTGAGCCACTTTTTCAGTCCTAGAGCCTAGGTCACTGCCCAGAACTAAATGACACCTTCAAGCTAGAAAGATAACAATGGAATTATGATACAAATTCAATCACTTGAACAAGGGCTTGAATAAACCCCTACTAACCATGACAAGCATTTCATCAAACATATCAAAAATATGTAATCTACAGTAGTAAACAACATATCTGATCATGTGTCATACTTATCTTAGAATCGCTAAGAAGCATTTATCCCTTATATCATTAGTTTCATTATCATCTACTAGGTCATAGATACATTGTTCATTTATTTACAAATCAAACATGAGGATATCCATACATCATCATTGTCATAATACATGCTTATAACCATCATAATAACAATATAAATATCAAGGATACATTAGCCATATAATCCACATATAAACCAATACATTTACACATAAGATACCAAGGAAAGAACTTCTTATTAATGAATGCAAAATCCAACCTGGTTTGGGAATACCACGTTCCACTCGACCACAGAATGGCTGAGCCAATTCTCTCTTCAACCATTCACCCCCGTGCTATATTCCAAGCTTGAATGTGGGACACAAACCAAAAGAACCAACCAGTGCATCCCAAGGCTAAAAAAAATCACCCTCATTATTACAAACTAGACTTTACTGTAATCCACATCGGATCACTAGGCCAACACAATAAACATGTAATAATAGGCTTTACCATGATCTCCACCAAATCACTAGGCCAAAACAAGCATGGATGCCACCAGATTTCTCCACCTACACTGAGAGGAATTTTCATGTCTCCTAGTCTCTCAGGAATTACCACAATCTGATCCAGGGATCAATAGGCCCTAAACCGAGACACCACCCTCTAGGCTTTACCGTATACCCTGCCATTCACCGACAATGAATCCTAGGCCTAATCAAGGGCAACCACCTCTAGGATTTACCATATAGCCCGCCATTGACCAATCGAGGATTCCTAGGCCCACCGAGGCAACACAAAACATGACTTTAGCAAAACCCACAGTCTGGTTCAGGGGTTACTCAGCCATGTATTCTATCATTTGGAGATCCACCTCACTCAGCTTCAAAACCATCCTGCAATCCAACTCAACCAAAACATGAGAACCCCATCACACCATGGCTATACAGAAAGGGAAAGGCTAGGTTGAAAACACTATCACCCCTGTAAAAACCCATGCCATGACAGCAAAGAACCACATGCAATACCATGCATTCCAAATCTAGAAAGGAATTCACATATTCAAATCGATACCTGCAAAGAATCTTGTTGTAGCTACTTGATCTTATTCTTCCTTGCTTGATTTGTTCTTCCTCTTTGGCTCCTTTGTCTTTTTTGACCCAATGTTGAGAAAAAGATTTCCAACTGATCCTCAGAAGACTTTTTATCAATGAGGCTTCTATTTTATTCATTTTCCATTATTTTCCTTCATTTTCCTCCTCACATGCAACTTGTGGCCTTTCACCTTCCTTTTCTCCTAATTTCCATTATTTTCATAAATAAAATGTCAATTAGTGCCATTTTTCCTTTCCAAATTTCTTATCCATTTCCTTTGCCAATTTCCTTAGCCATAATAAACCATTGAACACCTAGACTAGGATGTCTTGCCCAACATTCAACTTGGAATACATCTCCCATGACCGTGGTATTATATTTTTATATTTAAATGAATTTTTAACCAGAGCTCTTATAATAAAGTTCATAGAGAATGAAACTCAAGCAGAAAGATTATATTAGAGAAAAATCTCATTATAGGTTGGAAAAAAGTTCATAATTGAGCATGAAAATTGTGCATGAATTGTAATTTCTTGGTTCATATGCCATCAAGTTTATCCATGATGTATATCCACCTAATTCACATGACATCAATCCTATCTCCAAGATCTTCTAAGTTCCTATAAGAAGAGGCCAAATTGAGGGGGATAGGGAGAGAAATTAAGTAAGGAAATGTTGGTGGAATACACAAATAATCCTCTTTGTGTACTGTGTAGAGCTTGGATACTAGTCTATAGTTCAAGGAGGAAACAAGGCCAAGGAATTAGAAAGGGTTGCATGCATCACAAGGTAAAAATCTTACACATTTCCATTTCTATTAATATATAGATCTAGTGATTCCTTTCCTTTTTTCGCATACTATCATTTATTTGTGTTGGATCTAGATCAATTAACAAATTTACATTAGATTTTACTTATCTAATTGTGATCTAGGTGGATTCAAAAATAGAAGTGGCCTTGAAAATAGCTCAAAAATCAAAGTTCTCGGATGGAAGTGAAACTAGGACCAGATCATAGTGCTCATCGCCATGATTCCAACATTGTGAATGACACTAAAATCCAAGTTCATATGCTCAAGTTATAGCTGGTCAAAGTTTTGGTCAAACTGGGCCAAGTGACAGTCACTAACGAGGCCACAATTTGGCATAGTTCCGGCGCACTGAATCTAGCCACTGGAATGGGTGAATTTGTCACCTATTTAATTTTTCTAATATCCCTTATTTTCTAATGGAAAACTTTCAACTATTGTTTCTATAAAAAATGAAAAAATATATTTCTGGGGTGGTGGGCTGCCACCCCCTACCAACCCCCAACAATCATTACCAATGGCAATATATCATATATATTTAAATGGGGTGAGTGTGCCACCACGACAGACTTGCCCAGCCCCCACAACTGAATCACATTTGAAACCAAATGGTGACCACATTATATTATAACCATCGAGTTAAAATTACATTAAAGCCGCATTTGTTAAAACAATCATATGTTATGTGGGGTGCAGCGGGGGTTTGAACACTGACCCCCCCATCTTGAACACCACCGCTACCAATGGTCCAATGACCCACGTTGGTGGCTTTGCCGACCTTACAGTGTTTAAACCTTCACTGAAATCATTCGACCACTGGCGGAGGAGTGATGAAGGACGAGTGTGGAACCTTGAGTGGCCTAGGGGTGTGGAACAATGAATGAGGGAATCATTAAGATGTTGAAAATATTCATTTAGAGGGCCAAAGGTTCTAGTGTCATAATTTGACAAGTTTATAGTTGATTTTGCACCGTTTTGTGCCCGGAATCCAATCGTGTAGTCTGTTTCTCTAGTCGAGGTCTCCATTTTCAAGCCATCATCCAAATTGGAGGTATAAGGGTTATTTTTGTAAATTTGCTTGTAACTGATTTCTTTGATGCCACTTAATGAAAGAAGGCCTCCCCACTTTGAGCAGGGCCCAAAGACGTAGCCCACATTGGGTGAAATCTGTAATCAAATCATTTGTGTGCCTTTGATCTCATGGTTGCTTTATGATTTCTGCTTCTTTTTCATGTGTTAAGTTACTTGGTTAATATGATCTTTTATATGCAATTATGAATGCATCCTTGAAGTTAAAAGATCTGGATCAAGTTTTGTATCAAAGCAGGTCTTCTTGATGTGAGTTGTATGAGTGAATGCTAACCAGGAAAAATCTCCAAAGAGGTGAAGGAAAACTTAAATCCTTTGATCCCGAAGTGGGGTGTGCACCACGAAGGCGAAACATGGTAGATGATGAAACTCAATTGGAGGAAGAGAGAAGTTATCGTAAGATCTTCTTCACCATGGCAGAGAAATTTGACAAGTTGTTTTTAGAATATGAGAAGACAATCAAGTTTGAGAAGAAGGAACCAAATGATCATGCCTCAGTAAATCATGAAGGTGGAGGAGAAGAGCCTCCTCCCTCTCCATCCTCCAGTGAAATTTCTTCTTCTTCCTCTTCTCATCATTCTAACAGGAATCAGAGGAATGCATCTAAAATTCCCTTTTTCAAGTTGGATGTCAAATTTGATTTACCTGTATATAGTGGAGAATCTAATTCAGAAAAGTTAGATAACTAGATAAGACAAGTTGATGTGTATTGCCACATACAAAAAATCAAAGAGGACGAAGCCTAGATCTAGATAGCATCCCTTCGATTGAGTGGCACCACTCTTGTTTGGTGGGAAGGAAAACTGCAACAAGGTGGTAGGAGTAGTTGTAAACTTCCTTCATCTTGGTCTTAATTCATTTTTTCTTTAATAGAACAATTTTACCCATTGGGTTATAGACAGAAAGCCATGATGGAATGGAAACATTTGAAACAAAGTAAAGATCAATCTATTCAGAATTTTATACAGGAGTTTAGAAAACACTAGCATTGAATGTTCCACTAGACACTTCTGAGATGTTGATGAAATATATTGGCTCTTTGCATAGTTATTTGTGTCATTCATTATTATTATTTGAACCTAAGTCTCTTGTTGAAGCTAGTGTGAATGTCGTATATCTTGAAAGCAGAGGGAAGTATGAGCAAGATGACCACTCGAAGAAGGCAACAACAACTAAGAGAAGAGAAGAAAGACCCTCTTGTACTCATTGTAAGAAAAACGAGAACGATGAGGAGAATTACTAGAAATTGCATCCAGAATTGAGACCTAAGAGGAACAACATAAAAGAGAAGCAAAAGGTAGTCGCAACTGTGTAACAAGACCAAAAATCTGAATCATATGATGATGAGAAGATCACAGGTGTGGGATTTGCAGGTGGTGGACCAATTAAACTGGGATCAGACTCAAGTGACAAAATGAATATTGCATCTCTTGGGATTACAACAGATGGAACCATTGACTTGGGTTTTGATTCAGGTGATGAGACCAAGATTTAAACAGATGTTGTGCCAAAAATGAAAAGGGCACCAAATGCGGCATGGCTACAAAAACTTGAAGAAATCAAACAAATCATTCAGGAGGAGTGTTACACAGTAATTTTTCACCGTTTGTCACTGTCCCTGTTACCCCTCTCCCGCACACTGGAGGACTCATTCTGGGACCTGTGAGAAGTGACATGACCTGAAACCACTTGCATTATATTCCTCTAAGTATGAGCTTCATATGCCTTGAAGACATCTCCTGCAGTATACCCATAAAAACAGCCCTTTTTGCATTAGTGCGGGTCCGCAGTGTACTTCCCGCGCCAATGGGGGAAATCCTCTAAAGAGGGCGTGCAAGTTGGTGATCTGTCTCAGAGTCGCACTCGTGCCAACCCAGTTGGGTAAAGATTTTAACGAACAAACTTTCGAAGGTTCTCCCTAACCCATTCATCAACTGAATCTATGTTGAGCTAGGATGGTTTTTCTTCGAATCTCCATAGAAGGGAAGTGGTTTTCCACCTTTCATGGAAGCTTCTTAGTGATAAAGCCAATCCCATGAATATTGTGGTTGATCCTATCTCCTTCCCCTCTATCTATAAAAGCTTGTTCTTTTGCCTTGAGCAAGCTAGTTCCAGCATAGTGACAGTAGTTCTAGTCAGTAATTCCAGCATAGTGATAGAGAGTTTGACGCTGCAAGAGCCTTCTTTGCACCCATAAGGCCAAATCTAAGTAAGGAGATTCTTGTCACCCAAAGAGAGAGAGGCTTGTTCTTCATCCCAACAAGCTTTGCAAGACTTGTGTAGCTGACTACCCAGCCAAAGGAGGATTTGACATCAGAAAAATGGTTGTATTCTTCTTTGTTATTTATTAATAATAGATGACTATCATTATGGTTCCACTTTCATTGTCTTATGTTTGATGTTGAGTTATATCTTTTCTGACTGGTATATAATTGCATCTACTAGATTTTATGCTTGTATTCGTGTTGTTCTTTGCATGTGCAGGTGTCCAATCACGGAGATTGTGGGGATCGTGCCCGGCCAAGGCAAAGGAACGAGGGTGACATCTCTTCTACGAACACTAGCGTTGGAATCCAAGTAGGTTCTCACCATCCACTTTTTATTTGCAATTAGGAACTTACGTGATAGCATTGTGTGATTGTTGCTAGACCCGGTCTAGGCTAGTAGGGATCGTCTCTGTCCGCAGAGAGGATTTACCTCCACAACAATTTGGCGACTCCGCTGGGGAGACCTTGTTGTTTGATTTGTAAACTTTAGACGGAGCCTGAAGTACGGCCAGGTAGCCTTCGAAACGCTATTGCTTTGCATTAGCGAAGTAGATCAACGCCACTTCAGTCAATCTCCGGTTTGGTTTACGGACTAAACAACTTGGAGTTTGTCTTGTCTCTTTGGTTTCTCTTGTTTTGATTGCTTAGATAGCTTTCTGGGTTGGATTTCTTGCTGTCTCTTGCTTCCTGGTTTGCCTAGATACTGTTTTCAAGCCCTGGGTTGCTTGTTTTTGTTTTTGACTTAGCAAACTTGATTAGCGCGCTTTTTAGCCTAACAGTCACGCCAATTGGTGCAAGTTGCTCAAAGACAACCCGCGCCAATCCCATAAAAGCGCGAGTTGCAGCCTGACAGTCGCACCAGGCTTGACAACTTTTCTAGTTTGCTTGTTTTCGAGCCCTCTGAGCTTGGATTGGTATCTTACCACGTCTTTTTCAATTACTGGAGTGTGTTTGATCCTTGTTTGACTGGTTTTAGACCTCCATCCTTCGGGTGTTTGCCTTTTTCTATCGATTTCACATTTTAGCCCTAGGGCATCTAGTGGCTTTGTGCGTCGAGCCTTCCGTAGGAGTCTTGGGTTCTTTGATCGTCCAGTCGACTTTGTGATCACTTTTCGCACTTGCTCAGTAGTTGTCAAAGCCTTTTGTTGGTATTCAAGTGATTTAATCCTTTTCCGCTTGGATTTCGCTTGACTTCGTTTGGGCTTAGATTACATAGCTCGATAGAGGTCTTTGTGTTTTCTTCTTGGTTTGAAGGACTGTTTTGGTGTTTTGGGGATTCGATTGTGTTCTCATTGAGTGAAATTCGTCTCTTTTGCTCAGTGTTACTATCTCTCAAAATTGGTTTAGTGCACTTTTCCATTGAAAAGAAAACGAACAATCTCTTTTGCGTTGAATTAGTTAATTGAAATTAGAAGCTTTTCATTGATTAGTGATTTAAAACAAAAAAGTTTCGTCTATTTTCCATTAGCTGCATTAGAGCGGTTCTTGATTGTTTATGGTCATTTTGTTTGATTGAAAAGTTCTCAACTCTCTCGTAGTTAGTGTTCATCGAACGAAATGATACTTTTTGGCATATAGCTTGCATTTAAGGAATTGTGAGAGATTACATATGGTAGGACCTAGAAATCGAAACCTAATCAACGATCAACCGTAAAATGAACTGAATAAACTTAATAACGCATTGGAACATAACGCTCACTGTTTAGAGGTCTAGGCTAGAGACGTGCTCTGGCGTCGTTAAACGTAGTCACTTTTGTTTCACTTAAGGTTGGGTGATTCCTCCTTCCGTGATGCAACAAGTGGTCTAGCACGGACTTGAGCTCCCACGTACTGTCGAGTATATGGGGAAACCCCACTAGGTTATCATCCTTTATCCACAGGAAGCCGTGTCTGCCGCCTTACAAGCCGTAACGCACCGAACACAGCATTCGGGAAGATTGACTGCCGTACGGAAAGTCCTTGGTTTTCATATGATTGCCAAGGTGTATATGCAGTTTTACGGGTTGTCTGGTAAACCCTTTGCCTAGTTTCTCCAGAGTAGTCACTTTTGATCCTTTTCGGACTCCTTAAAAGAAAAGGCTCACTTGAGCACTTGTCACTTCGGGCTCACAAAACATTCGAAGGCGACTAGAGTCACCTTTTTGTCCTTTTCTCAACTCTTAAAACATGAAAAGGTCAAGTTGTGTCCTTGCGTCTTAAAATTTATTTGGCCGCGTTCACATTTACCCGGTTAGATCTTGTTTTCGTTAGCTTGAGTAGGCTTCTTTTCGTTCTTGATGGCAACTTTTCCGGGGTTCACCAACCCAGGGATCCCCTCTGACGGGAACCCTGGTCATTTCGCTCCTTTTGGAAATGTTGGTGCTCCTTATATGGTGACGTTGTCCCTCCCAGGGTTAACTGTTGGGTTGCTGGTTTGGTTGTTCTCAACCTCTTTGGTCCCTGCTATCTCACCGTCTATTCAATCTGTCCCTCCACCTGAACAACATCATGTTGATTCTAAGGTGGATCTCTCCCCTTCTACGCCCACTTCTACGTCCTCATCTTCTACTTCGCCTGGTGAAAGTCTCGATTCGAGTACCCCAGTGGCTAAGAAGAAGAAGAAGAAGACGAAGAAGAAGAAGGCTCCTAAGGGAGAGGCTAGAAGTACAACTCTTACTCCGAGTACACCTGAAGTTGGGCCCCCTTCCGCTCCTCCGTGGAATGTCAAGTTTCCTTGTCGATTATGCAAGGAGGACCATCTTCTTCGCGATTGTCCTGGCATTCCCAGGGTACTAGAAGTATGGTCTCGCGATCCGGCCCGCCCCTCATCGTCCTCTGAAGCTCACGACGATGCTACCTTATCAGTTGGGAATGGTAATGGAAAAGGGAAGATTCGAATCCCCTGTAGACTTTGTGAAGGCAATCATCCCCTTCACCTTTGTCCACTCATGGATAAAGCCTCCGTTGTCTTGGAAAGTCTTACAGCTCCTTCACCCCAACTTCCCGTTGGTTATCAACGTCTCTCTGTAGCCGCAGATCATTCCCCTGCTGACAAAGAGATTGATTCATATTCTTCTCTTGTCCAGCCTCCTCTTCCCGAACCTGGCTGTGCCCAACCTGTTCCAGACCAACCATTGGTCGGAAAGAGTGTCGACTCGAGTTCACCACCCGTCGATCACTCTGTTTCGGAAGAGCATCACTCCCATGTTCTTCTCGTCTCCTCAGATTCTCCTGAGTCTGCAAATGACTCTCCTATCCCAGCTGCTCCCGAGAGTCCTGCTTCAGTTCCTTTAGAGCAGGGGGTCAATCATATGATTCCCCCACCAAGCAGTTCAGTCGTTTCCTTCGACTGGAGCCGTTTGACTACCTCCCCCCTTCCATCCCATGTGCCTTTCTGGGTCACGGTACATGCCTATAATAAGGCGCTACCTGGCACTGTGTTGGATGAGGGAGCATCGGTTAGTCTTATGCCTGCCACTACTTGGCAAGCCTTGGGTTCCCCACAGCTTATGCCAGTCGCACCGAATCTGACGGCTTTTGACGAAGGAACTAGTCAACCATTAGGGATCCTTCCACAGTTCCCTGTTACTTTGGGAGGCAAGACTGTCTATATAGACATATCGGTTACCCAAGGTGCTTTAGACTTCAGTGTTCTCCTTGGCCGTGACTATGTTTATGCCATGGGGGCCCTGGTCTCTTCACTTTTCCGAGTGGTTTGCTTTCCACACGATGGAAGGATAGTGACGATAGATCAATTATCGTTCGTCCGTCCCCGGGTGCCTCCTGCGCAGTTGTCATCCCCTCCTGGTTTTCATCCACCAGTTGCATCTGCGCCATCACAGATCAACTACGTGGCCACCTATCCCATGCCTGGATCCAGTGATGCCGCCATCGTGCATAGTGTCCTGGGGGCATTGGGCCCTAACTTCCAAGATGTTTCCATTCCACCGGGAGTGGCAATCTTGGAAGCCCCGTCTTTCTATTCATTATGATGAAGTTCGGGTGGAGCATAGTTCCTTTCTGGTGTCAAGCTCCTTAAAAAAATGAAACTAGGTTTGGTGGAGCATAGTTCCTTTCCGGTGTCAAGCTCCTTAAAAAATGAAACTCGGTTTGGGCGGAGCATAGTTCCTTTCCTATGTCAAGCTCCTTAAATAATGAAACTAGGTCTGGTCGGAGCATAGTTCGTTTTCCTATGTCAAGCTCCTTAAAAAATGAAACTAGGTATGGTCGAGCATAGTTCCTGATCTTGTGTCAAGCTCATTAAAAAATGAAACAAGGGTTATGAGGATAGTTCTTTTACTGTGTCAACCTCATTAAAAAATGAAACAAGGGTTATGAGGATAGTTCTTTTACTGTGTCAACCTCATTAAAAAATGAAACAACCCCTTTTCCCAATCGAGTCTTTGATTAAGATCTCGTAAAATCCAAGTCGAGTCTTTCCAAGATCTCGAAAGTGAACCTTCATTCCATCCACTTTGTTGAATGCAATGAAGCTTGGGGGGCATGTACCTCGTTTTGCGTCATTATGCTGGGGGCATGCGAACTTATAACAAGCATAGTTTTTCGTTTCAAGCTTGTGTAAACATGAAACAGAATCCAAGCAAAGTTCTCCATGGTTCAAGCTTGTGTAAAAATGAACCCATACCCGATTTACATCTCGTGATTGCCATTTTTATCCGCTGAATTCTGCTAGATGAGCCTTGGTTGTTTCATTCCATTGCCACCATCTCTTTGGCCGATCATATGCTTTCACTTGGTTGTTTTTCCTTTCCTGAGGAACCGCAGCGATGAGTGGTTTTCTTAGCCAGCCTCTTGACCATTACATGTTTTGAGTAGTTCCACCATTGCCGGAACCAGTTGCTACCCTTTATACCACTCGTTCCTCTAGGATGAGTCACCTTTAAGCTCTTTTCTGACTCGTAAAATATGAAAATATTGCCAAGTATTTTCCCTTTTTGACTCGTTAAATAGAATAAAAATGGAGGTCTGCTTTCAGCTCTTTTCCGACCGTCTAAATATGAAAAGATTGCCGAGTTTGTCCTCTCAACTCGTTAAATGTAAATGAGAGGTGGTCGTCTTTAAACTCTTTTTCGACCGTGTAAAAAACAAAAGATTGTCGGGTCTTTGTCGTTTCAAGCTCGTTAATGGTTACGAAACGACGCGATATTGATCGTTTTTTTACTTTTTCAGGTCGATGTCACTACATATGAAAAGTACTCCTCAATCGTAATGATCGGGCGGTTCTTTCGAGCATTGTTTTATACTTTTTCAGGCTCGCGAGACACAACTTTACAAAAAATGACCCCCCTGGAGTTTCCTTTTCTGCTGTCTTTTCAAACTCTCTAAACATGAAAAGACGTCGAGTTCTTCCTTTGTCAGACTCGTTAAAACTAATGACATTGGATCCCATCGGAATGACGCCTCACAAGCATATGCTATCCCCGTCAAGCTTGTTAAAAATAACTGGGGTACTCGCCAGAAATGGTGGGGAAAATGGACCCATAATTATTGTCGTGTCGGCAGTATGTCGCTCTTGAACATGGCACTTGTCTGCTTTCGTGTCTAGGTGGGGACATCTCATCTCGCTTTTCACTTGCCTCCGTGGGTTTTGGGTGATCCTGTTTGACCTCTCATCTACTCATTGCCTCGTCACCATGACCTTTGATCCGTTGATGTCAAATACTGCCAAGTCCACTGTCGTGCCGCCGATATGTTCAAGAGAAGTTGACCTCTGCAGAATTACAACCTCCCTCTGATACCTCACATAATTCTGATTCACCACAACATTCTTCCTCTGTCTCGTGTCAATGATGTGGGAAATACTATGGCCCACCTTTGATCAAGGTCACTTCCTGTCGACTTCAGCTCATTATCCAGGAAGCTGATCTAGAGACTCCCTTCTGGTGCCTTGGAGCCTGCATGCCTCAATGGAAAGTTCTTCATGTTCAACGAGAGGTTTTCATCATTGGCCTCTGATCGAATGATTCTACAGGTGTTCGACGCCAGCTCACTCATTCGCACGCCATAGATTGTACCTATAGTACCTTGAGGGCCATTGTCATTATTGGTGGTACCTCTTGCGTCTGTTAACAGTTTTCACTATTGGCTGGTAATCAGATGATGTTCATGCATGTTCGACTCCAACTCATGTATTCGCATGCCTGAACTTGTACTCTATTTGGGTCAAGATGAAGCGCAAGACCCTGGATTTTTTTTGTTGGAATCCAGGCTGCAATTTGTGGCTTATTATGATCATTACATGACTCATTCACTGGATGGCTGCGACCATGCCTGAGTCTATTTATCGATCCTCACTGGATGGCTGTGCCCATACCTTGGATCTAGATTCTTGTGTGCTCTGTTATGGATGGCTGCGCCCATACCACACATATCATGTACTTGAGATATCAGTTGTACTTCTTTACGCAGGTTCTCCGGCGACAGTGTTTTCAGTTACACATGTTCTTGTAAAGCATTTCACCCCTCTCTCTCTCTCGGGCCTCATGCTTTAGGGGGCATTTGTTACACAATAATTTGTCACCGTTTCTCACCGTCCCTATTACCCCTCTCCCGCACACTGGAGGACTCATTCCGGGACCTATGAGAAGTGACATGATCTGAAACCACTTGCATTATATTCCTCTAAGTATGAGCTTCATATGCCCTGAAGACATCTCTTGCAGTATACCCATAAAAACAGCCCTTTTTTCATTAGCGCGGGTTCGCAGTGTACTTCCCGCGCCAATGGGGGAAATCCTCTAAAGAGGGCGTGCCAGTTGGCGCTCTGTCTCAGAGTCGCACTCGCGCCAACCCAGTTGGGTAAAGATTTTAACGAAAAAACTTCCGAAGGTTCTCCCTAACCCATTCATCAACTGAATCTATGTTGAGCTAGGATGGTTTTGCTTCAAATCTCCATAGAAGGGAAGTGGTTTTCCACCTTTCATGGAAGCTTCTTAGTGATAAATCCAATCCCATGAATATTGTGGTTGATCCTATCTCCTTCCCCTCTATCTATAAAAGCTTGTTCTTTTGCCTTGAGCAAGCTAGTTCCAGCATAGTGACAGTAGTTCTAGTCAGTAATTCCAGCATAGTGATAAAGAGTTTGAAGCTGCAAGAGCCTTCTTTGCACCCATAAGGCCAAATCTAAGTAAGGAGATTCTTGTCACCCAAAGAGAGAGAGGCTTGTTCTTCATCCCAACAAGCTTTGCAAGACTTGTGTAGCTGACTACCCAGCCAAAGGAGGATTTGACGTCAGAACAATGGTTGTATTCTTCTTTGTTATTTATTAATAATAGATGACTATCATTATGGTTCCACTCTCATTGTCTTATGTTTGATGTTGAGTTATATCTTTTCTGACTGGTATATAATTGCATCTACTAGATTTTATGCTTGTATTCGTGTTGTTCTTTGCATGTGCAGGTGTCCAATCACAAAGATCGTGGGGATCGTGCCCGGCCGAGGCAAAGGAACGAGGGTGACATCTCTTCTACGAACACTAGCGTTGGAATCCAAGTAGGTTCTCACCATCCACTTTTTATTTGCAATTAGGAACTTGCGTGATAGCATTGTGTGATTGTTGCTAGACTCGGTCTGGGCTAGTAGGGATCGTCTCTGTCTGGAGAGAGGATTTACCTCCACAACAAGGAGAATGCTAAGCTAAGGAGACTCCTACAAGAGGCATATAAAGAGAAATAAAGGTTACAACATAAGTTACAATCGAAGGAGGAGGCCTTGGAAAAGTTGCAGCATAACAAGCTTGAGGTAAAAAGTGATTCTTCAATTTCATGTACTTTTTATGATGATGATTTCACTACTTTTTAGAAACATACTATAGGAATTGGATCAAAATTGTTGAAGAAAATGGGGTATCAAGGAAAGGGCCTCGACATTAATGGCCAAGGCATTGTGAATCCCATCAAAGTGGAGGAATTGCCTCATTATGTAGGACTTGGATATGTCTGAAAAGAGGTTGGAATATTTTTGAAAGGAAAGGGCCTCGACATTAATGGCCAAGGAATTGTGAATCCCATCAAAGTGGAGGAATTTCCTCATTATGTAGTACTTGGATATGTCTGAAAATAGGTTGGGGAATGCTCCAAGACAACCAATGACCAACCAATGAAAAATGTTGAGAGAAATTCATCACATTCCATTGATAGAGAGGGTTCCACAGGCACTCATCAGAGGTGCACCATAAATAAGCATCCCAAGACAATCCATAAATTTTGGAGGAGAAAGAATTATTGTAGTCACTGCAATGAGGTTGAAAACCAAAGAGCCATGTGTCAGATACTCCATGCCCAAAAAGCACCGTTAGAGAAGCCATTTGGTGAATATGTTCAACAAATGAATCCGCCACATTCATGGTGGTACAGTTTATTGAGTAAGAGATGGTTTTACTAAAAATAGTAGCTTGTCATGGTCGCATCTTGTAAATCATGTGTTGCGAATAATTGTAAAAGTGATGATGTGTTTTCCATCACTTATTAAGGAAACGATGATGTTTTTTTACTTTTGTTGATAGCTAGGGTATTGGTTTCTATTATGATGTAAAATTGACCAAAGAGTGTGTGTTATAAACTCTTGGCAAGTATGGGGTTGTTTGAGTCATGCATGGATTTGTATGTGGTTGAAAAAAATGTACCAGATTTGCATAGAATGCAGATGTTGAAAGTGTGGCTTGACAAGGATGGGTAGTGTGCAAGATGTGTGCATGCTAGTGGAGGACCAAAAGCTCCTCAATGGGAAGGAATGATCTAGGTGGATCCAAAAATAGAAGTGGCCTTGAAAATAGCTCAAAAATTGAAGTTCTCATAAGGAAGTGAAATGGGGACCAGATCGTAGGGCTCGTCGCCTTGATTCCAATGGTGTGAATGAAACTCAAATATGAGTTCGTATGCTCAAGTTATAGATGGTCAACGTTCTAGTCAAAATGGGCCAAGTGGCAATCACTAACCAAGGAAAAATTTGGAAGAGTCCCGACGCAAGGAATCCGACTGCCAGAATGGGTGAATTTGTCACCTCTTTAATTTCTCTAATATCCCTTATTTTTTGGAGAAAAAATTTCAACTATTGTTTCTATAAAAAATAATATATAGAGTCCCGACGAAGGGAATCCCACTGCCAGAATGGGTGAATTTGTCACTTCTTTAATTTCTCTAATATCCCTTATTTTCTGGAGAAAAAATTTCAACTATTGTTTCTATAAAAAATAATATATATATATATATATATATATATATATATATAGATAATGTTTTTTTTTGGGAAAGCCTACCACCCCTACTACCCCCCAACGGTGATTACCAACTTCAATATATCATATATGTTTAAATGGGGAGGGCGGGCCACCCCCGATGGACCTACCAAACCCCCTTGACCGAATCACATTTGAAACCAAACAGTGACCACGTTATATTATAACTGCCGAGTTAAAATTATATTAAATCCATGTTTGTTAAAACAATCATAGGCTATGTCGAGTATGATGAGCCTCAGTATTGCAATAAGATTGTTTCAACTCCTAAATCTACCAACTTTACCTTATCAACCCAAGGTTTCATACAAACTTAGAGGTGATAGTGTTATATACACAGTAGATGCATCATTCTACTCATGCCACCCTTAATTGGGCACTTGATCATTAGGGTTCTAGACCATTCCTCTACTGAACTGAAAGGAGTTTAACTACTGAAAGAAGAATGTAAAGGCTAGTCCTAGTGCAGAGAAAGTAAATGCTTTTCAACTCAGGAAATGAAAGTTGCTAACTTGTAAATGCTATGAAAGGACACAAATCTTATGCTAAGTTGCAGAAAGGAAACTATGCTAACTTGCACTCAATCATCTATCTATCAGGGTTGCTTGAAAACAAAAGATTATTCTACCATTTCATAATTCAAGAATGCATGCATTGACTATCTAATTCACACTTGCAGAGTAAATAAAGTTCTAATTGCTAAATTCAGAAATGAAAGAACTAATGCTATCTGATCTTGCACGAAGGAAAAGGAGTGAAAGGACTAGTCTAGGTGGCACTTTTGGTCATGGAGTCCAATTTGAGGGGTTAAACTACTCCTAAACTATAATAGGCTACCATTGCAGGTCAAAACAGGGTCAAAACAGGCTGCTATAGGTGAGCTACAAGATGTTGCTATAAGATTCCTATACTGCTACCGGATGTCCTGAAATGCTACAGTAAGTTGGCTGAGAGGGTTTGGAGGGTAAGACGGATGAGATGAAGTGTTGGAAGGGTTTATGAAATTGGTGTAAAGTGTGGGAAGGTGATCATAACCCTTATCCAAGCCCAATACTTCAAGAAGGTTGAATTTGGGCTAAGATGGCTTGCTCACAGTGACCAAAAAAACAAAGATCTAGAACATGGGTTGGCATGCATCAAAAGAAGGTGGAGAAGACCTAAATGGAGTTGGTGAAAGAAGTCATTTTCTACAGATCAACAACCCTGTAATAACACCTGCACCTATTTCTCTTTTCATTTACAAATTATTATAATTCAATGTGGAAAAGATGAATTGAATTTGGAAAATCTTATCTATCTAATGCTAAACTTGATTTGTGAAATCATGAGAAGCAAAAATACACATGTAAATATTTCCAATAAATCATAAACAACTATCCAACTAATGCTAAAACTTGATTTTTGCAATGAAAATGAAATCACACTATGTTTTTGGGCTGCAAGAGTGGGGTCCTCTAATCATGATCCCATGAGGGAGATGAGATAGGGGTCACTGTCACAAGATTTTTGATGTATTTTACTCTACTGAACTGCAAAAACTAATTTACCCTCTAATCTAATGGAAGCATGAATCTGAAACAACTTAATCAATATTATAGGCTAAAAGAAACATGAATAAACTTCAGCAATTAATCAACATTCTAGACTAAGAATATAGATACAAGAGAAGAAATTATGTTGCTAGGGTTGGGCCGTAATCCAATAGCTTCAGCCCTCTGAGTAGAATCAGTTCTGGATCAAAACACAAATTCTCATTATCATTCAAAAAGTTTCAAATACATCATCAAAATAACAACCAAATGTGCTTCAGTTTAATGGCCTCTTTGCTACAATAAAAATTTGAATCCTAATGAGTCCCTTAGCTTTTTTATTTATACAAAATGGGATCTACCAACAACTCCCTAGAAAATAGGGATATTTGACTCCCTAACTCGAGAATAGGTGAATCTAACTCTTCCTTGACTTGCACTGGCTCGGCTGCCAATGAACTCGGTCTGCTTGGATGCTAATGACACCAAGTTGAAGAGATAGAGTGAGGGGTCTTCGACTAATTGGAGGACTTAAGGAGGTGGAAAGCCTTCTAGAATATCTCTTACTTGTCTACTCCGAGTTCCTGCACTCAAATCAACTCAAAATTGCTCCAATTCTTGCATTTAACATAAATTAGGCCATATGACATAGTAACACATCTTTAATCCTCACACTAAGCATAATATAACAAAAATTGTAGATAAATGTGAGAAAAAGATAATTTAATAAGATGGAGGATGGCATTGTGACCCATATAATATACCTATTGATGAGCCTCATCATCACCCCCCTACTGAAACTATTTCTCATCCTCTGAGAAACCTAGTCATCTATTTCCATGTCCTTCATGGCCCTGGTGGCCTCTCTGACATCCCAAGCTTCTGTAGATGGTGTGTCTTCCTAAGGATAGAAGCCTGCATTTTTCTCTATGTCTTCCCACTGCTTCCTTTCCTCTTCTTCATTCCTTCCTTCTTATAAACCCAACAACAAAGGTGGATTGAGCTTAAGTCCAATCCAGTTGATCTTCAATATTTTCATGACCTTGTACAGAGGTGTTCTATCCAATGCATTCCTCAATCTCTCAGGAGAGTGATACTCCATGATCTGGAGACTGTGTGGCAGGGTATTCCATCTTCTCTAACATTATTGTTGGCTCTCTATCCCCAACAGTCTGAGAGTGTCCTCAAAGTGGGAGATGGTCTTATATTAGGTATCAAGGTATCTAGGTGCAAGCTTAGCACCATTGGAGATGATGTTGTGATTACAAATTAAATCCATGGAACTTATCTACTCTACCCTGATGTAGAGGAGTTATTTTTCTTATTTTACCAATACTCTTTTCACCTCCTCAACCCTAGCCTCCTCATGACTCATCCAAGATGCAAGGGCCATCATCTGCAAGTCTCCCAACTTTGCATTGGGATCCCAAACATTCATATCAGTTAAGGTGAGGTTGTGTAGGTAGAATTCAGTTAATTTGGCTTTGTCTTCAATGATACTCTTGTCACACAAATCAATGAACTTCCTATAGTCCTAGAATGGCATGGACCCATGTTATGCTAATGTATTAGTCTAGAACTGTATCCATTGGTCCTTGAGGAAAAGTGCATAGGATTTGGATGGAAATCTACATTGAAGTGGCTCCATGGAGAGGCTTTCCATTATGGCCAATTGGGTCTTCTTCTCTTGTAATTTCTTCCTCAACCATGTGTTTTCTGCCTATAGCTATGTTCTCATTGTGTACTCTCTATCCATTAACTCACTCAACTCATTTCCCATTTCTAGGAGATCTTCTTCCATAAATCCCACATCTTCCACTTTCTTAGATTTGGAAATCTGCATCCATCTATGTGTCCTTCCTCTTTCTGCTTCAAGTTCAAAGAAGAGAGGGACTACAAATTTATGTGGGATCACTCTGCCTCCTTCAATGAACTTGTAATAGGAGCTGAAATTGGGTTATGGACTAGGCTTCTACAGCTTTGGAAAATCTATCTCAAATGTTCTTGGAGAAGTTTCCCCCTCTTGTAACTGTTGTGTTACCTCTTTGCCTTATTTCTACTCCTTCTGCTCTTCATGTAGCATTTCCTTCTCTTCTTGTAGCACTGTCTATGTTTCCTGTAGTAGGCTCTGTGTTTCCTGTAGCAGGCCTTTTCCTTTTTGTTGGAGTGTGATAGGTGCCTTGGGCTGCTTAGAGGAGGTTGACCTAGTAACAAGATTTCTTACATAGGTTATGGGAGTCTTTGAGATGGCTCTAGGAGATGTGACTTTCTCAACCTTCCTTTCAATGGGTTCTAGCTCCTCTCTTTTACTTGGTGATTCTTCAATTATAATAGGGGTCCTTGTGGGAGTTTGAGGCTTCCCTTGTTTAATCCTAGTGCTTTTCCTTGTCTTGAAGTAGAGGGGAGTTTTCCTATGCCTTTTCTTCTTAGGTTTTATTGGTGTGCTCAAGGAAGCTAGGACAACAACTACCTCCTTTTCAGGGTGTTCAGGGGACAAACTTTTATGATATGGGGATACCTCCTCTTCTCTAGTTGCAGTGGTTTTCTCAATGCTTGGTTCTTCTTGCTGCTCTTCCTCTTCTTCTTCATTTTTCTCTTCCTCCACCTCTTCCTTTTTCTATGGTTCTTCCTTTGTTTTCTCCACCTCTGCCTCCTCTTCCTCTTTTGTTTCTTCCTCTTTCTCTTCTCCTTCCTCTTATGCCTATGCTTCTTCTCCTTCAATAATAGAGGTTGGGGTCTCACCAAGTGCAAGGACTTGAGTGTCAAGGAAGGCTTCTCTGTCCATATCTCTGAATGTGGACCAGAGGATAGGAACTCTTAATTTATTCAAAGCATCTTCCACTATTAGTTTGATGAGGCCATGGTGTCCTAAGTGTTGTTGCTTGCCCTCTTTCACCTTCTCTCTCATGTCCATGATGGACTGTAGGTGGAAATAATGCACACTGATTCTTTGGGCTATGAGAAATATTGCTTGAAATCTCATTTCATGGAGCAGTCTGAATTGGTATCCATAAACTACACTCAATCTTCCTTCACAAGAGATTAAATTAAGGATATGGTAGGCCACCTCATCCCAGGGATGGGGGAGGCTCTCCCTTCCGACTCCATTTTTATCTTCAATTGGTATTTCATAATAAGTGAATAAATTCTTCTTAGCAAGGGCATTGTTGGACTTGTCTTATTTTCTCCACTAGACCCTTAGGGGAAGTGTTGTCACCCTGCTAATCATCTCAGGATTGATGGTAATGGATAATCCCCTCACCACAATGGTAGCACTGGCTCTTGCCTAAGGGTTTAGGGCCATGGAAAACTCATAAGTGATATCATCATCATATCCTTTTAGCAGCTCAAAGACATATAACCACTGATTCCTTCTAAAAATGTCTACTACAGGGGGATGAAGGTGAATTCTCTTAGTATTTGTAGGCTCTCTCCTATTGAATCCCCCTCCCATATTCTTCTCTATTTTCAACTAGGTGTAGGATGGTTTCTTCCTGTGATAGCTCCAATATGAATTCAAAGGGAACAGAGGGGTGGAACCTCTAGTTGATGACAATTATGTATATACCTTGTATTTTATAGCAAAAAAAAAACTCTTTTAATCCACAAGATGACTACAATTATGAAGAGAGTTCAAGGTGAACCAACATGTAAATCTTGGACAGAAGAATGAGATGGCCACTTACTTTTCACCATAAGGCCTGGTATAATGAAAATTGAAGACCAAATCGAACCTAGGAACCATTATTTCACCCTTGGAGGCTTTCTATAGCAATTTTATGTGCTTCTTGTTGCTTCTTGCACTTCCTGTAGTTGTTTCTTCTAGCTTCCTCTTGTAGGAATGACAGAGTAGGGTTAGACTCTCCCGATAGCTTCCCAAGTTCATTCCTACCTTAACCAATTATGAAATAAGCGAAGATGCAAGTAGTTTTGAGCTTTGGAATGTTATATACTATTTGTGGTTAGGGCTCAGAGCACTGTGATGACTAGAAGTACTACACGTTTTCCTCATTTGGACTATTGGCCCACCTATAGTGATCATTCTCTCATCCCTCGTAATCAACACCCACTCCCTCTTAACTGATTTTTATTCATGTGACACTCCTATGTTGCATAATGACTGATCGTTCACTTTTCGTTCACTAGATGAGGGTGGCCAAGTTAACTGGCCATCTCAAGCTTATAAAAAGACCTTACCTCGACATTCATACATTTTTCATTATTTTACAGCTAGGGAGGAGCATAAGGTTACCATACCATTGCCTACCTTGTGCTCGATCGATGCATGTTGGAGTGTTGGACCTCTATTCTGCTACTCAAGGCGTTATCTTGTTGTCTTGTTGCTCCTGTGTATACTTTCTTTGCTCTGTGTATTTGAATGTTGGTGTTGTTCATGTGTGCAGGTGATTTAATGATATCCCAGGTGTTGTTGTTGTTGTTGTAGAGTCTTGCTTGGAATGGCAGGGTGCTTCAAAATGATGGTATCATCCCCCCAACTTGATGGGAAGAAAAACTAGGTTTCAGTCTTATTGTAATAGTGGCACAAGCTGCTACATGAAATCTTGTAGCAACCCTTTTTCTTGTAGTAGCCCTTTTTTCTTCATTTTCAAGGGATTTCACTTCAGGGGAGTGATGAGAAAGAGTGTAGGGGTTGGAGGATGATGTTAGAGCCTTGGTGGAGTAGTGAAGGGCTATGGAAATGGAGGAAATGTCCTCTATGTTTTTTTTTTGAATGAGACAGAGCTTAGGGTTAGTTTTGAGGGATAGTGATTTTTGTGAATCAAGGATGCATGGAGGATGGGTGAGTGGTTGGATCAAGGTGTGAGGACTCTAATTAGCCTTGGATAGGTCATGCATGATGATTTTCCCCAATCAGATCCTTTTCACATATAATTTCAGGAAATCCTGTAGCGCTACAAGATCTTCCTGTATCAGTAACAAGACATCCTATAGCAATCTAGAGAGGTCCTAAAAATGGGTTTTTGAGCTCTGAGGAGGGGTGAGAGTGGTGAGGACATGGTTTTCATGGGTGGTATGGAGTGGATGGAGGAAAAATTGAATGGAACTTGAGCATGTTATCCTTGGAGCTTTGCAATTTGCCACTGTCCTCAAAACCTGCAAAACGAAAAAAAAATGTTAATGGACAGGTTATAGATCCTTGTCATGGCATTCTTCTTTGTTTTTTATTCTTTTTCCATTTTTTTTTAGGGACACACAGGCAACCTCATGAGAGGTTTTCAACCTGTTTGTCTGCCCTAGGCATGTCAAGGGACGTTTTCACCCAGGGATCTTTCATTTTGTATTTTTTCTTTTTTCACTCCTGGGCTACCTCAAGGAGGTTTTCAACCCAAGAGTTGGCCTTAGATGCCTCATGGACGTTTTCATCTAGGCATCTTATTGTTTTTTTCCCTTTTTTTTCTTTTTTTTTTCAAACAAAAAACAGTATCTAGGAATATTGTGACTTGGAAGCTAGGACACTTCCAATCACATTCACCTCTTTGCTGATGGTGTTGATGAACTCTTCCCTTGACAAAGGATTTATGTAACCTTCAATTTGCATCCATTGACAAGAAAGGAAATCCCTTCCTCATCAATGGTCATGATCTAAACAATTCTATTATCATGGAATTCTCTATCAGGTATGGGCCTAACCACCTTGTCATCAATTTTCCTTTGAAGTCATTGAACCTAGATTTATATAGAAGAGGCCAATCCCCTTCTTAAAAAACCTTGTCCTTGATGTTCCTATCATGCCAGACCTTCCTCTTCAATTAGATAACTTCAGTGTGTAGGAAGGCATGCATTCTAAATTCATCCAAGCCATTTAACTAGAGGATCCTCTCCTATTGTGCCTTTGTAACATCTAAATCCAATTGTGATGCCATTATCAAATTATTGTGTTGGGTTGTGTTATATTCTTTCCATGACTAGCTGACATAGTTAACTGGGGGGTTAGAAGGGGGGCAGAGCCCCCCCCCTTCGTTGCGCCGATTATGTAGATGGGGGGGTAACAGGGGGTTTGAGGGGTGCAGGTAACCCCACTCTATGAGGTCCAGGGCAGCGCCCCAGAAAATTTTGTTTTTGGACCTTATATTAGGGTGGGCAGACCTACCTATGATTTTGTGCATGATTTTCGGACATGGTTTTGGACGTGATGGTTTTCGGTCCATGGTTTTGGACACGATGGTTTTTTGGTCCATGGTATTGGATGCTTCAACATGTATAAATATGTATTGTAACATTGAAAGGAACATAATGAAAAATCAAGCTAGTAGTCTTGGTTTTGGGATCCAGGGGAAAATCTCTATGTATATGTGTTTTATGTGTTATGCTCTCGTATTGTTTATTTTCTGTGTTTTAGAATTCGTATGCAGGTAATTTCTATATGGGGTTAAAACATACATTTGGTATTAGAGTTTTTTGGCTTCAAGGGGACGCCTATGTTGCTGAGGGGTTTCGCTCGGGCCTGTGGTAGACCCTGTTCAATGGGAGATCTGCGAGATCGAATCTGGTGGTGAAAGAAGATAGTGAGTAGTGGAAAGATAGAGATCAAGAAATTTAATGGTCAGAGTTTTGAGTGGTGGAAACTAAAGATGGAGGATCTGTTGGTGGATAAAGATCAGTGGATTGCAGTAGATCCGGGTACTAAGCCAACGAGAGTGTCCGATGAAGAATGGAAGAAGTTGGATCAGAAGGCAAAGAGCACAACACGATTGTGTGTCTTATATTCAATATTTTTGAATGTATCAGGGGAATCTATAGCGAAGGCTTTGTGGGACAAGTTAGGGACTTTGTACCAATCTAAGTCTCTGGTGAATAAATTGTTCTTGCAAAAAAATATGTATAACATAAGGGTGACAAAAAATCTGAACGCATTTATTACTGTGGTAAGTCAATTATTATCTGTTGATATTAAAATTTCATATGAAGATAAGTGCATCAGTTTGTTGTGTTCTCTACCAGATTCGGTGGATAGTCTGGTAATTGCAATAGGTAGCAATGCAATTGCCTTGCAGTTTGATGAAATAGTCTCATCCTTGCTGATGGAGGAGATGAGACGGAAAAATATGGAGAGCCAGAATGTTGATGCCTTGTCTGTACAAGGACAGTCCCAGAACAGAAATAAAAGTAAGTCATTGAGTTGGAGATATAAATCTAGAGGGAGATCTAAATCTCAAGGAAAACCTGTAAAGGTGGTGTGCTGGAAATGCAGAAAGGAAGGGCACTATAAAAGGGACTATAAATATAAAGCTCCTAATAAAGGAAAGGGATTTGATGATGCTCCTTCTGCAAAGATGAAAACCACCTCAAATGAAGGTAGGGATGTGTACTTAGCTTTGTCAAGTACACATGTAGATCATGAGGCATGGTTGATTGACTCACATGCATCCTTTCACTTCACTCCCCATAGAGAGTGGTTTTGTGAGTATGAGAAATATGATGGTGGTGATGTCTTCTTAGGGGATGACAGGAAGGCTAGAATCATTGGTCGCGGAAAAGTAAAGTTGAAGTTGCAAGGTGGAAGGGTTGGAACACTTCCGGGTGTTCTACATATTCCTGCATTAGCCAGAAATCTAATTTCTGTAAGCAAGCTGGATGATGCAGGTGTAAAAACAGTGTTCAAGAAGGATACCTGCAAGATGGTTTAGGGGGCACTCATATTGATGTGGGGAGTTTGAATTGGAACTCTGTACAAGCTGCAAGGTAGCACTGTTGTTGATGGGCGCAACAATTCTTTGGTTCTTGAAAGTGGAACAGAAAATCTAGTGGTCTCTGGAGAGAAGACCATGTTGTGGCATCAAAGGCTTGAACATATTGGAGAGAAGGGCCTTTGAATACTTCATGGTAAAGGTATGGTAAAAGGTATGAGCAATATCTCTTTGGATTTTGATTTCTGTTAAAATTGTGTATATGGGAAGCAGAATCAGGTGAGTTTCCCCTCTGGTGGTAAGAGGGCGAAACATATATTAGAACTTGTGCACAGTGATGTGTTTGAACTTGTGAAGGTTCCATCACTGGGTAAGTCTGTGTACTATGTATCATTTATAGACGACTTCTCAAGGAATACATGGATATATTTCCTTAAGAAGAAATCTAAATTCTTTGACATGTTTAAATAATTTAAGGCTCTAGTAGAAAACTAGACAGAGAAGAAGATAAAGGTGTTGAGGACAGATAACGATGGAGAGTTTTGCAGTAAGGAATTTGAATAATTTTGTAAGAAGTGTGGTATAGCATGGCAGAAGACTACTCCATATACACCTCATAAAAATGGAGTTGCAGAAAGAATGAACAAGACGTTGATGGAAAGGGCAAGAAGCATGCTCAGTGGTGCCGGGTTAGGACAAGAATTCTGGGAAAATGCGATGGAGACTACAGGTTACCTGGTCAACAGATCACCTTCATCAGTGTTGGATGATAAGACTCCACAAGAGGTATGGACTGGTAAGAAACCCTCTCTTTCACATCTGAGGATATTTGGATGTGATGCATATGTACATATTCCACAGCAGAAAAGAACAAAGTTGGATAGTAAATCTGAAAAGTGCATCTTTATTGGGTATAAGGATGGCTTAAAGGGTTATAAGATTTGCAACCCAATAATAAGGAAGGTTGTGTATAACCGAGATCTGGTGTTTAGAGAGGTGAAAGATGTTATTAAACATGAAGTCCAACCAAAGGAACCTAAGAAAATAGAGTTTGAGCTTAAGGAGGAAGAATCAGACTCTACAACAGAGGAGGAATCAGAAGATGAAGAGCCACAAACTTCGAGTGTGAGAAGATCATTTCGAGAAAGAAGGAAGCCAGAAAGGTATATTCCATCTACTTTCTATTAAAATTTTGCTTTATCTATTACTGACGATGATCCCAGAACTGTGAAGGAAGTAGTAGATTCAAAGGATGGAAAACTTTGGAAAGAGGCCATGGTTGATGAAATGGCATCTTTGCACAAAAATGAGGCTTGGGATCTGGTGGAGTTGCCAACTGGAAGGAAACCCATTGGCAGCAAATGGGTGTTCAAGAAGAAGACAAATGCATAAGGAAAGGTGGAGAAATACAAAGCTCGGTTGGTAGCAAAAAGTTATTCCCAGGTGCTGGGAATTGATTTTGATGATATTTTTTCTCCTGTTGCCAAGGTAGCTTCTATTAGATTACTTCTATCTGTTGTTATTGCTTTTAATTTTGAGGTAGAATAGATGGATGTGAAGACAACATTTCTTCACGGGGATCTGGAAGAGGAGATCTACATGAAGCGACCTGAAGGTTTTGTGGTGAAGGGTAAGAAAGAACTAGTATGCAAGTTAAAGAAGTCTTTGTATGGGTTAAAACAGTCACCAAGGATGTGGCATCAAAAATTTGATACATTTATACAGGGACTTGGCTTCACCAGAAGAAAAGCACATCATTGTGTGTATTTGAAATTAATTAGTGACCGTGTTATTTATCTGGTCTTGTATGTTGATGATATGTTGCTGGTTGGAAATGACAAAGAAATTATCCAGGATTTGAAGACCAAATTTTCCTCCAAATTCGACATGAAAGATCTTGGTGCTGCAAACTATATTTTGGGCATGGAAATTAAAAGAGATCGGGCAAAGAGGAAGCTCTCATTAAACCAAAGGAAGTATGTTGAGATAATACTGTAGAGGTTTAGTATGCAGGATAGTAAACTGGTGAAGGTTCCTATTCCTGTAGGTGTGAAGTTATCTGCTAAACAGTGTCCCAAGACACAAGAAGAGGAAGAGGACATGTCCTGTGTTCCATATGCAAGTGTAGTCGGTAGCCTGATGTATGCAACGGTCTGTAATAGACCAGAAATTACACATGCAGTGGGAGTATTGAGTATGTTTATGTAAAAACTAGGGAAGGAGCACTCGACAACAGTGAAGCGGGTTTTCAGGTATTTGCGTTGCACTAGTGATTATGGTTTGTGCTACCAAGGAAGACCAAGATTGGACAGAGTGTTGGATATTCATGGCTTTGTTGATGTAGACTAGGCTGAAGATTTGGATCAAAGAAGATCTACAAGTGGGTATGTGTTTAACCTATTTGGAGGTGCAGCCAGTTGGATGAGTAAGAAACAATTTATAGTGGCACTATCAACTACAGAGGTAGAATACATGGCAGTCACTCATGCAAGCAAGGAAGCAATTTGGTTGCAGAGATTGTGTTCAAGTATGGGGTTAGTACAGGGAGCTATAAGGATAGACTATGACAGCCAAAGTGCAATTCTCTTGGCAAAGAACCCTACATATCATTCAAAGACAAATCACACTGATGTTCAGTATCACTTTGTGAGGGATATGATAGAAGACAAAAAGGTGTTGCTGGTAAAGGTGGACACTTTGAAGAATACTGCAAATGCATTGACAAAATCTGTGAGCTCTGAGAAGTTTTTTTGGTGTAGAGAAACAATGGGTGTTACAGGGCTGGTAAATGACTAAGCTTTCATGTGGCCCCTGTGGAAAGAAAACAACAAGTGGGAGAATGTTGGTTTGTGTTATATTCTTTCCATGACTAGACGACGTAGTTAACCGAGGGGTTAGAAGGGGGGCGGAGCCCCCCCCTTCGTTGTGTCGATTGCATAGCGGGGGGGGGGGGGTCACAGGGGGTTTTAGGGGTGCAGGTAACCCCACTCTATGGGGTCTGGGGTAGCACCCCAAAAAAATTTGTTTTTGGACCTTATATTAGGTTGGGCGAACCTACCTATGATTTTTTGCATGATTTTTAGACATGGTTTTGGACACGATGGTTTTTGGTCCATGGTTTTGGACGCGATGGCTTTTCGGTCCATGGTATTGGATGCTTCGGCATGTATAAATATGTATTGTAACATTGAAAGGAAAATAATGAAAAATCAAGCTGGTAGTCTCGGTTTTGTGATCTAGGGGAAAATCTCAGTGTATATGCATTTTATGTGTTATGGTCTCGCATTGTTTATTTTCTGTGTTTTAGAATTCATATGCAGGTAATTTCTGTACAGTGTTAAAACCTACATATTGTACTCAAACTTAATGGAGAGCAGAGCCTTCTTTCCATAGACCAATTCATAAGGGGTGAAACCAGTAGTTGTCTTCCAATTTGTATTATAGGCCCAAGTGGCCTCCACTAATTTGTCTGCCCAATCCTTTCTGTTGTTGCTCACAACCTTGGTGAGGATGCCTTCTAGTGCCCTATTGGTGACCTTTACTTGTCCATTGGCTTGAGGATGATAGGAAGTAGATTTTTTGTGCTTGATATGATGTTGCCTTAACAAATTCTTGATCAGATGTGATGTGAATTGAGCTCCCTGATTGATGACTAGCTCTCTAGGGTACCAAAATTTGTAGAAAACATTCTCCCTTAAGAACTAGACCACTTTATCCTATGTTTCTATCTTGACAACCTTTGTCTTAGCCCACTTTGTCAAATAATCAATGCATACAATTATGTACTTTTTCTGCCCTGATGGTGGATCAATTGGCCGAATGAAATCCATGCTCAACTTGTCAAATGGCTCTAAAGCCACTTGAGGTTGTAAGGGAATTTTATCCTTGGGATTAGTTTTCCCAAACCTCTGGCACTGATCACATTGACTGGTGTATCTTCTTGCATCTTGGTGGAGAGTGGGTCAGTAGTAGCCAACTTGTAGAACCTTGAAAGTTATCATCTTGGCAACAAAGTGACCTCAGAAAAGGCCATCATGATAGGTTGAGAGGATTTCAAAGACTTCCTCTTCCCCGAAACATCTCCTCAATATTTGATTTGGTCCCAGCTTGAAGAGATTTCCCCCAGTCCAAGTGAAAAGGGCACTCTTCCTTACAATTCTTCTCTTTTCCCTGGATGACAAATTTGGAGGGAACTCTGCAGCAACTAGATGGTTGGCTATGTCAGAAAACCATGGAGAGAGAATTGAAATAGAAAATATGTGCTCATCGGGCAGCTAATCATAAACCATGCCTTCCTCACTCGCATGAAACGCAAGTCTAGACAAAAAATCTGCAATTACATTTTATTTACCTCGCTTATCAATGATAGTTAAATCAAATTGTTGTAATAAAAGAAACAATCTAATAATAGCATTCACATTAGGCTTGTTCATTAAGTGCTTGATAGCAACATGGTTAGTATGCACAAAGGTTTGATATCCATTGATGTAGTGTATGAACTTGTTCAAAGAGTGGACAACAACTAGGAGTTCCTTCTCAGTTACAATATAATTCAATTAAGCCTTAGACATATTTTTGCTAATAAAGTAAATGGCATAAGGAAACTTGTCATCTATCTAGCCTAGAGCTGCTCCTACATATTTGTTAGATGCATCAACATGGATGTGGAAAGGAAGAGCCCAATTTGGGCCTCTAAGTATGGGTGTAGTAGTTAATTTTTCTTTCAAGATCTTTAGGGCCTCTTGGAAACTATCTGATCAACAAAGCTCAGAGTGCTTGGCCATCAATCCAAACAATGGTGAGGCTACTTTTCTGAAGTCTTTGATAAGCTTCCTATAATATCTAGCCAAGCCTAATAAGCTCCTAACATCCCTCTGATTTTGAGGAGTAGGGACCCTTTTTATGATGGAAATTTTGTTTGGGTCCACTTGTATTCCCTCCTAAGATATTAAATGGCCAAGGATAGTCCCTGCATTCATCAAGAATTCACACTTCTCAGGACTAAGCGAGAGGTTCATTTCAATGCACTTATTTAGGACTTTCCCCAAGTTAGAGAGAGCCTCCAAGAAGTCACACCCATAGGGAGTGAAATCATCCATGTAGATCTGTACAGTGGCATGGACTAGCTCAACAAAGATGATCATAACTGCCCTTTAGAAAGTGGGAAGGGCATTACATAATCTGAAAGGAAGGAACCTATAAGAAAAGGCACCCCAAGGACAATTGAATTTAGTCTTATCTTGGTCCTCAAGGTTGATCTGGATTTGATTGTAACCATTGAATCCATCCAAGAAAGAGAAGAACTTCTTTCCTGCAAGACCATCCAAGACTTGATCAATGAAAGGTAAAGCGAAATGGTCTTTTTTAGTGGCTTTGTTTAGATCTCTGTAATCCACACAGATCCCCCACTTTCCATTCTTCTTGGGGACCAATACTAGAGGGGACACCCACTTACTATCTGAGATGGGGTAAAATAGCCCTGCATCCAACAACTTCTATAACTCTTCCTTTACTATGTCTCTCAGGGTTGGGTTCATTCTCCTCTGAGGTTGGCGCACTGGTTTGTATCCTTCCTTTATGTAGATTAGATGAGTACACATTGAAGGATGCACTCCCTTCATTTCTTTATAGCTCCAAGCAAAGGCATCTAAGTGTTCTCTCAGCATGTTACACAACTTCTCTTCTTGGTTGGATGAGAGAGAGGGGTTGATATTCAAGGTTTTAGATGGACCAAATTCTACCATTTTGACATGTGCAGGACTTGGGTCCACTAGGCATAACTCATTCCAAGGATTACCCTCATATTCCTTCACAAGGTCATCAAGAGGCATGGTGTTGGGGGGCTGGTTCTGGAGGATTTGGTCAATGAGGTCATCTTCATCAAGTTTCCCCCCTCCTATAATAGCATATAGGGTACATATTGGATGGGATTTGGTATGATACACTTCATCTTCCTCCTCCTCTTCCAACCATAGGGGTAAGTCATGCTCTAGGGATGGTTGAGCAGGAGGGTACAATACCAACTATTTGGACAAATGCCCATTCTTAATGGTCATGTTCCCAACTCTGCAACTTATGTAAGCATCAACAATGGCTATCCATGGTATTCCAAGGATGAGAGGATATCCATTGAATTTGGTCTTGGGTTGGAGAACTAGGAAGTCAGCAGGATACTCCCAAGAATCAATAGAGACCATTACATCCTCAACAACTCCCTCAAGAGCCATTGTGGACCTATCTGCAAGTTGCAACACTATTGTGGTCTTTCTCAAAGATCCTTGGAGGTTTAGTTTGAGCATGGTTTCCTTATTCATCACATTGATGGCAACCCTAAGATAAATCAAGGTGTGAGGGACAATGATGCCATCAATGTGCACATCTACCACAAGACTTCCAGGGTCTAGATACTTTGGGCAAATCACTCTCCCCGTCATTAAATCAGACAATTAACAAATGATATTGATGGTATGGGTGTCTTTCTTTCTCCTCCAAGGATGTTTGAAGCATTTCTCTTTTATAAGCTTATTGTAGATGGGAACATCCTTGATAGCTTGGAGGAGTGGGATTTTAACACACAATTTTTTCAATTCTCCCAGAAGTTTAGTCTCTTCTGGGGTGTGTTGGTTAGGATGGATCAATCTTTCAGGAAAAGGAGGTGGATTGGATTTAGGAACACTCTCTTCCTTTTCCTCTTCAATCTCCTTAGGTGGAGATGGAGGTTGGTTATCTGGGAGCACTCTTCTAGACCTAAGATTGATTTCTTGAATCTCCACAGCATCGGCATGGTAAGATGTTTCTCCACTATGGACCTGTTGTGCTTGCTTTTTGTTCAGGTTTGGATTTGGTTGAGCAGGCATCTGAGGTTTCTTCGGTGGAGAAGGATGAATGATTTATGGTTGACATGGAGGTGGGGGCAGTAAAGAAAGAGGTTGGTTGAATTGAGGCCTCCAACCTTGTGATGGGGTATTCCACTGAGGATGTGTAGAAGCATATGGCTGAAATGGTTGATTGGCAGGTTGGGGAGGATACTGAGGTGCATAAGACCAAGGAGAAGGTGTGGACCATGAAGGATGAGTAGGAGAATACCAAGGGGGCAGGGGTGCATTCTGGTTGGGATGGTAATAGGAATAGGATGCACCTTGCATGCCCTGCTAGTATGGTTGAGGTCCTTGAGACCTCCTTTGATTGATGTAATAGAGTTGTTTAGCCCCACCTTCTACCCCTTGGTATACAAATTTCAATCTAGGAAAAGAAGGACACTTATTTATGGAATGGTTTTCCTCACAGACCAAGCATACCTCTATAAAATTTAATGGACATTCATTTCTGGGGTGCCTTCTAGTGCATTTAGGGCAAAAGATAGCTAAGGATCTCTCTGATTCCTCTTGTTTCCTCTTGATATGCATGGTGTCCATTTGCAGAGAAAAGGTGTGCAACATTTCACTTTTAAATTCCTCCAACATGTTTCCAATTTCATTCTTGATAGATGTGGTGGAGGAAGAGGAACTCGACAAAGCTTGACTATACTTTACCCTTCTTCTTAGCAACCCTAGAATGGTTTTTGAATACAGTCTTGATGTTTTCATAGGGTAGTTGATAAATGTCCCCTCTAGACAACATGTTTAGGGTTTCCAATATGTCCTCCCTGATTCCTATAAGAAGGACTAACTTGAGTGATTCATGATCAAGGATGCATCTGGACCTTTTACAACTAATTTGGAACCTTTCCTCATAGTCTTCCAGGGGTTCATGTGGTCCAAGAGCCATTCTAAAGATTTCCTCCTTGGTGTCTTTGGACCTAAAATATTCCCTATACTTGTTGTTAAAGGATTGTTACATTTGAGCCCAGGTAGTGATGTTATCCCCAGGTAGACCCATGAACCAGCGCAAGGTTGCATCCTTAAGGGTGGATGGGAACAAATTCAACTTCTAGTCATCAGAGGTATAATCATAAGTTCTACAGACAACAAAAAACTCAAAAAAAAGGTATTAGGGTCCTCTAAGGTTAAGCCATGGAAGTGAGGAAGGGAAGAAGGGCTTATATTTTTCATCCTAGCATCTCCATTAGTCTCTCTAATGGGAAAAGTACCCTCATTTCTATTTTCAGCCATGGTGTAGGTATGTGGAATGGTTTCTTCTTCTTCTTCCCCAATAGGCTCTTCAAAGATCTTAGGTTGATCACCTAAGGGGTCCTCTAACTCCCTTGCAGTCAAAGAGGGAAGTTGACAGTCACTGAAGAAGAGTGAAGGTTGATTGTTTGATGGTGTGGGGGTATTTGGAAAGAATTTCCTAAAGTGTCTCTACTCCTATGAGGCATGAAATAATTTTTTATTTTTTATGTTTTTTTTCAAAATCAACTGCAAAACAAAAAGGAAAGCAAGAATAACATCTATTTACTAAATGCAAAACAAAAAGAAAATCAGAAATTACATCTACCTAGACACCTCCCCGGCAACAGAGCCAATAAGTGTTAGAAAATTATATATTACAGAGCAATGGAACACATAAAATATTGCAGAAATATAAACACATAAAACAAGAGAGACACAGATATACGTGGTTCACCCAGTTTTGGGTTACATCCACGGAGAAACAGGTAGTCCTTCTTTATTATATTATCCAGCAAACTGAAGAGATACAACCTACAACAGATCCGTTGTAACACCCTCTTCGCTCTCAATCTCCTCTCTCTTCCTCACTCAGAATACAGATGTATATAGATGCAATACAATTCCCTCATATATAGTGAGGGGTTGCCTTCTAGGGCAAAAAACCATAAATTAAACATAACTTCTACCATCAGATAATTTGCCTAATGAACGACCCAGATTGACTAGAAATTACTAGACTTTTACAAGGCAATTTTACATCTATTTTTAGCTTCGGGGGACCGCTAGCCCCCAGACCCCCCAACCGGGGGGATTTACCCCCCCCGGACCCCCGTGGGGGGGAAAAGCCCCCCCCACACCCCCCTTGCGTGGAGGGGTGTACAGTCTTCCTAGGGTATACATCCAGCTGAAACCTTTGAATACAGAAGATAATCAGGCTCCACACCTAACAATCTCCCACTAGGAGACTAATTATAGAAACTCCACCGCTGCTTCATTTGCTAGACAATGACTCCACTTTGGACCTGGTTTTTTCTCACCTTCTTCATTATACTTTAAGACCAATTGAAACTGATCAGATTCTCAGTTTCTCCCTGGTTACAACTTTTGTTAGCATGTCTGCAAGATTCTGGCTAGTGTGTATCTTTTCTAGCTTCAACTGTCCATCTTCCAATGCTGACCATATGAAATGGTACTTGAGTTGTATATGTTTAGTCTTGGAATGAATGCGGAGTTCTTTGCAAGATGTATGGCACTCTGGCTGTCACTGTATAACCTGCCCAACTCTTGCTTCTTACCCAGTTCATCCAGAAACCTTTGTAACCAAATCATGTCTTTACTAGCCTCTGTAGCAGCAACATACTCTGCTTCTGTTGTTGAAAGTGCAACAACACTTTGGATTTTTGAAACCCAACTAACAGTTGTTCCACCTACAATAAATGAATATCCTGTAGTGCTCCTCCTATTATCTCTGTCACCTGCCATATCTGCATCAACATATCCCTATAGAGCCATGTTTGAACCACCAAAGCATAATGCTTGATTTGTGGTACCTCTCAAATACCTGAGAATACACTTCACTGCAATCCAATATTCTTTTCCTAGATTCTTCATGTACCTACTTACAACTCCCACTGCATGTGCAATATCAGGCCTTGTGCAGACCATTGCATACATTAAGCTTCCAACTGCTGATGTATATGGAACTTTAGACATATGAGCCATTTCTTCCTGAGTCTTGGGACACACCTCCTTACTTAATTTGAAATGACTAGCCAAAGTGTTATAGACATTTTTGTGCCCTATAACTCCAAGCATGAAATGTCCATAAACCAAGGGCTCCTAAGTCCCTAAAAGTGTTGTTCTAACCCCTAAAGGAACAAGGTCAACAGATTACAGCTTCTCCCATAAGTTCTCCACCAGAAACTGCTCAGAATTGGTCAAAACAGGATCATTGCAACTGCTCCACTGGCTAGGTGCGTTGCATCTCACCCAAATGCACTGTGAGGGTGTGTTGCATTTCAAAACTCCCTTCTGTAGGGTGCGATGGGCGAGAAATGACAAATGGCAGTGCCATTCCGCGAGGTGGAGAGGCAATGGAAGCTTCCAGAATCTTCTCCTGTGACACTTGCCTCACTGAATTCGACCAAGGATGAGTAAGATGCCCCCAGTCTCCAAGTGGAAGCAAGAACTGACAGAGAGAAGACACTAATCAAATCACAAGCTGACTCATCCCCCTTATAGATATCTATATATGGATCCCTCATCCCAGAGATCCAGAGGTTGGAATTTTGCATATTGTAAGGAATTGTTGTTGGTTTCTAGAGACAAACATCAAATTGTTGGGTGATCTATGCTTTGTTTGAGGTGAAGAGGGGCTTCTTTGCTGGGAGGTTGATGCTGGGTCGGAACCACTGGTTGTAACTCCTCCTCGATCTTTTCTTGTTTATCAATAAAAGCTATTTGAGTTCTCCTCCATGCTTTTGTATCATTGATGCTTGTTACATTTGTATGGTCAATTTAAATCTGATCCTAAGTTGTTTATTAATATAGATCCATGTCTTTGTATAGTGCTATGCTTTTGTGATCTTACAGGTACTTTGTGAAGCTGGGCGTGCTAGTGAGTAGGTAGCTGGAGACTATCAAAGAAGAGAGGGATCGAATCATAGGATTAGCGCAAGACACAGGTTGGTTCTTTCTATTCCTCTCTATCTATAATTCATAAAGGAAATACAAAAGTAGCTTTTCTCTGTTTGTTTCTAAGGCAGCTGTCACACCTTAGTGGGATAGAGCAGTTCTATATAGACACTTTTCCCTGTAACAAAATGGCGACTCCGCTGGGGAGATAATTAGTTTGTTTGTTTATCATTCTTTGTTGTTTGTTTCATAAACTTACAAGTAGCATTCGAACTGCATTTGCCATAACAAATGCAAAGTAGTTAACTGCTGCTTCAATCCATTCACTGGATCTGTTTATGATTTAAACAGCTGATCCACAAACTATTTGATTGCCCTTGTGATAGCTCTTAGATCCTCCTTAGATCTACCCCTGATTGTTGCATTACTGATTGCTTTTTACTCGGCCAAAAACCAAGAACCGAACTGCAAACTGTGACCCAGAACCCGGACAGAGTCTCGTTTCTGGCCCAGCGCAGGTACTGTTCAGAGATTCTGAATTTCAGCGCACTTCCCGAAGGGACAACCTGCATTGCATTTCAGATTCTCTGTGTTACAGGTGTGCTGATCAGACTAGCTCTGTGCAGCTGTGGTTCCTGTGCTTCATTCTTTCCAGTTCTATCCCTGAATTTTGCTGCCTGTGATCAATATATGTCTGTTTGAAACCCCTTTTCCTTGCTGTTATTCCGCCTCCTTTGTACAAAAGAACTGTAGATGTTTTTGTGTGTTTGTTGAGTCGTTTACAGTTTTCCTTTGCAAAAGTAGCATAGTCGTATTGTCGTCCTTTGATTTGAATCTGTCGCAAGTGTCGATTTCGATCATAGGAGAAAGTTTGATTGCTGTTGATGGTCGATTATCCTGTTACTATTGCCTTTGGTCTGAATTTGTAATTTTCTAGTGTCAAGAACAAGTGTTCATTTCAAAATCGTAAGGTGTCATAATCATCTCTATTTTTGATTTCGAAAAGAAGCTTGTTTATATTTGTCACTTGAAAACAAATTCAGATTTGTACATCAACTTTCTTTTTAGCATCAACACTAAGAAAGTCGAAAACAAATACATGCATGTGCATTTGCATATAGACATTCTGTTTGGCTTGATTTAGGAAAGTGCATTTACAGTGTGCTCTTCGCTCTTTGTGAAAAGATTATGTCTTTCTTTTCCCTAGTAGCTAGGATTTTCATTGCACAAAAGAGATAAAAAGTTTGTTTATCATCTTTAGATTGCATTTTAGGAATTACATCTACATCTCGTGGTGAACCCAAAAGGAAAACTTCATAAACAAGATCAACTTAAAATAAATTCAATGAATCTAACAACGCTTTGGAACTTAACGCACAACATTTAGAGGTCTAGGCTAGAGACGTATTCCGGCGTCGTAAAGCCTGGTAACTGTTGTTCTCACTGATGGTTGGGTGATTCCTCCACTTTGAAACGATAAGTGCCAGTACGGACTTGTGCTCCCACGTACCATCGAGTATATTTTGGGAGACCCCTATAGGCTTAAATCCTTTATCCATAGGAAGCCATGTCTGCCACCCTATCAATCGCAATGCACTGAACACAGCATTCAGGAAGATTGATTGCCATACCATAAAAAGTATTCTGCAGTTTTGCAATTGGTTTGGTACTCCCTCTACCTAGACTTCCAGAGTAGTCCCTTTCGTTCCTTTTCAGACTCCTTAACGGAAAAGGTCCATCTGAGCACTTGTCACTTCAGGCTCATTAAAAATCGAAGGAGACTAGAGTCATCTTTTGTTTTTTCTCGACTCTTAAAAACTAAAAAAACAAGTTGTGTCAAAGCGTCTAAAATTCATTTAATTCGGAAACATACTTCCCCTTTATTTTAGTTGATCGAGTAATCCGCAATCGTGGAAGAAAGTCAATCGAAACTCCGTCGTTCATGGAGGCTTACGAGTCAACCGTCTTTGTCTCCGGAATCGAAGCTAGTACGGACAAAGTGAACTCGTTTAACCGGTTCCAAATCTCCTATTAAAGTTAGAACAAGTGTTCCAATGACATCAGAGACTCCGGTTACTCCAAACATTTCTGGAACCCCTGCCTCTACAGAAGAAGTTCAGTAGCCACAGAAGGACAGTGATACTGATCCTGGTCTGAGAGTAAACACTTGTGTTACCGAACCAGTTCCATCTACAACCGGTTCGGAGAGTCTTGCTCTTCAAACATCTGTCGCTGCCGATTTCACACCTTCTTCGGCACCAGAAATATTTTACGGACCTAACGGTCTTCCCCTTCCACCTGGTCTGATTTCCATAGAAGAAATTGTAGAAGATCCTCAAACAAGTACTCCAACGCACTTTGGAGTCAGGATCACTCTATATCCTTCTTCGTCAGAAGTTAGTCTACCACTAGCGGAAGCTCCTGTAGAATCGCTAGGTAATATTTTGGATAGACTACAAATGTCTGAACAACCGTCAACATCTAGGACTGTGTCGTCTGACACAGCGACGGCAGAACTCCCTGCTATCACTCTGACAATGTTCGTCGGTATACCATCTGTCCCGACTAGCTCTCAGCCGCTAGAAGGAGCCCACTCAGGGGCTATTTCGACAGTATGGTCCGTTCCTGTTTGTTCATCCGGAATAATATCCAGAAACTCTTATGTTGAGTCTCAACAAATTGATCCATTTGGAGGTCAATTTGGGCAGTCCGACCCCCAAGGGCAAACAATTACCTTGAGTTCTGGATTACCACCGTATGGGGGGCAGTATACCCTTTCATTATCCCCTCCGAGAGGATATCCATACGGGAGTTCACAACAACATTCAGGTTATACTGGAATTACCTCAAGTGGTTGGGTACCTATACTACCTCAACAACCAAGAGTTGTATACTCAATGCAACAATGCGTACCTATGTCGAATATCCCGACTACGCCAGCTATTGTGACGGTGTCGCAAGTTCAAGCGCTGCCTGTTGTATGCCAACCTCAGGTTTCTCAGGTTGTAATGCAATAGCCCCTTGACCCTGCGACTCAACCACAATCGCCGACTAGTGGAATGACACAGGTTCAGACGGGTACAATTACCCCTCATCTTGGTCAAACTGTTAGTATCGGGCAACAGCACGTGGCTTCACAACCATGGCTGGTGCAATACCAACAACTGCAATTCCAACAAGTATACCAAGGTTCTGAGCAACAAATTTTTGCTAACAGTGGACAGTCGTACATTCAAAACGGTCAAAATCAACCATTTTACAATGGTCATGTCCACCAACCTTACCAAACATACCAGCATCAAATGCATTATGCCGGTATGCAAAGACCAACTGCTCAGGCAATCCCATCTTACCCTGGGTATGCTTCACCTAACCTGAATCAGCAGTTACCCTTTGTGGCAACTTTGGAGTTACCTTATTTAAACCGGTTAACCAACGATCCAATTGCTTATGCCCCTTGGTGGCCAGCGATTCCGCATAAACTTCCATCAGATATTCCTAAATTTAATGGAAATCCGGGTGAAGATCCATCGAATCATGTGATGACCTTTCATCTATGGTGTTCATCAAACACCTTAAATGATGATTCGATAAGACTTCGCCTCTTTAAGAGGACGTTAATGGGTCCGGCGGCAAAATGGTACATCGAATTTCCTAGAGCTTCGTTCAACAACTTCAGCACCTTAGCCACAACCTTTTTAACCCATTTTCAGTTACCAATAAGGTACGAAATGGGAACAGAACTTCTTACCAATTTCAAACAGACGACGGCCACTCACATATCTAATCATATACATGAATGGCGACGTCGTCGTAGAATGGTAAAAACGTATGTCCCCGATCAGCTCTTAGCTGAATGGTTTATCAAGTCATTACTACCTTCCATCACGGAAGATGTGGCAAAGGGGGGAGTCGTAACAGAAGAGCAAGTTATCGCTCGTGTGCAATATCTGGATTTGATTTACACTCAGTCCGGCACGCTCTATGATAAAATACCTAACGCCCCTAGACCGGAATTCTCAATTCCTCCTCCTCCTAAATCAAACAATGACTCTCATGCCGGCGATGGCGTGATTGGCACAACAGACACAAAATCGATAAAGGCTACATCCAAAAAGGCCCGTAAGATTTCAGGTCAAAATGCAAAAGATGAACTTCTTGCTTCGGAAGTAAATGCCGTATCGACAGAAAAAGGCAAAGAAACCAAACAACCGGGGAGCAAGAAGAAAGGCAAAGGGAAGAAGAAGAAACAGGAGGAATCATCACCTGAAAAATCTTCTTCAAACCCTCCTGGAGATAGGAAACCAAAAAATCCATGCTTGATATGCGATGAAGATCATTGGACCGCAAATTGTCCACACAAAGCTGAGGTTAAGAAATTCTTCAAGAATTCAAAAACATCCGCAGTGTTAACTGATCCGTTTCCAAATCCAGGAACAAATATGGTTGAATGTGAAAATGCTTCCCCGTCTCAAGTGCTAATGTTGTCGGTTTCAAAACAACAAAATGATGCTTTGATATCGACAAGGAACAAAGATTATGGGAATCCACAGCTGTCGAACAACAAGGATAAAGATCAACCTAGTAGTTCGACAACAACTTCGACAGAAGTTGCGCCACCTACCATTCCTGAATTGACGATAAAACCGCCAAAGGGAGTAGTACACAAGTCGACATTTAATCCCCGCGCTAGAGCGGCACAACATTATAATATAGTGGAAGATTTGGCCCAATCGCCATCCGCTATGTCGACTCTTGAAGTACTACAAAATTACCCATCCCAAAGGCAGGCTTTATTATCAGCCATTGGTGGGATAGACCCAAAGGATTCCAATCTTGTATCCTTCGATCATAAAGGATACGATCCTCAATTACCAGCTCAACTAGCTTTCCTTGTTCAAGTGAAAGCCCTCAACAAAACTGTTCATCGAACAATTATTGATGAGGGAGCATCTACATGCATTATGTCAATGAGTTGCTGGAAAACTTTAGGATCTCCAACCTTGTCGCGATCTTCGATGACATTAAAAGCATTCAACGGAAGGACATATACCCCATATGGTATCCTAAGTAACTTGAAAGTTGAACTAGGAGGGAAAATGGTAGAAATAGATGTTGAAGTCATCGATGGGAATCTTGATTACAACATCCTACTAGGAAGACCATGGATATATGCCATGGCAGCTGTTGTGTCGACCTATTTTAAGAAGATTGCATTTCCCTTTCAAGGAGGGATTACAATCGTCGATCAACAAAACTTCCTCCCCAATGGTTCTCAAGTTACTGGAAGCATTCCCATGATCCATGAAAGCCCCCATTCGCTTCAGAATATCGGAGTAGGCCTACTAAAAGATCCTATACTAATGGGAAATTTCGCTCTTCCACCTCCAATCAATCTGGTGGAAGTAGCGTCGATAGGAACCTGCAACATGATATCTTCTAAAAATATCTCAGAAAACGATATCGACATGGATCATGCAGTGGTTTTGCCCCCAAGCCCAACGGAAATATTGTAGCAATCAATGTTCCTAGCATGGGAGGCAAACCCAAATCAACGCTCATCAAGCGTTTGGATAGATAGGTCTAGAGAATATGGTACGCCTTCAGACCCTTGGTCGCGAGTGCATGTCACCGACGAAGGAATTGTCCAATCTACGGAAATTGAAGGGACACCATGGAATGATTCCCACCATCGTTCCCTTCTTCCGGATTGTGGAGAAGATAATCAAGATGACCTGTATCATCCTTCAGCTTTTGAATTCCTATCAAATACTGTAAACACGGTGGATTCCAAGCGAAACTTGTCCAATATTGAAGAGACTATCGCCATAAATATCTCAACCAAAACAGATGTTGTAGAGAATATTTATGTCGGCAAATGTTGTTCTCCTTCAGAACTAGAGATATATAATGCTCTTTTTCGCGAATTCAAAGATGTCTTTGCTTGGTCATATGATGAAATGCCAGGCATTGACTCGAGTATCATTGAACACGAAATTAAGATGTATCTAGATGTCAAACCAGTACGACAACGGCTACGGCAGGTGCACCCCAAGAAAGCCGCTGGCATTAAGGCAGAAGTTGAAAAACTTCTCCATGCTGGTTTCATCTACCCGGTTCCCCTAACCGATTGGGTATCGAATATTGTCCCTGTTATGAAAAAACAAGGAACAATTAGAGTGTGCGTCGATTATAGGGATGTAAATCAAGCTTGTCCAAAAGACAACTACCCTACACCCTTCATTGACCAGATAATTGATGAATGCGCCGGATGCGAAATCTTTTCATTCATGGATGGATTCTCCGGGTATAATCAAATAAATATCCGCCCACAGGACCAGTCAAAGACTGCATTTATTTGTTCGTGGGGCACATTCGCATATCGAAAATTACCCTTTGGTTTAAAGAACGCAGGGGCGACGTTTCAGAGGGAAATGAATTATGCCTTCCATGACATCAAAAACATCGTTCAACCATACCTTGACGATCTTCCGGCTCATTCGCGAAAGCGGACTGATCACCCGCAGCATTTAAGAGCGATATTTCTACGTTGCCGACACTACAAGATACGACTCAATCCACACAAATGTGTATTTTGCGTCAGTTCTGGTCGTTTACTTGGCTTTGTAGTCTCAAAGGACGGGATTCGTCTCGACCCATGTAAGGTCCAGGCAATCATAAATTTGCCTCCACCTTCGAATTTGCTTCAGATTCAAAAACTCCAAGGGAAAGCAAACTTTCTGAGGAGGTTCATTCCAAATTACGCCGAACTTGCTAAAGGTTATACACGTCTTTTGAAAAAGGAAGTAACCTTTGTCTGGGATCAGGTTGCGTAAGCTTCCTTTGATGCTTTAAAAGATTCCCTAATGAAAGCATCATTAATGTAACCTCCTGATTATCAAAAAGATTTTAACTTGTATCTGGCTGCAGCGGATACGACCATCGCAATGGTTTTGGTTCAAGAAGTCGATGGAATTGAAAATCCTATATATTTTTTAAGTAAAAACTTAAATGATACAGAAAGAAAATATTCTTACGTTGAAAAGCTAGCACTCGCAGCTGTTCAAGCGATACATAGATTTCGACACTATGTCCTCTTTCGGAAAACTACCATTCTGTCAGATTGCAACCCCATGACTTATATATTGTTGCGACAGTTGCTAGGGGGCAAATATTCAAAATGGATAGCAATCCTACAAGAGTTTGATCTGGAATTTGTAAAATCCAAGTCAAAGAAAGCTCTAGTTTTCGCAGAATTATTATGCGATCTCCCATCGTCGTCCAACGATGAAACATCCGAAGAAACAATCGTGGATGAAAGTTTGTTTCTGATATCTACAAGCAATGATTGGTATGGGGATATAATCATTTATCTCCAAACCCAAAAATACAGGCCAAACACCTCCCACTCCGAACAAAAACGTATTCGATACCGAGCAAAAGACTACATGATTGTCGGTGATACACTTTACCGTCGTGGTATCGATACAGTTCTGAGAAGGTGCCTCACCCATGAGGAGGCTGAAAAAGTCCTGAATGATTGTCATTCAGGCGCGTGTGGGGGGCATCAATCTGGATATGCTACGACACAAAAAATCTTACGAGCAGGATACTTCTGGCCAACAATGTTCAAAGATTGCATAACCGCAGTCAGAAGTTGCCATGCTTGTCAAATTATCGATAGCAAAACCAGAATACCACCCGCACCTCTGCAACCAATAGTTGTTGTTGGGCCATTCGCCAAATGGGGCATCGATTTCATGACATGTAACCCCACCTCGACCGAGGGGCATGGGTACATCATAGTCGCAGTTGACTATTTTACCAAATGGGCCGAGGCGATGCCTACATTAGATAATACTGGTGAAACAGCTGCCTTCTTCTTTTTCAATCATGTAGTCGCCAGATTCGGCGTGCCGCAGGCTATACTCACAGATCATGGATCGCATTTTCGCAATCACATGATGGTCGAATTAGCTGCCAAACTAGGGTTGTCTCACGATAGCTCTACTCCATATTATCTGCAAGCCAACGGACAAGTTGAATCAATCAACAAGGTCCTCAAACGCATGCTGCAAAGGATGATTGGAGTTCACAAAAGAAGATGGCACCTAATCCTGTACTCAGCTTTGTGGGCTTACCGAACATCGGTAAGGAATGCAACCAGGTTCACACCTTTCCAACTGGTATATGGCCTGGAAGCAGTCTTACCAATCCAGTGTGAAATCTCGTCTCTCAAACTCGCAATTGATCTCCTCCCCGGAACTTCAGAAGGAGAAGCTCGTTTCTTGGAATTAATCCAATTGGATGAAACCCGTCGTGATGCCGCTTTGGCTAACGAAGCCCATAAGAAACGAGTCAAGGCACAGTTCGACAAAAATATCAAACCCCGTGTCTTCTCAGAAGGTGACTTGGTCTTGCTTTACGACCAAGAATCCGATAAATTGGGAGCAGGTAAATTTAAGTCTTTATGGATGGGCCCCTATATTGTTAAACGAGTGTTGGCAAAAGGAGCCTACGAGTTAATGGATTATGACGAATTTCCACTGGCACAACCTCCTAATGGGTTGTACCTCAAGCGTTACTATGCGTAATGGTAACCAATATGCTTTTGTTATGTTTTTGTTTTCGCTAAAGTGTTTATTTTGGTCAAGTAATCCACTTTTTACATTTGTTGCAGATGTCAAACCTATTGGAGTCATGTGTTGGATATGCCGACGGAGCGAGTCGTAGTTCGCGGAACCTATCCTCCGTAGCCTGGGCCATTTTTGATCCAAGCGGCGAGTTAGTAAGTTTCAGAGGTGTATGTATTGGTCGATCAACGAATAACATCGCTGAATATAGCGCATTGATAGAACTTCTCTCTGATGCCATCACACATGGTATACGCCGACTAATTGTCAAGCTAGACTCACAACTCGTAATACTACAACTCAATGGTATATATTCCATCCGAAACCCAGCTATTTATCGCATGTTCCTAAGGGTTAAGATTTTGGAAAGACAATTTGATTTTATTCAATATCAACATATTTCCAGAAACTTAAACACATTAACTGACTCATTAGCAAACTATGTGTTAGATAGACATTTGCAATATTATATAAAAAGAAACACACCATCAATGTTTGCATGTGGATCATGTAGCTTAACCAAAATAAAACTCTGAAAATCAAAAATATATATAACTATTTATGGTTTACACATAATGTTCTGTAACCAAGACAAAATCGGTCAAATGACCCAAAAACTCAAAATACTAGGGGGCACCCTAGTCTAATGATGCTCGTGATAGCAAGTCACAGCCTGTGCGATCATGCGTAAGAGACGAGTCCATCGTCTGGGCACACCAGTAGTATGCCGCTATAACCGCAAAGGTAGCTCGTCAGTCCTCACATCTGGAATACCGAGAGTGAGGCCCTCAACCTACTCCTGTAATGTTGTGAGAGTCTCGGCCACATCGAGGTCACGAAGAATAGCCCTTCCGACGGCCTCTCCTGCTGGGGCAGCAGCTGGTACTCTCAGGCGAACTACTGGATGAACAGGACCAACATCTGCATGTACACATGAGTTTGATTAAAGTCTTGATAGAATAAAGCACAAGGACATTATAAACAAAAAAACGATAAACAGGAATATGGTCAAAGATTTTACTAATGGTGCCCCACTGCTCGCCATCCGGTAGTACTAAATCTGGATCACCCCAGAAGTCCATGCCAGCGTACAGATACTCAGAATAAACCATCTCCTGACGATCAAACCACCTGAAGAAGGTATCAGAAAATGAAATCTGAGACTGGCCAGCGTGCCTAGACATATGGTCAACCCATCTCTGCATACATGGTTCAGTAGGAGAAGGTAAATCGAGTGCAATGTACTGCGGCTGCATCAGTGGTATCTTCTCCAAGGCAAAGGCGGTCAAAATAGAACCATACCCAAAGTTCTTCAACCTCCCGCTCTTTATCTTGGTCAACTGTTCTTTCATCACAAGAAGTACTGCGTCGCACCAGTTGAACACCTTCGGTTGGAGGCATTCCAAGGCATGCTGCATGTAAGATCGGTTGGCTACATGAAGAGCCGCACCACCGGCCATCCTACCAAAAGTAAACAGAATAGTCCTGAGGGACCTGTCAGTGACATCACGGATGATGATCTTGCCGTCTTTACTCGGCTAACATCCTTCTCTGCAGTACCGGCGGACATAATCTCTCACAGAGTCGCCTCCTCGGGCCGAACCTGACAAAGAGATGGGGGCACCCTGCCTCGACAAGCCAGTCAAGAAATAGATGTCTACTACAGTCAAGGGGATAGATTTGCCCCTGATCTGGAAAACCTGATTGGTAGGATCCAAAGCATCGAGCAAATACTACAGTAAGTTGATCTGCTGTCTCATGCTAGAAATGCGGAAGAACTTCAGCAAGCCACAGTTCCGCAGCGCGTTCACTGTAACTGGATCATGTAGGGAAAGCATGTCCTCTTCTTCATGCTCACGTTCTCACCATGTAATGGTCATCTTACTCCAAAAATCTCTGAAAAACAAACAAGAGAGGAGTTAGATCCTGATTTTGGTAAGAAACAAGCAAAATTTCCATCAAAAATTGTGCATCAAATTCCCTTTTTGCGCCCAACGCACCTGCAGTAGTGTTTTATGTGTGTTGAATGTCAGATAGCCTTTATACAGGACAACATTCAACGCAATTTTCGATACACTGAGGGTGCGCTGATGGCAGAACGAGTTCTTTAAACCCCAGGGACTCAGAAAAGCTAGGAATCAAGCTCAAAATGCAAAATGGAAACCATGAAATGAAAGAGCTCAGGTTTAGCTCCTACCTGGTCCAGACAGCGCCGAGAATCGTCCACAGAATCTCCTGAAATCAGCTGATGAAAATCGAGGGGGAAAAGAACCTCCAAAGCTCCAACAAACCAAGTTCAAATGAAATGGTAAAATGAGAGGTAAAAACACTTTTTCATTACTTTTACGTAGTTCAAAGTAAAATATTAGTGTTCTAACTCGTTTTCAAGCAAATATTGTTCATTTCTGACTAGTTTGATGAAGCAGTTGAAAATACAGTACGATCTTTGAAAGGACAAAGCTATTTATGGTAAAATCAAAACAAGACCATCTAATCGAGCAGTTTTAGCACATAGTTCAAGCTCGTTAAAAAATAAACATAAGACATGAGCAAATGTTTCCACCCGCATTTAAGCTCATTAAAAAATGAACTATTCCCCGGTAAATAACCATCGTGAATGTAGTACTTCAGCCATTAAAGCCTTGGTCGTGTTTGCACCATCACCTCCACTTTTTCATTGGCCGATCATTCACCTCCATTTGATTGTTTACCCATTTTGAGGAATAGCTGCGAGGAGTGATTTCACTACCCATCCTTGTGACACTGTCGTGATTGGAAAATTCCAAACCTTACCTGGAATCAGTTGCTACCCATTTTATCACTCGTTCCTCAAAAGACGAGTCTCCTTTAAGCTCTTTTCAACTGACTCGTAAAATATGAAAAGATTGCCGAGCCATTGGCCTCTCCAGCTCGTTAAAGGGACAAGAAGTGCTATCCCTCCTCTAGATTTTAATCTTTTTGGACCGGAGGGATTATTACACAAAAAGATCGAGCGCTTGTTTTGTTCAGCTCGTTAAAACTATTGAAAATTCATCCCTTCTGTATTGTTTTATACTTTTTTGGACTTAAGGGATTAGATGACGAAAAAGGAATTTTGGAGTTACCTTTACGTTCCTTTTCAGACTCTCTAAAATTGAAAAGGACCGAGTTATCTTTGTCGTTAAACTCGTTAAAAAGATTAATAGCAACAAACTTGTCTTTAGACGAGAACGAGTTTCACTATCGCTAGGCTCTTTAAAACATAGAGATGGGTTTGCCCGAAGGGCAAATTATAGAACAAGCATATGTTATCCTCCTCAAGCTTGAAAAAAATAAAGAGGTACTGGTCAGCAATGACTAGGGAAAAATTGGGAAGAAAACTCAAAGAAACTTTGTTGGTAGCAAGTCGCTCTTGAACATGACACTTCCACTCCGTGTCCGAGTCGGGTTGGCTTGTTTCATTCACCGGTCACATCACCATGGTCATGCCATACCATCCACATTTGGGGTTAATGCTATCAATCCATCACATCAGTGTCGCCAATATGTTCAAGAGAAGTCATCCAGAGAGGTCACCTGTGTCTCACCCACTACCATACATTATACTCCATTCTTTCATGACCGCCACCCTGAACCTTATATCACCAGGTCGTTTTCACCTCCATCAAAATCATTTGCTCCGTTCCGTGTCATTGATGTGGGATTCATTAAGGCCCTCCTGTGACGGATCACTTCTTGTCGACGTCAGCTCATTATCCAAGAAGTTGATCTAGGAACACCCCATTCAGTACTTTGAAGCTTGCATGCCTCAATGGCAAGTTTCTCACTTCCGGCGACAGGTTTACATCAATGGCCTTCGACCGAAAGATTTTGCGTGGTGTTCGACGCCAAGTCCTTTATTCACACCACGTGAATTGTACTACAGTACCTTGAGGGTCATTATCATTATCGGTGATTCCTCTCGCGCTTGTTAACAGTTTACATCATTGACTAGTAATCAAGCGATGTCTTTCCATGTTCGACTTCAGAACATTTCTCACATGGATCGACTTGTACTTCGAGTGAAGATCGGACGAGATTGAAGACCCCGGATCTAGTTTCATCCATCCGGGCTGCGATATATATTAAGGGAAATAAAGACATTAAATGTACAGCATTGCATCACAGATAATCATCCTACCAAAAGGATGATGGCTCTATTAGAATCATCAGTCTACATTCAGACGGTTGTCTGTCCTATGTACATGAAAATGAATTTATAAAGCTGAGCATGGGAATGCCCGCCTCAGCTAGATCATGAAAATATTATGAAGATAATGTATTGTATTGTATCTTATTATAGGTCTCCTCCCAGCATTGAAAGAACTTCGGATCCTCATAATAAAGCATTTCACCCGACACCAAAAGGTTAACGGCCTCATACTTTAGGGGGCAACTGTTATAGACATTTTTGTGCCCTACAACTCCAAGCATGAAATGTCCATAAACCAAGGGCTCCTAAGTCCCTAAAAGTGTTGTTCTAACCCCTAAAGGAACAAGGTCAACATATTACAGCTTCTCCCAGAAGTTCTCCACCAGAAACTGCTCAGAATTGGTCAAAACAGGATCACTGCAGCTGCTCCACTGGCTAGGTGCGTTGCATCTCACCCAAATGCACTGTGAGGGTGCGTTGCATTTCAAAACTCCCTTCTGTGGGGTGCTATGGGCGAGAAATGACAAATGGCAGTGCCATTCTGCGAGGTGGAGAGGCAATGGAAGCTTCCAGAATCTTCTCCTGTGACACTTGCATCACTGAATTCGACCAAGGATGAGTAAGAGGCCCTCAGTCTCCAAGTGGAAGCAAGAACTGACAGAGAGAAGACACTAATCAAATCACAAGCTAACTCATCCCCCTGACAGATATCTATATATGGATCCCTCATCCCAGAGATCCAGAGGCTGGAATTTTGCATATTGTAAGGAATTGTTGTTGGTTTCTAGAGACAAACATCAGATTGTTGGGTGATCTATGCTTTGTTTGAGGTGAAGAGGGGCTTCTTTGCTGAGAGGTTGATGCTGGGTCGGAACCACTGGTTGTAACTCCTCCTGGATATTTTCTTGTTTATCAATAAAAGCTATTTGAGTTCTCCTCCATGCTTTTGTATCATTGATGCTTGTTACATTTGTATGGTCAATTTAAATATGATCCTAAGTTGTTTATGGATATAGATCCATGTCTTTGTATAGTGCTATGCTTCTATGATCTTACAGGTACATTGTGAAGCTGGGCGTGCTAGTGAGCAAGTAGCTGGAGACTATCAAAGAAGAGAGGGATCGAATCATAGGATTAGCGCAAGACACGGGTTGGTTCTTTCTATTCCTCTCTATCTATAATTCATAAAGGAAATACAAAAATAGCTCTTCTCTGTTTGTTTCTAAGGCAGCTGTCACACCTTAGTGGGATAGAGCAGTTCTATATAGACACTTTTCCCTGTAACACAAAGGTATACTAACTGGTTTTGCATTTTTCATATTAAACCTTTTCAACACCTTTTCTATGTACTCACTTTGAGACAATGTTAATTTGTGATTCTTCCTGTCTCTAGTTATTCTCATACCAAGGATTTGTTTTGCAGCACCCAAATCCTTCATTGCAAATGTGTTTGCCAATTTCCTTTTGAGCACATTTATCTCCTACATGTTAGAACCTACAACAAGCATGTCATCTACATACAATAACACTATAATATAGCTGCCATCATTTTACCTTTTGAGATAAACACAATGATCAGAGTGATACCTAGTATAACCTTGTTCAAACATAAACCTGTCAAATTTTAGATACCACTGCCTTGGAGCCTGTTTTAAGCCATACAAGCTCTTCTTCAACCTACACACTAGTTTCTCCTTTCCTTTTACCTCATATCCTTGTGACTGCTGCATACATATCTCTTCCTCCAAATCCCCATGGAGAAAGGTTTTCTTTACATCTAACTGCTCAAGATGAAAATCTTCAACTGCTACTAGACTTAAAATAGTTCTGATTGAAGTCAATTTAACAACAGGAGAAAATATCTTATCAAAGTCTATACCCTTTTTCTGTGCAAACCCTTTCACCAGAAGTCTAGCTTTGTACCTCTGTTTTCCTCCATCTTCTTCCTTCAGCCTGTAAACCCATTTATTCTACAAAGTTGTTTTACCTGTGTTAACACCCAGGTTGTTCCCTATGACTCCCAAGGGAATACGGCCGGGGTAACCACTAACCAATCTTTGGATCACAGTTTCTAGCCAAACTATAATCAGAGAGGGCTCTCTCTTTATGATTTGCCTCTGTTATGATGGAATTTAGGCTAGCTATTTATGCTCAGGTTTTGGTTTAAGTTTTGGTTGAAGGATTTCTTTCAGGTCTTATGATGTAGTGTTTAGATAGTGAAATACCATTGGGCAATGGAGTCTGGAGTTTTGAAATGACTTGATGTACAGGACTGGTGTTGTTCAAACTGCAGGGCCTATTGTGTATTTTAGACAAACAAAATTAGATTAGATGATGAGGTATGTCAACTGATAGAAAGCAATTAAGAATTTTCTATTAAGTTGGTGAGGTGAAAGTGAACACACTGCACAGGAGCATGACTTGAATTCCTGTGACAAAGGCCACTGTGAAAGGTGTATTCTGAAAGTGCAGCAATTAAGAATTACACTTATCTAGATTACAGCTGAAGAAAACATTCATAAACAACACAGATTGAACTCAGGGTACTCAGTGAATAAATCCTGAAAGTTATTCTTTTTCCTTGCTGCTTAGTATTGAAAATTAGATAACATATATGGATTTTAACAAAAACAACTAATTAACAGGGAGAGTTACAGAGACTTATTGTATGGTGAAATACACAGGAATCCAGCAGTCATCAACAGGCATCAGAACGCATTCAACATTTCAGACATCCGAGAAATTCCATCGCTTTCTTTATTAGACTTCAGAAAGGATTACAGCATAAGAGTTTCTTTTGGAGAAATCAACAACAACCCCTTAAACTTATGCGAGGGGCAAATATATACTCTCGGTCTTTACAAAAATATCTGAGTTCTAAGTTATCTCAGTTTTAATAATCTCAACAACTCTTAAGATATTTACATCAGAAAGTTATTACAGCATTGAATATAAAGTAAATGTGTCTTTATACTTTGTCAGAAGATATTTTTAGCCTTTGGAGGCTGCTAAGTCGGTTGGAGTGACCTGCATAACTGCTGTGACAATGCGTTCTTTGAGCTGCGTTGCTGTAGATTTTCGGCCTGGACACCTGTAGCTTTTATTTTGCCTTTTGGCCGAAATCTCTGCTGAGTTGGCTCAGCTTTTAACCTTAACTATATGCTGATCCCTTTGCAGCTGTCCTGTGTATGGAAGTTTTTTCCTTTTATATGAGCAAAAAGTTGCTGAAGGGCACGCTGTTTATAAAATAGTTTGTATAGCATTGGTCCATCATTCTTGAGTAGGTAACTGATGCCTTAGGATTGCACCCATGGTCTCTTCTGCTTCTGTGTACTTGAAAAAATTGGGAGCTGCATCAAAAAGATGATTGATCTCATTCATTATAAAAAATAGACTTTCTACCTTGTTGTAGATAGTATGTCCTGTAGCTGGCCCTGTTTCCTCTGAGCTGCTGGGCCTTTCATTGATCTGGCTGGTGGCAAAGGTGTTGACCCTTTTGGCATATTGGTCATGGGTGTATAATCTCCCTGCGTTATTCAGTAAACCAGGGAGCCCTCTGCTTTCCAACACCTGAAACTTCTCCATAAATTTGTTTACCTCGGTCTGCATGTCTTGGGTTCTTCTGTCTAATGTCTGTACCAAATTCTTGAGTGTGAGAACCCTTTTGATTGACTGGATGTGCTCAGTTCTGTTAGGTATGCCCATGGCAGCCAACTGACTGCTTGTTTTGTGGTTGAGCACATTGATCATCCTTGTTGCTATTTCAGGCGTGCTGCCTAGAGCAGCCCTTGCTTTGTGAATTTCTGCTCGTGCTCTTGGAATGAGCTCTAATTGCTCGTGGATGGTCTCTATAAACTGCCATTGGTCAGTAATAGATTGGCCAATATTGGCCCACAGCACAGTTTTTAATTCAGCAGTTACCTTGTCCAGTGTGAGCTCCTTTTCCAGCTCTGTTATTCTTCTCTTTAAAGTTTTGACATCCTTTTCTTTCTCAGCCACATTTCTTTTGCTTTTATCATACTTGTCATTCACACTGGCTAGGGATTGTTTGACTTCATTGAGCTCTTTCATTTGAGCTTCCAGGACTTGTATTTCAGTTTGCAGCTTCTGCATATCCAGACTATGAGTCTGTTCTGTTGTTGGTGAAGCTGTTGATGTAGTCGGTGCTGTTGCTTCTGTTTGTTGAGAAGGAGGAGTAGTAGTAGTGGCATCTTCTTCCAGATTGATAGTTTCAGGAGGAGGTTGGGAAGTCTGCCCTTCTTCTCTTTGTGCCAAGGTGGCCTGTAATGCTGCCCGTGCTGCTTCTGCCTCTCCTAGCTTTTCCTGTGTTTGCATCAGCTGTTTGTACAGGGTTACCAGCAGAGTGTTTGCCCGTTCATCATGTCTTTGTTGGGCTACCTCATCAGTCTGAGGGTGAATGGTGGCTGGGAGTTTGATTTTCCTTCTTAAAGCTGCCAAATCTGCATCCCTTAATTTCAGGATCTCTTGTATGCCTTTGATATCTTTGGGATCATGCCCAATCTCTATAATAATGTCCTCTAAGGTCCTTATTCTGTTGTCTTTTGCCTGGGATGATGCCTTCTCCAATTCCAACTGGGCAGCTGTATTATTAAGGCTATTATGTAGCCTGTAATTGTCTAAGGTTTGGTCTGCTAATGAAGCATAGACCATCTCACCCGTTTGTTTGTGTAGTTCAATTTTGTCCATCGGGTGGATGTCTTTAGCCATGACCTCCAAGTTGGTCCTCAGATAATCTGAAGTAGATTGTGGCTGAAGTGCTGTTGGCATAAAATGACTCATGATCATTTTGCCTTCTTGTAGATCAAAGGCAGACATGAGCCTTTGTTGATTTGTAGGAGCCATGTTCAGCAGATGATTGTACAGCTGTATCCTGATAGGCTCATTTCTCTTTTTGATTTCGATGAACTGTTGCTTAATGCCAAGTTCACCTTCCTTTTGCTGCCTTGAGGAGCTGACCTCTCCTCCCAATGTCCTATCTTGTTCCTGTTGGAAGGAACTAGCTGATGTTTCCCTGCTAGGTGGAACTATGCCAAAGGACTACCCCATTGGCATTTCTTCTTCAGAGAAGGGGTTTAGTCTTTGCCTTTTCTCCCCATGAGTTGTTGATGCTGTGGGGGGAGTCTCCCTGTCTCTTTTCCTAAAGATGAATGTATCCTCCCTCTGAGGGGTCTGGAGGATTGATGCCTCAGCTGGAATATCTTGCCTTGGAGGCACTATTTGCTCAGTGGTTTTAGGATTTTCCACTGTCTTTTCTTGCTGGACAGGTTGCTCCTGCCTTTGTTGCTCTTGATGCTGCTGCTCTTGCTGCCCTGGCTGTTCTTGCTGTACTCCTTCTGCTTGCTTTTCCATCTCTTCTTGTTGTTCTTGCAGCAATGTTTCTACCTCTTCTTCTGTTAAAGGAGGTGGCTGTTCCACCTGCTTTTCTTTGCCCTTGCTGTGTGTAATATCCTCGGCAGCCTGCTGTGTTGTTGATGAGGAAGTTGTTGTCCCAAGTTGCCTTCTGTATGTGAGGGGAACCTGTACACAATTTTCCAGATCAGCATTCTTTTGAATATTTCTGGCTTCCTTTTCTAACAACTCTTCTTCACTAAATTCCTCTTCTAAGGTGCCCTCTGCCCATCTCAGTGTGTTAGCATACTGCTCAATCTCGGGCTGCCTCACATGTGCATAGTTTCCTAGTTTATATTTGATTCTTCTCAGTGAAATGAAGTGATTAGGGTCATAGGGTACCCAAGAAAAACTGGTTTGTAATCTGAGGCCCTCTAGGATGTTGTCTGCCTCTTTCCATCCCTCCTCTCTTCTATTGTAAAGGAAAGGTCCCAGCTGGCTCCTTATCTTCAGCTGTACTTTCTTATTCTTGCTTTCAAAGTGATAGTAGTCAGCATTTCCGAATTGCCTGAAATACTCCAAGGCAAACAGTCTCATTGGGACATACCTGGGCAATCTATATGGCTTTAACTCACAGCCATATATCCTGATCACTGTGTGGTGTTGGTAGAAGTACCAATCACCAATGCTGTATTTCTTAGACAGATGAAGAACACTCCTCATATCATCAGTCAATCTTGGAGGAGGGACTCCATACAATAGTGTTAAAGCTGGGTGAATGAATAAGTCCACAAACTCATTATATGTATATGGTGATACTGAGCTGCAGTGGAAAACTGATGTCCAGAAGACAACTGATCTTGGACTCCCCTGGGCATTCACTTTCTTCAAGAGGAGTGGGAAGCTATCTGATTGGTAGAATAGAAACAAATGGTAGATGTATGAGGCATACCTAAATAATCTCTCCCTTGGCAGATTTATTAGCTGCTCATGGATCCTGTCTGCAATATATGTGGCATAGTCATAGTGAATGGCAGGGGCCCTTCCAGGTGAAAATATGGACAGCATTGCCATTATACTGTGATCCACATCCTCCACTCCCCTGAATCCCAGGACATAACTGATTAAATCCACCATCATTTTGCCCAAATCATTTAAGTATGCATATCCAATGGGAGGAGTTCTGATGGCTACAGAGGTTGGTGTGACAAACAGCTGATTGATTTTGATGATCTGATCATCTGCCAGCTTAGTTCCCTTCCTTATTAGGTGCTCCATGGAGAGAGGAGCCAATGACTTCGTTGTGTGGAAGTGTAGCATCTCATTGATACTCTCAGGGGTAATTTGAAATAGGATTGAGCCAGTGGGGCTCAAAACAGCTCTTTGACAGGGGTCATAGCACTCCTGACATCTGTGAATGAATTCAGGCAAAGGGATAGCCTGAGGAAGGTTATATATGGGTAGATTGGAGTCCCAAATTCCCAGGATGTCAGCTCCACTGAGGTGCTGGGCTTTTAGTTCATTGAGCATATGAATGTTGTATTTAGAACCCATTCTAAACCACTCCATCATCTGGTAATCCACATCTCCTAATGCTTTCCACTCCAGTTCTTTTTGAGGGGCATTCAGTGGTTTGATATTGAGTGCAATTGGTGTCTCCATGGTGCTTTTAAGTCTTCTAAGCTGTAATTGAACTGTTTGAAGTAGGCAAACCAGTTCAGGGATGATTTATCACAATGCAGGTGAGTTACGGGTATCAGAGGGGAATTAATCCAAGAGCAAGTGAAATTTTGTTTGAATTGGGGCTGCAATACTGTCAGGCCTCCCTCTGTCACTTGTAGGAAGTTTTGAAAGGATATAACTACTTCCTCACGATTGCGCGAGCATTTCTCAATTGTTTTGACAAAATTTGGGAATTTTAAGGCTCAGCTAGTGTTTTTCGAGGTGTTGATTGAAAACAGAGGTCTGTAGAGGAATTTCACCGGTGAATTATGAGTTTTAATGTCCCTTTAAGCTTCCTGTGCGATTTTATAGACAACTGCAGGGGTACGGAGGAAAATGACGAAAAATACCTGGTAGAACAGCGAACAGAGGTTGTCTGAGTAGGCAGGAATGGTACTCTTGAGGTCGCCTGGTTGATTTCAGCAGGTTGGCGAGGAGTCGGACGCGAACGGCATGCGACTGAGCAAGAAAATTTAGAGCGAAAAGAACGTAAAAGCGCAAATTTTGGCCATAATATAGACTTTTTCCCAAATTTGGCGCTCTTTTGTGATGACGTCAGCATGACGTCATTGGTGGGTCAGGGTCGGATGTCGTCAGCTGACGTCATCGGGTGACGTGGCGGGTTCTCATTGATCCATGGGGGATGATGAGGTGGCAGCCATGTTGGCGGAGGGGTGGATAAAGGACGGAGGAAATGGCGTAGGCGGGGTAACGTGGAGTTGACGTGGCGCTGAGGTGGGCCAATTATCAAGCGGCTAGGGCCGTGGCGGTTATGGTTAAGTGCTGTAACCGTCACGGTCTCTCGGGGCGGCTTATATACGACACGGTTAGTGTCAGACTCTGACCCGAGAGAGCGAGAAGGGGACGCGTGGCACAGGCCTGACGTACCCCTTCGTCATCTTCTCGGGTGGTAACGGGGGGACGTCGGGTCCAACCCGATATCGCTGTGGGCCGTCGGATTTGATGGGCCCGATCCAACGGCGGACGGGTAAGGGACTTGACCGGTGGATACGGACGGGCGGGTTTGAATAAAATATTATATTTTCTGAAAAACGCGCCAGGCGGAAAAGATCACGGTCTATGCGTTTGTAATGTTTTTTTAAACGTATTTTGAAAAATCAAATATACGCGCCCGACTTTGGTTTAGGCGGAAAAAGTGGGTTTTTGGGCATTTTTCACATTTTCACAGGGTTTTATGGGTAAAATGGGTTTTTACATGGTTTTTTCTGCAAATGAGGGGTATAATGAGTTAATTGACCTGTAGCAAGGGAGAGAGAGATGGCAAAGGTTTATCAAAGTGACCAGATGTCATTTTGATCCCTTTTCAGAGAACATATGGCTATAATGCCAAGGGGAGGGGTATTTATAAAAATTTGGGGGTTTATACACCATGGTGTTAATACTATTAGGGGAAAGGGTAAGATAGGGGAGTTATATAGTAGAATTAGGGGTTAATGTGGATGAAGGGGGAAAATGAGGGGGATATTACTAAGTTTGTTTGAAACTCACTTAGTTTAGAGAGTAGATCAAAATGAAAAGATTTTTACACAAGAAATGTGGCTTTTGAATGAACAAGAACCACTATGAAACCATGATCTTCCTCCATGAATCTCAGCTGATAAGGGGATGTTAGCAATAAACAGAAAGGGGGGAGGAGGGAGGTTAGTCATGCTCCTTGATGTAACTTGATGAAGATGAACACCTTGTCACTTGATAGACTTTGCCTTGATAGGCATAGTTAACACATCTGCACTGGTAAAGATAACCTTTCTGCAACCCCAACTACTTACCCAACTACTTGCCTAGCATTTTTTATTTCTTCTTAGAGGGTGCACTTGGACTTGCAGACCCTTACTTGCCTTTTTCTTTTCTTTGGCTTTTTCTTTGTAATTGCTATCTACTTCTACCCTTATCTCTTCCAAGGTCCCAGATTAAGCTGTTGGGAGCCTTTTCTTCTCTACCTGAACTACTTGTCTGCCAAGTTTAAACAGTTTGGACAGACTCCTTTCTCTATTCTACAACTGCAAATTTAAACCATGGAATGATCCAGATTAAGCTGTTGAATCATCCATCAAAATTAGAAGCTCATACCAAGTTATAAGCATAATTTGAATTCTCTTGAAAATATGTGATCTTTGAGTCATCAAAGCAGAACAAATTTGGACCTTCCACAGCCAATCATGAAATATGAAACCTATTGGTATAGGTATCTAACAGTGGCTCCACATGGGGATGGTTTTTCTCTTGAAAGACCAAGAACAGCAGGTCAGGTTGCCTTGGTCCATGGCTGCCCAAATCATTTTTGAAGTTTGCTGTTTTGAAGTGCCAAATCTTGTGCTTCTCTTCTTGTTAGACCTCTGCTTCTATTTATCTTTTGCTGGTCAGTCAATTAGCTTGGAAAACTGCATTTTACAATCTAAACAGAAAACAATATGTACATCGGCATATATACAAGGGCAACTAGGTTGCACTCATGGGAAATAGTCAAAATAGTGCTTCAGCATCCTGCCATTGACAGGACCTTCATCCAAGTCAGCTTCATTTAGACTTTTGAGAAAATATGTATTATTACCTTGTACTGCTTGGACAGCAAATGGTCCCCTCCAAAGGGAGTCAAATTTTCCATGTTTTCCTTTCTCTTCTCTTCTTGCATCCCACTTGAGGACTTTATCACCAATATTAAAATCTTCTGCTTTGGTTCTGCTGTCAAAGGCTTTCTTTAGTTTTTCCTGTAATACCTGAACTCTGCTGAACACTTGATCTCTGGTTTGATGCAGGCAAACTATCTGATTGATCCTTCTTTGCATATTATTTGGTTCAGCTTGGCTTTCTTGAAGAAGCTTCATAACGGGCACTCCTAGTGAAGAGGGGAATTTGGCCTCTAGTCCATAAACCAACTCATATGGGCTGGTCCCAATTGATCTCTTGGTTGTTAGCCTATCTGCCCATAAGGCATTGACTAGTTTCTTGTGCCAGTTCTTTTTGTTCTCTTCAAGTACCTTCTTTATAATGTTCACAAGGCTTTTGTTTGATGATTCAGCAAGGCCATTTCCTTGGGGATAGTATGCGGTAGAATGGCCCAAAGTAATATGAAATTTGTGACAGAAATTCACCATTTTCTTGGATCTGAAGGCAGCAGCATTGTCTGTAATAATTTTATCAGGGCAGCCAAATCTGGCCAGTATGTTGTTCTCCAAGAACTGAATGATTACTGAATCATTTGCTTGTCTGCATGGGGCAGCTTCAATCCATTTAGTGAAGTAATCTGTGGCTGTTAAGATCCATCTATGTTGGCCTGAGGATGAGGGATGAATTTCCCCAATGAAATCCAATCCCCATTGTTGAAAAGGTCTCTCTGTTGCAATAGGCCTTAAAGGAAGGGGCAGCAGTTGCCTCTTTCCCTCAAACACTTGGCATTTATGACATGCCGTGATAAATTTCTTGACATCAGAGAACATGGTGGGCCAGTAGTATCCAGCCCTTAGTATCTTATCCACAGTGGATTTCCAGTACAAGTGTCCCCCACAGTCTCCTGCATGAAACTCTTGCATGATATTGTTAGTTTCATTTTCAATTAAACAGTGCAGCAATATACCTTCATGGTTTTTCCAAAGCAGATTGCCATCCATTACACAAAATCTTGATGTTTTCATTTTTAAGAACCTACACTTAGTTTTGGACAGTCCTGGGGGAGCACACAGGTTTTGTAACACATAACAGATATCAGAGTACCAGGGGGATTGTTCAAAGGCCACATTGATCTTTGGAGTCGCCAGCTCGGTTTCACTGTCCAGCTGATTGATGTCTAAGGCTTGAAAATTTGTTTCTGTCATTAATTTGGCCAAGCCTTGCCCTTTTATTAGTTTTGTAGGTTTTATCTCAATGTCAAATTCCAAGATACTGGCTATCCATTTTCCTCTTCTGCCTTCTAAGTTTTCTTGGGTGAGAATGTCTTTGACAATAGGACTTGGCACATATGCTTTCACATGGGAGTAAAGGATATAAATCCTAAAGTCTTTGATTGCTTTGACTAAAGCATAAGCTTGTTTTTCCATGATTTGATACTTTAAAGGCGCATCCCTGAGAGCTTTGCTAAAGAAAGCAATTGGCTTCTCATTTCCTTGGTCATCTTTTTGTAACAAAACAGCAGCAATAGTATGCTGGGAAGCAAAAGAGAAAATAATAAATTCTCTGTCAAACTGAGGGTTGGTTAAGACTGGGGTTTGGGTGAGGGCCAATTTTATACCTTCAAATGCTTGATTGGCTTCCACAGTCCACTTCACTTTTGAATCCTTTTTCAGCATGTTGTTTAATAATCTGGTTAGCTCTGCTAGATTTGGGATAAACCTTCTCAAGAAATTAATTTTTCCCAAGAACCCTTGTAATTCTTTGACATTCCTTGGGTGAGGCATTTGCAGGATAGCTTGTATTCGGTCTGGGTCTATTCTAATGCCATCTTTTGAGATGATGTGTCCTAAGAGCTTGCCTTCCTCTAAACCAAACAGGGATTTCTTGGGATTCAGAGAAATTCCATATTTTCTGCATTTTAGGAAGATCTGCCTCAAATGCTTTAGATGTTCTTGGTCTGATTTTGAGAAAGGTGTAAGGTCATCTAGGTAGATAACTAAGAAGTCATGAATCTCTTTGGAAAAAGCAATATCCATGGCTCTTTGAAATGTGGCCCCTGCATTTTTTAATCCAAAAGGCATTTTCACATATTTGAAGGTTCCCCATGGGGTGGTGAATGCTGTTTTGTCTTGGTCATCAGGGTGTACCAGGATCTGATTGAAACCTGAAAATCCATCCAGTAATGAGATCCTTGAGGCCCCTACCACCCTTTGAAGAATGTGATCCATCTTGGGTAAGGGGTAGTTATCTTTTAAGGATACTTGGTTTAGATTCCTTAAGTCCACACACAGCCTGATCTCACCTGTCTTTTTCCTTGTAGGGACTAAGTTGGAAATCCACTCAGAGAATCTGATTGGTGCTATGATGCCTGCCTTGAACATTTTTTGTACCTCTTGTTCCATTGCTGGGAGAAGCATTGGGTTGATTCTCCTCAGTTTTTGTTTGAAGGGCTTTTGATCAGGCTTAAGAGGGATAGTATGTTGGATAACAGAGGTGTCATAGGACTTCAGGTCCTCATAACTCCAAGCAAAAACATCTTGGAATTCTTTAAAGAGGTCAATGTATTTAGGCTTTTGGTCAGGAGGTAAGGAAGCAGACAATTTAATTATTTTGGGCTTATCAATGGTACCGATGTTGCATTCTTCAATGGCTGCATTCAGGGGCTGCATTTTTGGTTTTCTGGGAATATCATTTGAATCAAAGATGTCTTCTAGTGGGGTTAGGCCTGTTGGTAGAAAATTGTCTTTTAGCTCAATGATCTCAGTTTCGGTATTGGACATTCCCTCTTCCCAGTCAACTTGTTGGATTTGCTGAATATTTTCTATATTGAAAATAGTTGGATTTAGCATTTGTTTTGCAGTCCTAGGTGATATTGGCTGGGCAGTCTGTTGAAACTGTATTTGTGATTGACTTGCTGTCTCAAGTATTTGTGATTGACTTGCTGTCTCATTGTCAATATTTAATCCTGCAAATTCTTGCTGTAGAGTTAAAAACTGGTTTATTTGCTTGTCATCCTCAAATACTTGCCAATCATTCACATTGTTTGGAATAGAGGGTCTGTGTTTCACCTCAGCTGTAAAACAGTGATGGGGCCCAAAAGGCAGCTTGCAGGTACTTGCAAATGTGGCCAAACTATGAGCATGAAGGTTTTGGGTCCTAGGAATTTTGGTGATTTGGAATTCAGAGAAAACATTTAGTACATCAGCAACAGCAGCCCTATAAGTCCTTAGTCTTTTGTCATTGGTGACAAAATTTCCCTTCACTTGTTGAATGACTAAATCCGAATCACCCATGATTGAAACCCTGGCAGCTTGCAAAAATTTTACTAACTTGAGGCCTAGTAAAAGAGCTTCATATTCTGCCATATTATTAGTACATCTGAAGTTTAATCTATAGGCTCTGCCTTCTGCATAACTATTTTCTTTATTGTGTACCCAAACTCCAGCTCCTGCTCCTAACTTGTTGACTGAGCCATCAAACTCAAGGAACCATAGAATGTTTTGTTGTGAAGGAGTTTTTATGATCTTTTCATGGGCTGGCAAGGTAAGCAGAAGTTTTGGTGCTTGTTCTGGCTTGTCTTGTAGGGCAGTTACATCATTTACTTTGGTATGCTTGAAGTCTAGATCATCAGCAGTGTCTACTATTTGATCAACTTTCGTTTTGTGAATGATGATTTTATCATCCGAGTCTTCTTCTTGTATGAGTGCATCAGTTTCAACATTGTTTTCTGTGAGAGCAGTACTGCTGTTAAAGAGAATGTATGAGTCAATGTCCGAATGGACAGCATATATGGGAAAGTTTTGAGGTTTTTCTTCACTGCTAACCATGTATTTCATGAGTGTTTCTCTGTACAGTCTTTTTGGTTGCCCAAAAACGGAGATGGTAGCATATGACATGTCTAATTGTAAGGAGCCTTGGAGTTTAGCTCCCCATGATCTTGATAACAGCATTCCATACTTAGGTGGGATATCAGCAACTACCACATCCATTAGGATTGTCTTGTTTGGGTATTGAACTAGAGAGACACATAGGTCTTTTATGAGACCTAGGCACTTGACTTGGCTGGAGTCAAAGGAAAACAGGTCCTTGTATGGTCTTGTTATGTCTAAGTTCAATCTCTCCATGACTGCTTTTGGCATGAGGTTGTGAGAGGCACCAGAATCAAACATTGCATTGTGCAATATTTTATCATGAATATGTAAGCTGACATAAAAAGGTAATACCCCTGTGACTACGGTTTTTCCATCCACTTCTGGCCCAAACAGGAGTTCTGGGGTATCATCCAGCACGTTGACATCATCCTTGTTGCTGGTGAGTTGAAGGGATTTCTTGATCTGTAGTTTATAGATATCATGTTTAGCCAGTTCTAAGAGGGGAATTGCTACCTTAAGCTTGCCAATTTCAGTGCCTAGATCGAAAGGTTTTTCAGATTGGGATTTAAGGTTATGGGCAGCAGTCCTTTCTTTTTTCATTAAGTCTTCTTCTTCATTTTTATCTCGATTTGGTGTCTTACCTGTGTTACTAATCTCTTGGGGAGTAATACTAGAATCAGGTTGAGCAGTTGAAGTTGCCATAGGTTGATCTTTCGAAAACCATGGTTCAGTGACCTCTTCAACGATTATTTCTTTTGCAGGTAAATTTGTTTTGTCACTAAGCTCTATGACTGTTTTAGACTGCTGATTACCCTTTATCTTTTCGGGCTGGCTTACATTCACTGTCCTGCTCCTTAGTTTATATTGTTTATGGACTTCATAAACAGCAGTGTCATAGCCTTGTTTAAAATCAAAGGATTCACCTGATTTGGTCTGGAATAGTTTGATTTCATCCTCCTCATGATCTTCTTGGGTTAGAAAGACTTGACTTTCACCATCTAGACCTATCAAATTAATCTCAGGATCTTCATTTGGTTCAGTCAATGTGGAAGTTTCAGCATAGTTTTCCTGAAATGGAGGTCTGATTTCTGGATCAGTATTGGCCCTACCATTGTTTGTGTTTGGGTTCCTCCTAAAATTTGGATTTCTAGGAGGGTTATTTTGTGGAGCTTCCCATGATGCTTTTCTTTCAACTGATTCCACTCTATCACCTAGTCTCTTCATGCTATTGAGTATGGCATCAAGTTTTTGATCAAAGGCTGTGGGTTCTTCTTTGTATATGCTTCTCTTTTCTAACCTTGCCCTGTTTCTCTTGGCAATCAAGTTTGCTTCTACTGTGACAGCAGCCTTTTGAGCGTCCTCAAGGGTTTCAGGTTCTCTTTCCCTCAACTGAAATGCTATGTCAGAATCAAATCCATCAGGGAATTTGTACAAGGCCAAATCAGGGGGGGGTCTCAAGTTTTGTGGTATTGCATTGTACACATTGTTGAATCTAGCACAATACTCTAGAACAGTCTCTTGAGGGCCTCTCTTGATTGTTTCATATTCACCAAGTATGTGCAGGGGATCTTTCTTCTTCTCCCATCTGGTAGTAAAGGCCTGATAAAGCTCATCAGGGGTCGTGATAGTATTTGCAGCAATTGACCTGAACCAGGTTCTAACATCACCTGTCAGGCTTTGGACAAAAATTCTCATCCTCACACTGTCATCATCTATCTCATAGTTTTCAAAATGGTCTTGCATCCTCTTAGCATGTTGGATGGCAGAGTAAGGGCCAGTGGAGTCAAAATATGAGATTTTGGTTTGGTAATCCTGGGGTAGAGCTGGTGGATTAGCAGGTAGCCGCAAGGGTGCATATCTATTTGCCATATTTAGTGGGTTGTGTGTATTTATAGGGCCTGCTGGGATAATAGGAACAGTGGGTACCACAGGGGTAACAGGTGAAGCTGAACCTGAATGATGGTTGAAGGGGATATGTGCAGTGAATGAGGATGAGGGAGGAGAACTTTGAGATGTGGATGGTGAACTAGGAGGACTTGGAACAGACCTAAAGAGGACTTTAAGCGGAGTAGAAAGGTTGGGAAAATCTGCAACTGAGGTCAAAATAGCAGGCTGGTCCTGCTTTTGTTGCTTCCTGATGTTTCTTGGAATAGTGTTTGGATTATCAACAATGATGGGTGGATTGGGGTCAGGATTAGCCCTAGTATGTCGAGGATTTTTCTTAGGAGCCAGTTTCTAACTGTTTTTTCAGGACTTTTATAGGAAGTTTATATATGCAGGGACTGGATGAAGATTTTGGAATGGCTATATATGTTTCAAGGCTAAGATGAAGATTCCCTAACTAGCTCTTCCCTAAAGCTGTCACTGTGGTATAGAAACAGTTCTAAGGCCTCTTGGCTGGTTTCAGGCTTGATGGTAGCTTTGGAAGATAGATAGTAACTGAAAAATCCTAAGAATTCCCCAGTGGAGTCGCCAATTATGTTAACACCCAGGTTGTTCCCTATGACTCCCAAGGGAATACGGCCGGGGTAACCACTAACCAATCTTTGGATCACAGTTTCTAGCCAAACTGTAATCAGAGAGGGCTCTCTCTTTATGATTTGCCTCTGTTATGATGGAATTTAGGCTAGCTATTTATGCTCAGGTTTTGGTTTAAGTTTTGGTTGAAGGATTTCTTTCAGGTCTTATGATGTAGTGTTTAGATAGTGAAATACCATTGGGCAATGGAGTCTGGAGTTGTGAAATGACTTGATGTACAGGACTGGTGTTGTTCAAACTGCAGGGCCTATTGTGTATTTTAGACAAACAAAATTAGATTAGATGATGAGGTATGTCAACTGATAGAAAGCAATTAAGAATTTTCTATTAAGTTGGTGAGGTGAAAGTGAACACACTGCACAGGAGCATGACTTGAATTCCTGTGACAAAGGCCACTGTGAAAGGTGTATTCTGAAAGTGCAGCAATTAAGAATTACACTTATCTAGATTACAGCTGAAGAAAACATTCATAAACAACACAGATTGAACTCAGGGTACTCAGTGAATAAATCCTGAAAGTTATTCTTTTTCCTTGCTGCTTAGTATTGAAAATTAGATAACATATATGGATTTTAACAAAAACAACTAATTAACAGGGAGAGTTACAGAGACTTATTGTATGGTGAAATACACAGGAATCCAGCAGTCATCAACAGGCATCAGAATGCATTCAAACATCCGAGACATCCGAGAAATTCCATCGCTTTCTTTATTAGACTTCAAAAGGGTTACTTTTGGAGAAATCAACAACAACCCCTTAAACTTATGCGAGGGGCAAATATATACTCTCGGTCTTTACAAAAATATCTGAGTTCTAAGTTATCTCAGTTTTAATAATCTCAACAACTCTTAAGATATTTACATCAGAAAGTTATTACAGCATTGAATATAAAGTAAATGTGTCTTTATACTTTGTCAGAAGATATTTTTAGCCTTTGGAGGCTGCTAAGTCGGTTGGAGTGACCTGCATAACTGCTGTGACAATGCGTTCTTTGAGCTGCGTTGCTGTAGATTTTCGGCCTGGACACCTGTAGCTTTTATTTTTCCTTTTGGCCGAAATCTCTGCTGAGTTGGCTCAGCTTTTAACCTTAACTGTATGCTGATCCCTTTGCAGCTGTCCTGTGTATGGAAGTTTTTTCCTTTTATATGAGCAAAAAGTTGCTGAATGGCACGCTGTTTATAAAATAGTTTGTATAGCATTGGTCCACCATTCTTGAGTAGGTAACTGATGCCTTAGGATTGCACCCATGGTCTCTTCTGCTTCTGTGTACTTGAAAAAGTTGGGAGCTGCATCAAAAAGATGATTGATCTCATTCATTATGAAAAATAGACTTTCTACCTTGTTGTAGATAGTCTGTCCTGTAGCTGGCCCTGTTTCCTCTGAGCTGCTGGGCCTTTCATTGATCTGGCTGGTGGCAAAGGTGTTGACCCTTTTGGCATATTGGTCATGGGTGTATAATCTCCCTGCGTTATTCAGTAAACCAGGGAGCCCTCTGCTTTCCAACACCTGAAACTTCTCCATAAATTTGTTTACCTCGGTCTGCATGTCTTGGGTTCTTCTGTCTAATGTCTGTACCAAATTCTTGAGTGTGAGAACCCTTTTGATTGACTGGATGTGCTCAGTTCTGTTAGGTATGCCCATGGCAGCCAACTGACTGCTTGTTTTGTGGTTGAGCACATTAATCATCCTTGTTGCTATTTCAGGCGTGTTGCCTAGAGCAGCCCTTGCTTTGTGAATTTCTGCTCGTGCTCTTGGAATGAGCTCTAATTGCTCGTGGATGGTCTCTATAAACTGCCATTGGTCAGTAATAGATTGGCCAATATTGGCCCACAGCACAGTTTTTAATTCAGCAGTTACCTTGTCCAGTGTGAGCTCCTTTTCCAGCTCTGTTATTCTTCTCTTTAAAGTTTTGACATCCTTTTCTTTCTCAGCCACATTTCTTTTGCTTTTATCATACTTGTCATTCACACTGGCTAGGGATTGTTTGACTTCATTGAGCTCTTTCATTTGAGCTTCCAGGACTTGTATTTCAGTTTGCAGCTTCTGCATATCCAGACTATGAGTCTGTTCTGTTGTTGGTGAAGCTGTTGATGTAGCCGGTGCTGTTGCTTCTGTTTGTTGAGAAGGAGGAGCAGTAGTAGTGGCATCTTCTTCCAGATTGATAGTTTCAGGAGGAGGTTGGGAAGTCTGCCCTTCTTCTCTTTGTGCCAAGGTGGCCTGTAATGCTGCCCGTGCTGCTTCTGCCTCTCCTAGCTTTTCCTGTGTTTGCATCAGCTGTTTGTACAGGGTTACCAGCAGAGTGTTTGCCCGTTCATCATGTCTTTGTTGGGCTACCTCATCAGTCTGAGGGTGAATGGTGGCTGGGAGTTTGATTTTCCTTCTTAAAGCTGCCAAATCTGCATCCCTTAATTTCAGGATCTCTTGTATGCCTTTGATATCTTTGGGATCATGCCCAATCTCTATAATAATGTCCTCTAAGGTCCTTATTCTGTTGTCTTTTGCCTGGGATGATGCCTTCTCCAATTCCAACTGGGCAGCTGTATTATTAAGGCTATTATGTAGCCTGTAATTGTCTAAGGTTTGGTCTGCTAATGAAGCATAGACCATCTCACCCGTTTGTTTGTGTAGTTCAATTTTGTCCATCGGGTGGATGTCTTTAGCCATGACCTCCAAGTTGGTCCTCAGATAATCTGAAGTAGATTGTGGCTGAAGTGTTGTTGGCATAAAATGACTCATGATCATTTTGCCTTCTTGTAGATCAAAGGCAGACATGAGCCTTTGTTGATTTGTAGGAGCCATGTTCAGCAGATGATTGTACAGCTGTATCCTGATAGGCTCATTTCTCTTTTTGATTTCGATGAACTGTTGCTTAATGCCAAGTTCACCTTCCTTTTGCTGCCTTGAGGAGCTGACCTCTCCTCCCAATGTCCTATCTTGTTCCTGTTGGAAGGAACTAGCTGATGTTTCCCTGCTAGGTGGAACTATGCCAAAGGACTGCCCCATTGGCATTTCTTCTTCAGAGAAGGGGTTTAGTCTTTGCCTTTTCTCCCCATGAGTTGTTGATGCTGTGGGGGGAGTCTCCCTGTCTCTTTTCCTAAAGATGAATGTATCCTCCCTCTGAGGGGTCTGGAGGATTGATGCCTCAGCTGGAATATCTTGCCTTGGAGGCACTATTTGCTCAGTGGTTTTAGGATTTTCCACTGTCTTTTCTTGCTGGACAGGTTGCTCCTGCCTTTGTTGCTCTTGATGCTGCTGCTCTTGCTGCCCTGGCTGTTCTTGCTGTACTCCTTCTGCTTGCTTTTCCATCTCTTCTTGCTGTTCTTGCAGCAATGTTTCTACCTCTTCTTCTGTTAAAGGAGGTGGTTGTTCCACCTGCTTTTCTTTGCCCTTGTTGTGTGTAATATCCTCGGCAGCCTGCTGTGTTGTTGATGAGGAAGTTGCTGTCCCAAGTTGCCTTCTGTATGTGAGGGGAACCTGTACACAATTTTCCAGATCAGCATTCTTTTGAATATTTCTGGCTTCCTTTTCTAACAACTCTTCTTCACTAAATTCCTCTTCTAAGGTGCCCTCTGCCCATCTCAGTGTGTTAGCATACTGCTCAATCTCGGGCTGCCTCACATGTGCATAGTTTCCTAGTTTATATTTGATTCTTCTCAGTGAAATGAAGTGATTAGGGTCATAGGGTACCCAAGAAAAACTGGTTTGTAATCTGAGGCCCTCTAGGATGTTGTCTGCCTCTTTCCATCCCTCCTCTCTTCTATTGTAAAGGAAAGGTCCCAGCTGGCTCCTTATCTTCAGCTGTACTTTCTTATTCTTGCTTTCAAAGTGATAGCAGTCAGCATTTCCGAATTGCCTGAAATACTCCAAGGCAAACAGTCTCATTGGGACATACCTGGGCAATCTATATGGCTTTAACTCACAGCCATATATCCTGATCACTGTGTGGTGTTGGTAGAAGTACCAATCACCAATGCTGTATTTCTTAGACAGATGAAGAACTCTCCTCATATCATCAGTCAATCTTGGAGGAGGGACTCCATACAATAGTGTCAAAGCTGGGTGAATGAATAAGTCCACAAACTCATTATATGTATATGGTGATACTGAGCTGCAGTGGAAAACTGATGTCCAGAAGACAACTGATCTTGGACTCCCCTGGGCATTCACTTTCTTCAAGAGGAGTGGGAAGCTATCTGATTGGTAGAATAGAAACAAATGGTAGATGTATGAGGCATACCTAAATAATCTCTCCCTTGGCAGATTTATTAGCTGCTCATGGATCCTGTCTGCAATATATGTGGCATAGTCATAGTGAATGGCAGGGGCCCTTCCAGGTGAAAATATGGACAGCATTGCCATTATACTGTGATCCACATCCTCCACTCCCCTGAATCCCAGGACATAACTGATTAAATCCACCATCATTTTTCCCAAATCATTTAAGTATGCATATCCAATGGGAGGAGTTCTGATGGCTACAGAGGTTGGTGTGACAAACAGCTGATTGATTTTGATGATCTGATCATCTGCCAGCTTAGTTCCCTTCCTTATTAGGTGCTCCATGGAGAGAGGAGCCAATGACTTCGTTGTGTGGAAGTGTAGCATCTCATTGATACTCTCAGGGGTAATTTGAAATAGGATTGAGCCAGTGGGGCTCAAAACAGCTCTTTGACAAGGGTCATAGCACTCCTGACATCTGTGAATGAATTCAGGCAAAGGGATAGCCTGAGGAAGGTTATATATGGGTAGATTGGAGTCCCAAATTCCCAGGATGTCAACTCCACTGAGGTGCTGGGCTTTTAGTTCATTGAGCATATGAATGTTGTATTTAGAACCCATTCTAAACCACTCCATCATCTGGTAATCCACATCTCCTAATGCTTTCCACTCCAGTTCTTTTTGAGGGGCATTCAGTGGTTTGATATTGAGTGCAATTGGTGTCTCCATGGTGCTTTTAAGTCTTCTAAGCTATAATCGAACTGTTTTGAAGTAGGCAAACCAGTTCAGGGATGATTTATCACAATGCAGGTGAGTTACGGGTATCAGAGGGGAATTAATCCAAGAGCAAGTGAAATTTTGTTTGAATTGGGGCTGCAATACTGTCAGGCCTCCCTCTGTCACTTGTAGGAAGTTTTGAAAGGATATAACTACTTCCTCACGATTGCGCGAGCATTTCTCAATTGTTTTGACAAAATTTGGGAATTTTAAGGCTCAGCTAGTGTTTTTCGAGGTGTTGATTGAAAACAGAGGTCTGTAGAGGAATTTCACCGGTGAATTATGAGTTTTAATGTCCCTTTAAGCTTCCTGTGCGATTTTATAGACAACTGCAGGGGTACGGAGGAAAATGACGAAAAATACCTGGTAGAACAGCGAACAGAGGTTGTCTGAGTAGGCAGGAATGGTACTCTTGAGGTCGCCTGGTTGATTTCAGCAGGTTGGCGAGGAGTCGGACGCGAACGGCATGCGACTGAGCAAGAAAATTTAGAGCGAAAAGAACGTAAAAGCGCAAATTTTGGCCATAATATAGACTTTTTCCCAAATTTGGCGCTCTTTTGTGATGACGTCAGCATGACGTCATTGGTGGGTCAGGGTCGGATGACGTCAGCTGACGTCATCGGGTGACGTGGCGGGTTCTCATTGATCCATGGGGGATGATGAGGTGGCAGCCATGTTGGCGGAGGGGTGGATAAAGGACGGAGGAAATGGCGTAGGCGGGGTGACGTGGAGTTGACGTGGCGCTGAGGTGGGCCAATTATCAAGCGGCTAGGGCCGTGGCGGTTATGGTTAAGTGCTGTAACCGTCACGGTCTCTCGGGGCGGCTTATATACGGCACGGTTAGTGTCAGACTCTGACCCGAGAGAGCGAGAAGGGGACGCGTGGCACAGGCCTGACGTACCCCTTCGTCATCTTCTCGGGTGGTAACGGGGGGACGTCGGGTCCAACCCGATATCGCTGTGGGCCGTCGGATTTGATGGGCCCGATCCAACGGCGGACGGGTAAGGGACTTGACCGGTGGATACGGACGGGCGGGTTTGAATAAAATATTATATTTTCTGAAAAACGCGCCAGGCGGAAAAGATTACGGTCTATGCGTTTGTAATGTTTTTTTAAACGTATTTTGAAAAATCAAATATACGCGCCCGACTTTGGTTTAGGCGGAAAAAGTGGGTTTTTGGGCATTTTTCACATTTTCACAGGGTTTTATGGGTAAAATGGGTTTTTACATGGTTTTTTCTGCAAATGAGGGGTATAATGAGTTAATTGACCTGTAGCAAGGGAGAGAGAGATGGCAAAGGTTTATCAAAGTGACCAGATGTCATTTTGATCCCTTTTCAGAGAACATATGGCTATAATGCCAAGGGGAGGGGTATTTATAAAAATTTGGGGGTTTATACACCATGGTGTTAATACTATTAGGGGAAAGGGTAAGATAGGGGAGTTATATAGTAGAATTAGGGGTTAATGTGGATGAAGGGGGAAAATGAGGGGGATATTACTAAGTTTGTTTGAAACTCACTTAGTTTAGAGAGTAGATCAAAATGAAAAGATTTTTACACAAGAAATGTGGCTTTTGAATGAACAAGAACCACTATGAAACCATGATCTTCCTCCATGAATCTCAGCTGATAAGGGGATGTTAGCAATAAACAGAAAGGGGGGAGGAGGGAGGTTAGTCATGCTCCTTGATGTAACTTGATGAAGATGAACACCTTGTCACTTGATAGACTTTGCCTTGATAGGCATAGTTAACACATCTGCACTGGTAAAGATAACCTTTCTGCAACCCCAACTACTTACCCAACTACTTGCCTAGCATTTTTTATTTCTTCTTAGAGGGTGCACTTGGACTTGCAGACCCTTACTTGCCTTTTTCTTTTCTTTGGCTTTTTCTTTGTAATTGCTATCTACTTCTACCCTTATCTCTTCCAAGGTCCCAGATTAAGCTGTTGGGAGCCTTTTCTTCTCTACCTGAACTACTTGTCTGCCAAGTTTAAACAGTTTGGACAGACTCCTTTCTCTATTCTACAACTGCAAATTTAAACCATGGAATGATCCAGATTAAGCTGTTGAATCATCCATCAAAATTAGAAGCTCATACCAAGTTATAAGCATTGTTTGAATTCTCTTGAAAATATGTGATCTTTGAGTCATCAAAGCAGAACAAATTTGGACCTTCCACAGCCAATCATGAAATATGAAACCTATTGGTATAGGTATCTAACAACCTGCAGGAAAATTGACTAAGTCCCAAGTCTGGTTATGTGCTAAGGAGTCCATCTCTTCTTTCATGGCTTGCTCCCACTTCTTCCTGGTTTCTACCTGCACTGCTTCTTCATAACATTTTGGTTCACCAGAATTAGTCAACAATACATAATATAATGAAGGAGAGTATCGTTCAGGGGGTCTACTTATCCTGGTAGATCTTCTAACACCACTTTCCAGTGTTTGAGGTGCTTGTTGCTGTTGTGGTTGTTGTTCTAGCTGTTGATCATTATGATTTTTAGGCACCATCACTTTTCCTGTGATATCATCAAGCACTGTGTATTCTCTGTTTTCTTTTTCTTGTTTCTTTTCCTGCAACTGATTCTTATACAAGACTTTTTCATTGAATATTACATCTCTGCTCCTAATGATTTTGTGATTTTCATAATCATATAAGCGATAACCAAAATCATTAACACCATATGCAATAAAGGTACATTTCTTTGATTTTGCCTCAAGCTTTGTTCTATTTTCATTATTAATGTGGACAAAGGCTTCACAACCAAATCTTTAAAATGAGTAGTTTACCTTTTTACCTGTCCATGCCTCCTCTGGAATACCACCATCCAAGGAACTTGAAGGCCCTCTATTTATTAGATAAACAACAGTATCTACAGCATCTACCCAAAATTGTAAAGGCAATCCTACATGCAATCTCTTGCACCTTGCACGCTCCGTGATTGTCCTGTTCATCCTTTCTAACACACCATTTTCTTGTGGTGTTCCTGGAATTGTCTTCTCTCTGCGAATTCCATTCTCTGAATAGTGCCTATCAAACTCTTTACTACAATATTTACCTCCATTATCTTATCTGAGACACTTCAACCTTTTCCATGTCTCATTTTCAACCAAAGCTTTCCATTTCTTGAAAGTATCAAATACATCAGATTTATTTCAAATACAATAAATCTAGGATTTTCTGGTTGCATCATCAATAAAAGTAACATAATAACGAGAGCCACCAAGAGATGATACCTGAGTAGGTCCCCATACATCAGTATGCGCAAGCTCTAATTTTTCACTCTTCTTTTCTTTCGCAACTCTAAGGAATCTGACTCTCTTCTGTTGTCCATAAACAAAATTCTCACAGAATTTTAAATCAATATGCTTCAAACCTGGCAACAAATTTCTTGAGTGAAGAATCTGCATCCCCTTCTCACTCATGTGCCCGAGCCTATGATGCCACAATGTTGTATATTCTCCTGTAGAGGTTAAAGCATTAACATAATTAGAAATACCATTGCATAAATACAATGTACCAACCTTTCCTCCTTTTGCTATTACCAAGGATCCTTTAGTGACCTTCCAGGTTTTATCTATGAAAGTACTTACACAACCTTCACCTCCCAACTGCCCTGTTGAAATCAGATTTTTCTTCAGATCTAGAACATGCCTTACCTCCTTCAATAGCCATTGATTTCCATTTTGCTGTTTTATGAAAACTGTACCCATTCCAACGATTTTACAGGGTTTATCATCACCCAATCGAACCTGTCCAAAATCTCCTTGAACATAATCATGAAAATGTTTCTTATTAGGTGTGGCATGGAATGAGGCTCCTGAATCTACAACCCAGGCATCAATAATATTTTCTAATGAAGGAATCAAAGCATCTTGCAACACATCACTTGTTACAATCACTTCATGATTAGTTTCTTGTTGCGCGTCTCCTTCCTTTCCCGTTCGAGACTTGTAGTCTTTCTTCAGGTGTCCTTTCTTCCTGCATTTCCAGCACACTATCCTTGATCTGGACTTGGATCTGCCTTTTCTTGACTTACTGCGATATCCTAGGCTCTTTCCTCTTTCCATTTTTCTTCCCCTAGTCTCTCCAGTCAAAGCATTACTTGATGTCTCACTGAAGCTTTTTCATCGCATTTCCTCACTAAGGATTGCACCGACAACATCATCAAAATTTAAAGTACTAGATCCAGAGATAGAGTTACTAATGGCCATAACTAAACCATTCCAACTTTCTGGCAATGAGCATAGAAATAACAGAGCCCTAACTTCATCATCAAAATTTACCCCTAGAGAACTTAACTGACTTGTAACTATATTAAAATCATTTAAATGATCAGCAACAGATCCACCCTCTGACATCTTCATATTAAATAAACACTTCATAAGAAATACCTTATTTGATGCCGAGGGTTTTTCATATAGTTTGGCTAATGCCGACATTAAACCTTGTGTTGTCATTTCCTTTGAAATATTGAACGCTACCGATGCCGCTAGGCACAGCCGTATTGTTCCAAGTGCCTTTCTGTCGAGAATATCCCATTCTGTGTCTGTCATACTTGTCGACTTCTTTGTCTTTCCGCTTAATGGTAGGTACAAATCTCTCTGATACAGATAATCTTCCATCTACATCTTCCACAGCTAGTAGTTTTGGCCGTTGAATTTTTCAACCCTAAACCTACCATCTTCCTCCATTGCTCCCACTCAAACCAGGAACCTTCTCTCCTACGAGTTTATCAGCCAAATAGACCTTCGGCTCTGATACCAGTGGTTAGAAAATTATATATTACAGAGCAATGGAACACGTAAAATATTGCAGAAATATAAACACATAAAACAAGAAAGACACAGATATACATGGTTCACCCAGTTTTGGGCTACATCCATGGAGAAACATGCAGTCCTTCTTTATTATATTATCCAGCAAACTGAAGAGATACAACCTAAAATAGATCCACTGTAACACCCTCTTCGCTCTCAATCTCCTCTCTCTTCCTCACTCAGAATACAGATGTATATAGACACAATACAATTCCCTCATATATAGTGAGGGGTTGCCTTCTAGGGAAAAAAACCCTAAATTAAACATAACTTCTACCGTCAGACCATCTGCCTAATGAATAGCCGAGATTGACTAGAAATTACTAGACTTTTACAAGGCAATTTTACATCTATTTTTAGCTTCAGGGGTGCTGCCCCCGAACCCCCGCCAGGGGACCACTGGCCCCCAGACCCCCCCAGCCGGGGGGGATTTACCCCCCCCCCCCGCATGGAGGGGTGTATAGTCTTCCTGGGTTATACATCCGGCTAAAACCTTTGAATACAAAAGATAATCAGGCTCCACACCCAACAAAAAGTGATGAACCTAAGCATTGCAATAAGAATGTTTCAAATCCTAAAGCTACCAAGTTTTACTTTATCAACCCACAGTTTTGTACAAACTTAGAGGTGATAATGTTATATACATAGTAGATTCATCATTCCACTCATGCCACCCTCAACCGGGACACTTGATCATTATGGTTCCAGACCATTCCTCTACTGAACTAAAAGGATTTTGACCATTCAAAGCAGAATGTAAAGGCTAGTCCTAATGTAGAGAAACTAAATTCTTTTCAACCCGGAAAATGAAATCTGCCAACTTGTAAATGCTATGAAAGGACACAAATCTTATGCTAAGTTGTAGAAAGGAAACTACGCTAAATTTCACTCAATCATCTAGCTATCAGGGTTGCTTTAAAACAGAAGATTATTCTACCATTTCATAATTCAAGAATGCATGTATTGACTATCTAATTCACACTTGCAGAGTAAATAAACTTCTAATAGCTAAATTCAGAAAAGAAAGAACTAATGCTATTTGATCTTGCAGGAAGGAAAAGAAGTGAAAAAACTAGTCTATGTGGCACTTCTGGTCATGGAGTCCAAGCGTAGGGGTTAAACTACTCCTAAACTAGGATAGGCTATCATTACAAGTCAAAATAGGGTCAAAACAAGTTGCTACATGTGAGCTATGAGATGTTGCTATAGGATTCATGTACTGCTACAGGATGTCCTGAAATGTTATAGGAAGTTGGATGAGAGGGTTTGTAGGGTAAGAAGGGTGAGATGAAGTGTTGTAAGGGTGTATGAAAGTTGTAGAAAGTGTGGGGAAGGTGATCATCACCCTTAGCCAAGCCCAGTACTTCAAGAAGGCTAGATTTGGGCTAAGATGGCTTGCTCACAATGAAAAAAAAACACAGAGATCTAGAACATGGGTTGGCATGCAACAAAATAAGGTGGAGAAGACCTAAATGGAGTTGGTGAAAGGATTCCTTTCCTACAGATCAACAACCCTGCAATAACACCTGCACCTGTTTCTCTTTTCATTTACAAATTATTGCAATTCAATGTGGAAAAGATGAATTGAATTTGGAAAAGCTAATCCATCTAATGCTAAACTTGACCTATGAAATCATGAGAATAAAAACAAAAAATGTAAATCTTTCCAAGAAATCATAAACAATTATATAACTAATGCTAAAACTTGATCTATGCAATGAACATGAAATCACACTCTATTTTTGGGTTGTGAGAGCGGGGTCCTCTAATCATGATCCCATTAGGGGGATGAGATAGCAGTCACTGTCACAATATTTTTGATGTATTTTACTCTACTGAAGTGCAACATCTAATTTACCATCTAATCTAATGGAAGCATGAATAAGAAACAACTTAATCAATCTTCTAAGATAAAAGAAACATGAATAAACTTCAACAATTAATCAAAATTCTAGACTAAGAATATAGATACAAGAGAGGAACTTCTGTTGCTAGGGTTGGGTCCTAACCCAAGAGCTTCAACCCTCTGAGTCAACTTAGTGTTGGATCAAAACAAAACTTCTCATTATCATTCAAAAAGTGTCAAATACATAATCAAAATAACAGTCAAATGTGCTTCAGCTTAATGGCCTCTTGGCTACAATAAAACTTTGAATCCTAATGAGTCCCTTAGCTTGTTTATTTATACAAAAGTGGAGCTACCAAAAAATCCCTAGAAAATAGGGATATTTGACTCCCTAACTCGAGAATAGGTGAATCTAACTCTTCCTTGACTTGCACTGGCTCGGCTGCCAATGAACTCGGCCTACTTGGCTGCCAATGACACCGAGTTGATGAGATAGAGTGGGGGATATTCGATTGATTGGAGGAGTTAAGGAGGTGGACCACCTCCTATAATCTCTCTTTCTTGTCTACTCCAAGTTCCTGCACTCAAATCAACTCAAAATTGCTCTAATTCCCACATTTAACATACATTAGGCCATATGACATAGTAACACATCTTTACTACTCACATTAAGCATAATATAACAAAATTTGTAGATAAATGCGAGAAAAAAATAATTTAATAAGCTTGAGAATGGCATTGTGACTCATATAATATACCTATTGATGAGCCTCATTAGGGTGCAACGGGGGTTGGAACCCTGACCGCCCCCATCCTAAATGCCACCGCCACCAATGGGCCAACGACCCACATTAGTGGCTCTTTCTGCCTTACAATATTTAAACCTTCACTCAAATCATTCGAACACTGGTGGAGGAGCGGTAGAGGACAAGCGTGGAACCCTGGGCAGTCCAAGGGTGTGGAACCATGAGCGAGGGAATCATTCAGATGCTGGAAAGATTCCTTTAGAGGGCCAAAGGTGCCAATGTCTGAATTTGACAAGTTTATAGTGTATTTTGCATGTTTTCATCCCAAGAATCCAACTGTGCAATCTATTTCTCCAACCAAGATCTCCATTTTCAAGCGATCATCTGAATTGGAGGCATAAGGGTCATTTTTGTAAAGTTGCTTGTAACTTATTTCTTTGAAGCCACTTAATGAAAGAAGGCCTCCCCACTAAGCAGGGTCTGGAGTCGTATCCCACATTGGGTGAAATCCATAATCAAATTGTTTGTGTGCCTTTCATCTCATGGTTTCTTTATGATTTCCACTTCTTTTTCATGTGTTAAGTTACTTGGTTAACATGCTCTTTTATATGCAATTCTGAATGCATCCTTGAAGTTAAAAGATCTGGATCAGACCTTGTATGTTTGGAAGAGAGATTGGTGTTTTTGTTTGTGTGCAGGTTGTAGGTGTAGGAGTGAGGATAATTTACTTCATAGGGAAAAGTGAGATCTCCATCATCCATCATTAGCTAGGAACATCATAACCTTCGTCACAAGAGGTATGGTTCCCTCTTCCTTTTCATTTCATGTATGTAAGGAAATTAGAGAAGAGGTATAATGGATAGGATTACAAGTGATCTATCCCTTAGTTTGTGAGATATTAGGAAAGATTTGTGGAGTTAAACCCTTTAGCCATAGGAGGAAACTCTATCTAACAAAATTGGTGACTCCACCGGGGAAGAATCCTTTGGATTTTTCCTCAATTTCTTGTTAAAGCTTCATTATATTTGTTCCTTGAGTATTTATTGGTGTTCTCTATCTTTTTTACATTATTTATGATCTAGATCCACCCACGATCCATCATATTTAGATATGATTTATAATTTATTTGAAAAAAATAAAAAAGGAGGAAAAAATGAGTTGCGGATTTCCACATATTTCTTTTTCTAATATCGTTTGATAGGGACCTCTTATTCCCATTATACCAAAATCATTGGGTAGGGAATTTTATTAACTTACTTTTGATATATTATTTATGAGAAAGATAGAGTGATCTTATGCCCTTGAAACTTTCGGCACTCATTTTTTTAAATGAAAAAAAAAATTACATTTCCTTAAGGTATCAAAGCTTAGGTTATTGCTTTTGAGTGTTTGTTAATTGATGAAAATTTCATTGGCAACCTTGGATTGAAAGAGTGAATTAGAGATCAATTTTATATTGAAAACTTGGATTTTTTTAGTAACCATTGAGAAACTATGAGGCTTATTTTATATATGCCTATAATCATAGGAACTTAGAAGAGTGCTCCACCCTAGGTAAGGAAATGTTGGTGGAATACTCAACATTTTTAGGTAAGGAAATGTTTGTGGAATACTTATAATTTTAAAGTTCCATGCTCAATTTAGAAGATTATTCCATAGTGGTTTGTTTCTACTCATCATTTTGGAGGAAATATTATCTTTGGAGGCTAACAAAATCCTTGGGGTAGTTTTTCATCAAGAGGAATTCCATTCCCTAGAGGCCCAAGTGCATTTTGGGGGGCCCACTCATCTAGGGGAAATTTCCCTGCTAGTATCATCTTCCCCATGAATTTTCTTACATATGAGGATGATTTCTCTTAGGAGGTTATCCTTCATGAGTTGGATATGGTCCCATTAGTAGTCATGATTTTCGTAGTTCATTTGTCCATAGGGGCAATCCCCTTGGGTACAATAATCCTTCTACCACTTCATTTCGTCTAGGGCCTCAACACCCTAGGAATCCTAATCCCTTGGAAACCCACCTACCTCTGGAAACTACATTATGGGAGGAAAACAAGGTTCATCTAAAGTGTAATATCTTCCTTTAGATCCATTTAATCAAAAACAAATTCCATTTCTAGTGTTTCTTGATTTTCTATACTTGGACAAACTTACTAATGATCCCATATTCCATGACCCAAAGTGGCCATATATGCCTGTTAATTTACCTTTAGACATTGCTAAGTTCAATGGAAATTTGGGAGAGAACCCAATAATGCACATTACCACTTATCACCTATGGTGTTTATCAAACTCTTTGGTGGATGATAGTATTTCATTGCATTTCTTATAGTGTGACATGACCATTGATGCTACAAAATGTATATTGTACTTGAATATGTGATCTATAATGACTATTACACCTTGGTGAAAATGTTCTAAAATCATTTTTAGTTTCCTTCAAAATAAGAGTGAGAATCAATCCTTTATCTACCTTTGGGCATGATACCTCCACCCACATTTCTGACCACATTTATGAATGGAGGTGATGTAAGTACTTGATTAGGACCAACATTCTTGATCAAATTCTAAAAGATTGGTTCACATGATCCTTGCTACCCCAAATTTCCAAAGATGTTGGGATGGACACGACTTATACTAAGGAGCAGGAAATTCTATGTGAGCAACATCTCTATTTTATCAATTCATAGTAAAAAACACTCTACAATATTATTCCTAATGCTCCTTGTCCGATGAATTATTTTAATTTGATAAAACATGTTGATGGTATGTTGAGATTCAATATCCATATCTTCCATAAGATAGTTAGCTACGTAATTATGCTAAACGATTGTTTCATCACAAGGCCCAACTACCATGCTTAGCTCTAAACAAGCTTTAGTTCTTGAGTATATGGTTGAGGTGCATTCAAGGTATCGCACAAAACCAAAGAATCCTCAACAACTCGTCAGCAAAAAGAAGAATAATAAGAAAAAATAATGCTTTTAAAAATGTTCAAGGGACTACACAACCCCAAACCAACATGGGTTGCACACAAATAAAAAGAAACAAAATGTCAATTTTCCATACAAGATTTGGCAAGGAGACCATCTTACCCACAAGTGCCCATGTATGGATGAGATTCTTTACTTCATTGTGTAGCAACCAACTAGTTAACAACCTATTATATTGATAAATCCATTCCTTACCCAACAAAAAAACAAATGGTTTTAGACTACCCTGCTCCTCCACCTATGGGCATGATAGGGAAAACACAACATAGAGACCCATCACATGTTCTTATGTGAAATGAGGCAATGAATTTGACTATGAGAGTGAAAATTTATGAGACTCCTAAAAGAAGTTCTTCTTCCAAGGATTAGGTGATCTCCGATACCTCTAATGGAACTCTCCCAATAGATAATCCTTTGGAGACTATCATATAACGTCCTAAAGGCTCTCTCTACAAGCCAACACACATTCCTAATGCAAGGGTTTCCTAAAACTATAATATTGTAAAAACATTAGCCCAAGCACCATGTGCCATGTCTACTTTAAAGGTTTTGCAAAGCCACCCCACATTGTATAAAGCCTCGTTGACTATAATTTGATGGATTGACCCTTTAAAGACCAACCTCATTACATTTGAAATTGATGCAAATTGGTATTGATTATTCCATCAAATAGTATTATAGATCCAATTCCATACAATTGGCAAGGATATTCATCACACACTTGTGGATGAGAGATATTCCATTTGAATCATGGCCTTTTCATGTTGGTGGGATACAAGTTTTCCATCACTCATTTTGTCGACCACTATTCTCCAAGCCTTTGATGTCCATAATTTCCAACCGAATGCAATTCTCCTAGAATCGTCCATTTATATTGTGGGAAAAACCATCATTATTGATGCCAAAGTAGTCAATCCCCTGCTTAACTATAATTTTCTCATTGGATGTAATTGGTTTTATGCCGTGATGATTTTCATGTCATCAATATTCCATTTTATTTTCTCTCCCCATGAAGGAAAGATCATTAGGATCAATCATCTTACTTTTTGCACAATGACTAAGATGACCACTGTTAGTTATACTATACCATTTTTTGGTGAAACACCTTCATACCCTTCGACTGTTGGTGTGGGATTATTCAATTCATCACTCATTGCCATATTTCCAATGCTCTTTCCTAATACTTATATTTCTGCCATTCACATGATCTCTTCCAAAATCGATGGATCCCATTGATCCATCAACCCTTGGGTGGTGCAATCTCCTTCGGATAAATATTTGTATGGTTAGAAAATTCTGCCTAGTCTCATAGAGATTTCCTATCATATAATCCATTCAACATATGCTAACAGTGATTTGAGTTTCTCATATGATGGAGAACTTGACGATTATGCTATAACAACATGGGTTGTTGATTGTCCACATTCCCATGACTTCTTAAATCTTGAAATTCTCATTAACAAATCTATCATAGAGGTCACATCAGTCCACAATCATCACTCACTGTTTCTTCCTTGTGTGGAGAAATTGGATGATCACAACAAAATCCTACCTTCCTCTAGCCTTGTTGAGTGGTCCCAATTGCTCATCATGCTGCATGATGTCTTCATGAATGGGAATTTAGATAATATTTCAAAAACTATATCCATGAGCATCGCTACAAAACCAAATGTTATGGAATACATCTTGATAGGTGCATATTGTAACCTGCGAGAAATTGAAATCTACACCACCCTAGTTATAGAATTACATGATATGTTCACTTGGTCTTACGAAGAAATGCCGAGAATTGACCCATAGATTGTCGAACATGAAATTATGATGTATTACAAATTCAAACTTGCTAGGAAGTAATTTGGAAAATTGGGGTCTAAAACCTTTTGGGATCATTTTGAGGCAAAAAACGATGTTTTTTGGGGCTAAAAGTTTGCTTCTTAGTTAGGAAGAAATAGTTGTTGCACCCATGAATAACACTTCTACCTAGAATCTTGTACAAAGTTCCAATCCAAACTCCCTGCATCAATACCAGTTCTCCCTGAACCATCTTGCAAGTATCTTTCTCGAACACTATTTTTACACATGCATCATCCATCTTGCTTACATAAATAATATTTATGGCTAATGCAGGTATGTGCAAAACACCAGGAAATGTTATAATCCTTCCACCTTACAACTTTAGCTTGAATTTTCCACGTCCTATGATTCTAGCCTTCTTTTCATCCCCTAGGATGACATTGCCACCATCATATTTATCGTACTCACAGAACCACTCCCTATGGGGAGAAAAGTGAAAGGATACACCAAAGTCAATCAACCATGCCTCATGATCTACTTGTATACTTGAAGAAGGAGCCAGGGAAACATCCCCACATCTGTCTCAAGTGGTTTTCACATCTACAGAAGGAGCATCATCAGATTCCTTTCATTTCTCAAGAGTTTTATATCTACAATCCTTTTTGTAGTGCTCTTTTTCTCCATATTTCCAACATACCTTTACAAGTTTTCTTGGATATTTAGATCTTCCTCTAGATTTGGATCTCCCACTTGAGGACTTATTTTTGTTTCTATTATGGGACCGTCCTCTCACAGACAAGGCATCTCCATTATGGATCTCCATATTTTTCTGTTTCATCTCCTCTGACAACAAGGATGAGACTATTTCATCAAACTTCAAGGTAGTTTTATTGCTACCTATTGCAACAACAAGACTATACCACAAGTCTGGTAGAGAACACAACGAACTTATGCACTTATCTTCATCCAAAATTTTTAATATCAATACATAATAACTGAATTACCATAGTATTGAAGGTGTTTAGATTCTCTGTCACCAAGTCTCCATCCTTCATCATCTGTTCACTAGAGACTTAGATTGATACAAAGTCCCTAACTTTTCCCATAAAACCTTTGTTGTAGCTTCCACAACTCAAAAATTTGTAGATTAAATTTATTAATCTCTATAATTCCATTTTTCTCCATCTTCTTTCACCGCAAGAATCGATCATGCAAATCTCCCACTATAATAGGGTCTACCATAGACCCCAGCAAAACTCCTCAATGGCAAAGGTGTCCCCTTGAAGTCAAAACAGTTCTGATACAAAATGTAGGTTTTAACACTGTAGGAAATTACCAGCAAATGGATTCTTGAAATAGAAAAATATCCAATGGCGAGAACATAAAACAAATATACACATAGATTTTCCCCTGGATCCCAAAACTGGGAATACCAGATTGATTTTTCATTATATTCCTTTCCATATTACAATACATATATATACATGCCGAAGCATTCATAAACCCCAATCCACTAACCCTGGATTAGAACATAATCGTAGTTCCCTTGAACGAGTCTACAAATACTATGGTTAAAAACCATTATTCCCAAAAACCATGCGCGAAAACCATGCATAGGTCCGCCCCCATCCTTAGGTTCACTTAACTATTATTGGGTCCACACACAAACACACACACGCACAGATATATATATATATATATATATTTTGGGCACTTCCTAGACCCCATGACGCGTGGAAAGAATATAACACACAGCCTACAGGTCTCTAGTTAATTCCCCTCTAAAACATGGAGGTTGGGTATAAATGACTCGTCCTTGTTTAATATGGCATTTGGTGGAAGTCTGTTACGAAGATTCATATTAGGAGAGAACGATTGGTGTAAACAAGTTCTACAACCTAAATACATGAATGGATCAAGAATTTCCAACATTCCCCATCTCTCATGGTAGTGAGGAGATTCCCTAATTTTGAAACTGATGGTGACAATAGTTCCCTTGATTAATTCATGGATTTTTTGGATCCTGGGAAATGGTAAGAATATTAATTATTGGTTGGATAAAATTAATAATAATCCCCCTCTATTCAATTCTTCAACTCTCCCGAGGCTTCATTATCGTAACATCCTCCTCCCACATTCACCCAAGCTAACCGGTCAACTGTGGTAAACATGTGACATAGAGTTGCTATGATATGCTTCAACTCCTCACAAAGTTAAGGAAGTGGAACCAATATGACAAGACCATTCTTACCTTCCATGCATGCTACAGGACCTTCAGAAGCCAACTAACCCTTCTCAGTGACCAACGCCTAAGAAAACTTGCCATTTCACTAAACTAGAGCCTTAGCCACTCCCATGGAAAGGAATGCATGCAACTGGGACCCTCCATTCACTCCCACAGCAAGGAAGCCATGCGACTGTGGCCTTTTTCAAGAAGTTATGTGCCAATGACCCCAAATTCTGTGCCACTTTTCAGGGCCAGGACTTAGGCCACTGCCCAGAATTTCATGTAACTTCCAAAAATCATAAATAACATAAAAACAAGGGTAATAATGTACAAAATTGAATAATAACTTGATCTAATCCATACTAGCCATGACAGGTATTCCGTCAAACATATCACAAAAATGTAATCTATAGGTCACAACAATAGATCTAAGCATAGGGGTCTCATACTTATTCGAGAATCATCAAAGAGGACTATTATCTCCTCACAATAGCTAGATTGTTATATATTAGGTCATTCATTCACTAAAATTTCATATACTAACCAAAACATGATGAGATCCATACATCATAACTGTCATAAAACATAATTATACCAGCGAATCACCAGATATATATCAATGAGGAAACAACCCTTAAAGCCACATAATATCAAGCACATTTACTCATGAAAATACCAAGGAAAAGGAACTCTATTAACATATGAAAATCCAACCAAGTCAGGGACTTCCATGCACCACTTGACCATATATTGGGATGAAACAAATCTCTCTTTTAGCCAATCACCCCGCACCATATTCCAAGAAGAAATGTGGGATCTCATGAAATCAAACAAACAAAACCAAACCAGGGCTTCCAGAGGCAAAACCACCTCAACCTTCAACCAATGATTCCACCTCATGATCAAACATCACTAACCATCATCAGATCGGTCTCTACCCAAGATGTCCAGGGCTCCAGAGCATTTGTTCCAACAAAGGCTTCCAGGACTAGTAACTCAACCCACATTTGTTTCCAGGCTCCAGAGCATTTTTCTAACTAGGGTAACTCAACCCACCAAGGGCTCCATAGCATTTTTCTAACCAAGGCTTCCAGGACTAGTAACATAACCGAAGTTGTTATAGGGCTTCCAGAGCATTTTTCCAACCAAGGCTCCACGAACTAGTAACTCGAGCCACAACCAAAGGAACATGAGAACCAACCAAAAAAACAAAAGGAAAGAAAACCACAACACCATGGCTATCCAGGAAATGGTAAGGCTAGGAAAAAACCACCATCAATCTATCCAATCCTCCATGCCAATGACAGATCATAACCAAGAAACCACATGCATGTGTTATGCATGCCAAAACTAGCAAGGGATTCATACATGCAACTCGGTACCTACAAGAAAAAGACATTGTAGTTGATGATCCTGATGTCCTCTAGCACTTTCTTGCTCTTCCTTTTCCTTCTTGCTCCAAATCCAAAGTATGCCACACTCCTTCAAGAGTGCTCCAATAAAACTATAAGTTTCCAAAAGTACGAGAGAGAGAGAGAGTAGAAAATGAGAGCTCCAAAACCAAATTGACAAAAAACTAAACTGATAAAAGCCATGAACTAATCCTCAGAATTATGTTTTTTTTTCTCAACATTCAACTTGGAATATGTGTCCCATGACCTTGGTTATTATTTTTCCTTTATTAACTTTATTACACGAATTTTTTACCAAGGTTGTTACAAAACCCTCCCCCTTGGGGGAACATCGTCCTCAATTTTCAATGACACCTATAACCAACAAGACTATTGAAAAGAAAAACATACGTCCCATGGAGCTTTATAACTTAGCTCAGTGTAGTATTTACAATGATCCACCCGCCGAGAAGCAAACCAACACGAGAAACATAACAAACATGACAACCATAATGACATGACACCCATACTTCTTCTTATTGGAGCTTTATAACACAACTCATGATGGAATCACAACCATAATAGAATCATGTTGTCTAGATTTCCTCAAAAAACCTGTAATTAAATCCATGGAAATGACCTCCCATTTCCACTCTGGAATAGGAATTGGTTGTAGTAGACCACTTGGATGCTTACACTCTTATTTTACCTGTTGAAAATCCAAGCACCTAGCCACAAAATCTACCACTTCCTTCTTCAAATTCGGCCAGTAGTAGAACTTCTTCACTGCTAACAATATCTCTTGATATCCTGGGTGACCTGAATATGGATTAGCATGCAATTCCCTCAAGATAGGCTTATTGAGCTCACTATCATCTGGCACATATATCCTATCCCTAAATCTTATCAAGTCATATATTGTGAGACAATAGTCCACATGTTGATCACATGTACCTTGTTGTATCTTATGCATAAGCTCCCTATACATGTCGTCCCATTGACCTTCCTGCAAGATCTGAACCTGTAAATATGTCCCATAGGAGCTCATAGTTGTTGTATGATTCACATGTATCCTCCTACTAAGAGCATCTACAACCCTGTTCTATTTACATATAATGTACTTGATCTCAAAGTCGAACTCACTGATCATGGCCAACCATCTAGCTTGCCTGACATTCAGATTCGGTTGGTCAAATAGATACCTGCATCCACCATGATCACTCATTAGTATAAACCTCCTTCCAAGAAGATAGTGTCTCCACATCTTCAAAGCATGGATTGTCTCTTCCAACTCAAGATCATGCGTTGGATAATTCTACTCATGCTCATTAAATTTCCTTGATTCACAGCATACTACATGTCCCCCTGCATCAAGACTCCACCAAGTCCTCTCTTGCAAGAATCTTTACATACCACAAACTCTTTGTCCAAATATACAATCTTTAGAACTGGAGAATTTGTCAACAACTACTTCAACTGCTCAAAACTAGCCGCACATACTTTTGTCCATTCAAATTTCTTACCTTTCCTTTGCAACAACATAATAGGATAAGAAATTTGTGAGAAGTTCCTAATGAACCTCCTGTGATAACTTTCTAGCCCATAAATTATCTTACCTCATCCACATTCCTAGGAGCTTTCCATTCCATGATAGCTCCTATCTTTTCTAGAACCACTAGTATACCTTCCTTGGAAACAACATGTCCCAAGTAATGGACCTTTGTTTGAAAGAAAATGAATTTACTGAGCTTAGCATACCACTGATGCTCTCTCAACAATCTTAGTACTGTTGCTAAATGTTCGACATGTTATTCCTCAGTATTAGAATATATCAAGATGTCATCAATGAATACAATAACAAACTTTTCCAGATAAGAACGCAACACACTATTAATCAAGCACATAAAAGTAGTTGGAGCATCAGTCAAACAAAATGGAACTACAACGAACTCATAATGCCCATACCTAGTCTAGAAAGCAGTCTTCTAGATGTCCTCTTCTTCGATTTATACTTGATGGTATCCTAGTCTCAGATCAATGTTCGAGAACATTTCTACTCCCTTCAAATGGTCAAAAAAATCATCAATCCTAGGCAATAAATACCTGTTCTTGATGGTCACTTTGTTTAGATACCAGTAATCAATGCATAACTTGAGAGTACCATCCTTCTTCTTCACAAACAACACTGGTGCACCCCAAGGTGACACACTTTGCCTAATGTATCCTTTGTCAAACATTTCTTTTCGGCTACAACTTCAACTCTACTAAATCTGGTGTGCTCATCTTGTATGGCGCCTTTAATGTTGGCGCTTCCCTTGGTACCAACTCAATAGAAAATTCCACTTCCCTATGAGGTGGAAACTTTGAAACCTCTGCCAAAAACACATATTGAAACTGTTGTAAAACAGTGTACCTGCCTAAGATGCCTGCATCCTCAACTTCCTTACCTTTATCACTAAAAATATGCACTGTGAATAACACACACCATTTTCTATGACTACACTTGGCCTGCATAGTTGTCACCATTCTAACGGATGTTTCCTTCTTCTTACCCTGCAAGATCATTTGTTCTCCATTGTCATCTAGTCACTCAATAGCCTTGTCATAATAATCCACCTTAGTCCTATGAATATACAACCAATCCATACCCAAAAACATATTGTATGCTCCTAAAGGAAGTACATTCAAATGCACTAATGTGGGCATACCATTCAACTAAAAGGCAGAAGATCTTACCCAATGATGAACTCTCTTCTTTGTACTTGTATCCAACTACACTAACCAATATTCTTCATCCACTTATTTATTCAAACAACACTTATCCACCAGGTCAAGACTGACATAACCATAATTAGATCTAGGGTCAGTTAAAATATAAATAACTTGATCACAAATCTTACCATCCATCTCAATAATAGACGCCTGGTGATTTGCCTTCCTTTTCTTCAATGATGCATAGATCTGTGGAATACTTTGTCCAACATCCTCCATTGTCAGTGCCTCCTACGCATTGTAGATCTATGGTCTACCACCATGATGTTGTGGACAATCTCTCCTACGATGCTCTCCACCACAAGCCCAACATTGTAAAGGTTTCCTACCATCACCCTTATTCTGCCCCTCAGACCGAAATCCCTGCCCTTTTTCATATGCATTGAACTTCTTAGGTGGTGTTGTATTCTCTTTTTTACATGTGCCCTAAGGTCTTGTTCTCTTCTTATCCCATTTCCATTTATTCTTATCATTACCTTTCCATTCCTACTTAGTCTCAGATCTGCGCTTTGATTGCTCATAACAATGGTTTAGCTTCCAGATGACCTCCTCCAATGATCTAGGCTCATTAAACTCAATCTTGTCCTTGAATGATACCAGAAACCCACTGATGAATCTCTGAATCTTGGCCTTCTCCTCCTTGAGGTAAGACACATATCTTAATAACTCCAAAAATCTGCTAGTGTACTCCTCATCGGTCATAGATCCCATCTTTATCTCATAGAATTATTTTTCCCTGTCATCATAGTATCTATCCGATAGATACTTCTTCCTGAATAGTCTCTCGAACTCACTCCAAGTCAACTCCTCTTCATGAATACCTCTGACATTCTTTACATCTTCCCACCAAATATCTGCTTTACCTTTAAGACTGAATGTGGCTATTCTTACTGTCATTTTCATTGGGTAATCATGCAACCTGAAGAACATATTCATCCTAATAAACCATGCTTCAGCATCCTATGACTCCTTAATTTCTCCATCAAATGTAGGATGCTTTGCTTTCTTGAACTCATCTGACAAATATCACCTGTCACTCCTCCTGTAAGGATGATAATGATGATGACCATGATACCTGTTTGAACCAAAGCTAGAATATAGCCCATGTCCACTGCCTCGCCTATTAGGTGTATCCAAATATCTTCCATATCTAATCGTGTCATCTATATCCAACATGTGCCCACCATGTGACCTGCTACCTTATGCTCCATTAGTCCTATCCTATTTTCCATGACTGACTCTAAGCAGTCCTTGTCTCTACAAGTCTAACAATCTTTGTAGAATCATCGCATTGACTTCTACTTGTTTTTCTTGTGCCCTAGCAAGTATCTCTTGTGATTGAATGATTCATTCATTATATTATTTGCAACTCCTTATTTCTACCTTTAAACTTCTCAGAGTGCCTGCTATGTCAGGATATTATCCCTCAGCATGCTGCTCATTTGATCTATAGGTGGAATCTCATGAGTTGTAGTCTACCATCTTTCTAGTCATCTTTGATCTTCTCTTCTTACAAGGTATATCATGTCAAATAAACCAAATTATAAACAAACCAACATATCTTAGTTTAGTTCGTGGAGGATATCTTGTCTGCAATATCAACCAAAGTAGTGCAATACATGTATAATCATAGTGATCATAGTATATAGAAATTATCTAATTCATCATCCAATTACTATGCATGATACCACAACTACACGCCAACCTGACACAATTCATGCATAACAACATATGTACAACACACATGCATACACAATACATACAAACACTGACATGCATTCATGATGAATACATTCCGACAACAACACCATCAACTTTTGCATGACATCACAATGACAACCATGACCACCACCATGCATACATAATGAGCACATAGACCACAAGCATAAGGACACATATGAAACCGACATGTACACATGACAACACATTCATCCAAGGAGAACGAAAACTAGACATCACCCAAGGAGAACATAACCATGCTCTGATACCACTTTGTAACACCCTCCTCCCACATTTACCCAAGCTAACTAATCCACTAGGTTAAACATGTGATGAAGAGTGTTGAGCCGTAAAAAGGGTCTTTTTCACCCCTAATTACCTCACATTAACTTGTCAATCTAGGAACGATTTGTTATCTCAAAGAGTGTACTCAATTTGAGGCTGTCATTTGTCAGAGTAATGCTAGTAGTATAGTGCTTAAGAAAATACAAGATTAAACGAATGCTTGAAAGAAAATCTACTTACAGCAAAATACTTTGAAACCTAAATCATGCACTCAGAAAACTAAGCAATGTATCAGTCAAGGGTCCAGTAACAATAACTCATCCCTTTGGAAACTGATGTAACCAAAAGTAATCAAGGAATAGATCATCAATCTGGGGACTAGACAGCAAATGCCAATTCCCACTACAATTTCAGATCATTTTGCACACAAAAGCAACCAGTAGCTCAAATAACATGAAATGGAACAACAATTTTTCTGGAACAACAACTAGAAAATGTAACAGCAACTAAGTCTGATGAACAGCGACACATTAATCTACAGAAACAAGTACAACAGTCTTATCCTACAGAAATCAAATGTCAATTTTCACTCAAAGGATAAATTGGATAGCAAATAGAAATGGAACGGCAACCAATTACCAATGAAACATAGAACAACGCTTAGAGCCAACTGTGAATACACGGTGCCAAAATAAATAATACACACAACATACAGAGATATTAAGAAAAACAGTAATCTGAGTCTGATACCGCAAGTATTGATCCCGGTTAGAAAGGGTAACGATAGCAATTCATAATGGAACAACAATGTCAATTGAACAACAATCGTATGAAGTATAAACCATAGACGAATACAGTAATACCAACTTAAGAAGGTTACAGCTTGATTACTCTGCAATTAAACAGCAATAGCATTCTGTAAAGAACAACGATGTTACATTAATGACTTTAAAGGAATAGCAATACGTTATAAGATCAGAATGCACGATACGACTTTCCTGTTGCAGAGAACGATATATAAAATATAACAGAGCTGCGATATGAGATAACAATACACACCAGATTAATGAATAATGCTGATAATATAAACCACACACAAACTAAAGATAATGATACAGAAGCAAGTGTTCCACCAGGGCCGGGCCCTTAGCCTCCAAGGACACACTGCTTGAGATTATTCCAGAATCAGAGATAGAACAACAACCAGATGTATATTAAAGCATTAAAACAGAGTTACAGTAGATCACTTTTCAACGAGAGTCAATGATCAAAGTCTTAGATACAGAGCAAAGTTACATGACAAATTAACAGTCCCTCGGGCTAGCAGTGTTGCCCCTACTTATAACAGCTGAAGTGGAGATATCAAGGATGCAAAAATAGTTAAAGCAGCGATCCCTCAGGATCAAAGGATCCTGAGGGATTTGCCAAGCTGTTAATCCTCAGTTATCTGGTCATTTTCTTGTGCCGAGTCGATATCTCCTTTTCCTTTCCTTGGTTGAGATGTTTTAATTTATATTGTCTTGTTTGCATATGGTTCCCCGTCAAAGGGACAGCGGTTAGCTTAGACCTGTCTTTTTCCTTGGAGTGGCAATCTTTAGTTTTTTCCTTTTCCTGCATAAGAAATAGAAATTATTAGCGTTTTCATGTTGTATATAAATATTTATAGATTTTTTCATGATTTCCCATTATCTACCTAGTTCATGATGCAAATATGTTACGAGTTCTAAAAAAAAGATGGCAAAATAGTCAATGAAAACATACCTTCTTCAATACTCCACACACCCCCCTGCTTACCCTTTTTCATGCCCTCATGAAAACATTGTAGTTGACATGTAAGGCAGTGAGAGAGTAGGCTGAAGATGGGATCTCATGTGGTGGCCTATAGCCATGATGCCTAACTAGGTGTTCAAAAAGATGGCCTGTTTGCCCCTCAAGCATCTCATACAGGGCTTGGTATCCAGGTGCAAGGTGCCAAATAATCAGACTTCGAAACCTATATCCTAACCAAGATGGCCCTGCCCTCAAGAGAATTTTGCCATAGAGGTTCAGACGATCAACGACTAACTTAAAGTTCTCTTAATTAAATGGTTCCCTGAGTTGGATGTTCAGATTAGAGGTCTAATATCGAAATTTAGTAGCTGCAATGGCAAGGTCCTTAATGGTAAAGAAGTATTCTATCCCTTGCTGATTTATTGCTATATGAATGGGTTTTAACGCGTCAATCACGCCTGGAGTCCTCATAAGGCTCCTGTGTTTGTTCCATAACTGTAATGGATCTCTAGGCTCAGCTCTTACCAATAAGTCTATTTCGTTTTCTTGTCTTTGGAAGGCATTATAGGCTTTAATCCATTTTATTTGATTAACCCCAAACGAAATAAATGCCTGCAGTTGGATATCCCCAACGAAAGGGCTGGGGTTCTACTTTGTGTCCTGGTCTAGCACAAGGTTATGCAGATAGAATTCACACAGTAGTCTTTGAACCTTCACTCCATAATGCTTACAACAATTTATAAAATCATCAATGGTATTAATTTGTATAGGGGCTCCTGCTTTGACAGCCTTAATTTTCAATTGCAAATATCGTTCCATTAAGAACAAGGCATAATTCTTGGCAAGGGCTCTACATGCTAGGACGTCAGTGTACAAAGAGCATAAGGTATCCATCTGTCTGATAACTACATCTAATCTATGAGTTACCTTTGGAACTTTGTCTTGTTCTTTTTGCCATCCTTCAAAGGCTTGGCTTTCGGATAAATTGACATTCCTCAGCTGTTGTTGTAATTCTTCATACTTTTCTCGAGAAACCATTTGTTCCGTGAGTTTTTCAACTGCTTGTTGTGCTTGCATCAAACCCTCTCATAGGGTTACTATCCTTGGATCGCTATCCCACGCAATAGTGGCCAGTGGAAGATTTACTTGAATCTTCCTATTGCGTCACCTTGTGTTTATAGTCTGTATCTTTTCAGAAGATTGTGCCTCTGTCTGAACTTCCTTGTCACAGGCAAATATATCGTCTATTTGTACTTCAACATGAGCAACAGTGCAATGTTGTTCCTTTTTCTTTTGAACAACAGTCTACACTTTAACAAGAGTTTGAATAACAGACTGTTTTTCAACGTCGATTTGAACGGCAGACTGTGTTTCAACAGCAATTTGAACAGCAGACTGTTCTTCGACAGCAATTTGAATAGCAGACTGTTCTTTGACAAGGTTTTGAACAGTAGGCTGAACAAGGGTCTTTTGAATCTTTTTCTTGGGGGGTCTCACCAGAGTAGCTACATGTCTTTCCCCTGAAGTTATTTTTGCTTTCTTTCTCATTCTCAAAACCCTGATTTTCTGTCGAAGTCGAGTTATCACATTTAGTAACCTTTGTTGTTCTTTTCGTAATCATTTGATTTCTTCTGCTTCCTTAGAAGGAACAGCTATCTGTTTACTTAGGCCTGGACTGTTATCTTGTCCAATTCCCTGGTTTTCCTCTTGGGGTGCTCCTTCGGTGTTTTGTTCAGGCTGCTCAGGAGTAGAAACCCTAGCTGGCTCTGTTACTTCCTGGGTAACTTCCTTATCCACCCCTTCTTCTTCATGCAATTCTTCTGGTGTAGTCTGGCTGGGAGCGGATTTTTCACCTCCCATATCTTCATCATTTCCTTCTCCTGTCATACTTGCAGAATGATTCTCTCTATTTTCTTCCTCGTCATGCAGTTCTTCGGGTGCATTTTTATCCTGAGCAGAATGCTCTTTCGGTTCTTCCTCAGTCTGGAGGCCTGGCAGGTTGAGAGGCTGGCCATATTCACCCATATTGGCTAGAATTTTGGCCAATTCGTCCTCTTGCAATGGATTTTGCAGTGGACTCTCTTCACGTTGTTCTGTCTCTGCCTCCACTTGCTCAGGTTGCTCGGTCTCTTCCTCTGTCTCTCCTTCCTCATTTCCTTCTACTTCCTTCTCATCTCTTCTCCTTCCAATTGCGGGGGTTGCTCATCCTCTAAGTCGTCTATCTCCATAGGCTGGCTGGTACTTCCTTAGGGATTTTCTAGCATTCCTCTAATCCATGCCAATCTAACTGATTTTCTCCATTTTGATGGTTTATTTGGTGTGCTGGCAATGTGTTTGTGTTTTGGAGCTGACGAAGTTAGTGCCCCATCTATTATAGCAATTAGTTCTTCCCAACTGCTCTATTGCTGAGCCAATTGTGGCTAACTATCATCCATATCAGCCCATGGTGACTCACCAGCGTTGTGACTTTTTCATGCTTTGGGAAACATCATGCAGTAATGAATTTAAAAATGCAGGTAGGTTCACAGAGCATTTTCTTTTAATACAGCTAAGAGTTTAAGGTGTCGTGGTCTTACCACATCTTTCCTGCCTTCACAGGTGATGTAGCTCTGAATGATCCTCACCAATTTTGCCCACGTCTCTCCTAATGCTGCTGGTAGGAGTCCCTTTCGTCTAACTGTCAAGTTCTGGCCTTGATCCTGGAAGATCTCCATGATCTTTTGCAATCTCTCCTTCTTCAGGGTCCATACAAGTCCAGTGGCTGGCAGTCCTGAGACTTCTGCAATTACGTCATCGGTGACTGCTATATGTTTTCCCCTTACTGTGGAGTGATTTTCTTGTAAATTCTGCAAGAATTCTATTGCCACGGTCTCGTTGGATTCCTGAATGCGATTAAGATAGACTAACCATCCTGCCCTTGCCAGGATTTCTCGTGCAGCGTTGGAAACTGTCAATACCTGTGGTTCTCTTCGAATTGACCTTCCTCCCATGCTTTAGCTCACTGTAAAAACACAGAAACGGCAATGGAACAGCAAGTTGTTCGAACTATTAGAAACACAGAAGAAAATAGTAAAATCACAAGGCTCGTTCAAATCTTCCTAGTTATTGCAGACAGAAATATCTTAGGAACAACATGCAAATTGAAAAATGAGATACCGTTAAGGCTTGCTATTCCCGAGTAAGAGTTTGCCGAGTAATAGCCTGACACATATGTCAGCAAATTATGGAGTCAGCCCCCCCGCAATGTGATAGGCCATCCTCGGCCATCAAATGAAGGAGCAGCGGGCCGATCTATTCTGGTACAGGGTCATAAAGGAACAGTTTATGCGACGATGCCATGTTTACAAAGGTAGAAGATTACCGAAATCGAGGTGTATAATAGGATCGCTTAATAAATAAGAAAATGCGGTTACATGATGCGAGGCTAGGAGGATAGGACAGCTGACGTGCATAACGAGTGTAATGCGGTCATTGTCTACTTTTTCTGTCATGATTGGTTATAATGGATTTTCATGCGTTTAATGGTTCGGGGAAGGGATATGCATAATCTTATTTGACAGATTACCAAGGTATAAGACAAAGAAGGGTGTTAACGATGACTATTGGTGTATAAGAAATGTGACTTCAATACCATTAACAGAGCTCTGTTGCCGACAGGTGTCCATAACCTTGGCAGAGTTGTTTGTTTCACCCATGGAACCATGATCCTTTGTGTATGCATAGGAAGTTCTATTCAGTGTCAAAATGGAGGTCATTATGCTGGCTTGGTAACCAGTTAAATCATAATGCCATTCACTAGGAAGGAGTGAAAGGTGGGCAGGCCGGCTCGTGATGAGACCTCCTGTTCCAAGGACTCTTTATTTTTTTTGATGTGCCTCTTGGACCATATCCCTGGTGTGGTGGCCATAGTGGGAATGCCACTTCACTTTCTTCCTTATGATCATGGTAGGTTGGCTCTTGATGAGACCCCCTATCCTGCATTTGACAATTCAAAGCATTCGTCTTTTTTTTTTTTTAAATAACATGCTTTCCTATTTATACACAAAGGGTGGTTCGGCCCTCCTTAAGAGTAGGAATCGTGGAAGAAGTCTTAACATCTCAAAAGAAAAATATAAACCCTTTGTTCTTGTTCCTTAATAACTATCAGAGAAGATTATGGGAATTTAAAAAGAACCAACATGATAAAGATGACCAATCATGTCGGTATTAGTAGGGTAATGACAACAAAAATAATGAATAATTGTGTCCTTCCTTTGTTCCTCGTTATCAATTCACAACAATTTCTTGTAAAAGTAGCAAGTTTATATAATTCTCTAATTTCAGTATGCTCTAGCTTTGTATCCATTGCATGAGTGTATAGCTGTGCTCCAAAAGACCTGAAACAAGAGGAACAACAGGGATCTTTAGGCATAAGTAGAAGGAGTACAAGAATGTTGTTATTTGAAAAAGGAAGGGAAAAAGGAATACAAGTGTTGTTCCTTTGAAAAAGGAACAGCAAAAACCGAAAGTGTCGTTCCTTTGAAAAAGGAACAACAAAAACCGAACATGTCGTTCCTTTAGAAAAGGAACAACAGAAAACCAAAAGTGTTGTTCCTTTGAAAAAGGAACAACAGGAACACAAGTGCTAAAAAGTGTCGTTCCTTTGGAAAAGGAACAGAAAAAACGCAAATGCCGTTCCTTTGAAAAAGGAACAGAAAAAAACCCAAATGTCGTTCCTTTGGAAAAGGAACAACAAAAATCACAAGTCTTGTTCCTTTGGAAAAGGAATAGCAAAAAGTCAAATGTCGTTCCTTTGGAAAAGGAACAGTAAAAATCGAAAGTGTTGTTCCTTTAAAAAAGGAACAACAAAGATCAAACGTGTTGTTCCTTTGGAAAAGGAACAGCGAAACACTCAAATTCTATTCCTTTGGAGAAGGAACAACAGACCACACAAATACCGTTCCTTTGGAAAAGGAACAACAAAGATAAAAAGTGTTGTTCCTTTGGAAAAGGAACATCAGAACGTTCAAATGTTGTTCCTTTGGAAAAGGAACAGAAAAATGAAAAAATAAAAAGAAACGGCTGAAACAAAGGTGTTGTTCTTTCGAAAAAGGAAAAACAAACCAAAATGCTATCTTTTAGAAAAGGAACAGCAAAAATGACAGTGTTGTTTCTTTTGAAAAAGGAATAGTAGGAAAAAAAAACAATGGAAATACAAAAATATATACAGAACAAAGAAATTATGTACACAGTATAAAAAGGTGAATTACTTAAAGAATTACAGGTGAGGAAGATTTCTCTTCCCCCTGTAGAATTTGCATATCAGAGTCCTCACGTAGTTGCTGACAGAATGATTCCCGAGTAAGTGGTTTTCAGTATAATCGAACTCGGTGGCCATTTACCTTAAAGGTATGTCCAGATCCGTCAATAGTGACTAGAGTTAGGGTGCCATTATCATGTACCTTCTGGATTTCATATGGCCCCAGCCAGCGAGTCTGAAGTTTCCAGGGAAAATATTGAAACCTGGAATCGTATAAGAGTGCCCAGTCTCCTTTGCGGAAGACTTTGTTTTTAATAAGAGCATCATACCATTTAGCTCGCTGTTGTTGGATTAATGCAGTATGTTGAAGGGCAGAGAGCCTGATTTCATCTAGCTCATTGATCTCCTATAATCTATTAATCTGTGCCTCGTTTAGATCTAGGCCAACTTCTTGTGCTATTTGCAGAGTTTAGATTTCAAATTCTATGGGAAAAATGGGTTGCTTTCCAAACACCAATTGGTATGGTGAATAGGTAGTAGTGCTTTTCACATTGTTCTGTAGGCCCACAAGGCTTCTGGTAGTCTTGCAGCCCAATCGCGTTTATGTGATGCAATGGTTTTTGTCAGGATTGCTTCTATTATTTTGTTGTTGCTTTCTACTTGAAAGTTTGCTTGTGGGTGGTATGGAGTAGTAATTTTATGCTGGATATGATAGTTTTTAAGTGTTGCAGCAATCTTATTACCAGCAAACTATGGTCCACCGTCTATAACTATGTCTCTTGGAAGCCCATATCGCACAAATATATGAAACGAGAATTGTATGACAGAATCCTCTGCAGCTCTCGATAATGCTTCTTCTTCAACCCACTTGGTGACATATTCTGTTGCCACCAGAATATATGTTTTCTTATTTGAAGATGGGTTGATTGGACCAACAAAATCAAGTGCCCATCGCTCAAATGGTTCAATAACCAGTTGTGGGTTCAGGGGCATTTCATCAGCCTGACCAGGGCATCCTACTCTTTGACAACTGTCACAAGCTTGAACGAACTTCTTTGCGTCTTTGAAGATCGTAGGCCAGTAATATCCTATTTGTAGCACCTTATGTCCAGTTCTCTTATTGGAAAAGTGTTCGCCACATGGTCCATCGTGACAAGCTTTCAAAATATCAAAAATTTCATCCTCCCGGACACATCTCCTGATGTGCATATCTGCTCCTATATGGAATAGGTAGCCCCCAATCCAGGAAAATCGAACACTTCACTGGACAATCTGTTTTCGTTCATTGGGGGTCAGATGTTTTGGTAATTTACCTACTGCTAAGTAATTCACAACATCAGCATACCAGGGTGTTTTAGCAGTGACAACAAACAAATGCTCATCTGGGAACTGATCTTCAACTGCTGCTGCATCCACTGGTTTTGGTATTCGCGAGAGAAAGTCAGCTATAGGATTTTGTTTTCCAGGTCTGTCCTTGATTGTAATATCAAATTCCTGCAATAAAATCAGCCATCTAGTTACTCTACCAGTTGTGATTGGTTTATTTGCTAAATATTTTATGGCAGAGTGATCTGTATATAAAATAACAGGATATCCAATATTGTAATGCCTGAACTTATTAATAGCATGTATCACAGCTAGAAATTCCTTTTTAGTAACAGTATAATTTAATTCAGTGGGGGATAAATTCTTGCTAATGTAATAAATTGCATATGGTTTTTTATCTTCTTCCTGCCCAAGGACTGCTCCAATAGCTGTATCTGAGGCATCTGATGAAATCTAGAATGGTAGGTTCCAATTTGGTCCACGAAGGACTGGAGCTGTGGAGACAAGCTTCTTCAGATCTTGAAAAGCACGGTCACATTTTTTTGTCCAAATAAATTCAAAATTACCTGTTAGTGCATATAGAGGTGCAACAATATGTGAATAATGTTCTATAAACCTTCTATAATAACCAGAGAATCCAAGAAAACTGCGTACCTCTGTTTGAGTGGTAGGGGTGGGAATTAGCAAAATTATTTGGATTTTGGTTGGGTCTACTTGTATGCCAGCTGCTGAGATATAGTGGCCTAGAATAAGTCCTTTAGTTGTCACCATATAGCATTTTTCATGGCTTAAGCAAAGCCTGGTGGCAATGCAGCGTTGCAGGACTTTTTCCAGTGTGTCCAATGCTGGATCAAAATCATCTCCGTATGGTGTGAAATCATCAATGTAGACTTCGAGCCCTTCATTTATTAAATCTGAAAAGATGCTAAGGATGGCCCTTTGAAATGTGGCAGGGGCATTACATAGGCCAAAGGGTAGGAATCTGTAGGCAAATGTTCCCCAAGGACAAGTAAAAGTAGTTTTCTCTTGGTCTTCAGGGGCAATCTGAATCTGGTTGTATCCACTGAAGCCATCTAAGAAAGAAAAGAATTTATTTCCTGCTAAAGTGTCTAATACTTGATCAATGAATGGAAGAGGAAAGTGGTCTTTTTGTGTTGCTTTGTTTAATTCTCTATAATCTACACAAATCCTCCACTTTCCATTCTTCTTCGGTACCACAACAAGTGGAGAGACCCATTTACTATCGAAGACAGGGTAGATGAAGTTAACATCTAAAAGTTTTTGGAGTTCAGCTTTTACAACGTCTTTTAGATGAGGATTCAGTCTCCTTTGTGGTTGGCGAATAGGTCTCGCATCCTTTTCTATATAAATGTGGTGTGTACATAACTGGGGATCAATTCCTTTCATATCAGGGTAGTCCCATGCAAATGCCTCTTTATGTTTCCTCAATAATTGGATGAGTTTCTTTTCTTGTTTTAAATTCAGGTTGGCATTAATGTTTAAAGTCTTTCCTAGCTCAATTTCCATAATTTTTCTATTCGAGACAGAGGTGGTAGGTATTGGTTGATCATGCGTATCTTTAAGAAGATCCTCTTCCAATTCATTATCAAATGTCGCTTCTATCATGTGACATTGTACATGGGATCTGGGTTCGGCTTGGCTAATGAAATTATTAATGGCATCGTCTTCTGTTTGGTCTTTGAAATCGAGGGCCTCTTGTATGGTTAATGGAGATCTAATATTTTCTGTGAGGTATGATACAGGGTGCTTGTTAGTTTTTATTATTGTGACACTTGGCTGTGCTGGGGGATATAAAGCTAGATTCTTAATATTTGTCCCCCTAGTAATGGTCATATTACCTTGTCGACAGCCAATATAAGCATCGGTAGTTGCGAGCCAAGGTCTGCCTAAGATCAACGGATGTCCATCAAGTCACTTTTTAGGGTTTATTATCAAAAAATCAGCCGGATATTCCCAGGAATCAACAGATACCATAACATCCTATGGTGTGCCCTCTGACCTAACTATAGATTGATCAGCCAGTTCTAATAAAGTGGAGGTCGGTTCTACTAATGTAATGCCTAGTTTTTGGCAAGTAGTGGTTGTTAAGATGTTAATTGCAGCTCCTAAATCAACTAAGGAATTTGAGAAGGTTTGACCATAGATCTGTACAGTTACTATTGGATTTCCTGGGTCCTTGTATTTAACGGGTGTTTCTTTTCCTGATAATAAGTCAGATAAATGGCACTTGGGGTCGTTTTTTATTGTCCTCCTTGGTTTCTTTATACATAGTTCTTTGATAGTGTTTGCATATATCGGGATGTCTTGAATGGCTTGGAGGAGCGGGATTTTTATGTATAGGTTTCATAATTCTCCCAGAATGTCAAAATCAGGATGTTGTATAGGTCGAGGTATAATTAAGCGTTCTGGGAATGGAGGAGAGGATGTGGTTGCTGGATCATGAATTTGTTGTCTGGGCACGTCCTCTTCTTGCAACAGTTGTTCTACAGGTAACTGATTTTCATCTTGAACTATTTTATCTCCCTCTATTTCAATGATACACCCAGATCTTAATCGAAGGTCATCACACTCCTTTAGATCGATTCCTATCTCTGGTGTTTTGATTATTTGAATGGTCTGTACTGGTCTGTTATTTGGATTGGGATTGGGTTGGGTTGGGAGTTGCGGTCTTAAATTAGACTGGGGATTTTGTTGTAGGGCTAGCAGTGTAGGTTGAGGGAGTGGGATAGTTCCTACTGGTTGATTCATCGGTCTTTGCCAATTGTCTGCCAAGTTTGACTCTGTGAAGTAGGAGGAGTCCATTGTGGTGGAAAAAATTGTTTTGCCAATATGGTAGAGTATAGGGAAAATTTGGCCAATTGGGCTTGCTTACTTGACTCGGCCATGGAAATGATGAAGGGAATGATTGTTGTGACCAATTCGAAAAGGGAGGTTGATTTTTCCACATTGAATTATATTGTTTAGCATGGTATTGTTGAGGCTGGAAAGAAGAAGATGGGTCTGAAGACATACCTGTTTGTCGCAGCTGCCACTGACGGCGCTAATTAAGTAGATACACTAGTTCTAGCTCTTCTTCTGCTTCCTTGTATACTGCTTTCAATCCAGGAAGTGAGGGGTAGCTCTCTGTGGAGTGGTCTTTTGTACAAATGGCGCAAACTTGAACTGCATCTAATGGACACTCCTTGTGGCTATGTTTCTTTCTGCATCTGGGACAGAAGATTGCCAAATTTTGTTCTACTTCTGCTTGCTTTTGTTTAGCCTGCATAATATCAAGTTGTGTTGTCAGCGTCCCCAATATGTCAGTTTTAAAATTTTCTAATAAATTTCCAATTTCTGCACGAGTTACTCCTTTTGCCGAAATTCTATTATCTCTTACAAATCGATCATGCTCTGCTGGTTTTAGTCTTGTGCTGCCTCTCGAACTCCTAATACATAAATCAATAATGTCAGCAAAATTTTCTTGATAAATATCTCCTTTCCCCATAATGTTTAATGTCTCAATCCATTGTTCCTTCATTCCCCTAATTAATGTTGTTTTTAATACATTATCAGGTAAAGGTAATGATGCATAAGGAGATCTTTGAATATTATACTGGAATCGTTCAACATACTCTTCTAATGTTTCATTTGGTTTAGCCACCATCTGAAATATTTCATCTTTTAATTCTCAAGACCTGCAATAGTCCTAATACTTTTTAGAAAAGACTCTTTCATTTGATCCCAATTATTTATAACACCACCACCTAATCCCATAAACCATCTTAAAGCAGATCCTTTTAATGTAGAAGGAAATACTTTCAGTTTCTAGGGATCAGTGGTATAGTCATATCCTCTACACAGCACGTCAAATTCAAACAGAAATGCATCCGGATCTTCTGATGTAAGGCCATGGAATGTAGGGATATGCTGAAGAGGAATTGCTTTCATAGGTGCATTGGCTGCAGTATCCACAATGGGGTATTGCAGAGTAGAGGTTTGGGTGTTAGGCTGATTCTGGGCCATTTGATCAAATATATGCCAATAGCCTTCTGGGATATCTAGGAGGGTATTCCTAGGTTGTTGAGAGGGAATGGCTCTAATGGGAATGGCCTTGACAGCACTTTCTTTATCTGGGATGATGAGAGTGCCTAATGTCTGAGGGGATTCGGGTTCTTGAATTTCGTTATAAATGATTTTTGCAGCACTTCCCTTATCTGGGCTGCTTAATGGTTGAATTACCCTAAGAGGAGATTTTGGTTCTTTTGCTTCTCCTATTTCTCCCCTTCCTTCATAGAGATTGCTAAGGTTCCCTTCTTGCAATGATTTTGGGCTAGAATTTTTAATTTCTTGAAAATATTTCTCTTCGGTTTGACTATGCACCTTAGCAAAGGCTACAGATGGTGATCCCGTAGCCTGAAGGGAACTAGTAGGCTGTCTAGAAGTAACTTTTCTAGGTCCTACTGAAGACTGAGATTCTGCTTTCTTGAGAATTTCGTCTATAAAGGTCGATCGGCCAAGGGTCACCAGCCCCTTAGCTTTATCAGGCTTGGGTAGATATTTGGGATTCTTTTCTGGCTTTTTCTTCGTAGTCATGCACACAAATCAACTGCTAGGTTCTACCCAAACAAAACAACAACAAATCTGTAGGAAAGCGGGCAGGGGAGCAGGGTTATTACATACTCCTTACGTAGGTTCTTACCTTCCGTTTTTAAAACCCATCTCTTTCCTAACAGGTTCTTACACTACTCCGGAAAAGAAACAAATGGCTACACTCTTCCCCGGCAACAGCGCCAAAATGTCGAGCCGTAAAAAGGGTCTTTTTCACCTCTAATTACCTCACATTAACTTGTCAATCTATGAATGATTTGTTATCTCAAAGAGTGTACTCAGTTTGAGGCTGTCATTTGTCAGAGTAATGCTAGTAGTATAGTGCTCAAGAAAATACAAGAGTAAATGGATGCTTGAAAGAAAATCTACTTACAACAAAATACTTTGAAACCTAAATCATGCACTCAGAAAACTAAGCAATGTATCAGTCAAGGGTCCAGTAACAATAACTCATCCCTTTGGAAACTGATGTAACCAAAAGTAATCAAGGAACAGATCATCAATCTGGGGACTAGACAGCAAATGCCAATGCCCACTACAGTTTCAGATCATTCTGCACACCAAAGCAACCAGTAGCTCAAATAACAGGAAATGGAACAACAATTAAGAAATGGAACAACAACTAGAAAATGTAACAACAACTAAGTCTGATGAACAGCAACACCTTAATCTACAGAAACAAGTACAACAGTCTTATCCTACAGAAATCAAATGTCAATTTTCACTCAAAGGATAAATTGGATAGCAAATAGAAATGGAACGGCAACCAATTACCAATGAAACATAGAACAACGCTTAGAGCCAATTGTGAATACACGGTGCCGAAATAAATAATACACACAGCATACAGAGATATTAAGAAAAACAGTAATCTGAGTCTGATACCGCAAGTATTGATCCTGGTTAGAAAGGGTAACGATAGAAATTCATAATGGAACAGCAATGTCAATTGAACAGCAATTGTATGAAGTATAAACTATAGACGAATACAGTAATACCAACTTAAGAAGGTTACAGTTTGATTACTCTACAATTAAACAGCAATAGCATTCTGTAAAGAACAATGCCATTACATTAATGACTTTAAAGGAATAGCAATACGTTATAAGATCAGAATGCATGATACGACTTTCCTGTTGCAGAGAACAATGTGTAAAATATAACAGAGATGCGATATGAGATAACAATACACACCAGATTACCGATTAAAGCTAATAATACAAACCACACACGAACTAAAGATAATGATACAAGAGCAAGTGTTCCACCAGGGCTGGGCCCTTAGCCTCCAAGGACACACCGCTTGAGATTATTACAGAATCACAGATGGAACAACAACCAGATGTATATTAAAGCATTAAAACAGAGTTATAGCAGATCACTTCTCAACGAGAGTCAATGATCAAAGTCTTAGATACAGAGCAAAGTTACATGACAAATTAACAGTCCCCCGGGCTAGCAGTGCTACCCCTACTTATAACAGTTGTAGCAGAGATATCAAGGATGCAAAAATAGTTAAAGCAGCAATCCCTTTCGCCAAGCTGTTATCCCTCAGTTATCCTATCATTTTCTTGCGCCAAGTCAATATCTCCTTTTCCTTTCCTTGGCTGAGATGTTTTAATTTAGATTGTCTTGTTTGCATATGGTTCCCCACCAAAGGGACAACGGTTAGCTTAGCCCTGTCTTTTTCCTTGGAGCGGCAATCTTTAGTTTTTGCCTTTTCCTGCATAAGAAATAGCAATTATTAGCGTTTTCATGTTGTATATAAATATTTATAGATTTTGTCATGATTTCCCATTATCTACCTAGTTCATGATGCAAAGATGTTATGAGTTCTAAAGAAAAGATGGCAAAATAGTCAATGAAAACATATCTTCTTCAATACTCCACAAAGAGTTACTATGATATGATTCAACTTCCCAATTATAGTTAAGGAAGTGGAACCGACATGACAATACCAATATGATCTTCCACACATGCTATAGAACCTTCAAGAGCTAACCAACCCTTTTTGGTGACCAACCCCTAACAAAAAATGCACTTTAACTTCCCTAGAGCCTCAGTTGCTCCTATGATAAGGCATGTATGTGACTAGGACCCTCCAGTCGCTCCCACAACAAGGCATCCATGTGACTTTGGTCCTTTTTAGGAAGTTATGTGCTAGTGACCCCAGATTATGTGCCACTTTTTCGGGGCCAGGACTTAGGCCACTGCCTAGAACTTCATGAAACTTCTAGAAATGATAAATAACATAGAAACAAGGGTACTAATGCAAAAATTTGAATAAGAACTTGAGCTTACCCCTACTATCCATGACAATCATTTCGTCAAACATATCACAAACATGTAATTTATAGGTCACAACAATAGTTCTGAGCATAGGGGTCTCATGCATATATGAGAATCGCCAAAGAGGACTGATATATGCTCACAATAGCTGCATTGTTATCTATTAGGTCATTCATTCACTAGCATTTCATATACTAACCGAAACATGATAAGATCCATACATCATAACTGTTATAAAACATACTTATAATGTTATAGCTCCGATACCACTTGTTATAGCTCTGATACCACTTGTTGTAGATCTGATCTAAAAGATATATGAGAATAGAAATAACCCAAGAATAATAAGATAGAAATAGATAGAAATGATTCACTTTATTGATCAAACCCTTATGGTAGGGCAACACCATATATTCACTCCTTAAGGAAGGAGAACACTCCACAAGCCATATGCCTGTTCATACAATAATCCTTCACTATATTCCTTGACTTGGAGTCTCTAGCCTCTATATAGGCCTCATACATACAATACCATTGGTCATTACCATGGTTCTCTCATACCATCAAACTAATACCATGGGCCCATTACATTATTACTAACTACTTGTGGTCCCTTACATGATATGGGTTAACCACCTTATTTATTACTATGGTCCATCCCATTATTACATTATTACCTTGGGTACCTCCCTTGGTACCCCATATTATCCCCCTAGGTATATAACATTCCACCCCCCTAAGCATGTTTCGTCCCCGAAACATGGGAATAACACAAATAATAAGATCTACTCAAAAGAGTAGTCCACTGGTACCATGCACGTGCATCTAGCCATCCAAGAGAAAGGTGAACCCTCGATCTCACTGGTGCCTCACTCGCTTGAGATGGAAGTTGACCATGGTAGCGCTTCTGTGTTGATGTGTAGTAGGTGGATCTAGGCTCCTTGCTATCCATCATACGGGGGTTGTTGTCCTTGTGGCTAGTTGATTGCCATCTTGTTGGTTGTTTTCTTGCGGGGTGATGTGGGTGATGATATGTTGAAGTTTTAACCCATGGTGTCTTTTTCTTTAATTCACCCTATTGTGGTGCCTGTTGTCATGTCTTCTTTTCCAATATGACTTCAACCACTGAGCCCTCCTCTGATGTATCAGCACCTGTAACCTTTTCTGCTTCAGCCTCTGTTTGTGTTTGATTGTCGATCATTAAAGGCTCATCATCTGATATGTCAGTCCCTGGAACATCTTCTGCTTCAGCCTCTACCTGTTTATTGATGGAAATATCCTGTAATGTAATTTTCTTCTTTTTATACCAGAGCTTCAGGAATTTCTTCTGCACATTAATATTTATAGTACCCACTGATTCCATCCAAGGGTATCCCAAAACAACATCCATGTTATCCATATCTGAAGCATAAAAATCACCATGAAACACATACTTATCCATAGAAAGCTTCAAATCCTTATACACTTGAACATCCTCATTATCAATCTGTGCAGTTTCAATGTGTTTTGCTGGAACTTGCAATCTTTTTGCCAAATTAACACTTATAAGATTTTGCTTGCAACTAGGATTTATAGACACAACGATTTTCTCCTTCTGAATCAATCCATGAACCTGCAATAAAGATATACCAGTAGCAAATAACCCCTTATGTGTCTCATTCTTCTTTTTTCTAGCCCGAGACCATTTGTCCAAAAAGAGTTTTTCAAATTTTGCATCTGAAAGTTTGGTCAACTGCTTGTGGTCAAGTGATAACCACCATTTTTCAGCCTCATCTCTCATATTAAGCTTCATTGAAATCTTCCAATATGTCCCATGTATGTACTTGTATCTCTGTATGAATTCTTCAATAGTAGGACCATCATCTTTCCCTGTAAAATATAGCATCTCCATGAAGAGGGTTTGAGAAAAATTCACTTACTTGGTGAAAATTTGATATTGTCACAGTTTCGTCAATATTGCTCAAAATCTCTATTATGACCTGTTTTCAGAAATGGAACAATCATTTTGCATCTACCCATGTGATAGAAATCCTGATCCAGGCACTAGAATTTCAAATCTACGCTGCAACTCTTCCGCCGTCACCAAAATTTCTGCAAAAAGAGCTGATTTTAAATCAGCGATATCTCCCTCATCCGGACTCCGATTCGACTGATTTTTTTTTTGAAATTAGGGATTTTTTCACAAAGATTCCAAATCTACAATTAGATTTTGCAGATCGTGCACCAGGACGTCCAGATCTACGCCACAAACTCGCTGCCCTGAAAAATTGTCTGCAACCCCACTGATTTTTAGATCAGCGATATCTCCTTCATCCGGACTCCGATTCAACCGATTTTTTTTTGAAATCGGATATTTTTTTCACAAAGAATACAGATCTGCAATTGGATTTTGTAGATCTTGCATAAAAATGTACAGATCTGATCTGCAAACTCGCCGCCCCCGAAACCCTACAAAAAATAAAATAAAAAAAAATTTCTCCATTGTTTGCCCAAGAAAGTGCTCTGATACCACTTGTTATAGCTCCGATACCACTTGTTATAGCTCTGATACCACTTGTTGTAGATCTGATCTAAAAGATATATGAGAATAGAAATAACCCAAGAATAATAAGATAGAAATGATTCACTTTATTGATCAAACCCTTATGGTAGGGCAACACCATACATTCACTCCTTAAGGAAGGAGAACACTCCACAAGCCATATGCCTGTTCATACAATAATCCTTCACTATATTCCTTGACTTGGAGTCTCTAGCCTCTATATAGGCCTCATACATACAATACCATTGGTCATTACCATGGTTCCCTCATACCATCAAACTAATACCATGGGCCCATTACATTATTACTAACTACTTGTGGTCCCTTACATGATATGGGTTAACCACCTTATTTATTACTATGGCCCATCCCATTATTACATTATTACCTTGGGTACCTTCCTTGGTACCCCATATTATCCCCCCTAGGTATATAACATATAACCATCAAGTAGCCAAATATATATCAATGAGGAAAAAACCATTAAAACCACATAATATTAAAGACATTTACTCATGAAAATACCAAGGAAAAGGAGCTTTTATTAACATATCAAAATCCAGCCAAGTAAGGGACTTCCACGTACCACCCGACCATATATTGGGCTGAACCAAATCTCTCTTTCAACCAATCACCCTTGCGCCATATTCCAAGCATGAATGTGGGATCTCATGAAACCAATCAAACAAAACCAAACCAGGGCTTCCAGAGGCCAAACCACCTCAAACCTCAACTGGTGATTCCACCTCACAGTCAGACATCACTAACCATCATTAGATTGGTCTCTACCCAAGTTTTCCAGGGCTCCAGAGCATTTGTTCCAACCAAGGCTTCCAGGACTAGTAACTCAACCCATAACTACTATTGGGCTCCAGAGCGTTTGTCCAACCAGGGCTTCTAGGGCTAGTAAATCAACCCACCAAGGGCTCTCGAGTGTCTGTCCAACCAAGAATTCTAGGACTAGTAACTCAACCCAAGCTGTTACAGGGTTTCCAGAGCATTTTTCCAACCAAGGCTCCAGGAGCTAGTAACTCAACCCACAACCAAAGGAACATGAGAACCAAAAAAATAAAAAGAAAGGAAAGAACCCATGACACCATGGCTATCCATGAAATGGAAGGCTATGAAAAAACCACCATCAATCCAAGAAATCCTCCATGCTAATGACCAATCATAACCAAGAAACCACATGCATGTGCCATGCATGCCAAAACTAGAAAGGAAATCATACATGCAACTCGGTACCTGCAAGAAAAACCCATTGTCGCTGTTGATTCCAATTTCCTCTAGTGCTTTCATGCTATTTTTTGTAGCATCAGATGTGTTCTAGGCACGATATTTTGTGGAGAGGCTAGAATACATGTATTCTCTAATACCCAGAAATCGTTTCTAGAAATTCCACCTAGAGACAACTTAATTAGATTTATTAATCAATTTTTAATATTTCCTAAGTATAAAATTAGGAAATATGATTAACTAATCAAGATTAATTAATTCATTGTGTGAATGTTCTATAAAATCACACAGATCGACAAGGAAATAATCTGGTCCATTGATTACGTTTTAATCTTATCCGTTGACGCTCCAACAAAATATTATAAGAAGAAGTCGATGGGTAGATGGAGAACAAACCAGTGCAGTTACTCAATTGCCCAGGCAGATTGATTTTCTCAGTGGATTTGATTTAGCAGAGGTGATAGCGCTAGAGGGTGGGTAGCAGATGAGAGAGAGGGTAGTAGCAGGAGTCTAGAAGGCAGAATTTAGAATTCATGAGGAGGCAACATGAGGGAGAGTGTATTCCACAACAACACTACACAGTCACTACACATAGAGTGATGCAGAGGCACCAACGTATGGGCAAAGGGTCCATCTCTTGGTCAAGAAGTTCCCATGCAGAGTGAGAAATTTCTTATAAATTTTCTCTCCTTATTTTCCTCTATCTAGATTGTCAAAATTCTTGTACCGAGATTTGTTGCTGGAAATTAATAAGAAAACCCTCATTTGCTGCACCGGTTTTCCCACATTGGGTTTTTCTAGGGACAATTAAAAATAATTGTGTTAATATTTTCTATGTGTGTGCTATAATTTCTCTATTTCCATCATTTTATTTTCCACGGTAATTTATTGCGAAAATTTCAGTAGTAAACTTATTTGATATTTGCTGTAGTAAATAAAATGCATAATTTATTTGATAGTTAGAAGAATATTTTTCAGTTGTCTCAATAGATGAAATTTTCACATGGTATCAGAGTAGATATGATTAGATGGAAAGCTCAGTAGTAGAGAAAGGAAGAGGTTCACTGCTTAGTGTGAGAAACAATTCAAATCCATAGAGGGCAACATAGTCTCTTGGCCAGGAAGACGAAATTCTTGAGGAAAATCAAATTTTCTGAGAGAGTGACAAAAAAACTTGATTTCTCCATATTAAGAAAGTCCAAAGGAAGAGGGAGAAGCCCCATATTTTTTGCAGAGAAGATCTCTAGTGAGAAGAAGTAATTTTTGCAGCAATTTGTTGAGCAGGTTTAGCGTCGGGAGGAAAGAGAAATAACATAGAAAATTATGGGCAGAATTAATAGTCAAGATGATTCAGATTTATCTTCCAGGTTGGAGGATGAATTTTCTTGCCTATTAGGATCAACTTCACCTGGTGTCTGGTATATAGATAATGGAGCTTCAACTCATATGACAGGAGTTAGAGAATATTTCTCTAACTATCAAGAAGAGCATATGGACTTCCAGATCACTATGGGTAATAGAACTAAATGTACTCCTGTAGAGAGAGGCACCATAGAGTTTCAGAAGGAGTCAGGAGCTAGCACCAGTGCTACTAGTGTATTACATGTGCCTAGATTAGATATGAACCTAATTTCAGTGTCCCAATTGTAGGACAAGGGGTATGATGTACACTCCGTAGGGAAGAAAGAATATGTTAAAAACTCAAGCTAGAATAAGGTGAAACAAATTGGAGCTCGAAGAAATGGGCTATACAGGTTGCAACTTGATTCTCCAATGGCACTAATAGGCAATGACAGTAGCAGTGAAAAGGAGTTGAATGAATTATGGCATAGGAGGATGGTACATTTACACCATGGAGCACTCAAAATTCTTAGAGAAACTATAACAAGATTTCCAGTTCTCAGTACGGAGCATGATGATGTATGCATAGGATGTGTACTTGGAAAGTATGCGAAGGAAACATTTCCAAGAAGTGAAAACAGAGAAAATGGTGTGTTAGGACTGATACACTCAGATATTTGTGGCCCTATGTCCACTAGAGCTCTTCGTGGTGGCGAATACTTTGTCACTTATTAATGACCATTCAGAAAGACCTAGATATATTTCTTAAAGACCAAAGATGAGGTATTTGATCGGTTCAAAGAGTTTAAGGCACTCATAGAGAACACGACAGGGAAGAAGATCAAGGTAGTTCGCGCAGATAATGGTGGAGAATACATTGATAAATATTTCACAAATTTCTGTGTGAAGGAAGGCATCAAAAGAGAATGGACAACTCAATATAACCCTCAACAGAATGGAGTAGCAAAGCAGAAAAAATAAATTAAAAAATAAATAAATAAAATAAAATAATAAAATAATAAAATAATAAATAAATAAAAAATAAATAAAAATAAATAAAATAATAAATAAATAAAAAATAACAATAGTTGGGGTTGCGAAGGCTATGTTGTATGATCAGGATCTGCCCAAATTTGTACGGGAAGAGGCATGTAACACAATAGTGTAAATTCATAACAAAACTCCTCATAGAGCATTGGGGAAGAAAATGCTAGAGGGAATGTTCACAGGAAAGAAGCCTTAAGTAAGTCACTTGAGGATTTTTGGGAGTGCAACTTACTGCCACATGCCAAATGAAAAACATAGTAAATTAGATTAGACTATAGAGAAGGGGTTCCTCGTTGGGTATAGTGAGACCTCAAAGGCATACATGATCTACATTCCTAGCAGTAGGAAGATTGTAGTGAGACGAGATGTAAAGTTCATGGAGAACAGAGCTTTTAGGAAATCTTGAGAGATGCCTGCAGGTGATCAGAATCAATTAGCATAAGTTTTGTTAGTCCAACAGTGGGGACAACTAGTGGGACCAATAGGAGGACAACGACAGGGATCAAGTACAATGAATAGTACCAATATTTCCTCAGGGGTAGGAGATCGGGGGAGTTCTCAGAAAACAAAGTAGCAGGAACAGGAGGAGGAGATCATTGAACCTCCCACCACCAGTGGTAGAGCTAGCAAGGAAGTTCTTCAGACATTGAGAGATGCAAAGGAGTTTATCTGAACTTCTAGGATAGACAAGAGACAACGCAGGCAACCTGATAGATACCAATCCTTGGTAGCTCAAGTTGCAGAACCCTCCAGCTTTCAAGAATCCACACAACCTCAGATGTGTGTGGATTCCATGGTAGAAGAGTATAGTTCTATCATGACAAATGATGTTTGGGAGGTAGTGTCGAGGCTTGAAAATATATTATTTGCAGGTTCCATATGGATCTATAAGATCAAGTACACTGCAGATGGCAGTGTAGAGAAGTACAAGGCTAGGTCCATGGCAAAGGGATATGCATAGAAAGAAGGAATAGACTACGAGGAGACCTTTGCCCCAGTCCCCAGATATACCTCTATCAGATATGTTATATCCCTAGTATCTCAGATGGGATGGGAGATTCACTAGATGGACGTCAAGACAACATTCTTGAACAAGGTGATAGAAGAAGAGGTGTATATAGAACAAATTGAAGGCTTAAAAACTCATGAGAAGAACACTCATGTGTGCAGGTTGAAGAAAGCCCTATACGCGATCAAGAAGGCACCCAGGGCATGGTATGGTCAGATTGACAGTTACTTGCAACAATTGGGATTCGTCAAGTGTGATGCAAATCCCAAGATCTATTATTTGATGGTAGAGGATGAGCCACTCATTCTGTTTTTGTATGTGGATGATCTCTTTTTGATAGGATCATTAGGGATCATAAAACACTATAAGAGGAACCTTGTAGCAAAATTCGACATGAAGGATATGGGGTTGATGCACTATTTTCTAGGATTGGAAGTTTGGTAGAAGAATGGGGAGATATTCCTTGGGCGAGGGAGATATGATACAGATATTCTCAAGAGGTTCATAATGCAGGATTTTTGGCCCATGATCAGTAATTGGAAGAAGATAGATGCATCAGGGGACAAGGAAATAGACCCCACATTGTATAGACAGCTCATTTGGTCTCTCATGTATCTGGTCAACACTAGGCCAAACATTTGTTTCCCTGTTAATACCCTTAGTTAGTTCATGGTTGAGCCGAAAAGAGTACATTGGGCAGTAGCAAGACACATTCTGAGGTATGTGTGTGACACAGTTGGGTATGGGTTGAAATACACTCGAGGAGATGATGTCAGGTTATGTGGATTCACAAATGTAGATTGGGTAGGCAGTTCAATGGACAAAAAAAGTACCTCTGGGTACTACTTCAGCGTTGGATCAAGGTTGGTTTCTTGGTGTAGTAGGAAGCAAAACTCAGCAGCACTTAGCTCAATAGAAGAAAAATATATGGCAACCAGCACAACTACGTGCGAAGCTATATGGCTTAGAAAGCTTCTTGTGAGCCCGTTCAGGAAGAGGATGAGAGAAACTAGTGTCTAATGTGATAATTTTATTTGCATAAAGCTCTCTAAGAATCCAATGTTTCATGAGAGGTAAAAGCACATATATATCAAATGTCATTTCATCAGAGAGTGTGTACAACATGGGGCAGTCTAGCTGCAGTATGTTCCCATAGGAGACCAGGTAGTAGACATACTCACGAAGGCTCTAAGGAGAGATAAGTTCATCCAGTTCATGGAACAAATGGGTATGGTGGAGAACTCGTTTTAGTAGTAGATATAGGGTACCTCAGATGGTTCTCAGTTGTAAATGTTGCAGTTGCAGTAGTAGCAATAGATGACAGGGAGTTGTAGTGTAGATGCAGTGTTGGCAGCAGTTCAGCAGGGTCAGTGTTGAGTCTTGAAAATGTCATTCATTTCCATTACACTTTCACTATTATGTCCATTATATCACCTCATTTCACTACTGTGTCACCACATTCATCCCACTTTCATTATCATTCGGCCACATTTATGTTTTTCCAATCTTTATTAATTCTAAGCCTTTTAAGTGAATTTGTGGTTAAAAATTAGAAAATAATGTGCATATGCTTATACCTAACAAATGGGTTGAGGTTGTTGACATGTGTAGGTTGAAAGGAGACTTCTAGAAGACCCTTATGTGGCACTCTAAGGCCAAATTCGAATTTGGTTGGAAAGAATCATGGGATCATGAGGATATGTGTCACATCTCCTAATTGTATTGTAACTCTAAGAAGACATGTGTCTTATCAGTTCCTATTTTGATTAGGACTCTAGAGGTAGAGGGAGAGATTCATGGACTCTCATTAATGAGATGGCTTCTCATCTTTTTGTATAAATAGGAGATCTCTCTCCTTCATTAGTTAGTCTTTTAGCTTGTGAGTTCTTTAGCTTGGAGTTTGTAGTTCTTCCTTGTTCATGATTGCTTCCCATAAGGTAGATTGAGCTGAAGGGTAAAGGATCAGAAGAGTTGAAGTAGTGTGATTAGTTTCCTTTATGCAATTTAATTTCTTGCAATTTAGATATCATATTGCTTAACTTGTTCATGATTACTTCCCATCAGGTAGATTGAGCTGAAGGTTAAAGGATCAGAAGAGTTGAAGTAGTGTGATTAGTTTCCTTTATGCAATTTAATTTCTTGTAATTTAGATATCATATTGCTTAACTTGTTCATGATTGCTTCCCATAAGGTAGATTGAGCTGAAGGGTAAAGGATCAGAAGAGTTGAAGTAGTGTGATGATAGTTGCTTTGCTTTCAGTCTTTGAGTTGCTTTAAGTTCAGTTTTTACTTTCTTTTTCATACAGCAGCAAGGATACTGGGTTTCATAGTCACTAGCTCATTGATTGGTTGTTGCATTCCATTTTGATTGAAGTAGCTGCATATTTACACTTTTGTTCAAGTGCTAATTCCATCAATAATATGCTTTGAGATCTTTTGAAGTGCTAAAGTTTTGGAAGTTACCATTAGGGACTTAGGCCTTAGGCCTTGTCTTGAAATCTCTATCCATACTTGTCCTTTAAAAGTATTCTTAAGACCTTAGAATGGGATTTCCATTTGCATTAGACACTTTAGGAAACCAACAAAAACAAAACCCCAAAACAAAATAAAATCTATAAAACAACGAAGTAAGAAAAAGGTTAACTAAGCACATATGGTGCACCACACTTCATTAGTTTACGATACCCGGATTGATAATTTATGTAGAGCAATTTAAGACGTTAAATTGACTAGACAGTCAGCAGCAACACAGATGCAATGTATATCAAAGTTGCACAGTGGTTGGTGGGCAGTAGTAGCCAGACATCAACAACGTGATAGGAGGTGGTGCAGAGACAAAGTGTTTCTTCAGTGAGTTGTAGTGTTAGAACACATTCCTCGCCAAGAGGGAGTTTTATCTTTTGTAGCATCAGATGTATTCTAGCCACACAATTTGGTGGAGAGGCTATATTACATGTATTCTCCAATACCCAGAAATCGTTTCTAGAAATTCCACATAGAGACAACTAAATAGATTTATTAATCAGTTTTTAATATTTCCTAAGTATAAACTTAGGAAATATGATTACTTAAGTCATGGTGTGAATGTTCAAGAAACTCACATGGATCGACAGGGAAATAATCTGGGCCATCAATTATGTTTTAATCTTATTCGTTGATGCTTCAACAAAATATTATAAGAAGAAGTCAATGGGTAAATGGAGAAAACACTAGTGCAGCTACTTAGTAGCCCAGACATATTGATTTTCTCAGTGGCTGTGATTCAGTAGAGGAGATAGAGTCAGAGAGTGGGTATCAGGTGAGAGAGAGGGTAGAAGCAGGAGTCTGGAAGGTAGAATTCATAATTCATGAAGAGGTAGTGTGAGGGAGAGTGTACTCCACAAGAGCACTACGGAGTCACTGTGCAAAGAGTGATGCATATGCACTAACGTATGGGTAGAGGGTCCATCTCTTGGTCAGGTAGTTACTGTGGAGAGTGGGAAATTTCTTATAAAATTTCTCTCACTATTTTTCTCTGTCTTGATTGCCAGAATTCTTGTACTCAGATTTGCTGTTGGAAATTAATAAGAAAACCCTCATCTGCTACATCGATTTTCCCACACTGGGTTTTTTCGAGGACAATTGTCCAAAAATAATTGTGTTAATATTTTCTGTGTGTGATAGAATTTATCTATTTCTAGCATTTTATTTTCCTTAGTGATTTATTCTGAAAATTGCAATAGTAAACTTATTCGATATTTGTCGTAGCAAATAAACTGCATAATTTATTTGACAGTTAGAAGAATATTTTTCAATTATTGCAATAGATGAAATTTTCACATTTCCTTCTCTTCCTTTGCCTCCTTTCTCCAAATCCTAAGTATGCCACACTCCTCCAAGTGTGCTCCAAGAAAACTCTAATTGTCCAAGAGTATGAGAGAGAGAGAGAGAGAGAGAGAGAGTAGAAAATGAGAGCTCCAAAATTGAACTGACAAAAAGCTAAAGTGACAAAATCCATGAATTGATCCTCAAAATCCTTTTTATTAATGAGGCCTCTATTTTCTTCATTTTCGATTATTTTCCTTCAATTTCCTCTCCCCTCATCTAGAAAATTTAAGGCCGACTCTAGTAGCAGCCTTAGAAAAATGTATGTCGAAGTCCATTGTGGAGCCTGACACTAGAGGCTAGGGAAAATCCTTCTACTCAGTTAAGCAGGTTATGGAGCCCTTCTCTTCCCCTCAAGCATCCCCCCTATTTCAAATCTTTAGACTAATATTTGCAATCCTAATGGTCTCCCCAAGATTAATATCTTCTGTTGGACTCTTATGCACAAGGAAATTCTCACATTTGAAAATATGAAAAGAAGAGGAATACTAGGGATATCAATTTTCCCTCAATGAAAAAATCTTGAAGAAACTATCAATCATTTGTTTTACTTTTGTGATTTTTCTAAGCTGGTATGGCGATTATCCCTTTAGTAAATCATAGGAAATGTTATTATGTCAGGATCAACTAGTTAGATATTTGGTGAATGAAACAAGAATTACTCTCTCCCTTTAAAAAAAATGATCTTCAAAGAATATGGATGACTATCGCAAAATACATTTGCTGAAAATTTTGGATTGTAAGAAATAGAGCAACCTTCCAAGATAAAATTACCCTTCCAGACATAGTGGCTAACAAGGAAAGAACTCTATTGGAAGAACATCTTCAAGCAAAAAAGATAAAGCAACCTTAGAAGCATTAGTTGGATAAGAAAGAGAAAAAATGGTATGAGCAATTCTTCTCTTCACTTCCAACACAACCCCCCCCCCCCACACCCCCCCCATAAAACATAGAATGAACTCATAAAAATTGGCACATACACCATCTTCCCAAGGAATTTAGATAGTGGATCAAATTGCAATATGATCATATTATCAATTTTGATGTAGCCTCAAAAAGAAACCTTAGGTTGGTAGGTGTGGGGGGAGGTAGATTTAATCTTTAGCCTTGGAGGAAAAATAGAATTTCCATTCTCATAGGGTCTAGGAATGGCCACAAACAATCAAGAAAAATGCTATGAGCTTCTTAAGGGACTTGACTTAGCCTTGGAAAGGGGAATCAATTCTCTAACAGTAATAGGGGACTCTTAGAATATAATCTGGCATATTATTTTGAATATAATTCATTCAGACATGGCGCTTGCATCAATTTCATCTAGTATTAAGTTCTAGATCTCCTCCCTCGGAAGGTTTAGAGCCTTCCACATTCTAAGAGAGCATAACTCCATAGGGAAGCAAGACTATGGAAAATCAGGAAACTCATTTACTTTCAGGAATTCTAGCCACAAATGAGTCAAAGTTATAGGCTTCCATTCCTTAATTATTTTCTTAATGAGATTCATAATAAATTCATTAAGTTTAAATCAAAATTCTAATAGGAGGCACATAGCCTCCCCTTCAAATAATTATGAAACCATACAGCAATTAATCCACCTAGCCAATCATGTGTTATTCTTATATGTGTTCTCCCCTTCTAGCTATAGGTGCATTCATTTAAAGGCTAGATGTATGATATGCCTTATAATTTGACCTGTAAATTACATCGACCCCTTGCAGTGAATTTGGTATCTCTAGTATGCAATGATGGCAAATGAGGGGTGCAATGATGACACAAGATAACCCAGGCATGAGATAACTCTTGGAGCAAGCATGTTCGAACAAATTGAAAGGTGTAGCTCTATCATGTGTAATCTAACCCGCTCCTTGTAAGGGCATGCATTGCAGTGTAAGCTTGTCTGGTGGCCCCCCGGTCTATTTGAGTCCTCAGATTCTAGTTTTGCAGTGTGGATTACTTTGAGCCAAACAAACCTTTGCTTGACTTCCCTGAGCTCCTCGTGGTGTCGTTAGCCCAAGTGTGAATCTGGTTTAGGGTAAAATGTGGAATAGGTCATTGGTTCAAATGTGATTTCTGAGATGCTAACTTTCCTAAGCACCTTCGCTCCCTCGGACTGACTCTATGAGTGTGTCCTCTTGAGCGCCTCTATGAGTTTTATTGATGTCCGCAAAGTAATCAGTGTGGGAACTCTAGTCGGTTCCTGATATATGGTTTTTTTTGGAGTGGTTTGTGGTTTGATTTGGTGTGATATTCTAGGGTGCTTCCCTGGTGGTGCCTACTCTTTCATCTTTCAATGTTACCTCGGTTGGTTTGGATCCAGAATTAGTAGTTGAAAAGGAACGTCGAGGATTCAAGTTGGTTTAGGGGGAATTCAACCCCTGTAATTTCAAGGATTGACTTCATTTCTTAGGAAACACATAATTAATCAAGATATCGCCAATTATGAATATGTGTGCACTCATCCGAATGATAATTCAACCATCCAACAAGCTAGATATGGCTCTCAACATGCTGCATATGAATGGTGGTTGAATTACGAATTTAGACAAGATGTTAATAGGTCAAAAGCCCAATTCTCTACCATTTTGAAGACAAACCGAATTAAAGTGTCTCAATTCAAATCAGGTGACAGATGTGCTAGAGATAATTGTTATTGATGATTAATTCTCGCTAAAAATGTAAGTGAGAACAAAGTTTCTAAATGGCTCCTTCATCATAGTTTATACAAGTAGATTTAGTTGTACTATCATAAGGCAGAAAATAAGCCTCTTAAGGTGTGACAAATCCTCTAAAGACCTTGAAAGTGTAACTTTTTTGTACTCTAATTATACTTGACACTTTTTTCCTTAATACAATCTCTTAGTTACTATTAAAATAAAACATTGGATATATATATATATATATATATATGAGATAAAACTAAAAGTTAAATTAAAAAAAAAATAATAAATAAAACTATAATTTAAATTTTAAAAAATTATGAAATTAAAAAAAATAAAAATAAAAAATAAAAAATTTGAAAGAACACAGAAATCCCAAAATAAAATAAAAGTCACTAAAAAAAACAAAAAACAAAAATGTGTGTAGTATGTGAAGTGGGGAAGATGATGCGGACAACACTCCTTTTCCCATGTGCAACTCGAATGTGGGTGGTTGACCGTGTGGGTGGAGGGGCCCTACCCCACTTTACATTGCATATTTTTTAATTTTGTTTTTTAATATTTTTGTTTTTTTTTTTTTTCTAATTAATTATTGTTAATTTTTCTAAATTTTTCTAAATTTTTAAATTAAATTAATTTTTTTTTCCAAATATTTTTAATTAAATAGTGTGTTATTTTTTAAATGGTTAATAAGTTTTATTTATGCATTTCTTAAATTAAGTCACAATTTAGAGGATTTGAAGTTTGGATCTCTCAATTTTCACAAATTTCACATTATTTTGGTCACTAATTTAGCTACCCCTGGGACTTGTGTGTGTGTGTTTGGTCACCAATTTAGCTACCCGTGGGACTTGTGTGTGTGTGTTTGGTCACCAATTTAGCTACCCGTGGGACTTGTGTGTGTATGTGTTTGGTCACCAATTTAGCTACCCCTGGAACTTGTGTGTGTGTGTGTTTATTTATTTTTAATGTGTGTATACTTATTTATTTATTTTTAATTTGCTTTTAAAATTATTTAAATTTTTTTATTATAATTATTTTTATTGTTTTTGGGATTTTTTTATTATTTTATTTGTTTAAAAAAATTAAAATTTTCATATTTTTAATTAAAAAATTGTTTTTTAGTCAGATCATTTTTTTATGGGTATTTTTAATTATTTTATGTATAATAATGATGATTTTATAAGCCATATTTAAAAAAATTATGCAATTTTAATGCCCAGATAATAGGTCAAGTTGCCTTAGTCTAAGATCTCAAAAGAGTTATATTTCTTCGTAGAATGACTATTTTATTTAGGTGTTGATTTTGAAGGTTTTTTTTAATCATCATATTTGGATTATAATGACATGTTTGAAAAATATTGAAATTTCAAGTTTTTTTGTACTTGTGATATTTGATTTTAGTTCCATAGTTGAAAAATGTCAAAATTTTAGTGTTTTTCATAGTCATGCTATTTGATCTTTAATGTCATGGTTGAAAATTGTTGGAATATAAGGTTTTCCAATACCATGTTTTGGTTTTTTATGTTATGGCCTAAAAATTGTTGGAATTTTAACCTGAAAAAATGGTGATGCAACATCACCACTTTTTTTTTTTTTTTTGGGTGTTTTTTCATGTTTTTCGAGCAAAAATAGATGTTTTTTGGGCTTTAATTCTCATTTTGAAGTTATAGTTCTCATTAAATTGGTAACATTAATAAAAAATGAAATTGCAATTTGAGCAACAAAAAATGCATTGGCAATGCGATAAAAAATATCAAGGTCACAATGTAACAAAAAAACTATTTATCAACCATTATCAACTACACTCAACCATAGATAACTTGGTTGAGCATGGTTAGTTTTGGTTGACCATGGTCAAATATGGTTAACCATGTTTGACCATGGTTAAACATAACTAACGTGGTCAAACATGGTCATTCATGGTCAACCATAAACAACATGTTTATTCACGGTCAACCATAGTCAACCATAAACAACATGGTCAATCATGGTCAAACATGGAGAACATGGTCAACGCATGCTTATCCATAGTCAACATGAGAACATAATCAATCAAGGTCAATCATTATCAAGCCATGATCAATAATAGTAGTCACTGTTTTTCATCTATAGTTAAACATGACAACCATGTTCAGCCACAATTAACCATATTTGACCATAATCAACCCTGGTCAAACATGCTCAACTACAATCAAACATGGTGACCATGGTCATACATGGTCAACAAGTTCAACCATAGTCAATCATATTCATCCATGGTCAAACTAGCTCAACAATGGTCAACCATGGTGATCCATGCTCAACCAGAGTCAACCATGCTCACCATGACCATCTATGGTCAACATAGGTGAACCGTAGTCAACATTGTCAACCATATTCATATTTAGTTAAATGTTTACAACCATGGTCAACCACGTCAACCCTTAGTCAACCATAGTCTATCGTGTTCAAAAATGGTCAACAAGTTCAACCATAGCCAAACATGGTCAAACTAGATCATTAATGGCCAACCATTGTCACCATGGTCAACCATATTTAACCATAATCAACCATGATGAACCACTGTCACCCATAAATATCCATGGTCACCCTCATGAACTTTGTAAATCATAGTAACCATCATCAACCATGGTCAACCATGGTCAACCCTCTTTAACTGTCATCAACCATAGTCATCCATGGTCAGTCATAGTTAACCATAGACAACCTTTTTCAAATGTAGTCAACCCACGTCAGCCATAAATTGACCATATTTGACTATAGTCAAATAAAGTCAACCATGGTCTACTAATCCTCCCCACACAAGTCAACCATCAACCAACACAACCACATTAGTAGTTGCCATTTTCCACCTTTTATACATTAATAGACTTGTGAAAATGACACTGATTCACATATATCAACCACATTTACTAATATAATTATGCTAATTATTAAAATCTAAATAATATTTACTTACTAACATGATTTTGCTAATTATTAAAATCCAAATAATATTTGTTTCTTTATTTTATTGCAATAAGTAATGCAATTATATGTTCTTCGTTGGTTAAATAGTTTATAAAAGAAAAAATAATAAATAAGAGAGCATTTGAAGAGATTTGCGAAAGAATCCCATGTTGTTATAAGAGGAACATGACTTGTATGTGAACAGGACCATAAATGAATTGAGAAGCAACATAACTAGTTAGAAAATTGTTCTCCTTGGCTCGGATCAAATGAGTTATATTTTTCTCACACACCATTTTCTCCCCCACCATTATATAGAAAAGGGTGATTTATTTATTATAAATTAAGAAATTGAAGCCAAAGATAACAACTTTTTCACAATGTTTGATATTTTTCACAAAAAAAAATTTGCCAATGTTTGATAATGCCACTCTTTTCACATTTTTTTTTTCCAGTCATCTGACTCTCCATCAATCTTTTCCTTTCCCTATTTATTCATAGTTAACTTAATCATATTACTTTTTAATGGACGTGGGAGAAACAAACAACTCATATATCTGAATACGCACATGAATGCACGGTTGAACGTTGGGGCTGCTGGTTTATTCGCGTCCCGCTCGGTTTTGATTCACTATCGTGGCGCTGCTCTGCAGCCATTTATATGATCGCAGTGCATATTGATATATGGTCAATGTTGTATGATTAATATGATGTTTATCTGCCTAGATACATGTAAATATATTGTACATATAGCCTAATAAATGTTTCTTCAGAAGACTAGCCACCCCCTTTAAAAAAAAACTCATATATCTGAATAGCATTTTGCTAAAGAACAACTTGAATCAATAATACGCTACCTTAAGGGACGTGGGAGAAACCAATAACTCATATATCTGAATCTTAGTAAATACTAAAGAAGAACTTGAATCAATAATACCCTACCTGATTCATGTGGAGATATTCGTGACTATGAGATATAAAGCAATACGCTTTTGTCCGTGCTCGAATTGCGATTGTTCAAGTATAGCCGTTTTGGTCATTTTCCCCTGACAAAAAGAGAGGACTTCTTGAATCATAAGATAGATAAATTAGGTTGTGATCTATACATTTATATAAATAAGATGTTATGGTTTATTTGATAGATGTTTTAGAGGTTTTTTTGGGTAGAGATTTGTTGGACTCACATATTTGAATTATTAACTCTCCACAATTCATATGTTCCAGGGTGTTTTTTAGGGTGCAGAATCTATATACGTAGTAAAAAAACAGTTTGAATGACATAAATAAAAATTTGACAATTTTTTTTACCAAATTCTCACCAAAAATTCCAAAATAAACAAATTCCACCCCGCAGTAACCATTATGATACATAAATCCCTATACGTGGAGCCACAATCCAAGTGCTTCAGGGGTGTTTTTTAGGGTGTAGAATCCATATATGCAAATGACACAAATCAAAATTTGACAATTTTTTTTATCAAATTCCCACCAAAAATTCCAAAATGTCTCGTAGCACAATTTTTTTACCAAATTGCCACCAAAAATTCCAAAATAAACAAATCCCACCATGCAATAACCATTATGATACATAAATCCCTATACCTGCAGCCACAATCCAAGTGCTCCAGGGGTGTTTTTTAGGGTGTAGAATCCATATATGGAGTGAAAAAATCAGTTTAAACCAAATCAAAATTTGGCAATTTGTTTTTACCAAATTCCCACCAAAATTCTAAAATGTCTCATAGCACAATTTTTTTTTACCAAATTCCCACCAAAAATTCCAAAATAAACAAATCCACATTATGATACTTAAATCCCTATACCTGGAGCCACAATCCAAATGCTCCAGGGGTGTTTTTTAAGGTGTAGAATCCATATGTGTTTAAACAACACAAATCAAATTTTGACAATTTTTTTACCAAATTCCCACAAAAAAATTCCAAAATAAACAAATCCCACAATGCAGTAACCATTATGATACATAAAAGCCACAATCCAAATGCTCCAGGGGTGTTTTTTAAGGTGTAGAATCCATATGTGTTTAAACAACACAAATCAAATTTTGACAATTTTTTTACCAAATTCCCACAAAAAAATTCCAAAATAAACAAATCCCACAATGCAGTAACCATTATGATACATAAATCCCTATAACTGGAGTAGTTTAAACAACTCAGATAAAAAATTTGACAATTTTTTTTACCAAATTCCCACAAAAAATTCCAAAATAAACAAATCCCACAATGCAGTAACCATTATTACCAAATTCCCACAAAAACTCCAAAATAAACAAATCCCACAATGCAGTAACCATTATGATACATTTCCCACAAAAACTCCAAAATAAACAAATCCCACAATGCAGTAACCATTATGATACATAAATCCGTATACTTGGAGCAACTTTTAGACGTATATAGTCTTATTCGGGGTTGGACCATGAGACCTGTAGGGACCAAACTCCCCACCTAACCATTGGACCACATCCCCAAGATTTAAAGGCAAAGATTTACCCTTGTCCAAGTAAATTATCCAATACATCTCGAAAATATAATGGGATGAAAGTTTAAAGGTTAAGAAAAATTTTTAATCTTATTATTTATTTTATGATTATTTGGTTAAAAATTAAATGAAGTTAATTAGGATTATAGTTTACTTATTTTTAAAATTAAAATGTAGTATAATTAACATAGCTATATAAATTAAATGGATAGTAAACAGGGATATACATTAAATCATAGTAGACATCAAATGATACATCTCACAAAATTTATTAATTTATAACTTTATTTTAAATTATTATTATTAATTATAAAAAGAACTAATATATGAGTTAAATATATATACATATATTTAAAAACATGTAGCAAGAAAGTTATACTAAAGCAGCAATAAACTATAAAAATTTAATGCTATAAATAAAAGTCAAATTGAAATCAAATTTGAAACTTGTGGACATAACAATTTTTTAATTAAATTAATAATAAAAATATATATATAATTTCTTTTGTGATGAATATCAATCTTAAAATATTCCATGAATATTTTATAAAGGTTGAATCCTTACTAGTCATCTAATAATAATTATTAATTAAATTAAAATTCTAGAAACTCTATTCCAAATTAAACACAAGACTATCAATATAATAAAAATATTTAAAAATACCAATTTTAACTTTGTATTTCACTACTATATGAAAATTTTAAATTAAAATTAACAATTTTATTTTTTCTTATTGAAGCACCACAATCAGGTGGGCAACGAGTGTGAATTCATTTTAGGACAATTTTGTATACCATGGGCATCCATTGGCCACTTGCCTGGAAGGTAGTGGAACCGCCATATATGCTCCATTGATGACAAGTGAAAATATTCAGGCATGAGCGACTTCCTTGAATTGAACATTAATCCATCCTCAACCGATATGTCATACTTATTCCTGGCGTCATGGGTTAATAACTAGTAAGCAATGTTTGAAGCTGGCCAAGTACCATATACAACTCAAGCATTACGAATCACTACAATCATCCTGTACAGAAAATGAGCCATCACAGAGAAATACATATGTGATATGGAATCTAGCAGCTGCAAGTGATCTATTTCAACACGATTTAGTGGCAATCCCCTGGCATGAGACGGAGGAGGATATGGAGCATGCTACAAGGTTAAGTGTGTGGGTTAATAAACCATCAATATAAAAAGGGTCATCCTGCTTCATTTGTTTCCTCAAGGAACCAACACAACAGGGGTTTGGGGATTAACCACAATGGATGCACAATCACTGAATATGGACCTTGATTTGGATACGTAGGGGTTGATCGATATCACGGTGGTCGTTGAAAACTCCTGTAGAGACAAACACCACATCAGAGAGCATTGGTCATTGTCCACAGTTGGGGATGCGACTAGACAACGGGGCTTGGAAAAAGCTGGGATCAGTGGTCAACATAAAGACAATGATATACCAACTACTGAACTAAACTTGGAAGTGTCGATGGTTGAAAATGGGAGGGTTGGTCAAGACCAATCTAGGACGAATTGGGATCTGAAGTTGGGTCGCAATAAGGAAAAGTGCAAAAAGCCTGTAAGAGTTATGGAAGAAGTGCAAAAGCTCATACTGGGGGTAGACCTATATTGGGAGAATGTGGTTAGATTACGTAAGAGAATGTTGGTCGGTAGATGGGAGTTCATTCGAATGAATGGCGTCCAAATAAAGAATTGGATACAAAATAGTTGGGCTTCGCTCCTTGGATACCAACCAAAGGTCAGTGTGATGGTGAACGACTGGTTCGGATTTCATTTCCTTGAGGAAGATGATGCAACCAAAATTGTTGCTTTACCCTGGGTCAAGGGGAGAGGATTCTTGGTTATCCAGAACTGGAAGGTTGGATTTGATCCTGTAATGGAGGTTCCTAAGAGGAAGATCATTTGGGCTAAATTACCTGGACTTCCAATTGAACTATGGACAAAAGGTGCGATTCGAGAATTGGCCAGTAAAATTGGAAACTTATATTATGTGGATGAAGGTTGCTTGGGGTTGTTGGACAAGAAGGTTGCATGGTTCCTAGTTGAGGTAGACTTATCTGGTGGACTATCAGCTGCCATTGACATATTCTAGGGCACATTCTACAAAAGACAACAAGTGGACTACTAGGGAATCCCCTTCCGATGTTTGGTTTGTCACAACACTGGACACCTCATGGCCAATTGTCCTAATCGAAACAGGGGTTCTGTATGGAAAGATAAGGAGGTAATACCTGACAGAAATCCTTCTGTCAGGTCAGATTATGCTCCCAATGGTAGTCTCTCCCCACAAAGATCTGTTGATCTGGCTGAGGACATATCTCATATGCGACATAATAACATAAGATTGATTGATGAGATGGATCAGGCATCCATCAAGGAAGGAATGACAATCAACAGGGGAAAATATTCCAGGATCAACACTAATTTCGATATTGTTCAGACTCCTCCTAAAAGGAAGGGCAATGAAATTGAAATCTCGACCCAAAAATCATGTAGGCACTCCTTACTCTCCCCTATATGTAAAAGGAAAGAAATTGACACCGAATCTGTCCCGATCTCAGATGATGAAGACCTTCAGGCACTGAACAGATTCCCAGGTTTGGACATCGCCCCTATATCTGTAAAGAAAAATAGCAGAAAAGTCAATGGTTCTTTGGAGGAAGAGGGGAACAAAGGCTCGGGACCATCCATAAAAATAAGAAAGGGACTAGATACAAAAGTCTTTCCCTTTGTGGGGCACTGGGTGCTGACCTTAACAATAGATTCGCTGAGGTCATGGAAGAATCATTATACCCTTCATTTGATCTTGGACCATCGAATGGATCTAATGAATCTATCGAGGAGTCACATTTTCGGGACCTTAGAGCACCATATCCTGACACTACCTTCCCCTAATGAAAATCATGTCACTAAATGTTAGGGGCCTGGGATCTGCCCAAACCAGAAGATCCTTGAAACACGGTATTAGATCAAAATACCCCTCCATTGTGCTACTCCAGGAAACTATGATGACCAAGGAAATGGCGATAGAAATTATTCTTTGGATGTGTCCCAATTAGCATGGTTGTGCTACCAGCTCTCAAGGTAACTCTAGTGGATTAGCTGCAATTTGGGACCCATCCATATACAACTTACAAGCTTTTAGGTCATGCATGGGCATAATATTGACTGGCTACCATAGAGGAACCCCACACAGGATTCGAATTATGAAAATCTATGCCACATACTAGAACCATAAAACATTATAGGATATGGCTGGTACATCTAGGCTACTAGACATCAAACCTTTGATCATTGCAGGTGATCTCAATTTCACAATGGAGACTGTGGAATGCTGGGGACAAAAGGCCAAACCAAACCCCTTGGTTGGTCATTTCAAAGATCTCTTCCAATGCAAATCACTCAAAGAAATTGCACCAAATCCTCTATATCCAACTTGGAGAAACAACCTTTCCAAGGAGGAGGGTATTTCAAAAAGAATATACATATTCTTTGTGGACAACCAGACGTGCCACAAGATGAACTAGATCCACTCATGGTCGTTTTTCTCGGACATCTCTGACCATGATGCCATAATACTTGAATGGTGCGATGAACTAGACCATCAAACTCTACCTTTCAAATTCAATTCAATGTGGATAAATGACCCAGACTTTTGGTCCTTGGTCCATCAATCATGGTGCGCTCTTGTAGCTGATGCTACAAACAATCCTATTCTGCGGGTTCGGAACAAGCTAATGTGACTTAAATCTGAAGTCAAAGTCTGGATATACAACTGCCAATCTAACCTGAAAAAGGAGCTTCATTCTATTGAAGTCGAAATTTCTCTCCTCTCGGACCCAATTCTTCCAGATTATTTCTCTATACAACAACAATAGACAATATTGGATTTGGCGCTCAAGTAGGATAAAATACTCAAACTACAGGAAGAGGAGTGGAGACAGAAAAGTAGGCTAGCATGGATTAAAGGTGGAGACCACAATACAATTTTTTTTCGCTATGTTGCGTCCAAGCAGAGACAAATAAATTCCATCTGGGCGATGCAAGATGCTTCAGGAAATACTCTATCCACTACTAGAGACATAAAACTGGAGGCCTTCCGTTATTTTAGACAATAATATTTGGACAGGGAAGCATACTTCATCACAGAAAAAATGGATCTTGTTGATTTGTTCCCAGTGATGCTCAAAGAGGATGACATTGCAATTATGGACACTCTTATCAATGAAGATGAGCTGCTACATTCCATCAAGGAGATGGCCAAGGAAAAGAGCCCTGGCCCTGATGGTTGGCCCATCGATCTTTTTCAACATTTTTTTGAGTTGATGGGCTCTGAGCTGGTCAAAATGGCAGAGGCTGTCAGAATTCATGGACACATTCCAAGTGCCATCAATTCTACTTTTCTTACCTTAATTCCCAAAAAATCAAACTCTTTACTTTTCTCTGAATATAGGCCTATTTCTCTCTGCAATTATGTATATAAAATGATGTCTAAACTCCTAGCCAATAGGATAAAGAAGATTATTTCACCATATATTTCATCAGAGCAATTTGGTTTCATGTCTAACAAGAGAATCCAGGATGTCATTGCTATTGCTCAAGAGTGCATACATTCAGTGAAATCTAAGAAGCTAAAATCTTGTCTCATGAAGATTGATCTCAAGCATGCATTCGACTGTGTTGATTGGGAATTTCTCACAATGATTTTATACAAAATTGGATTCCTACATTGTCATGTACAGTGGATCATGGCCTGCATCAAATCTACTTCCATGGCGGTCCTCATCAATGATGAACCTACAAATTTCTTTAAAGTTTACAAGGGACTCAGGCAGGGATGCACTCTGTCCCCACTACTTTTCATCCTAGTCATGGACGCCCTCAGTAGGAGTATAAATGCCATGAAGGAATCTGAACAAATAATTGGTTGTAAGATCTCAAGCAATTGTGAGGTGTCTCACCTCATGTTCGTTGATGATGTGTTGTGCGCAGGGGCCACTGAGATCACTGAATGGGAATCCTTTCACAAGATATTTGAAAATTTTGGGAAGGCATCTAGATTAATCATTAATTCCTCCAAAACTGAATTAATTACTGATGACCATGGCTTAGATGTAAATCTGGCTATAGCTATATTATTTGGGATAAAAAATTTCTCCATGTTAGATGGTGTTACACAATAATTTGTCACTGTCTTCACTCCAGTCTTCCTACTGTGTCATGTGTCCAAAGTCATACATGCTCATGTTAGACAAATGCTCTCTGATGTTGCCAAATGACCCACTTTTCCAAAGGTTTCTGCCTCATCGCGTCTGTTGGCTAAATAAACGCGCTAAAGGGCGCTCCAAAATAGCCCGGAAGCGCTATCATCGCGGAAGTACACCTGATTCCCGTGATGGTCAGATTTTATGTGCTAGCGTGACTATCGCTTGTAATCCTGAGTGATGATCTGACTAGCTATGTTATTCAATAGCGATGTCAGCACGGAAGGCCAGTTATGTGCCCGCGATGATCCAGATTGGGCGAATTTGTTCCAACAGTCGGCCTTCCAGATGACTCTAGACCTGGTTGTTGGCCTAGTTTATGTTGCCCTCCTTTCTCTGGCGTGGCTGTTCCGTCAATTGTGCTACCTTCCTTGGAGATGAGCTCACTCTCCCATCTTTCATGGAGACTCCTTCTCCTATTTAAACTCTCACCATTGCTATGTGCTGCTAGTTTTGGAGTTCTTAGTCTTGGGAATGGTTGCTGAGTGCTGTTGTTGTTTGTGAGTTTGCTAGATAGCTGGTGTGAGTGTGACAAGTGTGGAATTGTTGATAGCTTGAGGAAGGTTGTGAAGTGCCTTAATCTTGTGTAAAACTTGTGAGTGAGAGAGACTTGTATGTTGGGAGATCCATCTTCAAGAGTGAATGCTTGAAGAACATGCTGGCTGGATCCCTCTGAGAAGGCTTGTGACGTCAAGACTTTGGTTGTAAGCTTACTCTTATTTCATTATTAATGAAATCAATGATGTTTTCCTATGTCTTGTATGCAATGTACTTGATAGCTCATGACTTCTTGACTTTGTGAGTAAATAGATCATTGTTGTTCTGGTTACGTGCTTTGTTGTATTTCCTTTGCATTGTTTCAGGTTGATCACTCGTTAGGAGAAGGAAGCGGAAGCTATAGCAGCGCAACGGAACTCCATCGACCACCGGTTGAGGTAGGCTTACAACTATGACTCTTTAAGGAAAGTTATTGTTGATCTGTCCTTATTTGTGACTAGACCCACTCTAGGGCTAGAGGGGTTGCCTCTGTCTGCAGAGGGAACACTTTCCTGCATCACAGATGGTTTCAAATACTTGGGATGCTTTTTGAAACCAAGCAAACACCTTTCTCATGACTGGGAGTGGCTTATTATAAAGTTCAAAAAGAAGCTGACTTGCTGGGACCATCATTGGCTCACCTTGGGAGGTCGGGTTACCCTGATCAAAGTTGTACTACAAAGCAGTCCAATATTTTGGATGCATCTCTTCCATAAACCACAATCCATCATTGCCAACTTCTTATGGTCAGGCACAAAGCCAAAAAAAAGATACACCTGGTCAGCTTAAGTACCATATCGAAACCTGTCAAATTTGGTGGTTGGGGACTCCTTGATTCCTAAGGCTTCAATATTTCTCTACTTTCCTCGTCCCTCTAGAGGATATTTTATGTTAGGGGAATGTGGTAGAAAATTATATTCAGGACGGTATGGAGGATTGGGTGGTTGCAGGGGTGCCCCCTACACCTGGTGCATCTATTATTTGGCGTAGTCTTCGACGGGAAATTCCATGGCTATGCAGCAATTTACAATGGTTGGTTGGGGATGGTAATAAAATACTTGTCGGCCTAGACGTCATTAAAGGAATGAATGAATGCCATATACTTACATCCCCCTTGATATATTTTCTGAATACACAGGGGATCTCAATGCTTGCCAATCTTTGGGAAAGGGTCTGCCTCCCAAACACTGCTCCTACTTGGCCACACACTGGGCAGATTGGCCTACCAAATCACTTGGCCGAGGAATGGGAAGAATACCGTCACTCTCTCTGCACTTTGACCGGCTAGTGTGGGGTAGCCATGTCACATCTAGTTGCATTGTTGTCAATGAATTTTATGCACATATCACTTGTTTCTCACAACCTCTGCCAGTTGTTGTTACTACTGTGACATGGTGGAAGTGGAATGCCCCACTTAAGATCAAGTGTTTCTCATGGATGGCTCTACATAACCATATTCTGACTTAGGACCAGCTGATCAAGAAGGTTTCATGGGCCCCGGAAGATGCCCCTTGTGTGGGTTGCATTCATAGGATTGCACACATCTATTTATAAAATTATCTTTTGTTGCAGTTGTTTGGACGAAGGTCTCCATCCTCCTTGGTGTATCTTTTCCCTGTGACTTTGAATCGATTATGGATTTTTTCTTTATTTGGTATCTACATGTTAAGGCATATTGGATAGTCCCTCTATATGTGCTATGGGGCATCTGGCATGCTAGCAACAAGCTTATTTTTGAAGACAAACAACCTTTTGTCCAACTTGTGGCCTTGAACATTGTTGCATACTACCAAGAAATCAGTCCCTGTTTTCACTTGGATCCTGGAAGGACTATCTCACTAGTTGACCTAAACAACATCTTCCTTCTTTTCCATTTCAATGGGGCTACCTCTGATGGCAAGTGCAGCTGTGGGGTTTACCTTTCTGTTGATCCCACAACTCGATACCATTTTCATTGGCATGGTGGCGATGGGGAAAACTACAGAGCAGAATTGATTGCACTATGGGGTGCACTGCAAGTTACTTCATGGCTGGACATTGACAACCTTTTGATAGTGGGTGACTCATTGACAGTGATCAATTGGATTCAGGGGAAATACTCGCTAGAGGTCCCCTCACTTTGCAATTGGATGCAACATACCCGTGATCTTCTAGAATCCTTCTTTGTTGTCTCCTTTCAACATGTTTATAGGGAACAAAACTTTGTGGCCGATGCTCTTTCTAATCAAGGTCTTCATCTTCACCTCGGCTACATGGTATTTGATCTAGAAGTTGATGGATGGGGGTGGTCATAGGAATATTTTATGATCTAAATTTGGGGTTTTTTTCTGATTGCTTCCTGGTTTGCCTTTTTTTGTCCCATAAATGACTACATATTCTGTGGATTGTTCCCTTTGTTAGGACTAGGTTTTCCCATTGTCTGGTTTCTTGTACCATATTATCTTTCATTGTTGTTGTGTATCCTTCACTGGTCTAGTTTTGTGTTTTCTATAAGTGAAACAAAGTTTATATCCTCTGTACTACTCTGGCCACATCCAAATTTTGGTGAACACTTGAAATTTATGTATTGAACTATTGTAGGGGATTAAAGTACCATGACATTGTAAAACTTTTAGATTATAATGAATGAAGGTTCCATTTTTTCTTCTCAAAAAAAAGTATGGATAGAAGTAAAGGTTGTAGCTCTCTTGGTTTCAATAGTTGCAACACCACGATAAATATGGATATAAGTAAAGGTTGTAGCTCTCTTGGTTTCAGTAGTTGCAGAGCAACTCCCCTGGTTTCAACAGTCCTAGTGTCATCTCTATAAATCAAAGTGTCTGCTACCGAGATTAGCACAAAATATGTATAAACTCTAATTGAGAGAGGAGTAGGTGGAGTAAGCCCGTAGGAGCAGGTGTAGACCATAGGTTATTGAACTGTCGCTGAACAAAAGAGATGCTAGTGGATAATCTTCATCACACCAAAACAGCTCATACTGACATGAATAGTCAGCAGAGGGATACGCACTTCACAAAACAAAGCCATGGAGATTTTTCTCCAATTGATGAATTCACACAACCTCTCATCTTATTTTGTTTCCAAGGAAAGACCCAAGGGCTATTTAGTTTGTACTTTCTAAAACAACAAATGCCTGCCGTGAGATGTTCTATAAACATTTTGTACAATTTTTGTAGGCCCCATCAATTCCAATTTAGTTCACTGATAACTTATGACTCATTTAGACTGGAAAGTATTTTGCATGGTGCTTATTGGGTCTCCATAATATTTTTTTTTCTTATTAATAGGGAAAATGTTTCAAGTAGTAGCAGCTCATCAAAACACACTTTACTGAACTAAGCTACCTGTATCTCTTACAGTAGGTGGGCAGTAATATCTTCCCATACTAATTTTCTTGTTGTGGTTCGTCGCCTCATTCATTGACAAGTGGTTACACTCTTGATTAGCTCTAAGTCCCAAACCCTTATGCCTTTCTTTCATAGCAATGGGCTCAGCTACGCACAACTCATTTTTTTCTTAAGAGAGCGCAGAACGAGAGGGACAAGTAGAACCCAAAGCTACAAAAGACCATGGAAATGATGAACGAGAGGGACAAGCAGAACCCAAAGCTACAAAATACCATGGAAACGATGAAGTGGACAATTGTGATCTATATAGGTTACTAGATTGCATGCTTTTATTTTTATTTTTAATAATTACTGATTATATTTATTTATTTAATGATTACTTTATATCATTTTGTGTGCCATTTCTGAATTGAAATAAATAAATAAATAATAATAATAAATAGAATAAATAAAAAGATGAGATGGAAAATCACGTGGGGAGTGCATGCAACCCACGTGCTTTAAGCACACTCAGCTAACAAAATTCATGCCAAACAGAGAAATGAAAATTTTGAAAATGAGAACTCACTACGAGTGTAGGTAATTTCTTTATTACTAGTCATTTTTAATGGATGTGACATGCAAGTTATTCTGTTCAAATGCATAGGTTGCAGCAAAACTTGACTTTCCAGAGATTGCATCAAATCTTGGCTTTGAAAATGTTTCTGCTTCTCCCCCCCCCACAACTATTGACTCTAGGGTATGTATTGAGAATGTTTCTGTTGTTACCCTATAACAATGTATTGAGAATGTTTCTGTTGTTACCCCATAAAAACTAACATTGAAGTATGCATTCTATGTTTATAATGATTATTAATAATTATTTTGTATGCTTCAGGCTAGTTGAGTGTCTTTATGTATTTTTCTGTGGTCTTACTCGTTCCTACCATCTCCTCATGTATGGTCTTACTCATTCCTCGTTCCTACCATCTCTTCATGTATGGTATTACTAATTCCTAGCATAAGTAGAGGCTCTTACTATCTCCTTATGAAAGTCCTTTGTGGTTTGTAGAGCTTAGGAAACCCTATGAAATGAAATGAAATGATATTTTAAGGTCCACGAGACTAAAAATAGTCTATGAGACCATTAGTTCCCTGTTTTTCTCTCTTTGCAATTCAATCCTTTTCCGATTCAAATTGATGATGAGCTGACCCAACCTTCCAACAATCCCCTCGCTAAAAAGACAATATCAAGAAACTGATGCTAACATGTTCTCATAACTTTCTCTGATGTCTTTGAATGCATCACATTCCAAAATGAATTTTTTTTCCGATTCCACAGCCCCAAATGTGCAAAATGTACACACTCGTTCTTCCCAAGCTTCTTTAGGCCTTTTCCACCATCCTGTTTCACACCGAAGTTGATGTGAGTTGGTCCTTAATTGAGAAATAAGAACCTTTGCCCTCCATGAAATGCTAGCTCCAATGAACTCTTTTTGTTGTAAATCACACGTAGGGTTGAATTCCTCAATGTAATATTTGTTCTTTCTACCCAACTCTTTTCCCCATACCTTTTTACGAAACTTCTCCATAACAAAATACTTTAGCTCCTTGCTATTTGTGGGACAGGCATTGAGGTAGATATTCCATTTTTTCATCCATGTGTAGTTTTGTTTCATCTATGTTTTCTTTCTTTCACTGATGCCTTCATTGAAGATAACATTAGGCCATCTACCTACTTTCATTTGTTCAATTCATTTTAGGTATCTTATGAGCCGCACCATAGCAATTGCTTCAATGGAAGTTGCTCTTGTTTCACTCAACATTATCTCATAATGTACCAAACTCTTTATTTCGAACTTGCTCATGATCAACCATTTTTGGATTTTCTCAGTTTGTTTCCATTTTGAGACAGGAGTGCTGCTAGCCCACAATTCACACCCATATAGCATCATTGGAAAAACTAGGAGTCCAAAAAGCACTTTAATCATTTTCCAATCCCATAACTCTGCCTCTCTACATATGTTTTGAAGAGCATATAATGCTTTCCACCCTCCTAAAATTCTCTTCTTTCTGCAGTCCTCCCAATTGAGTTTGTTGTTGAAATCAATTCCAAGGTACTTGTACTCATTTACTTCTTCAAGAATGTTGTCTTCAAAGAAGAAAGTATGTTGGATCTGTTTCATTTTATTAGAAAAAATCATTATTTTGGTCTTGCTAGTATTGACTTGCATCCCCACTGCTCTAAAAAAATGCTCAAGGGCATATAAGTGCATTTGCAATCCATGGGCCGATTTAGAAATCAATACAATATCTTAGATATCATTTTTGGGATTCAAGTTTCAACTGCGTTAAGTAAGTCATTCACGTATGACCATTTCCATGAGAGGTAGTCGTAAGTGACTAATTTCTCATGATTTGAATAGTTCACTTAGCACTCATTGCATCGGGTGATGCTCACAGGGGTGAAGAAGTGGGATTGAAACTGGTGAAATAAATCACATAGCGTCAATCATCACTTCCGGGGCTTGCACCTGGTAACCAGGACTTCCCGGGAGATCACCCATCCCAGATCGCCTCTGGCTCAAGCGCGCTTAACTGTGGAGTTTTCCCCACAATCAAGCCCACTTAGCTTGCTACCCCATTTGCAAAACCTTAGCAAGTATTGTGCCTCATGAACCATTCAAGTAGAGATCCCTTCAGTCTTTTTGAATTTAAGTATAGGCGGTTTACGCAGTGCATTATTTTAGATATCATTTTTGGGATTCAACTGCATTAAGTAAGTCATTCACGTATGACCATTTCCATGAGCGGTAGTCATAAGTGACTAATTTCTCATGATTTGAATAGTTCACTTAGCACTCATTGCATCGGGTGATGCTCACAGGGGTGAAGAAGTGGGATTGAAACTGGTGAAATAAATCACATAGGTCAATCATCACTTCCGGGGCTTGCACCTGGTAACCAGGACTTCCCGGGAGGTCACCCATCCCAGATCGCTTGAGCCAGAGGTGATCTGGGATGGGTGACCTCCCGGGAAGTCCTGGTTACCTGGTGCAAGCCCCAGAAGTGATGATTGACGCTATGTGATTTATTTCACCAGTTTCAATCCCACTTCTTCACCCCTGTGAGCATCACCCGATGCAATGAGTGCTAAGTGAACTATTCAAATCATGAGAAATTAGTCACTTACGACTACCTCTCATGGAAATGGTCATATGTGAATGACTTACTTAACGCAGTTGAATCCCAAAAATGATATCTAAAATAATGCACTGCGTAAACCCCCTATACTTAAATTCAATACAATATCATCAGCATATAAAAGAAGCTTTATCACAAACTCCCCCAACTGAACACCATCTCCACCTTGCAGATTTAGCCACTCTTCCAATTTATCAATATATAGACCAAAAAGAGTGGGGGACAGAGGGAAACCTTGCTTGAATCCAATGTCACTTCTAAATCTTTCTGAAATACTTGCTAAGGTTCTAATTTTGACTTTCACTTATTCATAAAGTCTATGGACAGCGGCTCTATAATGCACAGGAATTTCAAATTCTTCCATTCTACGCCACAACTTATCCCTAGGGATTGTGTCAAATGCTTTTTTGAAGTCAACAAAGAGGCAAAATATTTCTTTTTTGTCCTCCCAAACCTTTTCAACAATGTGTCTCAACGTGATGCCATGATCCACTGTAGAATGTTTCAGCCTAAAACTCGCTTGTCCTCTTGCCCTCTTTTCTTTTACTTCTGCCCACTTGCTAATTCTATCTTCTACCATGCTGCTGAAAAGCTTTGCAAACAAAGGATTGATCATAATTGTTCTATAGTTGGATGGATTATTAATGTCTCCACTTTTAAAAGGGGTATTGCTAGGCTAGTTGTCCAATCTCTTGGGAATCCTTGCTGAATGATGTTGTTGAATATTTTCATGATGTGCGGTGCAAGAGTGTTCATTCCCCATTTTAAATACTCTGCTTGAAGTTCAACCAAGTGCTTTGCCTTTCCTGTTTTCATCTTCTTAATTCCATTCTCCACCTCCTATAATGTGAAGAGCTTTGAATTTGTGTTGATCTTAGGGGGTACTCCACCTCAGATTCTTTCTCATAGAGTTGCCTTGCATATTCAAACCATTGATTGGCTGTAATATTATTTTCAATTTGCTTCTTCCTTGGTTGCAGTTCCTGCAAGAAAAGCTTTGGATTATTCTTGTTTAAATATATTAACTCTTCTCTCCTTGTTTGCATGAAATCATCTTTTTTCCTTTTTAGTATCTGCTTATATAACTTTACATTCATATTCTCTTTTCCTACTTTTTTCAAGGTTCTCCATGCCATTTTGCATTCCTCATCAAACCAATCATTTACAGGAAAGCAATTTGATTCTGATTTCCTATTTTTTGCTCTTTTGCACTTCTCAAGTGCACTTTCGATTATATTTGTTAACTCATGGCTGCTGAAGCGTTTGAAACCAATTTTCTCCTTCTGAATTAATCTCTTTAACATTGTCTTGAAGATAGTACCATTTTCTTGTGTTAGAAGAATTTTTCCCCTTGATAGTGATTGTCGAGAGCATTGGGTTTTCCTCCTATGTTGCCTTTCTTCTAACCATGATAACTTTATAAAAATTGAGTTATGGTCTGATTTTAAGTCCAAAATATGCTCTCCCATACTAACTTCATATATCTTTTCTATTAAGCTTTGTGAACACATGACATAGTCAAAGACACTTGCCCCATTGTATGTGTTGCAAGTGAAGTTCCCATACCTTTTCCATCTATCTAGACCATTGCAAATAATTAAGTTGAAAACCCCACACAGTGTAAGCAACTCATCTCCAAAATGATTGCTAACTTTGTCATCTTCTAAACACCTCACCCATTGGGGATTCTCCTTAAGAAGACCTGATGAATGTTTCAAAAGATTTCTGTTTCTAAAAATGTAGACTTCCAAAGACGCAGCACAAATTGCTTTGCTTTAAATGTGAAAAAATTAAATACCTACCAATTGTGCACGTTGTCTACGCAGATGGTGCACGTTGTCTCTGCAGATGGTACTATTGAATATGAACGAATTGTGGGTAGAAATTTGACACAAATTGTGGGTGGGAATTTTACAAATTGTAGGCAGGAATTCGAAAAGAAGACTTGCAATCAAAAAGCTTAAATAGAAAAGGAAAATCCATACATGTTCTTCAACCTGCACAATTTGCAGATCTGTAATGTGATGAATGTGGCATTAAATGTCATTTTAACCATTTAAAATAATATCCTCATGCAAAATTAACAGGAGAGTGCGTGTGTCCAATCTCCATGAGTCCGCGTGACCGTGTTGTAGGGAAAAGTATCCGACTCGGATGACCCTAACCCACTCTAAGGGTGACAGTTCCTTAGCAACAACTGTAAAACAAACTACTGAAGGTTTACTTCTTTATGAAAGCAAAAGAGGATGGAGAAAGCACTAACCGTTGCCTTGCGCTTAATGTCGAATCCAAACTCTCCTCTTTGGCCGCTTGTTCCTAGCTCTTTGTCCTTCTGCTCGCCCAGCTACAATGAGATCCTGCACAATGACAAAGAAGGAAACTACAAGAGGCATGCAATCATAACTGGTTCATGGATTAGTGTAAACCAAACATGCAATCATCACAATATATAACTGAAACAAGAGCACATAGAAGAACCTCAATAGCTTTTATTAATGAAGAAATAAAGGTTCTGAGAGGATTACAACCATTGCAGGCTCCAACCCAGCAACACCTCCCAGCAGAAAGAATTGCTCTTCTTCACCTCTCTCAAACAATCACCCAATAGTTCAAGAATGAAACCAACAGCATATCATTACTTTGCACCAAATTCCAGCCCCCTGAGCTCATAGGAGAGAGCTCAATATATAGATGAATTGAGAAAGGATGAGTCAGCTTGCAACTGATGTGTAGCTGCCTTGTGTCCTCTCTCTCTTCAGTTAATCTTCAGTTGATCTTCAGTTCTTGAGTCCACTTGGTGAACCTTGCTTCCACTTGGAGAAACAAAGCCTCTGACTCATCACAAGGCGAAATACCTGATCCAAGTGTCAATTTTGGAAGATTCCAAAGCTATGACTCACTCTGCCACATGTCCAAACTCGCCCAACGCAGGTGGGCTTTGTTCTGCCTGCTTTGCAACGCAGGTACACCATGGAGCAGTTGTGTTTCAGCGCAGAAACCCAGTGGAGCACCTGCTTTGATTTCAGGATTGCTTGTTTTTGAGTGTTTTCAGGTGGAGAACTGATCTGAGAGCTGTTGGTTTGCTGACCTTGTTCCTCTAGGGGTAGGAACATCATGTTTAGGGAACTTTGGATCCCTTGGATTATTGACAATTCATGCTTGTTGCTGCAAGGCACAAAATTGTCTATAACAGATGCCCCCTAAAGTATGAGGTCGTTTATCGGGTGAAATGCTTTATTGAGAGGATCCGAAGTTCATTCAATCTGCTGAGAAGGGTCCTGTAATAAGATACAATACAATACATTATTTTTCATACATTTTTCATGATCTAGCTGAGGCGGGCATTCCCATGCTCAGCTTTATAAATACATTTTGGTACATAGAACAGACGATCGTCTGATGCTAGACTGATAATTCTCTGCCGAATTTATCATCCTTCACTGATAATTCTCTGCCGAATTTATCATCTTTTGAGAAGGATAATCATCTGTTGCAATGATGTACATATCAAATGTCTTTATGTCCTGAATATATATCGCAGCCCGGATGGATGAAACTAGATCCGGGGTCTTCAATCTCTTCCGATCTTCACTCGATGTACAAGTCGATCCATGTGAGAATTTCTTGAAGTCGAACATGGAAAGACATCGCTTGATTACCGGTCAATAATGTAAACCGTTAACAAGCGCGAGAGGAATCACCGATAAGGATGATGACCCTCAAGGTACGGCAGTACAATCTACATGGTGGGAATAAAGGACTTGGCGTCGACCACCATGCAAAATCTTCTGGTCGAAGGTCATTGATGTATACCTGTCGCCGGAAGTGAGAAACTTGCCATTGAGGCATGCAAGCCTCAAAGTACTGAGGGGGGTGTTCCTAGATCAACTCCTTGGATAATGAGCTGATGTCGACAAGGAGCGATCCGTCAAAGGAGGGCCTTAATGAATCCCACATCAGTGACACGGAACGGAGCTAGTGATAATGATGAGGTGAAAACAAACTGTGATGTATGATTCAGGGTGGCGGTCATGAAGTGGATGAAGGATAATGTATGGCAGTGGGTGGAACAGGGTTGACTCTTTACAGAACCACATCTCTTGAACATATAACGACACTGATGTGATGGATTGGTAGCATTACCCCAATTGTGGATGGTGTGGCGAGGACCATGATTCTGCGATCGGTGAATGAAACAACCCAACCCGAAGCGGACGGAGGACAAAGTGTCATGTTCAAGAGTGACTTGCTACCATTAATACTGTGAGGTTCTCCCAATTTTTCCCCAGTCATTGCTGACCAGTACCTCTTTATTTTTGTCAAGCTTGAGGAGGATAACATATGCTTGTTCTATAACCTGTCCTTCGGGCAAGCCCATCGCTATGTTTTAACGAGCCTAGCGATAGGGAAACTCGTTCTCGTCTAAAGACAAGTTTGTCGCTATTTAATCATTTTAACGAGTCTAACGACAAGGAAAACTCGGTCCTTTTCATTTTTAGAGAGTTTGAAAAGGCACGAAAAGTTAACTCCAAAATTCCTTTTTCGTCATCTAATCCCTTAAGTCCGAAAAAGTATAAAACAATACAGAAGGGATGAATTTTCGGTTGCTTTAACGAGCCGAACAAAACAAGCGCTCGATCTTTTTGTGCAATAATCCCTCAGGTCCAAAAAGATTAAAATCTAGAGGAGGGATAGCTTTCCGGTCGCTTTAACGAGCTGGAAGGCCAAAACTCGGCAAACTTTTCATATTTTACGAGTCAGTGAAAAGAGCTCAAAGAAGACTCGTCTTTTGAGGAACGAGTGATGAACAGGGATAGCAGCAGATTCCAGGTACAGGTTGGAATTCTCCATTCATGGCAGTGTCACAAGGATGGCTAAGTGAAATCACTCTTCGCAGCTGTTCCTCAAAATGGGTAAACAAACATATGGAGGTGAACGATTGGCCAAATGAACAGATGGAGGTGATGGCATATAAACACGACCAAGGGCTTTTAATATGGCTTTCAAAGGTTACATTTCTCGAGGTTGTTTACCGGTTCATTTTTTCTGGGTGAGCTTGAACTACTAGGGAAAGATTGCTCACAATCTACGTTTATTTTTTAACGAGCATGAACTTCTGCACAAAAACTGCTCGATTCTTGCGTTTATTTTTTAACGAGCATGAACATTGCTAAAACTGCTCAATTTATACCAGTCTTAATACAAGGAATGCTTTAGGTGAGGTAATCTTATTTAAGGAGCGATACCTCACTAATTACTCCAAATTGGCAGGTTTTAACTTTTGCCCTTCATCCTTTCTTTATGCAATCTGGAAACGGCTAATCCTACGAGTTTAACGGGTTAGACCTACAGGTTTAAAGGGAGGACCTAAAAATTTAAAAAAATAAATAGTCGTCCCGTGCTTGCACTCCAAAAGGTTTGCATGCCCCCAGGTATAAAGTATAATTTCGAGATTCTGCCATCTCTTACTTATTATCCGAAAAATGGTTTTGTTTGCTGCCGCAAACTAAACTCTCTTTTCGGCGATGTCTATCATTAGGTTGCTAAGGATGGTGACCACTTGTTGTAGCAATTTCATCTCTTTCTTTGAAGACTGCCCCTACTTATCCTTCAAAACAGCTTGTTTTAATGGGTGAGGCTTGACATTCAAAGATGGTGGCTTCTTGCTGCCACAAATAGACCCCCTCCTTAGGAGAGCCCACTTCTTTAGACAAAGGGAGCGACCGCTTCGCTCACATAACTTTGACAAAAGAATTTTATCCTAGAACAACCCTCCCTTCCACTGCCGGACGGGGTACGGACTAGTCCATTCTTCTGCGGAAATTAACTTTATACCCAAGGTTTTCTCTGCCCAAGGCAGGCCAGGGTGCATGCCCCCTGGGTCCCAGTTCTTTCTTTCCGAATTACTCGCATTCATCGGGAAGTAGAACCGGAGGCGGTGGCATTCCTTGAGTGAATAAACCGTTAAGGGATGGTATTTGACTATTTGCAATGCGTGATCCTGGAAATGAAAGTTGGTCTACTAGCTGGACCATTCTTCCTTCGTGCGGAAAACACATGACTCTAAAGAGTGAGGACACTATTGCCTCCATGCAATATATATAGTCTCGTCCAAGGAGTAAGTTATATGCCAAGGGTCCCTGGACGACCATGATGTTCATGCGAACTGACTTCCCTTTCAATGTAAGCGGAACATTGGGGAGAATCCCTAACGGGTGACTGGTTCCTTTATCAAAACCTGATAGATTTCTCATCTCAGGTAAAAGCGCCGGGCAACCCAGTGCTTTCCAAGCAACAGAGGAAAGGATACTCACAGATGCCCCTTCATCAATGATAGTTCCAGCCATCACCATTCTGTAGATTTGGACTATGATTCTGAATGGGATACTGGCTGGTAACCGGGGTCTGCCTAGTTGATTCCAATCAAAGGATACAACTAGGTTGCTTGGTGGTGGGACCGAATATATGGCCGGATACGACCCTGACGATGTTCCTTCCTGCGATAAAGGGATGGGCGCATTGCCCTGATGCTCATCAGAGTCTGTGTTGATGAAAAGAATATGGACGGTGTCATCCTTATCCTCTTCAGTGAGGGTGTCATTTGAAGATGGATCTTCAATGACGGAGTCATTGGACGATGAAACCTCTGAAGGAAGAACCGGGTCAACTGCCGTTTCGACCTTTAGACTTTCGTCTGGTCTGGATTCAGTAGGTTCATTCTCAATGACCGACACTTCAGCTGACCACTTGGGCAGGTCAGCTGGATTTTCAACTATCGAGGGATTAGGCGCGAGTTTTTGGTATCCAGGAGGAAGTCGTAACGGCGAAACCGGACGATCTTCCAAAACTCTCTTTGCCTCATCTAAGAATGGACATTTGTGGATGGCATGCTCGTCTTCACACAATATACAGGGTGATCTTTGTCTCCCTCTTCGTCCTTCACTCTCGCTAGTTGACGGACTGCAATCAACATGACTGCCAGAGGTTGATGCTACCGGGTTGTGCAATCTTGGGGACCAGTCCCTTAGTATCCGGGGAATACAAGGAAAATCACGATGGAAGTGGGCCCCTTCGCAAATGACACATGGCGATTTAGGCCCGGTCGGTGCAGTGTGTGGGTTTTTGTCAGCTGTCTTTTGCTTGCCCCCAGTCGCCTTCGCCATAGGCTCCTTCTGCTTCTTTTCTCTCTTCTTCCTTTCCTTCTTCTCCTTGGGAGGCTAACTTTTGCCAGTTCTACCTCGCGAAGATGAAGGATCAGAGGAAGTATTGTAAGAAGTGGAAGGCTGGTGGGTAGTCCTAGACTGGTCTGATTATTGATTCGACTGCTCAAGATTAGTGGCGATCTGGACTACATTAGTTGAAAAGAGCCATACAGGTAGGCCAATTGTCAATCCTGGAAGTGACAATGTTGCCATATGAGGCGCACCAACATCTCCCCAAGAGGAGAAGGGATTTGGACTTCCGCCAAGGTTGCCTCCTTGGTTGGTGGGCTCCATACTTTTCAACTGAAAGATCAACGTGGGAATAACAGGTGATTTTGTTCCACTTAAAATAAATTTTATTAACGACGCTTTTAGACACAAACTTGCTTTTTCATGTTTTAAGAGTCGAGAAAAAGCTAAAGATGACTCTAGTCGCCTTCGATGTTTTAACGAGCCCGAAGTGACAAATGCTCGGATGGACTTTTTCAGTTATAGAGTTTGAAAAAGGCCAAAAGAAACTGCTCTGGAGTTCTAGGCAGAGGGTGTGCCAAACTTTTCGCGAAACCACAGAATACGTTTTACGGTACGGGTGGTCGATCTTCGTGAATGCTGTGTTCACTGCATCGCGATCAGTAAGGCGGTCGACACGGCTTCCTATGGATAAAGGATAATTGCCTATAGGGGTCTCCCAATATATACGCGACGGTACGTGGGAGCACAAGTCCGTATTAGTGCCACCGACTCTCAGGAGGAATCACCCACCTTCGTAGAGATCGACAGTCACTATGTTTAACGACGCCGGAACACGTCTCTACCTAGACCTCTATGTGTTTGCGTTATGTTACAAAGCGTTGTTATGTAAATTGAATTTATTTTAATGTTGATCTTGCTTATTAGTTTGCCTTTAAGGATCACCACGAGATGTATATAACAAATTCCTGAATGCAGTCTAAGATGAGAAGCAAACTTTTCAATCTTTCAACTTTGAAAAACTTAACTACTGAGGGAAAAGAAAGGCAAATCTTTTCACACAGATCATAGAGCACACACTAAAATGCAAATTTTTCTAAATCGTCAAGCACACAGTCAAATGCAAAATGCACAATGCATGTATTTTCTTTTCCCTTTCTTAATGTGGATGGATACAAAAAGAAAGTGGTTATATAACTTTGATTTCGATTTAAAGCGAAAGTAAACAAGCTTGTCCAAAATCAAAAGACACCTTAAGATTTACTTGCTTAATCACTGGAAATACATGAAATCAAACCAAACTAACGAAAGTAAAATGACTAATCAGCTATGGACAGCAAACAAGCTAACTCTTTAGACCAGCAAAACGCCTAACACAGGTTCAGATCTAAGAGACCAAAAGCATGACTAGTTTACTTTTCGTTATGGGAAATTGTAAATGAGCAAGAAATACAAAGAACAAGTACAATTTCGTTATATAACAGAGGCGGAATGATGGCAAGTAATTTTGGTTTCAAAACAGGTACAAGACTGACACTTAGTAGCAAAACTAAGTGAAAACAGGCAAGAGAAAAGAGGAAACCCCAAATGCACTAAGCAAATTTGGGTCAACGCAGGCTCTGCACAGTCAAACTGGCTCTCAGCGCAGGTAGCTAGTTCGGGACCTGCGTTGCAAAGCAGGTAGCCTGTGTACTACCTGCTTTGGAAAACGAGAGTTGCGTTTTCACAGTCTCCGGGTCATAATTTTCTCAAAAATGCACGGTTTTTGCTCAAATCATAAGCATTCAGTCAAGCATACTCAAAGGGATGATTTAGAAGGTGCAAAGCTATCACTAAGAGCTTACAAGGATCTTTGTAGATCAGCTCTTCAAATCATGAATCTGCTCAGAAAATGAGCAAGAGTAGCTGCCCCTCTACTTCGCTTTTGATATAGTCAAAAGCTTTTCGATTTGGTACTCTTTTGTTCAGGAAATGAATAGCAAAGATACTACAAACACAATCAAACGGATACGATCCCCAGCGGAGTCGCCAGTTTGTTGTAGGGAAAAGTATCCGACTCGGATGACCCTAACCCACTCTAAGGGTGACAGTTCCTTAGCAACAACTGTAAAACAAACTACTGAAGGTTTACTTCTTTATGAAAGCAAAAGAGGATGGAGAAAGCACTAACCGTTGCCTTGCGCTTAATGTCGAATCCAAACTCTCCTCTTTGGCCGCTTGTTCCTAGCTCTTTGTCCTTCTGCTCGCCCAGCTACAATGAGATCCTGCACAATGACAAAGAAGGAAACTACAAGAGGCATGCAATCATAACTGGTTCATGGATTAGTGTAAACCAAACATGCAATCATCACAATATATAACTGAAACAAGAGCACATAGAAGAACCTCAATAGCTTTTATTAATGAAGAAATAAAGGTTCTGAGAGGATTACAACCATTACAGGCTCCAACCCAGCAACACCTCCCAGCAGAAAGAATTGCTCTTCTTCACCTCTCTCAAACAATCACCCAATAGTTCAAGAATGAAACCAACAGCATATCATTACTTTGCACCAAATTCCAGCCCCCTAAGCTCATAGGAGAGAGCTCAATATATAGATGAATTGAGAAAGGATGAGTCAGCTTGCAACTGATGTGTAGCTGCCTTGTGTCCTCTCTCTCTTCAGTTAATCTTCAGTTGATCTTCAGTTCTTGAGTCCACTTGGTGAACCTTGCTTCCACTTGGAGAAACAAAGCCTCTGACTCATCACAAGGCGAAATACCTGATCCAAGTGTCAATTTTGGAAGATTCCAAAGCTATGACTCACTCTGCCACATGTCCAAACTCGCCCAACGCAGGTGGGCTTTGTTCTGCCTGCTTTGCAACGCAGGTACACCATGGAGCAGTTGTGTTTCAGCGCAGAAACCCAGTGGAGCACCTGCTTTGATTTCAGGATTGCTTGTTTTTGAGTGTTTTCAGGTGGAGAACTGATCTGAGAGCTGTTGGTTTGCTGACCTTGTTCCTCTAGGGGTAGGAACATCATGTTTAGGGAACTTTGGATCCCTTGGATTATTGACAATTCATGCTTGTTGCTGCAAGGCACAAAATTGTCTATAACAGACCGTGATACAGCACAAGCTGAGATAGAAACAAGAAATCCATATGTGCTCTTCAAAAATACACAATTTATGGATCAAATATCTGTAATTTTATGAATGCTGCATTAAATGTCATTTGAATGCATTCAAAATGAATTCCTTAATGCCATTTAAAATGAATTCTTTATGCAAAATTTACAGGAAAAGGTAGCATACATATCCAATGGTCCAATCTCCATGAATAATCTCACCTTTGGTACAACACTGAAGCAGAAACAAAGGCAAAAACCCATAGAAACAAAGGTTAAAAACCATAGAGAAAGAGAGCCTCGTGTTATAGCTAATAGTCGTCCTCGTAGATATGAGGGTAGTTGTCCCCAAAAGATGTCGACAATATATGCCAGGTACGTGGCTACGCAGGTTTCGAGACTGCAGGCAATAGAGGCAGGTGTTCAGGCAACAACGATGGAAGTGGACGTTTGGACGCTTGAGAGTTAAATGGCATAACTTTGTATATATTAAAAAGTCCAAATTGAAACTTTGGATGAAGGCAAATGCACCAATAAAAATGTAAGTAGAGAAATATAAGTGGTTGTTATGGGTATGGAAAAATGTTTTTTTTTAATTAGTGAGATGTTTTTATCATAATAATTTTTTTAAGAGGTGATTGTCATTTTCAGCTCAAGATGTGGGCAAGTGACTTGATGGGAACTAAATCCTATGTAAACCAAGTAATATATACCTCATAAATGGATGAGTCTTGTTATTTATTTTTCACAATCAAATACACAGCGATATTATTTATTTACAATTCCATAATTTATTTTATAACTCAAATCAATATATGAAAATCACTCACAATAATTTTATATGAGAAATAATTGAAAACATTTATATTAAAAATTAAAAAATATATATTTTTAAAATAAAAAATATAAGTGTGATATATATATATATATAATAAAGTAAAACTATTTTAAATTTATACCTATTAAATATTTGGAGACCATACCATTTTTTTCTTGATAAATGATGGATTTACATTAATTTATTTAAATGATCTATTATCATAATAATCCCGAATCAATTGCTATTATTTGTTTAAAAATCATTTTTAAAATATTCTTACTATTTAATAATTTAGAATTTAAAATAAATTTATATTGATTTATTTAAATGATCTATTTATAATCACTTTAAAACAATTATTATGTTGTTAAAGAATAATTTTTAGGGGTGGTAGGGATTTAATTTCCATTAAATATTCTAAAATATTCTCGGTAGTATTCACAATGAGATTTAACTGCAAAATAGTTGTCTTTTTTGCCTTTTTAATTAAATTGATTAATTAAAAAAGGTCATATGAAATTAGTTATGGTTTATTGGGCATGTGGTAATGATAGGTCATGGTTTTGGCCCATGGTATTATAACAAAGTCTATTTATAGTTTAAGATTCTCTAGCTAAAATGGGGGTGAATCTCCATGATTAAGAATATTGTCACATGCTTTTTTAAATGTATATATGTTTAACTTATCCCTTAGTGTATCTACTATATGTTTTCAAGTTTTACTTGGAATATTTTTTAGTCTAATTTGCCCAAAATCCAGTAGGGATTTGTCTTGTAATCACAAGTTTGAGTTGTGAACTCTCCAGAATCCAAGTGGGGTTTTGAGGGTGTTGATCCATATATACAATCATAAATTCATTTTAAAGAAAAAGAATATCACAATCCAAAATAGACACCCCTATATGGCTACATTTTTTACTAGCACAACAATGTAAATTAAATAATAATAATGAAGTAAGTGTCAAAATTTACCAATCATTTACACGCACAATCCAAAATAGTGTATCTAGCTACATTTTTTACTAGCACAACCATGTAAGTTAAATAGTTGGTAAATGTCAATATGCATCAATCCAATCAATCCAAAATAGACAAGCCTATGGGAATAGTTAGTGCATCCATGTAAATTAAATGGTTGATAGAGGTAGATAAGAATCGATCCATAATAAGCATCAAAACATGTACTTCATTATACATATGGCGTTACTAAAATAAAATAAAATAAAAATAATAAAAACTAAATTATTATTATCATTTTCCAAGACGAAACATAGGGGGGAAGGGGCAGTTGTCGCCTTCCCACTTGGCAAAAAGAGTGGGGGATGGAGCAACACACCCCCGTGATGGTCTTATTAACATTGCGCCAAAGCATGTTGTCCATCACTTAGATTAACATGCAGTTACACTTCAATGGTCATTCAATTGTTTGCTCGTGCTATCCAGCAGAGTCAACATTTATCCATGGCCTGGAGACTTTATGCTTGGTTTAAATTTAACATTATTTTTCTCAACAGTAATTCTAAATGGGCTTAGGAGACAACTGAGACTTGTAACATTTCTACCTGTAGCTTGTCTCCACCTGGTTCTTTGATGCTCTAGTCTGGGAAACATCATTTCCCTAGTTGGACTTATGTTATATTCATGAAGGTGTTCAGTCTCAGTTTCATTTACAGTATAATGAGGAAGGTATATTTCTTCCCCATCATCATTTGTTTTCCTTTCGAAGGGCCTTTATTCTACAGGCTGGTAAAGTTTCACTTCACTCTTGAGCTTGGGGTTTTCTTCTCTTTATGACCTCCTTTTCTTCTCAATAATTAGCCCTCGAGAATTCTCTTGTTTGCCACCTCTAGTTTTTAGCTCTTTCTCTCATCCCTCAAACTCCTTTTGTCCTTCATTTACTCCCTTTTCTTGCACCCATGTCCCACCTCAAGGCTCCATTGGTGAGTCCTCCTGAGGCCCTTCATAGTTGGCCATCGACATTTCCTTGCAGTTATCTTCCCTCTCAATAATATGTGCAACTGGAAGCTCCCTATGGTGGTCATTCCCTCTATCTTGTCCTCCCTTCTCGTGTTCTTATGATGTAACATCCCCTTAGATACAACATAGCCTCCTTCTCCCCATATTTGGTGTTAGTCTCTTTTATACTTTCTATCCCTTTTCCATTCCTCACTAGTGAGCCCGAGTGCACAAGGGAGTTGCCTATTATCTAGAGAAAGCCTACAAGGGCAGTAAACGCATGCATTGTCACTTGGAGGAAGTAACCTCTCATGATCGAGACCTCACTCCAGGGCCCATCCAGGAAGCAATCACCCATGTTGAGGGAGAAGGATCCTCTCATAGACTTCATCTCTCGGACATGGAGGTTAGACTAGCAGAGTTGGCATATTGGGTACCCAATACCAGTCACACTTAGAGTAGATTAATAAGTACATGTAGACAATCAACCTCTTCTAGCACAAGAAATTCCTCCTAGGCAAAGTTCTTTTGGACCAACATGAGCATTGAGCATACATTATCAAATCCCTTGAGCATTTTCACTAGCAAATGAAGGACTTGGACGAATAGATGGAGCGCATAGAGTAGAATCTCATAATACCTCCCTCAATGGGGGACATAGCCGAAGATAATAAGGGTCCCATCCAAGTCATTACTACAGACTCAAACCCATATGCTTGATTGTATATCATGGTCTTGCTATATTGGTTTTTTTCGTACTATTTACTTTTAGCTAGTTAGGACCAATACTATTTATTGTATGATTTTTTATCATTCCACCACTCAGTTATGTTGTACCTCTCTTAGACGGAAGTTCATTTTTTTTTTGGACGGGTGTCTCCTATAAGAGACTGACCTAAGACTTTCAATAATATTATGTAACTCCTAGTTTTGAAGGTAATATAATTTACCATATTAAAAATATCATTATTGTTATTAATTATAAAAAATAAATTAATCTATAAGTTCTTAACCATGGAGATTCTTAATTTGTAAATAGGGTTTGTTGTAATATCATCGACCAATACCATGTCATATCAACACCACATGCCCAAAAAGCCATCACTCACTTCATATGACACTTGTTCATATGATATTTTTTTCAAATAATCAATTTAATTAAAAAGAAAAAAAGTGGATAACTACTTTGGAGATAAATCTCAAACTTTGATTTGTGTATACACTATGAATATTCTACAATATTTTTTGGAGGTTAGATCTCCACCACCCATTGAATAATTATTCTGTCTAGAGGTGTTCTCTAGTCCAATATGGAAGATATTTTTTCATTTCATGCCTTGTCCTGTTACGGAAAAAATTGTTCTCTATCAAATCACATAAAAATGTAATTAAAAATTAAAATAAAATTGAGGTGTTTTGGTGGTTTTTGGGCTCTAGTTTTTGAAAACCCATGGTTTTCCCCCATGAATTTTCCATTTTCAATGAGAATATTCCCAAGAAGTAGCTTAACATTGTTATGTGGAATTTTGCATCTACGGATAAACACAATTCCCCTAGGTGGGTAGCTACACCTAGAACAACAGATTTAAAGCGCTTAACCTTTTAATATAGAAGATAAATAAGACAAGGGACCTACTTGTTAACTTTTGCTTTCCCTTTTTCTCCTTTTTTTGGCTCCCGTCGCTCCTTCTCGAACTTAATCTGCTCGTCAAGTACCTACAATCATAAACAAAGGACAAAAACCAAACAAAGCAAGAGATCTATCTACTATAAGCAAATGTAATTGAAAGCATTTACACATATAATCATCACACATAAAGACACGAATATGGGAAAAGGTGTAAACAAATTTATTAAGTAGAAGGAAGAATTACAACCATGAAGTCTGATCCATTGCCGCTCTCCCAGCTTAATGTCGTTCCAACAGGAAGAACCTTGATGCAGATAATATGTAAGGAATCTTTTAGATTCCCCAGAGGCCCGGATTTGCAATTGTCATAATGGGATCAACTTTATACTAAAATTTCACAAGGATCACGATGGAGCAGTCCATTTTGGCATTTGAGCAACCGATTTACAAGAGATCATCAGATTGCGAGGTATAATGATGCATTTTAACCACTTGCTTTTATTTTGGCAAAAGGATGGATGTATATTGTAGGTTCTAGTGATATAAGGATGCCGCAGTAAGACAACAAGATCTAAATCTATGTGGGAAATTCATCAGTTTAGCTATTGCATGAAAACCAAGATGATGCAGTGATGAAAGAGGGCCATGCTAACACTTCATCAAAAAATAGTCATGTTTACATCCATTGGTCTCATAATTTCAAGATGATTATGATGATGATGAGTATGAATTGAATCTGATTAACATATTCAAGAGGACCTGTTTCCACTTATGTGAGAGTGTCAATTTATGCCACTTTTGTGAGAAATCATTTCTTTATCTTGTTTAAGGAGAAGACTATATGGTTGAGAGTTATTTGTAGGAGAATGACTCTTTGTAGGAGAGACATTGCCACTCAAGAGGAGAGAACTATCCTTGTGTTGATGAAGATCTCCCATGTACTCATTATCTTTTTGCTGAGACTAATGAAGTAGCCTCCTCAATCTTGACCCAGGGCCCGAAGACATAATCCATAGTAGACGAACTTCATTATCACGGCTTGTGTTATGATTACTTCATGGTTATTTGCTTCTTGTTTATGTTGATGAATTGATGAAGTATTATTTAAATAATGTATTGCTCATATTTCACATGCAAATATAAGTGTCAGCAAAATGTCATGTAACTAAAAAATTTGTTTAGGAAAGTATTCACAATTTTTTTTGGATCAAAACAAACTAATTTAAATCAAATATAAGACAAAGTATAACCACTTAATGAAAAAGGAAAATCATGCATCAAATAATATATCATATATGTTCTAATATCATTCTTCTCATATAAGAAATTATATACAAAGTAATAAATTAACTCTTTATATGTCGCTTCCAATATATTTCGCTAAATGTTTTGGACCCACAATTGAGTTCCATCATCAAGAGCTAGAAATATATAATTACTTCTTGTTCAAGCGATTATCTTAAAAACTAGTTAATTAACTTTGAATATGCTATATCCATTGTCTTTTTCTCAACGTTTTGGACGCTTAATTGAGGTCCATGATCAGGAGCTAGAAAGATATATTCATCTTTCTAGATCATGATGATGGACCTCAAATGAGGGTCTAAAATGTTCAGAAAAACACAATGGATGCAAAATATACATAATTCTCTATCAATACCACTCCTTTCAAAATTATAAAGTCTGGCATTAACTCCTCATATTTGATATTTGCATCAATATAACAAAGAATTACTCGTTGTGAAAAATCTTAGTGAAATATCTATATAAATCATTAGATCATTTCAATAACAATATAAGAAATAAAACCATGAATTAAATAATTATCCTTTGATCCATACATGTATGTAACTGGAACTTCACTATTCAAAAATTAATAAAATATGTAAGTCCAAAAATTTCATGTTTCAAGGTTTTGTCAACAGTAAAGTATCATGAAAAAACAAAAAAAAAAAATCTATTTCACATGAATATCTTTAGATCTTATACTAAAATAGAAAATAATCAGTGCTAGAGGAATCAAGGCCTTGATTCTCCACTTATTTCTAGATAGCTCTATCTTCTTTCCAAAACACCACCACATGCCTAAGAAAATTCATGACTGTTCCAAAGCAACTCTTCTGAGGCTAGTTTCAAACCCCTCTTCCTCTTCATGTTATTCCTTTTAGGTTTACTTCTTTTCCACCTTCTCAACTATGATTTGGTACTTCATTCAATCAAGGAGCTCCATCATATCATATTCAGTTCCTACTTGAGAGGAATATATTTCAAACTTGCCGCCTCTCTCCTTGAAAGGAGATCCCGAACTTTTAATAAATTACTAACTTAAGATATATGAAGTGGATTAATATGTTCTAGATCTATCTTACATTGATAAATATTATTTACAATTTATAATTTTATTTTTATTTTTATTGAGAATATGGCGATTAATTTCATACACTTTGTTGGTTGAATGAAAAACCCCTTGATTGCTTCATGATCCCAATCAATTATTTATGTGATTTTACCTTGACTAGCTTTCCTATGATTCTTCACTCCTTAAATGGATGTCTTTGTTGGAATGTACCTAGGAAACAAGTGTGGACCAATCTCACAACGATAAATCCATGGTGTATTAGGGCATTATGACAACTTTGGCTACAATCTTGTGTAGACTTGGCCTCCTAATATCTAGAAAATTGTAAGCAAATTCTTGACTTCCTTTAGAGAAATATCCCACCTCTAGATAATCATATATTTCCTCCCATGTTAAGCTGCTAAAACTCCAATATGATGAATAACATTAGTGTAAAATGTTGAGATTATGGTCCTCATTATATTCTTTACCCTCAAATTATTCTTATTTTCTTTTGGCCTTCATTTTGGGTTTCTTAGACTTTTTATTTTTACTCTTTTTCTACATTGTTCCTATATAAAATTCATGTACAATTAATACTTAGAGCAATCTAATTTATTATCTGCAAAATCTAAAAGCAAGAAATGAAATGTAAAAAACAATTGCAGAAGTATAACTTGAACTATAAATAAGACTTACTCTAAGTGGTGAATGTTAGAGAATTCATAAATATAAGAAATGACCTAGCTTATTTAATGAGCAAGAACCAATGTAAAACCAACAAAGAACTTACCTAAAGTAGAAGGAGACGTCTTGCATGATTGAAAGAAATTTGTAAGCTTACCCTTTGGAATTTTGATAACAATATTTGGTAAGATTATAAATTAAGTTTGCTAGCAAAAGAATTTGAAATATTGTTGTCAATTCATGTGATAACTACTTTAAGTGTTACATCATACATTAATGCAGGTAATTTAAATCTCTCATTCAAGATAAAGCTCTTCAATAAAGTTGATAAAGCATTTGATGGTCTTTTTTTTCAGCATGAAAAAAGCTTAATATATATTATATTGATGGGCCATATCACATATATACCGCATAATCGCCAGGAATTTATACCAGTATTCCTGTGAGAAATATAGAGAACCAGTTCCACATATATATAAATCAGTCAATACAGTAATATAAACCACTGCCAAAAACTACATATAAGTATAACAGATGTAAGAAAATCAGATACAAAAAATATGCATTATGATGCAGTTGAAGCTATTCGACCCATTCCAGGTAATAGAAGTAATGCATAATACTTCCTGCTGATGTCGATCCCTATTGTATACAAAAATACAAAAAAAATATTATCCACAATTCATATATACCGAAGCTGAGTTATCCAGGAAATGAATATTCCACCATGCCAATCCTATTGCCTTCCATTATGACTCCCATTTGAACTTCACCCAAATTACCAATAAGACCTTTTTTAGATAGTGCATTTGCCATCTGGTTGTGTTCTCTACCAATATGGCTGATAGTTGGCTGCCCCAGTTGGTTCCAAAGTCTAGCAATCCTCCTTAACCAACCTTGTAATTCTTGTTGTTTAATCTGAGCTTTTCCTTTGACATGGTCCAGTATAATCTTAGAGTCCCCATATATATGTATCCCCAGTATATCAAGAAAATTAATAAACCATAACATACCCCAAAAGGCCATAGCCTCATCCTTGTTGTTAGTTCCCAATCCATCATTCCAATGAGCCATATACTGAATATCCCGAGTGAAAACAATCAGAAAACCGCAACCACATATATTATTTTGTGTTGTGCCATCGAAGTGAGCAGAAGGAAGATCCATAGTAGGGAAGCAACTTCTATAAGTATAATCTTTTGGAATGGTTTCCGGTATGTGATATAGTGCATATAATGTAATAATTTTTTCATGTATCAGACCAAAATCCACAGACCAATTCTCAAATAGGCACATATTCCTCCATTTCCAAATGGTCCAGAAAAGAAATAGTGGTATGGCACGCCAAATTGGTTTTTGATTACTCCACCATTTCATACAGTTTGCAATATTCTGATGCGTAAGAATTGGGAAACCAAAATAATTTGAAAGTTTTTTCCATGCCTGAGTCACCTTATGACATTGTAAAAACAGATGCATATTATCCTCCGCGGCATTTTTGCAGATTGCACATATACTGGGGCCATGCCAATTGCGCTTACGCAGGTTCTCCCAAGTGAGGTTCTTGTTATGATAAACAAGCCAAGAAAAACATATGATTTTAATTGGAATGTGATAACTCCAAAGTGCCGAAAGAGTGGACTCCACAGAATTGCACATAACACCATCAGACAAAGTTATATATACATCCGCAACATTGATATTGCCCTTCTTCATTTTCCCCGCCCATACCAATTTATCCCATTGTTCTTCTTGACATATTCCCAGGACTTTATGGGCTGCACATACTTGATTCCATTCTAATCCCAAATAACCAACCATCCCAGGTCATTTGCAGTTTTCCATATGGGGAATCGGTCCCTCCAAGTACTGATCAATTGGTTCCAGAAGAATATACCATGTTCATGTAAATAATTTAATAAGTTATCCAAGAGACAACAGTCCTGACCAACGCCTTGTATCTTGTCCAGACTAATAATGATGGAATGTCTAGTGCCCATATTCCATACCAGTTGCTGAAGAAAGAATTTGGATACTTTAATCATGTTGTTCTAGATTGCCGAACCGGATATAGTACCAATACTGTTCCTCCTTAACCAATATATGAATTCACGATTTTTCAAATACTTGTGTTTGATAACCTTGCTCCATATGCCAGAGCCAAATATGGCATGCCAGAGTGATTTCACCCGCAATGAGATCCCAAAAGTATGCAGATTCATGATACCGCGTCACCCCTTATTTTTTGGCCGTGTAATATGCTTCAATTTGGTTAGATGAATTTTATGGGATTCAATGCAGCCCAACCAAATGAATTTGGCAATGATACGATTAATGCTTGTAATAATAGCCTTCGGGAGCAGATATAAATGTGCCCAGTATACCCCAAGTTGGGTAAGTACATCCTGTGTGAGAATCACACGGCCCCCCAGTGATAGACATTGAAACTCCCAAGCAGACACCCACTTGAAGAATATATCCACCATCCATTGCCTATCAATATTCTTGTAAGAGTTTGGCTTAATTTAATATCCTAGATATTTCATATCAGGCACCATAAGTTCCGCTTCTATACCAAATAGGGTCTTGATATATTCAATAACCTCCATGTCGCCATCATCATGATAAATAATAGATTTATGCAAGTTCATATATAATCCAGATGAGATAGAAAATTTGTTAAATATATGAAATAATTGCAGCAAGGTAAAATGATTTAACAATGCCATAACAAGTACATCATCCACAAAAAAACTGTGTGAAATTTTGATATTGATACCCATTTGCAGTGGTTGTATGTGATCTTTGGCCACCGCTTTTTTAATCTGTAAGCTCAATCCATCCATAGCCAATATAAACAGGAGGGGAGATAAGGAACATCCCTGACGCAGCCCTCTTCTAGCACGGAAGAAATGGGTAGGAAGTCCATTAATCATAACTGCATAGTCAATGTTCAAGACGTAAGCCATAATCCAGTTAACACATCGGGGGAGTAAGCCAATCTTGTATAGTACCATTCTCAGATACCCCCAATCAGCACAGTCATATGATTTTTGAAAATCCACTTTCATAATACTGGCACTTATATATTTACTATGAATGGAATGCATGCACTCCTGTGCAATCACAACGGCATCATGTATTTGACAGTCCAGTAAAAAAACAAATTTTTCAGGTGCTATATACGTTGACAATATAGACCTCATCTAGACAATAATAGTTTTAGAGATAATCTTATAGATAAGATTACAAAGTGATATAGGCCTGAAATCGCAAAAGTACCGAGATGGAGATTTCTTAGGAATAAGTGAAATATAGGTAGAATTCATATGTGGATGAATGACCTCCCTAATTCTTGACTCCTCCACCAACATCTAGAGTTCATTTTTTAATATATCAAAAAAGTGAATGAAAATCTCAACCAACCACCCATCTGGGCCCGAATTTTGTCCCGCTTAAAAGATTTTAATATATCTAGTATTTCATCTTCAATAACTTCTTTGAAAAAATTTGTATTTTCCTTAGCTTCAAACATAGTTGGATATAAATCTATAGCCCATAACATATCACCCCCATCGGCCACTCCTTTATGAGCATATGCATTTTGAAAATGCACAACAGCAACACCATTGATTTCTTCCTGCTTCTGGTAGCGCCTGCCCTCCACATCATAAATTTCCTAGATAGAATTTATATTGTGTCGATGATTCACATATCTATGGAAAAATTTAGTATTATTATCACCTTCCTTACTCTAGATTGCCCATCTCTTTAATCGCCAAGTGGTTTCAATATCAGATAAGATAACCTTTTTCTTATTTTCAAGTTCATGTATGCGAGACCTGATATGCACACTAAGGGCATGAGAGGACATCAGAGGTAGGAGCGAATCCAGTTCACGTTCAATGTCGATTAGATCCTTCTGTTGTGCTTGAATCTTTTGTCTTTTCCATATCTTCACATTACTCCTGAAATCCTTCAGTTTAGCCAAATATGATCCATAGGGGGAATCCCCAGTGGGGTAGGATGAGACCATATCACGCGGAAAAAATCATTGAAGTCCGGATCCTCAAGCCAAGTCTAATTAAATTTGAATGGCATACCAAATCTGTGAAACTCCACCCACCAATGAAGACAAATTGGGCGATGGCCAGATAGGAAGTTACCAATCACCTTCTAATGTGCATTGCCCAAGCATTCCATAAGAGTCTCGTGCATGATAAAGCGATCCAGCCTTTTCGCTATATATTCCTCCCCTCCTACCATTATCCCAGGCCAGGACAACCATTTCAGGGCAGATATCAATGAAATTATGGTCAATGATTGCCTCCCTAATCATACCCCCAATAGGATCCATTTTTGTAGATCGCCCCCAAACTTCATCCAATCCCACAGTACAGTTAAAGTCCCAAGCAACAATCAGTGAATCAAGACCCATAATACCAGAATCAAATAGCTCCCTCCAAAATATTGTCATGCTCCTATATGGGCCATATAGGTTCAAGATATGAATACAATCCAATATCCCACAAAAGTGAGCTTCAACCAAAATACCAGTCGAACATGTAGTGGAAGGTTTCATTCGAGATCTGAAAATCTATGTTATAGGACTCTAGACATCTAAATATATGGAGTTTTGAGATAGAATGCCTTTAGATGTTTTAATTGTGGATTTACTTAATTAGCTTTTAAACATGACTAATTAATAAATACCATGATTATTATAAAATCATTTAATTAAATTGCGCTAATGATACATCTGACATCTATATTTGGTTTAAGATTAAAAGTTTCAAGGATCTGGATATGTTCTAACCCCAAATATTAGGATATCTAGACAATTTGGAAGTTCGAGGAGTGTGCGCATCGAGTTGAGTTCGATGTTTCGGATTTAACAAAGCCTGGAGGAGTTAACCACTAATCGTTTAATGCATTTTCTTTATCATTTCGACGAGAGTTATTTCATTATTTTTTGTTTAAAATAAAAGGATCTAGGTATGTGTTGATGCCTCGAAAATCGTTGCATCAACATTGGGGGATAACCACCCAGTCCGAACCTTAATACAGCTCCTTTTCCGTTTGGGATGGTGGCTCTGATTGGATATAATGGGACCAGTTTCCTAGTAATGAATAAAAAGGGGATGGATGAGTGACTGATTTTCTAATAAGTGATAATGAATGGATGAATTAATCTAAAAGCGAAAATACAAATAACTATTCTATCCCGGGAAGTTTCTATTCTTAATTGAAACGTTTGATGATCTTTGTTCATCAATAGGCATATAGATGACTCTATTCAATAAACATAGACATTCATTCATATAATAATTGCTTTGTTCAAATAGTTGAACAAAGTAATTAATAAAACATTATTACACTTATCTTTTTATATTACTGATACATGTATGATTAGAAGAAAAGCACGCTGGTATAAAGAATGTTGTTAAAACACATGCATATATTCAATAATAGCAACAATGATCAAATAACAATTCACATAAAAAGAATGAATTCAGACATAGATAATAGTACCATATGAGCTGCAAATCATTCCCAACATCAATCGCAATTCGAATTCCTTCTTCCGACTTAGAAATACTTTTAAATAAAGGCAGTAGTGCACATCCACATAAAAGCTTCGTCATCAAAATTGGAATAATTGGCCCAGTCTTTATAAAAAATATACCTGAAGTACAGTAGTGCAACTTCAGGTTTAAGTCATATACAAAAACTTACGACCCTTTCTAAATACATGAAAGGGTCTATAAATACTTAATTAAAGTAACTAACTACAGAATTAATGTGCTACTAAATTGGTACAACTTGATCTTGAATATTTCCCCCAAAGCAATCTGATAGTCGGCAGCATGATTCATCACTCTGGCTATTTGCATTTCGACCTGAGTTGGCATATCGCTAGCATCGGTTCCACTTCTTGAGGGCGGTTGAGACGAGAATTGAGTTGAGCGGCATAGGTGGCATCGTGTATATTGGGAATGATACACCCGATTGCATCTGTTAGGCACTTGAGGGTGGCTCTCTGGCTGTATGGTTTTACTAGGAACAACCAATAGGTGTCCCAAGTTAAACTTTTAATACCTGTGATCAATCTCCCATTCTTTTCCAGCTCTTGATAACATGATTGCTCCAATGTTTTGGCCGATAGTAATTTACCTGGTGTACATTAAGAGATCATATTAGATAAATAGAGAGTATGGTTAATTAATTCAATCAAATTATTTGTGGATAATTTGCATCTAGAAACTACTCTCTCTACCTTCATAAATTGGGACTGCCATTCCATAAATAGAATTTCTTTATGGGATTATAGGATTTTAGGAAAATTTGCTGCCTGTCCCTCATTAGTGTCCTGCCAAGTAAGAAAATCTGTTAAGGTCTCATTGGCCTGCTCAAAGTCTTGTCTAGCATCGTCTGATTTATCGATTATTGATGATGATATGTCACACAGGGGTTCAACTTGATCAATTTTATGACACAATAATCTTATTTGTGTTACCAGTGCCTTATTAATTTGTAGTGCTTCTGCTCTGAAATCTGCAGGCTATGGAAGACTTTTGAACTTCTCTATTTGACCTAATAATTGAGCAAGTTGCTCATATTTTGTCTTTACCATCTATTCATTCATTGTCTTCAATTTTGCTAATGCCTCCGATAGTTCTTTCTACTTTTGAATCGCACTCGAATCTACCCTCTGTTTCTCTTCATGCAACTGCTTGTTCAATTGGTTATTTAACTATTGCTGCGTAGACAATTGTTGTTCTAATTGTTCTGCTTTCTGCTGTGCCTCTGATAGCTGTGCTTGTAACGAAGCGATTGCCTGGTCTTTTTCTTTTAAAAAATTACTCACTTCCGATGCCTTGTCCATGGTGGCTGCCGAATAGGCTCCAGCATATTGGGACAATTTTGTTAGGTCATCAGAAGGATCGAACTCCTCCTTCCAAACTACGTTGGCTGTCACTGTTTGTTCAAGGAACAGGGAAGGTTGATCAGTCCTTCTCCTTTTCCGCTGTCGCTTTACTACGACCCTATGCTTTGGGCTGTAAAATACATCCAATGGAGGTATATCCTCCACTTGCAAAATGATTTGATCCGAAGGATCTTTGGGAATTACTTCTAAGTTTGTAGTAGGGGGTAGACCACTGGTTCCTTCACTTGGAACCTCTTTTGACGATGTATCATGTGTATCGGCCGCTTTGGATGTATCGGCTTCTCTTGAGCTTTCTAGATTGCTTATGATTAAATCGAATTGTTGTCATTCCTAGAGAAACCTTAGGTCAATCTGGGTATCGACATTCACGTCCTTGCTGCTCTGCTCCTGCTGCATTTTCTGTTCCTCTTCACATATTTTCTCTTGTTCTTTCCTCTGCGATTCCTCTTGTTCTTTCCTCTGGAGTTCCTCATGCTCTCTTCTTTGGACTTCTTCAAAAATTTCTGATGTAGCAGGACGTTCGTTGGTAAGTCGTTGTTCAGGCTCGCTTGATTGTGTCATCGGGGCAGTGGCTAACAAATCTAGAGGCAGAGTTTGCAACCTCTGCTCTCTAAGTTTGTTAAATTCGACTAACCCGTCGTCGTGATATCTCATTTTAGCTAGCGCTTGAACCTGAAATAATGACTCGGCCGAGGAGAATAGGTCATCAAACTCATCTTCTTTATGTTCAAATTTAGTGAGTTTTGCCTGTTCTAGTACATGATAGACGACTTTGTTTGGATCAAATCGTCTGTTAGGAAGAGTGGCGAGATTCAATGTATTTATATTTTATGCTTCTTTCTCTGCATGCTTGTAGTCATGCAGAGTGTAAACGCCACACCTTAGAGGAAAAGGAGGCCAGACTTGCTTCTTTTTATTCCTCAGAGTCTGTGTAACTCCTTCGGATGTAAGCTGATATGCTATCTCTCGAGCCAATAGTTTGTCGGGTATATACAAGGGGAGGACATGAGGCCTGGAATGACTGCCGAAAATTATTATATATGTAAATTTTTCTTCTCCAAACCAGGTTCCTAAGGCTGTCAAGTCAATCTCTGCTTGTGAGGAAATCTTAGGAGCAGGTTTGTCAAAAATTGCATAGTAGATGGGTAACATAAATCCATTGCAAACTTGATATAGGTGGTGTTTATAATGGACTTTCCACAACTTCTGGTGATAGATATGAATGGACATGGGGTCCTGTGGAGTCCATCTTAAGCCCAGCACAGGAAATTTGGAGTTAAAACAGAGAGTATCTAAGATGTAGGCACTAAATTAAAATGGAGGAATGAACCTTTTAGTAACGCGGGATTTGTTTCTGAACTCAAGAATAGCTGTTGCTAACTTATCAGATAATATATTCCCCCAATCCATTATTTCACTATTGCATGTTGCTTCCATTAAAGGTACCATCTCTATGGTGAAGTTTGAGGAATCATGCAACCCCCAAATCCTACACATCATCACTCCAACATAACAATAAGGAGAACACAAGGAATCGACAGAGTACTTACCCGAGGACTCATGCTTGTGTTTCGCTGGGCTTTGTCTCCATTCCCGTATAGGTGCTGATTCAATCTCATTTTCATCTCTAAACTTCTCCAGAAACGCTTTGTTATACTTCTTCTCTGGTTTGGGCAAATGGTACATTTGTCTCAAATCATCGAGTTGAAATGAACCGAATACTCTCTCGTCGATAGTGCAAAATGTTCTGTTTGTAATTGGAATTTCCTCAACTTCCTATCTTACCACATCTGTGTATGGAAGAATTTTCTCTCGAGCCACTATCTGGTGTAGGTAAGAATCGGCCAAATCCCTTAGGGTTGCCTCGGACTTCCGATTCGGGTCTACTGTTGCTTGTACTGATGTTTTCTGAGGCTCTTCGTCTTCAACCAGATTATAGATGCTCTTCCAAGTAGTATTACCGAGACCAAGACATGTGGTGTCTGAGATTAATCCTTTTTTACTTGGTCCCCGATCGGCAGTGTGTTGTCCTGTTACTGCGGAAGCTAAAGCTGTTCCAAATTTCTTAGACTTCTTCCCCATTTGGCCTAAATTTGCTGCTTTGGAGGAGCTCTGCACAGGAGATAAAATGAACGTAATGCGGAGAATAGGTGGTGCAAACCAAGTATGAAATAGTTATATCAATCAATGAATAATGGAGGATTAACATAAAAATGTCACGGATACAATCTCTGAAGAGATTTTGGCATAATTGCTCCATTAATTGGCCGTTTAAACCTGTCAATCATTTTAAATGCTCATCATATCGTTTATTGGCCGAATAATTCATTTAAGCGTGGCTTTGATGTTTTTGCGGTTGGGCGCAAGTGAATCACTATCGGGAAGAGAAACGATTTTAATAATAATTCAACACAATATACCCAAGCCTTATCAATCCTTTTTGAAAGTCACGCTTAGCTTTATCGCAATCAGGGATCGGAGGAATGTTTAAGCAGTTATATTGGTGTCATTACGGAATCCCCGATCGCCGATAGCGATATCGCTAATTCATAGCGGGAGCTTTTTAGAAGAGAGCTTTTAGTTGCATGCATGTTACATTCCCCGATCGCCGATAGCGATATCGCATCGGAGCAAAGATAGGGACCTTTTGTTACGACTGCTTACCTTCTCGATATCCTATAGTTATTCGTGCTTGTCGCATCGGGGAAAACCAATGGGTCTTTTGTTATGCATCCTTTGTTATTGCGATATGCGATCTTGCGATCGCTTTATCGCAATAATAAAGAATTATTCATTTTTTATTATAAGACCGATTATATATTGTCTCAAAAAGGTTTATAATGTTTTATTTCTTTTCGGACCTCTTGAGGAATGATAAGTTGATACCAATTTAATCTAAAAGGGACCCATTTCATATTATAGTTTTGAAAGTAAAATTTTATGAAATGGGGGGTTGTTGTACAGCACAACAATTGGTGATTCGCTGGGAGAAACAGTTATCTCTGAGAAATATTGAAATACTTAGACTTTCTTTGTATAGAAATCTTATCAAAGAGGAAAATTCTAATATAACTAGGTATACATACATTCTGAATATAATAAAAGCTATTTTTGCTAATTTCTTCTCTTGTTAAAATTAGATACATTCTAAGTTTTAAATTGGCCTCTATTGGTTGATAATGATAAAACAAAAACATTTTCAACTTAGCCTTTTTAATTGACTCCTTTGTCACAGGTAGAGCCTCTGCTGCCAGCAAACGTTCATAGTTTCGACAGGGATACCTTTTAACCATTTGACTGTCCATTATCCCATCCATTTCAGAGTATGATTAAAAGAATGAATTCAAAATATGCTTTCATATTTTGTATTTCTTTTTTCCTTTTCTATTATTTTGTAAGATAAAAAGTCATTGTCCTGATTTGGTGGCCAGCTTTTTGACAATGTCATTCATTGGTTGTAATCTAACCGAACAAGCTGGCTCGTGATGAGACCCCTTGTCTTATGATTATAAGCCATTACCCTGTTTTGGTATGCAGTGTTGGTAATGTCGGTTAAACTATTTCCCAATGATCATGGTAAGCAGGCTTGTAATAAGACCCCTTATCTTTTATATCAAATATTTTAGAATTACACTCTGAGTAATCATAAACTTGGATGAATGGAATGGACAGTTTTCTCCTTAAGAGAGGATGGATGATAGGGTAAGAGTTGAAGATGCTAAGATTGAATTAGTTTCTGTTTTGATATTGATAACCTTTTTGTGGCCAGTTTGAAAACCATAAAATGATTTACAGTACTTCTAAATCTTGAGAATATTTCACAAAAATGAAATGGGGTTTTCAGAATGTGAATATACCTAATTTCCTAGAAATTGTCCCTTTTGCTTAATGCTTCTATTTTAAAAGTAAATATCAAAACTACTTCTTTTGAGCAACTTTTCAATATAGCAAAGGCCAATGGAAGATATATTACAACTTTATTTCCTAATGGTCCTTAAAACTACAAATTCTACTGAACTTAAAAAAAAAAAGGGGAGAAGGGGTTACCTCCTCAATTGAAGAATTTCTTTAAGATGAGGCCATTAACAGGAAGAGAATCTCTCTTTCCTGATAAATATTGTAATATGAATGTCGAATGGCCTATCTTCTCGCAGATCTGAAATGGTCCAAGCCACATCTTCTGGAACTTGGTGTGTTTTCCTTTATCCTCATGGACTTTGTCCCATTTCAGAACTAGATCACCAACCTGTAACTGTTTTGAACTAGTTGAAGTTGTATCAAAAGATGACTTGATAATTTGCTGATGTTTTGCATGTATAATCCTGACTTTTTCCCTTTTTTCTTCTAATTTCAAAATTTGATCGTGTCTTAGTTGAATAGAAGATGCGGGACTCTCTTCGATAAACTGCACTAAGGCTAAAGATGGAAGCACTAAGTTAGCTTGTATGGCAACTTCCTTTCCATACACTAGATTGAATGGAGAAGTGCCTCTAGAGATTTTCTGAGTTATTCTATCAGCCCAAAGTGCAAATATCAAAGATTTATGCCAATTCTTATGATTCTGTTCAATAGTCTGCTTAATAATTCTAATAAGGTTTTTATTGGTGGATTCTGCCAACCCGTTACCCTGAGGGCAGTAATTTGCATAATACCTCAATTTAAATCCCCTTTTGATAGCGAACTCAAACATAGAATTTCCAGAGAAATAAGATGCATTATCAAAAACAAGAGCATTTGGGACACCAAACCTAGTAACGATGAATTGATCTATGAATTCCATAATTGCCTCAGAATTTGTTGTCTTTAAAGGAATCGCTTCAACCCACTTAGTAAAGTAATCAGTGGCAGTAAGGATATGCTTATGCTGTTTGGATGAATGTGGAGTGATTTCTCAAATGATGTCCAATCCCCATTGCTCAAACGGTTGTTCAATGTTGACTGGTTGCAAAGGGAAAGCTGGCTTTCTTTGTCTTCCACTGGAGGTTTGACAACTTCGGCATTTCCTTACATATTCATGAGTATCTCTGAATAGGGTGGGCCAATAATATCCAGCATGAATGATTTTGTGGGCTGTTGTGTCAGCTCCAAAATGTCCTCCTGCTGGTCCATCATGTAGTTCCTGCAAAACCTTTTGTGCTTCAGGTTTTTCTAGGCATCTTAATAAAATTGAATCATAATTTTGCCTAAAAAGTACATCATCAATGATTATGAAGTTTTTTGCTTTTAATCTAATGGCCCGTTTGTTTTTATAAGAAAGGTTAGGAGGTGCATATCCATTTTTCAAATAAAAGATCAAGTCTGCATATTGCGATTCAGAATCAGTGATACTTATCTGGTTGATTTCTTCAATATGTTCGGTATCACCTGGTTCTTGAATGTTGGATGCTCCTGCTAATAACCTGCAAAAACCTTGGCCTCTAACAATCTTTGCTGGCTTGATTTCCAAGTCATATTCTTGAAGTGTTGTAACCCAGTTTGCCCTTTTTCACCTAATTCCCTTTGGATTAGTAATTGCCTTACTGCAGGAAAAGGAACTATAACTTTTGTATGGGATTTTAAAAGGAAGGGTCTGTAATGTTTGACAGCTTTATACACAGCAAAGGCTTGTTTTTCAACTTCGGAATAATTTAGTTCAGCACCCTGCATATTTGAACTATAAAATGATATCGGTGCTTCCAAGTTGTGATCATTAATCTGAGTGAGTACTGCTGCATAAGATGAATCGGACACGATAGTGTACAATATGAAATGATTAGAAAAATTAGGAGTGTTTAAATCGGGGGCATTGATTATTGATTGTTTGATTGAATCAAATGCTTCATTTTTTGCAGATCCCCATCTAAACACTGAATTTTTCTTAATTATGGTTTGTAATGGTAAAATTATGTGGGAAAAATCGGGAACAAATATCTTGACAAAGTTAATTTGACCTAAAAATGACTGCATGGATTTTTTGTTATGAGGAAATGGAATTTCAGAAATTTCTTTAATCCTATCCGGATCAATATAAATACCATCTTTGGAAACGATAAAGCCCAAGAGCTTTCCTTGATTAAGACCAAAGAAGTATTTTTTGGGATTGAGTGAAATACCATACCTTCTGCAGCGTTCAAAAATTCGATTCAAATCATGTAAATGATTGGATCTCTTCTTGGAAAATACAGTAATATCATCTAAATAGACAACTACTATTTTGTTGATCAATCCTTTGAAGGCTATATCCATCGCTCTTTGGAATGTAGCTCCTGCGTTAATAAGTCCAAAAGGCATTTTCTGATAAGCGTAAGTTCCCCATTTTGTTCTGAAGGTAGTTTTGAGTCTGTCATCAGGATGGACAAAAATTTGGTTATATCCTGAAAAACCATCTAAAAAGAACATTAACTCAGAACCTGCTACTGAATGGAGTATCTGCTCCATGGTAGGTAATGGGAAATTATCTTTTTGGCTTGCCTTATTCAGATTTTTGAAATCTATACAAATCCTGATGTCGCCATTTTGCTTCCTAACAGGCACCATATTGGAGACCCAGTTTGAGTGCCGAACAGGAAAAATAATCTTAGCTCTCAAGAGTTTATTCAGTTTTGATTTTATTTGACTCTCTAAATTTGGATATATTTTCCTCAACTTTTGTTGAATTGGTTTTTGTTCAGAAAGCATTGGAATGGTATGCTGGATGATGGATGTATCGTATGTTTTTAAATCATCATATTTCCAAGCGAAGACATGTTTATTTTTTCTTAATAATCTAATGAATGCTATCCTTTCTTCCACAGAAAGTCCTAATCCCAAATTAATGTTTTGAGGGTTCTGCTCAGTACCAAGGTTTATCAATTCAAATCTTAAGGTGGAACTTTGGAGCTTTGAATTGGTTACCTGTTTAAACATGTCTTTAATATCGTAGAGATCCTCAAGTTTAACCACAGGTTTTGGTATTGAGTTTTCCTCGTGTTTTTCTTTCATCTGAAGATCATGATCACTTTCCTCAATGATCTGATCATCATAGGACTTGTCGGAAGTCAAAAAATGTAAGATGTCTTCATCGTGATTGAACACTCGCCAATTGGTGACATTGTCAGGAATCGATGGTCTAAAAATTAACTCTACTGAAAATCTATCTGGGCTATAATCTTCGGAAGGTAGGAGTTTAGAAGCAACATTGGCTAGCAAGTCAGCTGTTGAATTCTGAGACCTAGGGATGGGAGAAATATTGAATGCTAAAAATTGAGAGGTGAGTTCTTGTACCAGAGACTGATAGTGTTTGAGATGACCAGAGAGGCAATGAATTGTATTTCTCACCTGTTTAATAACAATTTCTGAATCACCAAACACTTTCAAATATTGAACCTTGAGGCCAATCACTTTGTATAGTCCTTGAACTAAGGCCTCGTACTCAGCTGTATTATTCGTGCATTCAAATTCCAACCTACAAGACAGCATCGTTTTTTCTCCCTGAGGGCTAAAAAAAATACATTTTGCTCCCGAGCCTTCACTGGATTTAGATCCATCAAAGTATAAAGACCAAAATAAAGAGTTATCAAAAATTTTATTCACAGTGTGCTTAGCAACATTAACACATCTTGATCTATCGGTTTGTGAAAAATTTTCGATTTGGGATGTGAAATTGTTTACTGAGAAAGGAGATGGTTGGGCAGTATAATTGCCAAAGAATGATTCGGAAGAGTAATTCCCCAAAATATTATTGTTAAATGCTATTGGTTGATTCTCCTATTCAAATTTTGTAACAATATGGGTCATATGTTTCTCCAGATTGTTTTTTATTTGATTTGGCTTTCCCTTGTAGGGTAGCCACATATGGGACCAATCGGTAGAAATATACCCATGGGGCTTTTTCAAACCAATCCCTACTCAAGATTAAACCATAAAAATCAGGTATATCAGCGATTAAAATATCAATTCTTTGAACTACTCATGGATCAGCCGATAACCTGATAGTCACAGAGTTGATTTCCCCTAAAACCTGGACTTTGGTTCTATCTAACTGCACAATGTGAATTGCGGACTTTTGGGGCTCAATGTTCAGTTTGGAACAAACTGAAGCTGGCATTATATTAGAGGATGCCCCTGAGTCAATCAAACAATTGTGTAGATTTCAATTATAGATCTCGTAGGTTAAGAGGAAAGGAGGAGTATGGGAATTTGATCTGTCTCCAATTAGAATCGTATCAGTAGCTTCAACCCTACCAGAAGGTGGTTGACCTGAATCATTTGCAGCTTTAGCACTAGGAAGAGGCAAAGAAGGAACTGCATTCAGTTCCTTAAGAAGCAATTTCTGCTGATGTTTTAATTTGCTAAGTTCAAACATGGTGATGTTTGCCTTAGTCTTCTTCATATCATCAACAATATTGTAATCCATTGAATCTGATACTACCAATGTTTTAGATGTGGAAGGTATATTTGAGGATGATGGTTGGTTTTGAGGTATTGTTGCAGCCAACTTCTTTGTGGGTACCTTTTCCTTTGTAGTAGTAGTACCTGCACTCCTTTTCTTTGAACTTGCCTGGATAGGTTCAGGGGCACCTTTACTCCTAGTAGTCACAGGAAAAGCTTCTTGTTCATTATCTGTATCGGAGTTAGGTAATATGAAGTCCCACATTCCATGGCATTCAACAACTTCCTCTTCTTCATCGGATGGTGAAATTGTTTCATCTTCTTCTTCTTCTTCAGGATCTGAATCTGCATTAGATATAACATTTGGTGGTTTTGATTCAGGTTTCTTGAAATTTCTAAATGGCCTTTTTGTTGAGGTTTCAGCTACTTGTTTTTTGATTTCAACCATTTCATTTGACATAGTCTTGAGGACCTTTTGTAGACCCTCCATATCATATGGATCTTTAGGGGTTTTGTTCTTTGAATCATCTTTAAAAGTAACTTTTTTGGATTTTCTATCTTCAAGAGCAGCTTTCTTTTCTAAAGCATTAATACGTTTCTCCACAGCAAGTGTTTCTTTCATGTTTTTAGCTAAAGTTGGTTTTGCAGCCCTGTCTACGAAGATAGCTATATTGGTGGGTAGGGCAGTTATATACCATTCGCTTCTGATTTGCTCACTTGGTTTGGAGGCCGTCAGAATTTTATTCAAGAGTTTATTGAATCGTAAGTTGAATTCTTTAATCGATTCCCTATGCTCTATCCTAAGATTGGAGAGATCATTGATTAATGTGGCTAAAGATCTATCATTGCCATACTTAGTAAGAAATTGTTCTTGGCAAATGTTCCAACTGGTAAAATACCAAGATCCCACTAATCCTTGCAAAGTATGAGGGAAAAGCCTAACGACAACATCTTCCTCTGTTACTCCTTTCAAATTAACTGATAGCATGAAGTTAATAATATGTTCTTCAACTTGTGTTCCAGCATCTGGATTAAACTTGGGCAGCCATTTTTCAGGAGCATCAGGCAATGCATGTAATGGTACAGGCATATTGACCGCACCAGGACTATTCCATGGATTTTCCATTGAAACACCAGTAGTGGATGAGATTGCTGATGAAATTCCAGATGTTTGGGAAGGAATTGATATTGAGGATTGAGCAGGTTGGGATGTTGAAGTTCCTAATCCCTGATGAACAATAATATGTAATGAGGGAGTGGATGGCTGACTTCGCACTGGGGAAGATGAGATGGAGGAAGTGGATGAAAATGCTTCACTGTCAGATCCTTCAGTGTTCTTCTTTGCCCTTTTCCTTTTTGGTAAGGGCAACTCAGTAGGTTCGATACCGAGCTTTCCGCTCTGAAGTCTGGTGAGAGGATGAGGTAGATTGAATTACGAAGTCTCACTGCGTTGAGATACCTCAGATTTCTGTGGTGATATCGAGAAGCCTTGAAGTTTATGGATGAGTAACTAAACTTCAAGAGACTCAGGACTCAATTTTTCTGGAGTATTGTGGGCTTGAGCAGTGGTAGTTGATTCCTCTTCTTCTCGCTTGGATGCAGGAGAACCAACATGCAATTGGGAAGTACGAGGTGATGTGGAGGGACATTTACTCTCAGAATGGACTGTAGATTTGGGTTTGCTAGCCATTCACAGTTCATGCCCTCCTTCTAGCGCCAAAAATGTTGATGCCTCGAAAATCGTTGCATCAACATTGGGGGATAACCACCCAGTCCAGACCTTAATACAGATCCTTTTCCGTTTGGGATGGTGGCTCCGACTGGATATAATGGGACCAGTTCCCAGTAATGAATAAAAATGGGATGGATGAGTGACTAATTTTCTAATAAGTGATAATGAATGGATGACTTAATCTAAAAGCGAAAATACAAATGACTATTCTATCCCGGGAAGTTTCTATTCTTAAAGTGCAACGTTTGATGATCTATGTTCATCAATAGGCATATAGATGACCCTATTCAATAAACATAGACATTCATTCATATAATAATTGCTTTGTTCAAATAGTTGAAAAAAGTAATTAATAAAACATTATTACACTTATCTTTTTATATTACTGATACATGTATGATTAGAAGAAAAGCACACTGTAAACATCCAATTATGGAAAGTATAAAGAATGATGTTAAAACACATGTATATATTCAATAATAGCAAGAATGATCAAATAACAATTCACATAAAAAGAATGAATTCAGACATAGATAGTAGTACCATATGAGCTGCAAATCATTCCCAACATCAATCGCAATTCGAATTCCTTCTTCCGACTTAGAAATACTTTTAAATAAAGGCAGTAGTGCACATCCACATAAAAGCTTCGTTATCAAAATTGGAATAATTGGCCCAGTCTTTATAAAAAATATACCTGAAGTACAGTAGTGCAACTTCAAGTTTAATTCATCTACAAAAACTTACCACCCTTTCTAAATACATGAAAGGGTCTATAAATACTTAATTAAACTAACTAACTACAGAATTAAAGTGCTACTAAATTGGTACAACTTGATCTTGAATATTTCCCCCAAAGCAATCTGGTAGTCGGCAGCATGATTCATCACTCTGGCTGTTTGCCTTTCGACCTGAGTTGGCATATCACTAGCATCGGTTCCACTTCTTGAGGGTGGCTGAGACGAGAATTGAGTTGAGCGGCATAGGTGGCATCGTGTATATCGGGAATGATACACCCGATTGCATCTGTTAGGCACTTGAGGGCAGCTCTCTGGCTGTATGGTTTTACTAGGAACAACCAATAGGTGTCCCAAGTTAAAATTTTAATACCTGTGATCAATCTCCCATTCTTTTCCAGCTCTTGATAACATGATTGCTCCAACGTTTTGGCCGATAGTAATTTACCTGGTGTACATTGAGAGATCATATTAGATAAAAAGAGAGTATGGTTAATTAATTCAATCAATTTACTTGTGGATAATTTGCATCTAGAAACTGCTCTCTCTGCCTTCATCAATTGGGACTGCCATTCCATAAATAGAATTTCTTTATGGGATTCTAGGATTTTAGGCAAATTTGCTGCCTGTCCCTCATTAGTGTCCTGCCAAGTAAGAAAATCTGTTAAGGTCTCATTGGCCTGCTCAAAGTCTTGTCTAGCATCGTCTGATTTATCGATTATTGATGTTGTTATGTCACACAGGGGTTCAACTTGAGCAATTTTATGACACAATAATCTTATTTGTGTTACCAGTGCCTTATTAATCTGTAGTGCTTCTGCTCTGAAATCGGTAGGCTGTAGAAGACTTTTGAACTTCTCTATTTGACCTAATAATTGAGCAAGTTGCTCATCTTTTGTCTTTACCATCTGTTCATTCATTGTCTTCAATTTTGCTAATGCCTCCGATAGTTCTTTCTGCTTTTGAATCGCACTCGAATCTACCCTCTGTTTCTCTTCATGCAACTTCTTGTTCAATTGGTTATTTAACTGTTGTTGCGTAGATAATTGATGTTCTAATTGTTCTGCTTTCTGTTGTGCCTCTGATAGCTTTGCTTGTAACAAAGCGATTTCTTGGTCTTTTTCTTTTAACAAATTACTCGCTTCCGATGCCTTGTCCATGGTGGCCGCCGAATAGGCTCCAACATATTGGGGCAATTTTGTTAGGTCATCAGAAAGATCGAACTCCTCCTTCCAAACTACGTTGGCTATCACTGTTTGTTCAGGGAACAGGGAAGGTTGATCAATCCTTCTCCTTTTCCGTTGTCACTTTACTACGACCATGTGCTTTGGGCTGTAAAAGACATCCAATTAAGGTATATCCTCCACTTGCAAAATGATTTGATCCGAAGGATCTTTGGGAATTACTTCTAAGTCTGTAGTAGGGGGTAGACCGCTGGTTCCTTCGCTTGGAACCTCTTTTGATGTTGTATCCTGTGTATCGGCCGCTTTGGATGTATCGGCTTCTCTTGAGCTTTCTAGATTGCTTATGATTGAATCAAATTGCTGCCATTCCTGGAGCAACCTTGGGTCAATCTGGGTATCGACATTCACGTCCTTGCTGCTCTACTCCTGCTGCCTTTTCTGTTCCTCTTCACATATTTTCTCTTGTTCTTTCCTCTGCGCTTCCTCTTGTTCTTTCCTCTGGAGTTCCTCCTGCTCTCTTCTTTGGAATTCTTCAAAAATTTCTGATGTAGCAGGAGGTTCGTTGGTAAGTCGTTGTTCAGGCTCGCTTGACTGTGTCATCGGGGCAGTGGCTAACAAATCTAGAGGCAGAGTTTGCAACCTTTGCTCTCTAAGTTTGTTAAATTCGACTAACCCGTCGTCGTGATATCTCATTTTAGCTAGCGCTTGAACCTGAAATAATGACTCGGCCGAGGAGAATAGGTCATCAAACTCATCTTCTTTATGTTCAAATTTAGTGAGTTTTGCCTGTTCTAGTACATGATAGACGACTTTGTTTGGATCAAATTGTCTGTTAGGAAGAGTGGCGAGATTCAGTGTATTTATCTTTTCTGCTTCTTTCTCTGCATGCTTGTAGTCATGCAGAGTGTAAACACCACACCTTAGAGGAAAAGGAGGCCAGACTTGCTTCTTTTTATTCCTCAGAGTCTGTGTAACTCCTTCGGATGTAAGCTGATATGTATGTGTAACTCCTTCGGATGTAAGCTGATATGCTATCTCTCGAGCCAATAGTTTGTCGGGTATATACAAGGGGAGGACATGAGGCCTGGCATGACTGCCGAAAACTCTTACATATGTAAATTTTTCTTCTCCGAACCAGGTTCCTAAGGCTGTCAAGTCAATCTCTACTTGTGAGGAAATCTTAGGAGTAGGTTTGTCAAAAATTACATAGTAGATGGGTAACATAAATCCATTGTAAACTTGATATAGGTGGTGTTTATAATGGACTTTCCACAACTTCTGGTGATAGATATGAATGGGCATGGGGTCCTGTGGAGTCCATCTCCAGCCCAACACAGGAAATTCAGAGTTAAAACAAAGAGTATCTAAGATGTAGGCACTAAAGTAAAATGGAGGAATGAACCTTTCAGTAACGAGGGATTTGTTTCTGAACTCAGGAATAGCTGTTGCTAACTTATCAAATAATATATTCCCCCAATCCATTATTTCACTATTGCATGCTGCTTCCATTAAAGGTACCATCTCTATGGTGAAGTTTGAGGAATCATGCAACCCCAAAATCCTACACATCATCACTCCAGCATAACAATAAGGAGAACACAAGGAATCGACAGAGTAATTACCCGAGGACTCATGCTTTTGTTTTGCTGGGTTTTGTCTCCATTCCCGTATAGGTGCTGATTCAATCTCATTTTCATCTCTGAACTTCTCCAGAAACACTTTGTCATACTTATTCTCTGGTTTGGGCAAATGGTACATTTGTCTCAAATCATTGGGTTGAAATGAACCGAATACTCTCCCGTCGATAGTGCAAAATGTTCTGTTTGTAGTTGGAATTTCCTCAACTGCCCATCTTACCACATCTGTGTATGGAAGAATTTGCTCTCGAGCCGCTATCCGATGTAGGTAAGAATCGGCCAAATCCTTTAGGGTTGCCTCGGACTTTCGGTTCGGGTCTGCTGTAGCTTGTACTGATGTTTCCTGAGGCTCTTCAGCTTCAACCAGATTATAGATGCTCTGCCAAGTAGTATTACCGAGACCAAGACATGTGGTGTCTGAGATTAATCCTTTTTTACTTGGTCCCGGATCGGCAGTGTGTTGTCCTGTTACTGCGGAAGCTGAAGTTGTTCCAAATTTCTTAGACTTCTTCCCCATTTGGCCTAAATTCTCTGCTTCAGAGGAGCTCTGCACAGGAGATAAAATGAACGTAATGTGGAGAATAGGTGGCGCAAACCAAGTATGAAATAGTTATATCAATCAATGAATAATGGAGGATTAACATAAGACTGCCGCGGATACAATCTCTGAAGATATTTTGGCATAATTGCTCCATTTATTGGTCGTTTAAACTTGTCAATCATTTTAAATGTTCATCATATCGTTTATTGGCCGAATAATTCATTTAAGCGTGGCTTTGATGTTTTGGCGGTTGGGCGCAAGTGAATCACTATCGGGAAGAGAAAGGCTTTTAATAATAATTCAACACAATATACCCAAGCCTTATCAATCCTTTTTGAAAGTCGCGCTTAGCTTTATCGCAATCGGGGATCGGAGGAATGTTTAAGCAGTTATATTGGTGTCATTACGGAATCCCCGATCGCCGATAGCGATATCGCTAATTCATATCGAGAGCTTTTTAGAAGAGGGCTTTTAGTTGCATGCATGTTACATTCCCCGATCGCCGATAGCGATATCGCATCGGAGCAAAGAGAGGGGCCTTTTGTTACGACTGCTTACCTTCCCGATATCCGATAGTTATTCGCGCTTGTCGCATCGGGGAAAACCAATGGGTCTTTTGTTATGCATCCTTTGTTATTGCGATATGCGATCTTGCGATCGCTTTATCACAATAATAAAGTATTATTCATTTTTTATTATAAGACCGATTATATATTGTCTCAAAAAGGTTTATAATGTTTTATTTCTTTTCGGACCTCTTGACGAATGATAAGTTGATACCAATTTAATCTAAAAGGGACCCATTTCATATTATAGTTTTGAAAGTAAAATTTTATGAAATGAGGGGTTGTTGTACAACACAACAATATGGTAAAAATGACCTTTGTTCAATCCATATGTTTGATTGATTTATGCGTATGAGATCGTTTAGATCTAGATATCCATGATTCAGATAAACTCTTGACTAATAAATCATTACAAACTTGATCTAGGGTAACCTTTGAACTTTCAATGTAATTTTTTTTTTTATCTTGCGTGCAATGAAGTATCAATTTAGCTTCCAACATAGTTAGGAAATACATGTTTTCCAAAGGCTATTATCCCATACATGTTTTCTAAAGGCTTTTATCCCACCAATCAAGTGTAAATGAAATGATACATATAAAAAGAGTTTATGCATTCCATATCAAAATTCAAGCAATGGCAATGAAACCAAGCAATTTTAGGAAGATAATAAAATAGAAATAGATAATAAAAAATTATTTAAAAAATAAAACTTTATGAGGGGTCTTACTATTTTGAAATAAATCTGAAAAATAATGGGTTGTTGTTGTTTGACGATAAGAATTGGCAACTAACTAGGATAACTAATTATCTCCACTAAACCAAGAACCATTGTTTTGAAAATAAATTTATGAGTTCTATATGATCATCTCATATTATCAAAAATTGGGGTTTCCACATGAGACAATTTCAATCTCTTTAGTTTTAGATTTTCAATTACTAAAAATATATTTTCCCTTAACTGATGAGCCTTGATTAGGGAAAAGTTTAGATTAATTTCTTTCTTCATATCATTAAATAGAAAAGGTTTTGTATGGAGTTTTTTGATAAGTAGAAAACTGTTACGATTACCTCTTTTTTCTGACATTGCTTAGCTACCCACAAGCATCTGTAGCCCCAATAAATATGTATCAATACCATACACGCATGGACCCAGTTCCAATGAGCATTCGTCACACTTTGAAAGTGCTTTCAACCTCATTTAAACACACTTTAGATTTACTTTAGAGAATTGCATATGAAATTGGGTGAAGGAAGCAAGGTGGTACAAGAGATGATTTTGTTTCAAAAACAGATGTCATACTTTTAAATATATAACCCCAATAGTCTACCTTAAACTAATACTATAGAATACAATTAAAATGATGGGATGGGGGACTCAATCATAAATTATTTACTTTACTTAAATAGAGTTGTATAATTCAAATTAGGATTCAATATTTCCTCACCATGAACTTCCAATACCAAAGATTTAAATTCGATATTGATATTTTTAAACCATAGATTATTTCTTATGATAAAGTCAAAGTGAAAAATCTTATGATAAAGTCAAAGTGAAAATGAAACTTGTGTAGCTAAGAAAATCTTTTTTTAATTAGAGACAAAACATAAATACAATAATTTTAATCCAACAAAATGATAAGAAAATATTAAGGTAATTAAAACCAAAAGAGAAATAACTCATGATAAATTAAAAATGATTTTCGTTATATTTTAGGCTATCCTAAATTATGGGATGAAAATTTGTGTGAAATTAATTTTCCAATGCAAATAGAAAAGTATTTTTGGAAAAAAAGATAAATATAAAATAAAATAAAAATTTAAAGGGGGTATAAAAATACTGTTGCAGCCTACAGATATATGCATTTTGAACAAATTATTTTTAATTAAAACAGATATATGCATTTTGAACAAATCATTTTTAATTAAAACAAATATATGCATTTTGAACAAATTATTTTTAATTAAAAATTTATTGTTATGAAAATATTCTAACCAATCTCACTCTATCATGAAAGTGATTATTCTTAGAGAATGCTAATTTACTTGAAGAATCAATTATGTATTTTATAAGCAAATTCTTGGTGAGGGAGTTAATATGGGAATTAAATTCAGTTTTGACAAAGAAATTGGAAGAAAATAAAATGTAAAAGGCTTGGATGATTGAAATTTGTTTTTCGTTATGTGTTATAAAAGTATAATTCATAATGGTTATAACTATAATTTATATTTTTAATAACAAATTTTATATAAGCATCAACTTTTAAATCATTAGAAGATCTATTTACACTTTGGGTAAGTTGTACAAGTAAATAAAATTGATTACAAAATTTGAAAATTATTTCTAAATGTAACCTAAATCATAAAAGTAAAAAGTAAAATATTATAAAGATAATTAAAAAAATATTAAACAAAAGAGAAATTTTAAATTTAGAACCACGAAATTTCTAATTCATTCAAATGGTAACTCTTCAAGTAAGTTTATCAGTTGAATTTTTTAAAACATTATGAGCAATTCGACATTTATAGAAGAAAAAGAGACATTTATAGAAGAAAAGATGGGAAGAAGAAAAAGGGTCGACCAGCGAACTTAAGATAATTTTTTATTATTATTATAATAATAATTGTTATATGTATTCTAATTATTATTTTAAAGTTAATATTATAAAGGTGGATTTAAAAATATAAATAGATTAAATTAATTTATAAAATTAATTTAGGTAGGTTTAAAGAATAGAATTATATAATAAGGTAATTAGATGTAAAGTCACTCTTTATTCCCCTAAATACAAGAGCTAGAAGGTCAGGTCAATCGATCAATCACAAAGGTGCGGTTTAGTACGATATCACTAGTATTCACATTAGAGCTTATGATGTTTTTCAATTCTTCTTATTTTAATTTACAATTTTAAAATAAAAAATAATTAATAATTTACCATTATAGTTTTAATATTATATTTATAATTTTCAGAGATAAAGTTAATTTAGAATATTAAGGATATATTTTATTTAATATAATATTTTATAGTTATATTTAATTACTATTTATAATCATAAAGTTTATTTAAAATATGAGCTTTTTATCTTATTAGTTAATTAAGTTATTTAGTAAATTTATTTGGTATATATATATATATATAAAAGTTAAATAGAATATTAAGTATACATTTTATTTAATATAATATTATAATATTTTATTAAGAATAATAATAGGTAAAAGTTTATTAGTAATATTGTATTATTAGTATTAATAATAATTAAATAGTAATAATGTTTATTACAACTATTGACAAAATAATTAATGTTGTTAATAAAACTATTATTATTAATCTATGGAAACCACATAAATTTGATTAGTTGAATGATAAGTGAATGCTAAAAAGTAAGGGGAATCAATGAAAGTGAACTATTAGGAGGGGAGAGGGTGATGAAAATTTAAGGGCAGAGATTAATTATACGGGAGGTTGATGGAAAAGTTATAGAAGAATGGTAAAGGGGAAGGAGAAAAAGGTATCACGAGAAAATGAAAGTGCAAGGTTAGGGGAGAGGTTAGGCGAGGGGAGACAGGAAGGTCAATGGGTAGAAGGAGATGACGAAGTATGATCCTAAGAGAGTAAGGGAATCCAGTTCCTACTTACTTCCCAACCCCCATCCCTATTCATATTGTGAGGATGTTTTATAATTTCAAGGGCTTCCCTTATTTTTCATTTATATTTATGGTTTTCATTGGAGATAACTTCGGTGTTTTCAAGACATATATGGTGACAAGTTTTTTCTGAATGCTCTGTCAGGGCGGAGGATCGAGTTCTTCCATTTTTTATTTCTCCACCATGTTCTTTTAGACCAACTTTGAAAGATCTCCTTGCCTCACCAATGTAACACTTTCCACATGAACATATGACTTTATAGACTCCCTTCTATTAGAGATGAGCAGGTTTGTCTTTGAATGAGATCTGTCAAAGAATGAGATCTGTCAAATAATTCCACAGGATTCAAGGCCTTAAATATCCACTTCTTTCCAATGGACTCCAGCTCCTTTTGAAAGATTGTCAAGGGCCTAAGAAAATTGATTCCGATTTTAGAGTACCTCTTCTGAAGCTAGTTTTGAAACACTCTTCTTCATATATGATACTAAAAGTCCATAGGATTCAAGGCCTTGAATCTCCACTTCTTTCCAATGGAATCCAACTCTTTCTGAAACATTGCCAAGGACCTGAGAAAATTGATTCCTATTCTAGAGTACCTCTTCTGAGGCTAGTTCTGAATCCCTCTTCTTCTTCATGTTGTTCTTTTAAAGCTTTTTCTCACCTTCTCATTCAAGATTTGACACTTCATTCAATTATAGAGCTCCATATAGTCATATTTAGTTGCTACTTAGAAGGGATCTATTTCCAACTCGCCACCTCTATCCTTAGAAATCATTGAGTTTAGATACAGAAGGTCGATTAATATGTTCCATATTTATCTCACACTGATAAATCTTATTTGTAATTTCTATCTTCTTCTTTTTTTCTATGTTTGATTGAGAATTTAGTGATTGCTTTCATACACTCAACTCGTTGATTGAAAATTTCCTTGATTGCATGATCATGATCTCAATCATTTATTAATGTGATTTTAATTTAATTGGCATGCATATGATTCTCCATTCTTTAATGTATATATTTTCTAGAATGTACTTGGGCAATGCATGTGTAACAATATCACAACTATAAATCCATGCCATAATAGGGAATTATGGAATGTCTCACTACAATCTTGAGTAGCCTTGACCTTCTGATATTTACACAGTTGTCAATGAATTCTTGGCTTTTTTCGAAGAAATCTCCTACCTCTAAATCATAGTTACCAAATTCGAATTCGAATACGAATTCGAATTCGATTCGATACGGAAAAAATTCGATTACCTAAAATACAATACGGAAAAAATTCGAAAGTATAGATCTTCAAAAATAAAATTATTTTTAAATTAAAAATAAAAATCTATATTTACAATATATTTAAAAAGAAATCACATCTTCAAATTCTAAATTTTAATATAACCCTTAAAAATGAAAAATAACAACATTATTTATTAATAACTAAAACAACCCAAATCTACAAAAAAAAATTCAAAAATATAGATCTTCAAAAATAAAATTATTTTTAAATTAAAAGTAAAAATCAATATTTACAATATATTTTTAAAAAATCACATCCTCAAATCCTAAATTTTAATATAACCCTTAAAAATGAAAAATAACAACATTATTTATTAGTAACTAAAACAACCTAAATCTCTCATTTTAGAATTAGCTTTTGAGTAAAGCACACTTTCAAACATTCTACAGAATTCAAAACAGATGGGAGGGGAGAAGCACACCGGAACATTAATTCATTGTTTAGATTTCGTTACTCGTGGGAAAGAGGAAAATTATGAAATTCAAATAGAAAAAAATGGAAATTATATATTTTATAAATAAGAATTTATTTTTCTTTATAATAAGAATTTATTATTTTTAACAAGTATAAACTTACTATTTTTTATTATATTTTAATACAAAATTTATTGTTTTTTACTATTATAATTTTTTTAATATGCAATTTATTATTTAATATACTTTTTTAATATAGAAATTTCTATTTTTATTTTTAAATATTAATTTTTTTATTAACAAAAATTCTTACTAAATTAGATCTTAATTCTAGTTTTTTTAATATAGAAATTTTTGTTTTTAATGTTTTAAATAATATAAAAATATCTATTTTTAAATATTAAATTTTATATTAATAATTTTTTTTAAATTCGATGATAATTATAATATTTTTAAATTATAACTTATGTTTTAATATAAACTAAAAATTATTTAACAAATTCCATCATAATTGTCATATTTTTAACTCACCATTTACGATCTATTATATAAAAAATTTAATATAAAAAAATTATTGAACACAAAATAACCGTATGGAATTCCAATATCCGAATTTGCAGCCGAACCGAATCGTACTGTCGAATTTTTCTGGCCAGTACGGCCGAACTTGGTAGCTATGCTCTAAATAATCATATATTTCCTCCCGAGTCAAGCAACTAGAAACTCGAACATGATGAGTAGCATTTGTGTAAAATTTCGAGTTACTAATCCTCATTATATTCCTTTTCCTTAGATTCTTCTGGTTTGAATTTGGCCTTCACTTTAGTGTCATAGATTGCTTACAATTACTCCCTTTCACCATTGAAAAATCTAATTTATTATGTGCAGAATCAGCGAGAAAGAAAAAACAACCCGAGAAGCATTATTTGAACTGTAAAGAAGACTTACTCTGAGTGGTGAATATTGGAGACAATTTAGAAATATGCGTGGTGACTGAGTTTGTTTAATAAGTGAGAAACCATGCAAAACCAGCGAAGAAATTTGAGAATATGCGTGAAAGAAAGAAGTTTGTATGGGTATGCTTTGGAATTTTTATAACAAGATTTAATGAGATTATCAATTAGGTTTTCCAATGGAAGGATATGAAATGTTTTCTTACAGTTCACATGATATTTATTTTTAAGTTTTACATGAAACATTAATGCTGGTAAGTTAAACTCTTATCTTCAATAAAGCTAGATCGGTCATGCAGTGGAACGTTTCATGTTATAGGTATGGGAATCCATATGTTATAGGAATTTGGATATCTAGACATCTAGATATTCGACGTGTCAAGAAGATGAACTACCATTGGATGCCTTGAGTACAGATTTCCTTAATTACCTTTTAAATGAGATTAATTAGTAAATATCATGATTCTTATAAAGTCATTTGATTTAATTATGTTAATGATACATTTGGAATCTATATGTGGTTTAAGATTAAAACATGTGAAGGATCCATATGTTCTGCCATAGATATTATTCAAATATCTGGACATTCGAAGGTCAAGGGGTATGCACATCGAGTTTAAGTTCTAAATTGTAGATTTGACAAAGCCTAGATGAGTTAACCATTAACAATTTAATTGACGAGAGCGGTTTTATTATTTATTGTTTAAATAAAAAGGATATGGGCATCCGACATTTAGATGTTTGGTAAACGTTACCTCTATTCAATCCAGATTCCATATTGATTTATGGGTAAGAGATCATATGATTTCGAATATTTATATTCAGATATGTGTGATCAAGATAAATTCTTTATTGGTAAACACATTACAAACTTGAACCTATGTAATATTTGAAGTTCTTTATTGGTAAACACATTACAAACTTGAACCTATGTAATATTTATACTTACTCTAAATGTGATTTTTTTATTGAGCTTGCATGTAATGAAAGATTAAGTCAATTTCCAACATATTTACAAAATACATGTCCTTCAAAGGCTATTATCCCATCAATTAGGTGTAAACAAAGTGATCCATATAAAAAGAGTTTATGTGTTCTCCTTAAAATTCAAGTAATGATAATTAAGCAATTTAAAGCAAATAATAAAACAAAAAATAGATTAAAAATTATTAAAAGGTAAAAATTTAGTAACATCTCATTATTTTCAATAAATTTGAAAAATAATGGATAATTCATGTTTAATTACAACGCTTCTTTGTGTAACTTTTAACATTTTGTAATAATGTACACATAAATTTTTAATAAACAGAAAAGTAAATAATGGAAATCACACATAATACACCTCTAATTTGTATCATCAATCAAATTCATTTTTCAGAATACATTATATATGATCCCCAACCCAATGACTTCCTTAAATGGAATTACAATATGAATTCCTTAATTAGAATCAGGAAATCATGGGTTGAAACACCATGCACCACAAAAATGCAAAAGGCAAAATCCATGTTCCAAAAACCATAAAAAAATGGATACAAAAAATCATTTGTGGGACTAGTTGATAAAATAATATAAGACATACTCATCTCCTTGATAGTAGGAGTTGGTTACTTCAAATATTAGCCAGTTTCTTAAATATTGGACATAATAACATGAAGTAATTATATCCTTTCCCCAGTCTCCAAATTTAACTTAATATAAACATTAGTAAACCTTGGAACCTTTCATTTAAATCAAAATTGTCATTAAGTCGATAGGCATGTCTATTTTGGAATAGGTTTACAGAATTTGTGTTTTTACATTTAAAAAATTACGTGGAAGGCTGAGATTTAATAAACATGGTATATTCTCCACCATCTTAAAACATAAAGGGAAAAAATTAAACCCTAACCCTAATCTTGGTATTTTTTTTGGAATAATTATATTAATTGCAAATCTTATGATTTTCTTCCATCTTTAATATCATAACCAAAAGTGTCCTCAAGAGAGGAACACAACCAATACTAAGCATATATGGGTCTTTAGAGGTGAATATCTTCTAATAGAGCCCCAAAATTAAATAAAACTTGCAATACATATAGCCTACTTCAAAATATAATCCTTAATTATAACATATTCCCATGATTCATGTTGACTAGTAGGTGCCCCAAAAAAAATTGATATTTTAAGATATGACCCATGCTTAAACCACTAAGGAATGGAGGATGGTATTAATTGACAATTAACCATCAACTCTCCAAACTTCAAATTGCAACCTTGGTTGGCACATTGATATGCTTATTGGTTATTATCCCTTAGAATGTCCTTGAAACTCATCTTTGGGATATCTCTTGACACCTTCTTTATATGATTTAGGAGATTATCCAAAACTTTATCTCTATGCGAAGATCCTTTGATCAAATACTGAATTATTAAAAGGGACTCAACCAACATAGTGAGAGAAGAGACCTAGAATTATTTGGTGAGAAGAATGCTTTAGAGTAAACCATAGGCTTTTACATGATTAGTTTTCATCTTCCTCAAGCCACATGAATACTAAATTTGATTTTTCTGAGGCCATAAAGGATCCCTCCGCCTCTTGCAACCCCTAAACCTAATCTTGGTAGTTAATCATTTTTTATTTTAAATTTTCTTTCAATTATTTCAATAATAACATATAGTGCTTCATAACCATTGTTGTAAAAGAAAGTAAGGTTGAAGAAAGTGGGATTAAAATAAGATTAAATAAAGTATGATTGAAGAAACTTCACTTATTTATTTTTCCAAGGAAATACCGTAATTTCATTCAATTTTCAAAAAAATTACATTTAGTAAATATATCCTATGTTAGTGCATTTTCAAATTATTTATTTGTGACCAGACACACATATGTAATAAGTCTCGGCATTAAGATAGAAAAAAAAAGTATTGTAGGCATACATTAGCCATCGAGAAACCACCCAAAAGAGACTATCGTCCCAAAAAAAACCATAGAGGCTCAATTGGACATATGCTATAAGAAACCAACTCTTTATGCATCGTGTAATGACACCAAAAGAATTATGTTCATGAGGAACGCGCAAAAAATTGTAAAGCAGTGACCATAGAGTCTCGGGAGGGATGCAAAAAAGTCTGCTAATGCTTGGCATAGAGTCCAAGCCTCAATAAACCTATGCTTCATCCATTTATGGACAATAAATTTCACTTAATTGTAAGAAGATACAATTTAATTTCAGTGGTACTAAATCTATAGATATTAATTAACCATTTAAATTATATAAATAAAGTATATTTATATATTTTTCAACTTTACTATAGAAACTACCTAATAACATGAAGAAAAATATAAAAATAAAAAACATAATTACAAAATAAACAAAATCAAGTTCTAGAATTAAAATTGAAATATTGCAAACATTATGTATGCTATGAATAATTGTTTAGCCTTGAAATGTATGCATATCAATGAAAACAAAATATAACTTACAAAACTCTTAATTTCTTGTTCTATTGTGTTATATGTAAACGTGGCTTGAGTGTAACATCTCCTTAAAATAACCCAACTTAATATGCACAATATACGTATAATAAAAGGGTAAACAATTGATTTTACTTGCAGAGAGAGAACATCTCATCATTAGCTCAATATATGTATGTTTTTCTCTAACAATAAACATTGTAATGTCTCTCCATTCTGGAGTCTCACGTGAAACCCAAAATTTGGGCTAGATGTTGTATTTAAGCTATTCTTGCCTAGTACTCCTTAATTCTCAAATTCATTTCAACACTCTCTTTGTTAGCCTCAAGGTTATGGCTATGCTAGGACATTGACCTAGTAAAATTTCACACATATAGTGTAATGCTCATCATTATTATACTTTTTATTTAATATATTGTAGATCGATTACCTTATATTAACTATGCCACCATGCACCATATATCATTGTGATGGCCTTATATTAACTATATTGTTGTGTGCAGCATATTAATGTTACTGCATTTGCTTTAGACCTTCCATCTTGCTGGTGATTATATACATATATGAAATACATTGAATGGTTTTAATATTGGAAGTGCCCTCGTGGCATATTGGCCCTTACGCGCAGTGCAGGTTATATGGTGATTATTCCACTTGATGGATCCACGTGGTAGGATTCAGCGTGAAGGACCATACCCCAACCACGTGATCCTCCACTGCCAACGGTGGTGATCAACTCTGAATTAATCAACAATGGGGATGTAACCTGGTACCATTAGGGTAACCGTCTACCCTCTACTCCTTCGTCACATTGTGTCATTTGTGTTGTGACTTGTTCGAGAGAATAACTCTACAAGACTAAGAGAAAACTTGGAAAAAGAAGGCAGGGCCATGCATTTTCAAGATTTCCTCTGTGGATTGGTTTGTTTTGAAGGTATTCAATGAGGATTGTCTATGTTTGCTACTAGAGGTAGGGTTTTGAGCCAGGCTAAAAATGACCTTGTCCTCTCCTCGTTTATCTGGCATTTTCCATAAGTTACAATTTATTTTGGTGTTTCTCTTACATGAATTGAGCCTAGATATAAACATCTAATTTTTGATATTTGAATTCTTCGTAGGGGAAATCGTGACTTCTCTCTAGAGGTTCGGTCGTGGCATCCAAACTATCTATGGTGCTTTTGCATCACCCTCCTTTCTCATGGCTTCTTGACAAGTGATTTGGAAACACTAAACTTAAAACCTTAGCTTTGTTTTCCTTTACCAGTAGGGTTTCTCTATATTTTTTTATGTTAACTAAGCGTCATTCCCATTCTGATTTGGAAGTAATGTGGGGATTTCCACTTACCCTTCTCAAAATTAAGGCATTGGTTTTTAAATGGAGCCTCATTTATAATTGTTCTTGTATAGATTTCTTCATGGCCCAAAGTCTGACTAAGGGTTTTTGTGCTTACAGTTTAACCCTTGACCCACACTTGGGGTTTCATTCAAAAGGCGCCTTCAAGGTTCATTTTCTTGCGATGGTTGCTTATTTTTGTCCTGGCTCTTCTAGGTACTCATCTTTCGTTGTGCCTCTCAGAGGTCTCAAGACCATTATTCATGTGTTTGACCTTGTCTTGTCAAGCTGCATTAATTTTATAAGGGTTTATAAAATGGAAAGCCTTAACAAGTTAAGGCTTTTCCTATTTAATTGGTGTAGTTTCCTTGAGGTTTACATAGAAAAATGCTTGTAAATCAAAATTGAAACTAGAACTTGACCTAAGCTTCCCCAATCAGGACTAGCATTCCATAAAACACTTGGTAACCATCCAACCTACGGGTCATGTATGCAAGTCTGAACATAAGGAAATGAAAACTTATCTGAGGTTTAACAAGAAGGATCACTTCCTTCTCACATTAGCTTTCATAACATCAATTAGGTATTGCATTTATTATTCATTCAGTTACAAGTAAAAACATGGAAAGAGCCATGACTAAGAACTATCAAATAAGCATCCTTATAACCAGATAAATAAAAATGATAGAATAACCGTTAGATCCACATAATATCAAGTACATTTATTCATAAAAAGCAAGAGAATCTTAGCTCTTATTAAACACAGGAAAAATCCAACTAGGTTCGGGACTTCCACGTACCACCCGACCATAGATTGGTTGAACCAAATATTTCTTTCAGTCAATCACCCCCGTTCCATATTCCAAGCATGAATGTGGGATCTCATGGGATAAACCAATCCATAAAAAACCAAGGGAATCAAGAAGTTAAACCACCTCCAACCTCGTCATATTGTGATCTCACCTAAACTAGTGTCGAAATCATAGAACTAAATTGAGCTTGGATGCCTCAGAATTTCTTCTCTAATAACTTGAGGAATTTTCCCGTCTCCATCCTCAAGCTTTACTTTGTATCCTGCCATTAACGGTCAAGGGATTCCTAGGCCTTTGGGAATTTTCTTGAAACCACCTCACCTAGATTCAAAATCTTCCGACAATCCAAAGCGCAACTGAGAAAATTCCCATCACACCATGACTATTCAGAAATGGAAAATCAAGGCTAAAGTCCACTGTCAAAACTCGAAAAAAAATCCATGACAATGATAACAAAAGAACGAAATACCAACATGCACATACCATGCATGTCAAAACCAGCTAGGAAAACATACATTCAACCTTTTATCTGCAAGTATTCCTACTGAAGTTGCTTGATCGAACTTTTCCTTGCTTGATCCTTGCTTTCCTTTGCTTTCCTTGTCCTTCCTTTACTTTCCTTTTCCTTCCTTTGTTTGCTTTGTTTCCTTCTGCTCCTGCTGCTCTTCTCTTCTCTCACACTAATTCCGGAACTTAACTAACTAAAGGCTACCAACTGATGCTCTGATGTGTTTTTATTATTGATGCCTCTAATTTCTTCAATTTTCCATTATTTTCCTTCGTTTACCTCCTCACATGCAACTTGTGACCTTTCATCTTCCTTTTCTCCTAATTTACTTTATTTTCATAAATAAAATGATAAAAATACCTTTTTTCCTTTTCAAAGCCTTTGTTGTTGCCTTTGCCAATTTCCCCTTAGCCATAAACACAACAAGTGATGCCCACTAGGATATTTTTCCCAACATTCAGCTTGGGATACATGTCCCTTGACCTTGGTCTTATTTTTCCTTTATTAAATTTTATTACATGAACTTTTAACCCGAGGTTGTTACAGACCTCTCCTCCTTAAGGGAACACCATCCTCGGTGTTCTATGACACCTACAACCAGCAAAACCACTAAAAATAAAAACATATTTCCTATGGAGCCTTATAACCCAGCACATTGCAATATTTACAATGAACAACCTGCTCAAAGAAAAACCATCATGAAAAACATGATAGCATGACAACCATATTGCTTATTGGAGATTTCTAACACAGATCATGGCAATATTCACAAAAACAACCATACGTAAATATTTGCAAATACCAAAATTGCTTTGCCTCAACTGACAAACAATAAAGGATACATAGCCTACATCTGATCATCCATCTCCCATGTAGCTTCACCAGGCCCAAAGTTCTTCCACTGCACTTTAACTTTATCGATTTCTATGTTCTGGAGCATGAGTTATTTCCACTATAATATGCACTGAGGTTCTGGCTGGAATTCTCCTTCTAGTTCCACCTATAATAAAAACCAACCAATAACATGATCAACATCATTTACATATATTTTAAGAAATGAAACATGGAAAACATCATGGAATTTCACTGTCGGAGGCAATGCAAGTATGTAGGCCACTAGTCCAATCCTCTCAAGGATCTCAAAAGGCTCGCAATATTGTGGTGCCAACTTGGCATATGATCCAATCCTCAAGGAGCTCTTCTTAGGCTTGATGTGAAAATACACATGCTCCCCGACCTGAAATTCCCTAAATGACCTATGCTGGTTGACATAACTCTTCTACCTATCTTGTGTTGCCTTTAGATTATTCTTTATAACTTGCATTTCATGCTCCATGTATGCCAACATGTTCAGTACAATAAGTACCCTGTTCACTGGATCACTCCAACTAATTAGAGTATGACAACTCCACCCATACAGTGCCTCAAACAGACTCATCCCCCGTGACTCTTAATAACCATTGTTGTAAGAAAACTTGATCAATGGAAGGTAATCCTCCCATCTCCTCTAATAATGCATCACATACATCTTCATCATATCCTCCAATATCTTGTTGACCCTCTCTGTCTTTCTGTCTGCATGTGGATGATAAGTTGTATTGAAGGCCAACTCTATCCCCAATCCTAAAAACAACTCCTTCCGAATTTGAAATTGAACTTGGCATCCATGACTGAGACAATCTTCTTCAGAACAACATGCAATCTCGTGATCTCCCTAATGAAGACATGTTCCACCTCACTAGTTGAATAAGTAGTCTTCAATGGAATGAAGTGAGCTATCTTGCTCAACCTGTCTACCACAACCATGATAGAATCATGTTTCCTCCATGTCCTCAGACTTGTAATGAAATCCATGGAAATGACCTTAATCCACCTGGATGCTTACACTCTACTTTCACCTGTCGACAGTACAAACATGTAGCCATGAACTCTGACACTTCCTTCTTCAGATTCGACCAGTAGTAAAAATTCTTCATTATTGTACACGTCTTCTGATATCCTAGGTGACTTGAATATGGATTTACATGAAACTCCCTCAAGATAATATTCTTGAGTTCATTGTCATCTGGCACATAGATCTTGTTCCTGAATCTCACCAAGCCATCTGTCGTGAGACAATATTCCACATCCTGATCACCTATACCCTACTGTAACATGTGCATAATTTCCATGTACCTCTCATCCTAATGTCCTGCCTGTAAGATCTGATCCTATAAATCTATCCCATATGATCTCACTGCAGCAAACTACACTTCCCTACTTAGAGCATCTGCAACCCTATTCTCCTTACCCTTGATGTATCTAATCTCGAATTTAAATTCACTAAGGGTATCCAAACATCTAGCTTGCCTCACATTGAAATTCAGTTGGTCAAACAGATATCTCAACCCATTGTAATCGCTCATCAACACAAACCTCTTACCAAGAAGATAATGTCTCCACATCTTCAAGGCATGAATAATAGTTACCAACTCAAGACCATGAGTCGCGTATTTTTTCTCATGCTCATTCAATTTCCTAGACTCATAGAATATCACTTTTCCCTCCGGCATAAGGACTCCACAAAGCCCTCTCTTGCAAGCATATGTACACACCACGAACTCTTTATCTAGATCTGCAATCTTTAACACTAGAGCATTCGTCAACAACTGCTCTAACTGTTCAAAATTGGTTGCACACTCCTTTGTCCATTCAAACTTCTTTTCTTTCCTCTACAATGATGTAATGGGATAGGAAAGGCATGAGAAGTTCCTAATGAACCTCCTATAGTAACCTACTAACCCCATGAATGATATTACTTCATCCACATTCTTAGGAGTTTCCCATTCCATTATAGCTCTTATCTTTTCTGGATCTACTACTATGCCTTCCTTGGAAACAACATGTCCCAAGTAGTGCACCTTTGCCTAAAATAAACTGCACTTGTTAAGCTTGGCATACAACTAATTTTCTCTTAGTAACCTCAACACTATTGATAAATCCTCGACATACTCTTCCTCATCCTTACAATATATCAGGATGTCATCAAATAATACAATAACAAACTTTTCCAGATAAGGATGCAACACGCTATTTATCAAGCACACAAAAGTGGCTAGAGCATTAGTCAAACCGAATGGAACTACAACAAACTCATAATGCCCATACCTAGTCCTAAAGGCAGTGTTTTATATGTCCTCTTCTTTTATGCGTACCTGATGGTATCCTGATCTTAGATCAATCTTTAACAACACTACTGCTCCCTTCAACTGATCAAACAAGTCATCAATCCTCGAGAATGGGTACATGTTCCTAATCGTCACCTTATTCAGTTGCATGTAATCCATGCACAACCTAAGATTACCATCCTTCTTCTTCACTAACAATACTGGTAGACCCTAAGGTGACACACTTGGCCTAATGCATCCCTTATCAAGCATTTCCTTTAGCTGCAACTTCAACTCTACCAACTCTAGTGTGCTCATCCTATAAGGTGCCTTTGAAGCTGGCGTTGTCCCTGTTACCAACTCAATAGAGAAGTCCACTTCCGTATGGGAAGGAAACTATGGAATCTCTGCTGGAAACACATCCTGAAACTGTTACAATACATGGTACCTTTTGAAGATTTATGCATCCTCAACATCCTTACCCTTGTTACTGGAAATATGAACTGTAAAAATTACACACCTTTTCTTATAACTATACTTAGCCTGGATAGTTGTGACCATCCTCACTGATGCAAGCTTCTTCTTTCCCCACAAGATTCTCTTTTCCCCACTATCATCCAAACACTCAATAACCTTGTCGTAATATTCTACTTTAGTCCTGTGAAGATACATCTAATCCATATCGAAAATCATACTATACAATTCCAATGGAAGTACATTCAAATGTGTTGTTGTAGGCACACCATTCAACTTGAACGTAGAACCTCTTACCCTATGATGAACTCTCTTCTTAGTACCTGTAGCCAACTACACCAACCAAGTCTCTGCATGCACTTTTTTTCTCAAGCCACACTTATCTACCAGGTCAATATTAACATAACTATAATTAGATCCAAGATCAATCAAAATAGAATTAACTTTATGACAAAGCTTACCATCCATCTCAATAATAAATGTGTGGTGATCCACCTGCCTTTTGTCCACAACTACGTAAATCCAAGGAATACTATGACCAACATCCCCAACTATCTCTGCCTCTTGAGCACTATAGATCTGGAGCCTACCTCCATGGTACAATGGAAAATCCTTCTTATGATGATCTTTTACACATATCCAGCATTGCCACAGTCCTCTACCATCACCTCTAGTATGTCACTCTATAGGCTGCGACCCAAGCCCCTTCTCAACTGTGTTGAACTTCTTGTAAGGAACCACATTTTCTTTGTCACCTACATCCTGTGGTCTTCTCTGCTTTGGTGGCCACTTCCCTTTAACTTTCTCATTTCCTTTCAAGTCACATTTAGGTTCAACTTTGCGCTTTGATTTCTCATAACAATTTTTTAGCTTCCTGATGGCTTCCTCCAATGATCTAGGCTCATCAAACTCAATTCAATCTCTATATGATGTTTCCATCCCACTGATGAATCTCTGAATCTTGGCCTTCTCCTCCTTTATAATTGACACATATCTCAACATCTCCAAGAACCTACTAGTGTACTCATCATCTATCATAAAATCCATCTGTAGCTCATAAAATTCCTTAGCTCTGTCATCATAGTACCTCTCCGAAAATTAATTCATTTTGAAGAGTCTCTCGAACTTATCCCAAGTCAACTCATCTTCCTGAATTCCCTTAACATTCTTCATATCTTCCCACTAAATATATTCTTTCCCTCTAAGACTGAAGGTGGCTATCTTGGCTTTCATGTTCTCTGAATAGTTATGCAATCTAAATAATTTCTTAATCCTAAGAAACCATGCCTTTGCATCTTCTTCCTTCTTCATCACTCCACCAAATGTAGGTGGCTTGAATTTCTTGAAATCCTTAGGTAAATACTCACCCCTCCTATAAGGATGATGATGGTGATGATTTTGATGATGTCTCCTGGATGAGGAACTAGAATGATACCCATACATACCAGTCCTCCTATCAGATGTATCCAGTGATCTGCCACCTCGAACTGTATCCCCTTTATCCAACCTATATCTAGACCGAGACTTTCTACCATAGGATCCATTAGTTTCCTCTTCCTGATCTTGAGGATCCTCAACTGTCCTTGTTTTTAAAACTCTGATAAGATCTTAAGGATCGTTGCATTAACCTCTACCTGCTTCTCCTGAGCCCTTGCAAGTCTTTCTTGAGCCTCACCAACTTATCATTCTCTGATTTGAAACTTCATATATCTTCCCTCAAGATCCTCAATGTATCTGTTATACCAAGAAAATACGCTTCTCCTCGCTACCCAATTGATTTGTAGGGAGAGTCACAATAACTATATTCTACCATTTTTCTCATCATATTTAATTCTCTTCTTCTTGAAAGTGTACCATGTTAGATAAACTAAATCGATACCAAAATAAAATCGATACGTCATGATATTCAAGGGAGGTCGATCTTATCTACAAGATCATTCAACATTAGTGTGATACATAGATAATTATAATCATATCAAGACATTAACATAAAAAAAAACAATATCATGCATGACCATACCAACTATATACCATGTCCCCATGCATGACAACCATAACCTTGACAACATCAGAACTTACCCAAAGAGAGTGAAACTTGGCACTAATACCACCCTGTAACTTCCCCCTCCCACATTTACCCACTTTGTTCGGTTTGCCTGGGTAAATATGAGACGAGGGTCACTATGATAAGATTCAGCCTCCTATATGACCTTAAGCTAATGGAGTTGACAACTTGAGACCTTACTAACTTCACTCAAGTGCTACAGGACCTCCAAGAGAAACCCAACCCCTCTAGGAGTCCAACCTCTGAGATAAATCTCTTTTTCATTGACCTAAAGCCCCATTTTCCCCCTTGCGAAGGCATGAAAACAGCTATAGCCCTCTATTCGAACTGATAAGCCTTCCTCCATGTGACTGTGGACTTTTCTACTCAGTTCTATGCTAGTGACCCTAAATTCTGACCCACCTTTTCAGGGCAAGAACTCAGGCATCTGCCCAGAACTTTGTGACACTTCCAAAGATGATAGATAACATAGAAATAATTCTTGTAATAAAAAACTGAAACCAGGACTTGACTTGACCTTCCCTAATCGGGACTAACATTTTGTCTAACACTTGGTAACCATGAAACCTATAGGTTATGAATGCAAGTATGAACATAAGGAGCTGAAAATTTATCTGAGGTTTAACAAGAAGGATCACTGCCTTCTCACATTAGTTTTCATAACATCAATTAGGTATTTCATTCATTATTCATTTAGTTACAAGTAAAAACATGGAAAAATCCATGAATAAAAACTGCCAAATAACCATGCTTATAACTAGCATATAACCAAATAAATAACAATGAGAAAACAACCATTAGAGCCACATAATATCAAGTACATTCAATCATCAAAAGCAAGAGAAAATTAGCTCTTATTAAACATAGGAAAAATCCAACCAAGTTCGGGACTTCCATGTACCACCCGACCATAGAATGGCTAAACCAAATCTTTCTTTCAGAAAATCACCCTCATGCCATATTCCAATCATGAATGTGGGATCTCATGGGATAAACCAATCCATAAAAACCAAGGGAATCCATAGGTTAAACCACCTCCGCCCTCACTATACCGTGATCTCACCTAAACCAGTGAAAAGATCACAAAACCAAACCGAGCTAATTGGATGCCTCAAAATTTATTCTCCAATACCTTGAGGACTTTTCTCGTCTCCACCCTCAAGATTTATCATGTATCCTTCCATTACTGGTCAAGGGATTCCTAGGCATTTGGGAATTTTCCTAAGACCGCCTCAGCGGCATCCAAAATATTTCTTCAATCCAAAGCTCAACCGAGAAAAGTGCCATCACACCATGGCTATCCGGAAATAGCAAGGCAAGGCTAAAATCAACTATCGAAACTCGGAAAAATCCATGCCAATGAAAACAAAAGAACCAAATACCAACATGCACATACCATGCATGTCAAAATTAGTTATGAAATCATACATGCAACCTGTTACCTACAAGTATTCTTGTTAAAGCTACTTCATCCAACTTTTCCTTGCTTGATCCTTTGTTTCCTTTCCTTTCCTTGTCCTTACTTTACTTTCTTTCTCCCTCCTTCTCTTGCTTGATTTCCTTGTCCTCCTGGTGCTCTTCACCTCTCTGAGATTAATTCCAAAACCGAACTAACAAAAGGCTACAAACTAATTCTCTGATGTCTCTTTATTATTGGTGCCTCTAGTTTCTTCAATTTTCCATTATTTTCCTTCATTTTCCTTATCACATGCAACCTATGACCTTTCACCTTCCTTTTCTCCTAATTTCCTTTATTTTCATAAATAAAATGCCAAAAATTCATTTTTTTCCTTTTCAAAGCCTTTTCCATTACCTTTGCCAATTTCCCCTTATCCATAAAAACAACAAGTGATGCCCACTGGGATATTTTTCCCAACATTTAGCTTGGGATACATGTCCCTTGACCTTGGTCTTATTTTGTCTTTATTAAATTTTAGTAAATGAACTTTTAACCTAGGGTTGTTACACTTGGCAATTATGTGTTTAATCTCTCACATGATAGCCTAAAATGTATTTCCAAAAATAATAATAATAAGTAAAACATTTTCATTTTATTAATAAAATAAATATTTACATTCTCATAAAATATTTACTTTCTATTGTTTGGCTTTTCAACCACATGTCAAATTTAAAATCATAAAAATGATTTAAAAACTAATTTATTAGGGGTATTACATTGAGGAATGAACTTAAAAGGTGGATGGTTAGATATTCCGACATCAATAATAATGGATTTATTGGATATATTAACTTTTTCTTCCACACATTGCATATCTATATTTAAATTTGACTAGAATTGCCTTGATTTAAATTTATAATACATGTGTAACAAGTAATGGCACACAGGTTCGAATAGGATCAGACCCCTGGGTGGGAAGTGGACCTAATTATATTCTTCTAGCTAAACTAATTGATTTTCTCCAAGATCAGGGTCATCATACTTTAGCTTAGATTGTTGATGATGGTAAAATAACATTATGGGGTTAGGGATGGATGTCGCCTCAATAGCTTCATCTCACAAATGAATGGTTTTCTATCTGGCATGGATTTGCTACCAACCTAAATGAGGCTCACGTATGAATAAGTAAGAGGGAGTACACCTTGATTTGGACTCATGCTTCATCTCGTATTTACTCCCTAAAGCCTGGTTATGTATTTTTAATAGAAGAAAAGAAACCACCAAATTTGTCATGGGGGTGGAGGAAGCTTAGGAAAGTTGATTGTACGACAAAGGCAAGGTTATTCTAGTGGTGAAAACTGGAAAATAAGGTGCCTATAGGTGATATCCCCTTAAGACACGACATCATAGCGTTAATTTTTCATCACTTTGTTCTATGTTGCAACAATATCAAATAGCATTCAATTTCTCAATTTCACTTCCTCAATTTTCCAATGACAAAGAGAAATAGTAAATAGAACAAATAAACAAATGCACAAAGAAAGAAAACCAAGAGATAAGAGACACAAATTTGGTCAATAACTAGCGAAAAGCCCACTGTGGGGAACACCCTTGCAAATCTTCTTCTTAATAGATTGTCTTCAAATGTTTAGCATGGAGAGTACATCATCCAATATCAATTCAATATCCAAATAATGTCAACATTCCAAGCTACTACTCAAGAAAGAGATGGAGTCAACTGTAGTCAAACTGATCTTCTTGAAGTCTGTGTAAGTCAACAACAATTAACTGTTGTCAAAATATGCCCTAACTAGAGATGAGACAACAGTCAAAATAGTCTCAAAGGACCTCGGTCTTGGAGAAATTTATGCGACCTCTTTAGCCTAACAAAATGAGCCCAAAACAGTTTGATTTGGAGCAGTCAAACCTGGTCAACATGGAGGAGTGGCCTGTGGTCTACTTATGCAATTATGTCTTCGGTCACATAGCATGGATATCCTTGACTTTGAGACCAATATCTGCGTCTTGTTAAAATAGAAAGGATTCACTTGAAATCAAGATCAAAATCTGTTAAAAATGCCCTTGTCAACTCTGGTCAATGTCCTGCAATCAACCCTATAATTCGGCCCAATCAAAGACAACCACATGTACTTTGCAAGAGAGAGAAAACCCTTTCACTTCTGAATTGTATGAACCAATAAAATAAGGAGAGAGAAGATGTAAGTTTTTTGAATGAGATGCCTAATGATGTTTGACGTCTCATGTATTTATATGAATCCATGTGGGTGAAAAGACAAGTCGTTTGGGCTTCATCAGCCTACATGAAGTTGAAGTCGACGTTGACAATTTCACATGTGAGAGATTTTAATTCAAAAACGCACTTCTACTTATCCGATTTGAGTGATATTTAGGTCGGTTTTTTCCTCTCGAAAAGAGGAATTTAATGAAATAATTATCTTCATCAAATGGGTTGTCCAAAGTGGAATTTAAACCTAGTTTCATAATTTAACACTCCCTCTCAACTAGGGAGAATTCTAACTATCAATATTTGCCCATAGATCATCATGTGATCCTACCACCATGTACCATCTCAGCTTGTCTCTCTCATCTCATGCTCTATATTCTAGAATCTAAAGAAGAAGAGATGTTGCAGGGGAGCTCCAGCTACCACCCTACCTCTATCCCCATCGGGGAGAATCTGCTACCACCCGAAATCATCATCATCATCAGGGAGTCATAGATACCACCCAAAACTAAAGACAATGGACAAGACCAACCTACCCCAAGCATAAGGACCACACTTTATCCCAAAGCCTGTGACAATAGGTGAGATAAATTTACTAGAGGTAAGGATCACACTCTACACTATTATCCCTGATCATCCATCTTAACCCTAAAGATTCAAATGGTAGAACACATGTATCCACCAACTTGGGAGAGATCCACCTACTACAAGGGGTAGATATCACACTCTATCCCAAGTCCCTTAACCCATTGGTCAGCTGAGAGAGGTTATCCCACAGAGTGGGCATGATGTTAACTGGGGCATACTCTGACTAGGGGAGATCCCAGGTCTCAACATCCTATCAGTTAGAGGTCACTCATCCCTAGGATCCCTATAGCTCCATTCCTCACCCTAGGAACTCAACTAGGGGGGAAGATAATTGCTTAGTCTTCTTGATTAGCTTAGACCCTTATTTGACAAGGTCATCTCAACCAGTCCATGTTGTTCCCTGAATACCAAGAACTTACCTTCGGCAAAGCCTTGGTGGGAATGTCGGCTATATGCTCATCTGTTGAAATGTGGATGAGTCTCACGGCTCCTCTCTACACCACGTCACAAATGTAATGGTATCTAATCTCAATATGCTTGGACTTGTTGTGAAACACAGGATTCTCGGACAAACGAATCCCACTCTTGTTGTTGAAATAGATGATTGTCGTATCCAAAACTTGCTCAAATAGCTCTCCAAAGAGCTTTCTTAACCAAACTGCTTCACAACTTGCAATACTAGCTGCAATATACTCAGCCTTAGCAATGCTAAGGGTTGTGTATTTTCGCTCCCTTCTCATCCACGAAATCATGGTAGATCTCGAACTAAAACAACATCTGAAAGTACTCTTTGTCAACAACATTACCATCCCAACCTTCATTTATATATCCATGTAGTCTAATGTCTCCAGTGTCATATCTCAGTCCAAGTTTAATAGTCCCATGTAGATATCTCAATACATGCTTGGCAGCAATCCAATGTACATGGTGAGGTTGGGTCATAAATTGGCTCAAAGTGTTAACTACAAAGCATATGTCAAGGTGATTGTTCATGAGAAACATCAGAGCACCAACTAATTGTATATGCTCAAAAGGGTTTTCTAGGTCTAGTCCAGCAGCTTCTCCACATAACTTCTTGAAATTCATCTCCATAGGTGGAGGAAAGGACTTGCACTCAACCATGCCAAATCTCTCTAGTATTTTCATAGCACATTTTCCTTGTGAAAGAAAAATATCACCCAACTTTTTCCATATGTCTAGTCCCAGGAAATAGTGCACCAAACCAAGGTCTTTCATCTCGAATTCGAAAACCAACTTCCTCTTACATTCTAGAATGAGAGGGTCTACACCTTTCATGAATAAGTCATCAACATATAATACCAAAATGAGAGGCATACCTTGGACCGTTTTGAAGTACAATTTTGGATTAACATTGCTCCTTATGAATCCCAACTTTATCAAGTAATTGTCGATACGATCATACCAAGCATGGGGGGTTTGCTTCAATCCATAGAGAGATTTCTTCAATCGACATAAATGGGTATTCCTATCATGAATTTCAAATCCTATAGGTTGTTCAACGTACACTTATTCTTGAAGAAAACCATGTAAGAAAGCAGTCTTCACATGCATTTGATGGAGAGTCCATCCCTGACTTGCAGCAAGGGCTATATCGAACGGATGGTTGTATATCACATCACAGGAGAAAATATATCATCGTAATCTTCTCCCACTTTTTGAGTGAATCCACGGGTTACAAACCTTGCCTTGTATTTTTCGATGCTTCCATCAGCCCCATGCTTGATCTTATAAATCCATTTGGAGGTTACCACAGATCTTCCCTTTGGTCTTGGCACAATATCCCATACATCATTTTTCATAATAGACTCATATTCCTCTACCATTGCATCCTTCCAGACTTGTTCCTTCACAACTTCTTCAAAGGTATTAGGTTCAGCTTGAAACATATTGCTCATAGCTACAACATAGGCTTGGTACCTGCATGGCTTCTTGCTTTCCTTGAAAGTTCCACGAGCAGCAACATGTTTCTCAGCATCTTGTAATGTGTCCTTGAGCCAAACTTGTATTTTCCTTGTAGGGAGATCACATGGAGGAGGATCCATAAGATCTATAGTCTCCATGTGATCATCAATGATGTACTTCTCAAATTCAGGCACAGAATGACCTTTTAGAATATCTATCTCATCACTCTTGTCTTCAAGAGGAGGAGGCAGAGGGAGGTCCCTTGCTTTCCTAAGGGAAGCATCTTCATCGAATGTTACACCTTCCAACTTCAACCTTCATTTGACCAAAAATATATATTCTAAATTCTTTATAATCTTCACTATATCCAATAAACGTACATTGCCTTCCTATAGCTTCTAACTTGTTTCTTTTGTCCTTCGGCACATGGAAATACACATGGCAACCAAAAATTCGTAGAGGACCAATATCAGGCTTGACACCAATGAATATTTCCTTGGGAGTATTGTTGTCCAAATCTTGATGAGGCAAGCTGTTTTGAACATATATCGCTATGTTTGTTGCTTCAACCCACATTAGAGAAAATTTTAGCCTAAAAGTGCCATGAAACTTTCACGTAATTTCCATGTCATAATATGTAAGCCAATCAAAATCCTTTAAATTTAAAAATAGGTACATGTCCTAAATAATTTTAAATTGTTTAATTTGGGTATCTGTAAAATATTAAATTATTAATTTGGGTATCAGTGAAATATTTTATTATTAATTTGGGTTTTTGTACAATATCTTAATAATTTTATTTACCGACCTTACCCATATGAATTAGAATAACAAAAAAGTTATTAATGCAATGTAAATATTAATATTAATGAAAAATATAAATTAAAAATACCGGCCCACTTGACATTAATAACCATGCCCCAAAAAAACACCTAAAAAATAGTTAAATATAAAATATAAAATAGTTAAACAGTTAAATATAAAATATAAAATACAAAATCATGAAAAAATTAAAAATAAAATATAGTTAAAGTTAAATATTAAATAGTTAAATAGTTTAAAAAAATGTATTCCAGAAAGGAAAAAATAACGAATTCCGCAAAAAAATATAGAATATATAGTTAAATATAAAATAGTTAATATAGTTAAAAATTAGATGAACATAAAATAGTTAAAAATATGTATTCCAGAATAGACATTACCAGATTCCAACAAAAAATATAGAATATATAGTTAAATTAAATTAAATATAAAATAGTTAAATATATTCTAGAAAGGAAAAATTACCAAATTCTGACAAAAAAATATATATTTCAGGTAAAATTGTGGCCTTAGTAGGCAATGTCATTAAAAAAACACAAAAGAAAATAGTTAAATATAAAATATAATATAGATAATTAAATTTAAATATTATATATATATATATATATATATATATATATATATATATATATATTTTAATAAAAGTGTCATATATTGAGGGGTTTTGATAAAAGTAAAAAATTAGATATAGTATATCAATTTTTTTTATTAAATCTCATGCTAATAAATTGTGGAACATAGATAAAAAAAATAATAATAATAAATAAATAAATTAAATTAAAAATAAAATAAAATTAAAAATTAAAAAATTAAAAATAAATAAATTAAAAATAAATAAATAAATAAAAAATAAAAAAATTCTACATGGGATTTTTTATTAATTTCTTGATTTTTCCTTAAGAGGCCACTTTTAGGCTACAATTTCCTCTAATGAAGCAATTTTGGCAGCTTTTGATCATGGAGCATGGCTCAAGGAGCTTCCACAATGGACATGTTCTTTTTCTCAGCAACACCCTTTTGTTCGGGAGTGTAAGGCACAATGGCCTCCTTCTTGATTCCTTCCTTCTTGCAAAATTCTATGAATTCATTTGAGATGTATTCCCCACCGTTGTCAGACCTGAAGATGTTTATTTTCTTCCCTGTATTATTTTCCACCAAAGCCTTGAATTCATTTAATATTTCAAATGCCTCATCCTTGTGCTTCAAATAGTAGATCCATGTCTTCCTTGAGAAATCATCGATGAAGGTGGTGTAATAAAGAGGACCCCCAAAAGAATGCACAGGCATTGGACCACATATATCAGAATGAATGAGATGAAGAATTTATTTCATCTTGTTTTTGCTAGAGGGGAATTGTCATGCCCCCAATTCTTTTTTTGTTAATTGGCAGAGGTGAGACAACGCCTAAGTAGTTAACATGTTCCATTGATAAGTTACTTTGCGAACTACGCTTAACATTCATCTTCATTCATTAACAACATTAATGTGCGGAATCCATTAACATTATAACATCATCATAAACATTCATAAGACAGCAGAGAGTACACCATTCATATGCAATAAGAATCTTTTATTATGTATTTGAAGATTTTACAAATGACCGGGAGTGAAGCTCCACCGGTGTTTTACCCGTGTCGAGTGCCCACCTCGTGCACGCCTTGCACGATGGTTGCACCCTCGTTCAACACACACAAGACTTCTTGCCGAGTTGGTCAGGGGCGCCCTTGCACAACCCCTCAGCGAAACTTACAATCGAGCTCGTGTTAGACCAGCGGGCGAGCGCCCACATACACCCTCCATCCGTGGTTGCCTGCAAACGGCAGGCGCACTATGACCCGTCACCAAAACTCTTTATGCCAACCATGTAGAGCTGCCCAGCTAGCGGCCGCATATCCTTGCGCACTTACTGCAGCTCTCTACCATACTTCGCACTTCCTCTTGATGATGAGCAAGTTCGAATGATTTTGTTTTGCCAAGTTTCCATCGCTAATACATATCGTAGCGAACGGGGGTCGTGCCACCCGGCCGACCTTCCATTCTATCTCCAACCAGCGCGTCCATTTGCTAAACACTGCCCGAAGTGCAAGTCGGCCCGCCCATGGCATGGGACCACCCCACCTCGACTCGCCATATTTGCAACTTGCCTGGTCGGCCCACGGTGCAAGTCTCCTCTCACCCATGTATAAGTATAAGGCAACCAACTCATCCACTTTGTTGTCTTGTCCTCAGTCACCTCTTAAATTTGTGCATTTCGGTACTTTGTTTGGCGGCTGGGCACGCCTGAGCGACTCGCCAGCCACAGGGAATTACATCCTCCCTCACCCGAAGGCCTTGTCATCCCTGATAATCCAGCTCTATGCAGTGTCTTCCTATCATACTTCACAATCTTACACTTCCATCTCCAAAGTGAGTCCTTCGTTTCCCAATTTTCCTCTTCCAGTGCATTCTTCCATCTGATAAGAAATTCCCGCTTCATGTGGCAACCAAGTCCTGTAGTTCGAAAACTTAGAATATTCTCCAACTCTAGGTTCGGCTTATCCACAATCCCGGCTGGTCCTCTCGGTGGTTCAGCTCTCTCTAGATGATCAACATCAAGTCTGCATCTCTTCAACTGACTCATGTGAAAAACCAGATGCTTCATGTGCATATGGTGTGGAAGCTCCAACTATTAAGCAACCTCCCCCACTCTCTTCTTCACCTGGAGTGGTCCCTCATACTTCCTTGTCAATTTGTTCGCAGTCCCCTTAGGTGGCTGAAATTGATCTTCAATAATCCTGAGAAACACCATATCTCCCACACTGAAGTGTACATCCCGTCTTCCTCTATCTGCCCATTTCTTCATTCTCCTTACAGCTTCATGGAAGCGCAACCATGCCAACTCCAAGGTCTCATCCCAAGCCTTCATGAATTTCTTCGCATGAGGACTTCTCAACAAACCTCGTGTCATTACGGTATGCGGTGTGACTGGCATATGTCCATTCACCAAATCAAATGGACTGTACCCCGTCGCAAAACTCTTTTGAATATTGTAGTTGAACTGAGCAATATCCAAGAGTTCAGGCCAATTCTTCTGATCAACCGTCAAATAATGTCTCAAGTAATCCTCTAGCAATGTGTTGATCCTCTCAATCTATCCATCTATCTATGGATGGTAACTCGAACTCATCAACAAGTATGTCCCGACTAGCTTGAACAATGTGGTCCAAGATCTGCCTGTAAATCAGGGATCTCGGTCCGACACAATGCTTAATGGCATCCCCCAATACTTCACTATGTTCTTAAAGAACAACTCCGCAGTCCGCTCGACTCCACAAGGCATCTTTGTTGGAACAAAGACAACATACTTGGAAAAACGATCAACCACAACCATTATTCCATTATACCCCTGAACCTGTGGCAACTGAGCGATGAAGTCCATCGAGACACTCATCCATGGTCTCTCAAGAATCGGTAAAGGCTGCAACAGACCTCCTTGCCTCTAAGTATTTGATTTTTCCTACTGACAAATGATGCACGTATGTACATACTCCTCTACATCCTCTTGCATCTTCTCCCAAAAGAATCCTCTCTCCAACAATGCCAAAGAACGATGCTGCCCTGGGTGGCCAGCCCATGGTGAGTCGTGGCACTCCTTCAAAAGGTGCCTCTTGAGTCCAAATGACTTTGGAACATAGAGTCGGTTTCCAAAGAACAAGAATCCATCTCGTAGAAAGAAATTTCGTGTCTTCCCCTCCTTTATCTACTTCACTATATTCTGCGCCAAAGTATCGGTCTCAACACTTTCCTTGAGCTTATTCTGCATCTCTTCTGACATCTGAACTCGACTCCTACTCCTTGCTTCCCGGTCTTCTCCCTCCAATGCTGAAAGTTGTCCCTTCCTGCTAAGAGCATCTGCTACTGCATTGTGTCTTCCTAGTCTATACTCGATAGTCATGTCGAATTCTGCCAAGAAGTCCTGCCAACGAGCTTGCTTTGCAGAAAGCTTCAATTATGATGCAAAATAACTTGCTGCAATGTTGTCTGTCTTGACAACAAATGACTTCCCAATCAGGTAATGCCTCCACACATGAAGATAGTGAATGATTGTGGTCATCTCCTTCTCATGGACTGGATACCTCCGTTCTCTATCCTGCAACTTCCGATTCTCGTACACCACTAAATGCCCATCCTACATAGGAACCCCTCCTATAGAAAAATCTAAAGCATCTGTGTGTACCTCAAATGGTCTCCCGAAGTCCGGAAACTTCAGTATCGGTGTTGTAACCATCCTCCTCTTCAAGTCATCAAATGCCTCTTGACATTTATCCGTCCAACTCCATCTCTTGTCCTTCTTCAATAGATCTGTCAGTGATGATGTTACCTTGGAGTACCCCTCTACAAACTTCCATTGGTAGTTGGTCATGCCCAAAAACACCCTCATCTCATGGACATTCTTCGGTTCAACCCAATCCTTAATCGCCTTCACTCTGCTCGGCTCCATCCGTATGTGCCCTTGACCAACTATATGCCCAAGGAACGGAATCTCGATCTGAGCGAACACACACTTAGACTTCTTCAAGTACAACTGATTTGCCCTTAGTGCCTCGAACACCATCGCCAAGTGCTTCTTATGATCCTCCATGTTGTCACTGTACACCACTATATCGTCCAAGTACACTACTACGAACGAATCCAAGTATGGTCGTAGGACATCATTCATCAAAGTGAAAAACGTAGCAGGAGCATTGCACAACCCGAATGGCATAACAAGGAATTCAAAGCTACCATACCTTGTTACTATCGCGATCTTCTTCTTGTCTCCTTCAGCTATCCGCAACTGATAATAACCATGCCTCAAGTCCAGCTTGGAAAACACTCGGGCTTTCGTAAGCTTGCCAAAGCAATCAGCAGCCAATGGCAAAGGATACCTATTCCTTACCATTTGCTTGTTGAATGCACGGTAATCACAACACATCTGTAGCTCATTCGAATCCTTCTTCCGTTGGAACAATACTGGAGATCCATAGGGGGACCTTGAAGGTCTGATGAAACCTGCATCAGTTAACTCCTTTAACTATCGTTTCAATTCCTCCAACTCAGGTCCTGACAACCGATAAGGTGCTTTAGTCGAGGGTTGCTTTCCTGGCTCAAGCTCAATGCTATGGTCCACTGCACGCCTTGGTGGAAGCTTCTTTGGTAGCTCATCAAGCATCAAATCTACATATTTGGCCAGTACCTTAGAAATCTCAGCTAGAACAGGCATTCCCACTCCATCACCTTCGACTCCCTTGAACATCACCGCATATGTCTCCATATCTGACTCCTTCGTAGCCTTCTCCAAACTTAGTGCAGAAACATGCTGCACCTTGACTTCCCTTCTTTGCCTATGAGTGGGCAAAGTCTAATTTTGTGACTATCCAACCGGCACCACCTCATCACAGAAGGGGACAACAATTGCCTTTCTGCCCTTCAAGAAATCTTGCCCCAATATCATATCGAAGTCGTTCATCTCCATCACTATGAAGTCTAACTGACCCATCCAGTCTTTTATCTGCACAGGAACTTCGTGTGCCAAACCCACCACTTTAGCTCTAGAGTTCACCACCTTGACTTCCACAATCGATGGGAAGATCATCAGTCCAACCTCTTTTGCCAAACGTGTTGTTTTGAAGTTATGAGTGGCCCCTATGTACACCAGATCTTGATTGTTCTTGCCATGAACCATCAAGTCCACGAAACCCAGACTGTTCATCCACGATTTCTCCATAACTTTTCCCTGCATACATGTCTATTCTCTGCATCCTGCTCTAATACCATTTGTCAAGATGTGTATCATCTCTTTGTCAAGCTTCTTCAACCCTGAATCTGCTCTGATCCCACCTGTCACGCCCCCAATTCTTTTTTCCTTAATTGGCAGAGGCGTGGCACTGCCTAAGTAGTTAACATGTTCCATTGTTAAGTTACTTTGCAAACTATGCCTAACATTCATCTTCATTCATTAACAACATTAATGCGGAATCCATTAACATTATAACATCATCATAAACATTCATAAGACAGCAGAGAGTACACCATTCATATGCAATAAGAATCTTTTATTATGTATTTGAAGATTTTACAAATGAATGGGAGCGAAGCTCCGCTCGCATTTTACCCATGTCGGGTGCCCACCTCATGCATGCCTTGCACGATGGTCGCACCCTCGTTCAACACACACAAGACATCTTGCCGAGTTGGGCAGGCGCGCCCTTGCACGACCCCTCACCTAAACTTACAATCGAGCTCGTGTTAGACCGGCGGGTGGGTGGCCACATACACCCTCCACCCGTGGTTGCCTTCGAACGGTGGGCGGGTGCCTTCATGCGCCCTCCACCTGCACTACAACCCATCACCAAAACTCTTTGTGCCAACTATGTAGAGCTACCCGACTAGTGGGTGCATATCCTTGTGCACTTGCTTTGGCTCTCTACCATACTTCGCACTTCCTCTTGATGATGAGTGAGTTCGAATTATTGCGTTTTGCCAAGTTTCCATCGCTAATATATATGGTAGCTAATGGGGATCATGCCACCTAGTTGACCTTCCATTCTATCTCGAACCAGCGCGTCGATTTGCTAAACACCGCTTGAAGTGCAGGTCGACTTGCCAATAGCACGGGACCGCCCCACCTCAACTCGCCATGTTTGCAATCCTTTCCCGGTCAGCCCACGGTGCAAGTCTCCTCTCACCCGTGTATAAATATAAGGCAACCAACTCGTCCACTTTGTTGTCTCACACTTGGTCGCCTCTTAACTTTGCGTGTTTTGCTACTTTGTTTGGCGAGTGGGCGCGCCCGAGTGACTCGCCAGCCGCAGGGCATTACAAGAATGTTCCTCTTGTCTTCTTTCCACTTGGAGATCTGGGGCATACTCCATTATGTTGATCTCGAACATCAGGGATCCTAGAAACCAACTTCTCTAATTTTGGAAGTGCATCATAGTGTAGATGGTCCAACCTTTGGTGCCACAACTCGCTTTGAAGGCATTTCTTGTCTAGGATTCATTAAGCCAAGTAAGTACTTTTCCTATTGAATGCAACCCTCATTCCTTTATCCTCCAAGGAAAATATCGAAACCAAATTCTTCTTCAATACCGACACATATAATACATCAAGAAGCAAAGAGATTCCCCAGAGTTCAAAAGAAATTTGACATAATGAAATCCCTTTATAGGATGAGAGGTATTGTCACCAAGAATGAAGTTTAGATTTGTCTCCCTCTCTACCAAATTAGAGAGAACCTCCTTATATCCAGAAAAGTAATTAGAAGCCCCACTATTAACCAGCCAACTATCCCAACAGTCTGGAGGAGATGAACTAGCTAATGCAAAAAGAAGAATATATTCATATTGATTAGTAACATTTCCTTCATACTTGAAGTTCCTTGGCCTTTTGGGAGGATGATAGCTATCATCACGATCATCGGGGGAGTATCTTCTTCTTTCATTTCTTCTTCTATGATCTCTCCTTTAATATGAAATTTTGTTGTTGCAGCAACAGTTTTTGTAGGGCCTTGAAGAGTTTCTTCTTGGAGCATCTCCCTTTTTGAGACAATCTCGAACATAGTCACCCTTTCGATGACAATTGTAGCACTCAACATCTCTATCTCACTTTCTTGATTTTGTGGAATCTCGATTGGATTGAGGAAATTTTCTTGATTTAAATGGCTTTCCCTTTCCTTTATTTGCATTATGCTTCTTTCCTTGAGCAACATAGGAAGAGGGTTCTCCTTCATTGGATCCTTGAATTCTTCATCTAGATATCATCCTTGATTCTTCTTGAGTGATATTTCTAACCAGTTCATCAAAATACAGGAAGTTTTTGTTGTTTCTTATAGTAGTAATGAAGGTTTCCCAAATGGGAGGGAGACCTCTAAGAGTTACAATCACCAATTCCCTGTTCGGTAGACTTTCCCCAATTCTCTACAATTGATCTCTAAGATGAGATATCCTCATAATGTATGATTGCATGGATTTTCCTTTGCTCCTCTTTGTGTCTTTGAGTTGATATTTCAAAGAGATGATTTCATTCAAATTGTTGACTTCACTCATGTCATCTATCTTATCATACATGTCCTTTGATCTTCTCAAATTTCCAACCTACGCAAGTAGATTATCTTGTAAACCATCAACGATAATTTGCTTTGCTTTTAACTTGCCATCCTTATGCTTGTTTTTTACAAGAGCGAAAGAATTTTACGGAGTCTCAGGTACTCTTCCTTGAATGAAGTCCAAAACATCATTGTTTTCGGCTATGATCTCCAATCTGACTTCCCATGAAGCAAAGTTAGATGAGTCACACAACTTCTCATGCTCCTTGATGAAAGAGGAAGACATTTTTACCAATAGATTATTCCCTTTTTCGATCAACTATTACGAAATGAATGCTCTTGCTCTATGTCTCTTGAGATTGTCTTCACCTTAGCTCTGAAACCATGTTAATTTTTCATCACTTTCTTCTAAGCTGCAACCATTGCTTCAAAAGTATTCAATAGCATTGAATTTCTCATTTTCAGTTCTTCAATTTTCCAATGAAAGTAGAGAAATAGTAGATAGAACAAATAAAAAAATGCATAAAGAAAGACAACCAAGAGACAAGAGACACAAATTTGGTCAAAGACCAAGGTAAAACCCACTATGGGGAAAACCCTTGCAAGTATTCTTCTTCATAGATTGTCTTCAAATTGTTGAAAATGCAGCAAGAAAATCCTAATTTAATTTTTCCTTCATTAAATTAGGAGTGTTAGCCTCCTATTGCAGTAGGTTTCATATTTCATGATTGACAGTGGAAGTGCCAAAAATGTTCATCTTTTCCATGCTGCAAAAGTTCCATTTTTGAAGGATTGCATAGTTAAGGGAAGGCCAAACAGCTTAATCTTGGCCTCCCTAGGTTTAAATTGCTTATTTTAGAAGATAGAGAATAAATATCTGTCCAAACTGTTTAATCTTGGCAGATCATTAGATAGGTAGAGAAGTTAGGGTGCTCAACAGCTTAATCTGAGCCCGTGGAAGAAATAAGGGTAGATTTAGATAGGAGGATAGCTAAAAGAAAAGGAGAAAAGCTGGGTTTGCTAGTTCAAGTGCACCCAAACAAAAAGAAGACAAAATTCTAAGTAAGTAGGCTGGGTAGGTAGTTTTGAGGTTGCAGAATGATGAATTGTGATCAGTTTTGTGTTTCAAAGTGTTTATTTACTTCAGATCACAAGTATGAGGCAGTTTTCCCTTGGAGCAGCTCAAGTGAGGCATGACTAACTTCCCCTTCTTCCATTTCCCCAAATCACTCACTAATTTCCCCAAAGGATATTGAGATCTGCCTAATACTCCTAAATTGCTCCATTTTACTCTTTTCTCCCCTTTAAAGCCCCTCAAAATTCATATTAAATTCTAACTTATTATATAAATCCCTATCTATTCCCCTCCCCTTACTAAAAATATGCTAAATATTCCCTTATATACATATCCCTTCCCTTTGGTTGAAAAATAACCATAAGTATGCTTGGGAATTACTAAGTTTGCCTGAAACTTAGTAAGAACCCTCACCTTGCTCATTTTTCCATCTTCCAATGCATTGGACTCCTTCCTACGCATAAAATCCCTCCTCCCATATATAAAATCCCTCTTTTTAACCTTGTTTTTACCTTTCCAAGGCAAACAACCCCTTCCGATGCATTAAAAACCCTATTTAAATGCACTAAACCCTTCCTCTGATGTAAAAATCCCTCATTTTGCTTCAAAAACCCTTCTCCGATCAGAGAATTCCTTCTCCGATCATTGAAAAGCCTTCTAAAGCATTAGAACCCCCCTCCGATTGTTTCCCCCTCCCCTCCGACGCGATATCGCTGTCGGAGGTCACAGCGAGCATTGTTGGCCCTTTTTACATATCCCCTGATCATACTCTACCGATAGCAATTTTGTAGCCGGCTATCGCAACTCATATGTGCTCATATTCATATCCCCCACCCCTTCCGCCGATGCGATATCGCTATCGCACCCGATGGCGATATCGCATTTGCAATGTATTATTACCACATACTCCGCTTTTATCGTTTTACCATGTTTTAAAGCATTTCTCCATTTTTCCATGAATATCGGTTTTATCGCAAAAACCCGCATTTTCCATATATCGCAGGCCTTATCGCAAGACATATTATCGCATTTCGCTATCAGCATTCGCATATATATAAGGCCCCGTTCCCCACTCCCCGCCGATAGCGATATTGCGAGTAGATCTCAGCCGTTGGATCTGCCCGCGCTAGATCCAACGGCCCAGATCTTTTCTGAGCTACAGTAAATCGCTCCCGCCCAGTTTTCGTCAATTTTCCTATGTAAAGTGATATTTCGCTTTATAAAGGAAAAAGGGGTTTTTTCATGTATTATCAGTCAGCGCCTGCGCGCGCTTCAGCTCCAAAGGATTATGATCATTTCTCAGTCATTTTTTATCGCTCCAAGCCCAAATTGCTCCAAACAGCAAAGGTTTGGCCCCAGCAAGCCTCCAGTCCACAATCTTCCACCATTTTTGCAGGATTTCTTCAGCTTTGGCAATGTTTTGATCGACCAAGCGCCGAAACACCTCTAAGGCCCACAGAAGCACCATAGCACCTATTTTTTGCCATAAAGAGATGAAAAAAGGGCGATTTGACAGTTAAAGTGTACCAGTGGAGAGAAAAGGCCCCGATTCAGTATTAAAGAGTATCAAAGTAGCGGCAAAGTGTATCAGTTAGAGATTTGCAGTGAAAGACTTAAAGCCGAGGAAGATAAGCAATAAAGGGCCTCCATCCAAGTCAATGAAGCAGTAAAAGCCCATTTAAGGCTCACCAGATCACAGTTTAATGCATTAAAGACACATGAGAGCAGCGCTTCAGCTTCCAAAGCACAGTTATGGCAAAATGGCCAGCGTAGAGCTCAAAGGACCCATATTAACTCATTTTTGATGTTGCTGCCTCCAACGCAGCTCAAATAGATATTTTTTCATTTATTTCAGCAGAAGTTAGGTTAATCATAGTTATTTCCCCAGATCTTCCCTCAGATCTGTTTTGTAGATATTTTTCCTATATAAACCACCCTGAGCTATGTAATAAGGGGGGGTTGGTTGGTTGTTTTTCTCATTCTAGACTTGCGCCGTAAAGCCTGAGAGTTTCTATAATCAAAGATTGCTGGAATATTTGCTTCTGAACTGGCTGGTTGTGGTTTTAATAGCTGAAGAGCTTAATATGGAATTCTCGTGCTTCCTCATGGTTCAATAAGTCTTTCCTACCTCTATTTTTCAGTTTATGTGTCTGTATCATCTATATATCACAATCTAAGCTGCAGAAAGAAAGAATAGCTCAGAACTCTTTCTATATGCTCTGTTCTCAATTTCTGTGGTTTTATATGTTTTCCTCTGAATTAGTGATGAATATGCATACTTAATTGATCATGTTTAAGCTATTTCTCTCATTTCTGAATGCTGTCTAGGAATCCTTCATTTCTCCTATTTAGCCTTCATCCACTTTCCCTCTTTGGCTGGATGAGAGATCCTTAATTTCCTCTCATCCCCTGACCTCCATTTCATCTTAATTCCAGCATTTAACATTGTGCCATGTGGAGCTATCCTGCTGTGTATTCCTCTCTGCTACCAAAGAAAACACACCCAACAGTTCACATTCATTGACTCCATGCCCAATGGTTTGAACTTCTCACACTTTGCATGCCAACTCTGTTTGAATACACCATCCATCCAACCAAATTTAAAACAAACTCATGCACATAATAACTAGCCTAAAATCACCCCAAAACAAAGCTAAATTATAAAGAGAGAGCCCTCTCTGATTGCAGTTAGGCTAGGACCTATAATCCAAAGATTGGTTTGTGGTTACCTCGGCCGTATTCCCTTAGGAGTCAAAGGGAACAACCTGAGTGATAACAAGGAGAAACTCAAATTTCAATTCCAGCGGAATACTTGGAGGTAGTTAACTTGAGTGACATAGCTCTTGTCACTTAGTTAACACAGTAAATTTGAGTTGGAGACACTTGAGTTCAGTTCTACACAATTGATTTCTAATTTGTAGCAATATATTTCAGTTAATTTGAGTTATTTTCAGTGTAACTAGTTCTCACTGTTAGTAGAACTAGTGGAGGTTTAGTCAAGGGTGTGTAACTTTTTTCACAAAGAGTGATCATCCAGTTAAACTAATCAATTAGCCTAATTAACTCATGCATGCAGATAATTTGAGTTACCCAATTGAGATTGGAGTTCAAGGGCAGTGTACTATCAGTTGTAGAATTTTCCAAGTTGTACAGGTGGTGCATGCAATCAAAGAAGGGCCTAAAGGAATTGTGAAATTCTCAATGAGTAATTTCCCTAATTAATAAGGGGCTAATTCCTCATCAAACAACACAAGGAAATAGGAGCTTGGCAGGCTGAGAAATTGGCTAATTATTGGCTTGAGTCAATCTGTGAGGCAATGAGATAGATTATACTATTGCAGAGGTTTCTCGAGCTTGAGAAATCATTATATTTCTTATCTATTCTTTGATTAATGCAATACAGATAGTAAGGAGTTTTGAGCAATTTCTTTCCCCTAGATAAATCTTTGTGTATGTGTGTTGAATCTTGATGCATGTTAATGATTTTTGTTCTCGATCGTGATTTGATTTCCGGAAATGAGTAGAGTAGCTTCAAGCCTTGTGATATAGTAAATCTTATGAGAAGTTTTGAATCTACACATTAAATTTCTACATGGTATCAGAGCAGGAATCACAATAGAGAAGAGAATTTGATGTTGTCTTTGTAGGTGGATCAAATTTGCAGGAGCAATTCTTCAGAGCTAGCAAGATGGATTTCTATGGACTATGACTCAAGTATGCCCTTGATGGTTGTTATAGCACCATTTACCACTCTTGGTAGATCTGATGCTCTGGTTATGGCCTAGGGCAACCCTTCATTTCCAAACTTGGTCCAAAATATAAAAACCAATGTTTTATTCCCTATATGCTACTTTTCCCTGTGTTAAAGGCATGTACATGTGGGTCAGCATATACCCAACCCTCGTATATGTGTTAAAACACTTAAAAATAATAAATATCCTTAATTTTGGGTAGAGTTTATGGGTTTTACCTGTTACTCACCTACTATAGCCCATGGCCCAACTATTACCCAACTGAAAAAACTAATTTGGAGAAGTATAAATAAACCTCCATGGGAAGGCATAAGGGAAAAAGAGATGAGATATTGATACTATAGTTGATTGATCCCTGATCAAGTTTGAAGAAATTCCTATGCCTCCTGCACTTCCCATGCTTTAGGAAACTTTTGTTTCCTCTTTTGAGATATCCTTCACCCCTCTTGTGATATCCTTGTGTATATTGATGGAGGAAGATTGTTGAGGTCGGGATAGGACGAATCTGGAGGAGGGTTCCGCTTGGAGCTAGAGAAAGACTCAGATTGTAGTTTTCCACATTTCATTTACCTTACATCAATAAAAAATGTTGTTATGTTCCTGATATTTATCATGTTTATGCATTGATCCATGTTGTGATTTGTTTATAAATCTTATATTAATGCGTAATTGTTCATTTTCTTATATGATATAACATATATATCATGAATATTCTCTCTGTTACTGTTGTTGTATATGCTTTTCTTGAATAATTTACATGTTTCAAAGGAATTGGAAGAAGAAGAGGGTTGAACCTACAGGATCTACCCAAACATAGGACCTCCGGGTAAGGATACTTCTTCCCAGTTCAGTAGTTAAAACATTTCTATTGTTTTTCTATGCATTTCTTGTTGTTGTATGCCCTCCGCTCTGTTGGGTTTTCAACCCAAGACCCTAGGGTGTTCCCACTCGCAACAAAATTGTCAACTCCACTGGGGAAAACATTCTTGTTTTTCCTAGTTTGGGTTGTTTGTTCTCGATCAGGGTTTGCTTTCTTGATTGCTTGCTTTTACAGTGTTGTTTGACTTATTAACTTCCGAGGCATCAAGTCTGATCTTCTAGATCAGGCCTTGATTTTTTGTTTTCTTAATTGAGCCTTGTACATGCTTTTTTCTTGGGATACGGTCACATATACATGCAAGTTTCCTCAAATAAATTCGCATATACGCAAGTTTCCTGTGTTTGAAACACGTTTGCACGCCTATGTGTCTTTTCACAGTTGCATATACATAATTTTGAATTGTTTTTTGAAAACCTTTCTCCCAGTTAGGTCTGTTGCCTGGTGACTTCTGCTATTTTCTAGTCATCCACTGTCTGTAGAACTCTGTTCTATTGGAAGTTCTCATTTTCAAATCTCATTCTCGGTGAAAAGCCTAGTTGGCCTAGGATTGATTCTTGAGCAAGTTTTTGGTTTGTGTCTTGGGTTCAAGGCTTATTTATGAAGTTCTTGGATGTTTTGGTTTTCCAGAACAAGAAATTGGTTTTGATTTTGTTTATAACCTAGATTTCAAATTGCTTTGCTTTGCTTTCCCTTTTTGTTGGCCTTGTTGTTTTTTGTGCTTTTTGAGGGTCTCTTTGGAAATCTTGAGATTTTTCTTTCTTGACATTTTGTCGGTTTGTTGAAGTCTTTTACTATTGTTTGGATCAATTTGTGCGAGTTTGTAGTCCTTCTCCTTGTGCTTGTTTCTTGAAATTTGAAATTTAGTAGTTCTTTTTGACCTCAAATTTTTTTTTAGTTTACTAAAAAGAAAAAGACAAAAACATAGCTTTTGCTTTTCTTTTTCCAAGCTTTTGGTTTTTTGTTTTCATTTGTTTTGTTTTTGAGCAATTGTGATATTTTTCAATTTGTTTTGCTTTCTTTTGAGGGAAATTTGTTTTTTAAATTCTTTTCTCTCTTCATTGTCAAGTTGGCTTATTGACCTTATAAAGAAGCACATTTGCTTATGGTATGAGTATTCATAGGATCTTGCATCATCATTTAAATTTGCATTAGGTTAGTTTGCATCATAAGCATTCTTAGTCTTTTTAGATTTTGAGTGTGTGTGGAGTGTTTCTGAAAAGAAAAGAAAAAATATATTTTGCTCATATAAGTTTTCGTAGAACCAAGTAGAAATCCCTCTTCATCGAAAGAAAATAACTACATGCATATAGTTAAGTTTCTATTGGTTTCTTTTGCGTCAAAAACAACATCAGTTTCACTCTCATTATACCCTTGACTTAAAGAACAACCCTCTAAAATCAAGTGATTTAATAAAAAGAACTAGAACTTTTTAATTTGCCATTAACAAACACCAACAAGTTTAAGTTCTTTAGGGCCTTGGAATAGGTGACTAGAGAGTTAGCTCTCCAAGGCCGCTCAAATTATCAAACATAGAAGTTGAACAACGAGCGAAATCCAGTGTCATTAGAAAGATCGGGAAATCTCCATGACTGGGAGTTAAGCACGAGGGAGATTAAAGATAAGGAAGAGAGATACGCCCTCTCCTACTTGTTTCATCCCGCCTCACAACTGTTACGCTCGACTTTTGATATGAACTGGTGCTCATAGTTGCCTTTCCTAGGGATCACATAGGTGGTTGCGGAGGGGAATCGTGTGGCACCTGAGGGAGACATTGTATCACATTCATCAGTACTTATGGAGGGTACCCTTGCGAAGCTTGGGTGCTTGCACTGGCAAAGGTTGTTGTATGCAGGTCAGCGTAATAGTTTTTGTTACCTTCACTAGTAGGCCTAGGCCATCATCACCCCAGACTATTTTCGAAAGGTCCTTGATTTACATTTTCTTGTATTTTGGTGTCCGATCCTCATCACCCAGAGCGGAAATACTTGGGAGTAGTTTGATTAACTGTATCTTTAGGGATTTTTAGAGAGTTATCTTTTCTCCTAATTGCCCTAGCTTTACAAATATTTTGAGTCTTTAATTAGATCTCTTTAAAATAATTAAAAGTGGTTGATCGACTAGCTAGTCAGTCCAGGAAGCTTCGCGGGCTTTCACCTACGAGTGTTGAGCTTTCTCCTCGAAGGCGTAGGATAAATTCTTCCTGTGATTTTCAATCAATGGCAGCAGACACAGTGGAGATTAATCCTTCGGTTAGAGTTATTGATTTACGAGATAAACCTGGTACAAGTAGAGAGTTGGAGAGGAACACTCCAATTCTTTCTAGAGTCCTCTTTTAGTAGGAAGACGTTATTGAGGTCGAAGAGCTTTCTGAGTCTCTTTTGACTCCAAATTATCCTCTTCCTCCCGATCACCCAGACATTTTATTATACGTCAGGACTCCAACCAATAGGCCTTCAAGCCTAGGTTTCTTTCAATCTTTTCCTTCGATGACCACTGCTGGAAGCATGGCGTCCACCATGAGTGCTACTAGTATGCAAACTCTTGTATCCGTACAAGGAGGAGGAACAATTTCCATACCTTTTGTTACTCCTAGCACTGCTATATTTGGCTCTACTTCCATTCCATATTTGAGTGGGGGTACTCAAGCTTTTGCCTCTAGCATTGGTTTTTTCCCTTTTGGAATGTCAACCAACGTTATTCCTTCAGTTTCATTAAGTATTCCATCAGTTGCCTCCACATCTATGACTTCCATGGCAAGTGGGTCAGCTTCTTTTTAGGGTTTCCCTTTTGGGAGTGATCATATACCACATTCCAACCCATCTTTAGGATCAATACCTTTTCCCTCTATGGGTCAAAGTTATAATCCTTTTCAAGGTTGGACAAACCCTACAGTTAGTGGACTTGGAGTTGAGAATCAATCTTACTTCAGCCAATAGGGTAATATGTCATATTCATCTGTTAGTTCATTCCATAACTTTTCTCCCTACGCTCATGGATGGAAACCTTACCAAGGACTCTCTGCTCCTTTTAACACCTCTCTAGGGTGAAATTTCACGGGCTACGGAAATTTTTCGACAAGAGTTGATCAAACTCCGGTTTTTTCTAGACCACAAGGAGCTCCTTATGGTTCATGTGGGTATACAAATTACTTTTGGAAACATAGTGCCTTCACAAATCCAGGGCATTCTTTTTATAACGTTGGGAATTCCGCCCACACTTGGTGGAATCCTCAAGGTCCTCCGCGACTACTTTTTTTGGCAATGTTAAACTTGCCAAATATTTCTAAATTGAGAAATGATCCTATTAGATATAATCTAGTTTGGCCTCTGATCCCAACCAAACTTCCCTCAAATATACCTAAATTTGAAGGGAATATTGATGAAGATCCAGGTGACCATGTAACCACTTTCCACTTATGGTGTTCGTCAAACTCCCTAATAGATGTTTCAATCAAGTTGAGATTATTCCAAAGTATCCTAATTGAAAATGTGGCTAAGTGGTACATTGAAATTATGGGGGGCACCTTCGCTTCTTTCAGTAATTTTGGCTACAATATTTTTTAACCATTTTCAGTTGCATGTCCACTATGATGCTGGAACTGAGCTATTGGCTAATTTTCATCAAGATCAGGCAACCCACATTTCAGATCACATCCAGGAATGGAGGAGAAGGAAGAGGCTCATTAAAGCTGATATTCCATAATAATTCCTTCTTGAATGGTTTCTTAAATCTTTACAACCCAAGATCTCTAAGGATGTGTCACTCTCCAGTGTTTTCATCGAAGAACGGGCTATTTTTAGGGCCCATCAGTTAGAACTTATATATGCTCAATCTAGGGTTCTTCAAAAAATACTACATGATGCTCCTAGGTCCAAGGTTGATATAGTCAGGCCAAAACCAAGTCCCCATGTCGACCGGCTATTCGAATCGATCAATGCTAACGCGGCTAACCTATTAAATCAATTGCAACAATTATCTTTACAAACTTCTTCTTCTATGCAGGCATCACCATCAACGCCTATGCCTTCTCAACCTACGTCTATAAATGTCATCCAAACTTCTAACCCCAAAGGAAACCAACAATCTGATGGGAAGAAGAAAGGACGAGGTAGGAAAAAGAACCAGGATGGGAAGGGTAATGCAAACAAACTCGGCAATGATGTTGGAGGGGGTAGAAAAGAGTCTAAGAAAAAAGTAAAATCTCTATGCAAGTTGTGTAATGGAGATAATTTGACTCATCTTTGCCCTAATATCCAAGATTCTCAGCGCTTGTTGGTTCAGAAAGGGTCTTCTAGCTCCCAAGTTGTCCTAACTAACCCTTTTCCCCAAGGGCAGCAATTACGTGTTGGCGCGAACTCTAACATTGGTACCCCCACAGGGGGAAACCATGAAGGGGATAATACATCAAATGCCTACATGATGAGTTCACATATTTACGTTTCTACACAATCACATGATTATGGTGAATCAAAATCATCTAAGGCTAAGTCTACTTCTGATGCTTCAGAGCCATAACATATCCAGAGGCCCCTTGTTGAGTCTATACCTTGGATTTCGAAAGGCTCCACAAAATTCTCGACCATTAACCCTAATGCTAGGGAAGCCCAGAACTACTCGATTGTAGAATATTTGGTTCAAATTCCTTGTGCTATGCCGGCTTTAGAGGTACTCCAGTCATGCCCCGTGCAAAGGAGTGCATTACTCACTGCAATCGGAGCAACTGATCCAAAAAATTATATTGTGCTTACATTCGATATGTTAAACATCAAGAAGAGACTCTCGCATCATATGGCTTTCCAAAGGAAATCTACATATCAAAAGACCAATATCTTTTGAACTATTATAGATGAGGGAGCTTCCACATGTGTAATGTCCATATCATGTTGGAAAGCTATTAGATGACCTCAAGCTCTTCCTTCACCTACTGTATTGACAGCATTTGATGGCCATTCTCATAGGCCGCATGAGATTATTCCAACCTTTCCCATCTGTGTTGGGGGAAAGGTGGTGAATATTGAAGTAGAAATAGTCGATGTGAATCTTGTTTACAACCTCCTTTAGGAAGGAATTGGATTTATGAGATGGATGCTATTGTATCGTCATTATTTCGCATCCTTTGTTTTCCTCATGAAGGGAGAATTGTAAAGGTTGATCAGATGGATTATTATTTGGGTGACTCACACACATCTTCTGAGTCTACTGTTCCATTAGTGGATAATCCCAAGGAACCTATAGAGAATTTAGGAGTCAGAATGTACTCTTCCTTAATGGGTAACTTTGATCTTCTTGCTCCTTCAACTAGAATTAATGGTATTTCATCCTCCAAGGAACCTTCTCGAAGAGAGTTCTTTAGAACTAATTATTTTTCAGACCCTTAGCCCTTACCCTCATCTACAACAAAAATTGCTTATTCGTCTATTGTTAACTCTGTAAACTCTGACCCTACTCCATTTTCACCAAAGGAGCTGGATGGAGATGTGGCTCTGGCTTGGACTCTCGATTCAACTTCTGCTCATGATTGCTTAGATATTGTCTTGCCATCTGAAGAAGTAATTCTTGAAGCAATGATGGGTGTTGAAAGACCATGGAATGATTTGCATCATCGTTCGTATTTTCTCCCTCATTTGAGGGAAGTAGAATCAAGTTTTTCCAGTCCTACTAGTGATGTTCATGCAGTTTTAAACCCTTTGGCCCCAGCACAGTTTTCTACCAAAGGTAACATGTTTGTTATCTCACAAACTGTACCAGTGAACATCTCTAGGAATCGTAACATTATTGAAAATGTCTTCATTGGAGCTGACTGTTCCCCTGAACAAATTCAAATTTATACCTATCTATTTAAAGAGTTTCGTGATGTTTTCGCTTGGTCTTATGAGGAAATTCCTGGAATAGATCCATCTATATTTTAGCATGAGATCAAGACGTGAGAAAATTCCAAACCTATTCGTCAAAAAATTCGACCGGTAAACCCTAGAAAAGCAGCAATTATAAAAGCTGAAGTCGAGAAGTTGCTGAAGGTGGGTTTCATATACCACATTCCTTTAACTGAGTGGGTCTCTAATTCAATCCCAATAGACAAAAATTAAGGAACGATTCACGTATGCATTGACTTTAATGACCTAAATAAGGCTTGTCCTAAGGAAAATTACCCCACGCTTTTTATTGATCAGATTATTGACGAATTTTCAGGTAATGAGATTTTTTCGTTTATGGATGGATTCTCTGGTTATATACAAATTACTATCCATCCAGAAGATTAGCACAAGACAACTTTTATTTTTCCTATTAGTATTAGTGTCTTCACACTGCCATCAGTGATCAAAATTTACTCTTTTGCATTTCATACTAGGAGTCCCTTTCTGATGAGGTTGCATTCCATTGGTTCATGGATCTACTGATGGTAGGGTTTATTTCAGTTTTTCCCTCATGATATGTACTTGCTTACCTCCTTTCATACCTTTCATTCATGATTCATGCTCATTTTCAGTTCATTTCATCAATTACATAGGGTTTCAATCTCATTAGGTCTTAGGGTTTCCATCATGGTCAAAATTTAGTGATTATTGCTAATAATGGTTAGCAAAGACATGAGGAGGTCAATAATGACCTGAAAGTCATAATTTGTAAGCTATATGAAGTTCTCACCTTAAAACTAGTTTTGAGGTGAAAACAAAGCATTTGTATGTTATCTTTAAATATTATGTAATTTTATTGTTTTCATATGTAATAATGGTCCCATGCTACTCCTGGACATCTGGTGATGTTGCCAAAGTACTACCATTGTAAAAAGTCAAAGAATTTGAGCATCATTCCACCTATCAAAGTAAAGAAACCAAGTAACAAAAAAACAGAGTATTACAAAATTTAGCAAACAGGCATTATAAAAGTGGGTTTTCACCAACAAAAATCAAAAAGTGAATGCTATAAAAAACCATCCTTCTATTTATCATTTCATTTTGTTAATATTGAAGTTAAAAGTGCCAAAGGGAGAGCTAAACATCGATTTCAAGCATTATTAGGCAAATGCAAGTCAGTTGTTGCATTTTTGGACAAAATTAACCAGCGTTTCAATTTTGAGGAGGGCGCTGCATTTTTAAGTTGGCACTGTGCACCTGGCAGCATTCCCTTGTGTAATTTTACATGGGTGCTGCGCTTTCAAAGTGGCACTGCACACCTGTGTGAGGCATTGTGTTTCTGCCCAGCCAAGCTCCAAATCGCCCAAAATGTTCTACACCTGCCAAATTCACCTCAAAGTCATCAATTTCGCTCTCTTGCAAGTAAGTACAATCATCATATCTTATGATCTAGGGTTTGTTTGCCAAGTTTGGTGTTTAGCATACTTAAATCTAAAACCCTAGCTTCTAGGGTGAAACCCTAGTTTTCTTCATATCACTAGTATATGTATACCCTATCTACTTGCCATTATTCCCTAAACCTCATTCCCACATGTCATATTTCCTAAATCCCATTCCCCTCATACATTTTCCCTAAATTCCTACTTACACTCTCCATCAACCCTACAAACCCTACCCACTCTCCCTAAAACCCTACTCATCCCTAAAAACCTGTCCACACATCATACTCTCACATATCCCTTCATCTTCACTCTGTTCTTTTCATTCCTTCACCCTATCCCATCATCACCCATACAAAACCATAAGTGTTCACAGCCACAGAAAAACAATGGAAAGATACAGTGAATATGACTATGAGGAAGAAACACTCAGTGATAGTTCCATGGAGAGACATAAGCAGCAGACGAAGCCTCATAAAGGAGGAAGAATTATCAGAGAAGAGCCTACTAGTTTGAGAAACTACAAGCCTGTCCACTTGCCATTTCTTGCTTTAAACACCAAGCATGCTTTGATTTTTTTGAAATGATAGAAAGAGTCATATTTCATCATGAGTTGGCTAGCCTATTTGTGACTCATTTGCACAGTAATGAAGTAACCCTTGCCGGAATAACCTTTACCATATCACCAATTGTCATCTCAGAGGCTAAAGGAATTCCAGATGTGGGTGAAAATTGGTACAAAGGTCAGGATATTGATGAGGAGTACTATCAGCCTTACATCAAGGCTAGATACAAAGACAAAATGAAAAGAGTATTCCCTTCACGTTTTTGGAAGACAGGTATGCTCCATTGATGAAAATCATTATCAAGTACTTCATTTGTGAAGGTAGGTTCTCCTAGTTGTATGCCTACCACATTAGACTTCTCATGCATTTCACTAGAGTAAAGATGATGAATCTCCCTTACTTTATGTTTAGAAACATTGAGAAGATGGCACATATTGTACAAAGGAATCCATGCCCCCAGCAGTTGAATAGCACTTACCATTACTCTTTGATTAAAATCATTGTTCTACACCATCTTACCCTTCTTAACATGCCATGGGAGACTTTCATTTCTCATTATATTTTCAGAGGCCCTCAAATCTTTTCATCAGTACATCATGAAGAAGGTGGACCTTCAAGCCATGAAAAAGTCAAAGAGACTGAAACTGTTGGAGTGCCAGTGTTTGTGACATATAAGAGGGGTACTAGGAAACTTTTTGCAGCTGCTAGGCAAGTATTATCTCCACAAGGTGTGGAAGGGGTCTTGCCTTTGTCATCAAGCCACAGGAAAATGCTATCTCCACAAGGTGTGGAAGGGGCTTTGCCTTCTTCTTCAGCAAAATAGGTACAGGTTGAGCAGCAAAGCAAGGGAAAAAGTAAGGGCAAGAAAAAGGTGCAAGAAGAGGATCTTAGTGATGAGCAGGAAAGAGATTTCAATCTTGTTGAGCATGAGGAGCCACAACAACACTTTACTCATCATGGAGTTGACATTATTGACTTGTAAGCTCATGATCCAAAGATTTTCAAAGACATGATCATAAAGGAACAAGAAGATGAAATACAATCTTTGCCAGATAACTTAGAGAGAGCTAAGTTCATCATCAAATATTTAGAGCAAGAAAACAAGCAATTGAGCGACAAGCAAATCCTCATGGAGCTGCAAATGATCAAAGAAAACAGGCAAAAGGCCAAGGAGGCTCATGTCAAGTTGAATTCTATTGAGCAAGAGATTGAGAATGATAGGGAAACATGGCTTGAGAGGGTCAACATACACCTTGAGGGGCTGATTGAGAAGGCCAACAGGGACAAGAAGATGCTTCGCCACATGGCCTACCATTACTTGACCCGAAAAAAATATGTAACATAAGGATTAGGAAACTTAAAGCTAGGTTAAGGAAGGCTTTAAAGAGCAAAAAGGAGCAAGATAAGTTGAAGATACTGGCTGAAGCCTCACTAGCCCATCAAAGCAGCTGATGGTGGTGTCCCATGCCAAATCTGGCCCAAAGGTGCGTTGCGCTTTTCCCTGGAGAAATTGTTGGAGGAATATTTTATATATTTGGATTCAGCATGATGAGAGAATTCATCCCTGAAAATTTCAGAATTTTTGGAGCAAAACTAGGTCACCAAAAGGTCCAAAAAATGACCTCTCTGCCTCTTTTTGGACACATAGAAGCAGCATTGGTAGATTTCAGTTTTGAGGGGGGAAATGACCTCCAAATGAAAAAATTCAAGTTGTTCCAAAGACTAGACTAGAATACCTTTCCAATGAGCCATATTGGCCTAAATTTGGCTAAGGGGAAGGCCTCCAAAAGTGGGTAGAAATCGACACTACGCTTTTAACCAGTTTGCCAAAAAATCAAATTTTCGCCTACTTTCACTGCAAGTTAACTTTATCTCTCTTCATGGATGATTTTATGATTGTAATTAATGAATTGGCATGTAATGTAGTAGTGAAATGATCTTAGAGGGTAGATTCATCAGTTTGAGGTGGTTTTGGGGTCAATGAATCAGTTTCCATGCTTATAGAGGCAAATTGTTCCACTGCCTATATTCTTGTTCCCTATTTGGAAATGGTTGTAACAACTCCTTTTCCCTTGGTTTCGACCCCTGATGGCTCTAATAGGCAGTTTTATGTCTATATTATGTATTTTTTCTATCATTAGCAAAGGTTGGACTCTCCTGGATGCTCTAAGCTACATTGTACACCTTTATCAGCAGTTTGGCAAGGAAATAACCAGGATTTGCAGCTATTTTTTTGGGATACTTGTGGTATGATGTTTTTGCATAGTTTATTCTTTTGCTATCATTTTTTCTCATGTTTTATGTATGCCACAATCTAATTCATTGCTTCTAGCTGAATGATATCAAGATAGATACATAGAATTCATTGTTTACAATGCTCTGCCTTGGGAAGACATTCAATTTTCTATGTTTTCTACTGTTTGAGAAGGATACATGATCTTCACATGCCCTCCTTAGCTCCTCACCAGTCTTAGACCTCTCATCTCACTCAATTTCAAGTGCCAAAGCACCTACCTACCCTGCCCCATAGAACACCTTGCATCCTGACTTAATTTCCCAGACCCAAAACTACCTGGCTCCATTTGATCCAGCAACAAAACCAACAAAATCAATCAAAAACCCTAGAGCTACTATACCTAGCCTAAAATCCATATCTGATCCAGTCATCTTGACTGAGATTCACAAGGAGAGATCCCTCTCCCAACCTAGTAGGGCTAGCTACTAGGTTAAGCTTGGTTTGTGGTTACCCTTACCTCCCTTCAACCTGAGGTCAATCTAGGCTCTAACATATTGGCGACCATACTAGGGAAGAAAATATCATTATACCCCAGTACTAATAAGAAGTTATAAACTTTTTGATGATAAGTTTAGAATTCATTAGGCTGAAAAGTGGAAAGTTGTAAAGAAATATAAAAATCTTGAGAAATTGGAACACACTGGCTTCAAGAAGATACACCAGGTCTAATCCTGATCTGGATCCTCCTCCCGTATTTGAAAATCCTAATCTCATTCCATGGATACTCAGACAAGAAAGTTCACCAAGTCCTAGACCTATTTTTAGATCTCATTCATGCCCGATCGAGTGGTTGTTCCTTGAAGATCTCCCTTTTGACAAGTATTTTGGTCTCTCTCTGTTTAGAACCACATCTGATAGTGAACTGTTGGACATAGTCCCGGATCCAAAATTCACCAGAGAACTTGAAATCCAATGAGCCAAATTGTTAAGTAACTGAAACCTTCAGAATTCCCCTCAGTCATCCCTCACCACTGATAGAATCCCTGAACTCTCTGACTCGGCTTCAACATCTTTTGCCTCACCATCATTTCCCCATATTTCTAAAAATCATCCCTCATCTCCATTCATACCTTCACTCCCTCATCAGCCTATCATTACCCCTCAAACACCCATCACCTCTGTTACATCAACTGCCCTTGTTGTCATAAATCCCCCTGTTTCCCCAACACCAGTTTCAAATCCGCCTCGAGTCATGGCTGCCAGATATGCACCTCTCGTTCTACCTCAGAATCTGGATGATATTCCCACTGATTACCAAAGTAAGATACCTCTTTTCGATGCCACTCAAAGTATCACAGCGCAACAACATGTTGATAGGATGAACGACTTCTTTGATCTTCATGAGGTAGATGAAGAAAATGTGTCCATGAGATTATTTGTACAGAGTTTTGGAGGCGAGGTTTGAAAGTGGTTCAGAGCGTTACCAACAGCCTTTATCAATACTTTACCAGTTTTGCATAGACAATTCCTGGATCGGTGGGAGGTAAAGAAGAACCCTCTCCAAATTCTATCTGAGTATGAAAATATCAAAAGGAATGTGTGTGAAAGTGTGCAAGATTACTGTGTAAGGTTCAATGCATTTTATAATTCTATTCCAGCTAACATTTAACCACCGATGGGTTTAGCATTGATCAAATTTCCATACAGTCTCGATGTTGGTATGGCATATCAGTTGTGGGAGAGAGATCCTACTACACTTGAGGATATGCAGAAGAACAATGTGAGTGTAGAGGCAAATCTGCTGGCAAAAAGAGAGAGGATGAAAAGTGAAAAGAAGGTGACTATAAATGAAGAAACATCTTCCTCAGATGTTAAGGCATAAAATATTCTCCGGAAAATTGAGAAGATGTTTGACTAGTTGACAGTTGCAGACAATCCTGAAACAACAACCAAAAATCCAAACTTCAGAGGACAGCAGCAGCCCCAATTCAGGATTAAACAAAGGGAGCAAAGGGCACAAGATCAGTCGTCACAACTATAACAAATCAGAACTCCTTTGCAACAAAACTATGTGCATGGAATAGAGGGTGAAGATGATGATGATCCGGTGGTTGAGGTGAATCATTTCTTTACTGCTAATGGTTTGCCCATCTTTCTCACGAAAGATGAAGAATCTTCAGAGGTCCCAGATGCCCAAAGGGATGAAGACTACATACTAGCAAATGAGGCAGTTTTGGAGGATAAGTTAGATGATTATCAGCAAGGATATATGAATGCATTATAGCACAACAGAAACAATATTCATTGAGAAGCAGAGATGTACCAGTCAGTCAAGTTCAAAAGAGAAAGGAAGCACAATCCAAAAATGATTCCTCAAACATTCAGAAGAAGGGGAAAGAGCCTGCTAATCTGACTTCCAGCAAAGGACCATCTACAAATAGCATTGCAAACAAGAAGAATAATCAGCAAAGTGTAGCAAAAGAAAAAGTCGAAACGAAGGAACCTCTAGTCAAAGAGGTAGATAAAGTTTCAGCTTTTAGTTTAGAAAAGGAGATTGCTAAATTAAAAGTTTCAATTTATTTGACTGAATTGATTAAGAACTGTAGCTATAAACACCAAGTGTCCAAAATTTTGCACTTAGATCTGTTATCTGATATGGTCAATGTAGAAGATGATCACCCTAAGCTTATTTTTTTCCCTACCTTAGAATGTCAGTCTGAGGATAGTGAAGTTCCTCCATTCTATATAAGCCTTAGACTACACGAGTATGTCCTCCATAATGCCATGTTTGATTCCGGAGCTTCCCATAATCTGATTCCAAAAGCCATTATGGAGAAACTGGGCCTTGACATTACTCAAAAATACCATGACCTGTATTCTTTTGATTCTGGTAGAGTCCATTGTATTGGTCTTATCAAAGACTTGGTGGTATCTTTAGACCAAATCCCGGCCAAGAATGTTTGGTATGCTTTTGTCCAGATCGTGGGGTGCGAAGCTTAAAGGGACTTTACAACTAGATTTCTCCTATGCTACCATTCTCGTGTTTGGCCAATTGAGAAAAATATACAGGGAGAAGAAAATGAAATACATGATTACAAGCAAGGAGAAACCGCTTAATCATCCAATTAATGTTGTACATACATATTTAGAGTCATTTGTACTATATTCAGATAGTGGTTTGAATGATGTTGATAGTCAGTTAGTTGAAGTAGAAGATGTTCCAGAGATTTCAGAAAATTTCAGAGCAGTCCTTGATCAAGAAAGACATAAAATTGCAAGTACTTCCGAGCAGTCTACATACCGACAGCAGCAAAAAGACAGTGAACAACAGAAAAATGAAGAGGTCAGTCAAAGTAAGAAAGAGAATGAAACAAAATTTCAGCATTTAGAAGAAGAAGCAGGCCTATGGAGCATGGATTTTGATGGAGTCGTGGGTAAGGATGGTGCCGGCATAGGGATTTGGATTCGCAGCCCCACTTTCCAGCCAAATAAAGTTCCTAGTAATGTTAGAATATGTTCATATAAATTGGCCTTTGACTGTTCTAACAATGAAGCCGAATATGAAGCATTGATTGCAGGTTTGAAAATTCTGAAAAAGCTGAATGCAAAAAGGATATCAGTCTATGGAGATTCGGAGCTGATAATCAAGCAAGTCAAGGGTGAATATCAAGCTAAACACCCGCGGATGAGAGCCTACCGGAATGCAGTTTTGGATATCTTACATATGTTTCTAGAGTATACTTTGACAGTAGTACCTCATGCTCAAAATGTTATTGCAGATTCACTTGCCATGGCTACAAGTAATTTGAAGATTCCGTTGAATTCCAACAAGTTTGAGATCCATGTCAAACATCGCCTTGTTGTTCCGGACAATTTAAGGTATTGGCAAGTGTTTTGGGATGATAAGGAGATCAATACCTTTTTGCAGAATGAAGGAACTACAAGGATGATTCCATAGATGTTGACTATGATACCAATGAACTGGAAATTGAGGTGAATCAAATGGAAATATTGCAGCTGAAAGACAACATTATTCCTAAAGGCCTCATGCCTTTAGAAGAACTTTTCGATCAGGATGATGTGGCTAGAAAGCCAAGTTTGGTGCCTACAGACAAAGGTGTTGAGGATGTTAATCTTGGAACATCAGATAAGCCCAAGTTTGTGAAAATGTCCAAAACATTGTCTCCCGAGGTAAAGTCTAAATATGTTAGCTTGTTATCTGAATTTACTGGTGTGTTTGCTTGGGATTATTTAGATCTGAAGGTGTACGACAAAGACATAATTCAGCACACTATTCCCATCAAGCCAAATCAAAAGCCATTCAGACAGAAGCTGAGAAGAATCAATCCCCAGTTGCTACCTTCCATTGAAAAAGAGGTGAACAGATTATACAAGGCTGGTTTAATTGTCCCAATTAGATTTTCTAATTGGATTTCGAATCTCGTCCTTGTAAGTAAGAAGATCGGGGAAATCAAATTGTGTATTGATTTCTGGCATTTAAATAAAGTATCATTGAAGGACAATTACCCACTGCCAAAGATGGATCATATCCTCCAGAGAGTGGTTGGAGCATCACACATGTCACTACTCGATGGATATTCAGGGTATAATCAAATTCTAGTGCATGAAGATGACCAAGATAAGACTGCATTTACCACCCATTGGGGAACTTTTCATTATGCTAAAATGCCATTTGGTTTGAAAAATGTTGGAGCCACATTTCAGCGTGAAATAGACATCGCTTTTGCCAATGAAAAGGATGTATTTCTGGTTGTATATTTAGATGATTTGACAGTGTTTTCAGGTTTAGATGATGAGCATCTTCGACATTTAAGGATTGTGTTGCAGCGATGTAGGAAATTTTGGATATCACTCAATCCGAAGAAAAGTCTCTTTGCCATGGATGAAGGGAAGCTGCTTGGTCATATTATCTCAAAGGAAGGAATTCGCATTGATCCCTCAAGGGTAGAAGCAATTCAGCAGATAGATTTTCCCAGGAACAAAAAAGAGATACAAGCTTTTAACGGTAAGATGAATTTCTTACGTAGATTTGTACCCAATCTAGTTGAGCATTTGAGAGAAATTACTAATATGTTAAAGAAAGACAGTGTGGTAAAATGGACGGAGGATGCTATGAAGTCATTTAATCTGGTAAAGTATGCTTTATCTATAGCCCCAGTTTTGATTAGTCCCGATTATACACAAGATTTCATTTTATTCTCATTTGCATCTGAGCATACCATGGCAGCAGTTTTAATGCAAAAGAGAGATCAGCTAGAAAAGCCCATTGCATTTTTCAGTAGGACCATTAGAGATGCTGCCTTGTGGTACAACATAATTGAAAAACAGGCTCTTGCTCTTGTCAAAGCTTTGAAGGACTTCAGAGTGTATATTCTACACTCACACATCATAGCATACGTTCCTAACGCAGCGGTTAAGGATGTGCTGATACAAACCGATCCAGAAGGAAGGCAGGGAAAATGGATTGCAACAATGTTAGAATACGATCTGGAGATCAAGCCTACAAAGCTAATCAAAGGACAAGGCCTGGCAAGGTTAATGGCGGAATCAAATCTGCATGCTTTAGATATAAATTTTATCGCAGCCATGTCGAAAGATGAAGAAGAAAGCTCCCTGATTCAAGTGTCTGAAATGTTCCTTCAGTCACCATGGTATTCAAATATAGTGTATGTACTTCAGCACCTCTCACCACCTCCGGGGATGATAAAGAACAAAGGTAGATCTCTCAAACTTAAAGCTTCCAAATTCTGCATTTTAAATAATGCCCTTTATTAGAAAGATCCGGGAGGAGTTTTGCTGAATTGTTTAATTGAAGATGAAGCCCAGCAGGTGATGAGTGAATTTCACAAGGGTGATTGTGGTGGTCACCTGTTCTGGAAGACAACAGCAAACAAAATATTGAGAGCAGGCTATTACTGGCCAACCTTATTTTTAGATGTGTATAAAATAGTCATGAGCTGTCATGAATGTCAAGTCTTTCAAGGTAAAAGAAAATTGCTACCTCTTCCTTTGAAACCGGTTGAAGTCAATGCACCATTTCAGCAGTGGGGACTCAATTTTATTGAGGAAATCCATCCAACATCGTCGGCACAGCACAAATGGATCCTAACAGCAACCGACTATTTTACCAAGTGGATTGAAGCAATTCCAACCAGACAAGCCACAGATACGGTAATCATTCAATTCTTGGAATCAAATATTTTATCTCGTTTTGGTTGTCCTAGTAAAATCATCACAGATAATGCAGCTGCATTCAAATCCAAGAAGATGATCGATTTTTGCAGCAATTATAAGATTACTTTGGGTCATTCTACAACATATTACCTGTAGGGAAATGGTCTGGCTAAATCATCCAATAAGTCATTGGTGAACATCATGAAGAATATGTTGGAAACAAATAAGAAAGGTTGGCACAGAAAGTTAGTTAATGCCTTGTGGGCTGACAAAGTGAACCCGAAGAAGTCCATAGGTATGTCTCCATTTGAATTAGTTTATGGAATTGATGGCATTGACATAGTTTTTCCAACATCTCTTGCGGTGCCGGTTGTGAAACTTTTAAAGGAGGCAGGCAGTGAGGAGAATGAATTTTAGAAAAGAATAAATCAAATGATCCACTTACAGCAAACAAGGGAGGAAGTTTTCCAAAACACCTTTGGATTGCAGGAAAAGATCAAAAAGATCTATGACCGGAAAATAAAGGCAGATAAATTCCAACTGGAGGATGTAGTGTTGCGGTGGGATGCTAGGAATGAAGATAAGGGCAAGCATGGTAAGTTTGAAAACCTATTGGAAGGACCCTATAATATTGTTGCATACAAAGGAAAAAATGCATTCCTACTAAAATAAATGGATGGACAAGATTGTTCAGGAGGGCCAGTCAATGGTAGGCTCTTGAAGCGGTACTTCTTCTAAGGTGATTTCTGAAATCATTATGTGATCATTGTATATACCATTTTCCTTTTTCATTGCAAGTTTTCAAAGGTACACAGTCATTTCAACTTGGGGCCCGAGGTGAAGGCTATAAAGTTGAGTGATTTGTGTCAATTGGTGTGTTTAATTCAGTGTCTAGTAACAGTTTGAGTTTTGAGTCAGTTTGCATAGTGTCAGTTTCAGTCTTTGAAGTGTCTTGACTTTGTTGCCCAATGGATGAGGCACTAGCCTACATGTTCCCAGAGATCTATGGTTCTTGGCACCTCTAAGGAGCTACCATCCCCATTGGAGCCAATGTTAGTGTCAGTGTCTTCACATTTCCATCAGTGATCAAAATTTACTCTTTTGCATTTCATACTAGGAGTCCCATTCTTATGAGGTTGCATTCTATTAGGTCATGGGTCTATTGATGGTAGGGTTTATTTTAGTTTTCCCTCATGATATGTACTTGCTAACCTCCTTTCATAACTTTCAATCATGATTCATGTTAATTTTAGTTCATTTCATCAATTACATAAGGTTTCAGTCTCATTAGGTCTTGGGGTTTCCATCATAGTCAAAAATCAGTGATTATTGCTAATAATGGTCAACAAAGACATGAGGAGGTTGATAATGATCTGAAAGTCAACAGAGCATTTGTATGTTATCTTTAAATTTGATGTAATTTTATCGTTCTCATATGTAGTAATGGTCCCATGCTACTCCTGGAGATCTAGTGATGTTGCCAAAGTACTGCCACTGCAAAAAGTAAAAGAATTTGAGCATCAGTCCACCTATCAAAGTAAAGAAACCAAGCTTCAAAAAAACAGAGTATTAGAAAAGCAAACAGACATTATAAAAGTGGGTTTTCACCAACAAAAATCAAAAAATGAATGCTATAGAAAGCCATCCTTCTATTTATCATTTCATTTTGTTAATGTTGAAGTTAAAAGTGCCAAGGGGAGAGCTAAAGATCGATTTCAAGCATTATTAGGCAAATGCAAGTTAGTTGCTGCGTTTTTGGACAAAACTAACCGGCGTTGTGCTTTTGAGGAGGGCACTGCGTTTTTAAGTTGCCACCTGCACACCTGGCAACATTCCCTTGTTTAATTTTACATAGGTGCTACACTTTCAGAGTGGCATTGTGCACCTGTGTGAGGCATTGTGTTTCTGCCCAGCCAAGATCCAAATTGCCCAAAACATTCTACACCTGCCAAATTCAGCTCAAAGTCATCAATTTCGCTCTCTTGCAAGTAAGTACAATCATCATATCTTATGATCTAGGTTTTTTTTCTGCCAAGTTTGGTGTTTAGCATACTTAAATCTAAAACCCTAGATTCTAGGGTGAAACCCTAGTTTTCTTCATATCACTAGTATATGTATACCCTATCTACTTGCCATTATTCCCTAAACCTCATTCCCACATGTCATATTTCCTAAATCCTATTCCCCTCATACATTTTCCCTAAGTTCCTACTTACACTCTCCATCAACCCTACAAACCCTACCCACTCTCCCTAAAACCCTACTCATCCCTAAAAACCTATCCACAGATCATACTCTCACATATCCCTTCATCTTCACTCTGTTATTTTCATTCCTTCACCGTATCCCATCATCACCCATACAAAACCATAAGTGTTCACAGCCACAGAAAAACAATGGAAAGAGACAATGAATATGACTATGAGGAAGAAACACCCAATGATAGTTCCATGGATAGACATAAGCAGCAGAGGAAGCCTCATAAAGGAGGAAGAATTATCAAAGAAGAGCCTACTAGTTTGAGGGAGTTACAAGACTGTCCACTTGCCATTTCTTGCTTTAAACACCAGCCATGCCTTGATTTTTGTGAAATGATAGAAAGAGTCAGATTTCATCATGAGTTGGCTAGGCTATTTGTGACTCATTTGCATAGTAATGAAGTAATCCTTGGTGGAATAACCTTTACCATATCACCAGCTGTCATCTCAGAGGCTACAGGAATTCCAGATGTGGGTGAAAATTGGTACAAAGGTTAGGATATTGATGAGGAGTACTATGAGCCTTACATCAAGGCTAGATACAAAGACAAAATGAAGAGATTATTCCCCTTCAAGTTTTTGGAAGACAGGTATGCTCCATTGATGAAAATCATTATCAAGTACTTCACTTGTGAAGGTAGGTTCTCCCAGTTGTATGCCTACCACATTAGACTTCTCATGCATTTCACTAGAGTAAAGATGATGAATCTCCCTTACTTTATGTTTAGAAACATTGAGAAGATGGCACATATTGTACAGAGGAAGCCATACCCCCAATAATTGAATAGAATTTACCATTACTCTTTGATTAAAATCATTTTTCTACACCAGCTTACCCTTCTTAACATGCCATGGGAGACTTTCATTTCTCATGAGATGTTCAAAGGCCCTCAAATCTTTTCATCAGTACATCATGAAGAAGGTGGACCTTCAAGCCATGAAAAAGTCAAAGAGACTGAAACTATTGGAGTGCCAGTGTTTGTGACATATAAGAGGGGTACTAGGAAACGTTTTGCAGCTGCTGGGAAAGTATTATCTCCACAAGGTATGGTATGGGTCTTGCCTTCATCATCAGGCCACAGGCAAATGCTATCTCCACAAGGTGTGGAAGGGGCTTTGCCTTCTTCTTCAGCAAAATAGGTACAGGTTGAGAAACAAAGCAAGGGCAAAAGTAAGGGCAAGAAAAAGGTGCAAGAAGAGGATCTTAGTGATGAGCAAGAAAGAGATTTCAATCTTGTTGAGCATGAGGAGCCACAACAGCACTTTACTCATCATGGAGTTGACATTATTGACTTGGAAGCTCAGGATTTGAAGACTGTCAAAGACATGATCATAAAGGAAAAAGAAGCTGAAATACAATCCTTGTCAGATAACTTAGAGAGAGCTAAGTTCATCATCAAATATTTAGAGCAGGAAAACAAGCAATTGAGCGACAAGCAAATCCTCATGGAGTTGCAAATGATCAAAGAAAACAGGCAAAAGGCTAAGGAGGCTCATGTCAAGTTGACTTCTATTGAGCAAGAGATTGAGAATGATAGGGAAACATGGCTTGAGAGGGTCAACATACACCTTGAGGGGCTGATTGAGAAGGCCAACAGGGACAAGAAGATGCTTCACCACATGGCCTACCATTACCTGACCCAAAACAAAATCTATAACATAAGGATCGGGAAACTTAAAGCTAGGTTAAGGGGGGCTTTAAAGAGAAAAAAGGAGAAATATAAGTTGAAGATACTAGTTGAAGCCTCACTAGCCCATTAAAGCAGCTAATGGTGGTGTCCCATGCCAAATCTGGGCAAGTTTTGAAGATTTTTTTTTTCAAATTTTGAAATTTGCAACACAGGAAATTGGCCAAGAAGTGGCACTGCGCTTTTCCCTGGAGCACTTGTTGGAGGAAAATTTTATATATTTGGATTCATCATGATGAGAGAATTCATCCTTGAAAATTTCAGAACTTTTGGAGCAAAACTAGGTCACCGAAAGGTCCAAAAACTACAAAAAAAAATGACCTCTCTGCCTCTTTTTGGACACACAGAAGCAGCCTTGGTAGATCTCAGTTTTGATGGGGAAAACGACCTCCAAATTCAAAAATTCAAGTTTTTACAGAAACTAGACTGGAAGACCTTTCCAATGAGCCATCTTGGGCTAAATTTTGCTAAGGGGAAGGTCTCCAAAAGTGGGTAGAAAGTGGCACTACGCTTTTGACCAGTTTACCATAAAATCAAATTTTCGCCTACTTTCACTGCAAGTTGACTTTCTCTCTCTTCATGGATGATTTTATGATTGTAATTAATGACTTGGCATGTAATGTAGTATTGAAATGATCTTAGAGGGTAGATTCATCAATTTGAGGTGGTTTTGGGGTCAATGAATCAATTTCCATGCTTATAGAGGCAAGTTATCCCACTACCTATATTCATGTTTCCTGTTTGGAAATGGTTGTAACAGTGCCTTTTCTCTTGTTTTCGACCCCTGATGGCTAGCATAGGTGGTTTGATGTCTATATTATTTATTTTTTCTGTCATTAGCAAAGGTTGGACTCTGTTGGATGCTCTGAGCTACATTGTACACCTTTATCAGCAGTTTGGCAAGGAAATAACCAGGATTTGTAGCTATTTTTTGGGGATACTTGTGGTATGGTGTTTTTGCATAGTTTCTTCTTATGTTATCAGTTTTTCTCATGTTTTATGTATGCCACAATCTAATTCATTGCTTCTAGCTGAATGATATCAAGATAGATAGGTAGAATTCATTGTTTATAGTGCTCTGCCTTGGGAAGCCATTTAGTTTTCTATGTTTTCTACTGTTTGAGAAGGATACATGATATTCACATGCCCTCCTCAGCTCCTCACCAGTCTTAGACCTCTCATCTCACTCAATTTCAAGTGCCAAAGCACCTACCTACCCTGCCCCATAGAACACCCTGCATCCTGACTTAATTTCCCGGACCCAAAACTTCTTGGCTCCATTTGATCTAACAACAAAATCAATCAAAAATCCTAGAGCTACTATACCTAGCCTAAAATCCATATCTGATCCAGTCATATTGATTGAGATTCACAAGGAGGGAGCCCTCTCCCAATCTGGTAGGGCTAGCTACCAGGTTAAGCTTGGTTTGTGGTTACCCTAGAATTGCCTCCCTTTAGCCTGAGGTCATTCTAGGCTCTAACATGTCCCTGGGGTACATTTGCGTACAAAAAGATGCCTTTTGGCCTCAAAAATGCTGGAGCTACTTTTCAATGGGCAATTTCATATGCTTTTCATGACATCAAGCACATTATCGAAGTATATCTGGATGATTTAGCTGCTTGTTCTCGAAAGAGAAATGATCATCCTAAACATCTTTGATTGATTTTTGAATGATGTGATTTTTATAAAATCTGGTTGAGTCCGAATAAGTGCATTTTCACCGTCAGATCCGATTAGTTGTTGGGATTCAATAGGTCAACAGAGGGGATTCGGTAGATCCCTTCAAGGTTGAGGAAATAATTCATTTGCCTCCCCCCTCTTCTATACGTAAACTTCAGAGTCTCCAAGGAAAAGAAAATTTCTTGAGGAGATTTATAGCCAATTATGCCGAGATCACAAAAGGATTTATGTGATTGCTTAAGAAAGGGGTACCATTTTTGTGGGATGATTTTGCACAACAACCTTTTGATGCTTTGAAAAAAGCATTACCCTCTGCTCCTTTGTTGATTCCACCTGATTATAGTAGAGATTTCCTCTTGTATCTCACTGAAGCAGAATCAACTATTGATATGGTTATGTTTCAGGAAGATGATGCCTTGTGTGAGCATCCAATCTATTATCTAAGGCAAGGCTTGGTTGGTCCTGAAACGCGCTAGTCTCCCATCAAGAAATTAGCTTTGGTAGTTGTTCATGTTGTCTAGCAACTTAGACATTATATTCTGCTTCGAAAAAAATTCGTCTTAGGAGTTGTCAATCCATTTTAGTTTGTTCTCAATAGGCGAGTGATTGGGGGAAAATATAATATATGGATTGACATTTTACAAGAATTCCACCTCGAATTCATGTCGGCTAAATCTAAGAAATATTTAGTATTTGCAGAGTTGATCTCGGAGCTACCTTGTGAGGAAGAAATGGTTTACGAGGAAATCATCCTGATGAACATCTATTTCTTATATCCTCGCAAGATCCTTGGTATGGAGATATCATTATATATCTCCAGACTTCGAAGTTTCCACCCACTTTTTCCAAGGACAAGCGTAGAAAATTGTGTTACCTCACTCAAAATTATATTATTATAGGTGACACTTTATATCATCGCAGGATTGATTCAATCCTTGGACGTTGTTTAACCTTGGAAGAAGTTGAGTCAATGCTTAATGATTGCCACAATGGAGCTTGTGGTGGTCATTTATTTGGGCTTGCTACAACCCAAACAATTTTGCGAGTAGGCTAGTTTTGGCCTTCGATCTTCAAAGATTGTATTGAAGCGGTCAAGAGATGCCATCCTTGTCAGGTTATACTCAGAAAATTCGTGCACATCCAGGTCCGCCTTTCCCTGTGATCACTTTCGGTCCTTTCACAAAGTGGGGCATTGATTTTACTACTTGTAATATGCCTTCGGTAGGAAATGACAAGTATATCATCGTGGTCGTAAACTACTTTACTAAATGGCCTGAGCCTATGCCTACTTTCAAGAATGACAGTGAAATAGCAACCTTGTTTCTCTTCAATCAAGTTATTTTTTGGTTTGGTATTCCTAAAGAGATTGTCACTAACCATGGCAGTCATTTCCAAAATCAACTGATATATGAATTGGCTCTCAAGTTGGGTTTCCAACAGGAGCATTCGTCTCTGTATTATCCTCAAGCCAATGGCCAGGTCGAAGCCGTGAACAAGTCCCTTAAAATCATCCTACAAAGGATGATTAACAAAGCTAGATCCAATTGGCACATCATGTTATATCCAACACCTTGGCAATATCGAATGTCAATTAAGACTGCCACTAGTTTTACTCCCTTTCAACTGGTTTACGGGATGGAATCTATTTTTCCTGTAGAATGTGAAATTCCTTCCCTTAAACTGGTTGTTGAACTTCTTCCTAAGACTTCTAGTCTCGAAGAACGCCTCGTTCATTTGGAACATCTTGATAAGCAGTGTTGAGATGCTGCCACAATAAATGAAGTTCATAAAAAGAGGGTAAAAACTCAATATGATAAAGTTTTCCATCCTAGAAATTTTTCTGAAGGCAACCTTATCTTGGTCTACGATCAAGACAAAGATGCCTGGGGGAAGGCAAGTTTAAGTCTATGTGGTACGGTCCCTTCATTTTCAAGCGAGTTTTGAAAAAGGGCACTTAAGAATTGATTGATTTTGAAGGAAACAAGTTGGCGGAGCCCAGAAATGGGCTTTACCTTAAGAAGTAATTTGCTTAGGCTTCGGTTGAGCATTTACTTTTTTGTATATATTGTATGATTATACATATCTATTTATCGGTTTTAGTGATGTTGATATTTTTTATCTGCTTTGGAAGGCATTGATGGAGGATTTAATATATCTAGGGTTCGCCGATGGTGCCAGTAGACACACCTAGAACCTTGCTTCCACGGCTTGGGTGATTTATTATCCATCTGGCCAGTTGATGGTTTCGAGAGGAGTATGTATTGGTCCCGCTTCAAATAATATTTCCGAATATACTGTTGTTATTAATTTACTATCTAAGGCGATATCACTTGATATTGATTCGTTAGCAGTTTATTTGGATTCACAACTAGTGGTATCTCAACTGAATAACATCTATCGGGTACGATATCCTTGTTTGTATCGCCAATTTCTGAGAGTGCATTTATTGCAAAGATAATTTGTTTACATCACATTTTTTCACATTCCACAATCAGACAATTCCTTAGCAGATTCTATTGCTAATCAAGCATTGGATTGGCATATAAATCATTCATCACATTAAAACATCAAAAATAATCAAATTATCATCTATATATATGATCATCATAAAACCGTTTGTATATAGATAGAGTTTTTGTGTCCAAAATAATATACAAAATTAGGACAAAATTCCCTACAAAATTTGGGCTTATGCCCATCATCATGTCTAATCACAAAAAGATTTGATCATCTATCTAACGATCCTGCTCAGTATGAGCAACTAGAAAGAAAACAATGGCATTAACCACCCGCCAAAATAGTCGCACCCAATCTCGTGGTACTCCTGCCATGCGCTGCTGCATCTCCTCTGGTAAGTCCTCTATAGACGCCATGGGTACTTGGTGAGTCAATCTCACCAAGTTTCTCTAGACTACATGGAGGACTCTATCAATCTTAGTTGCAACACCTTCAACATCCCTTCCACGATGCCTATGTCGAAGAATTCCATCAAGTCTCACTGGTCCCACTTATGAAACATAACCAATAATTTTGTAAGTGTCTTGTCTCATCAAAAAGATCTTTAATTCATTTATATTGTGTTAGCCTCCTATTGCAATAGGTTTCATATTTCATGATTGACTGTTTTACATGCCAAATATGTCATCTTTTCATGCTGCAAGATTCCATATTTCCAAGAAGTTCCATATTGAAGAATCATACCATTTTTGAAGAGTATTACAGATAAGGGAAAGCCAAACAACTTAATCTTGGCTTCCCTAGGTTTAAATTACTTGTTTTAGAAAATAGAGAATGAATATCTGTCCAAACAGCTTAAACTTGGCAGATCAGTAGCTAGGTAGAGAAATGAAGGAGCCCAACTGCTTAATCTGGGCCCTTGGAAGATATAAGGGTACATTTAGATAGGAGGGCAGTCAAAAGAAAAGAAGATAATCAGGGTCTGCAAGTCTAAGTGCACCCATGCAAAAAGAAGAAAAAATGCTAGGCAAGTAGGCTGGGTAAGTAGTTTTGTGGTTGCAGAATCAAGCTATGTGATCCATTTCATCTTTTCAAGTGTTATATCTATTCAGATCACAGTTATGAGGCAATTTTCCCTTGGAGCAACTCAAGCGAGGCATGTCTAACTCCCCCTTCTTCTTATTCCCCAAATCACTCACTAACATCCCCTTGAGGACCTTGGGATCTGCCCAACTAGTCCTGTTACCACTTCATTTTTGTAAAAAACTAAGTCAAGCTTTGACTTTCTTCAGTGAAAAGAAGCCACATTTCTTGTGTAAAAATCATTTCTCCACAGTTCAGTCACTTCCTATGTTTTAAAGTTTCAGTTCACAAACTTAGCCTCTCCCCTACACTTCACCTCACAAATTCATATTAACTTCTAACATTATTATGTAAATCCCTATCTATTTTCCCTTCTCCTTACTAAAAAGCACTAAATAGCTCCCCTATGTACATATCCCCTCCCTCTGGTTGAAAGATAACCTTGACTATGCTTGGGAATCGCTAAGTTTGCCTGAAACTTAGCCAGAACCCTCAGCTTGCCTCTCAAAACCATCTTCTAAAAATGCATTAGGACTCATTCCTATGCATAAAATTCCCCTCCAAATGTATAAAATCCATCCTTGGCCATGTTTTACCTTCCCCAAGGCATAAACCCCTTTTTTGGCCATAAACCCTTCTCAAAACACATAAAACCCTTCTAAAAATGCATTAAGGACTCATTCCTATGCATAAAATTCCTTTTTTGGTTATCGGACCCCTTCCGAGGCCTCAAGAACCCGTATTTCCCAAAGTTTTGACCCCCCCGCACATAAATATTAATTTAATATTTGGGCGGGCCCCCGCATATAAACCTGCCGCCAGCTCCGCACTCCGTCAGCCCTCCGATCCACCCACCCAGATCCAACGACTCTCGGCGATTTCAGATCCGCCCTGATGATCGATGGTTATTCTCTGATAGCCTGGTGGTTTTGTCATCGTACAGAAGACAGGTGTCGGCCTTTTATTGCGTCAGAGCCCCTCTAACAGTTACCACTCGTACAGAAGGCGGTCCGATGAAACCACAAACCGCCTTCTGTCTCTCCGCCCCTGACGTCATCGCCACGACAACACTACGTCACCCCCGCATCAACCCGCCACTGCGTCCTGTGCCACGTCGTCACCCTGCCGTACTGCCACGTCACCCTGCTGACGTCACCCTGCCACGTCACCGCCGTACCGGGACCCACTACTGACGTCATCACCGAAAAAAGGCGCGAAGGGCGAAATCGCAGCAAAGGATGCCCAGAATGAAAAACTGAGGCAGTTTTTGATGCGCGATTAGCGCTTAGCACTAATCGCGCATCGCTAAGAAAAAATGATCAAAATGGAAAGCTGCCTGTGGCTAGGCTACCAGCAGGCCCGAAAATGCGCAGTTTGACAGGATTTCTTCATGAAGGTTCAGAAAAGGGGCGATTTGACAAATTCAAGAGTATCAGAGGAAAGACGAAGCCCAGATTAAATTAAAAGAGTATCAGTGAAGCGGCAAAGAGTATCAGATCGGCAATACCAAAGCAGGTGAACATTAAAGACCCCCAAAGCAAAGTCAAAGAAAACGGTGAAGCCATCTAAATCACAGTTAATGCACATCAAAACCACTCGAGAGCAGGGGATCAAAGCCCAATGCACAGTTATGGCTAAATGAACAGCACAGAGCCAAAAGGACACCATATTAACTCATTTTGATACCGCTGCCTCCAGCACAGCTCAAAGATATTTTCTTGCATTAAATTCAGGACAAAAATTAGGTTAAAGAAGTTATTTCCCTCAGACCTATTTTAGGTCTGCTGTAATAGATATTTTAGATATTTTCCCTATATAAACCACCCTAATTCATTGTTTAAAGGGTTGGTTGGTTGATATTCCTCATGCTGGACTTGCACTATATTTTTGAGAAGCTCTGTAATCAAAGACTGTTGGAATGTTTTGGATGAAGAACTGATTGTTGTGTTATTAATGGTTAAAAAGTGACTGTGGAATTCCTGTGCTACTATATGGCTCAATAAGTTTTTCTACCTATGTTTACAGTTTTATTATGTTTATGCACAATTGTGTTACCATCTAAATAGCAAGAAAAAAGAATAGCTTAAGTTTTGCTTGACTGCACCTTATGCTCAGTTCTTGTTATTTCTATATGTTTTCCTCAGAAATGGTTATGAATATGCATACTTAAATGATCATGTTTACCCTGTTTCTTTCATATATGACTGTTTTTTAGGAATTCTTTACTGCTCCTAGACAAACTTTCATCCACCTTCCCTCTATGTTAGCTAATGAAAGATTCTTAGTTGCCTTTCATTTCTGACCTTCATTCCATCTTTATTCCAGCCTGATATTGTTCTATGTGTAGCTATCCTGCTCTATATTCCTCTTGTGATCAAGAAAACGCAACAGCAAGCCCTAATCCATGACTCCATGCCCAATGGTTTGAACTTCTCACACTATGCATCCCAACTCTGCTTGAAAACATCTCCTTCCCACCAAAATCAAAACAAAAACCCTTGTACACCATAACTAGCCTAAAATCAACCCAAAACAAAGTTAAATCATAAAGAGAGAGCCCTCTCTGACTGTAGGTAGGCTAGGACCTGCAGCCCAAAGCTTGGTTTGTGGTTACCTCGACCGTATCCCTTAAGGAGCCAAGGGACAACCTGAGTGATAACATATTGAAAATCGAAAAAATCTTAAAATTCAAAAATTAAAAGAATTCATTTATACCTATGGCCCCCCATGCTGCATCTAGTGGCAATACTAGATCTAGATCTCCTCGGAAATCCATTCCAGCATAAGAGTAGTCTTCAACTACAATGACATGTTGTTCCCACCAAAGGAGAAACTCGTCATCAAATGTCATCCTAGGGACCTCACCACCCCCTAGGTGTTTCATCAAGACAGCCCACCTGCCCATCCGTGGATCTCTCGGGCTACTGATGGTGGATAGTACCTTGGGACGAAGCCCAGGTACTCTCTCAAAAAAGAAATAACATAAGATAGTTTCATATCCAAAATTCTTCGTCTGACCCTTCTGGATGGAAGTGAGTTGTTTCTTCATGTTAGTTAGTAGAGGTGTACACAAATCAAAGACTGTAGTGAGACAATCCACTGCAAGGATCATAGAAACACGTGAATCCTGATGTAGAGCAAAAAAACCATTTACCATGGCTATTGTAAATAGTAGGATTCTCAATGATAAACTCTCTATATACTTGATTGGAATCTGTCTTCCAACCTTTTCTAGGTTGCCAAGACAGTATATGTGGATGTAGTCTTCTACACTGAGACTACCTCTTGTCTTGCGAATTGAGTGCACTCTCTCTCCCCTTCAAGAAAGACCTGTAATGAAATAAATGCCTTCTATCTCAATCCTCATGGGCATCTGATCAATCATGAATGTAACTCCTTCTGCACTCCAGTGGTGAATTATTAGCTCAAGCAATCGAGTATCTGCCTTCATGTTTGGAATTTTGAAGAATTTTAACAAACCACATCCTCTCAAGGCATCTAATGCATTTCGATCCTCCATCACTTGGTTATCAATGGCATTGTGCTCTCTTTCACGCCAGGTAATTGTCACCTGCAAAAAAATATGTTTCATACCATTGAATCCATGTTTAAAATTTTAAACTCACACACACATGGGTTCGTTTTTTACACAGTCCCATATAGGGCCTTTGTATATGCAGATCACCTGTATCCAACCCGCGTGTACGTAGAGTAAAAAAAATTAAAATAATTTCTTACAGTCAAATTTAAGAAAAAACATCTAAAAAGCATCAAAAATTATCAAAAGTATGACTGGAGGGTTACTTGGAAAATTTGAAGCAATTTGAATGGTTGAATTTGACAGAGGAAGCTTGCTTGATTTTTTCTCCACAACTCCTTGCTCAAAACACAAATGAGAAAACTGTGAGTCCAAAAGTTCTTATATAGGTTGGAAAATGAAAATTATTTTTTCTAAAGCTAGTTTTTATTTTATGGACTTTTTGACCTTTTGGCTTGGAGTGTTGGGATGGGTTGTTTTTACAGGATATTTTGGAGACTTTTTTGAGAAATTGCTTCGGTCCCATGACTGCAGACCCGTCATGGCAGGTATCTCTTTCTTACTGGCATATAGGTTAGGGGATATCACTTTCCGCTACATTTTTCATACTAGCCTCCATACTGCGATATTTTTGCCATAGGGTCGACCCCATCATGTCTTGATTCACAAATCATTTTCACTCGCCAACTTATATAATCATGATGTGATGGTAGATTCAACCTTTATATGTGCATCTTAGTTAGATCCTTGCTGGCATATGTTTCCCATGCTCCTATATTGAGTAGGATCGGGAGTCCTCTTTAGTCCCACCATGACTTGTGCGTTGGAGACTCATTCTCTTTCTTCTTCACTATTTTCTAGCTTTATACCCTAGAGGCACCTTTGTGTTGAGTTGTACTGTTGCGTTGAATGTTGACCATTTCCACCTTTTGGCCTTGAGCCGACTTCACTTGACCTCATGTTTAAGCCACCTTTTGACCATGTCTTCTGCAAAATCAACCTTGCAATCACTTAGCCTCTGCAACTTGACATACCCTTTTACCCGTGGAAAGAACATTCCTTTGAGTGTCTTTGACCAATTTTTCCACCTTGCATTGAGCATAGGAATGTTCCCCTGCCAAGAACTAGAGCATCTGCTTTTTCGACACTCATTCTTTCCACTATAATATAGCATTCTTTATTATTTTTTAGGCTTCATAAATATGAAAAAGACAAAAAAAATTATATATCCCAAAAAATAGCGGGAACGGGACATTATTTCCATATTTTATGGCATCTAGAGTCAGTTATGTCACCCTTGAACAAAGTACTCGAAAAACAAGTCTTTCCTCCATTGGGATGGGCTTTGGTTTGACTTAGGAGAGCCTTAACCTTGTTATTGAGTCTGTACTCCTCTAATTGGTTATCTCTTCCAATCATATGGAGATTTTTCTTATGCCTCCTACATGACAAACTTATACAAAGTTATCATATGTTGCCATGTAGTCACAGTTGAGTCGTGATTTTGTTCAAGGGAAGTAAACCTAAGTCAGCCTCTCTGTGGTGTCTCTTGACCTATTTTTTAGTCAGCCATCCCTAGTCAGAGTCATGTCCATTATCACATTAGTTATTTTGTCCTTTGCTCATGCTAGTTTGAGAAGGTCTCCATTGACTTCTTACTAGCGGGTCTCTCCCTTATCGACTACAAAAAATTGATCTAAGAGAAAATCTAGAGCTGCACCCTAGCCCTATTTTCATTATTGATAAGTCACCTTGTGCTCAGCATCGATCAGCATCATGGGTATTTGACTGAGTGGTTTCCCTTGTGTTCAACATCAGCTTTCATTATCACACGTTGGGATTCATGCAGTGCCTTGGTTTCCATTTGACCCTATTGGTGGATTCCTCGCCTCTGTGTCATGTTTCATTATTGGTTGGTTCAAAGGATTTCTATCGTACGCTAGATACATCTTGTGTACGCCGGAAATGTGCTTTGGTTGGGTTACTACATCTTTATTCGTCTGATTCCTTCCACATTATTGGCCTACGGGTTACACTCGCACTAGATTGATGAAGGATGCCTTAATTCCTTCCTTCTAGCGAATCTTTTCCCATTGACTTCAGCTCATTGCTCTAGGAACGACATCTAGAGTCCATTTGGTAGTACCTTATGGTTTCAGTCATTAGTGGCAGACTCTTTTGCTATTGACAGTGGGAAAACATTAGTGTCTCTTGATTGATAGATCGTTCCAAGTGTTCGACTACAGCTCATTGATTCGCACTTGTTAGATTGTATTGGGTACCTTGGCTCTCATCATCATTATCGATGAGTAGTCTCGCCTTTGTTAACGATATACATCAATGGCCGATAATCAGACGATTTCTCACATGGTCGAATTCAGATCATTTATTCATATTGTGTATAAATGTACCAAGGTGGTCGGTGAAGACCTTGGGTTTGCATCAGCATTGCTTGTTTCACTTGTCAGTTGCTCTTGTTTCTTCTAGTTGACACCATCCACCTTATATGTTGCAGTTCCTTTCAACAACATCCTATATGTTGGCACCCGAGTTGTAGTGTAGTACCATTTATTCCACCATTTGAATTGGTAATTTTTGGATCAACTTTATGACTTCAGTGATCAACTTCATACTTCATCATCATTGATCAGTTATTTATATGTGATATTCATACATGTACTTACTTGGATATGATCGGATGATCCATTATGTATTTTCAGTTCCTTTATACTTGTATGCATATTGGATCCATTTTTGTACTTGACATGCGGACATGCTTTACTATCTCTGAGCATGGGTATGCCCACCTCAGACAGCAGTTTCTTTCTGATCTCTTTCATTGGCTTGGAAGGTTGAATTTTGGTGAACTCCTCCTCGGTCTCGGCATGATTCCTTCTATACACTTAATACATTTCGGCCATCATGTACCCCTTCTGACCTCATATATTAGAGGGCATCTTTTATATCACCATTTACCACTCTTGGTAGATCTGATGCTTTGGTTATGGCCTAGGGCAACCCTTCCTTTCCAGACTTGGTCCAAAATATAAAAAACAGTGTTTTATTCCCTATACGCTACTTTTCCCTATGTTAAAAGCATGTACACGTCGATCATCATATACCCAACCTGCGTATATGTGTTAAAACACTTAAAAATAATAAATATCCTTAATTTCGGGTGGAGTTTACGGGTTTTACCTGTTACTCACCTACTATAGCCCATGGCCCAACTATTTCCCAACTGAAATAACTAATTTGGAGAAGTATAAATATACCTCCATGGGAAGGCATAAGGTAAAAAGAGATGAGATATTGATATTATAGTTGATTGATCCCTGATTGAGTCTAAAGAAATCCCTCTGCCTCCTGCACTCCCCAAACTTTAGGAACCTCTTGTTTCCTCTTTTGAGATATCCTTCACCCCTCTTGTGATATCCTTATGTATGTTGATGGAGGAATATTGTTGAGGCTGGGACAGAACGGATCCAGAGGATAGTTCCGCTTGGAGCTGGAGGAAGACTCAGGTTGTAGTTTTCCACCTTTCATTTAGCTTACATCAATAAATAAATGTTGTTATGTTCCTGATATTTATCATGTTTATTCATTGATCCATGTTGTGATTTGTTTATAAATCTTAAATTAATGTGTAATGATTCATTTGTTTATATGATCTAGCGTGTATATCATGAATAGACTTTCTGTTACTGTTGTTGTATATGCTTTGCTTGAATAATTTACAAGTTTCAAAGGCACCGGGAGAAGCAGAGGGTTTGAACCCTGCGAGATCTAACCAAATGTAGGACCTCTGGATAACGGCACTTCTTCCCAGTTCGGTAGTTAAAGCATTTAGATTGTTTGTTTGTGCATTTCTTGTTGTTGTATGCCCTCCGCTCTATTGGGGTTTTCAACCCAAGACCCTAGGGTGTTCCCACCCACAACAAGGGTATCTCGAATTATGTTGCTTGGAAGGACAGGATGGAGCCAATGTTTGAAGATAATGGGTTGAAGGAATTCATATATAATGATATCTTGAAGCCTCCAACATCTGATGCTCAAGATCTAGAAGAATGGAAGAAGTGTGTAGAAAATGCAAGGAGGATCATATTGGAGGGAGTTCGATACCATATTGTCTCAAATATCCATGGGGAAAGAGACTCCATATGCAATGTGGTAGATCTTGATAGATTTTTTCCAGAAAAGTAGTGACCATAGCAAGCTGGCACTAAAGGACAAGATTCAGAATATCAAGATGCAAAAGGGAAACACAATTCGATAGTACCTTAGCAAGTTCACACAATGTCATGATGAACTTGGTCAAGTTGGTGTTACTATAGCAGAGGATGATCTAGTAAGCCTAGCACTTCTAGGCCTTCCCAAGAACTGGCACAACTACCATGATTCAGAAAACTGGAGGGAGAAGCTACCAATTTGGGAATGCCTTTGGTCTGGTTTGGTATAGGAGGAGATAAGGCGAAACACTAGAGATGGAACCTCATCCAAGGGTGATGATGAGGAGAACTTTTCCTTGGCCAAAAATGCAATCGGAAAGGGAAAGGGAAGAAATCCAAATCCAAAGGAGAATTGGATCAAGGGGAAAAGAAGAAAGACTTGTCCAAAATCAAGTGCTTTCACTATCATAAACTGGGACACTATGCCACAAAATTTCCACACAAAAAGGTAGGCAAGAAGACCATAGAAGGAGCAACGTGTGAAACCTTGGCTTCACAGTTTGAACTTGATTTTACCCTCATTGCATGCATGGCATCACTGTGACGGGTAGTGTGTGGTATCTCGATAGTGGTCCCTCATTCCACATGATGAGAAATAAATAAATTTTTAGTGACTTGGAAGATAAGGATCTCTAGATGCACATCGAGATGGGAGAGGATGGTAGGTATAGCACGACCGACATTGGTACAATTACTTGTAAGAGGGAGTTTGGCTTCCCTCTCAAGCTCAATGATGTGATGTGTGTAATTGGTCTAAAGAAGAATCTAGTTTTTGTCGTCGTTTTGGAATACCATGGCTAAGATGTGATATTCAACAAAAGAAAGGCTTTCTTGAGAAACATCACCACAAGACAAGTGAAGAAGATCGGGGTTCGAGTGAAGAACCTCTACAAATTAGATGTGGAATATTGTGCACCATTGAGCACAAAAGCAAAGAAGGTGCAGAGCCAAGATGTCAGTGAATCATGGCATAGAAGACTTGGCCATTTGCATCATGGTGATTTGAAGATGATGCAACATATTTCGACAGGCCTCCCCAATGGATCACTAGTGCAGTAGGATACATTCAAAGGGTGTACATTGGGGGAGTACACAAAATCCACCTTCAATTATTGGGACAGCAGGGCACATGCAATCCTTGAAAGGATCCACTCTGATTTATGTGGACCTTTTTCGACAGCCTCCACTACCAAGCACATGTATTATGTTATAATTGTAGATGATTTCTCACAGAAGTGTTGGATCTACTTCATGCTGAAGAAAGACCAGACATTCACCAAATTTGTTAAGTTTAAAGAACTTGTTGAGAAAGAGACTGGCAGGAAATTGAAGGCTCTTTAGAGTGATAACGGTGGTGAGTATGTGTCGAATGAGTTTAAATTTTTTGTGCAAAGTAAGGCATTTGACAAGAGTTGAAAACACCTCATAACCCACAACAAAATGGGGTGGTTGAGAGGAAGAACAAAAGTGTTATGGGATAAGCATGGGCGATGTTGCATGACCAAAGCCTACCTCTACACTTGTGGGTTGAAGCATGTAACACAATGATCTATTTGCAGAACAAGAGTCCTCATAGGATTCTTGGCATGAGTACACTAGAGGAAGCTTTTTTAGGGAAGAAACTAGATGTGTCACACTTCAAGATCTTTGGATCATCAGTTTACTGTCATGTTTCCAAGGAAGAATGGAAAAGGCTAGAGCTGATAGCAGAGTTGGGCATATTTTTTGGGTACACAAATACACCTCACAACTATAGGGTGCATTTGCCATCCCTCAGGATGACAGTGGTCAAATGTGATGTGAATTTTTATGAGGAGAAGAAAATGAGGTGTTCTCTTGGGAGGGAGCTTAAATTTCAACATGATCGTGAGATTTTGGCTCCATAGAAGGAAGGAAGCGAACCATGGAAGCTAACATATTATTGTAGGATGCTAGAGATAATATGGGAACACCCACATCACAACGCAGGAAGAGGAGGTCACCGGATCGGTACACTGGGTACATGGCTCTGATGAGTGAGCTAGTTGAGACAGAACCATCCTCATTCGAGGAAGTAGTGCAACAACCGGTATGGATCGATTCTATGGTAGAGGAATATGATTCCATTATCAAAAGCAATGTTTGAGAAGTGGTCCCAACACCAACAAGCAAATCAATGGTTGGTTCAAGATGGATTTACAAGGTAAAGCATGTAGTAGACAGGAACATAGAGAAACACAAGACCAGATTTGTGGCCAAAGGGTTCTCTCAAGTGGAGGGAATTGACTATGATGAGACCTTTGCTCTAGTATCAAGGTGCTCATCCATTAGGTCAATTCTAGCAGTGTCAGTGCAGATGGGGTGGAAGATCCACTAGATGGATATGAAGACAACATTCCTCAATGGAGTTCTTAAGGAGGAGGTGTATATTGAGCAGACAGAGGGGTTTGATACAGTTGACAGAGATTCACATGTGTGAAGACTCAAGTGAGCATTGTATGGACTCAAGCAAGGACCTCATGCTTGGTATACAAGGATCGATAATTATCTCACCGGTTTAGGCTTCACTATAAGTGAAGCATATGAAAACCTTTATGACATTATGGTAGAAGGTAAATTATTGATTATTGTTTTATATGTTGATGACATGATCCTTATTACTGATGAGAAACCGATCAGATCTTGCAAGGAGGACCTTGCAAGAGATTTCGAGATGAAAGACATGGGACTCATGCATTATTTCCTCGATTTGGAAGTATAGAAAGGAGATGAGGAATTGTTTGTCTCTCAGGGAAAGTATGCCAATGAGATATTGAAGAAGTTCTGCATGGAAAGTAGCAAACCCATGGACACTCCTCTAGTAGGTAACTAGAGGAAATAGGATGCCACTTTAGGTGAGGAAGTGGAGTCTACCATTTACAAGTAGCTTGTGGGTTCACTCATGTATTTGGTGAACACACTACCGAACATGTGTTATGCAGTTAACCAGCTTATTCAAGCTATTGTTAAGCCAACCAAACTGTATTGGAAGGAAGCAAAGCATGTGTTTAGATACCTCAGAGGCACTACTCAATTTGGTCTTTGGTACATACGGACAAAGGGAGTGAAGTTGCAAGGCTTCACAGATGTAGATTGGGCAGGGAGTCCATCAAATAGGAATATCACTTTAGGTGGAATTTTTAGTGTTGGGTCAACAACAGTTTCATGGTACAACAGGAAGCAGAGATCTGTGGCACTCAACTCAGCGGAAGTAGAGTAAACAATTGCAATTCAAGCAACATGTGAGGTTATCTAGATGAGAAATATTCTTGTTGGGTTATTTAGTAAGATGATGGATACTATAGTGATTTACTTTAACAATTAGAGTTGTATAAAACTATGTGAGAATCCAGTATTTCATGATTGATCCAAGCATATCAACATCTGGTATCCGTATCTACAAGATTGTGTGTAGAGGCAAATTATGTTGTTGCAATACATTCCGACAAAGGAACATGATGCAGATATTTTGACAAAGGCTTTGTCAAGAGGAAAATTCGAGTTCCATAGAAGCAGGATTGGAGTATCTAATAATCCATTTCTTGTTGAGAGGGAGTGTTGAAAATCCAGCAAGAAAATCCTAATTTAATTTTTCCTTGATTAAATTAGGATAAATTCGAATTTCAATTTCAGTAGAATACTTGGAGGTAGTTAACTAAGGTGACATAGCTGTTGTCACTTAGTTAACTCAGTAAATTCGAATTGGAGACACCTAAGTTTAGTTTTACATGATTAATTGCTAATCTGAAGCAATTTATTTAAGTTAATTTGAGTTATTTTCGGTGTAACTAGTTCTCACTGTTAGTAGAACTAGTGGAGGTTCAGTCAAGGGTGTGTAACTTTTTTCACACTAAGTGATCACCTAGTTAAACTAATCAATCAACCTAAATTAACTCAGGAATTTAGAGAATTTGTGTTGCCTAGTTGAGATTGGAGTTCAAGGGAAATGTACTATCAGTTGTAGACTTTTCCATGTTGTACAGGTGGTGCATGCAATCAAAGAATTTCCCAAATTAATAAGGGGTTAATTCCTCATAAAATAGCGCAAGGAAATAAGAGCTTGGAAGGCTATGAAATTGGCTATGTATTGGATTAAGTTAGTCTGTGAGGAAATGAGATAGATTATACTAGGGCAGAGGTTGCTTAGGCTTGAGAAAGCATTGTATTTCTTCTCTATTATTTGATTAATTCAAATCGTATAGTAAGGGGTTTTGAGCAGTTTATTTCCCCTATATAAATCTCTATGTATGTGTGTTGAATCTTGATGCATGTAAATGATTTATGTTCTTGACCGTGATTTGCTTTCCGCGGATGAGTAGAGTAGCTTCAAGTTGTGATCTTGTAAATTTCATGAGTCGTTTTGAATCTACATATTAAATTTCTACACAAATGTTTAGAAAAGAGAGTACATCATCCAATATCAATTCAATATCCAAATAATGTCAAAATACCAAGCTACTACTCAAGAGAGAGATGGAGTCAACTGTAGCCAAAACTGATCTTCTTGAAGTCTGCGTAAGTCAACAACAATTAATTGTTGTCAAAGTGTGCCCTAACCAGAGATGAGACGTAGTCAAAATAGTCTTCAAGGAGCTTGGTCTTATAGAAATTTATGAGGCCCCTTTATCTGAAAAAAAATGAGCCCAAAATAGTCTGATTTGGAGAAGTCAAACTTGGTCAATTTGGAGGAGAAGCATGTAGTCTACTTTTGCAATTAGGCCTTCGGTCAAGTAGAATGGATTTCCTTGACTTTGGCACCAATCTTTGCGGCTTTTTAAAACAAAAAGGAATCACCCAAAATCGAATTTAAAATTTGTTAAAAATGCCCAAGTCAACTCTAATCAACGTCCTTCAGTCAACCCTATAATTTGGCCCATTCAGAGACAACCACTTATACTTTGCAAGAGAGAAAATTCTTTCACTTCTAAGTTGTACAAACCAATAGAAGAAGGAGAGAGAAGAAGTCTGTTGTGTGAATGAGGTGCCTAATGAGGTTTGATGTCTCATGCATTTATATGAATCCATGTGGGTGAAAAGGAAATTTGTTTGGGCTTCATGAGCATACTTGAAGTTGAATTTGACCTTGACAATTTCACATGTGAGGGATTTTAATTCAAAAATGCACTTCTAATTCTTCGATTTGAGTGATCTTTAAGTCAACTTTTGTCCTCCCGGAAAGAGGAATTTAATGAAATAATTATCTCCATCAAATGAGTTGTCCAAAGTGGAATTTAAACCTAGTTTCATATATTAACACATAGGAGCTATCTGGCGTCCTTTATGCAAAAAAAAATGTTGAATCTATAAATCACCTTTTCCTCCTATTTCCCTTCTCTGCCACTATCTGGGATTCAACAAGAGTGTCTCTGGATATCAATTTTGAATGGAACTATGAATCTTACAATGTAGCGTGGAAACACTGGTGGTTTTTTGTACAACCAAAAAAACTTAGAGCTTTGCCTTTATTGCTATCATGGGGTATATGGTTAGCCTGAAATGTAGAAGTATTATAGTATCTATATACAATGCTGAATAAGGTGGTTGCATATGCACTGGCCATTTATGATTTAATTTTAGATTGAGAATCTATACCTCACCCACACACAATATCTGAAGAAGTCATTGATTTTTCTCGCTCGTGGGCTTTTTTTCAATGGGGCTGCTTCTGCTGAAGGAAGTTGTGGGGGAGGAGTAGTAATTCATTTGTCTCAAAACCACTCCTTTAAGATGAAAACTAGTCTAGGACAGGGAACAAATAATTATGCAGAGATTATGAGCCTAAAATTGTTATTTGTTTTTGCAATTGAGAAGGGCATTCATCAAATTCAAATTTTTGGGGATTCATAGATTATTGTAAATTGGTTTTCAAACACCTCCAGATGTCATATATTCTCACTAAAACCTATCTTGGAAGAGACTTTTCTATTAAAGAAATCATTTGATGTCATATATGTATGTCACATCTTCAAGGAAACAAACAACGAGCCCGATGCTCTGTCTAAAGAAGGTGTTGCATTGGTTTTGGGCACCTGGCACATAGTGGAGCGACACAATGATGTTGAACATGCTTTCTTTCACAGACCCTTTATCGAGGGAAATCTTGATGTAGCCTAATTTTGTCTCCTTTTCATCATGTTGGAAGTTTATACAAGATGTTATGCTCAAAGGCAGTGTTTTTTGGTTTTTCTATCATGGATAGTGACTATATGATGTTTTTTATGCACAAACAGGTTTTTGACCAAAATAGCTACGGACAACAATACAGTAAAAATTTATGGTTCTTCTTAACATGCGCATAGTCTCAGCTATGCATCAGTGACAGACCTTGGCACAGTCAAGGCGAGCCTTCTACATTTATGATCTTCATAGTGGATAGGTGTCCAAAAGTATGTTTGGCTCATTGTCTAAATGGTTTTTTTGATCTCTTTGCCTCTGTTGAAAAATCATGTTTCAGAAATTGTATTTAAAACTATGTATCTTTTAATAAATTATATGCATGGATTGTCTCTATAGAGTGCCTATGGCACAGTGAAAATGTAATTTCGAAATCTAATAGAAAATTACCATTTTTTCCTTATAAAAAAAAACATGTGTAACATAAAAGAAAAAAATGAAAAGGTAAAATATAATATTAATAGGTGGTACGGCTTTAGGAAAATAAGTAACTTGAGAAGTGTTGGGATGAAAAGCATATCACCCGTTGATGTACCTTCCCTATTTTAAATTTATAATACATGTACAACACAAAAGAAATAAAATGGAAATGTTAGGTACAATATTAATGAATGATAAGGCTTAGGAAAATGGGAATTTGGGAAGTGTTTGGATGAAAAGCATATCACCTCTTAATGTACCCTCCTTGATTTAAATTTATAATACATATGTAACATAAGAGAATATGATACATGTGTAACATAAGAGAAATAAGATGGAAAGGTAAGATACAATGTTAACCAGTGGTAAGGCTTTAGGAAAATGGGTACCTTGGGAAGTAGGTGGTAATAGTTTTAGGAAAAGCATGTCACCTATGGATGTAGGTGGTAATAGTTTTAGGTAAATGGGGGCTTGGGAAGTGTTTGGATGAAAACCATGTCACCCGTTGGATGTGTCTTCTTATGACCCCACCATATCCCCTTAAAGATATCCAAACTTCATTCGGTGTAGCCAAAGTGTGACCACAAGTGAAAATTTGGAACGCTAATCATCAGCAAAATATAAAAAAGCATGTGAACTTTTGATGTGTTTACGCGTGGCACCAACATATATGAGAAGATCTGATATTTCCTCAATGTTGCAAAAGGAGACGATTTTAAATTCCACTAATGTGCTATGAGTCATCATTCCCATATTTTAAAATTTCGTGAAAAAAGAAACGCTTTGGTTTGCTAAAGCTGAATTGGATGTACTAGATAATTATAAAAACCATTCGGTATAGATAGAATTGCGAATAACTTATATTAAGAGTTAAGATAAGATTGAAAACGATATTAATGTTATCCTTGTCACACGCCATTTCATAGCATGGCCTTACCTTACCTTGTGGTGCGATGTTACAGATGGGGAATTAGTGAGATTGGTATAAATGTTGGTCGTAATATAATTTGGCGACGAAAATATTAAAATATTATTATTATTATTAAAATGAATTTTATATATATAAATAATTAAATTAAATTAAATTTGAAATTTTTTTTATGAAGTTGTCTATGATCGTTGATGATGTGATGGTTAGAGGTTGTCTTGGTTTTAGGTAAAGTGGTTGTCAACGTGTGAGCTTGACCTAGGCAACGTGACTGCCAATGTGTCAGCCTGATTTAGACAACGTGGTTGCCAATGTGTCAAACTGACCACAGGTTTATTAACTCCAACTTTGGGAGAGGTGTCCACCACCTCGCATGTTGCCTGCATTAATCTCATTCATGTCTTTGACTCATCTAAACTTTTCATGGAAGATTTTAATTTCGGGGTCCTGGTTATGCTCCCTCATTTAGCCTTGTTTCTCTTCTTCCTATTGTTTCCACTACTAAAAATGGAGATTAGCTATATCTCCTCCCTTTTCTCACTTTTGCTTGAATATTTCTCTGTATCTTTCCTCTCAGGCTTGTTTTATCATGTTGCAAGTAAGGTACATTCCTCAACTTCTGTAGAATCCTCATTGGCCCCCCTAAAAGGTTACAATCTCTTTTTCGGGTTGCATTTCATCCACCCCTTGGCCCTAGGGATCCTTTGTTCAATGTGACTCGTTCTTCTATTGGAAACCATGACACATTAACACACTCATTATTGTTTGGGTAATGGAGGTTGAGGGGGTATTTGTGGCTTGAGGGCTTGATTTTGCATTAAGGCTTCTATGTGTCACTTTCAAACCCATATCCCCTTGAGATTTAGTTCAAGATGAATGTTGTGGAGGATGTTGTTCACCATGAATGTTAGGGAGTTCTAGTTTCAAAGGTTTTGAATGGTCTTCCTGAATAGATTCCTGACACAATGAATATCGAAGGTAGGTAGAACCATTAACTGTACATAGTCGATTTATATTGGCACCTAAAGACTCTTCTGGGAAGTATTGGTGGACAGACGGGATGCAAGGGATAATATACAACACAAGCTAGATGAATTGAGGTTGTTGCTAATGGATATTGAAGTCCATCTTGCTCGCCTAGAAATGGGATCGCTTGTAGGCCTGGCAGCAGTGTCACATTGCAAGGATGAAGATCACCCCATAGACTTGGACACTTCCCTATCTTCGTGACTCTCAAATTCATTTTATTTATTGCTTTGTTTGAAATGTTTAGAATTTTTTTGTTTGTTATGTTGTTGTTCTCTTGGCTTATTTTCCCACTCATGAGGACAACCATTTTCTTTTGTAATAGTTTCTTATTAATTTTGTACATATAACCACAAACAGTTGGTCACTCATTTTGTTATGCTCTTGATAGGTTTCCTTATTATAAAAATATTTCTTATCTTTCATAATTCGGTTTTTCACCACTTAATTTATTTTCAGATAACCACCATCAATTAATTATTGTGTTTCTATTCTAATTTCCTAAATAACCGGCCGAAAACATATAACAATCTATTATTGTGTTTCTATTCTAATTTCCTAAATAACCGACCGAAAACATATAACAATCTATAAATATTATAATTTTGTGAACTCAGAAAAACTTAAAAACAATCATAACTATAAAATAATATATTTAATAAATACAAAATAATTATTTCAGAAACATTAGTAAATATAATCATTTAAATATTAATGAAGGTAAGAGTTGGAACTCACGAATATTTTTTACCATTTCATACTCTTAAAAGGAAATTTAAAAGACGATATATCATTTTACCTGATATCAAATATATTGTTTTGTATATTGTTTTCAAAATGTTTTAATGTTTGTCGGATTGAAAATCTGTTTATTCTTTAAAAAAAATTAATGTATGTCGGCTTGAAAATTTATTTTAATGATTAATTAAATATATGGATTAAGAGATGATGTAGTGCATTTGGATGGTGTATGAGAGCAAGTGACTCAATGATATGATATGAAATGAAAGGTGATGTAATGCATTTCAATGATATGAGATAAAAGCTGTTGTAATGCATTTCAATGATATAAGATAAATGATTAATTTCTAGAAGGTAATATGAATGTGTATTTTCGTAAATATGTATTTTTAATTTAAATCAATATTTTTAAATGGTTAGAAGGTAATGTGTTTTTATATATTTTTATAAATATATATTTTCATTTTAAATATATATTTTTCTTCAATTAATTAATATTTTATATTAATGGAAGGAATTTTGCTAAACATCTATCTGTGGGTAATAATATTATGTTAATTTGCTTTTGGCATTGATACCTAAAGAAATGTTGGAATTCTTTCTGCATGTGACAGGAGCAAGCTAAACGAGGGTTTGGAACAGAAATCTAGGGTTGGTAACAATGGAGGAGCAAGGAGGGGGGAGCTCCACTCCCTCCTACAGTCAGGTAGTTGCGAACAGAGGCAAGGAAGCGGGTTCAAATCGATTTAAGAAACCAATGGAGGCAGAAATGGAGGAAATAAGCACAAAAAAACCGGTAAACATTAAATCTCATGAACAAAAAGAGAATCAAGAGGAAGTCAGTAGGGAGAAGAGAACAGGTGATAGCAGTCAGAAAGTTGAGCACAAGACGGTGACAGGACCCTGCAAACCCAGGTCAACCATTAAACCTAGGGTTGTTTTAAATGATCCAGCGTTACAGGTGCATAGGGATCACATGGCGGCATACACAATTATTTGCAAATTTATGGGAATATGGCCAACGGAGAAGGCTTTGAATGCTTGGATTAAAAACCACTAGAAACCAAAGGGGGACATAAACCTTCACCTTGGGTCCAAGGGATTCTTTACAGTGGTGTTCACAAACCTCGAGGATAAAGACAAAGTCTTCGAAGGAGGACCATATTTCTATGTTGTTGTAGGCCTCTACATGTGACCATGGGTGATGAATTTCATCTCGGAACGAGAAAAATTCACCTCTATACTGGTATGGATAAGACTCTACTCCCTACCTTTAGATTACTGGTTGCCAAAATCATTAAAAGCCATAGGCAATAAATTAGGTCATTTTTTTAAAATATCAGATGCAACTCTGCGAGGAAAATACACATCCTTTGCTTGCATATGTGTAGAAATGGACCTATCGGGAGCACTTCCAAATGAAATAATTTTAGAAGTCTATGATGAAGAATGGGTGCAGGCAGTCGACTATGAACATGTCCCATTCAGATGTCGTAAGTGTCATGAACACGGACACCTCTTCAGAGACTGCCCACTAAACAAACTGACGGACAATATTAAAACCAACACAGGCAAAGATCCTGCAAGCTTTACCAAGGTAGGAGGCAAGGGGAAAGGAGGAAAAAAGTATCAAAAGAAAGCTAACGAGGATAAGCAACCAAGTCATAACAGTTTCAAGATTTTAGAAGAAGAAGGAGGGAACAATGGAATGAGCCAGGCTTCAGAGGATAATCCTGCAGAGAAGGAAAAAGATGATAGCATGGAGGATATACCTGAGAACAACATACCAGAGGAGGATTTTCCAAGCACTATGGAACTTGGCAGGGACCACGAGATGACCCCAAGTGAAGTTGGTATGGAGGACCACAAACTACAGGAGTTTCTTGAAAGGGAGAATCTTGATCTAGAAAAGTTCCTGGAGCAGGGAACCACCAAAGGAGTTGACTCTCTACCACAAGAGGAGTTTGACAGAGTGCAACAGCTCCTCCTCTAGAGATCTCAAGCAAAGGGTTCTGGGGTCAAAAGGAACCATGATAGCCAAGAAAAAAGAGAGGTAAAATGTTCAATAGAAAAAATCAGAGAGATACATAACAAATGGCTTATTAAGTACGAGTATCTAGAAGTTAGAGCAAACAACACAGCAGGAGGGATTCTCACTCTTTGGAATCCCCAGAAACTTGGAATCCTGGATGCTGAGGCATCTAGGAACTACCTTTCGATGGTGATCCAACCTTTGGGTGACAAGGAACTATATATGATCACAAATGTCTATGGCCCTCAAAAACTTGAAGACAAACTCAAGCTTCTCACCTCCCTAGAGGAGCTGAGAGAGAGACATCGTGTTATGCCCTAGATTCTGGGAGGGGACTTTAACATGATAAAATCTCTTACAGAAAAAAAAAGGAGGGACCAGAATACTAGGCAGGGACTCCATTGCCTTCCAGAACTTCCTAAACGACATGAGACTAGTGGATACTGAGACAATAAATGGTACCTTCACTTGGAACAACAAGAGGGGAGGTGCTTCTCAAGTTGCCTCTAAACTAGACAGATTCATAATCTTAGAGGACCTCATTCTCACTAGCCTTGACTTGACTACATTAATCCTTCCTTTTGGAGGCTCGGATCACTGGCCAATCCAGCTAGAAGCTTCGTTCATAGGCACTCCGAGGAACAAACCTTTCAGGTTTGAAAATGTCTAGCTCACTCACCCTAACTTCATCAGTAACATGAGAAAATGGTGGGTGGAAGACATGCCTATTCAAGGTACAAAGATGTTCCTTCTACAACAGAGACTGAAACACATCAAACGCAGGCTTAAAGAATGGAACAAAAATGAATTTGGCAATATTTTCAAAGCTAAAAGAGAAGTTGAACAGAAACTACAGGGAATTAATCAGATCCTTATCACAAAGGGCTTTATCGAGGAAAGGAAAATGCAAGCTGACTCTCTTCAACAGGAATGGGAAAATAGATGTCAGCAAGAGGAGACATTTTGGAGACAGAAATCGAGAGTGCAATGGATAAAAGAAGGGGAAAGAAATACAAAGTTTTTTCACAAGTCTATTGTGGCTCACAGGGCGCATAACAGGATTTCAAAACTTAGAGACACTCAAGGGAAAGAGCTCAGCACCCACAAAGAAATGGAATCGGCTCTGGTTCAACATTTCCAAAATATAGCTGAGGAGCCACCCTTAGACAAATCACTATTTATCAATAATTTCACAAGGTATATTCCAAAACTTGTAACCAGGGAAGACAATGCCAGTGACTGAAGAGGAGGTCAATGAAGTTATCAAAGAGATGCAAAATGGGAAGGCTCCAGGCCTGGATGGGTTCAATGTAGACTTCTTCAAAGCATGCTGGGAAATAGTCAAACAAGACATCCTTGATGTTGTGGAGGACTCGAGAAGTTCCAAAACAGTTTTGAGGGCACTCAATGCATCTTTCATAGCTTTGATTCCAAAGCAGGAAAAAGCTATGACACCAGATAGATTCAGACCCATAGCTTTATGCAATGTGGTGTACAAAATTATTTCTAAGGTAATTGCAAACAAACTCAAGCCCCTTCTTCCTACTCTTGTATCTGAGGAGCAAACTGGATATGTGGAAGGAAGACAAATTCTAAATAACATCATTCAAGCTCACGAGGTGGTTCATTCTCTTAAGAGCAATAAGCAAGTGGGCATGATCATATAGTTCGACCTAGCCAAAGCTTATGACAAGCTAAGTTGGTCGTACATCAGGGAAGTACTAAAAGCGTATGGCTTCGACCATAATTGGATAAGATGGGTTATGGCCCTTGTCACCACAACTAGTTTTTCTATCCTTCTTAATGGCTCCCCATCTAGAACCTTTAGGCCCTCGAGAGGCCTCAGACAAGGAGATCCGCTCTCCCCCTTCCTCTTTATTCTCATGATGGAAGGATTAGGCAAAGTGATCAAATCAGCTAATGCAGAAGGAAGAATCCAGGGTCTCAAACTAACCCTGAATGGGGACACCTTGACTCATCAACAATTTGTGGATGATACCATGTTGCAGGGTACTCCCACGGTCAAGGAAGCTAAAGCTTTCAAACACATCCTGAACGATTTTGCTATGGCAGCTGGCACAGAGGTAAGTCTTACCAAATCAAAAATTTTCTTTTTTAATACTGACATTGCTATTCAAAGAAATCTCTCCAGAATCCTCGGCTTTCAAAGAGATCAACTTCCCTCCAAATATCTGGGAATACCTCTCACTGACAAACCCTTGAGCAAGGAAGTGTGGGAGCCAGTGACTAATAAACTACAGGACAAGATCAGAAATTGGACAAGTAGATCTTTGAATTTAGTAGGAAGGCTAGTGCTTACAAAGGCTATCCTACAAACCATTCCCATCTTTATGTTTTCAGCTCTTCCTGCTCCTAAAGGAGTTATACAACATATTAGGAACATGCAAAGAGATTTTCTTTGGGGCAAGGGGGAAGAGAAAAAGAAATGGGCTTTAGTAGCTTGGGAAAATATTTGTAAACCCAAGACCCATGGAGGTTTGGGACTTCACGACCTAGAAACCCTAAGAAAAGTCTTGGGGGCTAAACTTTGGTGGAGATGGCTAAAGGAAACAAGAACCCCTTGGGACAAGCTCTAGAAACAGAAGTATGAAAACAACTGGCAAGAAAGGGATCTGATTCGAATGACGAGGCTCATCAAGGGCTCCCACATTTGGAACAATGCTTGGGAGAATAGAGCCATAGTACAGAAGCATAGTTTCTGGGAGATCAGAGATGGAAACATAGCTTGGTTTTGGGAGGATAACTGGCAGCAGGAACCTAACCTGTGTAGAGAAGAACTAGCCATTCTCAAGAATGACACTGACAATAAAGGCTTATTCAGGGTAAGTGACTTTTGGGATCAAACAAGGGACAAGGGAAAATGGAGAACATGGAAGGACCTAATTTATAGTGAAGAGACCCCTTTGAAGGCCCAGGTAGAAGCTCTTGCAATAATCTTAGAACAGAGAAAGATTTTGACTTCAGCTTCGTCTGACCAATTAAGATGGGGGAGAAACAATGAAGGAAACTTCAACCTCAAAGAAGCCAAAAGAATAGCCATTGGGCTTGACTTTCCAAACCCTAATAAGACATGGAAGGACATATGGCAGAACCAACACTGGATGAAAATCAAACTGTTCATGTGGTTGGTGCAAAATAAAAAAAATTCTAACTTGGGAAAATCTTAGAAAAAGAGGTTTAGCTGGTCCATCTAGATGCCAGTTATGTGGTCTACAAGAAGAAATGATGGATCACCTACTCAACCTCTGCCCATTTACATCTACCTTGTGGGATTGGGTAGCCTCAATCTTCAGAAAAACCGACAGGGACAAATATAGTATCATTGGCACTTTGAAGAACTGGAGGAAAGACTTCTCAGAAAATGAAATAATCAATAAAGCCTAGACTCTGATACCAGGTTTTTTGATCTGGGATGTCTAGAAAGAATGCAATAATAGGATTTTCAAGAACAAAATTGGCTCAACCCAGAGCATCATAGCTCAAATTATAAGACAGCTCAAAGAAACTGTGAGCACCCTTCTAAAGAAACCCCCCGAGAACCCTCCACTAAGGCAGGAGGCTTAGATACTCTTTCAATTGGGTCTCCAGTTACCTGCCCCCCAGGGCATAAGCAAGATAGTAAGACACACAACAACGGGAAAGGACTTCTGGCAACCGCCTCCTCAGGGCCTTTTGAAATTCAATATAGATGGGTCCTCTAAAGGAAACCTTGGGGTGGCTGGTTATGGTGGGGTTATAAGAGATGAGCAGGGTTACATAAAAATCATCTTTCATAGTCATTTGGGGAAGGCCACAAATAATATGGCAGAACTCATGGCCTTAGAGCAATGCCTAGAAATCTTGATTAAATCAAATTTACATAATGCCATCATAGAAGCAGACTCGGAATTGATAATCAATTCAGTCAAGAAGATAGGCAATGACACAACACCAAAAAAGTTTCAAAGCACTGGCGGTTATTGCAGGTCTACCAATGAATTAAATCCCACCTGAAAACCCTGAGAACACTAAGATTTGTTCATGTGCGCAGAACAGCCAACAGGTTAGCGAATCGTCTGGCAAATGAAGGAGTGCTCTGCACTAGAAACAACAGAAGCTACGCTTGGGAGGCGACACCCTCAGGAAATTTGTGGGAGGACTGTAATAGACAGGCGATCGAAGACAGGGAGCATTATCAAGCTATGAAAGATAAGCAGTAATTAGACCTATGGAAACAGAGGAAAGTGAACCAATCACAGAAAAGAAACAAGGGGTATACAGCGGGCAGGTTGACAAGCAGTCAACCATTGATTGCAGGGAAATCCGACATCCAACGGATTTTGGGCAGAAAAATGCTCGGAAGATAAACCTTCAAACGGACCCGAAATACTTTAGAGCAATGGTTAATGCCACTCATCGGGTCCGAATGGAAAATTATCAAGTGCACATGTTACCGGCCTGAAATCGGCTTAGGACCGTCTGATCTACAAAGGCTGGATCGCACGGTATTCGGGCCATCAAGATTATCGACAGTTAACCCTAAACTAGACCCGAAATTGTTTAGAATGGTGGTTTTGATTTCCCATCAGGTCCGTAAGAAAAGTTAAGGTACGGGCAAGTTGGTGACCCGAAATCAATCTTCACCATTAGATGTATGAGCACTGGTTCACTCGGTTTTCAGGCTACTAAGTAAGAAAATGCTTATTGCTTGTTTTTAGTTACATATTGTTGCACTAAGGGTCGTAGGTTTTGTGGGCCCTCGACTTCAAAGGCTTTCGGGTTCTTCGTGGCTCGAAACTTTGGTCTATCAGTGGTCCCAAAAGGACTTTAAAGCCCTTTATTTTTCTCTTTAGGGTTAAGAAGGCAGGATTCTTAATAGTTTCTTTGAGCGCTGGTTAAGAGAGTCAAACCTTTTGTAAGTTTTTTTGAGTTAGGTTAGGGGTTGTTCTTCTTAACCCCGTGCTTTATGTACATTATGTAATTTTCTTGATTAATGGAAGGTACCACTCTTACTGGATCAAAAAATATATATTTTATATTAATATTAAAAAATATATTTTATATAAATAAAATGTTCAAATAATATATATTTATGATCTTTTTATTTATATGAAATAATTTTACTATTATTATTTAATTAAATATAGTAATAAAATTTTATAGTTAATTTTATTAAAAAAATATTTTCAATGGCATAAGAATAAATGACTAATTTTTCGAAGGTAAGTTGATTATAGTGTATTTTCTTATATATATAATATTAATTAATATTTTATTTTAATGTTTTTGTTTGTTTGTTTTTTTTTTTAATCTTAAAGGAATTTAGTAGTTCCTCTCACATGTAGTTTCTAGTAAGGATTTGTGGCTTATCTTCATTTCCCTATACCCGTCATAATCGGGTGATTTGAACTTTAGATCTCTTATAAATGGGTGATTTGAACCTTAGATCTCTTAGTTTTATTAAGACTTACATTACTTTAATCACCAATTAAACCTCTGTAAGACAATATTTTATTTTAATATTAAAAGATATATTTTATATGAACAAAATTATTAAATAATATATTTGTGTCATAATTTTTGTTTACATTAAAATAATTTATTATTATTGTTATTATCGATTATTTAATTAAATATAATAATAAAATAAATAAATAATTATATTTAGTTTTAGGAAAAAAGTTATCAAAATTATTATTCATAAATATTTTTAATTTATATTTATCTTATATATAATGTATTAACAATTTACAAATTAAAATTAAATTGCTTAGTAAAAACTATTGTTTATATATTATTTCTTTGATTTTTTTTTTATACATTATTGTTGCATTGAAATAGAATACGTTTACATCAGATAATTCAAAATTATTGTCTTTAGTCTGCCACCTTGATCACTAAAGAAAAGAGAAGGACTAGCAAAATTAAATGTTTGTCCAAGATTAACAAAGATCAAAACTAGTTGTTCTCCCACTTTGGGGAAACTAGCAACAAGAGACAAAAATAGTGGCATTATTTCACTATAAGGACTAAGCCAACAAGAAAATTAAACTAAGCATAGAGTTAAAGTGAAAAATAACTATAACCTTGAGGGATAGTTGGAGAATCCATACTATAGCCCTAAGGGCCTACTAGAGAAGCCATAATTGAGATGAAGTTGCAAGGAACCAAAGCATTAGGATAAGAAAGAAGTACCCATGTTGATAGGTTGTTCCTCAACCTTTCATGGTGGAAGAATTGGAGAGCTAGGTGGAGAACCCATCTCTGATCTAGCTATCCACCTTTCCACATCAAGCATGAGGTCTTGGATTTCATCTAACCTATGTAAAGATTGAATTGGGATTGTCTCCTATCTGCCAAGACATTTCAAACCAGCAACTTGACATACCAATATAAATCAACTGTATGCAGATAATGATTTTGACGGCCTTGTGAATTACCTATATCAGGAACTCAAGGAGCCATGGCTGCCATGACATTTGAATTAAGAGTGACCTATTGTTCATGTCAAATTTCTTTCTCCACTAGCTAAATTTCCTCTTGTATGTCCAAGATTGTGCGGGCATGGAAACTATGGGATACAGATTCCACTCAAAGGCATGTCGTGGAACCCCTTGAAGCTCCATTATCACAACCGTTGCACCTACAATGAGCTCTCTGATGCATCATGGTTGTCGAAGGTAAAAGGGCATCACATGGACAAAGATTAAGGTGATAGGGGATTTGCATGAGGCAACCATGAAAGAGATATGTCATTATGATTTTCTAGTTAGGCTACATCGACATTAAATGAGGGACTATACCCTCTCACTCTAAAAAATATGACAACATGGGGGGGGTTCAACAATGAGGATGGGAGACAAACCACTCAGGAAATTAGGCGAGAGCCCAGGAACATGGTGGGTGAAGGCGTGAGCTTAAGGAAGCGATGAAGGAGAACACTGGAGTCAAACTACAACCAAGGTTTCTCAATGCTTCCGACGCGTATATCATAAGATTTCCAAGGGGCCTTGGCCTCTTGCCTTGAAAGGAGAGGTCCCTTAAATGTGCCTCGAGAGAAAGACATTCACAAGAAATTAATGTAAGAAAACATGTTGAACCCCAACCCCATATATGTCACCTATCTTAATTGTAAATGTTAAATGTAAAATTTTCACCTTTTTTTCTCATATAATATTTTTAAATTAAATTATCTCTAAACTAAAATTATATATTTTTTCTATAAAATAGTTTTATTTTAAACAAAAATAAATAATTTTTATTCAATTTTTTAATATAATTTTGATTTTTATCATATATTTTTTCCTTTTTATTTCAACATAATTTAAAAATGTTATTTTTTTAATTCATAATCTTATCACATAATTTTTGCTAAAATTTTAATGTTTTATTATATAAATTAAATTTTTAAATATAAAAATGAATTCTTCATCTTTAAAACCATGGGCAAACTCTAATGGTGTATATTCAATAGATTAAAATTATAAATTTTGAATTAATTTAATATAGAATGGACCAAAAATCTACTAAAAGGAGGTAAACTAATGTCATGTCTATTGATTTCAAACATTCAGTATTATAGTTATTAATATACTTACTATAAAATATATTAGCAAAGATCTATTTTAACTATGGATTTGTGGTGTAAACTTTATTTAAAAAATATTAAATTTGAAAAAAGGTTTATATCTTGTGTTTAATCTTTTTAGGTGTTTGATAGATTAGTGTTTAAGATAGATTCTTCTCTCTACACACATACACATACACCATGTGTTATTTTTCATTGTTTGAATTGTATTTTTGAATGCATAAATCTATTTAATGATTTGAAAATTTTTCTAGGCACTTGGACTATATAGACTAAGCAACTTACACTTGCAATTTAAAGAAGTTTTTGTTGGGATTTAGACAAAATTGACCAAAAATATACTTCAAAAAGAGCCAAAATGTAAAATAGTGAGACTATTTTAATGTTGTAACCATATAAAAAAAAATAATAAATAAAATATATATATCTATATATATATATATATATATATATATATATATATATATATATATGCTTTTATAGCTTTATACAACATATACATAGTTTTCCCCTAAAATTATATACAAGATATACATAGTTGATATTGAAATATTTTAGTTAATATGAATGTTGAAATATTTTATTTATAAACCATGCTAATTTTTTATTATTATTATTATTATTATTATTATTAACATTTTTTAAATGGCACACACTAATTTTATATTGAAAATTAAATGAGTTAGGTTTCAAGCATTTTTTTTTCACGTTTCATATATATATACACTTTTTCTCTCTATGTGAAGTTAATAAATATTTTTAGAAAGCATAAAAAATATAAGTTGTTTTTTTAAGTTACTTATTTTTCTTTAAAATTGATATAAAATTATGTTATGTTATATGGATATTGAAATATTTTATATATGAGTGAGAGTGAAAGTTAAATATTTTAATGCATTTCATTCATGTTGGGTTGATTGCTATGGATCCTCTTTTCTTCCAGCGTGACTTTCGATATGAATGTGACACTTGTGGATTTTTAACTAAATGTTGGCATTCTCCATGTAAAACTGTTGGAGATGTCAATAATTATCAAGACAGTCAAATTCTTGGTTATTTTATGAAAAGACACCATGAATGGTTAGTCATGACTAAGATTAAACACCAAATTGTCTTAAGAAAGCCTATGATTGTACGAAGAATTTATACAAAGGCTTGGGATTCTTGTAGATATTCTCAGATAAGATTTCCAGGGGCCACACCCTTGGGGGACTAATGGTTCTCGTGGGCTTGTCCTTAAAGCTTCCACAATGTAATAATGATGTCTAGTCACAAGACTAAATGTGACCAGTTTTCTCGTGGGCTTTTCTGTTTAAAAGCATCCACTATGTAAAAGTTATTTACAGTACAATGTTTTCCGTGGGATTTGTTCAAATCTTCCATAGTGTAACTTAGTACGAAGATTCTTCAGTCACGAGACTCGGAGCACTTCTCCGACTTTTGGTGAGCTTTGAGCCACATCTCTTCGACTGACGAAAGATAGTATTGAATCTGTTTACTTGACTGTCAGATGTTTGTCCCCTCATTTTCCTATATAAGGAAGGAGTAGGGCTCATTCTGGGCATTCGGGGTGTGAGTGTGATTTTGGTTATGTTTTTGAGTCCTTGAGTCCGAGGAGGAAGTTCTTGCTTCCATCTCTTTAGAGTCAGATCTGAGAAGCCTGTGCATCAAAGTGAGAGCTCTGGTGAGAACCTAAAGTGGCCAGATTCTTATGTATTTGAAGTCTATATGCTTTCGTAAGAATTCAAGTTCTAAGACAGAGTTTGTGAAAGGCCAGGAAGCCTTCAGATAGCTTCTTGCTTGACAAGTCGAAACATCTAATAAATGCCTAAACAATCTATCTCTGGAAAGGAGCTTCAGAATTTCTCTCTGAATTTGTAAAGAAACTTCTACATAAATATATGAGTATCCATTTTCTGAGCATGATACATTCCGCTTGAGTACACTTTTTTTCATGTGTTAAAACTGTCTATTGAGGTAGTATCTGTGAGACAAGAGGTTTGCTTGAGGTTCCCCGGAGGTTCGTCGAGGTCTGAGGAACACCAGTCCGTAGTATCTGTGAGACAAGAGGTTCGCTTGAGGTTTGCCGAGGTCTGAGGAATACCAGTCCGTTAAAGGCAGGAGGTTGTGTGTCGGACACTAGAGTGTGAAAGTCCAAAGGTTCGTGTACAAGTTGTGTAAAGGTTCGTGTATTGATCACAAAGAAGAGACTTAACGAGAAGAAGCTTCGCATCTAAAGCCCCTGCAACAAATTGGTATTAGAGCCAGAAACGTCTAGTTCATTACAATTAGTACTCAAAATCTATAAGTCTCTAAAATGGATAGTTCTAGAAGATCAGTTTCTTTCAGAGAGCTTGAAGTTTAAGAACAAGCTAAAGAAAACCCATTAATAGATATGTTTTCTTCATCATCTAAAAGGGTTATAAATTCTACAGAACTTGAATATTTTGAAATTCAGCCTGCACCTAAGTGGTGTCTGCCTAGTATCTCCTCATCAGAAGTATATGTTGACTTATATATGTTCCATCTTAAAGTTGTAACTAGAATATCTATCAAAGAAAGTATTAGTCAAATACAAGAGAACTCAGATTCTGTACAAACACTTTCTCTTCTTGACACTAAGAAACTTCAGGCTAAAGCCAAAAGATTGAGAACCAAATATTTGCATCTAGGGTGCATAAGGGTAGGGATCAATCCCTTAGTCCATAGAGGACTAAATACTTTTGTTCTTGTCACAGTCAGAGATTTGACACATAACAAGTATTCAGATTCATTGATAGGAGGAATGGTTGCTCCATTATCAAATGGACCAGTATACTTTGATTGTTATCCCACCTTTTCTATATATATATTTGATGAGCACATCAAGGATATTTTACAACTACAGATTCAAACAACAGGGTTTGATATGAAGAAAAAGAGAAATAATATTGCCATTCAAACTCGTGGTTGTTTTAGACACACAAATACCCTTTATCTTGTAGTTCTCCATGCTCCCAACAAAGAATCCAAATCTAGTGTGGTTGTTCTAACAGATACTCAGAATCAAAAGATAGACCATCATATTATTAAATGGGAGGACCTAAGTTTCCCAGAACATTGGGTTGTTGATAACCCAAAACCTCCAACATTGCAAAATATTACTTCTGTTGATATACAAGAAGGACCATCATCTGCTATAGTATCCTTTCCTAGAAGATCTACAATAGATCGCAGAAGAATCAATTTAGCTTGCAAAGCATCATCCATGTATATTGATACACAAGTAGTAGATACTGACAGTTCTTTTACACCATCTGTAAATTGCCCTCATATAGATCTATTTGAATATGCCCAGATTGTAAATTTTTCATCCATGCAAGTCATTTGCCCAAGCTGCAATGAAAACATAAATATCAGTAGCCTTGCTGATTCTATCATACATCAGAACCACCATCCAAGGACAGGAGTATCTCCTCCTACAACTTCTATCACTCCGTGTCCAAATCCTAAGTGTTCTGAAATACCTTTCCCTCATGATACTGATCATGTATTAATGATTCATGAGCTTCCATCTTTGGAAAATGAAGACCCCCACCTCAAAGGCATGTTTAGAAAAATGTTTCCTACTGGTATGCCTCGCTATGGTCTAGGATATCTGGAACAACTTGATGAAATAATCCCTCAATCTAGATTTGACAACTTTGTGCCTTCTAATTGTAAGAAGTCGTCAAAACCAGAAATGCCCAAGTTCTTTTCGGTTATGGAAGGATGTAGGAAGCATACAATTGATCATCAATGGATGAAAAATATGCTTAATTGGGATTTATACACTCATCCTGAGGCTGAAAGTTTTGACCTTACCACTCCATACCCAAAAAAAATCAGATTATCCCATGAATGGAAAACATACATGCAAAAGAACAATGTCTGGTTGTCTTTTTATGAAAGGAAGAGGAAGCAAGAAAATACAGATGTACAAATGGCAGATGATGAATCATCCTCAGCAAAACATTCTTGGACTGCCATAGATGGCAGTAAAATTGAAACTCCTACCACCTTCCCTCCTTATAAAGGCATTGTATTAGGAGAAACACATAACAGTGCTAAAGCCATTCCGCTGGTCATAAAAGATGACAGTGCCCTTGGCATTGATGGTAGGATACAGAAAGCCAGTGAATAGATAAACTAGACAAATACAGCAGTTAAAGGGCTAGAAATGAATTGTGCAAAGTCTATTGAAGTTAAAAAAGATTTTTATAGTATACAAGTCTCTGTAAATAGTATTAATAGAACTCTGAATGATGTGAACTATTCCACTATTGTATTGAAAGGTTTTGTTAAAGAATCCTTAACAAGGATAGAAGATGTTGAAAGGAAAGTAGATATCGGAAAACAATCTACTCATGAATCTATTGAAGAACTATCTGAAAATTTTGATAAACTTCATATAGCCCCCAAAGACAAACCGATTCATGTTTTTTCTCTATTCAAGAGATCTGTAAATATTCAGCATCCTGTTAAGCCTGTTGATAGATTTCCTTCTCTCTTCCCTAAAGAAATGGCCGAAGAAAAATCTGAGCCAATGACTATCTCCTCACTGTTTAAAGAAGTAGAGCAACCTGAAAGCTCAAAACCACATCTGTTCCCTATCTATGAGCCTCTCCAAAGTCAATATACCAGGTATCCAGCACCTGATCTCAGTGGAAAAGGGAAACTTCCAAAAACACATAACTTCCATCTTGAATCACACATAGAATGGAATATTGACAATCTGAGTGTTGCTCGGATTCGACAAATGATAGATCTTATGTTTACAGAATACAAGCTCATGTGCCTAAGAGGAAAAAATGAAATAGAAGCTTGTAAATCTATTGTTCAGTGCTTTTCTGGAACTTTGTTGAGATGGTGGGAAATAGAGTCATCACCAGCAATAGTAGCAAAAATGGAAAATGAAATCTTGAAAGATGAAGCAGGAGATATCATTCATAATTATGATGGAGATCCACAAAGCAATATGATTGGGGCACTAACTTCATTCATTTTAGAACATTGGTGTGGAGGAGAACTTGAACTTGCCAATAAGCATGAGATAATTCTCATGAATATTAAATGTAATAAAATGTCTCATTGTGAAGATTTTCATAGAGACTGGATTCAGAGAATATATGAGGTTAAAGATACCAAAAATCTCTTATGGAAACAAATCTACTTAGCAGCATTGCCTTCAAAATTTTGTAGATTATCTAAGACAACAAGATGCTTTTCAGTTACAACATCATAACAAAAGTTCTGGTAAATTTATGCACTAGTATGAAAGTTAATAAATCTCTGTAGAAGATGTCAAGATTACCAGATAGCAAATCCATCTGTAACAAGTATGGTCTTGCTATAGATGACCCCATAGTAAAAATAAGAAAACCTAAAAAGAAGGCCAAGAAAGAAAAAAGACAAGAATACAGAAAATATCCACAAAGGAAAAGAAAAGGAACCAAGAAAGGATATTATAGATATGTGCCAAAAACACATTACTATGAACCCAAGGATATTCATCTGCAGACACATAAGAAAGATCAGTGGAATAAATTGATTTGTTGGCTCTGTGGCCAACCTGGACATACCTCCAGTCGTTGTCCTTTATCAGAAGAATCTAAGAGAAATAGAGGAAAGAAATCCTTTGAAGTTGCAAAGAAGAAAATGATAGTAAAAATAGAAGGCATGGTGCCAACCCTATGTTATAAATGTGGTTCTGAGAATCACAAATCTGAAAATTGTCCAAACATATCATTTAGAGAACAGATACAACAACAAAAACTATTTCAACATCTGAATCCTATGAAAGTTCTTCTTCAAAATGCTCTGATGAAGAATTAACCATGCACATGAATGAATGTGACTGCACTGATTCAAACAACTGTCAGTGTGAATCAAGCACTAAATCAGAAATCTCATCTGATGAAGACCATGTTTCTCAGCCAAAGGAGAAGGTTCTCATGGCACAAACCATGGACGATGCAGAAACAAAGCTACTTGCCCAGATCATAACATTGGGAGAAGGAGAAATGAAGGAAAAGTTACTAGGAACTTTTCTAAGCACAATGCACAAAAATCAAGGGAGAAGTAGCAGGACTGCCTCTAAAACTAAACCAAATGCATTATTCATCGATGCCTCATTTGAAAGAAATACAAGATCTTTCCAAAGAAGCCAACAGAAATCTAAGACCAGAGCCCTCACATTAGGAGAAGTTAGCCAAGAGATTCATCATCTCAAAAAAGAGATTGTCTCTCTAAAAGCACAGGTCTCTGAGTTAGAAAAAGGAAAGAAAACTAAGGATGCATATGATGAATACTACACTAACCCAAATATTGAAATATTTGAAGGAAAAAAGGATGATACTATAGGATTCACCGACATGAGAGTAATGGCTATCCAGTATCAGCAACATCATGTTATGCTAGATATATGTATAAATGGTGAAATGTTTTCCCTAAGAACACTTATTGACTCCAGGACAGATGTCAATATTCTGAATTCAAAAATAGTACCTGCAAAGTATTGGGTAAAATCCTTTAGACAAGTGATTGGGTTAGGAAACAAAGATGTATTATATGAAGTCCCTCGTGCCTCTATTTGCTTTAAAGAACATTGCATCAAATTAAAATTTGTTGTTGCAAACATTCCTGTTGACTGTATTTTGGGGAATGTATTTTTAGCAGTTGTGGAGCCACATGGATTAGCCAGATTGAAAAATGGCAAGGCTGGTTATTTTATATCTGTACCAAGCTCAGATGGAAAATTACAAACAATCAAGTTACCCTTTGTCTCTACTCCCAGAGTGTCTACTATGGTACAAGCAATGTAGTAGATCGAAAAGGCAAAAAATAAAATTGAAGAGATCAAGGAGCTAAAGACCACCATAAAGATAGGAGACTATCTTCAGACTCCTATAATTAAACAAAGGATCTCAACTCTAAGATCACAGATAGAAAAATAATGTTGTGCTGAAGAACCATATGTGTTTTGGCATAGAAAACAACATTGTGTAGAATTGCCCTACAAAGATAAGTATGAAGGGAAACCCAGTAAGAGCAGAGCAATCCCTACGAACAAAGAATATAGAGATCTCCGTCAAAAAGAGATAGAAAGCCTCCTGGAAAGAAGATTGATTAGAGAATCTAGCAGTCCTTAGAACTGGTATGGTTTTTATGATAACAAACATTCAGAACAGTTAAGAGGTATCCCAAGACTGGTCATAAACTATAAACCTCTGAATACTGTCCTCTCAGATGATACTTACCCCATTCCTCACAAAGGAAATCTTTTAGCAAGAATAGCAGGGGCTAAAGTATTTTCTAAATTTAATATGACATCAGGATTTTGGCAGGTGGAAATTAATGAAGATAATAAGTTTAAGACTGCTTTCAGTGTCCCGACAGGACACTATGAATGGAACGTCATGTCTTTTGGACTAAAGCATGCCCCCTCCAAATTCCAGAAGGTTATGGATAATATTTTCAAGCCATATTTTGATTGGTTACTAGTATACATTAATGATATACTTATATTTTCTAAAAATGTCCATGATCACTTTAAACATATCCAAAAATTTGTACAACTTGTCAAAACCAATGGATTGGTTCTTAGCAAGAAAAAGATTGAATTATTTCATATAAGTATCAAGTTTCTTGGCCATACAATTAAAAATGGGCAGATCACTTTGCAAAAACATGCTCTAGAATTTGTTGATAAATTTCCAGATATTATTACTGACAAAACTCAATTACAGAGATTCTTGGGATGTTTAAATTATGTAAGCATCTTTTACAAAGATTGTGCCAAAGATAGATTATTACTCAACAGAAGATTGCAAAAACATCTAGAACCTTGGTCTTAGGCCCACACTGAAGCTGTCACAAGAATTAAAATGAAGGTAAAAGCTCTTCCTATTCTTCATGTCGCTGATGAAGATTCTTTCAAAATTGTTGAAACAGATGCCAACAATGAAGGGTGGGGGGGAATTTTGAAGCAAACGAAAGAAGGAAAAGAACAAATAGTTCAGTTTGTCTCAAGGACTTGGAGCCCACCTGAGAAAAACTATTCTACTATAGAAAAAGAGGTCAAAGTGGCATGGAATTGCATTGATAAATTTGATATCCACCTGATACACAAAAAGTTTCTCTTAAGAACAGATGCCTCTGCACTAAAGAAAGTCCTTAGGGATTATGGATATTTAATAATGATTTTAATTAATTAATATTTTATTTTATTTTAAAAAGGACATGTGTCAATTCGAGGTTAAGTACCAAAGGAATTACACATCTCCCTCCTACTAGGGTGTAGAATGGGCCTTTGGTGCAATAACTAATAGAGAGTAAAATATTTTTACCATATCTCCTTGATACTAAGTTATAATACTTTTAATTAAAATTATCTAATACTTTTAATTAAAATGGACAAAACCCCAAAATTAAAAATTTGTCGAAACTAAAGAAGAAAGTTCTTGTAAAAAAAAGGCAACATTAACACGAGTCTCTAAGAAATATTGCCTATTAACACAAAATCCACCTTTTAAAATTTATATCCACAAACCACAATTAATTTAAACAAAAAAAATCGAATTAAAATGTTTCTTACAATTCATCAACCATAATTAATTTAAACCAAAAAAAAAAAAAAATCTCTTACATCTAAGAAAAAATGCATAGCAATGCTTTAGATTAAAATCATTAATTTATAAATAATCAATGACTTTGATTACATCATACCAAAGTCTTTTATATTTACTATCAAAGTTGTTGGTTTTCATAAAAAAATAGTCTAGGGTCATTTAACCACAATTTTATTAAACATTTAGACAAATTAAATATTTTTTTATTCTAAAATAAATTTGCAACTCCAAAGATTTGATATTTCTAAGTGCTTGATATTTATTATAATTACAAATAAAATATAATTATTAATTTTATTATAGTTTTAATTTTATGTAATTCCACTAAAAATATTATTATTATTATTATTATGTAATTTGAGCAAGTCAAAATATTACAACATCCCTTCCATACAAAAAAACTTCTAAATATAATTAATAAACTTCATCAACTTCTTCACATTGCCCAAAAAATATGTGGATATATTCTGTCTGGACTAGGCCAGAAAATATCTTAACCAAAATCTTTCATAATCTCATTATTTATTAAAAACATCTCAATTTAAAATTTAATCCAAAAGACTAATGCACATGTATTCAAGTTTCATTGGATGCGACCATAAAATATCACAACCAAATCTTCGATAAATATTTTAATAAAATACCAACCTATGGCCTTTTCACTATGATCCCATTTATAAGAACACCTGTCAACTTGAAAATCATGAAATCACACTAAATAAGTGCAGTCTTTGATGTTTTGATTCTTTTTTAATGTATTTACAGATATGACTTCAATTGAAATTGTAATTTTTAATTTATTTAAAAATAAGTTTAAAAAACCATCGCATCATATACATATACATTGTTTATTCAGAATGGGGTACATTGTGTTTACGTCTAATCACACTTTTATCCACCATCGGTCAGTGCTTCTTTCACAACAAAATTTCATAATTATTTCTTAAAAAAACATTTCAATTTATCCTTTAATCCAAAGGACAAATGCGGATGTATATTATGTCTTATTGGATGTGATGTGACCATAAAATAGAAATTGTTTTTAGTGTGATTTTTTGGAAGTTTTTATGGGGTATTTCTGTCAAATTTCTTTAAAATCTGATAAAAATTTATTGAAATCACAAACTTGATTCCACCAAATTCCCACACCTGAAAATCCAAAAAATCAAACTAAAAACAAATTCCATAAAATATCACAACCAAATCTTCCACTATAATCCCCTTTATAAAAACATGTGTCTAACTTGAAAATCATGGACTAGGTAGATCATGAAGTCACACTAAATAGGTGCAGTCTTTGATGTTTTGGTTTTTTTTTAAATGTATTTACGGATATGACTCTAATTACAAGTGTAATTTTTAATTTATTTAAAAATAAGTTTTAAAAACAATCATATAATATACATAAACATTATAAATATGTCCATTTTAAAATAACGATGGGTTGTGAATGTAATTTATGAAGTGTATCCAAAAAATCTAGAAGTTTAGATAGCTTACATAAGCGTGTCTGCGCACCAATTTGACGTACTCACAATCAGCCCCTTTTACAATGTCTCATAAATATGGAAAGGAAGTGATTGCTTCGCCAATTTTCAATGGATACCTTTTCTTATTATCTGAAGAGCAGTCCGGTCAGGTATACTTACTTCTCCATAATTTCTTTGGGATGAATGATTGTATCTCAAATTTTAGAAGGACGCATGATTTAAGAGCAGTCTAATTTCATGTGATTAAATGAAATATAGATGATTATGTATATTTAATTATATTATATTTTAGAATGCATTTATTGATATATGTTTTGAATCAAGGAGTTTTTTTAATTAAATATAATTAAAATTAATTTATACTAAATATTTAATTATATAATTTTTATATAAATTTAATATTAGTATTTTTGATTCATATTGATTAAATACATTACCTAATTTATATATGATAATAGATATTAAACTAACTTTCAATTAACTAACTAAATATTTATTTATATAACTTTAATATAAGTCTTTTCGGTAACTAATTGATTCCTATTAATTAAATATATACATTACTTTATTTAAATATGGTAATAGGTATATAACTGACTTACTAACTATTTAACCAATTATGTTTTCATGTCCCTTTCTCTTGGTCCAGTCCAATTAGCCGTTTCCCAATCAAATATAGCCTTTAGCCAGTCTAGTTGCCCAGTTCAATATAGTCGTTGCCTGGTCAAATATAGCCGTTGGATGTTCTGCTCTATCTATTTAACATGCAACCAAGATCTGGTTCTTCAACTTGTCTTGATGATGAACCACACTCGTTGGTTTGAAACGCGTCGATAAATGCATTCTAATGTGATTTACGCCGAAAAATCTTCTCAAAAAACTTGATATGGATCACAGAAGCCTAAATTCAACAATATAATATATCTTATCGGAGTCGTTTATGGAGGTGGAGGAATTGCTTAGACGACCAAAAGTGGCTGGAATCCAGGTAAAAATTTTCAAAAAATCTTGTAGAAGCAGTGTTCGAATCATGTTTTTGATAGTGGAAATGGATTTAGCACCATCAAAAACTTCTAGGACACCTAAAATTATGAAGTTTGACAACTTTTACTTGGATTTACAAAAATCCCTACAGGATTTTTTCAAAATATGGCTAGAATTTCCATAACTTTTAAGGCAAAAGACGAAAAAAGCATAATGGTTAGACTAGGCCATCTGATCTTATGTTTTTGTTAAATTAAACTTGTAGAATTGAAAGCTTATATTTTTACATATTACATATTAAATACTTTGTAATTATGTATTTAATATTATATAATAAAACTAATGATAAGATTATAGTTTTTCAATTTATTTTATTAGATATCATATTAATTTTATTTAATGAACAGATAATGAGTTAAAATAACAATTAAGAATAGTTTCAAAATCTTATCTATATTTTCTCTTCAGGTTTTTTTAATATAGCAAATTTTAACTTAAGATATATTCATCTTTTTAAGTTGTATATGCACTTTGAGTGGTCATAATGGTTAAGAGCGTGTGTTTCCTCCTAAGAGGTCACAGGTTCAAAACTAGAGGGGGTAGAGTATGTATGCCTTCGAAGACTTAGCAGTGAAATCACTGCACGGAGGTGGGTCCCTTGTCCCACAAACAAGGGGGCCTCATACATGAATGTGGTGTCTGGATTGGTTGTGACCTTAAAATTGGATAATAATGCGGTGTCTGGATTGGTTGTGACCTTAAAATTGGATAATAATAATAATAGCTTTGGTCATCTATGATTATTGTGATAAAGCATTTAAAATGTTTAGAGTTTTTCCCTTGTCCCACAAACAAAGGGGTCTCATACATGAATGTGGTGTCTGGATTGGTTGTGACCTTAGAATTGGATAATAATGCGGTGTCTGGATTGGTTGTGACCTTAAAATTGGATAATAATAATAATAGCTTTGGTCATCTATGATTATTGTGATGAAGCATTTAAAATGTTTAGAGTTTTTCCATTATAATGTGTTTTAGTCGAGTGGAGAAACCTTTAAAATGTTTGGAAGCTCTGTATTGTAATGTGTCTTAGTTGAGTGCCTTGAATCATGGTATACATGATTTATGTGCATTATTGCTATGTATGTTTTTTATTATTATTTCTCTAATATTATAATCTTTAAGGATAATATCAACTCCAATGGATACAAAAGTGAGATTGATAAAAAGAGTAGTTGAGTGCCTTGAATCATGGTATACATGATTTATGTGCATTATTGCTATGTATGTTTTTTATTATTATTTCTCTAATATTATTTTTATCTTTAAGGATAATATCAACTCCAATGGATACAAAAGTGAGATTGATAAAAAGAGTAGGACATGACATAATAATGGAAACAATTAATAAAATAAAAAATTGTAAATTACATATGGCTATATGACTTGGTTAGGTATGCATATTATTATTGATAAAGTTTTGTAGTAGATCTATAAATGTTGTTCATGTTGACTATTTTAAGTTAAGACATAGTTGTATTTAAACTATAAAACAATAATAAATTTAATATAGTTATAATTTGATGACTTACTTTCCCTAATTATACCAAAAATGATATCTTATAATAGATTTAGGAGTTGTTTACAAAGGCCACAATTTTTTTCCTAAAACCCATTCTTCGCCGGAAGTCATTTTTTTTCACAAAATCCTACTATTGGAGTGTTCCAATTATTTGTTTGATGGTGAAAATGAATTATTCTATGAGATTTTGTCAAAATATTGCTGAAATTGTTATTATTCTCCAGACAAAAATGTGGCCTTGTTAAACTACTCTATAGATTTATTGTTAACTCATTCTGGTTGCTATGTAATTTGTTTTATTATCATTTATTTTAAAAATACCTCACCCTAAGGTATGTAAACATCCACCGATTATATCACCACCTCACTGATTAATCACTAGTTGTTAATGATCCTTATCATTAAAATAATAAGAAGTTACATTCTTAATACTTAGTTTATGATTACTGATATATTTAAAAGGAATTTATACTTCTGATACTTGGTTGTGTTTTTGTTATTTCTTATAATTGTGAAATGTGGTAGAGAAAACCAAATAACATAATTGTTATGATGTTTAAGTGGGTCATATGGTTATGTATTAGGAAAGAATAATAAAATTGATTTAAATACTATTGTTAAAAAAATCTTTTTTAGGTCAACAATTCATGTTCTTAATGTTCAAATTGAAGGTATATTATAAATTGGTATCAAAACATATGGTTATAGCACTAGGGATTGTATGGGATTAAAAGAAAATGAAATAATACTTTTGATATTATGTTAAGCCAATAGGTTATCCTTGTTACATAGATATTATTGTTCAAACAGAGTTGCAAAAAAATAATCTTATGGAATTGAGCAATTGTTACTATCAAAGTGATGTAAAAAATTAAGAATATGAACATAGGCAATAATCAGATAAAGATAGAGTCCGATGGAAGAGGAAGTATTGAGATTTCTCCAAACATGGAAGAAACGATGAGAATTTTAAGGGAATAAACTCAAAATTACATGGTAAATAATGAAAGAGTAGCCAAATCTTTGCACGAGGGGGGGATCATTTAAATCTTGTCCCATTGCAGAACTTGATATAAATCTAAAGGAAAATACATTAAGAATGGGTTTCAAGTAATGTTGGTAAAAGTTATTGAAAAAGGGTCCCATAGTACTAAAGACTAGATCTAAAATGATGGGACCAAAACACCATTGGAATCAGTTGATCAAGAACCAACTACATTTGAAGAATACATTAACAGTAGTTCAAAATATTTGTCCCATAGAAAGAGGAAGAAATTTCATTCCAAGGATTACTTTCATGGTAAATACAAAAAAATGAAACTTCTTGTGTTTGATGGTGAGGTGAAATCTAACCAAGAGGCCAAGTCTTGGTTTCTTGGAATTTGTAAATACTTCCAACTACTCTAGAAATATGAATGTTAGAGTGACTCACTAACTATATTTAATATAAATGGTAGAGCATCTATATGGCGGGGCCATTTCAAACATGTGAAGAAAATCAATGAGATAAAAATTTCTTAGAATCAATTTAAAAAGTATTTTAGAACAAATATATTTGAGATGAATTAAAGCTAGAACAAATGATTGGGGATGAGTATGTGAACAAGTTCTAGGCACTGTTATCATATGTCAAGTATATCATGGATGAGAAGGTAAAATTTGATGAGACTAAAAATGTACATTCCTAACTCAATGTACCTAAAAATCATCATCATGGATGAAATTCCTAAGAAAATATAAGGAAATATAGGCTACCAATTTCTTTTTTGTAAGTTGTCACAGTGTATTGCAATAGAAAATATTTACATCATTTTGGTAAAATTGTTGTCTTTGACTTACTACCTTGGAAACTAGATTAGCGGAAGTAAAGTAGAGAGTCAAGAATTTGTAAAATTAAAGGAGAGGCCATGAAAAGCAGAGACCAAAACCATTTGTTTCCCCACTCATGGGGAGACCAGCAACAAGAGACAAAAATTGTAGCCTTGTTGAGTCATAGATTCTATGCTAACAAGAAAATTAAACTAAGCATGGAAGTAAAGGAAAATATAATTATAGACTAGCTCCATTTATTTCATTGCTTGCTAACCACATTAGGGTATTGATATCTTGAGTTGTTATTTCCTAACATTCCTATTTTAATTAGGAAGGGAGGAAGGAAAACCAAAAAGAATGGTTGAAGATGGAGAGAGTAGCACAACCTTTGTTGGCTAATCGATTTGCGAATATGTGAGAGAATGATAACATATATTCAAGGAAGGAGTTGTTCAATGAGATTCAGGGAGCTTTAGAGTTCCCAAATTTTGGTGATTTTGAGAGAGGAGGATCCATGGAGGAGCTTAGTAACTACGGAAATAACAAGATGAGAGTCACCATCAAAGATTAGGAAAGAGAAATTGAGGGTGGAGGAAATTCTAAAGCCCCATTTCAAGAGTAGTGAACAATGCCTCCTGTTTTTGAATGAAAGACTCCCCCGATGCTTGCATGACCGGGTTTCCTTTGAAGGGACCATCAGTGTTTAGTTATACAAAATTTAGAGGAGTTGATGACCAGTGCAAGGGGAAGGAGGGGGTCAATGAAGGAAGGGGATATGGGAGTTGGGTAGGGGAAGAGGGAAGATTGAGAGTAGTGAGAATAAACACCTTAGAGTCATGGAATTTCCAGTCTAAGGCTGACAAATTAGAGATAATGATGGCTGAAATTTGAGATTAAGAACAAGGGTGTTCCAAAGAGAGAGGTTGGAGTCTTGAGAGTTGCAGAAGATACCTTGATTGTGTTCCTTCTATATGATCCAAAGGATGAAGGAAAGTGTAAAAATACAAGCTATATGGAAAATGGGATTGCAAAATGGGGAAAAACGTCAATTATTGATAAAGTCTAGGGGGCAAGTCTCAAGTCAAGAAGGTTGTCTAAAGAGATTGAAGTGTTAGTGTTTGGTAACATCGGAAATTCTCTAGCCTTGAAAATTGGTGGAGAGGCTAAGGCACGTGAATTCTAAAGAACCCATAAACTGTTTGGTGAAATTCCACCCGTATTGTATTTTATTAAAATAATTAAAATTTTTAATGGGGTTCCTAAGAATAAACTTATGGCAAATAAAATATTAATGGGTATTAATCAAAATATGGGTGAGAATGATCTAGAAGATGGAACAAGTAAAGTTTTAATCTTAGCCATTGATTATATAATTAATCTTGGTCATTGAAGTCTCAACAGGAAAATTATAAGGAGACCTGGATTTCATTTAGATACACAAGGAGTGATTCAGTAAATCGGTTTTCTGAGGTGAGAAGTTCTTAGGAGGAAAATCGATTGGGGAGATATTGTAGCTAAGGGGCAGGGATAGTTCGGGAACACTGACAGAGAGGCGAAGAGAAGCTTGTGGGGGTAGTGTAGTAGCCAGGAGGATTAACACTGGGCCCACACAACCTTGACGTAGAGCTAGAAGGGTCAACGCAAAGGAGAAAGTTGCCTTCCATGCAAAAAGTTGGAACTGCTGGGGAACTGCCAGAATAGCTGGGAAAGCTGATGCAATGGGAAAAAGAGCTGACGTAGAACCTGCAGGGCTGACACAGGGCCTTCGCAGGGCCAACACAGAAGTAGTCAGGGCTAGCCATTTTTTCTACAGATCAGCTGGAATCTGCTGGGTGAAGTGAGGTACAAATCACTCAGATTTTTTGCCATTGTATTTCTCTGTCATTGGTCTGTTGGGAGGGCTACCAACATTTGTATTCAGAATTACTACTTAATAATAGAAAACCCTCAGAGCTACTGCACCGGTTTTCCCGCATTGGGTTTTTCCGGGGACTATTTTGTCCAAAAATAATTGTCTCCTATGTATCTTGTTCCTTACTCAATTCCATTGTTTCATGCAAATCAAATTTAAGTAGTGTAGGTTGCAGAAGTAATTTTCTTCAGTATTCAGAAGAATAACTTGATAAATGTAATTAAAATCAAGTAGGTGAAGTAGATTCAGATTTGTTGTAGTAGGGGTTCCTAGAGGATTAGGAATTTTCACATGGTATCAGAGCATTGATTTTGAAACAGGAAGAGTAGATCCAACACTGAGCAGAGAGGCCAAAAGCTGCACTTAGCATCAATTCGAATCCCCTTGAAGGGATTGCACAATCCTTGTCGGAAAGCAGAGATTCCGAGGAAATCTCTCTCTGAGAGAGTCGATAGAGAGGTACAATTTCCATTTCGTGAGTTTGCAGAGGCAAAGGGAGTGACGCAGAGCCTCGGTGCAGTGCTTGAAGGGCGCAGTTTCTAGCGGGGCAGAAATCTGCCGGAAAATAGCAAAGACACATAGAAGGGGAATTTTCTCCTCAGAGAACTTTTCGCAAAAAGTTTTAATTTGTCACTTGTTGAGCAGCTGAGCAATGACTAGAGGAGTCAGTTCGACAGTTGGGTGAGATGGCATTACATGGGCTCAAAGATCAGGACAGGTTGGAAGGAGCTTCCAACTATGTCATATAGAAGACCAGAATCTTAGTTGTTTTGGAGGAATAGGATCTCAAAGCATATGTCAAAAGTGTTGTGGTTGTTCCTGATAACAACGATCAAAAGAAGAAGTACAAGGCAGAGCATGGGAAGGCGAACATCCTCATTCTCAATGGAATTCGATATCATGTGGTCTCACACTTGCAGGGCAAGGATACAGCCTGAGAGATGTGGGAAGCTTTGTATTCTCTATATGAAGGATCTTTCGAACAGCGAAAGATGTACCTAGAACAAAATTTGTAGCGGACATTGATGCAGAAGGGAGAAGGAGTCAACTCCTATCTTCAACATCTTTAGGATACCAAAGACCAGCTTGTTGTAGTGGGGTCCACTCCTCAGTCAACCATGATGGTGAGGATAGCCCTGAATGGAGTCTCGGATGAATGGCAAGTCTTTGTCCAAAGCATATTGGGAAAGGAAAGGCTACCTTCATGGGAGGATATGTGGGCAGCTCTTCAATGGGAGGAATTAAGTGTTGAAAATAGCAACAAGAAATGCTAAAAATAACATTTCTATAGATAGCATTTCGGGATAGATTCCAATTTTAATTAGTCCCTAAAAAAATTGAGAATTAAAATTCGAATTTGAGCTCAGCCACTATTTGTAAAATAATTAATTAATTCATCTTGAGTTGATTAGTTGGAGAAAAGCAAACATGAAGTCTATGTGAAGACATGAAATAGTTATCCCTTTGATTGAGGAAGTTATCCCTTAATCAAGGAGATAAGGATGAGTTGTATTTGAGTTGTAATTAGTTAGCTCAGTTAACTGAGTTAAGTCTAGTTAGATTAGTTCCAACAGTTTGTGGAACTAATTGTGAATTCAGTTAGTTAATGCATGCATGCATGCAACTAGTGTACTTCAGATAACTCAATGTTCTCTAATATATAATTCGTGCATGTCAATTCAGACAGATACCTAGTCAGTTGTAGTAATATTCCCATGAGGATATCTCTTGCATGCAGAAGGAATTCTTTCCTTGAGGATTACGCACTTATTTCAGAGGTTAGTGAGCAGTGGGTGAGGTAATTACACACAAGTGGTAGCTTGAGGACCCAGGAGAAACTGCGCAAGGAAATAGGAGGCTTGGAGGATTGAAGGGAGGCATATGTGTTGTCTATTTTGTCTATGAGCAATAGTGAGGGATTGTACTGAGAGATGGATAGCTTGTGAGCTAAAGCTTTATGTAATCCTGAGATATTTCCACTTGCATGATAATACAGAGATCGGGGTTTTTAGCTGAGGCTTTCCCCAGAGTATTCTTCTGTGTTCATGTGTGATTGATTTCTTATTCTCTGTTATATGTGTTCTATTTGATCTTGCTCAAAATTGATTAAGCTTCCGCAAGTTTGTTTGTAGAAGTAGATCAGGTATTTTTCTTTAGTTTATTACATTATCAGGTGATCTACAGTGAGAATTTCTACATGGTATCAGAGCAAAGGTGATCAAAGTAGAGAACTGTATACAAAGAAGGGAGAAGTTTGAAGTTTGAAGTTCTTTATTATAGAAATCGAATTCTTATCACATCTCAAAGTTCACCAATGGCGTTCAATGGTTTGAGACTCGAGTATGCCCGGGATGGCAGCTCGAATTATATAGCATGGAAGGATTGCATGGAAGCGGTATTAGATGATAGTGGTTTGAAGGACTTCATTGATCAAGAAGTCTCCAAGCCAACATCAGCTAATGCCCAAGAATTGGCGGAATGGAAGAAATGTGTGGCTAGAGTGAGGAGGATTCTTTTGGAGGGAGTTCGAGACCATATTGTCTCGAGTCTCCATGTGAAGGAGACATCGTTTTCAATGTGGAAGACATTGAAGGATCTAGATCAGAACAACAGTGATCAGAGGAAGATGGCGCTGAAAGACAAGCTTTGGAAAATCAAGTGTGAAAAGGGCGACACGATCTCTACATAGCTGAACAAGCTCACCACCTGCAGGGATGAGCTTGGAAGTGTAGGAATCATGACAGTCGATGATGACATGGTGAGTCTTACTCTCCTCAGACTTCCTAAGAGCTGGCATAGCTACCAAGACTCAATGAATGGAAGAGAGAAACTACCAGATTGGGAATGACTGTGGTCAGATTTGATGCAAGAGGAGATCAAGAGAAGCACCAGAGATGGTTCTTCATCAAAGCATGATGATGAAGAAAATCTAGCCTTAGCGAGTAAGGCAAGGAAAGGGAAAGGAAGGCTTCCCATTCCAAATCAAGTTCTTCCCATGGTGGGAAGAAGATTGACAAATCTAAAGTGTGATGCTTTAATTGTCATGAGGTGGGCCATTATGCAACAAATTGTCCACAGAAGAAATCCAAGAAGGGATCCTCGAAAGGATCAGATGGTGAGGCACTGGCCTCACAGTTTGAATTGGATTTTACCCTCATCGTATGCATGGTTTCATCGATGGTGGGTTGTGTTTGGTACTTAGATAGTGGAGCCTCATTCCACATGACCGACGACAAGAGTTTATTCAGTACCTTAGAGGAGAAGGACCTCCAGATGCACATAGAGATGGTCGATGATCGAAAGTATCGTGTTTCAGGTGAAGGTACAATTGTGTTTCAGAGGGAGCATGGAGCTCCTCTCACCCGACTGATGTAAAGTATGTGCCTGGACTAAAGAAGAACCTAGTATCCGTCGCAATGTTGGAAGACAAAGGCTATGATGTAGTCTTCAATAAACGAAAGGCATTCCTGAGACACATCGCCACAGGTCAAACCAAGAGGATTGGGATTCTAGTAAAGAATCTCTACAAGCTGGAGGTAGATGACTGTGCTGCATTGAGTTCCAAAGCAGAGTTGGTGCAAAGCCAAGATATTGGCGAGCTATGGCATAGAAGGTTGGGCCACTTGCACCATGGAGCCTTGAAGATCATGCAACAGATTTCTACCAGACTTCCCAAGGGTAAAATTGAGTAAGTGGATACATGCAAAGGTTGTACCTTGGGTAAGTATGAAAAATCTTCCTTTCAGGATCGAGACAGTCGAGCTGGAGCAATCTTGGAGCGAGTTCATACAGATGTGTGTGGACCATTCTCGACAGCCTCCACCGCTAAACAAAGGTACTATGTTATTTTCATTGATGATTTTTCTCATAAATGTTGGATCTATTTCATGCAGAAGAAGGATCAAACCTTCTCAAGGTTTTGTGAGTTCAAAGCCTTGTTTGAGAAAGAATTAGGAAAGAAGATCAGGACCTTTCAAAGCGAAAATGGTGTAGAGTATGTCTCTCAAGAGTTTAAGGACTTTTGTGCAGCAGAAGGAATTAAACGCGAGTTGATGGCACCCCATAACCCACAGCAGAATGGGGTGGCCAAAAGGAAGAACAGAACGATTGTGGGAGTAGCTCAGCCGATGTTGCATAACCAAGGCCTACAACTTCATTTGTGGGCTGAAGCATGCAATACAACAGTATACTTGCAGAATAGAAGCTCACATCACATGCTTGGGATGAAGACACCAGAGGAAGATTTCTCCGGGAAAAGACTAGATGTGAGTCACTTCAGGATATTTGGCTCATCATTATTTTTCCATGTGACCAAAGATGCCCGAAAGAAGCTAGAGCCAACAGCAGAGTTGGGGATACTTGTGGGGTACACTGATACTCCCCACAACTATCGGGTGTATTTGCCTACCAGTCAGAGGACAGTGGTTCGCAGAGATCTTAAGTTTGATGAGCTGAAGGCCATGCGAGTTTCCCTTGAGAGGGAGCTCAAGTTGCATGCAAAGGAGGAACTTTTGGTTCCTAAGGAGGAGGAGCCTCAAACTGATGCGGAGCAGCCGCATGCAGAGGATCTAGGAGTGTAAACATCTACTCATGTAGAGTCTTCTAGAGATGGGTGGAAACGCTCAAGGGAAGCTGACAAATTGTTGATGGATGTGAGAGAAAATGTGGGAGAGCCATCTTCTCAGCACAGACAAAGGAGGTCACCTGAGTGGTACATTGGTTACATGGCCCTTATTGGGGAATGTATAGAGACCGAACCATCTTCCTTCGAGGAAGTAGTGTAGCAGCCAATTTGGGTTGATGCTATGGTGGAGGAGTATGACTCCATAGTTCGGAACAGTGTTTGGGATTTTGTTCCAAGACTGGAGAACAAGTCAGTGGTGAGTTCCCATTGGCTTTACAAGGTAAAGAAAGCAGCTGATGGTAGTGTGGAGAAACATAAGGCAAGGTTTGTTGCCTGTGGTTTCTCACAAGTCGAGGGGATCGACTATGATGAGACTTTTTCTCCTGTAGAAAGGTACTCATCTATTAGATCAATGTTGACACTATCAGCATAGATGGGTTAGAATATCCATCAGATGGATGTGAAGATTGCATTCCTCAATGGAAAGATTGAGGAAGAGGTGTACATAGAGCAGCCGGAAGGATTTGAGACCTTCGATCATGAGTCGCATGTGTGCCGACTCAAGAGAGCTTTGTATGGGCTGAAGCAAGCACCTCATGCTTGGTACACCAAGATCAACAACTATTTCACCGGGTTGGGCTTCACAAAGAGTGAAGCGGATGAAAACCTATACCACATCATGGTAGAAGGTAAGTCATTGATCATTTTTCTTTATGTTGATGATCTAATATTAACAAGTGATGATCAGTTGATCAAGTCTTGCAAGGAGGACCTTGCAAGAGAGTTCGAGATGAAAGACATGGGTCTCATGCACTACTTTCTAGGCATGGAAGTGTGGCAGAAGGATGGGGAAGTGTTTGTGTCTCAAGGCAAGTATGCCAATGAGATACTCAGGAGATTCCACATGGAGAAGTGCAAGCCCATGCAGACTCCTCTAGCAGGTAACTAGAGGAAGGAGGGCGCTACTTCAGAAGAGGTAGTAGCTGCTACTGTGTATCAGCAACTTGTAGGTTCATTGATGTATTTAGTGAACACACGACCAGATTTGTGCTTTGTGGTGAACCAGCTGAGTCAAGCTATGGTTTAGCCTACCAAGTTGTTTTGGAAGGCAGCTAAGCATGTGCTGAGATACCTCAGAGGCACATCTCAGTATGGATTATGGTACAGATGGACAGAGGGAGTGAAGCTTCAGGGCTTCACAGATGCAGATTGGGCAGGGAGTCCATCAGATCGGAAGAGCACTTCAGGAGGAATTTTCAACCTTGGTTCAACTGTAGTTTCTTGGTACAACAGGAAACAAAGGTTAATTTCACTTAGCTCAGCAGAGGCTAAATACATGGCTGCAAGCTAGGCAGCATGTGAGGCCATTTGGATGCGGAAAATTCTAGTTTGGTTGTTTGATGAGAGGATGGATCCAATTGTGATCTATTGCGATAATCAGAGTTGTATCAAACTCTCTGAGAATCCAGTATTTCATGACAGGTCCAAGCACATCGATATCCGGTATCATCATCTTCGAGACTGTGTGGTGAAGAGGATCATGTTGTTGCAATATGTTTTGATTAAGGAGCAGGATGTAGACATTTTGACTAAGGCATTGTCAAAATGTAAATTTGAGTTCCACAGAGACAGGATCGGGGCGACAGATAATCCCTTTCTTGTTGAGAGGGAGTGTTGAAATTAGCAACAAGAAATGCTAAAAATAACATTGCTATAGATAGCATTTCGAGATAGATTCCAATTTTAATTAGACCCTAAATTAAAATTGAGAATTAAAATTCGAATTTGAGCTCAGCAGCTGTTTGTGAAATAATTAATTGATTCATCTTGGGTTAATTAGTTGGAGAAAATCAAACATGAAGTCTATTTGAAGACATGCAACAAATATCCCTATGATTGAGGAAGTTATCCCTTAATTAAGGAGGTAAGGATGAGCTGTATTTGAGTTGTAATTAGTTAGCTCAATTAACTGAGTTAAGTCCAGTTAGATTAGTTCCAACAGTTTGTGGAATTGATTGTGAGTTCAGTTAGTCAATTCATGCATGCATGCAACTAGTGTACTTCAGATAACTGAATATTCTCTCATAAATAACTCATGCATGTTAGTTCAGATAGAGACCTAGTTGAGATCAAAGGATGGGACAGTGTACAATTAGTTGCGGGAATATTCCCATGAGGATATCTCTTGCACGCAGAAGGAATTATTTCCTTGAGGATTGTGCAATTATTTCAAAGGTTAGTGAGCAATGTGTGAGGTAATTACACAGAGGTGGTAGCTTGAGGACCCAGGAGAAACTGCGCAAGGAAATAGGAGGCTTGGAGGATTGAAGGGAGGCATATGTGTTGTCTAGTCTATCTATGAGTAGCAGTGAGGGATTGTACTGAGAGCTGGATAGCTTGTGAGCTAAAGCTTTGTGTAATCCTGAGATATTTCCACTTGTATGATAATACAAAGATCGGGGTTTTTAGCTGAGGCTTTCCCCAAAGTAGTCTTCTGTGTTCATGTGTGATTGATTTCTTATTTTCTGTTATATTGTTCTATTTGATCTTGCTCAAAATCGATTAAGCTTCCGCAAGTTTGTTTGTAGAAGTAGATCAAGTATTTTGCTTTAGTATATTGCATTATCAAGTAATATACATTGAGAATTTCTACATTAAGGAGAGACTAAATAAAGGTCAACCTCAATGGCAGCAGTGGGAGTGGAATGAAGACCAAGGAGGAGGAGGAAAACACAACTTTGGCATTAAAGGGATAACAGAAGAAGAAGAGAAATAAGGACATTTCGAAGGTGAAATGTTTCAATTGTGGCGAGATGGGCCACCATGCATCCCAGTGTCCTTTAAAGCAAAAGGATAAGGATGAGAAACATGATCCTAATGCTGCTCCAACAAAGATTGACAAAGATGAGATTGCCATGAGTGCCCACGCATATCCAGGAGAGAGATAGGGTGATATTGAGTTGTAGTTGGGAGGACTACATGTGGGCAGGATCCTTGAGGAGTCCACCTCTTGGATCAATTCCTTGCTACGGGAGCCCAAGGTTCAATAGTAGCGAGATGGACTTAGTGTTAGATACTGTAGTGGATTGTTTGGAGGACAGATGCAGTAGTCGGAGACCAGAGATTGATCAGTGCAGACCAAGGTTGGCAGCAGTGTAGATGGCACAAAGTAGAAGTTAGCAACAACATAGAAGAGTCAGATGATTAGAGACTGGAGCAGTCAGATTCCAACATTCATGATATTATGCGGAACATAGTTAAGTTCAACTAATTTTGGATGTTTTTCAATTGCTTCTCTTAGCAACTGAGTTCCAATACGAATGCAGTGTTAGCAATGGCAGTGCTAGCAACATTTGAGGGGGAGTTGTAGTACAAATGTAGTAGTGGTAGTGGCAATTTCATGGGAAGCAGTACAGTAGTAGCAATAACACAGTGATGGTGGCAGCAATAGTGCAAAAAGAAGGTGCTTCAAAGACAGAGAAACATGCAGTGGGACATTGTTGTTAGAGCATTTTCCTCGCTAAGAGGGATTGTTATTTTTTGGTAGCATCAAAAGTGCTCTAGCCTTGAAAATTGGTGGAGAGGCTAAGGCACGTGAGTTCTAAAGAACCCAGTAACCATTTGGTGAAATTCCACCCAAATTGTATTTTATTAAAATAATTAATATTTTTAATGGGGTTCCTAAGTCTAAACTTAAGGAAATTAAAATATTAATGTGTATTAATCAAAATATGGGTGAGAATGATCTAGAAGGCAGATCAAGTCAATTTTTAATATTAGCCATTGACTAGAGACAATATTTGTCGTTGAAGTATCAAAAGGAAGAGTATAAGGAGGCTTGGGGGTTCATTTAGATACACATAGAGAGAGTGAGGAAATCGATTTTCTAAGGTTAGAAGTTCTTAGAAGGAAAATCGATTGGGGAGATCTTGCAGCTGAGGGATAGGCATAGTTAGGGAATACTGACAGAGAGGTGGAGAGAATCTTGTGGAGGCAGCGCAGTAACCAGGAGGACTGACGATGGGTCAGTCTGGGCCCACGCAGCCTTGACGCAGAGCTAGAAGGGCCAGCGTAAGGGAGAAAGCTTCCTTCAATGCAAAAAGCCGAAACTGTCGAGGAACTATCTGAATGGCTAGGAAAGCTGATGCAATGGGAATAATAGATTATGCAGAACCTGTAGGGATGATGCAGAGCCTAAGCAGGGCCAACATAGAAGTAGTCGGGGTTAGCCAGCTTTGCTACCCAATCAACCGGGATCTGCCGGGTGAAGTGAGGTAAAACTCACTCAGATTTTTCACCATTGTATTTCTATGTCACCAGTCTACCAACATTTTTATTCAAAATTATTTCTTAATAATATAAAACCCTTAGAGTTGTTGTACTGATTTTACCGCATTAGGTTTTTCGAGGGACTATTTTGTCCAAAAATAATTGTGTTCTATGTATCTTGTTCTTTGCTCATTTTACTTGTTTCATGTAAATCAAATTTAAGTAGTGTAGGTTACGTAAGTCATTTTCTTCAGTATTCAGAAGAATAACTTGATAAATGTAATTAAAATCAAGTAGATGAAGTAGATTTAGATTTGTTGCAGTAGGGGTTCCTATAGGATTAGGAATTTTCACATGGTATAAGAGCATTGATTTTGAAACAGAAAGAGAAGATCCAGCGCTAAGTAAAGAGGTCAAAAGCTACACTTGGCAGCAATTCAAATCCCCTTGAAGGATTGTGCAATCCTTGTCAAGAACCAGAGCTTCTGAGGAAATATCTCTCTGAGAGAGTCAACAGAGAGGTACAATTTCCAGTTCATAAGTTTGCAAAGGCAAAGGGAGTGACACAGAGCCTCAGTGCTATGCTTGAAGGGCAGAATTTCTTCCGAGGCAGAAATCCACCAGAAAAGAGAAAAGACAAATAGAAGGGGAATTTTCTCCTCAGAAAATTTCACCAAAAAGTTCGAATTTCTCACTTGCTGAGCAGCTGAGCAATGAATAGAGGAGTCAGTTTTATAGTTGGGTGAGATGACATCACATGGGCTCAAATATCAGGATAGGTTGGAAGGAGCTTCCAACTATGTCATATGGAAGACCAAAATCTTCGTTGTTCTAGAGGAATATGATCTCGAAGCCTACGTCAAAATTGTTGTGGTTGTTCCTGCTAAAAATGATCAAAAGAAGAAGTACAAGGTTGAGCAGGGGAAGGCGAAGAGGCTCATTCTTAATGGAGTTTGATATCATGTGGTCTCACACTTGCATGGCAAGGATACAACCCGAGAGATGTGGGAAGCTTTGTCTTCTCTATATGAAGGCTCTTTTGAACACTGGAAGATTTACCTAGAACAAAAGTTGTAGCGGACATTGATGCAAAAGGGAAAATGAGTCAACTCCTATCTTCAACGTCTTTAGGATACCATAGGCCAACTTGTTGTAGTGGATTCCACTCCTCAGTCAACCGCGATGGTGAGGATAGCCCTGAATGGAGTCTCAGATGAATGGAAAGTCTTTGTCCAAAGCATATTGGGTAGGGAAAGACTATCTTCATGGGAGGAGATATGGGAATCTCTTTAACATAGGAATTAAGGAGGGACCAAGTAAAGGTCAACCTCAATGGTAGCAGTGGGAGTGGCATGAAGACCAAGGAGGAGGAGGAGAACACATCTCTAGCATCAAAGGGATAGAAAAAGCAAAAGCGGAAGAAGGACATTTCGAAGGTGAAATGTTTCAGTTGTGGTGAGATGGGCGACTATGCATCCTAGTGTCCTTTGAAGCAAAATTATAAGGATGAGAAATAGGATCCTAATGTTGCTCCAGCAAATATTGACAAAGATGATATTTCCATGAGTGCCCACGCATCTCCAGGAGAGAGGTGGGGAAATATTGAGCTGTAGTCGGGAGGACTACATGTGGGCAGGATCCTTGAGGAGTCCACCTCTTGGATCAATTCCTTGCTATGAGAGTCCAAGATTCAATAGTAGAGAGATGGACTTAGTGTCAGATAATGTAGTGGACTATTTGGAGGATAGATTCAGTAGCCATAGACCAGAGACTGATCAGCGCAGAGAAAGGTTGGCAGCCGTGCAGAAGTCAGCAACAACAAAGAAGATTCAGATGGTCAGAGACTGGAGCTGTCAGATTCCAACATTCATGGTATTAGGCTGAACACAGTTAAGTTCAGCTAATTTTGGATGTTTACATTTGCTTCTCTCAACAACTGAGTTGCAGTACGAATGTAGTGTTAGCAGTGGCAGTGCTAGTAGCATAGCAGATGCAACATTTGAGAGCAAGTTGTAGTACAAATGCATTAGTGGCAGTGGTAGATTCATGGGCAACAATATAGTAGCAGAAACAACACAATGTTAGTGGCAACAACAATGTAGAAAGGAGGTGCTTCAAAGACAAAGCACCATGCACTTGGACATTTTTGCTAGAGCACTTTCCTTGCTAAGAGGGAGTGTTAGTTTTTGGTAGCATCAGAAGTACTCTAGACTTGAAAATTGGTGGAGAGGCTGAGGTAGGTGAGTTCTAAAGAATCTAGAAACCGTTTGGTTAAATTCCACAAGGATTGTATTTTATTAAAAAATTAATATTTTTAATGGGGTTCCTAAGTCTAAACTTAGGGAAATTAAAATATTAATGGGTATTAATCAAAAAATGGGTGAGAATGATCTAGAAGACGGATCAATTCAAGTTTTAATCTTAGTCATTGACTAGAGACTTAATCTTAGCTGTTGAATTCTCAATAGGAAAGGTATAAGGAGGCTTAGGGTTCATTTAGATACACATAGAGAGATTGAGGAAATCGATTTTCTGAGGTGAGAAGTTCTTAGGAGGAAAATCGATTGGAGAGATCTTGCAGCTGAGGGGCAGGGATAGTTCACCAATACTGACAAAGAGGCAGAGAGAAGCTTGTGGAGGTAGCGCAGTAGCTAGGAGGACTGACGCTAGGCCAGTCTGGGCCCACGTAGCCTTGACGTAGAGCCAAAAGGGCTAGCACAGAGGAGAAATTTGCCTTCGACGTAGAAAGCCGAAACTATCGAATAGCCAGGAAAGCAGACGCAGTGGGCAGAAGAGATGACACAGAGACTGTAGGGTTGACGCATAGCCTACACAGGGCCAACGCAAAATTAGTCGGGGCTAGCCAGTTTTGTTGTTGGGTCAGCCGGAATCTGCCATATGAAGTGAGGTAAAACTCACTTATATTTTTCACCATCTAATTTCTTTGTCATTGATCTGTCGTGAGGGCTACCAAAATTTGTATTTCAAATTACTGCTTAATAATAGAAAACCATCAGAGCTGCTACACCGGTTTTCCCGAAGAACCATTTCCAAAGATCCTGGGCCAAAGGACAAGAGTGGAAAATATGTTCATAGTTTTCTTTATTGGATTAGTAAAAGAAACAAAGTCAGGGACCAACATAACCCCTGGAGAGAAGCTTATCACATGTTAATGTTTTTTCTATGGAATGCAAGACAAAGAAAATAAGTTATGTTTGGCCAAAACTTTTGATGCCACATTTTAAACCATACTTGTTGGTTTAGAGTGTGAGTTTTTTTGGTCACAAGGAATTAATCTTATTTGATGGTGAAATAACCTTGTGGTTGATATCCTTAACGAAGTTTGTCCAGATATTTAGAAAAGTGAATTTATTGATGTAGGAAAAATTCCTTGAAATATTCAAGAGCTTAGGCTAATAAGGGGATGTCCAAGGAGGAGGGAAATTGCCATCGACAATAATAGGTCTTTGGGGAGACATTTTCTTAGCAATTAGGCACAAGAATTTTCCCTTGAGATTTCACAACATAGTGTATATCTTGAAGATGTTCTTAAATTGGTAGAAAGTTTGGGAAATTGATGCCAAGAGTCATCCAAAATGTGAGCATTTTTTGCATCCTTGAATTCCGAAAAGAAGTGTTTATGTACTAATTGTTTTCTTTTACATGCTAAATTTTAGAAAGATGAGCTTGTTGGAAAGATATATGTGTGGATGCTTTATTCATTAGGAATGTGGTTGATGCATTTACTGGACCATATTTTCTTCCATATGTCCTAACCTTCTCACAGTCAATGCTTCCAAAGTTTGTTTCCTAGGAATTTTTTTGGAGTTTCCAAGCCCTACAGGCCCAGTTAGCTCAGTAAATTCGAGTTGGAGACTGTTTTGGAGAATTTAGCATCTACGAATAAACACTAATTCACTAGACAAGTAGATGTGCCTAGAACAACAGGTATTAGAAACAGACGCATCGTGCCCTCGGGTTAGAGATTGAGAACAATGTTTTAGACTTTTCCTATAAACAATAGATAAGATGAGAAGATAGAAGGCCTACCTGTAGTTCCGCTTTCCTCTCGTCTCCCTTTGATCGATTCCATCACTCCTTCCCGTACTTAATCCGCTTGAGAAGTACTCTGTAAACACAACATAAGACAAAAACCAATCAAAGCATACGATCCATTGAATACAAATGAAAGGATTTAGAAGCAATTCATACATATAAGCATTATGAAGGAACACAACATATGAGCCCCACGGTGGTAGGCGAGTTGGTAATCACAATGCGGTGAAGTTCGTTAGAAAGGCGGGCTCCGTACTGAAGGTCACGATTTCAATTCCCTCGGACTAACCCAGAGCTGTGGAGAGGGGCGGGCGCAGTTTCCCAGGGGTTATAGTGGTAGCGGTCAGAATCGACCTCGTGTAACGCAAGTTGCAAGGCTGCTCCAGTTGTTGATTCCTCTTTTAACAAAAAAAAAAGAAGGAACACAACACATGGAAAAAGGTTCAAACACTTTATTAGATAGAAGAAGGAATTACAACCATCAGTGTCTAATTCAAAAGTCATTCCTCCAGCTTGGATCTGTTATAGACATTTTTGTGCCTTACAACTCTAAGCATGAAATGTCCATAAACCAAGGGCTCCTAAGTCCCTAAAAGTGTTGTTCTAACTCCTAAAGGAATAAGGTCAACAAAATACAGCTTCTCCCAGAAGTTCTCCACCAGAAACTGCTCAGAATAAGTCAAATCAGGATCATTTCAGCTGCTCCACTAGCCAAGTGCGTTGCATAGCACCTAAGTCCACTAGCTAGGTGCGTTGCAACGCACCTAAATGCACTACCAGGGTGCGTTGAGCGGGAAATGACAAGTGTCAGAGTCATTCCACGAGGTGGAGAGACAATGGAAGCTTCCAGAATCTTCTCCAATGACACTTGCCTCACTGAATTCGACCAAGGATGAGTAAGAGGCTCTCAGTCTCCAAGTGGAAGTAAGAACTGACAGAGAGAAGCCACTAATCAATTCATGAGCTGACTCATCCTCCTTGCATACATCTATATATGGATCCCTCATCCCAGAGATCCAGAGGCTGGAATTTTGCACATTGTAAGGAATTGCTGTTGGTTTTGAGATACATATCAGAGAATTGGGTGATCTATGCTTTGTTGGGGTTGAAGAAGGGATTTCTTTGCTGGGAGGTTGATGCTGGGTCAGGAATCATCAGTTGTAACTCCTCCTGGATCTTCTTGTATATCAATAAAACTATTTGAGTTTCTTCTCCATGCTTGTGTTTCATTGATGCTTGTTACATTTGTATGGTTAACTTAAATCTGATCCTAAGTTATTTATGAATATAAACCCATGTCTTTGTATAGTTTCCTTCTTCTGTGATCTTGCAGGTACTTGGTGAAGCTGGGCAAGTAAGGGAGCAGGTAGCTGGAAGCTGTCAAAGAGGAGAGAGATTGGATCGAAGGACTAGCGCAAGACACAGGTTGGTTCATCCAATTCCTCTTTGTTTATAGTTCATAAAGAAGAATACAAAAGTAGTTTTCTCTGTTTGTTTCTAAGGTAGCTGTCACACCTTAGTGGGATAGAGTAGATCTAAATGGACACTTTTCCCGATAACAAAATGGCGACTTCGCTGGGGATCGTGTCTAGTTAGTTTGTTTGTGTTTCTCTTGTTGTTTATTTCATAAACTTAGAAGTAGCAATCGAACTGCATTTGCCATTAACAAATGCAAAGTAGACATCTGCTGCTTCAATCCATTCATTGGATCTGTTTATGACTTGAACAGCTGATTCATAGACCAACTGATTGCCCTTGTGATAGCTCTTAGAACCCCCCTTAGATCTACCTCTGATTGTGCATTACTGATTGCTTTTACTCGGCCAAAAACCATAGATTAAACTGCAAACCGTGACCCAGAACCCGGATAGAATTCTCGTTTCTGCCCCAGCGCAGGCTCTGTGAAGAGGTTCTGCATTTCAACGCACTTCCCGAGAGGGCTACCTACGCTGCAATGCAGTTTCTCTATGTAACAGGTGCGCTGATCAGCCTAGCCTTGTGCAGCTAAGGTTCTTTGCTTCATTTTTTCCAGTTTTGTCTCTGTTTTTTTCAGCCTGTGATTAGTATTTCACTGTTTCAAACCCCTTTCCTTACTAATATTCCACCTTAGTTGTACAAAAGAAACTGTAGATGTTTTTATGTGTTTGTTGTGTCGTTTACAGTTTTACATTGCGAAAGTAGAATAGTCGTACTGTCGTCCTTTGATTTAGATCTGTCGCAAGTGTCGATTTTGATCATAGGAGAAAGTTTATTTGCTGTTGATAGTCAATTATGCTTTTACTTTTGCCTTTGGTTTGAATTTGTGACTTTCTAGTGTCGAAACGAGTATTTATTTCAAAATCATAAAGTGTCGTAATCATCTCTACCTTTTGATTTCGAAAAGAAGCTTGTTTGTGTTTGTCACTTGAAAGCAAATTCAGATTTGTACAACAACTTTCTTTTTAGGCATCAATATTAAGAAAGTGAAAAACAAAACACATGCATGTGCATTTGCATATTGGCAGTCTGTTTGGCTTGATTTAGGGAAAGTGCATTTACAGTGTGCTCTTTGCTCTTTGCGAAAAGATTGTGTCTTTCTTTTCCCTTAGTAGCTAGGATTTTCATTGCTGAAAAGAGATAAAAGTTTGTTTATCATCTTTAGATTGCATTTTAGAAATTACATCTACATCTCGTGGTGATCCCAAAAGGAAAACTTCATAAGAAAGATCAACTTAAAATAAATTCAATGAACTTAACAACGCTTTGGAACTTAACGCACAACATTTAGAGGTCTAGGCTAGAGACGTATTCCGGCGTCGTAAAGCCTGGTAACTGTTGTCCTCATTGATGGTTGGGTGATTCCTCCACTTTGAGACGATAAGTGCCAGTACAGACTTGTGCTCCCACGTACCATCGAGTATATATTGGGAGACCCCTATAGGCTTAAATCCTTTATCCATAGGAAGCCGTGTCGGCCGCCCTACTGATCGCAATGCACCGAACACAGCATTCGGGAAGATTGACTGCCGTACCGTAAAAAGTATTCTGCAGTTTTGCGATTGGTTTGGTACTCCCTCTACCTAGACCTCCAGATCAGTCCCTTTCGTTCCTTTTCAGACTCCTTAACGGAAAAGGTCCATCTGAGCACTTGTCACTTCAGGCTCATTAAAAATCGAAGGAGACTAGAGTCATCTTTTGTTTTTTCTCGACTCTTAAAAACTGAAAAAACAAGTTGTGTCAAAAGCGTCTAAAATTCATTTAACTTGGAAACATACCTTCCCTTTTATTTTAGTTGATCGAGTAATCCACAATCGTGGAAGAAAGTCAATTGAAACCCCGTCGTTCGCGGAGGCTTACGAGTCAACCGTCTTTGTCTCCGGAATCGAAACCAGTACGGACAAAGCGAACTCGTTTAACCGGTTCCAAGTCTCCTATCAAAGTTAGAACAAGTGTTCCAACGACATCAGAGACTCCGGTTACTCCAAACATTTCTGGAATCCCTGCCTCAACAGAAGAAGTTCAACAACCACAGAAGGACAGTGGTACTGATCCTAGTTTGAGAATAAACACTTGTGTTACTGAACCAGTTCCATCTATAACCGGTTCAGAGAGTCTTACTCTTCAAACATCTGTCGCTGCTTCTTCGGCACCAGAAATATTTTACGGACCTGACGGTCTTCCCCTTCCACCTGGTCTGATTGCGATAGAAGAAATTGTAGAAGATCCTCAAACAAGTACTCCAACGCACTTTGGAGTCAGGATCACTCTATATCCTTCGACATCAGAAGTTAGTCTACCACCAGCGGAAGTTCTTGTAGAATCGCTAGGTAATCTTTTGGATAGACTACAAATTTCTGAACAACCGTCAACATCTAGGACTGTGTCTTCTGACACAGCGACGACAGAACTCCCTGCTGTCACTCTAACAATGTTTGCCGGCATACCATCTGTCCCGACTAGCTCACAACCGCTAGAAGAAGCCCACCCAGGGGCTATTTCGATAGTCTGGTCCGTTCCTGTTTGTTCATCCGGAATAATATCCAGAAACTCTTATGTTGAGTCTCGACAAATTGATCCATTTGGAGGTCAATTTGGGCAGTCCGGTCCCCAAGGGCAAACAATTCCCTTGAGTTCTGGATTACCACCATATGGGGGGCAGTATGCCCTTTCATTATCCCCTCCGGGAGGATATCCATACGGGAGTTCACAACAGCATTCAGGTTATACTGGAATTACCTCAAGTGGTTGGGTACCTATACTACCTCAACAACCAAGAGTTGTGTATTTGATGCAACAATGCGTACCTATGTCGAACATCCCGACTACGCCAGCTATTGTGATGGTGTCGCAAGTTCAAGCGCTGCCTGTTGTATGCCAACCTCAGGTTTCTCAGGTTGTAATGCAACAGCCCCTTGACCCTGCGACTCAACCACAATCGCCGACTAGTGGGTCGACACAGGTCCAGACGGGTACAATTACCCCTCACCTTGGTCAAACGGTTAGTATCGGGCAACAACACATGGCTTCACAACCGTGGCTGGTGCAATACCAACAACCACAATTCTAACAAGTATACCAAGGCACTGAGCAGCAGATCTTTGCGAACAATGGACAGCCGTACATTCAAAACGGTCAAAATCAACCATTTTATAATGGTCAAGTCCACCAACCTTACCAAACATACCAGCATCAAATGCATTATGCCGGTATGCAAAGACCAACTGCTCAGGCGATTCCATCGTATCTTGGGTATGCTTCACCTAACCTGAATCAACAGTTACCATTCGTGGCAACTTTAGAGTTACCTGATTTAAACCGGTTAACAAACGATCCAATTGCTTACGTTCCTTGGTGGCCAGCGATTCCGCATAAACTTCCATCGGATATTCCTAAATTTAATGGAAATCCGGGTGAAGATCCATCGAATCACGTGATGAACTTTCATCTATGGTGTTCATCAAACACCTTAAACGATGATTCGATAAGACTTCGCCTCTTTCAGAGGACGTTAACGGGTCCAGCGGCAAAATGGTACATTGAATTGCCTAGAGCTTCGTTCGACAACTTCAGTACCTTAGCCACAACCTTTTTAACCCATTTTCAATTACCAATAAGGTATGAAATGGGAACAGAACTTCTTACCAACTTCAAACAGACAACGGCCACTCACATATCTGACCATATACATGAGTGGCGACGTCGTCGTAGGATGGTAAAAACGTATGTTCCCGATCAGCTATTAGCTGAATGGTTTATCAAGTCATTACTACCTTCCATCACGGAAGATGTGGCAAAGGGGGGAGTCGTAACGGAAGAGCAAGTGATCGCTTGTGCACAATATCTGGACTTGATTTACACTCAGTCTGACACGCTCTACGACAAAATACCTGACGCCCCTAGACCGGAATTCTCAATTCCTCCTCCTCCTAAATCGAACAATGACTCTCATGCCGGCGATGGCGTGATTGGCACGACAGACACGAAATCAACAAAGGCTACATCCAAAAAGGCTCGTAAGATTTCAGGTCAAAATGCAAAAGACAAACTTCTTGCTTCGGAAGTAAATGTCGTATCGACAGATAAAGGCAAAGAAACCAAGCAACCAGGGAGCAAGAAGAAAGGCAAAGGGAAGAAGAAGAAACATGATGAGTCATCTCCTAAAAAACCTTCTACAAACCCTTCTGGGCAAAGGAAACCCCCTGCGGGGTGTCATATATGCGACGAGGATCATTGGATGAAAGATTGTCCATACAAAGCTGAGCTTAAGAAATTCTTTAAAAGTTCGAAAACCTCAGCAGTGTTAACTGATCCGTTTCCAAACCCAGGAACAAATCTGGTTGAAAGTGGAAATGCTTCCCCGTCTCAAGTGCTAATGTTGTCGATTTCAAAACAGCAGAATGATGTTTTGATTTCGACAAGGAACAAAGATTATGGGAATCCGCAGCTGTCAAACAACAAGGATAAAGATCAACCAAGTAGTTCGACAACAACTTCGACAGAAGTTGTACCACCCACCATCCCTGAATTGACGATAAAATCGCCGAAGGGAGTAGTACACAAGTCGACATTTAATCCCCGCGCTAGAGCGGCGCAGCATTATAACATAGTGGAAGATTTGGCCCAATCGCCATCCGCTATGTCGACTCTTGAAGTACTACAAAATTGCCCATCCCAAAGGCAGGCTTTATTATCGGCCATTGGTGGGATTGATCCAAAGGATTCCAATCTTGTATCCTTCGACCACAAAGAATACGATCCTCAGTTACCGGCTCAACTAGCTTTCCTTGTACAAGTGAAAGCCCTCAACAAAACTGTTCATCGAACAATTATTGATGAGGGGGCATCTACATGCATTATGTCGATGAGTTGCTGGAAAACTTTAGGATCTCCAACCTTGTCGCGGTCTGCGACGACATTAAAAGCATTCGACGGAAGGACATATACCCCATACGGTATCCTAAATAACTTGAAAGTTGAACTAGGAGGGAAAAAAGTAGAAATAGATGTTGAAGTCATCGATGGGAATCTTGATTACAACATCCTACTGGGACGACCATGGATATATGCCATGGCAGCAGTTGTGTCGACCTATTTTAGAAAGATTGCATTTCCCTTCCAAGGAGGGATTACAATCGTCGATCAGCAAAACTTCCTCCCCAATGGTTCTCAGGTTACAGGAAGCATTCCCATGATCCATGGAAGCCCCCATTCGCTTTAGAATATCGGAGTAGGCCTACTAAAAGATCCTATACTAATGGGAACTTTCGATCTTCCACCTCCAATCAATCTGGCAGAAGTAGCATCAATAGGAACCTGCAACATGATATCTTCCACAAAGATCTCAGAAAACGATATCAACATGGATCATGCAATGGTTTTGCCCCCGAGCCCAATGGAAATATTATAGCAATCAATGTTTCTGGCATGGGAGGCAAACCCAAATCAACGCTCATCAAGCGTTTGGATAGATAGGTCTAGAGAATATGGTACTCCTTCAGATCCTTGGTCGCAAGTGCATGGCACCGACGAAGGAATTCTCCAAGCTATGGTAATTGAAGGAGCACTATGGAATGATTCCCACCATCGTTCTCTTCTTCCGGATTATGAAGAAGATACTCAAAATGACCTCTACCATCCTTCAATAGCTGATTTTCTATCAAATACTGTAAATACGGTGGATTCCGAGCGAAACTTGTCCAACATTGAAGAGACTATAGCCATAAATATCTCGACCAAAACAGATGTTGTAGAGAATATTTATGTCGGCAAATGTTGTTCTCCTTCAGAACTGGAAATATATAACGCTCTTTTTCGCGAATTCAGAGATGTCTTTGCTTGGTCATACAGTGAAATGCCAGGCATCGACTCAAGTATCGTTGAACACGAAATTAAGATGTATCCAGATGTCAAACCAGTACGACAACGGCTAAGGCAGGTGCACCCCAAGAAAGTCGCTGCCATTAAGGCAGAAGTTGAAAAACTTCTCCATGCTGGTTTCATCTACCCGGTTCCGCTAACCGATTGGGTATCGAATATTGTCCCTGTTATGAAAAAACAAGGGACAATTAGAGTGTGCGTCAATTATAGGGATGTAAATCAAGCTTGTCCAAAAGACAACTACCCTACACCCTTCATTGACCAGATAATTGATGAATGCGTCGGATGCGAAATCTTTTCATTCATGGATGGATTCTCTGGGTATAATCAAATAAATATCCGCCCACAGGACCAGTCAAAGACTGCATTCATTTTTCCGTGGGGCACATTCGCATATCGAAAATTACCCTTTGGTTTAAAGAACGCAGGGGCGACATTTCAGAGGGCAATGAATTATGCCTTCCATGACATCAAAAACATCGTTCAACCATACCTTGACAACCTTCCGGCTCATTCGCGAAAGCGGACTGATCATCCGCAGCATTTAAGAGCGATATTTCTATGTTGCCGACACTACAAGATACGACTCAATCCGCACAAATGTGTATTTTGCGCCAGTTCTGGTCGTTTACTTGGCTTTGTAGTCTCCAAGGATAGGATTCGTCTCGACCCGTGTAAGGTCCAGGCAATCATAAATTTGCCTCCACCTTCGAATTTGCTTCAGATTCAGAAACTCCAAGGGAAAGCAAACTTTCTGAGGAGGTTCATTCCAAATTATGCTGAACTTGCTAAAGGTTATACTCGTCTCTTGAAAAAGGAGGTACCCTTTGTCTGGGATCAGGTCGCGCAAGCTTCCTTTGATGCTTTAAAAGATTCCCTAATGAAAGCATCATTAATGTACGCCCCTGATTATCAAAGAGATTTTAACCTGTATCAAGCTGCAGCAGATACGAACATCGCAATGGTTTTAGTTCAAGAAGTCGATGGAATTGAACATCCTATTTATTATTTAAGTAAGAACTTAAATGATACAGAAAGCAAATATTCTTATGTTGAAAAACTAGCGCTTGCAGCTGTTCAAGCGATACAAAGATTTCGACACTATGTCCTCTTTCGGAAGACTACCATTCTGTCAGATTGCAACCCCATGACTTATATATTGTCGCGACAGTTGCTGGGGGGCAAATATTCAAAATGGATAGCGATCCTACAAGAGTTTGATCTGGAATTTGTAAAATCCAAGTTAAAGAAAGCTCTAGTTTTCGCAGAATTATTATGCGATCTCCCATCATCGTCCAACGATGAAACATCCGAAGAATCAATCGTGGATGAAAGTTTGTTTCTGATATCTACAAGCAATGAGTGGTATGGGGATATAATCATTTATCTCCAAACACAAAAATTTAGGCCACACACCACCCACTTTGAACAAAAACGTATTCGATACCAAGCAAAAGACTACATGATCGTTGGTGATACACTTTACCGTCGTGGTATTGATACGGTTCTGAGAAGGTGCCTCACCCATGAGGAGGCCGAAAAAGTCCTGAATGAGTGTCATTCAGGCGCGTGTGGGGGACATCAATCTGGATATGCTACAGCACAAAAAATCTTACGAGCAGGATACTTCTGGCCAACAATGTTCAAAGATTGCATAACCGCAGTCAGAAGTTGCCATGCTTGTCAAATTTTTGATAGCAAAACCAGAAGACCACCCGCACCTCTACAGCCAATAGTTGTTGTTGGGCCATTCGCCAAATGGGGCATCGATTTCATGACATGTAACCCCACCTCGACCGGGGGGCATGGGTATATCATAGTCGCAGTTCACTATTTTACCAAATGGGCCGAGGCGATGCCTACATTAGATAATACTGGTGAAACAGCTGCCCTCTTCTTTTTCAATCATGTAGTCGCCAGATTCGGCGTACCACAGGCTATAGTCACAGATCATGGATCACATTTCCGCAATCACATGATGGTTGAATTAGCTGCCAAACTAGGGTTGTCTCACGACAGCTCTACTCCATATTATCCGCAAGCCAACGAACAAGTTGAAGCGATCAACAAGGTCCTGAAACGCATGCTGCAAAGGATGATCGGAGTTCACAAAAGAAGATGGCACCTAATCTTGTACTCAGCTTTGTGGGCTTACCAAACATCAGTAAGGAATGCAACCGGGTTCACACCTTTCCAATTGGTATATGGCATGGAAGCAGTCTTACCAGTCCAGTGTGAAATCTCGTCTCTCAAACTCGCAATTGATCTCCTCCCCGGAACTTCAGAAGAAGAGGCTCGTTTCTTAGAATTAATCCAATTGGATGAAACCCATCGTGACGCCGCGTTGGCTAACGAAGCCCATAAGAAACGATTCAAGGCGCAGTTCGAAAAAAATGTCAAACCCCGTGTCTTCTCAGAAGGTGACTTGGTCTTGCTTTACGACCAAGAATCCGATAAATTGGGAGCAGGTAAATTTAAGTCTTTATGGATGGGCCCCTATATTGTTAAGCGGGTGTTAGCAAAGGGAGCCTACGAGTTAATGGATTACGACGGAATTCCACTGGCACAACCTCGTAATGGGTTGTACCTCAAGCGTTACTACGCGTAGTAGTAACCAGCATGCTTTTGTTATATTTTTGTTTTCGCTAAAGTGTTTGTTTTGGTCGAGTAATCCACCTTTTTACATTTATTGCAGATGTCAAACCCATTGGAGTCATGTGTTGGATATGCCGACGGAGTGAGTCGTAGTTCGCGGAACCTGTCCTCCGCAGCCTGGGCCATTTTTGATCCAAGCGGCGAGTTAGTAAGTTTCAGAGGTGTATGTATTGGTCGATCAACGAACAATATCGCTGAGTATAGTGCGTTGATAGAACTTCTCTCTGATGCCATCACTCATGGTATACGCCGACTAATCGTCAGGCTAGACTCACAGCTCGTAATACTACAACTCAATGGTATATATTCTGTCCGAAACCCAGCTATTTATCGCATGTTCCTAAGGGTTAAGATTTTGGAAAGACAATTTGATCTTATTCAATACCAACATATTTCCAGAAACTTAAACACATTAACCGACTCATTAGCAAACTATGTGTTAGATAGACATTTGCAACCTTTATAAAAGGAAACACATCATCAATGTTTTACATGTGGATCATATAACTCAACCAGAATAAAAACTCAAAATCAAAAATATATATAGCTGTTTATGGTTTACATATAATGTTTTGTAACCAAGACAAAATCAGTCACGCGGCCCAAAAACTCAAAATGCTAGAGGGCACCCTAGTGCGATCATGCGTAGGAGACGAGTCCATCGTCTGGGCACACCAGTAGTATGCCGCTGTAACCGCAAAGGTAGCTCGTCAGTCCTCACATCTGGTATACCAAGAGTGAGGCCCTCAACCTGCTCCTGCAAAGCTGTGAGAGTCTCGGCCACATCGAGGTCGCGAAGAATAGCCCTTCCGGCGGCCTCTCCTGCTGGAGCAACAGCTGGTACTCTCAGGCGAACTACTGGACGAACAGGACCAACATCTGCATGTACACATGAGTTTGATTAGAGTCTTGATAGAACAAAGCACAAGGACATTATAAACAAAAACAGTAAACAGCAATATGGTCAGAGATTTTACCAATAGCACCCCACTGCTCGCCATCCGGCAGTACTAAATCTGGATCACCCCGGAAGTCCATGCCAGCATATGGATACTCAGCATAAACCATCTCCTGATGATCAAACCACCTGAAGAAGGTATCAGAAAATGAAATCTGAGATTGGCCAGCATGCCTAGACATATGGTCAACCCATCTCTGCATACGTGGTTCAGTAGGAGAAGGTAAGTCGAGTGCAATGTACTGCGGCTGCATCAGTGGTATCTTCTCCAAGGCAAAGGCGGTCAAAATAGAACCGTACCCAAAGTTCTTCAACCTCCCGTTCTTTATCTTGGTCAACTATTCCTTCATCACAAGAAGTACTGCGTCGCACCAGTTGAACACCTTCGGTTGGAGGCATTCCAAGGCATGCTGCATATAGGATCTGTTGGCTACATGAAGAGACGCACTACCGGCCATCCTACCAAAAGTAAACAGGATAGTCCTAAGGGACCTGTCAGTGACATCACGGATGATGATCTTGCCGTCTTTACTCGGCTGAGATCCTTCTCTGCAATACCGGCGACAGAATCTCCCGAAATCAACTGATGAAAATCAAGGGGGAAAGCACCTCCAAAGCTCCAACAAACCAAGTTCAAATGAAATGGTAAAAATGAGAGGTAAAAAACACTTTTTGTTTACTTTTACGTAGTTCAAAGTAAAATATTAGCGTTTTAATCTCGTTTTCAAGCAAATATTGTTCATTTCTAACTAGTTTGATGAAGCAGTTGAAAATACAGTACGATCTTTGGAAGGAAAAAGCTATTTATGGTAAAAAATCAAAACAAGACCATCTAATTGAGCCGTTTTAGCGCATAGTTCAAGCTCGTTAAAAAATAAACATAAGACATGAGCAAATGTTTCCACCCGCGTTTAAGCTCGTTAAAAAATGAACTATCCCCTGGTAAATAACCACCGTGAATGTAACATTTCAGCCATTAAAGCCTTGGTCGTGTTTGCACCGTCACCTCCACTTTTCCATTGGCCGATCATTCACCTCCATTTGATTGTTTACCCATTTTGAGGAACAGCTGCGAAGAGTGATTTCACTAGCCATCCTTGTGACACTGCCGTGATTGGAAAATTCCAAACCTTACCTGGAATCAGCTGCTACCCATTTTATCACTCGTTCCTCAAAAGACGAGTCTTCTTTAAGCTCTTTTCAACTGACTCGTAAAATATGAAAAGATTGCCGAGTTTTGGCCTTCCAGCTCGTTAAAGTGACAGGAAGTGCTATCCCTCGTCTAGATTTTAATCTTTTTGGACCTGAGGGATTATTGCACAAAAAGATCGAGCACTTGTTTTGTTCGGCTCGTTAAAGCTAATCGAAAATTCATCCTTTCTGTATTGTTTTATACTTTTTCGGACTTAAGGGATTAGATGACGAAAAAGGAATTTTGGAGTTACCTTTTCAGACTCTCTAAAAATGAAAAGGACCAAGTTATCTTTGTTGTTAGACTCGTTAAAAAGATTAATAGCGACAAACTTGTCTTTAGACGAGAACGAGTTTCACTATCGCTAGGCTCGTTAAAACATAGCGATGGGTTTGCCCGAAGGGCAAATTATAGAACAAGCATATGTTATCCTCCTCAAGCTTGACAAAAATAAAGAGGTACTGGTCAGCAATGACTGGGGAAAAATTGGGAAGAAAACTCAAAGAATCTTTATTGGTAGCAAGTCGCTCTTGAACATGACACTTCCACTCCGTGCCCGAGTTGGGTTGGGTTGTTTCATTCACCGGTCACATCGCCATGGTCTCGCCATACCATCCACATTTGGGGTTGATGCTACCAATCCATCACATAAGTGTCGCCGACATGTTCAAGAGAAGTCATCCAGAAAGGTCACCTGTGTTCCGCCCACTACCATACATTATACTCCATTCTTTCATGACCGCCACCCTAAACCATATATCATCAGATCGTTTTCACCTCCATCAAAATCATTTGCTCCGTTCCGTGTCATTGATGTGGGATTCATTAAGGCCCTCCTATGACGAATCACTTCTTGTCGACATCAGCTCATTATCCAAGAAGTTGATCTAGGAACACCCCATTCAGTACTTTGAAGCTTGCATGCCTCAATGGAAAGTTTCTCACTTCCGGTGACAGGTATACATCAATGACCTTCGACCGAAAGATTTTGCGTGGTGTTCGACGCCAAGTCCTTTATTCACACCACGTGAATTGTACTGCAGTACCTTGAGGTTCATTATCATTATCGGTGATTCCTCTCGCGCTTGTTAACAGTTTACATCATTGACTGGTAATCAAGCGATGTCTTTCCATGTTCGACTTCAAAACATTTCTCACATGGATCGACTTGTACTTCGAGTGAAGATCAGACGAGATTGAAGACCCCAGATCTAGTTTCATCCATCCGGGCTGCGATATATATTCAGGAAAATAAGGACATTGAAATGTACAACATTGTAGCACAGATAATCATCCTACCGAAAGGATGATGGCTCTATCAGAATCATCAGTCTACCATCAGACGATTGTCTGTCCTATGTACATGAAAATGAATTTATAAAGCTGAGCATGGGAATGCCCGCCTCACCTAGATCATGAAAACAGTATGAAGATAATGTATTGTATTGTATCTTATTACAGGTCTCCTCCCAGCATTGAAAGAACTTCGGATCCTCCTAATAAAGCATTTCACCCGATAAACGACCTCATACTTTAGGGGGCAACTGTTATAGACATTTTTGTGCCTTACAACTCTAAGCATGAAATGTCCATAAACCAAGGGCTCCTAAGTCCCTAAAAGTGTTGTTCTAACTCCTAAAGGAACAAGGTCAACAAAATACAGCTTCTCCCAGAAGTTCTCCACCAGAAACTGCTCAGAATAAGTCAAATCAGGATCATTTCAGTTGCTCCACTAGCCAAGTGCGTTGCATAGCACCTAAGTCCACTAGCTAGGTGCATTGCAACGCACCTAAATGCACTACCAGGGTGCGTTGAGCGGGAAATGACAAGTGGCAGAGTCATTCCACGAGGTGGAGAGACAATGGAAGCTTCCATAATCTTCTCCAATGACACTTGCCTCACTGAATTCGACCAAGGATGAGTAAGAGGCTCTCAGTCTCCAAGTGGAAGTAAGAACTGATAGAGAGAAGCCACTAATCAATTCATGAGCTGACTCATCCTCCTTGCATACATCTATATATGGATCCCTCATCCCAGAGATCCAGAGGCTGGAATTTTGCACATTGTAAGGAATTGTTGTTGGTTTTGAGATACATATCAGAGAATTGGGTGATCTATGCTTTGTTGGGGTTAAAGAAGGGATTTCTTTGCTGGGAGGTTGATGCTGGGTCAGGAATCATCGGTTGTAACTCCTCCTGGATTTTCTTGTATATCAATAAAACTATTTGAGTTTCTTCTCCATGCTTGTGTTTCATTGATGCTTGTTACATTTGTATGGTTAACTTAAATCTGATCCTAAGTTATTTATGAATATAAACCCATGTCTTTGTATAGTTTCCTTATTCTGTGATCTTGCAGGTACTTGGTGAAGTTGGGCAAGTAAGGGAGCAGGTAGCTGGAAGCTGTCAAAGAGGAGAGAGATTGGATCGAAGGACTAGCGCAAGACACAGGTTGGTTCATCCAATTCCTCTTTGTTTATAGTTCATAAAGAAGAATACAAAAGTAGTTTTCTCTGTTTGTTTCTAAGGTAGCTGTCACACCTTAGTGGGATAGAGTAGATCTAAATGGACACTTTTCCCGATAACAGGATCCCATCCACATTACATCAAAAGCATGACAAACTTGTAGCATCACAACACTTGCTTCAAAGCCAAATATCATAGCAACATTATCTCCTTACAATTCAACATAGTCTAGCCAGCCCTTGATCACTTAGATGAGTGGTCAATTTATAGGAATAAGAAGGAGGTTTTGTCATAAATGGTGGCTTTGAATGACCTTCCATACTTAGAATTAGTTCCATGGAGGAAGGGATGAGAGGATAGGATGCACCTTAACTCATTCCTCATCCATTTTCAAGCTCATAGGAGTAGATAACTAAGGGAATCTTCTAGATGACTCCAAGAGATAAGAATATTCCCCAAACCCCAATTGATTTTTGCTCAAATTCGCCCAACGCACCCTAAAGAGGGCTTAGGTGCTCTGCAAAGCACCCTGACAGTGTATCTACTTGCGCTGCAAAGCACCCTGGTAGTGTATCTACCTTTGCTGGTCCCTTTAGAGACCATTTCTGGATGTCGTAGGTCATGAAAATTTCTGGGAAGGAGGCATTCAAAGGGATGACTTTTTTAGGGCATGAAACAACTAAATTTAGGGTTTGATGAGCCCTAAAACACTGATCTAAATGTTGGGATTTGATGTGCCCAAATGGATCTATAACAACTGCCCCCTAAAGCATGAATTCAGAAAAATGCCAATGTCAAATGAAATGCTTTACGATGTGATGAGGAGGTATACAAGTGGAAGGTGACATGCATCAATTACAATACATATATCATGATATTTGATTTTACATGAATTGCTGAGGGAAGGCATACCCATGCTTAGCTTATAAACTTTCATTACATGAACATAAACAATCGTCTACAAATATAGACCCATGATCGGAATGACTATCAATGTAAAGCCATTGTACATATGATTTAGTACTCCTGATATCACAACCTGAATGGATGAAACTAGATCCGAGGCCTTTAATCTCGTTCAACCATTTTCTCAAGTACGAGTCTAACCATGTGAATATGTGATCTGAAATCGAACATGGGAAGACACCATCTGATTACCAACCAATAATGTAAGCTGCTAAAAGATGCGAGAGAAATCATTAATAATGATGATGATCCTCAAGGTACCACAGTACATTCTACATGGTGTGAATAGATGATTTGATGTCGAACACCATACAAAGTTTTTTGGTCGAATGCCATTGATGTATGCCTATCGCCGAAAGTGAGAAACCTATCATTAATGCATGCAAGCCTCAAGGTACTAAATGGGTGTTTCTAAGTCAACTTCTTGGATAATGTGTTGATGTCGACAAAAAGTGACTCGTTGCAGGAGAGCCTTGATGTATACCACATCAACAACACGAAACGAGTGTAGTGATTATAGAGATGGAATTTGACTGATGACACAAGGTTCAGGAATGGCAATCATGAAAATGAAGGTTTATGGTATTGCAAAAGATGGATTTTAATTGGATGACTTCTCTTGAACATGTCGGCGACACTAAAATGAATTGGTAGGATTGACCCAAAACAAAGTGATGGATGGTATGATAGACCAATTATGTGATAACCATCAAGCTAATAACCCAACCTAAATAGTCACGGTGATGGAGTGAAAGTGTCATGTTCAAGAGCAACCTGCTACCATAAAGTGGTTTTCCCTTTTTCCCATTTTCCCCAGTCATTGCTGACTCGGTCTTGTCCAGATGGACAAGTTTGTCGCTATTTTGATGTTTTAACGAGTTTAATGACAAAGATAACTCGGTCCCTTTCATGTTTAGAGAGTTTGAAAAGGGACAAAAAGAAAACTTCATGAGTTCTTTTTCGTAAATTAATCACTCAAGTCCAAAAAAGTGTAAAATAATATAAGAGAGATATCAATTCCATTCCGTTAATGAGATGGAAAGGACAAGTGCTAGACAATATTTTCATATTTAGAGAGTCTGAAAAGAGCTTAAAGAGAACTCTACTTTGAGGAATGAGTGGTGTCTAGGATAGCAACTGGTTCCGGTGATGGTGGAACTTCTCAAAACATGTTGATTTATGTGAATAGGCTGGCTAATAAGACCACACATTGCAACTAGTACTCAAAAAGGGTAAAACAACCATGTGAAAGCGTATGATCGGCCAAAGGGATGGTGGCGATGGGATGAAAACAACCAAGGCTCATCTGACAGAAGAGGCTGATATAATGGCAATAACGAGGGTTAAAATGGAGATGGGTTCATTTTTACACAGGCTTGAACCATAGGCAACTATGCTTGGATTTAGTTTCATGTTTACACAAGCTTGAAACGAAAATCTATGCTTGGATTCAATTTCATTTTTACACAAGATTAAAACAAAAAACTATGCTTGAGATTGGTTTACATGCCCCCAGCATGATGAAAGGGAGAGTCTCCTGTAACCAGATGGAAGTTGTTGCAGTGAAGCAGGATGGTTATCCAACACCTTTCTGGCTTCGTCCAGATAGGGACAAAGGTGAATGGGGTGATTCCCTTCACATAACCTACAGGGAAAATTAACTTTACCACTAGGTGCATGCCCCCCAAGCTTCATTACATTCACCTAAGTAGACTACTCATGGCTATCAGGTGGATGGAATGAAGGTTCGTTTACGAGATCAAGTGAAAGACTCGACTGGGATTTTACGAGATCTAATCAAAGACTCGAATTGGAACTTTTCTCCAGGGGACCTTGTTTCTTTTTTTAATGAGCTTGACACAAGATAAGGAACTCTACTCAGATTCTTTGTTTCATTTTTTAATGAGCTTGACACAAGACAAGGAACTATGCTCATATCCTTGGTTTCATTTTTTAACGAGGTTGACACAAGACAAGGAACTATCCTCGTGGACCTGTTTCATTTTTTAATGAGGTTGACACAGTAAAAGAACTATCCTCATACCCTTTGATCACAACTCATAAGAGGTCATGAAGGAGAGATTTGGTTCCAATGCCCCCAGTACATGATGTACAACATCACTGAATTGATCGTCAGTTGATGTAGGCATGGAACTGGTTGCCACATAATTAACCCGTGGTGGGGATGATACCATTGGTACAAAAGGACCATTTAGGGAAGATAGTTGACTGGAAGCCATATTTGGACCAGGAAATGAAATTTGGTCAACGGTGACAATTCTGCCTTCATGCAGGAAACACATCACTCGAAAGAGTGTGGAAACAATAGCTCCCATGTCATAAACATAGTCACGCCCTAGAAGTAAGTTGTAATCTAAAGGGCCTGGGACTACCATCACATTCAGATAAACGATTTTTCCTCCCAAAGTAATAGGCAACTGAGGAAGGATCCCTAATGGTTGACTGGTTCCTCTATTAAAAGACAATAGATTCTGGGTAACTGGCACAAGTGGCAGCAAACTGAGCGCTTTCCAAGAAGTTGAGGAAAGGATACTCACAGATGCACCTTCATCTATAATAGTGCCCGATACAATCATATTACAAACTTTTACTATGATCTGGAAAGGCACATAAGAAGGAAGACGAAATCCTGCCAGTCGATTCCAATCAAAGGAAGTGACCAGACTACTTGGAGGGGGTACCATAGAAATGGGAGAATTAACCCCTTGAGTTACGAGAGTGGGAGGATTTTCCTCATGTCTTGATGGAACAGGAGGACTACCCCCAAGCTCATTAGAATCTAAAGAAATGAAAAGAACCTGAGTGGTATCATATTCACTCTCTTCGAGAAAGGTATGATTAGCTGAAGGTGAAATCGGGTCAGCTGTTACCTTGACTTATTGATTTGGGTCGGGTATAGACTCATAGGATTCCCTTTCAGAGAGAGTGGGTTTGACTGACGGTTGATTTTAGTCAGTCAATTCATCAACTAGTGAAGAATTAAGGGAAAGTCTCCTGTAACCAGATGGAAGTCGCTGTGGTGAAGTAGGACGGTTATCCAACACTTTTTTGGCTTCATCCAGATAGGGACAAAGGTGAATGGGGTGATTCCCTTCACATAACCTACAGGGAAACTTAACTTTACCCTTCTTTCCATGAACTTTACTATCACTAATTGACGGTGTGTCACCAGCATGATCTCGAGAAGTTGATGACATAGGATGATGTGAATGATAAGACCATTCTTCTAAGATCTGAGGAATATTAGGACAATTTCAAAGAAGATGGTATCCCACACAAATTTTGCACAGACATCGAACTTTGTGAGGCTTGACGGACGATTTCTCATCAGATTTTGTATTCAAAGAAATGGTTGCTTGATTGCCCCTCTGCTGAATTTACTTCTTCTTCTTCTTCTTCCCTTTCTTCTTCTTCTTAGCCACCTGGTTACTAGTAACAATACTTTCACTAGGTGAAGAGGAAGAAGGGGAGGAAGAAACAACTGAGGAAGAAGGCAAAGGGTCAATTTTAGGATCAACTAGAGGTTGATTTTTTCCAGTTGGAGGAGTACTCGATTGAGAAGAAAACACGACATTTCGAACCAAGGAGGTTGAAAACAACCATACTGGCAAGCCAATGGTAAATCCCAGAAGGGACAATGTAGCCATATATGGAGCACCAATATTCCCAAAAGAAGGAAAAGGACTAGGATTCCCATCAAAAGGAATTCCTTGATCGGTGAACTCTGGGTTTGTTGCCATATGTTTCAACCTAAGATCAACTAAGGAGCGAGCGTGGAGGATGTTATTCGCGGTCAATTAATTTTATTTTAAACAAAGTAACATAACAAAACAAAAGAGTGATAATCTAGGCAAAAGGTTTACTAAGCAACTGTGAACTGCATAATACCTCCTGAGGAACCAAGAAGTACGGGCAGGCAATCTCCCCGAATGTTTTGTTCGGCGTATCACAGTTAACAAGGCAGCCGACTTAGTTACTTAAGGATGGATAAAAACCTAGAGTTGTCCTCCCATATATACCCAAAGGTACGTGGAGGCCCAGTCCATATAAGCATTGTCTAACGCAAAACCGCACAGTGAGAGCATTCCCATATACTTTGTGTACTTAACACCGCCCTATATACCCAAAGGTACATGGACGAGCTACGATATACTCACGTACACGGAATGAGGTATCACACTCGAGATGTATTGCAAACAAGTTAGCGATAGCTACTTTGTTTTACGACGTCGAAACATGTCTCTAGCCTAGAACCACTAAATGTTTTTCGTTAGGTGACAATGGTCCATTAGGTAAATTCAGATAAATTTTAAGTTGATCTTCTTTAGAATTTGCCTTTCAAGTTTCACCACGTGATGTATGTTTGCAATTCCTAAAATGCAATTAATATGATAAGCATTATTTCCATTCAATTTAATAATGAAAATCCTTAGCTAGGAGGGATAAAGTAATCAAAATTTTGACAAAGAGCAAAGAGCACATCTAATGCAATTTCCCTAGCTATTCCTTTCAAGCATTCACAAACTACAATATGAACGATGCAAGTTTTTCTTTTCGAATCCCTTAATGTTATGATGAACAAAAAAGGAAATATGCACATACAATAAATTAATCTTTCATAAGAACAGAGACTTTTACGATAGTTCTATTTCGAAGGAAAAGAAGACTTTACGACACTTTCATTGGAACAAAGATTAATCAATTGTATTCTAAGTTTGACTATAGACTGATAATGACAAAGAAACATTAATCAATCAAATTAAAGTAGGGTTGGCAAAGGAGATAAAAACTTGTTCTCTGAGACATAACATTCATTGATCAATCAGCAAGCAAACAAACAGAGAAAAGTTGGCAAAAACACTTTCCAAAGGTGGGAATTTGACCTAAGGTTGAAAATTGAAGGTCAAAGAGGGGCTAACTACACTGCAGAGCATTGTCTCTCACTCAAGGGTGCTCTGCAGAGCACTGTCCCCTGACCAAGCCTGCGCTGATTTCTGAGAGGCCACTCAAGATTCATCTAACCTCAATTTTGACCAAAATCCAGTGAAAAAGAGCTGAAATACAATCAATGAACACAAGTAGGGTCTACAAAAATGTCTTAGGAGGTGAATAAGCTACTAGGAAAGATGATTCTTCCCCAGTGGAGTCGCCAATTTGTTTTGGAGAATTTAGCATCTATGGATAAACACTAATTCACTAGACAAGTAGTTGTGCCTAGAACAACAGTTTAAAGTGTTTTAAACTTTTCCTATAAACAATAGATAAGATGAGAAGATAGAAGGCTGATCCAGGTGGATGTTGGTGGCCACCCACCTATACCACTTGGACCCCCACAACTGTCTCTTTCAGTTTTCGGTTTCCGTAATTGTAGCACAATTTACTATTTTTAGCAGTTTTTCGGGTCCTGAACTTCCAGAGCCGTTTTGAGGGCCTAAACAATGTTTTTTGGGAAATCTGAGAGCAACATGGGTCCATGGACTAAGCAACCACGGATCCATGGACCGATGTTGCTCTTCCCAAAGTTGTAGTGCTCAGATAGATCTTTCTAACGAGCTATTGTATGCATCAAACGAAGATCAGGTGCCAAAGTTATGACCTTGGGAAGTTGATGTACCAACTTACTCGGGGCCCACAATTTGGTGTTTCATCTTCTAGGGTTAGGTTTTGGGATGTTAAGGGTTTTCTATTGTTTCTCAACAATAAATAAGCCTTCAAGCCTCATTGTAACACAGTTCAGAGGCATGTAGCCGCCACATCTCTTCTCAGAGATAAGCTACCATTGCCCTAGCTGGTTTATTTCCATTTCTGTTTGTAAGCATATTTTAGTATTTTACATTAATGAAATGAAGTATTATTTCCGCTGCATATCTGTATTTATGGTTATCTCTGTAATTTGTTGTGTTCCTGTTTAAATATGGATCAGTGGTATCAAAGCGATTTGCTTTTTCTCTGTTTTTCTTTGCATGTCCCCAACGAGGTCGGGATATAAGGAGATAGGGCTTGAACTGGTTGAACCTTTGCAAGACCAGCCTCGTAAATCCCAACGGCCTCCCATAGCAGATGAAAAGAAAGACGAGGGGGCAGGAGATCCTATCAAAATCTTGCTCAAAGAAGCCCTCTAGCGACAAAGGAATGCAATGATGGACAACTTTGTCCAGATCCTTCAACGGCTACCGAGAGGTGACGCATCAGCTTCAAATAGCTACTCTGGAAACACCACACCATTTAAGGTACAAGTTAATTTTGAAATCCCCATATTCGGGGGTCAGATAGACACATATGTCGTAGATAAATGGTTAAATTTGCTAGAAGGGTATTTTTCTGTTCATGAATTTTTGAGTCGGGAAAAGATTATTTTCACTCTTCTCAAAGTAGCCCCCCCAAGTCAAGGACTGGTGGGAAACCTATTGCGAGCATAAGGATGAAAGTACAGGCTCACTATTTTTAGCCACACCCACTTGGAATTCATTCCGGGACGTCATCAAGGAGCAGTACTACCCTATCAAAAGTTATGAAGACAAATACATAAAGTGGACCATGTTGTGGCAGGGAAGGGACCAAGATGTGTCGAAGTTCACAAATTTTTTTCATACCCTTCGCACACAGCTAGGTATCAAGGACTCTGAGCTACATTTGGTACTCAAATACCGTGGCTGCCTACACAGATACATCCAGGAAGAGATGGAGTTCCTGAACATCTCCTCACTCGGCACGACGTACCGATACATTGTCAAAATCGAGCAAAAGTTCAAACAGAAGAAGCAAGACTTTGGATTTGCGAATCCAAAGACCAAAGGACAAAGCCAAGGCGGGGTGACCCAAGACAACCTGTCGAAGCCACAAGAAAAGAACAACACCACAAAGTCGAAGAAGGACACAGGAAAGTGGTGTGAGTTCCATAAGAGCCCCACTCACAACACAAGTGAGTGTCGGACCAAGCAGTTGCTGGTGGCCGAGTTGAAGGCTTCAGAATCAGATGCATGTTCCGACCTTGAGTTAGAACCCAACGACGGGAATGGAAAAGGGAAACAGATCATTGATGCAAAGCCCAACTTCATTGTTGCCACTGCCAAGATCTAGAAGAATGAGCCCGAATATCCAGAGGAGGGGGAGCGTCTTTTCCACTCACAGATGTGGGTGAAGGGTTGACCGCTGCAATTCATAATTGACAGTGGCAGCCAAAAGAACCTCATTTCAGTAAAGGTCGTGAAGCGGTTGGGCCTACCGACTACACCACATCCACAACCATACAGTATCGGGTGGCTTCACCAAGGTCAAGATCTCCAAGTTTGCCAACAGTGCCCTACAACATCAAGCCCTTCATAGACGAGGTATTGTATGATGTTGCACCTTTGGATGTTTGTGATGTACTGTTTGGCTAGCCATACTTGTGTAGGGGACATGCTATGTATAAGTCAACCACCTCAGGTATTTGAATTGTTTTGTCTTCCCATAGAGCCTCCATTTTGTTGAAATGAGCTTCCTTGATTGCATGTTTCCTTGAGGCTTTCTTCAATTTAGCAATTTCCAGGTTTGCTAATTTCAACTTCTTTTTTAACTCTTCAACACTATATTCTTCTTAAGGGATAACTGCCTTACCTTTATCTTTTCCTTCATGAGACTGCGCTATCTCCTCTGTTTCACTTGCTTCGAGCAGTGTCTCTTGTACCTATCTTGAATGCCTCATCACTGGTCTTCTTGGCTTAAAGACAAATTTATCAACCGGATCATCGAACTTGAGCTTTTTCGAGGCTTTGATCTTTTTGGTCTTGTCCTTTCCTGATTTTATCAAATCTGCTTGAACCAAGGGAGATTCTTCAATATCAATAGCTTGCAGTAAGTCATTAAGACTTCCCTTTGAAACTGGGCTTTCCTCAGTAACCACTGTCTTGCATTTTTCTTTAGCTAACTGGCTCCTTGTCATTATTCTCTGGACTACTTCACCTGTAGATGATTCATGTACACCCTCTCTGATCTGAGTTTTCTCTTTTTGGGACTGTTGGGGTGTGTCTTGGATTATCAGTGGTTTGGTAGGCTCCTTTACCTGCTTCCTAGCCTTCAATTTTACAAATCTCCTTGATCTTGTTTCTGCATGATGGCCAGTTGCTGTTGGAGAATCTTTTGCAGCTTGAGGACTGAGACCAGTCTCGTTCTTGAAACCAGACATAAACATGAACGTGGGCCAATCCCTACCTACTTTCTGGAGCTCATGCAACATGATTAATTTAACTAAGCCGTGATGAAACCGTGAGGTTTCACATGCTTCCTTCTTTAGTTGAACCTTGTCACACATTTTTCCTAGGCTACGAAACAAGTAGAAAGGTAAATCAAGAGATATCTTTCCTGTGAAATGCAGCAGAAGCTTGAAGTGATATGAATACACCTTATGATACCTCCCCTCACAGGTAAAGTACCTTTGTATGCAGGTAAGCAAATTGGCATATGCATCCTTGACAAAATTCCTGGGCACAGACTTATTTAAATCTGAACCAATAAACTTCGGCTTCAGAAATTATTTGCATGGGGTCATATCAAATTTGAAATTTTTAAACCATCTTTCTTCTCCCCTTGGGATCTCAGTGACTGTAGATATGGCCTCTGGAGTGACTGGCAATTCAAGCACCCCAACCTTTGAATTCATTCCTGTGAAATTCAAGGCAAACTCCTTGGTGATTTGCATGTGGCCTCCTTGAAGCTTTTCGCAGAAATTCCAACAGCCAACTTGCTTGAATGCACGTTCAACTTCTCTATTCTTTAAGATAATGTCTAAACCTTCAGGTTCGCTCCTCAAGAACCTGCCTGACCTGTGCTCCTTTCTTTCTGTATCCCTTTCCATGGGATTCCAACAGGGTGACAATTGGAAAGACTGGCACTGTTTCAATTTTCGATCGCTGCCTCTCTTGAGAGCTGGCTCGCCTGAAAGCTGGCTCGTCTGACTTCCAAGAAATTCAAATTGAATTCTTGACAATTTATTCCTTACGCATGAATCTGACCACAAATCATGACTGTGAGTGTTTGGCTTTTCTTGAAACTTGAAATCTGAGCGTACCAAGGTACCTAACGACTCTAATGATGAAGATAAGCGGTTGGACATGATAGGCGAAGTGTATAAACTGACAATTGATGATGTAAATATAACGGACCTTGATAGATATGACAGCTGAGCAAGATTTGCTACGGATCCACACGAATCCCCGGTTTCGTAGCGCAGCTAGTGTAAAATCTGGGTTTTGCGCTACGAAAATGCCTAGACTCGTTTCCGCGCTACGAAAACACCTAAACTGCTTTGTAACACATAAGAACCTTAAAACAAACTTGATACAAGGAATCTATGCGGGTTGTGGGACCAGTGATGAATGAGAACGGATTATTGACCTTTATTTAACCATACCACCAAGATTCTAAAGACCTAGACACTACATTGAACATGGAAAAACTGAACTTGGACTAACACCTAACCTTCACAATCAAACTGATGTGAACAATTTAGTAATCGCTTCTTAAGTGATAACAGAGGTTTTGAGCAATTTCTTTCCCCTAGATAAATATCTATGTATGTGTGTTGAATCTTGATGCATGTTAATGATTTGTGTTCTGGATCGTGATTTGATTTCTACAAATCAGTAGAGTAGCTTCAAGTCTTATGATCTAGTAAATTTCATGAGCCATTTTGAATCTACACATTAAAATTCTACACAAATGTTTAGCAGAGGAAGTACACCATCCAATATCAATTAAATATTCAAATAATGTTAAAATACCAAGCTACTACTCAAGAAAGAGATGGAGTCAACTGTAGCTAAAATTGATCTTCTTGAAGTCTGCATAAGTCAACAACAGTCAATTGTTGTCAAAGTCTACCCTAACCAAAGATGAGATAGTAGTCAAAATAGTCTTCAAGGACCTTGGTCTTAGAGAAATTTATGCGCCCCATTATATGAAAAAAATGAGCCCAAAACAGTCTTATTTGGAGCAGTCAAACCTGGTCAATGTGGAGGAGCAACATGTAGGCTACTTCTGCAATCAGGCCTTCGGTCTAGTAGCATGGATTTCCTTGAATTTGACACCAATCTCTGCGGCCTTTTAAAATAAAAATGATTCACCCAAAACTGAACTCAAAATATGCTAAAAATTCCCAAGTCAACTCTAGTGAACGTCCTTCAGACTTCAATCAGCCATGTAATTTAGCCCAATCAGAGACAACCACCTATACTTCGCAAGAGAGAGAAAAGTATTTCACTTATGAGTTATACGAACCAATAGAAGAAGGAGAGAGAATATGTATGTTGTGTGAATGAGGTGCCTAATGAGGTTTGACGTCTCATGCATTTATATGAATCTATGTGGGTGAAAAGGCAATTCGTTTGGGATTCATGAAACTACTTGAAGTTGAAGTTGGCCTTGACAATTTCACATGTGAGGGCTTTTAATTCAAAAATGCACTTGTACTTGTTCGATTTGAGTGATATTTAGGTCGATTTTCATCCTCTTGGAAAGAGGAATTTAATGAAATAATTATCTCCATCAAATGAGTTGTCTAAAGTGGAATTTAACCGTAGTTGCATAATATAACACATAGGACCTATCTGGTGTCCTTTATGAAAAAAAAATGTTGAATCTATAAATCACCTTTTCCTCCTAAGTCCCTTCTCTGCCACTATCTGGGATTCAGTGAGAGTGTCTATGGATATAAATTTTCAATGGAATGGTGAATCTTACAATGCAGCATGGAAACACTGGTGGTTTTTTGTATAACCAAAAAAACTCAGAGCTCTGCCTTTATTGCTATCATGGGGTATATGGTTAGCCCGAAATGTAGAAGTATTCTAGAATCTATCTACGGTGTTGAATAAGGTGGTTGCATATGCACTGGCCATTGATGATTTAATTTCAAATTCAGAATCTATACCTCGCCCACGCACAATATCTGAAGAAGCCATTGATTTCTCTCACTTGTGGAGATTTTTTCAATGGGTCTGCTTCTTTTGAAGGAAGTTGTGGGGGGAAAAGTAGTACTTCATTTGTCTCAAAACCACTCCTTCAAGATGAAAACCAGTCTAGGACAGGGAACAAATTATTATGCAGAGATTATGAGCCTAAAACAATTATTTTTTTTGCAATTGAGAAGGGCATTCATCAAATTCAAAATTTTGGAGATTCATAAATTGTTGTAAATTGGTTTTCAAACACCTCTAGATGTCATATATTCTCACTAAACCCTATCATGGAAGAGATTTTTCTATTAAAGAAATCATTTGATGTCATATATGTATGTCACGTTTTCAGGGAAAGAAACAACGCGGCCGATGCTTTGTCTAAAGAAGGTGTTGCATTGGTTTTGGGCACCTGGCACATATTGGAGCGACACAATGATGTTAAACATGCTTTCTTTCACACGCCCTTTATCGAGGGAAATCTTGATGTAGCCTAAGTTTGTCTCCTTTTCATCATGCTGGCAGCTTATGCAAGATGTTACGCTCAAAGCCAATGTTTTTTGGTTTTTTCTATCATGGATAGTGGCTATATGATGTTTCTTATGCACAAACAGGTTTTTGACCGGAATAGCTACGGATAACCGTATGGTAACAATTTATGGTTTTTCTTATTATCAGCATAGTCTCAGCTATGCATCAGTTACAAGCCTTGGCACAGTCAAGGCAGGCCTTCCTACATTATGATCTTCACAATGGATAAGTGTACACGAGTATGTTTGGATCATTGTCTAAATGGTTTTTTTGGTCTCTTTGCCTTTGTTGAAAACTCATGTTTCGGAAATTGTATTTGTATCTATGTATCTTTTGATAAATTATATGCATGGATGGTCTCTACATAGTGCCCATAGCATAGTCAATGTAATTTCGAAATCTAATAGAAAATTACAATTTTTTTCTTGGAAAAAAATACATATGTAACATAAAAGAAAAAAGATGGAAAAGTGAGATATAATATTAATAGGTGGTAAGGCTTTAGGAAAATGGGGAGCTTGAGAAGTGTTTGAATGAAATGCATATTAACTGTTGATGTACCTTCCCTGATTTAAATTAATTTATAATACATGTATAACACAAAAGAAATAAAATGGAAAAGTGGGATACAATATTAATAAGTGATAAGGTTTTAGGAAAATGGGAGCTTGGAAGTGTTGGGATGAAAAACATATCACATGTTGATATACCTTACCTTCCCTAATTTAAATTTATAATACATATGAAACATAAGAGAATATAATACATGTGTAAAATATGAGAAATGGAAAATGAGAGCTTGAAAATGTTTGGATGAGAAGCATATCACCTCTTGATCTACCTTCCTTGATTTAATTTATAATACATATATAACATAAGAGAATATAATACATGTGTAGCATAAGAGAAATAAGATGGAAAGGTAAGATACATTGTTAACCGGTGGTAAGGCTTTAGGAAAATGGGGAGCTTGGAAAGTGTTTAGATGAAAAACATGTCACCTCTTGACGTAGGTGGTAATGGCTTTAGGTAAATGGGGAGCGTGGGGAGTGTTTGGATGAAAACCATATCACCCGTTGGATGTGTCTTCTTATGACCCCACCATATCCCCTTAAAGATATCCAAACTTCATTCGGTGTAGCCAAAGTGTGACCACAAGTGAAAATTTGGAACGCTAATCATCAGCAAAATATAAAAAAGCATGTGAACTTTTGATGTGTTTACGCGTGGCACCAACATATATGAGAAGATCTGATATTTCCTCAATGTTGCAAAAAGAGACGATTTTAAATTCCACTAATGTGCTATGAGTCATCATTCCCATATTTTAAAATTTTGTAAAAAGGAAACGCTTTGGTTTGCTAAAGCTGAATTGGATGTACTAGATAATTATAAAAACCATTCGGTATAGATAGAATTGCGAATAACTTATATTAAGAGTTAAGATAAGATTGAAAACGATATTAATGTTATCCTTGTCACACGCCATTTCCTAGCATGGCCTTAATTTGTAGTGCGATGTTACAGATTGGGAATTAGTGAGATTGGTATAAATGTTGGTCGTAATGTAATTTTGCAACGAAAAGATTAAAATATTACTATTATTAAAATGAATTTTGTATGAGGGTGTTTATAGTTATTGATGATGTGATGGTGGGAGAAATTGTCTTGGCTTTAGGCAACGTGATTGTCAATATGACAGTCTAATTTAGTCAACGTGGTTACCAACATGTCGGCTTGACCTAGACAATGTGGCTGCCAATGTGTCAGTCTAACCACAGGTTTATTGAGCCAAGAGGTTCATTTTACAGCCCAATATGATGTGTAACGTTGTCTGTCCGTTATCAAAATTGAATTGAAATTTTGCTCATGTCCACCAAAATAAAAATTATGAAAAATCTAAATATAAAAAAGATTTAAATAACTATACAAAATATTTAAATAATGTCGGCTCATAAAAAAATTTACACGTGAAAAAATTGGATCCCTCTCAGCTCATGTTAGATCGGTATTTAAGATGGATCTATGCTGGTTAACTCCAGCCTTGGGAGAGGCATCCACCACCTCGCACGCTGCCCAGCATTAATCTCGTTCATGCCTTTGACTCATCTAAACTTTTCATGCAAGATTTTAATTTTGGGGTCCTGGTTATGCTCCCACATTTAGCCTTGTTTCTCTTTTTCCTATTGTTTTCACTACTAATCATGGAGATTATCCATATCTCCTCCCCTTTCTCGCTTCTGCTTGAATAGTTCTCTGTGTCTTTCCTCTTAGGCTTGTTTTATCACGTTGCAGGTAAGGTACATTCCTCAACTCTTGTAGAATCCTTATTCTTCCCTCCGAAAGGTTACAATCTCTTTTTCTGGTTGCATTTCATCCACCCCTTGGTCCTAGGGATCCTTTGTTCAATGTGACTCGTTCTTCTATTGGCAACCATGACACATTAACACACTCATTATTGTTGGGGTAGTGGAGGTTGAGGGGGTATCTATGGCTTGAGGGCTCGATTTTGTGTTGAGGCTTCTATGCATCACTTTCAAGCCCATATTCCCCTTGAGATTTAGTTCGAGATTAATGTTGTGGAGGATGTTGTTCACCATGAATGCTAGGGAATTATAGTTTCAGAGGTTTTGGATGGTCTTCCTAAATAGATTCCTGACACCATGAATATCAAAAGTAGGTAGAACCATTAACTGTACATAGTGGATTTACATTGGCACCTAAAGACTCTTATGGGGAAGTATTGGTGGACAGATGGGATACAAGGGATAATATACAACACAAGCTAGATCTATTGAGGTTGTTGCTAATGGATATCAAAGACCATTTTGCTCGCCAAGAAATGGGATCACTTGTAGGCCTGGCAGCAGTGTCACATTGCAAGGATGAAGATCACCCCATAGGCTTGGACACTTCCCTATCTTCACGACTCTCAAGTTCCTTTTATTTGTTGCTTTGTTTGAAATGTTTAGAAATTTTTGATTTGTTATGAAGACAACAATTTTTTTTATAGTAGTTTCTTATCAATTTTGTGCATGCAACCACAAAATATTAATCACTCATTTTGTTATGCTCTTAATTGGTTTCCCTATTATAAAAATGATTCTTATCTTTTATAATTCGATGCTTTACCTCTGGTTTATTTTTAAACAACAACTATTAATTAATTAGTGTATCTCTATTCTAATATCCCAAATAACAAGTCAAAAACATATAAAAATGAAAAGCAAAAACATATAACAATCCATAGATATTATATTTTTGTGCACTGCAAAAACTAAAAAAATCATAATTATAAAATAATATATTTAATAAATACAATATAATTATTTCAAAAACATTAATAAATATAATTATTTATTAAAATATTAATGAAGGTAAGAGTTGGAACTCACAATTATTTTTCACCTCTTCATATTCTTGAAAGGAAATTTAAAAGAGGATATATATCAAATATATTATTTTGTATATTTTTTTCAAAATGTTTTGACGTTTGTCGACTTGAAAATCTGTTTATTGTTTTCAAAAAATTTTAATATGTAGTGCATTTGGATGATGTATGAGAGTAAGTGACTCAATGATATGAAATGAAAGGTGATGTAATGCATTTCAATGATATAAGAATAAATGATTAATTTCTAGAAGGTAAGGTGAATGTGTATTTTTATAAATATATATTTTTAAATGGCCAGTAATGTATGTTTTTATGTATTTCTATAAATATATATATTTTTATTATATTAATTAATATTTTATATTATTGTTAAATAATATATTTTATATAAATAAAATTATCAAATAATATATATTTATGATCATCTTTATTTATATTAAAATCATTTTATTATTATTATTTAATTAAACAAAGTAATAAAAATTTATATTTTGTTTTATTAAAAAATTATCATATATAATGTTTTTCAATCAGATAGGAATAAGAATAAACGATTAATTTCTAAAAAGTGGATTACAATGTGTTTTCATAAGTCCCTTCTCTGCCACTATCTGGGATTCAGTGAGAGTGTCTATGGATATAAATTTTCAATGGAATGGTGAATCTTACAATGCAGCGTGGAAACACTGGTGGTTTTTTGTATAACCAAAAAAACTCAGAGCTCTGCCTTTATTGCTATCATGGGGTATATGGTTAGCCTGAAATGTAGTTGTATTCTAGAATCTATCTACGGTGTTGAATAAGGTGGTTGCATACGCACTGGCCATTGATGATTTAATTTAAAATTCAGAATCTATATCTCGCCCACGCACAATATCTGAAGAAGCCATTGATTTCTCACTTGTGGAGATTTTTTCAATGGGTCTACTTCTTTTGATGGAAGTTGTGGGGGGAAAAGTAGTACTTCATTTGTCTCAAAACCACTCCTTCAAGATGAAAACCAGTCTAGGACAGGGAACAAATTATTATGCAGAGATTATGAGCCTAAAACAATTATTTTTTTTGCAATTGAGAAGGGCATTCATCAAATTCAAAATTTTGGAGATTCATAAATTGTTGTAAATTGGTTTTCAAACACCTCTAGATGTCATATATTCTCACTAAACCCTATCATGGAAGAGATTTTTCTATTAAAGAAATCATTTGATGTCATATATGTATGTCACGTTTAGTAATATGCCATTATAATTTTCTAGTTAGGCTACACCGACATTAAATGAAGGACTATACCCTTTCACTCTAAAAAATATGGCAACATTGGGGGGGGGGGGGAGGGGGGGGAGGAATTCAACAATGAGGATGGGAGAGAAACCACTCAGGAAACTAGGCGAGATTCCAGGAACATGGTGGGCAAAGACCACTAGGGCTTCACTAACAAAGCAATACAGTATCATGTGCGTTCATATTGGGGAATAAAAAATGAGGAAAAAATGAAATAATATATTGAGCATATAATAGAGCGTAAATTATTTATTTATTTATTATTTTATTTTTTTATAGCAATATGTGTATTATAAGGTATTATTTATAAAATACATTGGCAATGTGGAGGCAAAAAACAAGTGGGCTAGAGAAATAGAGGTTTAGGAGTATTGTGGCAGTATCGAGAGTGGGAGGGAGAAAGAATAAATATGGTAATATTAGGTCCATAGTAGCCTAATGTTCAAATCGATGGCCCTAGTATTGAAATGCAATTCATGGTAATGTTAAAATCTTAAAGTAAAAGTGAAATGTCACTTTTACTTACATTTTTAGCATTACCATGAAATGACTCAGGATGTTTGAGAGTGGTTCTAACCTCATTAGATTTCATATGGAGAAAGTAGAATTTTAGATCTCACTCAAAATCCACAAGACTTATTAGTTTTTCAGGATTTCAGGATTGGGGGGATTGCAATGTTTCCATTGGATTTTGTCATGTGCTAAGGTATGTAAATTTTATTTAATCAAGAGAACCAAGTCCTCTATATACCTTGATGTTAATGACATTGGTTGTTAAACTCGTCTATCATGACCCTACTAAAAATTTACTTGTCACTCAAACAAAATCTTGACTTCAGGCTACATTATTTCTATATTATTTTAATGGTTATAGGGTGATATTAATGACAAACCTAACTCTATGGATCGGACGATAGGATTTGGTATTTGATATATAAGGGTAGGGATACTGATGCAATTATAAATAATAAAAGAAGGTAAATGATCCAGATGCAGTTATATGAAGATATCTTCTATTTATTTATGAACCTGATCAGTAGCTATCGTGATCAGCTTGAGTGGTACTCTACTGCTAATGGATCCAATAGCCAAGAACAAATGCATATCGGAAATGAAAACACCTACCCCTGCACATTGGTGGTTAAACTAGTTGGGAGTCAAACCCAGACCTTGTCATTTCTTTCTTAATGAAACATGAATATTTATACTCCCACCATAGACAATGACTTTGATGATATGTAAGTATTTGTAGTAGCATGAATTTTTTGGATGTTAGATGACATCTAAAGCCTATCTGTTGATGTACTTTTGGTTAAGAGATGGATTTCACTCAATGTTATTTTGGTTATGTGCACCCTTACATGCTATATAAATGAGAACTTGTAATTCATGGACCTGTGGCTGATGAAGATTATAACTATTAGATGAATGTTGATACATGGTTTAATCCATGTTTTTATGTGTTTTTTTTTTATCACAAATTCATCAGTCTACATGCTTTTGTTGACATATATGCATCAAAATATATATTATATAAAATTCACTCCTAAAATCGCTCCCAACCTGGGAGATTTTGAAAATGTCATTGCTCACTCCCACTTCCACTCCTACTTCCCGCTTCCTGCTTCTGCTCCCGCTCCCAAGCAACCTTACTCTAGAATAGACATGCATCACATTACTAATACCTATATGATCTATGTCTAATGTGTGTGTTAAGAGTTTTTACCTATTTCTTAGCTAGTGGACCTCCCAATGATGGGGCAGTAGAGAAGACAACAGATATGGCACCTTCACCCTTTCATTACATCAGTGATGAACAGGTTGAATGAAAGTGAAGGAGACAATGATACCGACTATTGCTTCATGGAAAGAACATGCATGCCGTAAGAGATATTGAGATAGACTATTGTTTGGAAGACGGTGTATGAATGCTAAGGGAGCACATGTCACACCTTCATTTCGTTCCAGTTTAGATGTTGTTTCAAATTTAGAGATTTCAGTTTTGGATAGAGTTTTTATATTATTAGAGCTTTTCTTTTGTTATTTTTAGCGTGCATGATCTATTCTTACTAAGAGGGTATAGATCCTCAATCAATTAGAATACTTATACATGAGAAATTCCCATCTTAGGTAGCAGACACATATCTCAAGGAAGGGATGCATGCTTGCATGGTCTAGTTCATCTTTTGATGGAGACACACTTACTTGGCACTCTTATCATGCAACTATGGTGCACTAGGTGATCATGTTAGGGCTATGATTTGACAAAGTACAACCAGATATGATTTATGTCTCTGTTTTCATTGTACTTTCTCTCCTCTTCCTATTTTGTAAGTGAGATGAAATGTGCACCATTGTGTTGGTTATCGAGGTTTTGTTTTAACTGTTGTAGCGTATCTTTTTTAGTATTCAATAGAAAATAGATGCAATTGAGAATTCAAATCTATGTATTCCACAATATGTATTTGTAAATCAACCAACTTATATCTGCCTCTTTTTTATTGAAACTTTCAAGTTTTCAGTTGCCTAGTATTTAGGTTATTCTTTCTAGGTGTAAAATTTTCTTACCATTGTTAATAAATAAATAAATAAACACAGACACATATATAATTTAATGGAAAAATGGATACCTATAATATCTAGTGAAAGTAGGGGCTTTTTAAATTGGGAAGATGCATTGGGTTTGTATTGGTAGGGGGTTAAATAAAGTGATTTTTAGAAGTATTTTCCAATATGTAGTCAAATTAAGGGTATTGTTTAGTATGCCACGAACGCACATGTTGTGCTTGAGGTTCATTGAGTGAAGCCCTTGTGGCGAAGACATGAGCTGAAGGAAGCGACGAAGGAGAACACTAGAGTCAAACTACGACCAAGGTTTTTCGATGCTTCCGACAGGTATATCATAAGTTTTCCAAGGGGCCTTGGCTTCTTGCCTTGGGAAGGGAGGCCCCTTAAATTTGCCTCGAGGGAAAACCATTCACAACGAATGGATGCAAGAGGGCATGTTGAGCCCCAACCCATATATGTCACCTATCTTAAATATATATATATATATATATATATATATATATATATATATATATATATATATATATATATATATGTAATTTTTCTCTCTATGTAAAGTTAATAAATATTTTTAGAAAGTATAAAAAATACATGTTGTGTTTTTTGTAACTTATTTATTTTTCTTTAAAATTGATATAAAATTATTTTATTTTATATGGATATTGATATATTCTATATATGGGTGAGAGTGAAAGTTAAGTATTTTAATTCATCTCATTCATGTTGGGTTGTAATATCATCAACGAATTAAAGGGAGTATGGATATTTAATAATGATTTTAATTAATTAATATTTTAGTTTTATTTTAAAAAGGACATGTGTCAACTCAGGTTAAGCACGAAAGGAATTATACATGGAGTTGTCTTTAGTGCAAATTTTTGAACTTTCTAGTGCCGGAATCCGGTGGAAAATTCTGAGGTGAAATTTTTATCAATGTTTTAGATTATTATTATTATTATCATCTAATTTTAAGGTTACGGTCAAGCAAGACACCAAATTGGTGTATGATACCCCCTTGCTTATGGGACAAGGGGCCCACCTCCGTTGCGATTTGACTTCTAAGACTACTAAGGCATACATACTCTACCCTCCTCAAGTTTTGAACCTGTGACCTCTCAGGAGGAAACACATGCTTTTAACCATTAGGCCCACTGAAGTTGTAAAAAATCAATGGTTTTGATTACAATATGCCAAATTCCTTCACATTTATTATCAAGGTTGTTGTTTTCCATAAAAGCCAGCCTAGGGTCATTTTAATCACGACTCTATCAAACATTAGATCAAGTTTGTTTTCACTCTAAAAGAGATTTGCAACTCAAGAGATTTGATGTCTCTATGCGCTTGATATTTATTATAATTATAGTTATAAATACAATTATTAATTTTATTATATTATATTTTCACTTTTATGTAATTCGAATCAAAATATTATTATTATTTTATTTGAGCAAGTCAAAATGTTACAACATCTCTTCCATATTTCGCTAGAGAACACTTTTTGATGAAACTAATAAACTTCACCAAAGACTTCACATTGCCCAAAAATATATATATTTAATTTAATGTGATCAAAATATATATTTTCCATTAAAATCAGTAATTTTCATGACATCACATCAAAATTCTTCACATTTCTTCACAGATAACTAATATATACAATACTATAAGGCCATTAATATACGGAACATAATTTAAGCAAATACATTTTCCAACCCCCAAGTAATTTTAATAACCTTATAACATTAAGTGCCTTCACATTTTTTGAAAAATGATTTCTGTTTGATGTAACCCATACCAACAATCACATAAATGGGCTTCACATTTCTGCACGAGGCAGATTAAGAGGGTAAATAGACCGCCAAAAAATAGGGTACCGGGGAAGAATACGATACTCCAAAGACGAAAGAGGCATGTGAAAGATTGTCGGACTTATTGCTCATTCAGAATTGGGTACATGGTGTTTACGTCTAATCACACTTTTATCCACTATCGGTCAGTGCTTCTTTCAATGTGGGTATATTCTGTCTGGACTAGGTCAGAAAATATCTTAACTAAAATCTTTCACAACAAAATTTCATAATTATTTTTTAAAAAACATTTCAATTAATTTCATAATTATTTAAAAAAAAAACATTTTAGTTTATTAATTAAAAAACATTTCAATTTATCTTTTAATGCAAAGGACGAATGCGGATGTATATTACGTTTCATTGGATGTGACTATATGGGGTATTTACGGTCAAATTTATCTGTCTCATTGGATGTGATTATATGGGGTATTTACGGTCAAATTTATCTAAAATCTGGTAGGAATTTATTGAAATCACAAACTTGATGGGTAATCCTGCAATGGAAGTGTCTTAGAAGTTTGCTAGGGTGCTGAATCCATATATACAGTAAAAAAAACTAGTTTAAATAACACAAATCAAGATTTCACCTAAATTTTTTTCCACCAAATTCCCATACCTGAAAATCCAAAAAATCACACTAAAAACAACTCCCATAAAATATCACAACTAAATCTTCCACTATAATTCCATTTATAAAAACATGTGTCAACTTGAAAATCATGGACTAGATAGATCATGAAATCACACTAAATAGGTGCAGTCTTTGATGTTTTGGTTTTTTTAAATGTATTTACGGATATGACTTTAATTACAAGTGTAATTTTTAATTTATTTAAAAATAAGTTAAAAAATAATCATATAATATACATATACATATACATGTACGTTATAAATATGTCATTTTAAAATAACGATTGGTTGTGAATTTAATTTATGAAGTGTATCCAAAAAATCTAGACGTTTAGATAGCTTACATAACCGTGTCTGCGCACCAATTTGACGTACTCACAATCAGCCCCTTTTACAATGTCTCATAAATATGGAAAGGAAGTGATTGCTTCGCCAATTTCCAATGGATACCTTTTCTTATGGCGAGCAATATTTCCTATGTTATTGGGTATTCAATGCGGTTTAAGAGTACTATGATGGGGTCAGCAATCGCTTAGAAACTTCACCATACATGCATGGGCATGTAACGGGACAACTCTCGGACCGGGAAAGGACTCCAGCGTCACCGGAAAATACTGACGCCACATGCAGGAACTCCAATGTCAGACGAAGTGGATGGGCCGGACAAATTGGGCACGCGCCGAACAGTGGATCGATTTGAAATTTGAATTTCTCTGCATTCATTGTGAAAATTTACAATGTATCTGCTTTTCTCATTCTCGTTCTCATTCTCAGACAGAGGGCACCAGAAAAAGCAAAACGATTCATCTGTAGCTGCTCTATGCCTTGGTCCTCATACTGTTCACATATATTTTTCTTGATATTTATGTGAACCACATGCACATATTTGGCTTTCTTGGCATTGAGTTTTGCATTTCTGCGGCTTGCAAACGCCCAGGCTTAACTGCGCAAGTGTTTAAGCATAATGAATGGGAAGCCATGGCCAAAAACAGCAGCGAGTTGTGCGGGACGAGAGAAGGATTCTTGGACAAAGATGAAGATCAGGTTGAGAATCCATGGCGTCAGATGATGTGGATAGGAGGCACCTGCCTGCCCTCTAAAAGGTCATCTCACTGAGAAGCTCGACGATCGCAACAATTTCCGCAGAGGTTTCGCCCTCCGATTTTCCAACGATGTGCAGGACAAAACGCACATCTTGCCGTGGCTTCTGCCTTCCAAGGCGATCGATCTCCATCGCAGACAGCGACGGGTTCTGCTGGATCTGGGTGCTAATGCATTCAGCACCAGCCTAGCCTGGTTTCTTCGCATGTACCCCTTCGATTTCATCAACATTCACGCCTTCGAAGTCGATTCCAAGCTCCTGCAAAAGCCGAGCCCGCTTGGTTTTGACGAAGAGAGTAACGTGGCACAGACGAATCCCTCCTCCCTCACTGTAAAGGCCACTCCCCAACCTCCGCACCAGCTGCACTACAGCTTTGTGTCAGACTGAGATGATAAAGCCAGCAATGTCATAAATATAATGAGGTTTATGAAAGGGGAGCTGCAATTGAAAGCGACTGATACAGTGGTTGTAAAGATGGACATCGAGGGAAGCGAGTGGCCGATTCTGAGGCGATGGCTCAGCGATCTAGAGATGCCTCTCATTGTGGACGAGCTCTTTGTGGAGGTTCACTACAATCACCCATCCATGTGGAACTACCACTGGTTCAGATTTGGTAAGATCACCAGGCAAAATGCGAAAAAGCTTCTTGCAGATCTCAGATGGCATGGCTTCTACGCCCACTTTTGGCCCTAATTCATTAACCTACCTCACGCCCTCCTTTCACGTTCACCGCTGGCGCTCTCTTTCCACTGACCATCTGCCATCTCTGATCATCAAAAGAAAGGAACAAGACATAATCACATGGAATTACTGGCCTATTTTATTCTTGGAGGGATCTTATTTCGCTTTCTCTTTCGCTTTTATTTATATTTTTGCAGTTAGACATAGGTTGACAATCATGCTAGAAAAGTGTTGGGCGTTTTGAATTGATAGAGCCAGTCTGCTTTTTATGATACTTTGTAAAGTAGAAAGTATGGGTAAGTTTGATTTAAGAAATATTTCAATGTCAACTACTTATAAATTATATAAAACAAGTGAAAATAAAAAATATTATAATTAAAACAATTTTTTTAGTGTGTTTCCCAAAACCAACCTCGATCCATTTAACTATGGATCTATCAATACTAGTCCAAAGGAATAAAATATCTAAAGGTGCAAAATTTTCCTTGAATTTTACATTAAAAAATGTTTGCATTTTGAGATATTTGATCCCTCTCAATCCTTGGTTTATATATATATATATATATATATGGGGAGAGAGATTAGATCATATCGACTAGATTTTTATATGTACTGACATTTTAATGTGGAGATTGAGAGTCATAAATAAAATATTTTAATGTGAACTACTTATATATTATATAAAACAAGTGGAAAAAAAAAAACGTATAGCTAAAATATTTGATTCGAGTGTTGGTCAAAACTAGCATAGATTCATCTTAACACTGGTATATATTATATAAGACAAGTGAACAAAAATAATTTTTTTAAGTTAAAAATTTACTATTGTGTTGCTCAATATTAGCATAGATTCATCATAATTCTAGATCTACCAAGAGCTTAGAGGAATCAAAACTCCATATGTAAACCTTTACTCAAGTTTTACACTTAGAATGAGATTTGCAATTTGACAGATTTGATTCCTCTATGTGCTTGGTAAATCTGGATTCAAAATAGTTCTATCCTAATTTAAATATGAAATTTATAATTTTGTTCATCTATTTTTATATACCCTAAAATAATTGTAGTATCACTTTATTTCTTTAATATATACTAAGTTTATTTAAATATTTTATTTTGGTTATTTACATTTCTTCATTTATCCTATAAAAATGCTTCACCAAAACATTATCACATATTGATTATTTTACTTTTATTTATTTATGATAATTATAAGTAAAATATTTTTATGTTCATATTAAAAACATAATTATATATATAGAGAAAAAAATAATTTAAATTAAAATATTTCTTATATTTTTATTTTTTATTAGTCTATATATATAACCTTATGGATATATGTTTTCTATTTCCAAATATGTGGCATTTATTCACATTTTAAAGTAGAGAATATGAAACATAAATAATTTAATGTCAAAAATTTATAGTTAAAATAGTTTATCAATATAAATCTATAGATTTACAAATAGTCAAGAGAAATCAAACCTCTATAAGTGCAAACCTTTCCTCAAATTTTTCATTTAAAAATCATTTGCATCTCAAAATATTTGATTATTTAATCATTTATGGGTAAATGAATCTACTGGTTGCATCACAATGAAACTCAATTATTTTTAAATTTTCAAAACTTTATATTACGGTATGCTATTAAACACAATATTACAAAAATTTATTTATTTTAGAAGTGTTTTGGGAAAAGGGATATTGAGTTTATATTAAGCATTTTGTAAAAAAAAGTTAATTTGGTATAATTCTTTTTTTTTTCTGGTTTTTGAAAGATAGTGAAAAAAGAGCAAGGTGGGTTGGTTGGTTTTGTTTGTAGCATTATTAAGTTTGAAGTTTGGAGGTGATGGTTTAAAAAATACTAGGATTTTGAAGTTTATGAAATGAAAAAATTACAATTGCCACATGTATACATCACTATTAGTGCATACACTAATTTTATAATGAACAAACCATATTTCAAATTAAATTATTAAATAAGATTTTTTTATTTTTATTATAAGAGTAATATTGTTAAAATCTCAAATCATATTTGGTGATTATCATTCCCATTTCTTTTAAAATATGCATTTAATATATTATTAAATTTTATCATATTTATTATATTCTTAATTTTAGTCTTAAAATTTATGCATTCAATTTTATATATATTTTAATTATGATATTTATAAAATTTAAATTGTATTTATTTCTTAATAAATTTTTAAAATAATAATTTAAATTGATTTAAAAAATGAATTTATTGTATAAATTACGATAACAATTAGATATACATAGAGAGAGAAATGATCATCAAATTTTAGAAGAAAAATAAAAATAAATTATTTCATTTTTATCTAAATATTGATATTTTATATTAATTAGCTTAGTCATATAAATTAAATGATAGATGAATTCCAATCCGCTTAAGATATTAATGCAACCAAAGAAAAAAGTTGTGGAAATAAGGTTGGCAAGGACCAAAATCTTAGGATTGGACGTTAATCAACTACGTGGAAAAAAAACTAACCTTTTAATAAGTAAATCATTAGAGATCCTAATTTATAAAACACAAGTAATTTAATAAAGTTAATCAGATAGTTTCATTAAATTGTAAGGATAAAGATAATTATTTTTAATTAAATCTTAAATATACACTTAATATTTATATATATAAAAAAAAAAATCTCACACCCTTATTCAATATAAATACACTTATATCTAACAACTTTTTTTTCAATATTAATATACTTATAGACATAAATAAAATTATTAAAAATAAACTTACAACATTAAATATAATCTAAAAATAGAAAACAAAACTCCACAATATTACCAATTATAATATTTTATTCCAATTATAATTTTACAATAATTACCTACCATATTTTTAAATTTTTATTTATTTTTCTTTTATAATAATCACAGTTTTTTCTTTTTAATTTTGATACTTTATTTAATATTTTAAAAAATTGTTTTAATTATTTTATGCAAATTGCAATATTGCCCTAAACTTAAAATTTCATGTTCATATTAACATTTTCATTCATTTTATAATATTTATGGACATTATTTATATGTAAATCAAAATACTATACATATGTAAATCAAAATACTATACAGTATCGTTTTTTAGTACGAAAAAAACCAACCTTATATATTAGTAACTCAGAAATATGAATATAAATTTATTAAATATTTGTTTCAAAATAGGTATAATTTTTTTATAAGGTTAAATTTTATAAATAAAAATTTTTGGGAATTTTTTTTATTATAAATTAATGAAAATATAAAATAAATATAAATATATAATCAATTTTTAGTTTCATATGGGAGATCGTGAAAACTTACCTAAAAAATTATAATGCTATCACACATGTATCCCATATTTATAAAACCAACCAAAAGATCTCATATTTATGAAACCGACCAAATTGTCAACTCCCTTATATAAATATATATTATTAAATAAAAAAATTCTAAAATCAATATCTTCTTGATATTTCCATCGGCAAAGAATCATGTCAAACCTATATTTATATGATGTCTTTGAACTTATTTATACAATCCCTTTTAACACATTATTATTAATTTAAAAAATCAATATTTTTTTATTTAATTTTTCTACCCGAATGTAATATTAAAAAAAATTGATTAGAATGTAAACAAATTATTATTAACCAATTTTTTTACCAGCGGAAAAGAAACTATATTTTTCTCTCAGGAGTATTTATATGAGAATATTTGATTATGCTTAAACACTTGCGCAGTTAAGCCTGGGCGTTTGCAAGCCGCAGAAATGCAAAACTCAATGCCAAGAAAGCCAAATATGTGCATGTGGTTCACATAAATATCAAGAAAAATATATGTGAACAGTATGAGGACCAAGGCATAGAGCAGCTACAGATGAATCGTTTTGCTTTTTCTGGTGCCCTCTGTCTGAGAATGAGAACGAGAATGAGAAAAGCAGATACATTGTAATTTTCACAATGAATGCAGAGAAATTCAAATTTCAAATCGATCCACTGTTCGGCGCGCGTCCAATTTGTCCCGCCCATCCACTTCGTTTGACATTGGAGGTCCTGCATGTGGCGTCAGTGTTTTCCGGTGACGCTGGAGTCCTTTCCCGACCCGAGAGTTGTCCCGTTACATGCCTATGCATGTATGGTGAAATTTCTAAGCGATTGCTGGCCCCATCATAGTACTCTTAAAAGGTGTACTATAAGGCATTAAAATCCCTATAGCATGGGATTTATGGCTTGCCTTTTCTTATTATCTGAAGAGCAGTCCGGTCAGGTATACTTACTTCTCCATAATTTGTTTGGGATGAATGATTGTGTCTCACATTTTAGAAGGACGCATGATTTAAGAGCAGTCTAATTACGTTTAATTAAATCTATATAATTTTGTTTACATTATGAGTAATTAGACTGCTCATAGAATTACTTTTTTATCATTTTGTTCGCATATAATTATGAGTAATTAGACTGCTCATAGAATTTCTTTTTTATCATTTTGTTCGCATATAATTATGAGTAATTAGACTGCTCTTAAATCACGCGTCCTTCTAGAAATTATGGAGAAGTAAGTATACCTGATCGGACTGCTTTTCGGATAATCCATTGAAAATTGGCGAAGCAATCACTTCCTTTCCATATCATCTAATATTTCCCTTCCATATTTATGACACATTGTAAAGCCTGCTGAAAGTGAGTACGTTCCATTGGTGCGCAGCGCTTAGCTTCACACGATTATGCAAGATTTTTTTGGATAGAGATGGAGTAGTTTATAATGCGATTTTTTTGGAGATGGATGTGACATTGCTATGGATGATGGCTCATGGCAAAGATGATGGGGTCTCAAATTTTCCGGCAGCTCCTATTTCCCTGAGGTACGTTTTCATCTCCGGGAGGTCTGACAACGAACAGGAACCGTCACCACCACTGTCCTGCCGGAGTGATTGTATATTTTTTAATTTTTAAGAATAATTTAAATATACTTTTATATATATATATATATATATATATATATATTATATTATATTATATTATATTTTATTTTATTTTATTTTATTTTATTTGTCTCATAACATATTTATTTCATAGAATTAAAATGTGATGTAAACCAATAAATTTACACATGCTCTAAAGAATTTAGAGTAGAACTTAAACCATGTCTAATGACATTTCCCATAAAAGATTTGCTAGTAAACTTCCTCTCCCACTAACTAAGAGGTTGTTAGTAAACATTCCATCCCTAAGAATTCACCCAAGCCCCGTTAAAAATCCAAATCAATCAAATTTTCTAATTACTATAGGCGTAATCTAAACATGCGAATTTTTGGAGACCTCGACGTGCGCACCGGCCGGCCTCCGACTACCTTTCCAAACGCCTGCAACGTCCGCCTCCTATTTTTGTCGACCTCCGTTTCTGTTTTGACGTCCATGTCCTTTATGTTACGCCGGTTGTTGTACTTGTAAGGTCGTACTTTACATCTAAAATAATTTGGGGTCGTCTGTCCAGGTGGAGGAATTTCCGAATGGTCAAAAATCACCGAAATTTTGGTAAAAAAATTTCAAACTTTTTTATAGAGACAGTGTTCAAATCATGTTTTTGATTATGGAAATGGATTCAGCGCCATCAAAAACATTTAAAATTTAAAGTTTACAATTATAATTTGAATTTACAAAAATCCTTACTAAATTTTCTCTAAATATAACTAAAATTTCCTTAACTTTCCAATCAACCTCTTCGCCCGTTAGACTACGCCAAATATTTCTACCGCCTCATATACGTACACGGACAAACGCATATTAAAATTAATAATTTATTGACTTGATGGTATATAAAGTTAATATATAATTCATGTGAAACATTGTCGGACTTATTGTTCATTCAGAATTGGGCACATGGTGTTTACGTCTAATCACACTTTAATCATTTAATGCGCCCGGAAAATATCTTAACCATAATCTTTCATAATCTCATTATTTATTAAAAAAATCTCAATTTAACATTTAATCCAAAAGACTAATGCACATGTATTTAAGTTTCATTGGATGCGACCATAAAATATCACAACCAAATCTTCGATAAATATTTTAATAAAATACCAACCAATCGCCTTTTCACTGTGATCCCATTTATAAGAACACCTGTCGACTTGAAAATCATGAAATCACACTAAATAGGTATATCATGAAGTCACACTAAATAAGTGCAGTCTCTGATGTTTTGGTTTTTTAATGTATTTACAGATATGACCTCAATTAAGATCGTAATTTTTAATTTATTTAAAAATAAGTTTAGAAAACCATGGCATCATATACATATACATTATGGATATGTCGCGTTTTAAAAGAATGAATAAGTTGTGAATCTAATTTACAAACTCTATCCAAAAAAATCCAAAGTTTAGGTAAGCTTACATAATCGTGTGAAGCGAAGCGCTGCGCACTAATTTGAGGTACTCACATTTAGCATCTTCGTGGATATCTTTTCTTATTATTAGTCCAAAGACGAAAGAGGCATGTGAAACATTGTCGGACTTATTGTTCATTCAGAATGGGGTACATTGTGTTTACGTCTAATCACACTTTTATCCACTGTCGGTCAGTGCTTCTTTCAATGTGGGTATATTCTGTCTGGACTAGCCAGAAAATATCTTAACCAAAATCTTTCATAATCTCATTATTTATTAAAAACATCTCAATTTAAAATTTAATCCAAAAGACTAATGCACATGTATTCAAGTTTCATTGGATGCGACCATAAAATATCACAACCAAATCTTCGATAAATATTTTAATAAAATACCAACCTATGGCCTTTTCACTATGACCCCATTTATAAGAACACCTGTCAACTTGAAAATCATTAAGTCACACTAAATAAGTGCAGTCTTTGATGTTTTGATTTTTTTTTTTATATGACTTCAATTGAAATTGTAATTTTTAATTTATTTAAAAAACCATCGCATCATATACATATACACTATAGATATGTTGTATTTTAAAAGAATGAATAAGTTGTGAATCTAATTTACAAACTCTATCCAGAAAAATCCAAAGTTTAGGTAAGCTTACATAAGCGTGTGACGCTAAGCGTTGCTCACCAATTTTAGTATTTTCACCAATTTCTAATGGATATTTTTTTATTATTATTAGTCTCTGTTATAATGGTATGGGATTATAGTAATTGATTTGATGGCATTTGATATTAGTTGGTTTTCAGTTTTCAAAGTTTTATTCTTTCATATTTGTTATTTTTTTTCCTCATTCAACTTCATTGTCTTATTTGGCCTCTTTCCGACACCAAAGAGGCTGGACTATATGATATTCTCGGTTTAGACAGTGCATTTTTTTGAAATGTTTTGCACTAAGGAATTAATGTTAACATTAATTTGAGTTGCTATGGTTATTGGATGTTGCTATGGTTATTGGATTTCCATGGACTGCATATTTCCATGGACTGCATGGTATAATAGAGGAACCATCACCCCTGCTTGTATCCCTGGTACCGCTGCCTATCAACGCTGCTTGTACGCCTGCGACTGCTCCCCGCCACAACTTCAAGGTGCCATACACACTTCTCTTCTGTTTACATGTAACCAGGTGTCCATTGAATGGATGACCAACCGATCTCCAGGGCACCCAGTGGGAATGACAAAATTTATGGCGCATTGCATTTGGAAGTAGGTATAGAAGCAACAAATCTTATTGCGGGACTGGAAACTCACTTGCCTTGCCATACAAGGGAATGACTCATGAAGAAAAAATACAGAAGTTACCTAAGAGTAAAGACCTCCTGCTTCTACCCATCGCCAACGCTCTGTGATTGACACTTCCATTTCAATTCGAGTTACCTAAGAGTTCTTTTATGCTTCGAATTCTTGTTCTACCAAATCTTGCATGCTTTTACAAATCCTTTATGCTTCGAATTCTTGTTCTGCCAAGTCTTGCTTGCTTTTACTAATCCTTGTTCAATCAGCGGAAGAATTATGCCAACCACGGAGAAGAATCAGCCTTTTGTTCCGCACCAGTCAGGCTATTGTAATTCCCTGAAGAGCTGAAGGAGATCACTATTATGTCCGAGTGCCATATGACCACTGCCATGAGGCGAACAAGGGCGTGGAACCTGCTAAGGTGGACATTAAAGAAAAGAAGAAACGTCTGTGTTGCCATGATCTTCCTGGTTCACCCTACATTCCTAGTTTGGTTGCTTCATCTAAGAGTCTTGGTCTGCTCTGCTCATCTCCTTTCGAAGCTTCTGGAGGCTTTTTTTCTTTATCCAGGGAAAGATTTGTTGGCAGTGGCAAAGGAAGGCATGGACGTTGAGGGAGAAGGTGTATCTCACATGCTCAGGTTAGGCAAGATGCAAGTGTATCTCATATGCTAAGGTTAGGAAGGATGCAAAGGAAGTTGCAGAAGCTTATTAGAGAGAAATCCCCACTCACATTCAAGGAGAAATCTCGCAGACAGAGGAAGAGGTCAAATTCCCTGGGGAGGGCATTTCTACATTATATATTTTTGCATTATATCTGGATGCAGTTTTAACTATTACTGTGCTCAAGATTCTGCCTACCATAAAGTCTAAGACAATTCTCGGTAACTATCAATGGAAGAAGGTGTTTCCAGACAAACACACATTGGAACTTGTAAATCCATACCTCTGACATCTGGGAAGCATGCACTTGGCATGGCAATTTCTCTTTTTAATTTAATTTATTTCACTTTATTATTTTTATTTTTTAACATTCTCATACATTCATGTATTTGTACATATGACAAATTTTCTTTATTGAATGTATAGATCAGATTAAAAAATATAAGAAAAAACTTGAGAGAAAGATCTAAGTTTAAATTCTGGAATCTGCACCAATGTGCCATCACTATTCGCAGGAGACTAGACAAAGCCATTGGCCAAAAGGTAAGATTGATCAACCTATCTAAGTTCTTGTACAGGCCAAAATTCCACAACCTCTTGTGCTTGGTACGCCTCCTTTCTATGGGGATCAAGGGGAAATTCTCAGTTGCAGCATTGTTTGCTAAAACCATATGTTCCAGAGGGGATGGTAGAACCCCAAAGATTTAGGGGTAGAGATTTTCCATTTTGATTTTAAATATCTTCCTTTGCAATTTTATGCTTTTTGTTTGGTATTTTGCGAATTTGAAATGCGCATGCGTTCATAGTAACTTGTTGAGTTTCCACGCATGCAAGGTTTCAGTTTTTGGTTAAAACAATATTCGTATAGGGCTTGATTTTCATTTGTTATTGATCATGTTAAGGCTTATTTTTATTGGTATGATCTTTGATTATTCCTTTTTAACGTAAATTGAACCAGGCTACTTGATTTCAGTGCATTGAAGGTAGTGAGGGTTTCCAGACTGATTACTGTGGTCGTCAATATTGGAATCTAGACCTGGCAAAATATTTTCATATTGTTCACTGGAGGCCCATGGATCACGGGAGGAAACCCCATATATATGATACATATGAACTGGATTAGTATTAGCTTGACTCTATAATTATAGACACCCTATAGCAGCTACAGGGAAAATTAGCAAAGGGGGTCCACCTCACATGAACAAGTTAAACATAAATATGCAATTTCTGTTGGATCAACAATAACTGGATTTGGCTCGTATATTGACTATCAAACTGGAAGATTTGCTATAACGATTTCATTATGTTAAATGTAGTTTCAAGATTGTTGGATTCTCACTGCCCTAAGGCACTCTCATGTTTTAAATTAGAAGTTCCTATTTCTAAGCCTTATAAATATTAAAAACTTATCTAAAAATTACTGAGTATCAAAACTATTGCTTCAGTATTCCACCCAAAATTTAGAAACAGTAATTAAAACTGACCTCTCAGAAAATCTTGATTGGTGGAGCTCTTCGCAATTGTTGTTTTAAGAAAAGTTGTTGCATACATTTTCATAAAATTGCTAATGCCAAATAAGGCAATGCATTGTATGATATAGATGTCTTGCCTTCTTCACAAGGGAAGTATTTAGATATAGATCTCAGTCTCTATATGCCCTGTTCCAGCTAAAAGTCTTCAACATGAACTCCTTGTACTTCCTTATTGTCTCGTTTGATTGAGGCAACACGCAACCTGATTCTCTCATTTGACTGAGGCAATTATGTGACCTTGCATTACCTCAGTTTTGTTACATATTACTCTTGGATCTTTGGCACGAAGAACATTGCTATGAAACTTTAGCCTAAAGGATTACTTAAGTGTTTACCTACAACAAATAATAAATGACCTTTCAAAATATCAATGTAAGTCAAAATAATACAAAGCAATTTCTTATAATCAGTAGATATTTGAAGTCAACTCTTACTTCTCATAACATTAATTTCTATATCCAATGAGTGTGACACGAAGTGGGAACTCCAATGAGTAGGAACCCATTACTAACTAGACAAAACTATCTAACCAATTTATAGAACCCCTTAAGAAGCTTCAAGAAGTTCTTACCGCATCTTATGTTCTCAATCAATTAGCTAGCCTAGCAACATAACAACCGAAACCACCTTCAAACATACGGTCACTATAAGAATTTGAAATAGTATATCTTAGAGAATTCATGGGAGTCATATTCATTACTGTGTCAAGCTCATTGTTTGGTTGTTAGATCGAATCTTAGCTGAAGGCTTTTCCCCTGATGATGTGACTTTGAATAGATTTATCTTGTGATTTCCATGGAGAAAGATTGCAAGAATTGGCACACTCAGTGAGTAACTGTGTTCACAAGGGCAGTTCACTGAGTGCGCAACCTATAATATGATCATCACTGGTCCCTGTAAAGAATGATGGCATGATACTCAACATGTAATGTTTCCTTATTGAAAAGCAATTGCAAAGTTAGTAACTATCAATCTTATGGCCCAACTAATGTAGCTTCTCGACCAACTAAGCTCTGTAGACAGGAATAAGGACCAGGCTCTATAAGCACTACTAGGATTGGCTGGCTAATAAGTAATTTACATTTGTGTTATCTTTGACCACAAGATGCTGTAAATAATAAATATTCATTTATTGTCTTAGCTTAATGGTTTGGGATAAATTGATAATCATTTCATATTGGCCTTTATACTTGTTTCATGGCTTTGATACAACAATATATGTACCATGCAAGCAGTGCTTAAATACCCCTCATTTTGGCACTAATCTAAATTTTATTTGCACCTTTCACTGACCTATAGCATTATGACTGAGATTGAATTATTTTCTTCTATGCACAAAGCCATTAGAAATTCAATTTGTAGGATAGGTTTTGATACAACAATCTATGTACGGTACAATCAATCCTTGTAGCATTATGGCTGAGATTGAATTATTTCTTCGTATGCACAAAGCCATTGGAAATTCAATTTATTGGACAGTAATCACGATGAACTGTGCCTCCATGTTAGTCATGTGCTATGACAATACAAATCTCACCTAGCTCTTGTGTTGTAAAAGTTCTTTAGCATGATTATGCTAGTTTATCCAATAGACATTGTGTCATATATGCATCAAATCACTTCGAGCACTCACTTCTTTCTTGCTACATGTGTCTAATGACCTTATGGAGGGCTCACTTATAGTTTAATCTTTCTTGCTTATAGGTAGAAATGGTCATGAGGATTTCCTGACGTTCATAGCCTTGTTCCCATATGGTATATCAAGCAAGCCTTTTCGTGTTTGTGTTACATGAGCTGTTTGTGCAAAGTAATTGAAGTCAAAGTTGGAAGCACCAATGTTATCACTTATACCACATTGCTACATGGGTCGTGGATAAAAGGCAGAGTGCAGGACACATTGATGCTCATGTCTCAAATTCCGGGACAAGGTTGTGCTCCTAATGAAAGTGCATATTTTGTCCTTATAGTTGGTTTGTGTAAGAAACACATGGTTCAACAGGCTGTTTGGTTGTTGGATCAAATCTTAGCTGAAGGCTTTTCCCTTGATGATGTGACTTTGAATACATTTATCTCGTCATTGCCATGGAGAAAGATTGCAAGAATTGCCCCACTCTGTGAGTAACTCTGTTCACAAGGGTTGTTCACTGAGTGTCGCAACCTATAATATGCTCATCATTGGTCTCTGTAAAGCAGAAAATGTACAGGAGGCCACCAAACTTCTAGACAATATGCTAGAAAACAATCGTGTTCCTAATGCAGTTACTCGTAGAACCAACAAAGCAATCTAAGCACGAATATCTACCAACTATCTATCCTATGGAGCAACTAATTTAACTTCTTGACCAACTAAGCTCTGTAGACAGGAATAAGGACCAAGATACTGTAAATAATAAATATTCATTTATTGTCTTAGCTTAATGGTTTCAGATATATTGATGATTGTTTCATATTGGCCTTTATACTTGTTTCATGGCTTTGATACAACAATCTATGTACCATGCAACCTGTCCTTAAATAGCCCTCATTTTGACACCATTCCAAATTTTATTTGCACCTTTCACCTTCCATCCCTTCTCTCTCGTCTGGTGTCTTGACACCCTGGGCAGCTGTCTCGTGCATATCTATGTGGATCAGCGATGAGTTCATTGCCATTGGTTTGGTGAACGACTTTTCTCCTTAGTAATTATCCCTATAGATGATCCTTCCTCGAGCTGAGCCCTTGATAATACAGGTTGGCCTTTTCTAATACCTTAGAGTGGCCTTTGGCCTCGAAAAAGACCCTAGCTATCCACAACCTTTGGCCTTCTAATACGCAAAACACAATGAATAATACCCTAGCTCAGGCCTTCGACATTTATAGAGGTCGGTAAGGCCTGTGCCAAGAAACATAAGAAAAAAGGAATGATTGTTCGAGCAGTCCTGTCCAAGCCCTGGAAATATTACGTGAGCCATAGATAGAGTCTTAACTGAACCGAAGCTTGATTCCCGAACAGTGAAGCACAAGCCATACCACTCGATGTATATTGATCACTTGCACTGCTCCTCTAAGCTATGAAAAATTGTTACTTAGTCAATTTTATGTTTTCATATCAATGCAAAAATAGAATGTCCTCTTTTCTTTTTTTTCTTCCCTTCACTTAAAGAAATAAGAACTAAATATAAAAGTAGCCCTATCAATTATGAGGAGTTATGGTCTTTGATTTCTTATTGGATGAGTAGGAAGTTCCAGTAAATTTCAGTTGCCTCTACTATTATTACTCTGTAACATCATCATTGTTGCAACACATTGTCCCTTTGAATTCACAAGTTGCAACAGTTTGTCCCTCTGAATTCACAAGTTCTTGTAAGAAGGGTTCTTTTGTAGTGAAGGTTCCATGACTAAACACCATCTTTGTTATAGGTATTCAGTTTGTCAATTTGAACTTTGGGATCAAGCAACGAGCTTCATGGTTCATAGCACAAAGCTTAACCGCATCTACAACATTTGTCTTTGTTGGTGTATCTCCATTGCTATCGCAAGCATGAATCCGCATTGATGCGAGAAGCACCAATTTGTTGTAAAAGCTCTTGCATGGTGTCCTTTCCAAGCAAATTTACTAGCTTCTTGGGTTCCATTAACTTGTGAGGTTTCGACTTATTGTTTTGTGCTCTTATTTTGTTGGCTAGATGCTGAATACTGTCATACTTATACACTATCAAATTGTCTGTTTTGATCATTCAAAAAAAGTTCATAGAACACAGCTAAACCGGATCTACAACATCTGTCTTTACCAGTGTATCTCCATTGATGCCACAAGCACAAACCTGCATTGATGTGACAAGCACCAATTTACTAGCTTCCTATGCCTCAGGTAAGGAATATAACTCTCAACTTCCTTGTTTCAAAGATTTGCACGCTGTGATTGGTCTTGACAGGTTTTCACCCTGTAGTGGAACAAACATCAGAAATCTCCTTTTCAAGCAGTTCAATCTTATGTCAAAAAGGAAGTGAAAGGAAAGGCTTAACACTTCAACTTCAGCATATGAAAGGAGGCCATTGAGCTTGGATTTCTAATAGTAGCTTTAAAGCAATACTTCTGCATATGAAAGGCTTCTTGACAACTTCAGCTTAAGCGAGCTTCTTGCTATTTCTTCTGGTGCACTCAAGACCTCCATGTGCTTATTACTGATTTGCACATTGTACATTTCTCCAGTTTCAGAACATCTCCCTGTTCCTCTAGCTTAGGGTAGGGAATAGATGTCGTGCACCCCCCCTTGTCTTAATAGCAGTTCGGTTAGGTATCTCCATAATTTCTTTGGGATGAATGATTGTATCTCAAATTTTAAATGGACGCGTGATTTAAGAGCAGTCTAATTACCTATAATTAAATCTCTATAATTTTGTTTAGATATAATTACTTCTTTAAAATTTTATTTAGGTATAATCACTTCTTTATAATTTTATTTAGATATAATTACTTTGTTATAATTTCGTTTGATTAAATGAAATATTGATGACTAGGTAAACTTAATTATAATACATCTTATATTATGTTTTGATAAATTAAACTTATAGAATTGAAAAATTACATTTTTATTTATTAATATTAAATATTTTATAATGATGTATTTATTAGTAATTTAAAAATGATAAGAAATATTAAAATATTATATAATAAAATTAATGATAAGTTATAGATTTTCAATCTATTTTATTAGATGTTATATTAATTTTATTTAATGAAGAGACCATAAATTAAAATAACATTTAAGATTAGCTTCAAAATTTTATTTTATATTTTATATTTTTGGTTTTTTTAATATAGAAAATGTTAAGTTAAGATATATATTTATCTGTTTAAATTACATAGTTTTGGTAATTTATGATTATTGTGATGAAACTTTTATATGTTTGGGGGCTTTTCATTATAATGTGTCTTAGTTGAGTAAGAAACTTTTAAAATGTTTGGAGGATTTTTATTGTAATGTGTTTTAGTTGAGTGCAGAGCTCACTTGGTCATGATAGCTTATTGACTTTCTTGAATCATAGTGTAGATGATTTATTTACATTATTGTTATGCATGCATTCTATTATTATTTTTCTAATATTACTTTATCTTTAAGGGTACAAAAGTGAGATTGCTAAAGAGAGCATGACATGACATAATAGCAGCAACAATGAAAATAAAATAAAAATAAAAGTAAACTTGTCAATTACATATGGCTATATGACTTGGTTAAGTATATATATTACTATTGATAAAGTTGATGAGGTTTTGTAGTAGATCTATAAATGTTGTTCATGTTGACTATTTTAAGTTAAGACATGGTTGTATTTAAATCATACAATAACGATAAATTTAAAATAGTTATATTTTGATGATTTACTCTTCTTAATTAATATAAAAAATGATATCTTATAATAGATTTAGTTAAAATAGTTATAATTTGATGATTTACTCTTCTTAATTAATATAAACAATGATATCTTATAATAGTTTTAGGAGTTGTTTATGAAGCCTATAATTTTGTCAAAATCTTGCTTTTTAAAAAAAAATCTTACTATAAAAGTGCTTGAATTGTCTGTTTGATGATGAAAATGAATTATCACCATCAAAAACCTTGACACCCATATTTCCTAAAATTAAAATCTAACAGAAATTTTAATTTTTGCTACTCGCAAAAAAGAAAAAGAAAAAAGAAAAAAAGTGGCTACTTTAAACGGCTTTACATGGGAAAGAGGGAATGACAAGTGTCGATGGATATATCGAGTGCCAATCTTTTCAGACCAATCCCCCTTTGCTTGAGAAAACAGTGAGGCCGCTCACCTATAAATAACTGTGTCCTAAAATCCTCGAGTAAGAGTCAGTTGTCTGCTGCTCTGAGCGCCCAAAAGAGAAGTGCCTCTGAGCTTGTTGTGTTGAGAGATTACTGCTACCCGCTGCTACGATCCAAAAGCCAAATTTGAAGTTTCTGCTTGGGCAGCGCCAGTCTTAAGTCAAAGTCAGTCTGTAATGAAAATGGGTCACATTCATGACGCAACTCCTCGTTTCTGCTCGCAAGTAGAATTGCATGGCAACATGGTGCACGTTTCAATAGAAGGCAGTGGCCTGGAGGGCGGAAAGGTTTCAGATCCCTCCAACTTCGACGACGATGGGCGCATCAAACGCCAAGGTATAAATTTTACTCAACTTCGTTTGATTAAGAATATAATTCACTGCAAATACTGTTTGTGACCCATTCTGTCGCTCAAGCCTCATTGGGCAGAACGAATTTGCAATTGCATACTTGAGTTCTCGATCTGAAGAAGAAAGCTTTAATGGCGGATTTTGGCAGGAGAGCTATCGGCACGCTTCGTTGAGTTTAGATTTTGAATATGGATGTCAATTCCTTAATAAACTAAACTTTGTTTTCTATGTTCGTTGGGTGTCAGCATCATCATTTTAACATCATTTTTATTTTTTCAATTTCAAAATATATTCTGAGAATTTGCAATCAAAATAAAATAACTCGAACCAGCAATCAAGATAAAAATGAACAGAATTTTGTAAATATATATTTAGGAAGCAGCAGCTAAAATGTTGCATTCGCAGGCACACTGGGGACAGCAAGTGCCCATATTATTACAGCAGTGATTGGATCCGGAGTGCTCTCATTGGCATGGGCAACAGCTCAGCTAGGATGGATTGCTGGACCTGTAGCCATGCTTTCATTTTCCCTTGTCACATACTATACGTCTTGCCTGCTTTCAGACTGCTACAGGTCTCCGGGTGCAGTTCCTGGAAAACGAAATTACACCTATATTCATGCTGTGAGAGCCAATCTAGGTATGGTTTCCACATGTAAATAAATGTTTGTAACTTTGGTATGTTTGTAACTTTGGTACTCAATATGTCCCCTCTAGAAACTTGAAAATTTTGATTTGTTTGCCACACTTTTTTCCAGATGGCTTCCAGGTGTGGATATGTGGTTTCACACAGTACGCGAATATTTTCGGAACTGCGATTGGCTATACAATAGCTACATCTATCAGCATGACGTGAGTTAATTTGAGTGTAGGTGGATCAATAATTGTTCCTCCTGATTACGTGGAAATGGGGAGCCAATTATATTAGTTTGGACTAAATTGCATGGTTGAACGCAGGGCCATTGAGAAGTCAAATTGCTTTAGCACTTATGGAGAAGACTATCCATGCCACGTGGACACAAATCCATACCTGATAGCCTTCGGTGTGGTAGAGATTCTACTTTCTCAGATACCCGACTTTGATCAAATCTGGTGGCTCTCTGTCGTGGCTGCGGTCATGTCGTTCACCTATTCTACCATTGGACTTGGCCTCGGTATCGCCAAAGTAGCAGGTCTGTCACAACGCATTTCAAATTTCGTCTAAATTAATAAATATCACAGCTTTCTGTGCTGCCTATAATACGTCTGGATGTGTTTCAGAGGCGGGACACTTTAGAGGGAGTCTCACGGGAGCCACCATTGGTACAGTATCTAAAGCTGAGAAAATATGGAATACTTTCCAAGCTCTGGGGAACATTGCATTTGCTTACTCCTATTCCATGATTCTCATAGAAATTCAGGTACTGTATACTTTTACAATACCATCATAGTGGTTTCAAGGAAACAAATGTGAGGGACTAACTCAATTGAATTGACATTCAGGACACAATAAAATCGCCTCCAGCAGAGAACAAGACAATGAAAAAAGCAACGCTGTTGGGTGTGGCAACGACAACGGTGTTCTACATGCTGTGTGGTTGCATGGGCTACGCAGCTTTTGGTGACAATGCACCAGGAAACCTGTTGACAGGCTTTGGTTTTTACAATCCCTTTTGGTTGATTGACATTGCCAACGCCGCCGTTGCTATTCACTTGGTCGGTGCATACCAAGTAAGTATAACAGTATAGTTAAAGTTTAGATTGAATCTATTTATTTTAATTAGATTGTAAATTCTGAAAATATTTTAGAAATTAATTTAAGATGGTTCATCAAAATATTTTTAAAATATATGTTTTTAGAATATCTTTATCTTCAAATAACCCTATCAAAATGTAACCGTAACTATTTGGATAATGATTTCAATGTTTTTGGCTATTATAATAATAATAATAATACCAAATTGGTGTATGAGACCCCTTGTTTGTGGGACAAGATATTTTTAAAATATATGTTTTTAGAATATCCCTATCTTCAAATAACCCTATCAAAATGTAACCGTAACCATCTAGATAATGATTTCAATGTTTTTGGCTATTATAATAATAATAATAATACCAAATAGGTGTATGAGACACCCTTGTTTGTGGGACAAGGGACCCACCTCCGGGCAGCGATTTGACTTAGACTGCTAAGTCTACGAAGGCATACATACTCTACCCCTCTGGTTTTGAACCTATGACCTCTCAAGAAAAAACACATGCTCTTAACCATTAAGCCCACTCAAACACATAACTGAATTTTTATAACTGTTGACGCTCTGAGTTATATAATAGGCTGCAGGTTGTGTTTGTTATGCCAATGCATTGATAGGCGACGAATCTTGACGTATTTTACTGTTGGTATTTTCCTTGGCAGATTTTCTGCCAACCATTGTTTGCGTTTATTGAAGGGTGCGCCGGCAAAAAGTGGCCACGCAGTGACTTCATCAACCATCATTACGTTGTGCAAATACCATTATATGGGCCATATAAAGTGAATCTGTTCAGGCTCGTGTGGAGGACATGCTTTGTTGCGATGACCACATTTATTTCCATGCTGCTGCCATTCTTCAACAATGTTTTGGGACTTCTGGGTGCATTGTCATTCTGGCCATTGACAGTGTACTTTCCGGTGAGCATGTATATATCACAGAATAAGATTCGGCGCTGGTCTTCTAGGTGGGCTGTTATGCAAATATTGAGCGTATTTTGTTTTATTATTTCATTGCTAGCCGCCGGTGGATCCATAGTGGGTATTGTTGAAGCTTTAAAAGCGTACAAGCCCTTCCAGACAGCGTAATGAATAACGGTAAATTACGGGGCAGCCAGCGAGCAGTTTTTGTAGATATGTAAAACGCACACATGAAAGCTTCTACTTTTCTATCTCATGAATAAAGAAAATTGTAAGCCGCACTTAGCACTCAGATTATGCAGCTGTGCCGGTTTTGTGGTCTTCTTAATTCAAGTATCGATAGTTGTTTCATTGTCCTTTACCAATTTATCTAAGAAAGCAACTTTATAAGACACGCTAATGACCAAACGTTCCTCAAAGAAATTCCGAAATATGATTGGAAAGGCTTAAACTGTAATAAAAATCGAAAATTTCAAAATATGTCTTTAGAGTGCTTATTTCAAAATATGTCTTTTAGAATTTTTATTATGAAAGGGATTTAACTTTTAGTAAATATGTTAAATATATAGTATTCACGCATAAAATAAACAGTCTATTTGCTGGGATACTTGGTCTGATACTTTGTCTTTTCTGTTTCCTCTGGTTTTTGTGTTTTTTTTGTCTTTCTGTTGTATTTGTAAGTGCTAATTTTTTGTAGCGGCTAAGTCTTATGTTCACATCTTTTTAGCACACTGGGCAAAAGCAGAATGGTAGGCTTTAAGAACAACCCTGGGCTAGTTTTCTTCTAACCTCAAGGGTGTATGGATTGACTTTATTCATTTTGGTTTTTTTCCTTGTTTTAGGGGAGATGGAGAATCACATCTCCCAAACACAGGTATTTTCTCTTATAATAGAAAGCAGTGTTAGGATGGCTACGATGAATCACATTTTTCAGACACATGTACTTTCTCTAATAATAGATATCAAATTTTTGTCTTTAAAAAATAGGATTCACATATAAAAGTCTAAGATTTATCTCAATATAATCTTTTAATTAATTTATTAAGTGGACATAAATTCTGTATTATTTAGGATGTTGTTAGATGTGTTTTAAAATGAATATATGTTTAGCTCATATATTAATCTGTTTCATGATTAATAATTTAAAATAAAATTATTATTTAGTTAATTTTTGTGATTTTTTTAATCTAGGCAATGTAAGATGTATTTATGACGTAAGTGTTTTGATGTTTATCATGTATTCATTCTGGTTCATAGACCTCGGAGATCACTGACCACTATGTCCACAAAACATTGACCACTATGTCCACAAAATATTTGTACGAACTAGGCAGATCCACAAGAATGGATCACTAAGCAATCACTTCTTGTAGGCTTGGCTCAACTACGAAATTGACCTTGAAAGTGTTGAGAGAATGAATCTGTGACCTTTCAATAGCAAAGGTGTTGTAACCTATCTCTCATAAATAAATGATTATAAGCATTTACCAGCCATTTAATTCATATGACTACACTAATATTACTTATAATCAATATGTGCAAAAATTAATTAATCATCTAATAATAATTACAAAATATGCCCATAATAATCAATTAAAAAATTATTTAGCTATTGAAAAAACAAAATTAACACACACTCACTTATAATTATAATTTAATCATTAAAATTGTTGTTCAAACAACATAACATTAATGAAGGCTCAATGTTGCTCTACACATTAAAGAACATAAAATTTGAGCATTTGTAGTGTAGAAAAGGGAATATCTTCCCCTGTTGTATGACCTAAAAGAGAGAATGGGTGTGCAAGATAGTGTATCCGAAGATTTTGTCTTTATTTTCTTCCTACCTTAGTCTGTGATGGTATTTATGAATGGAGTTGTCTATAATGCGACTTTTTGGAGATTCCGGTGACGGAATTCGGCGGAAGAAATTGAGGTTAAATCTTGATTTGTTGCAGTTAAAATGGTTTTTTAACTGCATATTTGGATTCAGCACCCTCGAAAACCCCAGGGACGCTTTCATTGTGCAGAAACTAGCTATAAAACTTGGGATTCCAATAAATTCCTGCCGGATTTCGACCAAAAAAACCCGCCGGAAAGACTTTCAAAAAGTCGAGTTATAGACAACTGCTTTATGAATAATTTTCTTTTAGGGTACAATGAATGCACATCCAATTAGTTGCTTTGGAATTTAGTTGATAAATAATAAGTATATTTTATATTTTTTTATTCCTTTTGATTATGATTATATTATAGAAATTTGCATATTATATATATATATATATATATATATATTAATTATGGTTTATAATTAATAAATTTAAAATATAAGTATTTAATAATTTGTTTATACTTTAAATTATAATTTGTAATTTAGAAATTATAAATTAATATTTTAGAATTTTTATATTTTTATAAATATTTTTAATTTTTTAAAGAAACATTTATGGGGATCTAAACCTTGAAATTCACAATTTATATAATAATATAATTACAGATTAAATTGTCCATAAATTTATATTCTTATAAATATTAAAAATAAATTTCCTCATAAACTTATATTCTTATAAATATAATACTAAAAAACGTTGATTATATTAATTTTAAAATCACTTCACACTAGATTAGTAAAAAATATTTTACATTAATGATACTTGCAAGGACATGAGCACTTGCACTAATGGTGCATTAATAATATAGGATTCTAAGAATCACGCGTAACACTTTCGTAGTTTCGTATCTAGACATAATGGTGAATTTCATTTAACTATTTAATGAAAATGCTTAGTATGAGCCTCGTGTGTAGAGAGAGAAATTATTTACAAAACATTCTAAAAGTCGATCAAAAGTCTAAAATGCAAATCGCTACTGCACCATATGTCTTCCATGGCAATATTGTGGTGTTTGTGAAAAGTTGTCATCATTTATTAAGCAATAATATCCACATTTCGGATTTATAAAATTTAAGCAAAACGTTGCTTATATGTTACCAATAATCCTTAAATCCTAATCGTCCAAATACTTATTGTGTATGACATCGTTAATGGTTGCAGTGTGCCTCAAAATTCCTCTAAAGATTTATATGAAGTAGCTATATATATTAAGGAATCACGTAGCGGAAGCATTAAATATATATGTCAAACGTTATTAGTGTGACTTAATCCATTATATATGTAAAAGGGTATGAGTAAGACTTTGAAATTATCATTTTAACGTCAAGAATATATATATATATATATATATATATATATATATATTTCAGTGAGAAAAAAGCTTTATATTATATAAATTGGAGGATATACAGAATAGGAAACATCACATATTATTTTGATAATGATTGGAAAAAACATGTTTTCCATGTCTCATGAGGGGTGCAGTGAAAGCTATCATGTTGGAGTTATATACCGATCATCAAAAACAAGATCATATAACTTTGGAGGCTATGCTTCAGTAGTTCCGGGGCAGTGGGTAATTGCATGTATAATTTGGAGCAAGTAATCAAATTTGACATATGCAGGAAACAGATAAACAAAAAAGACAGAGAAAAACCAAATTTTGCAGAAAATAGAGATGTTTGGATTTAACCCATAAATAAGAAGTTCCTCATGTAGTATGTATTGTGCTCCCAAGTGATCTCCAAGTACCATTTGCCAGGTGCTCCAAACAATCTTTTTTTTGATAAGCTGTTTGCTTCCATGTTCTAGGATCTACCTATGTGTTGGATTGTATAGTCTTCCTGAAGCTGCCAAAGGAGCTCTATGCTCTTCAACCATCCTTGTAATATAGGAGTGTTTATGGAAGCCTTTCCCAAAACTTGATCAATTATGATCTTGGAGTCCCAGTATATGTGCAAGTATGGGATATTTAGAAAGTTGCTAAACCACAAGAGACCCCAAAGAGCAATTTCTTCCGCCTTGTTGTTGGTGCCGTGGCCTCCATTCCAGAAAATCCTGTAGGATAGTTCAGCTGATATATATATATATATATATATATATATATATATATATATATATATCAACCATATAAAATCAACCAAATTTATACTGTAGTTTTTTTGGTCTTTTGTCTTAGATTTATTTTGACAAATTAATTTATTGTATGAAAAAAATGCAATTTATGTGAGCACCATCTTGAAATATAAAATTATATTAAAAAATAATATATATATGGGTCACTCCCAACTTATGGAGCAGCTTTATGATTGTAACATTTGTAGCGGTGATTCATGGACTACTTTTAGAAACTATTTATCATTATTTATCATGTTGAAATACATTTTTTAAACAAATAAATGTGATTTATAAACTTATTTCTTTCTACAATCTTTTGCCTGTTTTAATTATCTTTTAGCAAAATAGATTTTGAAAAATTGTTATAAATTCAATATTGAATTCACTAATCACTAATTGTTAATGATCTTTATCATTAAAATAATTTGGGTAGAAAAAAATGAAGCTTAATAATAAGAAGTTACATTCTTAATTAGTTTATAATTACTTATATATTTAAAAGAATTTTTAGTTTCGATACTTGGTTGTGATTTAGCTATTTCTTATAATTGTAAAATGTGGTAGAGAAAACCAAATAACATAATTGTTATGATATTTAAGTGGGTCATATGGTTATGTATTAGGAAAGAATAATAAAATTGATTCAAATACTATTGTTAAAAAAAACATTTTGTTAGGCCAATAATTTTAATGTTCAGATTGAAGATATATTATAAATTGGTATCAAATCATTCTTAATGTTCAAATTGAAGATATATTATAAATTGGTATCAAAACATATGGTTATAGCACTAGGATTGTATGAGATTAAAAGAAAATGAAATAATAATTTTGATATTATCCTAACCCAATAGGTTATCCTTGTTACATAGATATTATTGTTGAGAGAGAGTTGCTAAAAAATAATCTTATGGAATTGAGCAATTGTTACTATCAAAGTTATGTAAACTTTAAGGATATGAACATAGGAAATAATTAGATAAAGATAGAGTCTAATGGAAGAGGAAATGTTGATATTTCTCCAAACATGGAAGAAACAATGAGAAGTTTAAGGGAATAAACTCAAAATTACAAGGTAAATACTGAAAGAGTAGCCAAAGATTTGCAGGGGGGTTGGAGGGGAATAATTTAAATGTTGTCCCATTGCAGAACTTAAAAGAAATCTAAAGGAAAATACATTAAGGACTGGATTCAAGTAATGTTGGTGAAAGTTATTGAAGAATGGTCCATAGTACTAAAGACTAGATCTAGAATGATGGGACACAACCCCCATTGTAATTGGTTGATCAAGAATCAACTACATTTGAAGAATACAATAACATTAGTTCAAAATCTTTGTCTCGTAGAAGGAGGATGAAATTTCATTCCAAAGATTACTTTCGTGGTAAATTCAAAAAATCAAAACTGCATGTGTTTGATGGTGAGGTGAAATGTAATCAAGAAGCCAAGTCTTGGTTTCTTGGGATTTATAAATACTTCCAACTACTCTAGAAATATGAATGTTAGAGTGACTCACTAACTATATTTAATATAAATGGTAGAGCATCTATATGGTGAGGCCATTTCAAACATGTGAATAAAAACAATGAGATAACAATTACTTAGAATCAATTTAAAAAGTATTTTAGAAAAAATATATTTGAGATGAGTTAAAGCTAGGACAAATAATTATGGATGAGTATGTGAACAACTTCCAGGCACTGTTATCATATGTTAAGTATATCATGGATGAGAAGGTAAAATTTGATGCTCAGACTAAAAATGTACATTTCTAACTCAATGTACTTAAAAATCATCATCATGGATGAAATGCCTAAGAAAATATACTAAAGAAATCTAGGCTACCAAATTGTTTTTTGTAAGTTGTCATAGTGTATTGCAATATAAAATATTTACATCATTTTGGTAAAATTGTTGTCTTTGACCTACTACCTTGGAAACTAGATCAGAGAATGTAAAGTAGAGAGTCGAGATCTTGTAAAATTAAAGGAGAGTCCATGAAAATAAGAGACCAAAACCATTTGTTTCCCCACTCATGGGGAGACCCGCAAAAGGAGACAAAAATTGCAGCCTTGTTGAGCCACAAATTCTATGCTAACAAGACATTTAAACTAAGCATGGAAGTAAATAAAAATATAACTATAGACTAGCTCCATTTATTTTATTACTTACCAACCACATCGGGGTATTGATATCTTGAGTTGTTATTTACTAACATTCATATTTTAATGAGGAACGAAGGAAGGAAGACAAATAAGAATGGTTGAACGTGGAGAGTGTAGTAGAACCTTTATTGGCTAATCGATTTGTGAATATGTGAGCGAACAACAAATTATATTCAAGGAAGGTCTTGTTCAATGAGATTCAGGAGGCTTTCGAGTTTCCAACTTTTGGCGATTTTTAGAGAGGATGATCCATGGAGGAACTTAGTAATTAGGGAAATAACAAGATGAGAGTCACCTTCAAGGATTAGGAAAGAGAAATTGTGGGTGGAGGAAATTCTAAAGCCCCATTTCAAGAGTAGTGAACAATGTCTCATGTTTCAGAATGAAAGAATCCCCTATTGCTTGCATGAATGGGTTTCCTTTGAAGGCACCATTGAATTTTAGTTATACAAAATTAAGAGGAGTCAAATACTAGTGCGAGGGGAAGGAGGGGGTCCATGAGGGAGGGGGATACACGAGTTGGGCAAGGGAAGAGGGAAGATTGAGAGGAGTGATAATAGAGACCTTAGTGTCATGGACTTTCCAATTCAAGGCTGACAAAGTAGAGATAATGATGGTTGAAATTTGTGATTAAGAACAAGGGTGTTCCAAAGAGATATGTTGGAGTCTTGGGAGTTACAGAAGATATCTTGATTGCATTCCTTATATATGATCCAGAGGATGAAGGTAGGTGCAATAGTCCAAGCTCTATGGAGAATGGGATTACAAAACTGGGAAAGAGACCAATTATTGATAAAGTCTAGGGGGTAAGTCTCAAGTCAGGAAGGTTGTCTAAAGAGACTGAAGAACCATATCCAAAGATCTTGGGCCAAAGCACAAGAGTGGAAAATATTTTCATAGTTTTCTTTATTGGCTTAGTAAAAGAAATTGAGTGAGGGACCAACATAACCCCTAGAGAGAATCTTATCTCAGGTTAATGTTTTTTATATGGAGTATAAGCCAAAGAAAATAAGTTATCTTTGGACAAAACCTCTGATGCCACATTTTAAACCATACCTTTTGATTCGGAGTGTGAGTTTTATTAGTCATAAGGAAGTAATCTTCTTTGATGGTGAAAGAACCCTGTGGTTGATATCCTTAATGAATTTTGTCCAGATATTTAGAAAAATGGATTTGTTGATGTAGAAAAATTTCCTTGAACTATTCAAGAGCTTGGGCTAATAAGGGGATGTTCAAGGAGGAGGGAGATTGCCATCGATAATAATGGGTCTTTGGGGAGGAATTTTCTGAGTAATTAAACACAAGAATTTTCCCATGAAATTGTACAACATAGTGTATATCTTGAAGATTTTTCTTGGGTAGAAAGTTTGGGAAATTATTGCCAAGAATAATCGAAAGTGTGAGCAGTTTTTCCATTCTTAAATTCCCAAAAGAAGTGTTCTTGTATTAATTGTTTTCCTTTACAAGCTAGATTCTAGATATATAAGCACATTTTAAATATATATGTGTGGATGCTGTGTTCATTAGTAATGTGGTTGATGCATTTAATGGATCATATTTTCTTCCATATGTCATAACCTTCTTACATTCAGTGCCACCAAAGTCCTTTTCCTATGAAAATGTTTGGAGTTTCCAAATCCTAGAGGTCCAGTCCTATTTTTTTGTGGAGACATAATTTTTCCCAAGAAACTAGTGCCTAGTTTTTCTCTTTTCTCACTCCTCCCCATAAGAATGTTCATTGAAGGATTTTGATTTGATGAAGGATTCTTTTGGGCGTTACAAGAGTGGAGATAAGATACATGGGTAAGGCACGTAGAATATATTTAAGGAGGATAGTTTTTCCAGCTATGTAAAGTGAGCAGAAACTATAATATTTTATTGGTTGGTAAACTTTTGAATGAGGTTAGAGAAAATTTTGGTATGCAGGGAATTCAGAGCTAAAGGGGCTCCTAGATAGGTAGTGGGTAAGGTTAGTGTCTTGAATCCCAGGAGATTAATGAGATGGCATTGAATAGCAAGGGGAGTATTGAATAAGAAGGTCTCAAACTTTTGTGAATTCAGGTACATGTCTGAGGCAATTGTGAAATCATCCAAGGATTTTCAAAAGGCAAACGCTTGTTGGATAGTTGGAACACCCATGGGCATTGTATCATCCACAAATTTTTGGTGCAAGGTTTTCTCAATAGAGTTGGAGAATCGTAGACCCTTGATGGCACCAACAATAATAGCTTGTTTTAGGGCTCGTTCTAGTCCTTCAACTATGAGGATGAAGATAAAGGGGGAAAGTGATTTGCCTTGACAAATTCCTCTAGAAGTGTTGAAGGCCTTAGAGAGACATCCATTAACTACTATAGAGAAGAAGGCAGGGGAGATAAGGGAAATTATCTAGGTGATTTAGGCCTAGGAGAAACTAAACTGTTTGAGAATTTGTGAAATGTACGACCAATTTATCAAAACCCTTAGATAAATCGAGCTTGATGAGCATACCTGTGTTTTTTGAATGATGAAGGGAATTGTAATACCCCTATTGGTTTATGATGTAAATTTATGTATCTTGATATTAGGTTGGTGATTCAGAGTCATTTTGGCAGGTCTGCGTGCCTATGTATATGTGTATATTGATTTTGGGGTTAGCTTTCCGAGGGACATATATGTTGTTTTGGAAAAATGGCTAAGGGGAAAAGATTATAAATTAAACACATATGTTGGTATTAATAAAACCATTGTTGGCTGCAAATCCCACTCCATTAAAAGAATATAGGCGAGAAGTGCAACTCCATTGTGATAGGTAACGAGCACTAGTACAAAATGGATAATTAGTTACTAAAAATGCCTAAAAATTTCATATAAACCACCATTTTTCAGTGGATGACCAATAGTGGCTAATTTACAATATCTTATAATGCGACCAAATTTTAGTCGTATTTAACTTAGCCATTAATTGGTTGTCTTTTATCATCTAGTAGTATATTTAGTCATAAATTTGGTAATTAATTTAGTCATTAATTGTCATAATGAATGATCGAATACACAACAAAACATACTTCATGATCACCCAAGAATCCCAACCAATGACCAAAAAAATATAACCAAAATGTTGGTCACGTTATAAGATACTATAAATTAGCTACTAATAGTCATATATATGCAAATTTTTGTCATTGTTTGAAACCAATTAATGACCAAAGAATAATGATTAAATTTTGGTCGTGTTATAAGATACTGTAAATTAACTACTAATAGTCGTATATATGCAAAATTTAGTCGTCATTTGTAATCACAAATTTATCATTTATAGTAGTCATTTATCTTTTTTTGGTAGTTTCATATTCATTATATCAACCCCTCATTTAGTCATTTATATTCATTTCATTTGATCCATACTTATGCAAAACACAATGAAATACAAAAATACCCATATACACAGAGATGCAACAGAAATAAAACTTCATTTCATTAATATCAAAGAACTGAAATATACTTACATACAAAAATAAAAATAAACTAGCTCGGGTGATGGTAGCTTATCTCTGAGAAGAGATGTGATAGCTACATGCCTCTGAACTATGTTACAATGAGACTCAAGGGCCTATTTATTATTGAACCAAGAGGGAAAACCCTAAGAAATAAAAACCCTAACCTCAGGAGATGGAACACCAAGAGTTTGTGGGCCCCATTGGGGTTGGTTGGGCAGCCAACTTCCCGGGGTCGTAACTTGGTCACATTATCTCTGTTTGTCATGTACGATACCTTTTTATAAATATCTCTTCGATTACTACAAGATTTTTGGTAGACCCCTACTTACAATTAAGGGCCTGCGGTAGACCTCAAAAAAATGTCGTTTAGGCGGTTAAAACTGCTCTGGAAGTTCAAGACCCAAAAAATTGTTAAAAATGGTAAATATTGCAATAAACAAGGAACAAATGAAACCAAATGGAGGTCTAGGTGGAATAGGCAGGTGGCCACCAATATCCACCTGGATCAGTCATCCCTCCTTAGGAAGAAATGGTCCCCATTGCGTGTAGAGCCTCCATGAGGTGAGGAATTTTTTGTTGAACCTGGTCTCTAGTGAACCACTTGCCCTAGTGAAGTAGTTGGCCTTCTTTGACAATTTTATATAGCTAGATCCTCTATTACGAGTGTTATTGATCTGTGTCCATGATCTGATCAGTTGTGGCATGTTTTATGTAGTCCGGGCTTAACTCTGTTGGTGTGAGTTATTCTGCAATGTCGGATGTGTCCAACAATAGTGGAAAGTATGGATGAAGGCGGTCTACACTAAACAGTGGGTGCAGACCAAGGAACAGTGGAATGTTGAGATCAAATGCATTTCCCCCTACAGCCTTGGTGATGGTGTATGGCGCATATCGAAGTAGGTGAAGCTTGCAGTGGGGTCTAGCGAGGCGCTCCTTCTACAAATGTAACCAAACTTTGTCGCCCACTTGGAACTTGTGCGACACTCTATGCTGATCATGGCACTACTTACAGTACTTAGCATTAACTCTTTCCAATATATCATGGACCTGTTGGCGGATGTGTTGAATGCACTCAATGAAGCTATTAGCCCTGTCGGCTTCAAACTTGATGTCAGCCAAATCTTCTTGAGTAGCTGCAAATGGCATGACCACATCAATGGGACATAGTGGTTGAAATCCCATCCATCCCTGAAAGGGGATGTGGCCCATTGAACTCTAGAAAGCTCTATTATATCTATACTAGACATAGGGGAGGCTTTCATTCCATGTGCATGGGTTCTTCCAGTTGTAAATGTGCATAATGTGTATAATCATCCTGTTGACGACCTCTGTTTGGCCATTAGTTTGCGGGTGGAAAGTCGCGGACTTAGTAAGTTTGGTATCTAGCATCAACCAGAGAATTGACCAAAATGAACTTAGGAATATGTTGTCCCGATCTGAGATAATGGACTGTGGGATCCCAAAGTGTACCCACACTCACTCAAAGAAGAGCTTAGCAGTGGCCTCTGTTGTGATACTCTTCTTGCAGGCTGCCATAATGGCCATGTTAGAGAATCTGTCGATGACCATGAAAACACAGTCGTTTCCATGCTTAGTAGAATGAAGGTCTAACATGTAATCCATGGAGATGGATTCCCAAGGTCGACTAGGAGTAGGCAAAGGAGTATATAGGCCTTGCTTCTTGATGGTTGGTTTGACAACGACACAGGCGGTGCAGGATCTAATGTACTTCCCAACATCCCGACGAAGGTTCGACCAATAAAAATAATTCTGCTACTACCACTGTTTTCTCTACTCTGAAATTTCTAGCGACTCGATTGTAGTACGCCTCAAAAACCATCTTGGAAGAATAGATTGAAGGAACAAAAATGTGTCCCAGGTGGCATAATAGTGCATCCTAGAGGTGAAAATTTGGAACTTTCTTACCTTCTAAGAGTGTCTGGTATGTGTTATCGAATTCTAGATCGCTCTTGTAAATATGCGTCCACCCCAAAGTCTCGTTCCCACAGGAGTCAAGCACAGTGATCAACGCCATGACTGGTGGTCAGCTGAGGTAGTCTGTAACATTATTGGTGCTACCCTTCTTGTACTTAATGTTCAAATGACACTGTTGCAGGTATGTGGACTATTTCTGATGGCGATCGTTCTACAACTTATCTTATGTCTGTATGAACTGCAGGGTTTGGTGGTCTGTGTGGATGACCGTTTCTTTCCCCATAATGTAATGCTTATATTGACGACATGCTTGCACAATGGAATAAATTTATTTTTCATAAGTGGCATACTTTCGGACTGTATCTGAAAGTGTCTCACTGTGGTAAGTCACTAGATTCCCATGTTGAGTAAGAACTGCACCAATAGCATAATCAGAGGCGTATATCTCAATCACAAATTGTTATTGCAAGTCTGGTAGTGTGAGCACTAGTGCAGAGCAGAGGTGATGATTCAAATCGAAAAACAATCTTTGTTGGGTTTCAGACCAAAAAAACTTTTCTTTCGCTCTGCCCTTGGTGACTTGACTTAAAATCCAAGTGATATGAAAGAACCCCAACACGAACCAACGATAGAAATTGGTAAGACCTAGAAAGTTGCAAAGCTCTATTAGAGTGGTTGAGGCTGGCCAATCCTGAATGACTTGTATCCTGTCTAGGTCCACATGCACACCCTAATCATCAATGGTGTACCCCAGAGATTGAACCTGGGTCATGCCAAAAGTGCATTTCTCCAAATTAGCACACAACTTGTGTTGCCACAGGGTTTGAAGGACCTGTCGAATATGGTGGATGTTCTCTTGCCAACTCTGGTTGAAGATAAATATGTCATCTAAATACACCACCATGAATGCATTAGTGAAGGGTCACAAGATGTCGTTCATCAATCTCATGAAGGTTGCGGGGGAATTCGTCACTCGAAAGGCATGACCAACCATTCGAAAATGCCCTCCTTGGATTTGAAGGCAGTCTTCCACACATCAGAGGGTTTGATAGGCACCTGGTGATAGCTGGAATTCAAGTCAATATTGCTAAAATATCTTCCCCCCTTGAGCTGGTCCAGAAGGTCATCAATCTCTGGGATTGGCTACTTATTTCGAATAGTGATCTTGTTCAACGCCCAATAGTTAATACAAAGCCTCTAGGTCCCTTCCTTCTTCTGTAACAATACAATCAGGCTCCCATAGGATGATGAAATTAGCCTGATGTACCCTTTCTGCAACAACTTCTAAATCTGCCTCTTGATCTCATTGTTCTCTAGAACAGAGCATTGATAGATCGGTCTATTGGGTAGCGGTGCACCCGCAGTCAAATCGATGGAGTGATTGAACTGACAGTGCAGAGGTACCCCTATACGTACGCAAAAATGTCCCTATACTCCTCCACGACCTTGTCCATCTGTTATTTTTGTGTGAAGGAGGCCTGTCTGGAAGCCATGGCCACAACCTTCTTCTTACCCTGAGGAAGAATCATAAATAAAAAAAGATTCCTAGTCTGGGAACGATCTTACTGCATTTCTTTGAAGTGATCAAACACATGGCGGTAAGTGGGGCTACCTTCAATATCCTATATAACTTATTTCCCAAAGTAATAATCACAGAGCAAGGTCTAGACTCATATATAGTATGTCACTTCCACAAGTATGGTTGTCCTAATAATACATCACAAACTTCAAGAGGAGAAACATCACATAATACCTCATCTGTGAAGGGCTTGATACTATAGGGAAGACGACATTGCTGGCTGACACAGAGATTTCGTCCTTGGTGAAGTCACCCGAAGGTGTACGATTGCAGATGTGCTGTGGTCGGTAATCCTAGCCGCTTCATGACCTTTGCTGAAATGAGGTCATTTTGGCTTCTGTTGTCAACAATGAACTACAACGGAGAACCCTTCACCCACATTGGTGAGTGGAAGAGGCATTCCCCCTCCTTTGGATCTTCAAGCTCACTCTTTTAGAACTCAGTGATGACCACAGTAGCATTGGGATCCACATCAATGATCTGCTTCCCTTTTTCATTCCCCTTGTTGAGTTCTAACTTAGAGTCGTAACATGTTTCTGATTCAGAAGCCTTCAACTCAACCACCAGTGACTGCCTAGCCCAACACTCACTTGTGATGTGAGTGGAGCTCTTATGGAACTCACAACATTTTCCCGTGTGCTTCTTTGTCTTTGTGGTATTTTTCTTTGCTTGTGACTTTTGCGGGTTGTCCTGTGTCACCCCGCCTTAGCTTTGGCCTTTGCTTTGTGGTTTGGGAGAACCTTTTCCTTGCCTCAGATTCCCAGATCCAAAGTATCGCTTCTTCTATTTAAACTTATGCTTAATCTTGAAAATGTATCGGTATGTCATGCCAAGCGAAGAGATGCCCAATAACTCCATCTCATCCTGGATGTACTTGTGTAGAGATCTATGGCAAATGCTTCTCAAAATCATTGATACCCAGATTCATGTGAAAGATATTGAAAACATTTGTAAACTCCTACACATTTTGGTCCCTTCCCTGCCGTGTGATCCACTTTATGTATTTATCTTCATAGCTCTTGATAGGGTAATATTGTTCATTGATGGCATCTCGAAAAGAATTCATAGCGGGTCAGCTGAAAACAATGAAGATCCCCTCTCATCTTTTTGTTCACAGTAGGTTTCCCACCAGTCCTTGACGTCTAGGGCGGATTTGACACATGAAAAAGTAATATTTTCCCGATTTGAAAAGTCATGAACTGAAAAATATATTTCCATCATATTTAACCATTTATCTACCACGTTTGCATCTATCTGACCCTCAAATATGGTAATATCAAATTTAACTTGAACCTTAAAAGGAGTGGTGCTTCCAGAGTGACTGCTAGATGAAGATGCGTCACCTGTGCGTAGCCGTCAAAGGATCTGGGCAAAGTTATCCATCATCACCTTCCTTTTTCACTCGAGGGATTCCTCGAGCAATATTTTGAACGGATCTCCTACCCCCTTGTCTTTCTTTTCTTCCGCCATGGGAGGCCTTCGGGTTTTGCGTCATTGTTATTGCAAATGTTCAACCAGTTCGAGCCCTAAGTCCTTATACCCTGACCTCGTTGGGGACATGCAAAGAAAAACATAGAAAGAGTACACCTCTTTGATACCACTGATCCAAATTTATGCAGGAACACAAAAAAATACAGAAATACCCATATACATAGAGATGCAGCAGAAATAAAACTTCATTTCATTAATATCAAAGGACTGAAATATGCTTACATACAGAAATAAAAATAAACTAGGCCGAGCAATGGTAGCTTATCTTTGAGAAGAAATGTCATGTCTAGATGCCTTTGAACTATGTTACAATGAGGCTTAAGGGCCTATTTATTATTGAACAAAAAGGGAAAACCTTAAACAACCAAAAACCTAGCCCCAGGAGATGGAACACCAAGAGTTTGTGGGCCCTGTTGGGTTTAGTTGGGCAGCCAACTTCCCGGGGTCGTAACTTGGTCATATTATCTCTATTTGGCAGGTATGATACCTTATTGGAAATATCTCTCCCAGTACTACAATATTTGTGATAGGTGCTTGCCTATGGAAATGGGCCCGTCGTGGACCTAGAAAAAATGTCATTTAAGGGGTCAAAACTACTTCGGAAGTTCAAGAACCGAAAAACTGCTAAAAATGGTAAATGCTGCAATAAATAATGAAACAAATGAAACCAATTGGAGGTCTTGGTGGAATAAGCGGGTGGCCACAAATTAATTAGTATGATTTTATGACTAAATTAAGCGGGAGATCTAGTAGTTTTAGATTGATTTTTTTGTGTTCATTATTAATCAACGTAAATTATTTAGTATGATTTTATGACTAAATTAAAAAAATTGCATACTATGAGCATGTTCATATAATATGAAAAACACAAAGTTACATATGTTAATTACAATACTAAATAATATCAAGTACAACTATAAATCATTTCAACCATATAAATTATATTATATGAAATGTCAAGTATTACAATATGAGTTTCCGAGTTACTATTGGTTGGACTATAATTTACACATGAAATATTTTTTCTTCACTTCAAAACATTATCATTGTGTTTCCAAGGCATCGCAGGGGAATTCACCAACTCTAAAGACTTGACCATCAATTTGTATGTGTGTGTCTCATGCAGGATATTGGATTTAAGGCTATCACTAGATTGGTTCTCCTCTCTCTTTCTGCATTTGTCGCTCCAGTGTTATTGTTCTCCTCTTTCTTCAATTCCTTCTTCTTACCATCAATATTGAATTCCTGTTTTGAAAATGAAAGAAGATACAATGCAAAGTATAAGACATGAAAGATGATGAACATTAGAATATAAACTAAAATAGACTATAAAATATTTATACGACATATACCTCAACATCAGGAATGTCAATGCCATTTTTCCCTAGAAAAGAAAGATGACCTGCATAAGCAAAGCAAAAAAAAGGTCACCATAGAAAAGAACACCTTCGGAACTTAGCATTCAATGTTTAGGAAAAACTTAAGCACAATCATGCCAACTAAGTTACATGCTAAAAAGCTGAAGTTTTTGATAACTTGTGAAAATAATAGGAAAAAAAAGACATCATATAATCAACAAGAGCCATGTGGTGGTAATGTCACATCTTTTATATTTTTCACATTGCCATCACCTAGCACTTGTTATAAGAAGTTTAATCAAAAGATAAAAACAATTAATGTAATATCTTAGAATAATAAAATACAAAGTAAGCAATTTAATTAATTAAATAAAAAGATAACTTGAAAAGCAATTGGTTCTACACAGATAATTTTAATAAAAATATTATTTTAAAAATTGTATAACAATTTCTTATTATTAATATCTTGAAAAAATATATAAATACAAATAGAGTTTAAAGTGGAACCAGTTGCAATGATCAAAGTGTTGTATTTGAAAGTTGTCTATTTTGGTGGCAATTTCAACTTTCACCACCTCAATGCTAAGAATCAACTTTATACCTATAATATCAAAATTCATAGGAAAACTATGTAGCTAATAATCTATTAATCAGACCAACTACAATGATGACTTCAAATGTATAAAGACATTAAATTCATTTGCAAATAACATTGATTAGAGGAGGACCCTGAACTACTACAAACTTAAAACATCCAATCTTTTCCATTTCCACAAAGTAAACATATCCTCGAAACTGATATGGCACAAAACTAATAGAAAAGGACTGAGATGCACACGTTTCTCAGAATAACACTCTGGGAGCTACCTCTCCCCTCCACTCCCAACGTAGACATGGAATCTTGGTAGTCATGCAACTCTTGAAGGCAACAAATACCAATGTTGACATCTCTCTCTCTCTCTCTTTCTCTCTCGTATGTAAGCAAACATACATAAGCATGCATGAATGCATCATACATCCTATAATAATACAATCATGGAGAAGAAAGTTGATGATCACATGGGATCAATGCTTGTTTGCATCAAATGTGAAAATATGAACAATCAATATAGGATTGGATAATGGAGAATGCCTCATATATTTTACATCTATAAGATACACACATAATGATAAGATGCCTAACATATGAGTACATAAGGGATAAACATAATTTATACAGAGGAAGGTAATGGACATATGATATAGTAGACTCTTAAAAAAGGGTATGCTAGGATCACTTCCAACCATAGGCACTAGCTTCAGATTAAAAATCAACAATGATTGTAACCCTTGAGACATCAGAGTCTACTTGTGACTTTTCATGGTAGTAACAAACCAAATAGATATCCTTAGTACAACAAACCATTATCACATTGAGATAAGAAAAAAATCTAGATATTAACATCTTTCTACTATTTTTAATCTTTTGTATGGTTAATTTACATCTATTGATACTGTCAACATGGGTGACTATCTATCTCTCCATTTTATGAATTGAAATGAAAGGTCTTGTCCAACGATGAAGACATGCATTGAAAACAAAAAATGCAGTACTGAAAAGGAAATAATAATATTAAACATGTAGAAATGCCTAGAATTTCATATATGCAGTGATCACCATGCAAAAGAGTAATTTTAGAAACAATAGTACAAGTTGAGAAAGCTTGTTGGGGAGCAATCTTGGTTGTTGCCTTTGGGCTCAATTATATATCTTTTAATTTCACTGAAGGTTCCAAATCATTGAGACCATAACATGAACTTTAAAATAGATGAGTAGAACTCTCCTTTACTGTTATGGCTAGAGAAAAATATTAAGCTACTTCAAATACAACAGAACTTAATTACTACTAGCTCCCATGCATATATGCAACCAAAATGAATTTAAATGCAAACAAGCATGGGATCAATGCTTGTTTGATGAAAAAATATTCATTGTAGATGTAGAATAAAATGGCTAAAATTGCTTATTCAAATGATGTGAATGCTGGGTTGGAGGGAAAAATGTTCGATTCAATGGAAATTGTTGCGTGGTTGCAAACATGTTGAAGGCATTTGTGTTTTTTGGTGAAAGTTGGCTAGTAGAAATCTTCATCCTTTGTAATTTTTCTCTCAAATCCTCATTCATAGTTGCATAGAAAACAAAAATGTGTCATCATTCATCACAATACAAATAAAACAAGACAAATTGACAAATACAAAATTGTAGAAAATCCTGTAGATTCACAAGCTCATGTAATGTATTAAAGCACAGGAGAAGAATCTACTTCTACTTTCAACCAGCAAAAGAAAATAGATCGATGAAAAAAATATGAAAAAGAAGAAGATAAATCAATGGCACTTAACACAAGATGTATCTGGGGAAATTCACTGCTCAAAACCCTGCTATCTGTATTGCATATATAAGAAATATGAGTGAAGATACAAAGCTTGTTCTCCAGGGAAAATTTTAAGAACCACCCTAAATTTATATGTATAATAAATGGGCGAATCCCCATGATACATAGGAAAAATGGGAGGTGATTTTATCACTAATATAATATATATATATATATATATATATATATATATATATATATATATATTTGGCGAATCTCTCACCATATTATATTATCTTGTAAAGTCATGGCGAATCTTTCACTGAATTATAAAATCTTGTAAGATCTTGGAAAATCTTTCACTGAATAATAAAACATTGTGAAGTCTTGGCGAATGTTTTGTTAAAGTATGAAACCATATATGATAATAATAAAACATATTCATTAAACTGTAATATACTAACATACATGTTTGGAAAAAAGAAACATAATTTTCACTTCCTACAAACAATGTTGCAAGTTTTAGTGGCCATGTTTGTCATGGTAGGAGAGATTAATGTTTTCTCTACCACTTTTGTCAAGCTACCACTTTTGCCAAGCTATCAAATTTATTTCTTATTCCATAGACTCCAATTGTGAGATAAAAAAAACACATCAAGTTTGTTTACCCCAACACGCCAACAAGTAGCCAACCCCAACTATATAATATAATGAAGTAGTAGGTATCCCAAAGTCCTAAAGGGGATCTAATGGAAAGAAGTGACCGTTGTCAGAAGCCTTCCAATCAATATATAAATATATAAATGCAGATTTCTTATTATTTTAATTGGAAATCTTCAATTAAATAATAAAATTTAATTATGTTTCTCCCAATCTAAATTTCTTATTAGCATAATTCACTACCTTCATACCATTTTCAACAGCGTTGTAACATGTGGATTAATTTCCTTTTTGGTGCACAATCTCCACCTTTTAGGACAATATGGTGCAGTGAACCAACCCCTACAGATCATTACGACAAACTAAGAATAGCAGAGAAGATGAAAGGTTGTAGAAACCAACATATTTTTCATACAACTAGTCCAAGATCAGTACCTTAACTTTTTCATGAAGATATCATATTGAGAATGTTTGAAAAATGGTGGGAAATCTGGCAGCGACTATCTCTCTTCTGCGAGGGTGATGCGGAAAGAGTTAAGATTTCATTATTTTGATTATTTTTTTGTTAAATCAGAAAAACCAATATTAAGGTATTTTTTACTAAATTTTGTGAAGTGACTAAATGTAGCTTTAACCATTCACCTTAAGAATTTTTTTTACAATATAATTTCCTAAGTCTATTTAATATTTTCATTATCATAAAAACCAACCTATATCCATCTTAACTCCACATCTACCACTCTTAGAGGGATGAAATCTATTTATCCCTCCCAGCACTTGGTAGACCCGGAATTAAGATGGATCTAAGCTGATAGAATTTCCCCTTTAAATAGTCTATGCTCACATGAATACCATGGTATTACCATGGGTCAATACCATGGGTTATCATAAACCTAGAGCTTAAAAACTACTATTAGTAATTTATAAAAATTAATAAAATTAATAATTGATTTTTTTTTTTTTTTTTTTTTTTTTTTTTTTTTTTAACCAAGTTAAAATGTTTAAGTGACATTAAATTACAAGATCCATTTTTACTCTTGATCTACCAAGCCGCAAGAGGGATCAACTATTTTTTCACTCTATGTTAGTTTTCATATCACAATATTTGATCCAGATTAAAGATGGATCTATGCTAGTTTAATTCGCCCCTTTAAATAGGCTGCATTCCATGTGAATACCATGGGTCAATACCATGTGCCATCTTTATTTTTATTAATACTAATATTAGGGTTAATAATGTTTTTTTGCATGGTATTAATAATAATTTGGCCCATGGTATTTTCCCATAGGCTTCACCTAAATATAACACATTTTTTGTGTGTTCGTAAATATAAGGTGGCTTATGGAGTAAATATAAAAAATGTTTTATTTATTTACCATACCTCTCGTTTATTTATATTTTTATTAATTTACCATACCTCTTTTATAAATATCGTATTTGGCCTATAGGATTCACTTAAATGAAATCTCGTTTTTGAGCCTTCTTAAATAGAAAGAGGGTTATGGACTAAATATAAAAAGAGGTTTTATTTTTTTGCCATACCTCTAGTTTATTTGTATTTTTATTTATTTACCATACCTTTGGAATAAGTATAAAAAGAGGTTTTATTTATTTACCATACCTCCACTTTATTTATATTTTTATTTATTTACACGCTTGTGTGTTCATAAATATAAGGTGACATATGGAGTAAATATAAAAAAATGTTTTATTTATTTACCATACCTCTCGTTTATTTATATTTTTAATAATTTACCATACCTCTTTTATAAATATAGTATTTGGCCCATAGGATTCACTTAAATGAAACCTCGTTTTTGAGCCTTCTTAAATAGAAAGAGGGTTATGGACTAAATATAAAAAGAGGTTTTTATTTATTTACTATACCTCTAGTTTATTTGTATTTTTATTTATTTACCATACCTTTGGAATAAGTATAAAAAGAGCTTTTATTTATTTACCATACCTCCACTGTATTTATATTTTTATTTATAGCTATCATAAATACATTTTCTTGAAAATGAGGGCGAACGGAAGGTTTCTACTCCTAATTTCAAGGGCTAAATTTACTTTTTTTACCCTCTCCCTTAAAATAAGTTGGGCTAACCTCCATACCTAATTTTTTTATAAAATAAATTTGAGGCAATTTGTAACAATGTACTATGATAAAAAATATTCACCCAATAAAAATATAAAACCCCTTAATTTAGCCCAAGGGCAAAAATTCGCCCCTAAAATTTTCCATGTTGTTCTCACTAGAATAATTCCACAGAAGTATGCTCAACTCTCTCAGCTCACAAGCTAGCTCTTCGTCAACACTTAGCTAATTCTACAACTCTCCAAGCCCCTAATCTCTTATGTAACTCCTAGGATGAATAATCCGTATTTAAAGGGAATTCATGCTTCCAAAATTGCACAATCCAAACATGCCCCTAATCTCTTACGTAATTCCTAGGATGAATAACTCGTATTTAAAGGGAATTCATGCTTCCAAAATTGCACAATCCAAACAGATGATCAATCTTTGATGTATGCATGATATTTACACTCTAGTAAATAATACTACTAATAGTACATTGTCCCTACACTCTTACACTCCAGTAAATAATACTACTGATAGTACATTGTCCCTACACTCTTACACTCCAGTAAATAATACTATTGATAGTACATTGTCCCTACACTCTTACACTCCAGTAAATAATACTACTGATCGTACATTGTCCCTACACTCTAGTCTCAACTGGTTCTTTCTCTAAATTGACATGCATGAGTTTCTCATGAGGGAATCTTCAGTTAACTGGAGTAGCACTAGTGGATACATTAGTGCACCAACTCACTGTTAGTCCTCTATTAGTTCCAAAAACAATTTAGAACTAATTTAACTGAACTTAACTCAGTAAACTAAGTGATCTAATTTCCAACTCAATTTAAACTCATACTGGACACCTAAAACTTAGGGAGAACATATACATGACTTCAGAAAGACTTCTAACTGATCGAAATTCATAAGCTAATTAAGTTAATTAAACTTAATTAACTATTTACAAGTTGTTATGAGAATAGAATTCGATTTTAATTCTCAGCTTAATTCAAGGACAAATTAAATTGGATTCTTTTGTTGCCATTTCTCAACACTCCCTCTCTACAAGAAAGGGATTATCAGCTACCCCGATCATGTCTCTGTGAAACTTGAATTTACATCTTGACAATGCCTTTATGAAAATGTCAACGTCTTGCTCCTTTGTGGGAATGTACTCTAACAACATAATCTGTCTCAATACACAATCTCTGAGATGATGATATCAGATATCAATATGCTTGGACCGATCATGAAAAATTGGATTTTTAGAGTGTTCGATACAACTTTGATTATCACAGTAAATCACAGTTGGATCCATCTGCTGACCAAACAAACCAACCAAGATCTTCCTCATCTAGATGGCCTCACATGTTGCCTGACTTGCAGCCATGTACTCTACCTCTGCTAAAATGAGTGCAATAAATATCTGTTTCCCGTTGTACCAAGAAATTGCCACTGATCCAATATTGAAGATCCCTCCTAATGTTCTCTTCCTGTCGGATGGAATCCCTGCCCATTTTGCATCAATAAATCCTTGAAGTTTCACTCCTTCTGTCTATCCATACCATAATTCATACTGGGAAGTTCCCCTGAGGTATTTCAACACATGTTTTTTCGCTTTCCAATACAACTTGGTACCGCTAACCATTGCTTGACTAATTTGGTTAACTGCATAGCACATATTTGGTTGTGTGGCCTATAAGTAGTAGCTTCCACTACTTTCCCTGAAGTAGCATCCTCCTTCCTCTAGTTACCTGCTAGAGGAGTCTCCATGGGTTTGCTGCTTTCCATGCATAATCTCCTGAGTATCTCGTTGGCATACTTGCCCTGAGACACAAACAAATCCCCATCTCATTTCCATACCTCCATGCCAAGAAATTAATTCATGAGCCCCATGTCCTTCATCTCAAACTCTCTTGCAAGGTCCTCCTTGCAAGACTTAATCAGCTGATCATCACCTGTCAGTATGAGATCATCAACATAAAGTACAATGATCAACAATTTACCTTCCACCACTATGTGGTACAGGTTTTGCATCTGCTTCACTCTTCATGAAGGCCAACTTGGTGAAGAAGTTATTTATCTTGGTGTACCAAGCATGGGGTGCTTGCTTCAACCCATACAACGCTCTCTTGAGCCGACACACATGCGACTCATGGTCAAAGGTTTCAAAACCTTCAGGTTGCTCTATGTACACCTCTTCCTCAATCATGCCATTAAGGAAGGTTGTCTTTACATCCATATGATGTATCTTCCAACCCATCTGCGCTGATAGTGCCAATATAGATTTGATTGATGAGTACCTTGAAACATGAGCAAAGGTATTATCATAGTCAATCCCCTTTACCTGTGAAAAGCCACGGGCCACAAATCTAGCCTTATGCTTCTCCACACTACCATTTGCAGCTTGCTTTACCTTGTAAATCCAATGAGAGCTCACCACTAACTTGTCCTCTGGTCTCGAGACCACATCCCAAACACTGTTACGAAGTATGGAGTCATACTCCTCCACCATGGCATCAACCCAAACCGACTGTTGCACTGCTTCCTTAAAGGAATATGGATTTTTCACAACAAATTCGCTCTTAAGAGCCATGTATCGAGTGTACCTCTGAGGTGACCTCGTCTGCTTGCGCTGAGAAGTGGGTGCTCCCACATTCTCCCGTGCATCATCCAACAATCTGTCAGCCTCTCTGGTGCGCTTTCTTCCTTCTATGGAAGGCTCTACCTGAGTGGATGTCTCCACTCCCAGATCCTCTGCATGTGGCTGCTCCACATCAATCTGAGGCTCCTCAACCTTAGGAGCTAAAATCTCCTCATCTGCATGTAGCTCAAGCTCCCTCTCAAGGGAAACTCGCATGGCCTTCTCCTCATCGAATCTGACATCCCTGTGAACCATTTTCATCATGCTGGTCAGAAATTACACCCGATAGTTGTGAGGTGTATCAGTGTACCCCACAAATATCCCCAACTCTGTTGTAGGCTCAAGCTTCTTCCGTGCATCTTTGGTCACATGGAAATATATCGATGACCCAAAAATCTTGAAGTGACCAACATCTGGCCTCTTACCAGAATAAGCCTCCTTTGACGTCTTCATCTCAAGTATCTGATGTGGGCTACAGTTCTGAACATAAACCGTAGTGTTTCATGCCTCAACCCAAAAATGTAGTAGTAGGCTCCGATAATGTGAAATCGCCCTCAATTCCCCTATTATTCTTCTGCTCTTCCTCTCGGCCACCCCATTCTACTGAGGGTTATGGGGTGCCGTCAACTCCTGTTTAATCCCTTCCACTACACAAAAGTTCTTAAACTCGTTTGAGACATACTAACCACCGTTATCACTCCATAGAGATTTAACCTTCTTGCCTGACCCTTTCTCCACCAATGATTTAAACTCACAAAACTTTGTAAAAGTTTGATCCTTTTTTTTCTGCATTAAAAATATTCAGCATTTATGAAAATAATCATCTACAAATATAACATAATACATGTGTTTGGCTGTGGATTCCGTCGAGAGTGGCCCACACACATATAAATGGACTCGCTCTAGAATAGCCTCTGCTCGACTATCTTTGTTGTGAAAGGAAGACTTGGTGTATTTTCCCAAAGTACACCCCTTTCATGTATCAACTTGCTCAAATGTACCTTTGGGAAGACCGCTAGAGATTTGTTGCAATATCTTCAAAGCCCCATGATGTAAGTGGCCCAATCGCTTGTGCCACAACTTGCCAACGTCTCGACTCCGCACCCTTTCTAATTTTGTGCTCAAAGAAACACACTCTTCTACCTCCAACTTATAGAGATTCTTTACCCAAATCCCTATCTTCTTTACTTTACCCGTGGCTATGTGTCGAAGGAACGCCTTTCCTTTCAAGAATATCACATCATAGCCTCTATCCTCAAGCATGACAATGGATACCAAGTTCTTCTTTAGCCCGAGCACTTACATAACATTATTCAATACGAGTGGAGCCCCATCCTCCCTTTGAAAAGTAATCGTGCCCAATCCAGTAACACTATACTTCCCGTCATCACCCATCTGGAGATCTTTCTCCTCTAGGTCATTGAATAACTGTTTTTTTCCAGTCATGTGGAATGAAGCTCCAATATCTAAGTACCATACACTTCCCATCATTGATGACACCATGCATGCAATGAGGGAAAATTCCAATTTGAATTGAGAGGCCAAAACCTCACCCACTGCTCCTCCTGAGGAATTCTTCTTGGACTTCTTGAGTGGACAATTTGTAGCAAAATGGCCCAGCTCATGACAATGAAAGAACTTAACTTTCGTCGTGTCTTTCTTCTCACCTCCATGATAAGAATCTGATTTGGAATGGGAAGCTTTCCCTTTACCCTTCTTCTCCTTAATCGCTAAAGAAAAATTCTCTTCATCATCAGTCTTTGATGAAGAGCCATACCTCGTGTTCATCTTGATCTCCTCCTGCATCAAATCCAACCATAGCCGTTCCCAATCTGAAAGCTTCTATCGACCATTGAAAAAGTCCTGATAACTACGTTAACTCTTTGGGAGTCCTAGAAGAGTAAGACTGACCATATCATCCTCGACAACTGTGATTCCACCACTTCTAAGTTCACCACGACGCTAAGTGAACTTGGTCAAGTATTTTTGAATTGTCTTGCCTTTCTCCATTTTGATTTTTCGAAGTTTGTCCTTCAGTGCCAATTACCTTTGGTCACTGTTGTTCTGATACAAGTCCGTCAATGTTTTCCACATAGCATACGACTTTTCCTTGCCATGGAGACTGGAGACAATGTGGTCTCGAACTCCCTCAAGGATTATCTGCCTCGCCTTCAGAACACACTTCTTCCATTCTACCAAATTATGTGCATTCGATGCTGCTACCTAGGAATTTCTTGGTCAACAAATTCATTCGATCCATTATCCTCTAGTACAGTCTACATTCTGTCCCTCCAGGCTATAAAATTTGAGTTTCCTTCCAAGGCATACTCGAGCCGCAAACCGTAGAACTCCATCTGCCGATCCTAAAGTATGTATTGCAAATTCGAATTTCACCTATAACCCAAAACTCAAAAATTTGAAATCTCCTCTAGTATACTGTTCTCAACTCTGATACCATGTAGAAAATCCTATAGATTCACAATCTCATGCAATGTACTAAAGCACAGGACAAGAATCTACTTCTACTTTCAACCAGCGGAAGCCAATAGATCGATGAAAACAATATGAACAAGAAGAAGATAAATCAATGGCACATAACACAAGATGTATCTGGGGAAAGCCACTACTCAAAACCCCACTATATGTATTGCATATATCAGAAATATGAGTGAAGATACAAATCTTGTTCTCACTAGAACAATTCTGCACAAGTATGCTCAACTCTCTCAGCTCACAAGCTAGCTCTTGGCCAACACTTAGCCAATTCTGCAACTCTCCAAGCCCCTAATATCTTGCGTAATTCCTAGGATGAATAGCCCATATTTAAAGGGAATTCATGCTTCCAAAACTGCACAATCCAAACAATGGGTCAATCTCTAATGCATGCATGACATTTACACTCTAGTAAATAATACCACTGATAATACATTGTCCTTGCACTCTAGTCTCAACTGCGTCTTTCTCTGAACTGACATGCATGAGTTTCTCATGAGGGAATATTCAGTTAACTGGAGTAGCACTAGTGGATGCATGAGTGCACCAACTGACTGTTAGTCATTTATTAGTTCCAAAAATAATTTAGAACTAATTTAACTGAACTTAACTCAGTAAACTGAGTGATCTAATTTCCAACTCAATTTAAACTCATATTGGAACCCTAAAACTTAGGGAGAACATATACATGACTTCAGAAAGACTTATAACTTGAAATTCCTAAGATAATTAAGTTAATTAAACTTGATTAACTATTTACAAGTTGTATGAGAATAGAATTCGATTTTAATTCTCAGTTTAATTCAAGGACAAATTAAACTGGAATTTCTTGTTTCCATTTCTCAACAAAAATTGTCTATCATGTCGGTACACATCCTGTAAGGAGAGTCATAAATTAAAATATAAAAAAGATATGGACATAGAATCATTAAATATAAAACATACACAAATATGATTTAGACACGAAATTTTCTTCACAAAAGGTACAAATCATATAAGATCAACAATATTTACTTTTCACTTCCAAATAACATAGATCTACCTAAATTGGTAATGGTTTATGGAATAGTGTGGGTTTCATAAATTTCACTTCAAACATTTCAGAAAACAGATAAGAGGTGCACACTAGGAAACATACGAAGGTATTTTTATTATACTGATAAAACTATATGTAGCATTCATTAAAATAGAAACAAATTTATCAATATATGTGAATAGTGAACCACCAAAACCACCATCATCATTAATGTCTTAATAATACATATCATTAATGTTCCAAATTACAATAGGGTTGGATCAAAATGAACTTTAATTGTGCTACTAATGGCCACCCAAGAAAAGTAGGATTAGCAGGGACATCAAAAGACAACCAAGGAAAATTTCTAGCTATTTCTACCAATGTTTTAAAGTTGAAATCATACTCAAAATTGGCAGTGGGTCAAATTGGACTCAAATCAGAATCAATCGATGACTTAGTTCAAATTGGTTTACTAAAAAATTACAAATATGAAAATTTTATTGAAACAAATATATATTCATGTACATCAATGTATATCCAATATTCCAATCCATCAGAGACAAAGAATACAAATTCTACTAATGTATATACCATGTAAGGGTGAATATCAATTGGATTTCAGGTTCGAAGTGGATTTCTTTAAATTGATTCCATTGAATGAGGAGTTAAGGTCAAAACATTATCCTTTGTATTCAAAATTAACTCAGGGTTTCAGGGCATACAAATTACAAACCATAACATGTAATAGTTGTGCACTAGTATCTTGTAAGCTTCAAAATAAATATTTTATTTATCAAGTTATAAATACTAGACCTTATGTAAACTTATACCCTTTGTTTGCATGGATGAATTTGTGCCAAAATGAAAACTATAAACTATAAACTATATATAGATATTTTAGTAAACTATAGTTTCTTCACCCTTGACTGCCTGGGTTCCCACTCAATGCAAGAAGTGGTAGGCACAAACTCAATCTGATCACCAACAAAATGAATTTTCAGTTGTACATGGAAGTGGATTGCCAACTCTCTCCAAAGCAGCCTACTAGTTCAATGTCTCATTTAAAGAACCCAACATATCTTAGGAGAACTATTCCAAAATAGCCTCTTCCTTCAAGTATATGGCAAGAAACTTTCTATGATAAAAAGTGAGTTGAATAAACAATAATTCAAGAAATGATTATGCATTTGATTCAGAAGCCTTTAGAGGCACACCCTTCAACAAGTAATTGCTAGTAAGGAATACAAAAATTGCAAGCAGTGAAAATCGTTGAGGCTCACAAAGAAAAGTAAGCCCAAATTTGAGCCATCTACAGTCACTCATAGTCAAAGACTTATGATCCAAGCAATTCTCTACAATCATGGCTACCAAGCATAACCCTAAATGAATAAGTGTCAATCAAGCTACCAAAAAAATAATTGGAAATGTAAAAATGGCTAATCTGTATGCTAACCATTTTAACATTATAATCCAAGCATGTGAGAACATGATTACTATTGTTCATAAGAAGGCAATGCAGATGTCCTATACTATACAATGCATATTGGTTGTGTGTTATATTCTTTCCATGACTATCCCCACATGTGAGCGGTTTGAGGGGGGCGGTAGTCCCCCTCTACGAGGTCTGTAGCAATGCTCCAAGGAATTTTTTTTGGATCCTATATTAGGTGGGTGGACCTACCTATGGTTTTGTGTGTGGGTTTAGCACACGGTTTTGGGAATGATGGTTTTCTACCCATGGTATTTTGTAGATGGTCAAGGGAACTACAATTATGTTATAATCCAAGGTTAATGGATTGAGGTTTATGGATGCTTCAAAATGTATGTATATATATATATATATATATATATATATATATATATATATATATATATATATCTATATATATATATATCTATATATATATATATCTATATATATATATATCTATATATATATATATATGTATTGTAACATTGAAAGGAATATAATGAAAAAATCAATCTGGTAGTCCCAGTTTTGGGATCCAGGGGCAAATATTTGTGTATATATGTTTTATGTTTTATGCTCTTGCCATTGTTTATTTTCTGTTTTTAGAATTGTATGTAGGTAATTTCTATACGGGGTTAAAACCTACATTTTATATCAGAGTTGTTTTGGCTTCAAGGGGATGACTTTGCTGTTGAAGGGTTTTTCTCGAGCCTGTGGTAGACCTTGTTCAGTGGGAGATCTGTGGGATCGATCCTTGTGGTGAAAGAATATGGTGAGCAGTGGAAAGATAGAGGTCGAGAAATTTAATGGTTAGAGTTTTGAGTTGTGGGAACTCAAGATGGAGGATCTCTTGGTCGATAAATATCAGTGGATCGTGGTAGATCCGGGTACTAAACCAACGACAATGTCTGATGAAGACTGGAAGAAGTTGGATCAGAAGGCAAAGAGCACAATATCGTTGTGTATCTCATATTGAGTATTGTGTATGTATTAGGGGAAACTTTGGCGAAGGCTTTGTGGGACAAGTCAGGGACTTTGTACCAATCTATGTCTCTGGTGAATAAATTGTTCCTATGAAAAAAACTGTATAACCTGAGGATGAAGGATGGAGACTCAGTGAAAGAGCATCTAAACGCCTTTAATATTGTGGTAAGCCAACTGTTATCTATTGATATAAAAACTTCAGATGAAGATAAGTGTATCAACTTGTTGTGTTCTCTACCAGATTCATGGGATATTCTGGTTTTTGCAATAGGTAGAAATGCGGCTGCCTTGCAGTTTGATGAAATAGTATCATCCTGGTTGTTAGAGGAGATGAGATGGAAAAATACAGAGGGTTGGAATGGTGATTCCTTTTCTGTACAAGGACAGTCCCCCCAAAAAAAAAAAAATCCTCGAGTGGGAGATCTAAATCTAGAGGGAGATCCAAATCTCCAGGAAAACCTATAAAGGTGTGCTGGAAATGCGGAAAGGAAGGGAACTTCTAAAAGGACTGTAGATATAAATCTCTTGAGATTAAAGGAAAGGGATCCAATGATGCTCCTTTTGCAGAGGCAAAAACCAACTCAGATGAAGGTGGTGATGTGTACTTGGCTTCTTGTTCAAGTACACATGTAGATCATGAGGCGTGGTTGATTGAATTAGGTGCATCCTTTCACTTCACTACCCACAGGGAGTGGTTCCACGAGTATGATAAATATGATGGTGGTAATGTATTCTTAGGGGATGAAAGAAAGACTAGAATCGTCCGTCATGGAAAAGTCAAGTTGAAGTTGCAAGGTGGAAGGATTAAAACACTTTCGGGTGTTATGCATATTCATGCATTGGTCAAAAATATTATTTCTGTAAGAAAGTTGGATGATGCAGGTGTAAAAAAAGTGTTCGAGAAAGATACATGTAAGATGGTTCGGGGAGCACTGGTATTGATGCAGAAGAGGAATCAAAAGATGAAGAGCCACAAACTCCAACTGTGAGAAGATTTGATTGAGAAAGAAGGAAGTCAGAAAGGTATAGTCCAACTGATTTTTTTCCAAATTTTGCTTTATCTATTACTTATGATGATCCCATAACTGTTAGGAAAGCAGTATATTCAGAGTATGGAAAACTCTAAAAAGAAGCCATGGTTGATTAAATGAAATCTTTGCACAAAAATGAGGCTTGGGATCTAATGGAGTTGCCGGCTGAAAGGAAACCTATTGGCAGTAAATGGGTGTTTAAGAAGAAGATGAATGTAGAAGGAAAGGTCGAGAAATACAAAGCTTGGTTGGTAGCAAATTATTCCTAGGTGTCGGGAATTGATTTTGGTGATATTTTTTCTCCTGTTTCCAAGGTAGCTTGTATTAGATTACTTTTATCTGTTGTTGCTGCTTTTGATATTGAGGTAGAACAGATGGATGTGAAGACATCATTTCTTCATGGGGATTTGGAAGAAGAGATCTACATGAAGCAACCTGAAGGCTTTGCGGTGAAGGGTAAGGAAGAATTGGTATGTAGGTTAAAAAGGTCTCTGTATGGGTTGAAATAGTCACCAAGGATGTGGTATCATAAATTTGATGCATATATATGGGGACTTGGATTCACCAGAAGCAAAGCATATCACTGTGTGTATTTTAAATTAATTGGTGACCGTCTTATTTATTTGTTCTTGTATGTGGATGATATGAAGTTGATTGGAAATAACAAAGAAATTATCCATGAATTGAAGACCTAATTGTACTCCAAATTCGACATGAAAGATTTTGGTGTTGCTAACTATATTTTGGGCACGGAAATTAAATGAGATCAGGAAAAAAGGAAGCTCTAGTTAAACCAAAGGAAGTATGTTGAGACAATATTACAAAGGTTTAATATGCAGGATAGTAAACCGGTGAAGGTTGCTATTCTTGTCGGTGTAAAGTTATCTGTTGAACAGTGTCCCAAGACATAAGAAGAGGAAGAGGACATGTCCCATGTTCCATACGCAAGTGTAGTTGGTAGCCTGATGTATGAAATGGTCTGTACTAGACCAGACATTGCACATGCAATGGGAGTATTGAGCAGGTTTATGTCAAAACCAGGGAAGGAGCATTAGATAGCGGTGAAGCGGTTTTTCAGGTAATTGCGTGGCACTAGCAATTATGGTCTGTGCTACCAAGGAAGACCAAGATTGGACATAGTTTTGGACATTCGTGGCTTTGTTGATGCAGATTGGGTTGGAGATCTGGATCAGAGAAGATATACAAGTGGGTATGTGTTTAATGTATTTGGAGGTGCAGTTAGTTGGATGAGTAAGAGACAATCTATAGTGGCACTTTCAACTATAGAGGCAGAATACATGGCAACCAATCATGCAAGAAAGAAAGTAGTTTGGTTGTAGATATTGTGTTCAAGTATGGGGTTAGTATAATGAGCTATAAGAATAGATTATGACAGCTAAAGTGTAATTTTCTTGGCAAAGAACCTTGCTTATCATTCAAAGACAAAGCACATTGATGTTCAGTATCACTTTGTAAGGGAAATGGTTGAGGACAAAAAGGTGTTACTGGTAAATGTGGACACTTTAAAGAATACTGCAGATGCATTGACAAAGTTTGTGAGCTCTGAGAAGTTCTCTTGGTGTAAAGAAACAATGGGCATTACAGGGTTGGACCAATGACTAGGCTCTCATGTGGCCTCCCATGGAAAGAAAACAACAAGTGGAAGAATGCTAGTTGTGTTATATTCTTTCCATGACTATCCCCACACGCGGGGGGGAGGGGAAGAAAACCCCCCTATTCGTTGCGTTGAGCACAGTGCCTCGGAGAATTTTTTTTTTGACCCTATATTAGGTGGGCGGACCTATCTATGGTTTTGTGCATGGTTTTAGCACATGGTTTTGGGCATGATGGTTTTCTGCCCATGGTATTTTGTAGATCTAGTCAAGGGAACTATGGTTATTTTCTAATCCAGGGTTAATGGATTGGGGTTTACAGATGCTTCGACATGTATATATATGTATTGTAACATTTAAAGGAATATAATGAAAATATCAATCTGGTAGTCTCGGTTTTGGGATCCAGGGGAAAATATCTATGTATATATGTTTTATGTTTTATGCTCTCGCCATTGTTTATTTTTTGCTTTTAGAATTTTTATGCAGGTAATTTTTGTATGGGGTTAAAACCTACAATGCCAAGGAAGGCAATGAAAGTAAGAATAAATAAAATTCTTCTACTAAGTGAGGATGACCAACAACTAGAAAGAAGTAATTTTTTAAATTACTTGTTTCTTGTAGTGGCAAAGGAGGAAAGTGTAAAACCAGCTGCAAACTGAATAAAATGCACAAGAAATCTTCAAGATTTGAAGGTAATTAGAAAAATAATTGATATTACAGGTAAACTTATCTATAATGTATTCTATCTTGACTGGCCAACAACTGAATGGAGTTGATCCAGCCAGGAAAAACAATAAACTTATCGAACAAATTTAAGTATTTTTTATGGGCCAATGTTAATGACAAAAAAATGCTCCATAGTGTGCAAAAGGAGGCTTTATGTATTCCAATGAATTTGAGGATATTAGTGTCTTTGAAAGTTTGATGTAATATTTAAAGAGAAACACTACGCCACATGATAAGCTTTAGAGATTAACACTATTTCCAATATTCCAAACCATCAAAGACAAAAAATACAAATTCTACTCATGCATATACCATGTAAGATTGAATATCAACTAGATTTCAGGTTTGAAGTGGATTTCTTTAAATTGGTTCCACTAAATGAGGAGCTTAAGATGAAAACATTCTCCTTCATATTCAAAATTACCTTAGGGTTCCATGGCATACAAATTGCAAACCATGACATGTAATAATTGTGCACTGGTAACTTGTAAACTTCAAACCCAATATTCTATTTATCAAGTTCTAAAAGATTAGACCTTATGTAAACTTCTACCCTTTGTTTACATGGATGAATTTTTGCGAGAAGGAAAACCAGAAACTATAAACTATATATAGGTATTTTAGTAAACTAGAGTTTCTTGACCCTCGACTACCTAGGCTCCCACGCAATGAAAGCAGTGGTAGGCACAAACTCAATCGATCACCAGCCCAATGACTTCACAATTGTACAGGAAGTGGATTTCCAATTATCACCAAAGCAACCTACAAGTTAAATGTCTCATTTGAATAACCCAACGTCTCTTAAGAGCACTAGGTAAACTAAGAATTTAATTCCCATGCCTGAGAAATGATTGGGTTGAATTGACTGGTATAATGATACCATTTCCAGAATAGCCCCTTCCTTCAAGTATATGGAAAACAACTTTCTCTAGAGAAAGTGAGTTGAATAAACAATAATTGAATAAATGACTATACATTTGATTCACAAGCATTTAGAGGCACACCCTTCAACAATTAATTTCCAACAAGTACTATAAAGCTTTCAAGAAGTGAAAATTGTTGAGGTTCACAAAGAAAAGGGAGCCCAAATTTGAGTCTTCTACATTAACTCATTGTCAAGGACTTATGATCCAAGCAATTCTCCACAGTCATGACTACCAAGCATAACCCTAAGTGAATAAGTGCCATTCAAGCTACCAGAAAAATCATTAGAAAGGTAAAAATGGCTAATTTGTATGCTGACCATTTTAACATTGTAATCCAAACCTATGAGAACATGACGAGTAATAAGCATAAGAAAGAAATATAAATTCCCCATACTATACAATGCCAAGGAAGGCAATGAAAGGCATAATGAATGGAATTATTTTGCTAAGTGAGGATGGTCAAAAGATAGAAAGAAGGAATTTTGTCAGTGACTTGTTTCTTGTCGTGGTAGAGGACGAAAGTGTAAATCAAGTTGCAAATTGAATAGAAATGTATAAGAAATATTCAAGCTCTGAAGGTAACTATAAAAATACTTGGTCTTATAGGTAAACCCAACTAAAATGTATTATTTCTTGATCAACCCACAACTGAATGAAAGTGATTAAGGTAGGACAAAAAATAAACTTATCCAAAAAATTTAAGTATTTTCTGTGGGCTAATGTTGATGACAAAAAAAGGCTCCACAATGTGCAAAGGGAGGCTTGATGCATTCCCACAAACTATGGGAATATTGGTATCTTTGAAAGTTTGATGTAATCTTAAGAGAGCAACACTCTACCCAATATTCCAAACCATCAAAGACAAAAGTACAAATTATACTCATGTATATACCATGTAAGGGTGAATATCTGCTAGATTTCAAGTTTGCAGTGAATTTCTTTAAATTGATTCTACTGAGTGAGGAGCTTAAGATCAAAACATTCTCCTTTGTATTCAAAATTAAGTTAAGGTTTCAATGCATACAAATTAAAAGCCATGACATGTAATAATTGTGCACTGGTAACGTGTAAGATTCAAACTCAATATTCTAGTTATCAAGTTCTAAAAGACTACACCTTATGTAAACTTATACCCTTTGTTTACATGGATGAGTTTTTGCTAGAAGGAAGACCATAAACTCTAAACTATATATAGATATTTTAGTAAACTATAGTTTCTTCACCCTTGAATACCTAGGCTTCCACTCAATTCAAGAAGTGTTAGGCACAAACTCAATCTGATCACCAACCCAATGAAGTCACAACTATACAGGAAGTGGATTTCCAAATCTCACCAATGAAGCCTACAAGTTCAATCTCTTATTTGAAGAACCCAACATCTCTCATAAGAAATATGAAAACCAAGAATTTAATCCCCAAGCCCAGAAGAGGATTGGATTAAATTTACCGGTATAATGATACCATTTTTGAAATAGCCTCTTCCTTCAGGTATATGGTAAGTAGATTTCTACTAGAAAAAATGAGTTGAATAAACAATAATCGAACAAATGAGTATACATCTGATTCACAAGTCATTAGAGGTACAACCTTCAACAAGTAATTGCCAACAACAAATACAAAACTTGTAAGCAGTGAAAATTGTTGAGGTTCACAAAGCAAAGGGAGCCCAAATTTGATCCATCTACACTCACGCATAGTCAAGGAGTTATGATCCAAGAAATTCTCTACAATCATGACTACCAAGAATAACCATAAGTGAATAAGTGTCATTCAAGCTACCAGAAAAATCACTGGAAAGGTAAAATTAGCTAAATCTGTATGCTGACCATTTCAACATTGTAATACAAGCCTGTGAAAACATAATAGCTTGAACATAATAAAGCAATGAAAATTCCCCATACTATACAATTCCAAGGAAGGAAATTAAAGGTAGAATAAACGAAGTTCTTATGCTACGTGAGGATGGCCAACAACTAGAAAGAATGAATTTTGTCAATGACTTATTTCTTGCAGTGGAAGGGGAGGAAAGTGTAAAACAAGTTGCAAATTGAATAGAAATAAACACGAAATCTTCAAGCTTTGGGGGTAGCTAGAAAAAGACTTGGTATTAGAGGTAAACCCAAATACAATGTAGTTTTTCTAGATTGGACAACAACTAAATGGAGCTTATTTATGTAGGACAAACAATAAATTTATCTAGCAATTTAAGTATTTTCTATGGGCCAATGTTGATGACAAAAAATGGCACCACGGTGTGTGAAAGGAGGCTTGATGGATTCCCATATACTTTGGGGATATTGGTGTCTTAGTAAGATTGATATAACCTTCAGATATAAACACTATGATAAAGATTCCAAACCATCAGAGATAAAAAAAATATACAAATTCTACTCATGCATATACCATGTAATGGGGCATATCAGTTGGATTTCAGGTTGAAGTGGATTTATTTAGATTGATTCTACTGAATGAGGAGCATAATATCAAAACATTATCCTTTGTATTCAAAATTAACTCATAGTTTCAGGGCATACAAATTACAAACCATAACATGTAATCATTTATGCATTGGTAACTTGTAAGCGTCAAACTCAATATTCTAGCTATCAAGTTCTAAAAGACTAGACCTTATGTAAAGTTATACCCTTTATTTACCTAGATGAATTTGTGCCAGAAGAAAAACCAAAAACTATAAACTAAATATAGATATTCTAGTAAACTAGAGTTTCTTCACCCTTGACTACCTGGGCTCCCTCTCAATGAAAATAGCGGTAGTCACAAACTCAATTTGATCACCAACCCAATGACTTTTCAATTGTACTGGAAGTGACTTTCCATCTCTCACCAAATAAGCCTACAAGTAATTCTATGTCTTGTTTGAAGAACCTAATGTCTCTCACGAGCACCAGGCAAACCATGACTTTAATTCCTAAGCCCAAAAGAAGATTGGGTTTAATTGACTGGTATGATGATACCATTTCCAAAATAGCCTCTTCCTTCAGATATATGGCAAGAAAATTTCTACTAGAAAAATTGAGTTAAGTAAATAATAATTGAAGAAACTATTATACATTTGATTCACAAGCCATTAGAGGTGCACCTTTTAACAAGTAATTGCTGGCAAGGGCTACAAAACTTGAAAGTAGTGAAAATCGTTGAGGTTCACAAAGAAAAAGGAGCCCAAATTTGAGCCATCTATAGTCATTCATAGCCAAGGACTTATGATCCAAGCAATTCTCTATAGTCACGACTACCAAGCATAAACCTTAGTGAATAAGTCTAATTTCAGGTACAAGAAAAATCACTAGAAAGGTAAAAATGGCTAATCTATCTAATCATTTTAACATTGTAATCCAAGCCTATGAGAACATGATGACTGCTGATCATAAGAAAGTAATGCAAATGCCCCATACTATACAATTCCAAGGAAGGAAATGAAATTCTTCTCCCAAGTAAGAATGACCAACATCTAGAAAGATGGAATTTTGTTAGTGACTTGTTTCTTGTAGTCGCAGAGGAGGAAAGTGTAAATCAAGCTGCAAATTGAATAGAAACACACAAGAAATATTAAAGATGTTAAAATAATTATAAAAAGACTTGGTCTTATACGTAAAACCAACAACAATGTAGTATGTCTTGATTAGCCAACAACTGAATGGAATTGATTTAACTAGGACATATAATAAAATTATCCAACAATTGAAGTAATTTTTGCAGGAAGATTTTGATGAAAAAAAAGTCTCCACAATGTGTAAAAGGAGGCTTGATGCATTCCCACAGACTTTGGGGATATTGGTGTCTTTGGAAGTTTGATGTAAGCTTTAGAGAGAAACACTATGGCCAATAATAAGATTCAGAGAGAAACACTACACCCAATGATGTCACAAGCTTATTCCCTAATGCAATTATAGCATTGGTCCAATAATAGTATTCTAGAGATTTATTTGCAACCATTCTCAGTTCATGAACATGAAACTAGATATGTGGAACTTGACCCACAATTCACACAACAGTTGTAGTACAATTGGCTGCTAAACTATTCATTTATTCTACTAGTCTACTAGATCTAGTCCTAACCTTATAGTGAGCCTTAAAAATCAGTCCACTTACGAGCTTACTGTTGTTACTTATTGTTGAATGACTATTGGTCCAGGCTGAATGAAATGATCACTGTTATCCCAATATGATCCACTTCCTTTTAAAATATAAAATAAGGTTGTCACTACTTCAGAGAATGATTAGTTGTTGGACCACTTCAATAAACATCCTTAGGATAAGATTAAGGTGGCGTTGCTACCCTAAGTATCCTTAGGAAGGAAAAACCAACCTTAGATCTTGTCCTCGTGTGCCTCCGGTAAGCCACACGAAATTTGGTAGGGTTTGTATAGTGAGTCTATTTTCTCATCTGTCCAAAGTTTGTCCTTTGTGCCTTAGAGAGGGCCTTTGCTTCCTTTATCCCCTCAGCTAGTACATTAATGACTAGGTAGCTCTTAGATATAACCTTTTATCCTTAAGGATATCTATAGAACTAGAATTTGTTTCCCTAAACAAAAATTTCGATGAGTAGGTGAGCCTTAGGAAATCCAATCCTTTCTTTCCAAGCCAAATAAAAGGTATCTTAAGAGCTATCTCGCTACAAAGAAAGCCTCAATACCTTAGGATATCCTCAGAATTAACCCTTACTTTCCTGAATTAGAACTTTGATGACCAGATAAGCTTCAAGAATGACCTCTATTACTCTTGAAATAGAATTAGTGGCCAAGAAAATAACCATAGAGAAATTGCTTCCTCTCTTACCAAACCAAAATAGAGATGCTCCAAAATATTGTGTTGGAATAGGACAAAGAGAGGAAGAATAAGTGGTTAAATGATATTTCAAAAATTTACTAAAACTAATAAAAATGATTGCTTTTAATCTCTACATTAGTACTGAAACTTTCATTACCATTTTCCTCATAGAAGAATGATGTTCTAGTTTTCTCTATGACTTTCAATAATAACCTAATGATGCTAACAGTAAAAAGGTAAGTTTCAAGTGAGAATATAAAATAAATATTGATTATAGGAGTCATTTAAGCCATATTTTTCAATCGGCACATATTAAAACGAATATAGATACAATTAAATAAAAAATACAAAAAAAGAAAAAAGTATTTCTACATCCAAACAACCATGCTAAAAACAAGTACGAGACAAACACAAAAAACATAATTTATTGATACTCAAATCTTGTAGTTGTTATCCAAAGATGCAAACATAAGTTAAATAAGATTACATGTGATATATTCCTATACATATAGTCTGGATGTGGTATTTTCAAGAAAAAAGTATCATTAGAAGAGGAAAATATATACCTTAACAATATATCCAACCCACAGTGGGCACATGAACACTTATCATTCATTTCTTCCTTGAATAAATGAAATGAAAATATATTCTTATTTTAGCTTCCTTTCATCAGCCTATTATGAATTTTCAAAGCTTGTTTAGAACCATTATTTGGACGTTCCTGGAGAAGTCTAACTTCAAAGGCCTTCAATTGATATAGAAGAACATAAGACTCTCCCAAACAGTATTTGTGTCCACTGCCTTCAATCTCTTCAATTTTTCTACCATGTTTGACAACAGAGATAGGAATCAAGATATGTAAACTATAAATGTGTTCAGCAAGTTATAAATGAAATAATTTCAGATCTTAAATGCCTTAAGCATTTTACGTGTACTTGTTAGATTTTTGAGAGAAACTAAATACAAAAAATATATAGAGAAACCTGAAGTGCAAGTAGTGACACAATCTTAGACCTTCCAACAACTGCCCTCCAAGTATAGTGTCTACTTCTTATAGGGATATCACAACCTTCTACATAAGAATTCTAGGTATTCTCCCTAATTCACCTGGAATGAAGCAAATTATAGTAACATTAGACTGAAATAAGATGAGATAATATTATTAGTGTCAATTAGAATGTATTAATCAATGTACATAAAAAAACACACCTTGTCATGCAACTTGCTTCGCTATTGCAGACGGTAATTAAAGTACTGGGTGGGGAACCTTCCACCTTTACACTAAGCTTTGACATTGTTTGGAGTAGTCATCACTATGGGGGCATTGTTTTTCTGAGGTCACTTTCCATTATCTCCACATTTTACAATTGAGATAATAGAACTTGTGCCTATATGACCAGCAAAAAATTGAGGGGACCAATCATCTGCATGTTTAGTTCAACCTATTGCTAGTGTAATGAGCCATCTGCACTTCTCAATCTACAAAAAGAAAGTCAAACAACCAGAATGTTCATACTTTCCTTTACATTGATAATTACAAGATATAAAGTTCCCATGTTCAAGCAAAATGCTATGAAATAAAACATAATATACAAGAATATTGACAAAAGAAGCACAATTTTTCCCAAATAAATAGAATGTAAGAAAATTTGATTTATTAAGAAGATATCAACCCAACAAATGCTTTTGTTTTAGGACACTTTCTACACTAAGAGTGAAAATTCTTATATGTGCTACAAATGGTGCACAGACTTAGTCTAAGGGGCCAAGTCAACCAGTTATTGCATGTTTTATGTGCTCCATCCTTTGCCTTAGGGTGAAGTTTGGCAATCTTGCCTTAGATAATTCCCTCGGGCACTATCATTCCAGGCCACTATCTTATGGACATTATCCAATAGGAACTGTGTATAGGGATCCACATTATTTCATTCGATGAGTAGGTCCTACTCCCTCCTCTCTTCCTTGAAGTAACACTTATGTCTACATGTTGTTTCTTCACTAGCTTAATTCCACTTCTTGGGGTTCTCCCCCTCAAGATAACTTACAATCACTCATACTCAAAAACTTATGATCTAAGAAATTATCTACAGTCACGACTACCAAGCATAATCCTAAGTGAATAAGTCTCATTTCAACTACAAAAATCACTGGAAAGGTAAAAATGGCTAATTTGTCTAACCATTTTAACATTGTAATCCAAGCCTGTGAGAACATGATGATTGTTGATCATAAGAAAGATATGAAAATGCCCCATACTATACAATGCCAAGGTAATGGAAGGCAGAATAAATGAAATTCTTCTGCTAAGTGAGGATGACCAACATCTAGAAAGAAGGAATTTTGTTAGTGACTTGTTTCTTGTAGTGGTAGAGGAGGAAAGTTTAAATTACACTGCAAATTAAATAGAAATACATAAGAAATATTCAATATCTTAAAGTAACTAAAAAAAGACTTGGTCTTATAGGTAAAACGAGCTACAATGTAGTATGTCTTGATTGGCCAACAAATGAATGGAACTAATTTAGCTAGGACATACAATAATTTGATCCAACAATTTAAGTATTTTCTGCAGGCCAATGGTGATGAAAAACAAAAGCTCCATAGTGTGCAAAAGAAGGCTTGATGAATTCCCATAGACTTTGGGGATATTGATGTCTTTGTAAGTTTTATGTAAGCTTAAGAGAGAAACACTATGGCCAATGATAAGCTTTAGAGAGAAACACTACAACCATTGATTTCGCAAGCTTATTCCCTAATGCAATTATAGCACTGGTCCAATAATAGTATTGCAGTGATTTTTTTCCAACCATTCTCAATTCATGAACATGAAACCATGTATATGGAACTTGACCCACAATTCACATAACAATTGTACTACAATTGACTGCTAAACTATTCATCTATTCTACTAACTCTAGTCCTGACCTTATAATAAGCCTCATAAATTAGTCCACTTATGAGCTTCCTATTGTTACTTATTGTTGATTGACTATTGGTCCAGACTGAATGAAATGATCATTATTATCCAAATATGATATGTTTCCTTTTAAAATACCAAAGAGGGTTGTCACTACTTCAGAGAATGATTAGTTGTTGGACCACTTCCCTAAACATCCTTAGGATAGGATAAAGGTGGTGCTGCTACCCTAAGTAGACTTAGGAAGGAAAAGCTAACCTCAATGTGCCTTCAGTAAGCCACAAGAAATTTGGTAGGGTGTCCACAGTTAGTCTATTTGCTCATCTTTCCAAAGCTAGACCTTTGTGCCTTAGAGAGGGCCTTCGCTTATGTTGGTGGAATTATATGTATTCTAATTCCAAAATTTAATTATCGAATCCAGGATTGTAATACTTAGAGATGCAATCACAAGAAATGTGGGATTAGAGCCTATTCTAGCCTATGATAACAACTAACACGAGAAATAAATAATTACTAAGGATTATCACTTGTCACTAGACTGTGGGACTCTAATGTTTATCATGTTTTAAACCACAATCATTCATTAACAATGTTCATGTGGTTTTATATATGTAGCTTATTAGGTCTTGAGACTTCAATGGTTTTAATCCTATAGTGATGAAAACCCATTAAACATACTATAGAAAAGTAAATTGCAAAAAAGTAAATGCAGAAAAGTAAATTCCGACAACTATAAGTAAAAGCATGTGAGGCAAGTAAAGAAAACAAGGCAATAAACTACAAGAAATGCATTAACAAACTATAAAAAATAAATGCTAAGTAGGCTTAGAGATATATTGTAGGTTCTTATTCATTGTAGGAATATTTTATCAAGTAGTTTCAAAGCTTCAATTAATTAAAGAATCGTAAAATGCAAATTACATATTTTTTAATACCTTGTTCTAGTACAGAACCTAGTACCGAATTAATTACAGAAAGTTTGGAATTTGAAATTCTGAATAAGTGCCAAATAAAGTACAAAACTTTTGTAAATTTAAATTATGAATATTAAAACGTGTTAAGAAATAAATTTAAATTTGTTTGACTCTTAAGCCTGAGAAAAATCAATTTGAATTTGATCATAATGCATTCTACTTAATAGATCAGAAAACAGAGAAATAAATCTAATACTATGTGAAATACAAATATAATGAAATATTGAAAATAAACATCAAATAAAATATGCAATAAAATGTTGAAAATAAGATCTTAATCCTGCACAAAGAAGAATCAATGGAATGGAATTCATTTCTTAAACCTAAAGAGAAGTACTACAAAGTAAATTGAAAGCATAAAAGTGAATAGATCTGAGTTTTAACTAACATAAATTCATTGCAAAATAAGACTAAATTGCTAGATATAAGACTAATCTACAAAACACATGAGGCATAACAACACTTACCCACACTGAGGGGCCCTTCCCAGGAGGTTAGTGCTATTAATAAAATCTCAATTCAAGCTAAGAAGATGTACCACAATTCAACAACCATCAATTCTTTTTTCACATAAAACAACTCTGTTACAAATCAACTCTCTAAATCTCTACAAAAACTAATCATTGATCTCTTCTATTACAATAATGAAAAACCTCATTTCCTTTGCCCTTTGAGGATTTATTTATACATAAATCCATTTAGGAAGGATAATATCCAATCCCCTAAACTCAGAAAACGAATTTACAACTTTAGAGATAAATCTCAGAACTCTGATTTTTGTGTAATTTTATACAAATTCTTGTTAAAGAACCAACCATATCTTCTCAACCATGCTATATTTTGGCGATATGTTTCTATGGAGCCTAACTCACTACAACAAAACCAACGATTTGCGCCAGATTTAGCGCCAAATTTTAGTGCATTTTTTTTGTAATTGTGATGAGCAACCTGGCGCTAAATCTGGCTCTATTGTACAATTTTTAAAGCGTCCTTTTTTGCACCTGATTTTGCATCCTTTTTCACGCTAGATTTTGCATCATTTTTTACACCAAACTATGCATCATTTTTTGCGTCAAATTTTGAACCAAGATTTGCATCTTATTTTATGACAGGTTTTGCTTCTAGTTTTGTGTCATTTTTTGCATCTATTTTTCATTCTATTTTGCTTCCTATTTTGTGTCATTCTTTGCTTCCATTTTTGCACCATCATTTGCATCAAGTTTACACTGCATTTTGAATCCAATTTAACGTATTTTTATGCATCTATTTTGTGTCAGTTTTTGCATCTAGTCTTACGCCAGGTTTTGTATCTAGTCTTACACTAGTTTTTGCTTCTATTTTTGCACCAGCTTTGGTGCCTATCTTTGCACCATGTGTTGAATTTGATTTAGCACCAAATTTTGCATCCATTTATGTGCCCATTTTTGCATCTTTTTTGGACCATTTTTTACATCCACATTTACGTTTGATTTGTCTCCATTTTTCCCATCTCATTTTGCACCATATTTTGCGTCATTTGTTTCATCCAATTTTGCATCATTTTTAACACCATCTCTTGCATCTAATGTTACATCATTTTGAGCATCCAAATTGGCATTTATATTTGCATCTTATGTTGAGTCATGTGTTGTGTCCACCTTTGCATCTTATTTTGTGTCTAATGGTACATTCAATTTAGAGCCATTTTTTACGTCTACTTTTGTATTTGTTTTTGCACCAAGTTTTGCATCCAATTTTAAGCTATTTTATGCCCCTTTTTGCACCATTTTTTTTGTGTCTACTTGTGTCCAATGTTGCACCATTATTTACACCGAATTTTTCATCCAATTTTGCATTTTTTTGGTGTCTAGTTTTACATCGTTTTCACCATCCAAATTTGCATCTTTTTTTGCCTCATTTTGTGTCCACATTTGCATATAATTTTGTGTCTGAGTTCGAGCCTAAATTTGCATGTGATTAGGAATCATTTTTACGCCGTAAGGTGTTCCCTCTGAGAAAGACATCCCTAAAATGTGACGTGTGCGATCCTGAGCCATTGATTCTGTGTGTTAGATGATTGGGGTGTTTTCTACCGTTCGTTTAATTTGTTTTTTTCATAGAAAAATGGTTTTTTTCCCATGGTAATGGGCCATGAAAGGCCAGGCCTGGCCTGCTGGCGATGAGACTCTTCTGCTGGCTATGAGACTCTTCGCAGAGACTGCCTGCTGGCGATGAGACTCTTCGCAGAGACTCTTCATGTCTTTCTTCCCTGCATGCCCCGTTTCACTGTTTCATCCCCTACATTCAATTAACGCTCCTTTCTATTCCATTGCTCCTCCATTCCGATTGAACAAAGCCTGTTGAAGATAACTGTAGATCAACTCAGTGCTCCGTCGCTCTCGCTCTTTACTATCACTGTCCAGCTCCTTTCTATTCCATTGATCCTCCATTCCGATTGAACACAGCCTGTTGAAGATAACTGTAGATCAACTCAGCGCTCCGTCGCTCTCGCTCTTTACTATCACTGTCTGGACTGTGTCTGCTTTGAGCCGCGGTGCTTTCAAAGATGTATTTAAATTTTAGACACTTCCCTCTCATGGCATACAACAATCAGACGCCCACCCCTCCTCTGGATGCAATAACGCATACTTCAGAATTAGACAATCAGACGCCCACCCCTCTTCTGGATGCAATAATGCATACTTCAGAATTAGATTTAGAAGGTGCAGTGCCAAGTCCTCACCCATAACGTCAACAATAAAGCCGCGATATTTGTCACAGAGTTGACACAAAATCTTGAAAATATTCTCTAGCGCCCGGATCGATCACTGTATTGTTCATCAACCCTAACCCTATCCTATTCACATTTGTTTCCTCTGGATTATACAAACGATGGACCATAAATTCCAATAAGCAATGAGGGATAAGAAAAAGCAATAACCTGCAGAAGGATAAGAAAAAGCAATCAGCAATGAGGGATTGTGAATCTTAACAATGTTCGTCAACCGTGTTCCTACAGAAAGATTGATCAAAATTTTGAATTTAGCTTGTTTTGAAAGTTTGAAGTTTTGAACTCTTATCAACCTACAATATAGCTGCTTATTGATGGATGCATCCTAGCGAGGTTTGTCTTCCCTGTAACATCAAAAAAAAAAAAAATTGTAAGTGTACCATTTTTAAATTTAGTTTACTTTACCCTAATGTGATGCATAAATTCAAATTCCATTTATATCTATTCAGTTGGACATTATATTTGTTTTGTCAGCCTACTTGCTTTAAAATGTCTGTCTCTTACCTTTGGGAAAGCTCCGTTCATAGAGTACTCGACACAAGATCAGAAAATATGATGCTGCGTTCTGTGACTTTCTCCTGGTATGTGCCAAAACTCAAATCAGAAAAACTTAAAAGTTCAAGTTCATCACTTTCAAAAATGTTTAGCCACAAGCTTTCTTCTGTTAATAGAAATTATTAGATAGGCTTAAGATGCATGAGCAGAAAAACAATGGTGTTTAACAGAGATCCAAAAATCTATGAGAGAAGAACCCAATAATACAAGAGCTTCTGTCAGAAGTAGCAGACATACCTAGGCATCAAAGATATTCAGCTGTTTCATTGTTTCCTGTTAATGTGATAGAAATCAAGCTCTTCTAATATGTTTATACTAAGAATGGCATGAAAAGTTGTCCTAAAGGTGACATGCCATTTGAGAAGTGTTCTCACATAAATCCTGTACCTTGATTTAAAAATAAACAGGTCTGTGTTGTTGATGGCACCGTTTATATATCAGATAATATTTTGCAGTTTTGAACCTGTTGTCATTTCTCCAATATTACATCATAAATGAAGAATTAATGAATGAGGGGAGTTTAAATTATTATCATAGATAAATCATAATCCCCCGAAAATCAAATTCCACAATTGAGATAATGGAATCAGTATGCATCGAGAGCAACAATTTCACCCCCGATGAATTTGTTGTGGCAATCACAACAAATTCAAAGGTTTGTGACTATACAAGTAAGCAACCATGGAACTGTATTGTCAAGCCCTAAGGCAACGTCCAGCTTCTCACTGTGGTGACAACGAAACTCTGTTACTTGCGCTGCTCCTCCACATCAAGCAGTACAGATTTTGTGTCAGGCATATATCCTGCCTCCTTCATCCGCTTAGACAAGTGATCCAGCATTGCATAAATTCATAAATTCTCTCTGACTGTGGGTGTGATCTATCTCCTACAATAAATTTGTGCACCACATTCTTGATTTCAATCCAACTACATCCAGGATTCTTCTTTACCTCCCTATCTTTCATCATTCTTCTCACCTTTGCAACATCATCCCACTTGCCTGCAGCAGCATAAATATTTGACAGCAAGACATAGGCAGCTGCATTTTGAGGTTCCAAATCAAAAAGGTGTTCTGCTGCACGTCTGCCTATATCAAGGTTTCCATGGACTCTGCAAGCACCAAGCAAGGCCTTCCACAGAATAGCATCAGGCTCATAAGGGATGGAGTTGATAAGGTCCTCTGCTTCATCCAAGTGCCCTGAACGACCAAGAATATCTACCATGCAGACATAGTGCTCCACTCTTGGTCTAATACCATGATGCTGACTCATGGATAAGAAATAGTGCCAGCCTTTGTCCACTAGGCCTGTATGACTACATGCAGCCAGAACACCAAGAAATGTAACGTGATTTGGAGTCAAGCCTGCTTGTTGCATTTCTTCAAAGAGTAGTAATGCCTCCCTGCCATGTCCATGCTGAGCATATGCTGATATAATTGTGGTCCATAAGACCGTGTCAGGTTTGTAAATTTTATCAAATGATAGCCGTGCATCATCTAGGTTCCCACATTTAGCATACATATCAACTATGGCACTTCTCACAAAAACATCTGACTCGAATCCCACTTTGATTATTTGAGCATGAACCTGTTTGCCCTGTTCCAGGGTTGCTAGGCCAGCACATGAACTTAAAACAACTGCCCAGGTGGAGTTATTAGGTTTCACACAAGATTGTCCCATTCGAGAAAAAAGCTGCAGGGCTTCCTCATCTTGTCCATTCTGAACATATCCTGTAAGGACAACAGTCCATGATATGACATTTGCCTCGGGCATTTTCTCAAATAGTACCCGGGCATCAAATGTTTTTTTATTCCGAGCATATCCCACAATCATCACATTCCAAGATTCCACATATCTTTCAGGCATTTCATCAAAGAGCTGCCGTGCCTCATCTGTTCTTCCATTCTCTGCATATCCCACAATCATAGAATTCCATGACAGCACATTACTTTCACACATCCTCTCAAAGAACAGGCGCGCATCATCAATTTCCCCACATTTCGCATACATACTAACAAGGACATTGCCCACGTTTACATTTGACACAAAACCAGTTTTGACAGTGTGAGCATGGATTTGCTTGCCATCTTCAAGGGCTGCTAGGCTCGTGCATATGCCCAGGACACAAGTTAGGTTGGACTGGTTAGGCATTGTACCAGTACTAAGCATTCGGGCAAAGAATTCCAATGCATCTTTGCCATGCTCATTCCAGGCATATCCTGCGATCACTGAAGTCCACGAAACTACATCTCGTTCAGGCATTGTATCAAACAGTTGCCGTGCATTATCTATGCTTCCACATTTGGCATACATGTTAATTGCTGCATTACCCACAGAAATATCAAATTGAAAACCCATTTTAATACTGTCAGCATGGACCTGCTTGCCTGGTAGCAAGACTTCAAGGCTGGCACATGCACTCAAAACACCGGTGAATGTAAATTAGTTCCGGTAAACACACCCCTCATGCATACAGGAAAAGAGATCCAATGACTCTTGAAAGCATCCATTCTTGGCATATCCGGTAATAACCGAAGTCCATGACACAACATCTCGTTTGGGCATTTTCTCAAATAATTGGCGTGCATCCTCCATGCGTCCAATCTGAGCATATCCTGCTATCATTGTATTCCATGAAACTACATTTCGTTCAGGCATTTTGTCGAACAACTTTTGGCCGTCCTCTAATTTACTATTCCTGACATATGCAGCTAGAATCGCATTCCAAGTAACAATATTCCGCTCAGGCATTTTGTCAAACACGTTGCTTGCTTGCTCCAGTTGTCCATTTCGAGCAAAACCAACAATCATCTTAGTCCAAGAAACCACGTCCTTTTCAGGCAGTATTTCCTGGCGTGCATTTTCTATTCTTCCAATCCAATTCCGTAGATAACCAGAAAGCATGATGTTCCATGATATTGTATGTCGTTAGCGTTTTTTGTCAAACAAGTGGCGTGCATTTTCTGTTATTCCCCGTTGAGAACATCTGTTAATCATTTCATTGCTAATGGTACAGAAGAATTGTACCCTTTGGTTTTCTCCTCTGTTCTTCATGAACTACTCAAACCGCTACGAAAATACCAATTTCCAATTTAGATGTAAATTTGTTAGTTTTGTGTTGTATTCCATTGAAATGCGGTTTTGACCATTATCTCTGAACAGTCAATGGTTTAAGCAGCCTCTAAATGAGAGGTGATCGAAGTTATCATTTCAATCTTGCAATCCAAACCCAACAACAGAGGGCAGCAGTCACATGGGAAAGGGTTCAACTTTATGATAGTAAAAATGAAAGAAACAAATGGAAAAACAACGCTTCCTTCCTTTTATTGTCCCACAACCATGCTCCAAAACCTCAAATATGGATCACTATAACATGTTGCCAGGGTAATTATGACTCCGTGTGGATCACTTTAACATGTTGCCAGCGTATGTATGACTCCGTGCTTACTTCCTGTTCTTTTCTATGTGAGTTTTATATAATATCATATTGTATTTTCTTGAAAATTTTATAATTTTATAATAAAAACATTAAAAACTTGAAAATATTATTTAAAAACCTAAATGATTAAAAATTAATATAATTACGCCGTAAGGCGTTCCCTCTGAGAAAGACATCCCTAAAATGTGACGTGTGCGATCCTGAGCCATTGATTCTGTGTGTTAGATGATTGGGGTGTTTTCTGCCGTTCGTTTAATCTGTTTTTTTCATAGAAAAATGGATTTTTTCCCATGGTAATGGGCCATGAAAGGCCAAGCCTAGCCTGCTGGCGATGAGACTCTTCTGCTGGCTATGAGACTCTTCGCAGAGACTGCCTGCTGGCGATGAGACTCTTCGTAGAGACTCTTCATGTCTTTCTTCCCTGCATGCCCCATTTCACTGGTTCATCCCCTACGTTCAATTAACGCTCCTTTTTATTCCATTGCTCCTCCATTCCGATTGAACACACCCTGTTGAAGATAACTGTAGATCAACTCAGCGCTCCGTTGCTCTCGCTCTTTACTATCACTGTCCAGCTCCTTTCTATTCCATTGATCCTCCATTCCGATTGAACACAGCCTGTTGAAGATCACTGTAGATCAACTCAGCGCTCCGTCGCTCTTTCTCTTTACTATCACTGTCTGGACTGTGTCTGCTTTGAGCCGCGGTGCTTTCAAAGATGTATTTAAATTTTAGACACTTCCCTCTAATGGCACATAAATGTATTTAAATAATAGTTTTACTTTGGAAAAATAATTGGGCACATCAAATAAAATATTGATGCGACGGACATAGAACTCCGAAACAATAATGCACCCTTCTATTACTCCAAAACAATAATGCACCCTTCTCTAGCTGATGTGTCAATGCTTTCTTTGAAGTGGAACTTAAAGAATTAAGTAATTATTCATTATTAAATTGAGATTTTATATAAATTAATTGATTATTTATTAATGTTAATTTCATTTTATAATTTTATAGTAATTTTTAATAGATTTTTGTTAAAGATAATTATTTGAGCTATTATTGTATCAAGATTTTTGTTGTGTCTTTTATTATTATATTTTAATCCACTTTAAACATGCTCAAAATATGTTTTCATCTTCATTTGTGGAGATTATCTACTTGCATATTCAAAAAGTTTTGATGTAGTTTTTGCCTTGAAAAATGATTATTGTGATTGTAATGGTGAGAAATTATTCTATAAACAGTGTTAAGTGTTATTTAGAATAAATGAGAAATTCTTTTTGAATATATAAGACTAATCTTTGAGAGAATAGATATATATTCCCTAATTATCACATAAACAAGGGGTTAATCTTACATTTAGTGCTTTATCTTTGTAGAGTTCCGCTAAACAAAGGGAATACCTCCTCCTGCGTGACTTCGATTGTCCCTCCCTCTTACAGGATTGCAAAGCATTAAGAATTGAATCTTCTTTATTTTAAAGATGTAGTCTTGTCGAATATACCAAAAACATAGTAGGATTCTTTCATTATTGACAAAATCAAGCACATGTGCAAGGGAAGTATTCATCTATGGATGGTTAACAAGTTCATTAATAACTACAAGTAAACGCTTCAAACTATGTATTTAATGATCTCTAGTCATCATCTAAAGAGTTCAAGAATCAAATCAATTCCAACCTAAGTTCTAAGTATATGGTAAACCTCTACTCTAGAGGTTCTATTATTGTAAAATTTCACAACTATGGAAGTTGTGGCAAGGTCTCAAAGGAGGGACTTTCTTTTTGGGGAAAAACTAACCTTTTTTCAAAAGATAGTTTCTATAATTGAATCCATCTTCAATATCCATTTCTTCAACCCCACTCTGGATTTGAATATTGAATCCCCCCTACTTATTTTGGGATGAGATGATCTTTCAAAAGCCAACATAAATATATTGGGGACTTACAACAATATACAAACTAAGCAAGGAAGCGTATACACACATGTGTTAGAATTTGAATTGAAGTTGACTTGAGCAAAGGTATAACAATGCATATTTAATTAAATATTGGTGATTTTAACAACCACGTCCATTAGATTAAAATAATGATACTTTATGTGTATCTATATGCAAAGACAAAATACTTGAAAGGCACCTTCCCAACAACAAAGGTCATTATAAGAAAAATGGAAAAATAACAAGTTGATGGGTGGTATGATTGAATGAAGAATCAAAGGGCAAGAAAGAAGATACATCCAAGTTTAGTCCTAATAAAAGATTTTATGGCCCCTTCCAAGGAGTGCGTTATTAAGAGGGACACAAACATGATCATGGAGTCTATGCTAAAGTCTTATGGGAGAAATAGGAAGCATGTGAATGAGATATTATGGATTTCAAAAGAGAAATCATGTTATTCAATCCAATAGAAGCAAGGGGATTGGTGCTACTTGAGACTCCATAAGCTCTAAATCAATTGGTGAAAGCAAGAAGTCTAAAAGATAAATGCAAAGAAAGGAATATCCATCTATGTACAAATCTACAATAAATAAATTCAAAATTATACAGTGTTTCCATATAGACAATGTTAGGTCCCTATAACACTAGTGATTCCCCCATTACTAGTGTCATTGTGACCCTTACTGTTATTGTTGTGCCCTTATTGTCCCCATATTGTTATTATTGAGCCCCATAGAAGCCCACTATTGTTATTTTTGTGCCCTTATATTATTATTGTTATGTTGACTTTGATTATATTGTGACCCATCATCATCATTCATGCCATTATTGTTTTTGATGATGACTTAGATGAAAATGATGATCATGACACCAAAGATAATGCTTATGATTATGACAATGACAACATCTAAAATTGGGAAGATTCGCCAACGTCATTAGCATCGTCATCATTATAATCATTGCCATCATCATCATTGTCATTGTAACCACTATCGTCTTTATCATCATAATCACAATTCATGTCATCGCCATCATCTTCATTTTCATCATTGTCAATATTATTGACATTGTCATCAATTGTTCATAATTTTCAATGCCATAAGGAATATCATCAATGCAGAAAATATGATAAGTGTTGGAAAGGGATGCAAAAGCGAACATAGAAATGGGGGCAACAATAGAAGTAAAATTGGATGAAAAGTGGATACAACATAAGTAGATGCACAACAACATGAAAAACCTGACACAAAAGTGGATGCAAAAGTAGATGCAGTTGTCAATGCAAACTTGGATGCAAACATGAAGGCAAAAGTGGAAGCAAACATGGGTCCAATGGTAGGTGTAAAACTTGGCACAAATTGTGGTGAAACAAATGTGGATGCAACAACGGAAACAAAAGTATATGCAAAAATGGATGAAACAAAAGTGGATGCAATAGGGGATGCAAACGTGGAAGCAAATGTGGTTGCAATGGTAGGCGCAAGATATGGTGCAACAAAAGTGGATGTAACAATAGACAAAAAATATGCAAAATAAGATGCAAAAATGGATGTAAAAGTGGAAGCAAACATTGATGCAACAGGCAAAACAAAATTGGATGCAAAAAATGGATATAATGTAAGTAGATGCAAAAGTAGATACAAAACGAGATGCAAAACCCAATGCATAAACCTGACATAAAAGTGGATGCAAAAATAGATGCAATATTTGATGCAAAAGAGGATGTGAACATGGATGCAAAATTGGAAGCAAACGTGGATACAACAGTGAGTGCAAAACATGGTGAAAATTGTGGCATAACAAAAGTGGATGTAATGATAGATGCAAAAAAAGAATCAAAGTATGATGCAAATGAAGATGTAAAAAGGGATGCAAAAAGTGAAATTTAAAATGGGTGCAACAATGGATGCAAAATTGTGTGCAAAAGTGGATGCAATAGAAGTCGATGCAAAAGTAGATGCAAAACGAGACACAAAACCCGATGCAAATCCCGGTCCAAAATTGGATACAAAAAGGGATGCAAAAATAGATGTAGTAGTTGATGAAAACCTAGACACAAATGAGGATGCAAACGTGGATGCAAAATTATAATCAAAAGTGGGTGCAAAAGGAGGTGCCAAACTAGGCGCTAATTGTGGCACAAAAATATTAGATGCAATAGTGGGTACAATAATAGATGCAAAAGAGGATGTAAATATGGATGCCAAACAAGAGGGAAAAGTGGATGCAACAAAAGTAGATGCAAAACTAGACACAAAACATGATGTAAAACTTGGCGCAAAAGGGATGCACAAATGGATGAAAAAATGGATGCAAAAAATGATTTAAAAAAGGATGCAAAAAAGGATGCAAAAGTCGATGCAAAAGTTGATGCAAGTGTAGGTGCAAAAAGTGGATGCAAATGAGGATGCAAAAGTATGTCAAACAAAATTAGGTGCCAAACTTGATGCAAAACCTGGAACAAAACCTGGTGTAAAGGATGACACAAAACTTGGCATAAAATTTGGTGCAAAACGTGGTGCAAAACCTATTGCAATACCTGGTGCTAAACTTGGTGTAAGATTTGGTGCAAAACTTGATGCAAATTTTGTGTCAAGTTTTGCACCATATTTGATAAATGGATGCAAATAGCACCAAAAATGGGCTCTAGATGCAAAAAAAGAAGTAAAAAGGGACGCTAATCGCTGGTTTTGTTGTAGTGACTTGTTATATTTTTAACAAAAACTTCTCTTGTAATTTCCTGATTCAATTCAATAGCCTCGTAAATCGTGCATGAAGTTGACTGTTTAGATATTTTTACCAATCTAGGCTTTGCAAAAAAATTGTACAAAACTCCTTCAATAAACCAATTGTAAATTTCAAGCCATATTTAATTTTTGGAAACAATATGAGATCCAAGTAAATTGTTATGTTGTGCAAAAACCCATTTTCCATATTCTTGAGATTCGCCATCATATGCACGGAAATTGAGGTAAAATATGGCAGTTTCAAAACTGTTACATATTTTTGGTTGTAGCTTAAATCATGTGCTAGGATCCCACACGTGTCAGATGGGTATATTCCAAGGCTTGTTCTAGCATATTAGGCCTACGTGGCACCTAATTTACCATGCTAGAGAAAATAAAAACATATTTTAAAATTTCAATTTTTTTCCCTCCATTCGTGCAAGTGCAGAATTAAGTAATGAACTGTTGAACTGATATAAAGATAGAAATTTTCATAGTGGAACGTGCTCCTTGGCCACATAACCACATTAGTAAACTGTCATTGATAAAGCCATATTAAAAACTCATTTAATCATTAAAAGTATAAGAAATCTTTAATAATTAACCACAAGGTAAAATGAATGCGTTTAGTGAAAATTTCTAATATAATAGTTACGAAATATGTTGTAAGGGTATGAATGTGACTTGTAAATGAAATTTTTGGATATCCAATACAATAACATATCTAGGAACCAACATCCCCCCATACCTGAGACTTTGCATGCCCTCATGTAAACAAAATACGGACTAGGAAGGAATGATGGATGATATAAGGTGACAATGAAGATGATGGCTAAATAAATGTGGACTTGGAAACTAGAATATGCATTAATGCATTTGGAAATGGCAGTTTAAGAAAGGTGAAGAAATAGGAAGTGGTTAATCATCAAGATTCCTTAAATTTTAATGATCTAAAGATCCTTTAAACATGTTTTATCTCAAGTAAACCTTTCATACCTTGATTTGTACTGCATGTTGCAATGGAAGTTGTATGAAGCTAAAGATAAAAACAGAGTAAGGCTGAGAGTCTGGAATGATCTGGAAGAGCTAGAGTTGATGAGTGCCAATCTGATATGTTGAAGGAAGCTGAAGAAAATGAGATTAAGATGTTGAAAATATCCCAACAACCACTCCCTCACGTTTGAGGTTTTGCATGTCCTCATACAAACAATGTGAGGTATTGAAGAAGTGAGGAGGGCTGTTGAGATGACTCTAGTACAAAAAAGGACTTGAAAAACAAAACAATGAAACTAATGAGATGAATATTGAATAAAAATAATTCATCTTAGGTTTATTAAAGTGACGCTAAACTAACACCAAGGATAAAAGAAATTTAAAATCACTCATTACATATGATTTCATCAATCATTAACAGTTTTATGCTCAAGAAAAAGAAACCTTTTATAAATTTAAGGGGCTACCCTTCTTTGTAGGTAGGAGGATTTTTATGATCACAACAAATGATGAACCAATGAAAAATTAGTTATTACTAAGCAAATCCCAAGGTCTTATAGTTATCCAAGTATTACAAATAAGCTTTGCAATTGAGTTTTATTAATTCTCTCTAATCATAGGTCCCACTTCTAAGACAATTAAATCTTAGATATAGTATGAAAAACCAATGATAGAGGACTCAAGGTTACCTTAAGGCCATTCTTTAGCAGAAAATTTATGGAGTACATTTTTACCCTTGACTTCATCGACACATGCTTCCTTTTTATTGTAACAATCATACGTGTGGACAAAAGTCTTGGTCTGGTTGACACTTCTTTAGGAAGAATGCCCCATTTCCCATGAGAATCCATAGCCCCGATGGGTTTTCCTAGTGATATCATAGGTCAATACCCAATTCCAGTAGGTGTCCACAACCTCGATGAGTTTACCTCTTAAACCCATTTACACTGAAGGCTCTAGTCCCATGTTTCCTACCATTTTAGTTTTATATTATGGATATTTATTTTGTAATTGCTACATGGGGGAACGGCTTCAGAAAGCCCCTTAAAGGCATAGGATGACATATTTCATAGTGACTTAGATTACCTGCATAAGTATTGGACGCATAAGGTACTTATAGGTACTCAAAGGACATAGCATGAATGAGCCATTTTTAATGTGAGATGGATGAGGCTGCCAAAGAATAACCAAAAGACACCTAAATTCCCACTAATCATAGTTTCCATGTATGCTTTCACTTTTAAAGTAGTGTTCCACCATGAGTAGAGACTTCAGTAACTCTTATGCAAGTCTTAATAAAGATGCTTGGATATCATGCTTTGGTGTTATGGTTATAGTATTCAAGTTAATTTTTTTCATTGATATCATTGTATGGACCTCTTAACTTTGTTTTAATCCCCTTATTATGCATTGGTAACTATATTTTGAGCAATTTTTTTGTATTGATAATTAGAAATATATATCTGAATAAGAGAAATGAAATTCCCAAAAAAGAAAAGGTATATAAGCTATGAATAGTTTGGAATTATCATTTGATTCAACTTCTATGGAAAAATTTGTTTATTCGATCATCTTCGTGAAATAGTGGTCTTAATGATAAAGAATGTATGCATCATTTTTAACAACTTAAGGAAAAATGAAATATGTCATCAAATACTCCCCTAAGTGTTCCATTCTATTGACAAATATTCTTTTCCACTTTTGAAAATATTCTTCCATTCTTTAAGCTTCCAAAATGAACAATATCCTTGAATTGTGCTTTGTCTTGCAAAATAACAAATTGGTACCAAAATAATGGGTACTGATTAGCTAAAACAAGGCACTAGACAATTGGTATGCAATACCAGACAATTTTTTAATGCAATCATTTCCAACTTCACATAATATTCCAAACATAATGGTCATAGCTTACTTTATCGAAAATAAATACTAGAAACACATCTAACTATCATAAAGAAATAATAAGTGGGAAAGAAATGTAATAGTTGAACCATGCTACTGTTTGAAATAATATTAAGTGGTAAGAAAATATGCAACTGAAAGAAACCTCAATAGAAACCTTTTATAGGAAAAACATATATCTTATTTTTAACTAGTTTCTTTTTAGCTATTAACATCCCCACTTATACAAAAAATGAGAAAGATGTTGCACTATATTTTAGAACTCAAGCTAACTATTATATGCATCAATTATTTATTTATTATCCTACTCTACCTAAGAAAAATAAATTCATTTCCTCAAGTATATGAGTATTTACAATGTAACCATGTGTGTAATAGGTATAAAATTGAATTCATTCTCAAGTTTAGAATAGAATATTCAATGCATACCTGAGTATGAAGATCCAACTGTTTAATGGTGATGTCATGAAGTAAGGAAGAATGAAAGAGTGGTATGGCCTTATAATTTCTTGAAACCAACTTTCAACAAAATTAAAATGCTCTGGATTTACCTCTTTATTTGGCTCATTTAACATATCCTCCTTTACCGTGCCATGCAGATCTTCTAGCATTAGATGATTATCCTATTGTGTGCTTAGAGGATCCACAGATAGGAATGTCAAAAATTCTTCAATCTCAGGTTCTAATGGTTTCTCTCCATTGGATGTGGTCCATGATTCTTTATTTTCTTCGAAAAAATTATAAGGGTGAAGATCTTCGTGTGGATGTGGTTCATGGATTTGTTGTTTTTCTATCACTTCTGGAGAGGTAGATAAGTTCTTGATTGTTGTCAAGATGTGTTCTTCCTAAGAACCAGAGATCCTAGCTGTTGCTAAGATTTGAGAGAGTTCTCCCAAAATCTTGATCATCCTTGAAAATTGCTTTTCTAGTTGCTAATCCTTGTCATGCACATAGATTAGCGTATGGAGTTCTTATAAAAAATACTAAATAAATAAGAAGAAAACACACCTAAAACAAATGCAAGCAAGCCAATCATGTACTTGAAGCACCACTGTGCTACTAGGATCCTGCTGTCACTAGGTTATTTGTTCACACAAGTTAGACTTCTCTTCCTTTCCTGAAACAATCTAAAGGAAAACACACTTGAAAAGGAAAAGAAATAAAAATGAGGATTTGGATTCTACCTTTAATTCTATGCATATTGAAAAGAAACTAGAAAATCAATTAGAGACAATCAGAATTTGAAGCGACCCCAAACTAAAGTGGATGCATGGCTCTTCACTCACGTCTTACCATATTTCTCCACCCTCTAGTTGCCTTGCAACTAAGATCACACAGAAAACTTGTGAAAGAAACTATGCTCTAATCCCATTAGCACCTTCGCAGAAATGACACTAAAAATGTTGGTGGAATTATATGTATTCTAATTCCAACATTTAATTATCAAATCCAGGATCGTAAGATTTAGAGATGTAAGTACAGGATATGCAGGATTAGAGCCTATTCTAGCATATGCTAACAACTAACACTAGAAAGAACTAATTACTAAGGATTATCACTGGGTTGTGGGACTTTAATGTTTGTCATGTTTTAAGCCACAATCTTTCATTAACAATGTTCATGTGGTTTTATATATGTAGCTTATTAGGTCTTGAGAATTCATTGGTTTTAATCCTATAGTGATGAAAACTCATTAAACATACTGCAGAAAAGTAAATGAAGAAAAGAAAATTGTAGAAAAGTAAATGTCAGCAACTATAAGTAAAAGCGTGTGAGGCAAGTAAATAAAACAAGTCAATAAACTACAAGAAATGCATTAACAAACTATCAAAAATAAATGCTAAGCAAACTTAAAGATATATTGTAGGTTCTTATTCATTGTAGTAATCTTTTATCAAGTAGTTGCAAAGTTTCAATCAATTAAAGAATCCTAAACTACAAATTGAATATTTTTCAATACCTTATTCTAGTACAGAACCTAGTACTAAATTAATTACATAAAATTTGGAATTTGAAATTATGAATATTAAAACGTGTTAAGAAATCAATTTAATTTTTTTTTATTCTTAAGCCTGAGAAAAATCAATTTGAATTTGATCATAATGCATTTTACTTAATAGATCAAAAAATAAAGCAATAAATCTAATACTGTGTGAGATACAAATCTAATGAAAAATTGAAAAGAAACATCAAATATAATATGCAATCAAATGTTGAAAATAAGATCTTAATCATGCACAAATAAGAATCAATGGAATTGAATTCACTTCTTAAACCTAAAGAGAAGTACTACAAACTAAATTGAAAACATGAAAGTGAATAGATGTGAGTTTTATCTAACATAAATTCATTGCAAAATAAAATTAATTGCTAGATGTAAGACTAATCTACAAAACACGAGGCAAAAGAACACTTACCCACACTGAGGGGCCCTTCCCAGGAGGTTAGTGTTGCTAAGAAAATCTCAAATCAAGCTAAGAAGATGTACCACAATTCAACAACCATCAATTCTTTATTCACATCAAAAACTCTATTACAAATCAACTCTCTAAATCTCTCCAAAAGCTAACCATTGATCTCTTCTTTTACAATAATGAACAACCTCCTTTCCTCTACCCTTTGAGGCTTTATTTATACATAAAATCTATTGAGGAAGGATAATATCCAATCCCCTAAACTCAAAAAACGAATTTACAACTTTAGAGGAAAATCTCAGAACTCTGATTTTTGTGTAATTTTATACAAATTGGTGTTAAAGAACCAAGCATATCTTCTCGACCATGATTTATTTTTGGGATATGTTTCTATGGAGCCTAAAATCCTCTCTTTTAATTTCCTGATTCATTTCTTAGCCTCATAAATCGTGCATGAAATTTATTGTTTAAATAGTTTTGCTCATCCGGGTTTTGAAAATTTTTTGTACACAACTGCTTCAAAGAACCAATTGTAACTTTCAATGTATTGAATTTTTGAAAACTGTGTGAGATCCAAGTAAATTGTTATGTTTCGCAAAAACCCATTTTCCAGATTCTTCATATTCACCATCATATTCATGGAAATCTAGGTAGAACATGGTAGTTTCAAAACTGTTACATATTTTTGGTTGTAAGTTAAATCATGTGCTAGGATCCCACACGAGTGAGATGGGTATATTCCAAGGCTTTTACCAGCATATTAGGCCCATGTGGTACCTAATTTTCTATGTTGGAAAATAAAGATATATTTTATAATTTTGAATTTTTTCTCTCCATTCATGCAAGTGCAGAATTAAGTACTGAATTGCTGAACTGATACAGAGATATACATTTTCATAGTGGAACATGATCCTTGGCTGCATAACTACATTAGTAAAGTGTCATTGATAACACCATATTAAAAACTAATTTAATCATTAAACATACAAGCAATCATTAATAATTAACCACAAGGTAAAATGAATGTATTTAGTGAAAATTAGTAATATAATAGTTACGAAATATGTTTTAAGGGTATGAATATGGCTTTTAAATGAAAGGTTTGGATATATGATACAATAACATATTTAGGACCCAACAAATTCCTTGATCCCCTCAGCTAGGACGTCAGTGACGAGGTAGCTCTCAAATATAGCCTTTGTTACTTCAAGATATCTATAGATCTAGCGCTTGTTGCCCTAAACCATAATTTTAGTGAGTAGGTGAGCTTGAATAAATCTAATCCTTTCTTAAAAATCCAAATCAAAGATATCTCAAGAGCTATCTCGCTACAGAGAAAACCTCAGTACCTCAGGCTATCCTCAGAATTAACCCTTAATTCCCTAAATCAGAACTTTGATGACGAGATAAGCTTCAAGAAAGACCTCTACTACTCTTGAAATAGAATTTAGTGATCAAGAAAATAACCATAGAGAAATTGCTTCCTTTCTTACCAAAAAAAACTAGAGATGCTCCAAAATATTGCGTTGGAATAGGACAAAGAGAGGAAGAATATGTGGTTAAATGAGATTTCAAAAATTTACTATAACTAATACAAATAACTAGTTTTAATCTCTCCACTAGCACTAAAACCTTTATTACCATTTTCCTCACAGAAGAATGGTGTTCTATTTCCCACTAAGACTTTCAATAATAACCTAATGATGCTAATTGTAAAAAGGTAAGTTTCAAGTGAGCATATAAAATAAATATTGATTATAGGGGTCATTTAAGCCATATTTTATAATTGGCACATATAAAAATGAATATAGATACAATTAAATTAAAAAGACCTAAATGAAAAAAGTATTTCATATCCAAAAAACCATGCTAACAACAGGTACAAGACAAACACCAAAAATATAATTTCTTAATATTCAAATTTTGTGGTTGTTCTCTAATAGCACAAACATAAGTTAAATAAAGTTACATGTGATATATTCCTATGCATATAGTCTAGATGTGGTATTTTCAAGAAAAAATTATCATTAAAAGAGGAAAAAATATACCTAACCAATATATCCAACCCACAGTGGGCACATGAACACTTATCATTCATTTCTTCCTTGAATAAATGAAATGCAAATATATTCTTATTTCAACTTCCTTTCATTAGCCTATTTTGAACTTTCAAATCTTGTTTAGAACCCTTTTTTGGACGATCCTGGAGAAGTATATCTTCAAAGGCCTTTAATAGATATAGAGGAACATAAGACTCTCCCAACTTGTATTTTTTTCCATTGCCTTCAGTCACTTAAATTTTTCTACCATGTTTGACAGCAAAGATGGGAATGTCTTTTAAGATCCCAAAGTCCAATAAATGTTTTCCTAAAAGAAACATCCTCTTTTTCCATAGCCTTACCATCGAGACAATGATCTTGTGGATATAAAATATATTTCCATGTGATATAAGCATCAAGACACATAAACTGTAAATGTGTTTAGCAGGTTAAAAATGAAATAATTTCATATCTTAAATGCCTTAAGAATTTTACATGTACATGTTAGATTTTTTAGAGAAACTAAATACAAAAAAAATATAGAGAAACCTAGAGTGCAAGTAGTGACATTGTCTTAAACCTTCCAACAACTTCCCTCTAAGTATAGTGTCTACTTATTCTAGGGATATCATAACCTTCTGCATAAGAATTCAAGGTATTCTCCTTAATTCACCCCGAGTGAAGCAAATTACAGTTCATTAGAGTGAGATAAGATGAGATAACATTATTAGTTTCAATTAGAATGTATTAATCAATGTACAGAAAAGAACACAGCATGTCACACATCTTACTTTTCTATTGCATATGGTAACATAAGTACTTGGGTGGAGAACCTTCCACCTTTACACTAAGCTTTGGCATTCTTTGGAGAAACCATCACTATGGGGACATTGTTTTTTTGAGGTCACTTTCCATTATCTCCACATTTTATAGTTGAGATAGTAGAACTTGTGCCTATACATGACCAACAAAAAATTGAAGGGACCAATCATCTACATGTTTAGTTCAACCTATTTTTAGTGTAATGAGTCGAACACTCTTCTCAAGCTGCAAAAAAAAAGTCAAACACCCAAAATGTTCATAATCTTCCTTTACATTGACAATTACAAGTCAAAAAGTTCCCATGTTCAAGCAAAATGCTATGAAATAAAACATAATATGCAAGAATATTGACGAAAGAAGCACACTTTTTCCCAAATAAATAGAATGCAAGAAAATTTGACTTATTAAGAAGATATCAACCCTGCAAATTCTTTTTTTTTTCAAGACACTTTCTACACTAAGAATGAAAATTATTATTTATACTACAAATGGTGCACATACTTAAGTCTTAGTCTAAGGGGTCAACTCAAACAGTTATTGCATGTTTTATGTGCTTCATCCTTTGTCCTAGGATGAAGTTTGGAAATCTTGGCTTAGATAATTCCCTAGGTCCCTATCATTCTGGGCTACTCTCTTATGGAAATTATCCAATAGGAACTATGTATAGGGATCCACATTATTTCATTCAATGAGTAAGTCCTACTCCCTCCTCTCTTCATTGAAGCCACACTTATTTCTAGATATTGTTTCTTTAGTAGCGTACTTCCACTTCCTAGGGTTCTCCCCCTCAAGATAACCTACTTGTACACCCAGATTATATTGTTTCATTTTCTATTGGTGTACTTGTCTTAAATTCCATTTTCATCTCATCACATGGGAGTTTTTTACCTACTATTTTTGTATGGGCTTCTCATGAATGACTCATAATCACTAGTCACTTCTACATAGTTTGGTCTTCCATGGAGATTAATATAAATTAATTTCATTTCATTGTCTCTTTCTTGGAAGGTGTTGTGGTCACCAACAACCCCCCCTTTTTTCACTTGACATTAGCAATAACGTCAAGCGAAGAGGGGACCCTGAACGAAAATCTCAAAAAAATACTTTTTCTAAAGTTTTTGTATTTCTCTCCCTAAGGCTCAAATCGCATCGCAAAGAAAGGCCGAAGCATAACTCGAGCGCAAAAAACAAATACTGCGAAATTGCGATGCGAAGTTCATCGCATCGCATACCTCACACGCGCCCCTTAAAAGAAAAACCTTCGAGCAATGCGATCGCCGATTTGCGATATCGCAAATCGCAAGCATTACGTTATACGACGTAACCATTAAACGAGAACTTGCGATATTTACGATTTGCGATTTGCGATCTGCGATGGCAGCAATCTGCGATCTGCGACCTGCGATCTGAAAAGACTTACCACACGATAGACCCATGCATTAAGCGCGCGCCTTGAAAGAATTTAATGACCGCATGCTTAAGTATCTAGGAATGATTGCGTTACATTTATCGAAGAGTCAAGTGATGATGGATGTCAGAATTATGTATTCATTAGAGATTAATGCTTTCACGTCAAGTCTTTTCATTTCACTTCTCCTTTGCGTAGACTGCAAGACACGCAACTGATATAAGTTTATATGCAGGAAACATTTGAAGGAAAGAGGAAAGCGCCAATCAGCAAAGAGAGAATGCTTTCGCAAAGTGCATGCCACATGCAGCAGAACCGCAGATTCCAGGCTATCAGCCAACCGGCACTGATGAAATTAGACTATCCGAGACTCAGAGTCAAAGGCGCACAAAAGCAGCATATTCAGAAAAGATCCTGAAGCTAAGACTTAGTGAAGCAGAGAAAGAAGCGCATGAGAAGGAGAACGCTTCAGGGAAACCTGGAACAAAGAACGGAAGAAATTCTCGACACAGGGAGTTGCCCATGCAGCACGACTCTTAACCCACTCAGTCATTCGCACGACCAGAAACCGAAAACGGCAACAGCAAAATCAGTTCGAGAAGAAACTGGGACACACTAAGTATACACGCGGCGAATACACCCAGCTAGAGAAAGGTTTTCGAAAATATCTTCTGGTCTGCCGGAAGGAAGTGCCAGCTCCTGCTATTTCCACTTTTATCTCCCGAGCGAAACAAGAAGGTGGCTAGCTGACTCTTCCCAGGAAAGCATTACACTGTTGACAGCACTAAAGAGAATATACAGAAACGGTCAGAAATTAGATTTTAAGTTTAGAAATAAAGTTGCTTTTAGTAAAAGGGCGGTCATTTGAGGCCGATTCCCTAATTTCATGTAATTAATATTGATTAGTTAGTAGTATTTAACCCTTCTCATGGTTTTTGGAGAAGGGTCCGGAAATCTGTCAAAAAAACTTATCCTCAGAACATGCACTTCTGCACCCTCAGAGGAGGTTTTTGATGAATGGATGGATCGAGATTTATTTATGTTTGCATTTTAATATCTGTTACTGATGTTGCACTTCTGTACTCTTAGCAGATGTTAGAACAAGTAGAAATAAATCATTGTTACTTGAAGTTTATTAGTGAACTTAGTCATAAATGGTACTTTTATCTCTTGGCTAGATTCTGCTAGTATTCCTAAAGTGATATGTGGCTGAGTTCTTTGTATGTTATTGCATGAATGTCTGTATTACCATTTGGCACTTCTGTACGGTGGGGTCATTTATTTATGTTTAACATATAGAAAACTGATTATGCGATATGCTGTTCACAACTACTCTGCCTAACTTCTTATGCAGAATGGTTTATCTTTATTGATTTATATTCTGATATCAGTTGAATGATCTTTATTACCGGCTGCTGTTAGAAATCTTTCTAGATCGCATAACAAAAGAAAAACACCCCGCGTTAGCGTAGATTAGATGTATTTTTCTTCATTAGATTACATTAGCATAGAGTTAATTTAGCAGTTAGAATTAAGACTAGATTAGAAGAATCCTTCCCCCCTTCCTTAGATTAATACCATCAGACTCTACGCACACACACACACCCATCACATTGGGAAACTGGTCCCATTATCCCCAGTCGGACCCGCTACTCCAAACGGGCAAGGAGCCGCCAACCAGGTTCCGGACCGGGTGGGTATCCCCCTTGTTGTTGACCCGACCTCGGGGCCCTCAACATTTCTGGCACTAGAAGGAGGGCACAGCTATGAATGGCACATAATTCAAAACCCAAATACCATTCTTAGAGCAAATCACCCTCACCAACTTCCCCGACTTCCCCAATACGACTAAACTCGGAACTGGAAGTCGCTCGGACATCCACCGCTGCTATACATCTCGATACATCAGAACAACTTATTGTCGATCCCCCTGAAGTTCAAACCTTGATCCGTAAACTCCAGGGATTCTCTATTTTTAATCAGAAATCTGATAAATCTAAAAGCAACTTGACTTCGCAATACAACCCTGCTCATCCCCTGACCCGATTGAAGAGTGAAAAGTTTGGCATTCAGCCAACTGAAATCCCTCTCCCCACTAGGAAAAGAGCAAGGAAAACATTTCAAGAGTCTGACAGAGAGACTCTTTCATCCACCTCATCCATTTCAACTCCCTCTCCGCGAAGTCGACCACCCACATCTCCACCTCAAATCACTCATCCATCTTCCGCAACTCTTCCTCCACAATCGTCAAAGATCATAACATCTCTATCTTCTCAACCTCAAAGATCATCTTCTACGCTTTTACTAACCAGCAACTCAGCGATGGCACAATCTCCATGGAACAACCCTGGGGTGGTCCTAATGCCTCCACCCCTGAGTCCAATACCTGCCCATCCCGAGAAGTGGTTACCAAAGTTCAATCCAGAAACTGGAATGCTAGCTGAAGAACATATCAATAATTTCATGCTTTCTGTTAATCTCAACGGAGTTACCAACGAAGACGCCGTGGTCCGACTCTTCCCCTATACGATGCAAGGGACGGCCGGGTCATGGTACTTCTCGTTACCCTCCGGATCTATCACCAGCTGGGATATTTTTCAAAATCAATTTCTCAGTAAATTCGGCGATGATAGATCGACAGCGACACTGATCAATGATCTGTCCAATCTTAAAGCTGAGGCTCGGGAACCCATTAAAGATTTTAACTTACGGTTCAACAAGATCCTCAATAAAATCCCCGCTGCTTCACAACCCAGCGAGGAAGTAAGATGCGAATGGTACATCACCGCCTTACCTTCAAACTTGGCCATCTTCGTAGATAGGGCAAGCAAGACAACCTTAGTCGAAAATTTGGCTGAGGCATTAGCAGTCGAAAGACGCATAGTAGCCCTAGAAAAGAGATCTACAATCGAAGAGCGTAAATCTAAGAAAATCTCTTTCAAAGAAGAAACCAAGAAGAAGCAAATAAAAGATCCTTTCGACATGGAAGGATTACAAAAGGTATTAAAGGCCATGTCAAATGAGATGATTGATATCAGGAAACAAGTAGCAGAATCGTCCCCAAGAAACCCTTTTAGGAGTTTTAAGAGAAATCCTCCTATGGAGACGAAGCCACCTAGCGTGATCTCTAACGTGGGATCTGAAGAAGAAGAAGAAGAAGAGAACACCGCTGAAACGCATACCGACGATGAAGAAGTAGTGGAACTGCAAGGAATGTGGGATTTCATCCTCCCACAAGAGGAAGATCAAGAAGCACTTCCGGTTAGTACAAGAAGCAGAAATCAACTTGATCCTCCCCAGACTACCCCAAAACAGAAGGGCGCAAGCCCTCCAGCAAGAGAAAAGGTCGCAACGAAGAAGACAACCCCTAAAGCGACCTCATTTAGCCCAGTCCAATCAGAGCAATCGCCTCCATCAAAGACACTAATAGTGTCGGATGAAATGGAGTATAACATCATCGACGACATGAAGAAGACTAGGGCTAATATCACCCTGTACGAGCTGAGCAAATTGAAACACCAACAGAAGATCATGATGAAAGAGTTACACGCCGTACCTACTGCACCTCTACCTACAGCTATAGCTTCTCATAATGTAGGAAGACCCCCAATCAACGCGATCAATAAAATCGATCCAAATGACATCGCCTTGATTGGAGGGAGGTCTAGATCTCACACTCCCCCTTTCCTCCTCACTTACGAGATCTTTAACAGAAACGTGCATAACTGCTTGGTTGATTCTGGTGCTTCAACCAATATTCTACCCAAGTCAATATGTGCCAAACTTAATGTTCAACCGCAAAAATCCGCAGTACGCATAGTTCAACTTGATCGATCACAAGTCGAAGTGATAGGCGAACTAAATCAAGTGAATATAAGACTATCGTCCAACCCCAAGGTGTGCCAGGTCATCGATATTCTAGTTGCTGACATCCCTGAATTTTATGGTCTAATTCTTAACAGGGATTGGTCCGAGAAGCTCCACGGATATTTTTCGATTGACTGGTCGCACATGTGGTTACCCTTCAACGGGAAGCCAAATCAAATAAAGGTTGAACGAGAACTGCACCAAAAGTACATAGTGACGGACCTGGAGGGAGAGAACGAAGCCATAGCATACAACAGCAGCATCATAGGCAACTATTCGGTAGACTCTTTCCTTGGAAATTTCAATGCTCACATATCACCATATTTAGAAAATTCAGTCGTACCCCAAGTAGAAAACTTTTCCCAGACTGATGATTCAAAATGTGTTAGTTTCTTAGATAACCCTGTAAATACTTCTTTATTTTGGAAATTATATTTTGATGGCTCTAAGTCCAACGAGGGAGCGGGAGCAGGATGCGTCTTGATTAGCCCAGACGGAAATAAGACCATGCTCACATGCAGACTGGAGTTCGATTGCACGAACAACACAGCGGAATACGAAGCCTTGGTGCAAGGCCTATACAAAGCAATCGGCTCCAACGTCAAATATCTTCAAGTCTTTGGAGATTCCGAGATCGTCGTCAAACAGGTACGTAACACCATACATTGCCTGTCTAGTCATTTAAAGCACTACCAATCTTTAGTGCAAGATCTTACTGCGCATTTTACAGCATTTAATATTTCATCAATCCCAAGACTTCACAATGCAAGCGCAGACTTGCTAGCAAACGTAGCCTCCAGACTCATTCCCTCCGAAGACTTTAGTCCAGATAGGTTTTCGATAGAATTAATTTTTAAACCGTCTATTCCTGACAACATCACCAACTGGAGAGTATTCAACGACGACCCAGACATCGTAAGTTTCCTTACCTCCGAAGGATCCTACTCAAACCAGATAATCGACGAGGACTGTCATGACCACCAAATACAACAAAGTAGCACTGATAACGCTATACCCAAATCAGTGGTCAAATTAGAAGATTTGTATGACTTAAAAAGTCGGTTCAAAAGGTCAGCTAATGCCAAACTTTACAGTTCAACTCTGAACTACGAATCAGTGAACTTAGGAACCAACGAGAAACCCCAAAACGTCAATCTAGGCCAAGGCCTAGCTCCTGAAGAAAAATCAACATACATCCGTCTCCTACGACAGTACAAAAACGTCTTTGCCTGGAACTACGATGAGCTGAAAACTTATAACACTTCTATCATTCAGCACACTATCCCGATGATCGATAACGAGAAACCCGTCCAACAAAAGCTCAGAAAAATCCACCCCAACCTGGAAAATCAGATAAAAACTGAGCTGAATAAGTTGTTGAGAGCCAGAATAATTTTCCCGGTCAGACATTCCAAATGGGTATCCAATATGGTACCTGTTAGGAAGAAAAACGGAGATATTAGAATCTGCATCGATTTTCGGAATCTCAACAAAGCCTGTCAGAAGGACAATTTTCCCCTCCCACCTATGGAGCAAATATTACAGGCTGTAGCAGGCTCAAAATTGATGTCTTTCCTGGATGGATTTTCAGGATATAATCAAGTGCTGGTACACCCAGACGATCAGCTAAAAACCACCTTCCGAACTAAATGGGGTACCTACGCGTATCGAAAGATGCCGTTCGGTCTGATCAACGCCGGCGCTACTTTTCAAAGAGCTATGGATATTGCGTTCAAAGGGTTAATCAATAAATCAATAGTGATTTACCTGGATGATATAACTGTGTACTCCAAAAAACGAAGCGACCATCTCAGAGATTTGAAGCAAATCTTTCAAAGATGTTTAAGGTATGGAATCTCGCTTAACCCGAAGAAGTCTTTTTTCGCGTTGAGTGAAGGAAAATTGCTAGGATTCATAGTGTCCGAATCGGGCATTCACATCGAATCTGCCAGAATCAAAGAAATTTCCGAGATATCCATGCCCCATAACAAAAAGACCATGCAATCTTTCCTAGGACAGATCAATTTTGTGAAAAGATTTGTCCCAGATTTTTCACGTATTATTTCTCCTTTACAAAAAATGATAAAAAAGAATTCAAACTTTAAATGGGGTCTAGACGAGCACGAAGCGTTTAACTTAATCAAACAAGCCATCATCGACGCTCCATCCCTAGCAACCCCAAATTTTTCAGAACCATTTGTCTTATACACGTTTGCCTCAGAGCATTCTTATGCTGCGATCTTGACCCAGGCAAACAAAGAAAAGGCAAAAGCCCCAATCGCATTATTTAGCTCAAACTTACAAGGTGCTGAGCTGAAATATTCGGATGTAGAAAAACAGGCATATGCCGTCTTTAAAGCAGTCAAATATTTCAGACCCTTCTTGCTAAAGGCCCATACCAAGGTCATAGTACCATTCCCGGCGGTAAGAAACCTCCTAATTCAGAAAGACGTGGGCGAAAAGAGAGCGAATTGGATCACCGCCTTGCAAGAATACGACCTGGAAATCAAGCCGGCACACATCGTAAGAGGCCAAGGCTTCTGCAAGATGTTAGCTGGAGCATCGCAAATCCCCGAAGAGTCACCTCAAGAGGTACACGCGTATGAGGTAAGCCTAAACGACGCAGAATCATTTTATGTCGACATCATTTATTTCCTAAAGAACGGATATGCTCCATTTCACCTGGATCACATAAAAAAGAGAGCCCTGAGGTTAAAAGCTAAACAATACCAGCTCGTAAATGATGTCTTATTTAAAAGTAACTATGATTCTGTGCTTCTTAGATGTCTTGAGAAAACTGAAGCCGAAAAGGTTTTGCAGGAACTCCACGATGGACTAGCAGGTGGACACTATGCTGGAGAAGCCACCGCACACAAGATCTTACGTGCAGGATACTATTGGCCCACGCTGTTCAAAGACTCGTACAATCACGTGAGAAAATGCCAAGTCTGCCAAACTGCTGCAGGAAAACAAAAGAAGTCATCCATGCCACTGCAGCCGGTTAACATCGAACAACCGTTCAGCCAATGGGGCCTAGACATAATAGGTGAGATCGTTCCTCACTCCTCTAAACAGCATAGGTATATCCTCACTACAACCGACTATTTTACTAAATGGGTAGAGGCAGTTCCGCTCAAGACAGCTAATTCTGAAAACATTGTTGAATTCATAGATCAGTTTATCATTACTAGGTTTGGATTGCCAACGGCCTTAATATTTGATAATGCTTCATATTTTTCTGGAAATACCATGACTGAGTTCGCGCTCAAAAGAGGGTTCAAACTGAAGTATTCTGCCAACTACTATCCGCAAGGTAATGGGTTGGCTGAATCAACAAACAAGAACCTAATCAGGATTATAAAAAAGACAGTTGACCAAAACCAAAAGAATTGGCACAAAGCGCTGGTAAACGCCTTATGGGCAGACAGAATTACCAAGAAAGCCTCTATCGGGACTTCTCCCTTTAATTTGGTTTACGGGAGAGAAGCAGTTCTTCCTACTCACTTACTCATTCCCTCTTTGTCCTTAGTACAACACATTGATGAAGTACCTACTTCTCCCTTACAACTAAGGCAAATGGAGATAATCAAGTTAGAAAAACGACGAGAACAGGCCAAGAAAACCCATGCTCACCACCAAGCGTTGATAAAATCCTCTTTTGACTCGAACATAAAGACCAGAAAAAACTTCCAGATGGGTGATCTAGTTTTGAAGTGGGATAAGGCTCACGAAGAAAAGGGCAAACATACGAAATTCCAGAAGCTATGGCTTGGTCCTTTTCAAATCGTAGAAGTCATAGGCCCGTCGACTTTTGTGTTGCAGGACTTGACAGGCATAAGAGATTCTCTGCCTGTAAATGGACAAATCCTCAAAATGTATTTCCCATAGAAGGTCATCCTTCTGTTTTTGTAGGATAGTTTTAAATTTTCATGTTAGTTTTCATTTTTCATAGATAGGGCTGGTTGTAAATGATCATAAATAGTATTCATGAAGAAACATACCATTTCTGTATCAGATTTTGATTTCACTTGTATAAATAGCAAAACTTTTTGAAAAATCTGACTTTTATTATTGACAAATAGAGTTAGCTTTAACCTGAATATGATGTTAGTTTCAAACTTCACAAAGAAACCTGGGATGAGAGTAACTTTTGGCAAAAAATTGTTTTATGCCAATGCTATGAAAGGTATCATCGATAGCAAAATAAGTATTCTCTGCAAAACTGCTGTTCTTAAAACTCTATTATTGTCGTCCAGAGCTTTCTTAAGGAAAAACAATGACTTCCTCCCTGCTAAGGAAAATCGCAGCATCCAGAGAGACAATCCAAGAAAACACTATATCTCAAAGAATAAGAGGTCTCATCACGAGCCGACTTATCATGATCACAGATATTATAACTTGCTGACTTTTCCACTACTGTCTACCAAAACAGGGCAACGACTCAAGATTGTGCAATCGAAAGACAAGGGGTCTCATCACGAGCCAGCTTGTTCAGCAAAAGGTATAAATCAAGTGAATGACTGTGTCATAATTTGGCCACCAAACCAAGACATTGTTCTTTAGAGAATAAAAAATCAAAAAAGAAAGAAAAAGTGTCAAAAGGATTTTTCTCTGGAATGTTGTAAATGACCTCAAGTAGGAAAAAGGATCATTGCTGGATAACATGGTAACCCTGTCGAGGCTATGGACGCCTGCGGGCAGCAGAGGCTCTACCTGCGACAAATGAGCATACTTTACAAAGCCAGTACGCAGAGAAGACCTTATTTTGTCTTTGAGGAGACTGAGTAATGACTAGGTATGAATACAAAAAAATAACCCAGGGGAAACAAACAATCAGAATCAAATAAGAAGTTGTGACGAAGCATTATTGACAGGATAAAAGGTAATACTCTATCTGTCCATAACAAAATTTAGGCATAAGAAAACTTTTCTGTTTTGGAAGTGAAAATGCAATAGAACAAGCAGAGATAACTGGTTCTTCACAGTGAATCACCATTGTTGTGGTCACCAACAACCCCCCCTTTTTTCACTTGACATTAGCAATAACGTCAAGCGAAGAGGGGACCCTGAACGAAAATCTCAAAAAAATACTTTTTCTAAAGTTTTTGTATTTCTCTCCCTAAGGCTCAAATCGCATCGCAAAGAAAGGCCGAAGCATAACTCGAGCGCAAAAAACAAATACTGCGAAATTGCGATGCGAAGTTCATCGCATCGCATACCTCACACGCGCCCCTTAAAAGAAAAACCTTCGAGCAATGCGATCGCCGATTTGCGATATCGCAAATCGCAAGCATTACGTTATACGACGTAACCATTAAACGAGAACTTGCGATATTTACGATTTGCGATCTACGATGGCAGCAATTTGCGATCTGCGATCTGAAAAGACTTACCACACGATAGACCCATGCATTAAGCGCGCGCCTTGAAAGAATTTAATGACCGCATGCTTAAGTATCTAGGAATGATTGCGTTACATTTATCGAAGAGTCAAGTGATGATGGATGTCAGAATTATGTATTCATTAGAGATTAATGCTTTCACGTCAAGTCTTTTCATTTCACTTCTCCTTTGCGTAGACTGCAAGACACGCAACTGATATAAGTTTATATGCAGGAAACATCTGAAGGAAAGAGGAAAGCGCCAATCAGCAAAGAGAGAATGCTTTCGCAAAGTGCATGCCACATGCAGCAGAACCGCGGATTCCAGGCTATCAGCCAACCGGCACTGATGAAATTAGACTATCCGGGACTCAGAGTCAAAGGCGCACAAAAGCAGCATATTCAGAAAAGATCCTGAAGCTAAGACTTAGTGAAGCAGAGAAAGAAGCGCATGAGAAGGAGAACGCTTCAGGGAAACCTGGAACAAAGAACGGAAGAAATTCTCGACACAGGGAGTTGCCCATGCAGCACGACTCTTAACCCACTCAGTCATTCGCACGACCAGAAACCGAAAACGGCAACAGCAAAATCAGTTCGAGAAGAAACTGGGACACGCTAAGTATACACGCGGCGAATACACCCAGCTAGAGAAAGGTTTTCGAAAATATATTCTGGTCTGCCGGAAGGAAGTGCCAGCTCCTGCTATTTCCACTTTTATCTCCCGAGCGAAACAAGAAGGCGGCTAGCCGACTCTTCCCAGGAAAGCATTACACTGTTGACAGCACTAAAGAGAATATACAGAAACGGTCAGAAATTAGATTTTAAGTTTAGAAATAAAGTTGCTTTTAGTAAAAGGGCGGTCATTTGAGGCCGATTCCCTAATTTCATGTAATTAATATTGATTAGTTAGTAGTATTTAACCCTTCTCATGGTTTTTGGAGAAGGGTCCGGAAATCTGTCAAAAAAACTTATCCTCAGAACATGCACTTCTGCACCCTCAGAGGAGGTTTTTGATGAATGGATGGATCGAGATTTATTTATGTTTGCATTTTAATATCTGTTACTGATGTTGCACTTTGGTACTCTTAGCAGATGTTAGAACAAGTAGAAATAAATCATTGTTACTTGAAGTTTATTAGTGAACTTAGTCATAAATGGTACTTTTATCTCTTGGCTAGATTCTGCTAGTATTCCTAAAGTGATATGTGGCTGAGTTCTTTGTATGTTATTGCATGAATGTCTGTATTACCATTTGGCACTTCTGTACGGTGGGGTCATTTATTTATGTTTAACATATAGAAAACTGATTATGCGATATGCTGTTCACAACTACTCTGCCTAACTTCTTATGCAGAATGGTTTATCTTTATTGATTTATATTCTGATATCAGTTGAATGATCTTTATTACCGGCTGCTGTTAGAAATCTTTCTAGATCGCATAACAAAAGAAAAACACCCCGGGTTAGCGTAGATTAGATGTATTTTTCTTCATTAGATTACATTAGCATAGAGTTAATTTAGCAGTTAGAATTAAGACTAGATTAGAAGAATCCTTCCCCCCTTCCTTAGATTAATACCATCAGACTCTATGCACACACACACACCCATCACATTGGGAAACTCGTCCCATTATCCCCAGTCGGACCCGCTACTCCAAACGGGCAAGGAGCCGCCAACCAGGTTCCGGACCGGGTGGGTATCCCCCTTGTTGTTGACCCGACCTCGGGGCCCTCAACAGAAGGTTAGTAGCTAAAGTTGCACGGGTCTCATATTGCTTAATGTAGATTTTGTGGACCTTATTACAATAGGCACTACCATTCCATGAAAAATGTTTTCTTTGAATTTACTAATCTTCTAGAAATCACCTCTCTTCCACAACAATTTGTAAACAACATCAAACTATGGTTTCAAAGAAAACTTTGGAAAGAAATACTATCTATACACCTTATAATATTCTCGCGTATTATTCATTGTTCAAATGCCTACAATGGGGCAGTCAGATACAAGCATATTGCATAGCTCATAAAAGTTATGAAGCATAAATCATTATTTTCCTTCACATCCTTACATTATCTAAGATATTTTTCTAAATTCTAGAATACTTCATTTTTACTTGTATCTTGTCCAACTTTCCATGCCATGGATCTTTTATAGCCATTTACTAAGCCTCTTACTATAGAAGCTTCATTTGGATCCCCTGATGATGGATACAGAAGGTTCAATTAGATGCCTTGATGATGGGCCAAGTGTTCACTTGAAATGTAAGGACATTTATACATTCTAACACAATTCATATGCAAAAAGTATGACACAATTATGGCTAGCAATGAAAATCTACATACTAAAATCATACTAATTTGTCACCAGATTTGACAATCGATCAGTTTTTCATTTTCCTATTTTATTGTTCTCTAAATGAATTTGATCATTTAACACAAATTTAAAGAAAAGAATCAACCTTATATATGTTTGAAACATATGGAAAAAATTAGATAGTGAAAATGGGAGAAATTAAACTCCAAAATGTCATATGCACATCCTTGAATGTCTCATACCTTCCTTTGCAATACTTAAGCCTAGTAATCCATAAAGTACATAAAGAAAAAATGAAAAATATGATAGAAAGGCAATATAACATCACAACAATAGCTTGTTAAATAATCCAAATTCTCAAAAGTCACAGGTCAGATTCATCTGAATGCTCAACAAAATAGATTAATCAAGTATTTGGGAGGGTGACTTGGCATCCTTTAGAAACAAAATTCAATAGTAAACATGATTCATGCTTGAATGCTCCATGCAAAAACAATGATTATAAAAAATATATATCTAAAATAAAAGTTGGCTATTTACTCATCCAACTATATGAGTGGAAAACTAAATGTTTCATCTTTTCCCCCTCTTCTAATGTTCGTAGACAGGGAAAATTTTAAGAACATGTATAATAAATGGGCGAATCTCCATGGTATATAGGAAAAATGGAAGGCGATTTTATCAATAATATGATATGTATATATAATTTTTTTGCGAATCTCTCACCAGGCATGGCCAATACTTTACTCAATTATAAAATCTTGTATTTATTGAATACAAAAATGAAATCATTGCATTTCTTTAAAATATCTTTTGAAATCAAAATTACCGAAATTACATATCGATAACCTAGTAGGTGTAGGATAAAATTCACCCATGCCATTTACAGAAAGCATGAGAAAAAACCTAATACTATATAAAAAACCAAGAAAAATTCAAATTCATCACTTCTAGGGAACTCGTAACCACCCTGCCAGTACACAAGTATGTTCCTGTTTGCAATAAGAAAAATTACCCAAATTACAATCTGTTTACTCCAGCATATGTTGGAAAGTTATAGAAGGATAACTAGTGCAATCAATCCATTCCTTTTAGCTCTCGATTTGTTTAAGTTTAAAACAGAAGTATACAAATATACTTGTCCAATGTCTATGCTTTAACCATTCACCTTAAGATGTTTTTACAATATAATTTCCCTATTTAATATCTTCATTATCATAAAAACCAACCTATATCCATCTTAACTCCACATCTACCACTCTTAGGGGGATGCAATCTATTTATCCCTTTGAGCACTTGGTAGACCGAGAATTAAGATGGATCTAAGATGATAGAATTTCCCCTTTAAATAGTCTATGCTCACATGAATACCATGGTATTACCATGGGTCAATACCATGGGTTATCATAAACCTGGAGCTTAAAAATTACTATTAGTAATTTATAAAAATTAATAAAATTAATAGTTGATTTTTATTTTATTTTTTATTTTAACCAAGCTAAAATGTTTAACATACATTAAATTACAACATCCACTTTTACTCTTGATTGGATCAAATGTTTTTCCACTCCATGCTAGTTTGCATATCACGATATTTGATACCTCTCGGGGGTTAGTAGATCCAGCGTAAAGATGGATCTATGCTGGTTTAATTCCCCCATTTAAATAGGCTACATTCCAGGTGAATACCATGGGTCAATACCATGTGCCATTTTGGTGAATACCATGGGTCAATACCATGTGCCATTTTTATTTTGATTAATACTAATATTAGGGTTAATAATGTTTTTTTGCATGGTATTAATAACAATCTAGTCCATGGTATTTGTCCCATAGTATTTTGCCCATAGGTTTCACCTAAAGCATTTTTTGAGTGTCCGTAAATATAAGGTGACTTATGGAGTAAATATAAAAAAATGTTTTATTTGTTTACCATACGTCTCGTTTATTTATATTTTTATTAATTTACCATACCTCTTTTACAAATATGGTATTTGGCCCATAGGATTCACTTAAATAAAACCTCTTTCTTGAGCCTTCATAAATAAAACAAGGGTTATGGACTAAATATAAAAAGATGTTTTATTTATTTACCATGCGTCTAGTTTATTTATATTTTTATTTATTTACCATATAAAAAGACGTTTTATTTATTTACCATACCTCGACTTTACTTATATTTTTATTTGTTTACACCCTTGCATGTATATAAGGTGACTTATGGAGTAAATATAAAAAATGTTTTATTTATTTACCATACTTCTCATTTATTTATATTTTTATTAATTTACCATACCTCTTTTATAAATATGGTATTTGGGCCTTTGACCCATAGGATTCACTTAAATAAAACCTATTCTTGAAAATGGGCGAATGGATTCACTTAAATAAAACCTATTCTTGAAAATGGGCGAATGGAAGGTTGTAACTCCTAATTTCAAGGGCTAAATTTACCTTTTTTACCCTCTCCCTTAAAAGAAGGTGGGCTATTTGAGGTGATTTGTAAAAATGTACTATGATACAAAATAATCGCCCACTAAAAATTTAAAACCCCTTAATTTCGCCAAAGGGCGAACATTCGCCCCTAAAATCACCCCTATTCATAGATATAAAAATACTCAGTGTATTTTTCCATTTCCACAACAAAAATCTAATCAATGCATTACCTTCATTACGAGGATTTTACAACTGAGATTTACCTAACTATTCATGTCCTCATCCTTTTCTTTCTTAAACTAGTTTCCTAGTTGTTACAATTTTTTCTCAGGTATTAGATCTTTTCTTATTGATGACAACTTATATATTGGAACTATACTTTCACTCCCACTTTGTACTAAATTGATTATATATCTTAGTCCCCATTGGACTACTTTTTGTGGTCTTCTAATGGAATTAATTAAATCACCTTATCTTATTTTATTGTTGGAAACTTAATTCTTAATGAACATGCCCTTATTTTCGTTATTGTTGAAGCTTGCTCAATAAACTTACGCAAATATTTTTTGTAGTCCAGATTCTCCCATAGGCCAACCATGAAATGACACAACCAATATTCAATGTATATTATATATGCAGCAACTACAAGAAGATGACTCTCTCCATTCTTTGTTGGACTAGACCGCCAAGTACATTTGCAATGCCTTCCATAACATTACATGCAACCAAAGTCAGTAAGTAGGCTCAACGCCATCTTGCAGTTGATTTTCATGAATCACACCACCCACATCCTTCCTTTGGTGGTTCCATTGATTTCTTCTTATAACTTGGCCAACAAAATTAAACAACTCCCTTTGAAAATATTTTTACTTATTCTGATATTGTTATTGAAAGAGTCTTTTTAAAATATCCCCACCTATTCACTAATCTATTGGCTTACACTGAGATGGACACTAGATTAGAAGTTGCAGATGCATCAATATCAGCTAGAACATAATAAATTATGTATGCATTTGGTTTGAAGCTTTGCTTTACAAATCAACCTATTAGTACCCAAATCCATCTTCACAGCTCCTATGCTAATATCACCAGTTTGCTTGTGGAAAACAAACAAGCATGTTCATTATACTCCCATCCACTTGAACACCTATACTACTGTCCTCTTTGGCTTGTTGTTTCCCAGGTATAAGACTGCTCTTATGAAAATATATATGCATAGTAGTGATATCAGTGTCAAGGCCAAACAATTGTTTTAAATCATTCCCACATTCTTCTGAATTCCCACCCAGAGATGTTTGGAAAAATTTCTGTAGCTTCTTGAAAAGTTCTGATTTCAATTTCTTTGAAATTACTGGGACCCATTGGCAATAATTCGTTATCTTTGTCATAATGTGTCTTGTTTTGAAACATGTAAACCCTCATGACCATGAACACAACAATCCTTTTTAGATTTTATTTTAGATCTCACACTTAGAAGACTTGATGCACTAACATATTCAACCAGATTTTTAGAGATAAATAGACATGACAAGCATATCGAGCTATTTCCTGAAGCCATATATGCCTTTTGAAGGCAAGTTGAATCTTGTTTTCCTTCTACAACACCCCAATACTGTAGTATTGATCTTTTAATGTCATCATCAAAAGGACCCAATAATTGTGATTTATCCAAGACCTTTTTCAAATCCCTTTTGTTGTGATATCTATAAGTGGTAGTTGGATTTGATGCAGAGTCAAACCTGCGACAACATGTTCTTTCAAATCCCTTTTGTTGTGATACCTATGAGTGGTAGTTGGATTTGATGCAAAGTCATATCTGTGACAGCGTGTTCAAAGAAGAGATTGAATTATAAGCAAATTTGAGAAAACAAACCACAGGAATAAAGAAATATTTTCCTGCAAACTAACCAAGGGTTAAATGTGAAAACAAGCTCAAACGAACCCCAAGGGAAGTTAACCCATCTAGGTTATAGGAAGAATTGCACCAAACATTATTTTGAAATTAATGAATATCATTAAGCCTAAAATACACAATTAACATCGCGCTATTCCAAACACTTCCTAGCCACAAATTACAAAGAAGACATGCCCATATGGATCAATATCGAATATCCTAGCTACATTCAATGACTTTGATGATGAACCATAGTAAGCGGTTCAAAAACGCCTACTTTAACTTTCATATGATTTATCTGGAAGAGACTTGGTATATGATAGTGAATCACAAAATCCTACATTCAGAGACTTTGATGCTCTTGATCACTGGGCATCAATTTTCTCCACAACACACTCGAGAAAATACCATGCCCCTTTTGGTAAATGAAATTTGGAAATACCAACACATCGAAAATGATATGCAGAAGGGAAACCATCACAACAAATCAAATTCCCATCCATTCCACTAGCAACATTGATCACTATTGAAATCCTCTACATCATCCATCCCAAGAATCATAAAATCGACATGTCCATTCTTAAAGTAACTATGATTTTTCTATGAGATTGATCCATTTGAATGTAAAATTGTCTTCTCAAGTGTCAGTTGACACAAATTTGACCTCCTATGCCCATTTCCTTTGGTACAAGAAACCCTCTTTCTTTTGGAATAGTAGGGATTTCTTCCAATCAATCTGGTTGCATGAGAAGAAAAGCTCATTTTTGTATCTACATCTGCATCTTGTTCAAATTTTTTCATCACGTCGATCTCTATTCAAACTTCCTCAAACTTCATGATATCATCACAAAGAAATCCAAATGTTTTAGCTTTGTGGAAAGCAATATGGTATAATGCCCACAATTCAAAAGTTTCAAATCCAAAACGTTCTGTCCCAACCAACTACTAAGACCCCAAACCGAGAGATATTCTACAAATTAAACTGGCCATGTTACTACCTATAGGAAATTCCAATAAAGTTACCTGCAAAAATATATTGAAAACAACTTTTTTCATCAGAGATTAGTTACCAAGTACAGGCCCTCAACAGCCACTTATGGCATGTGTATAAAGGAAACAGTGCTTTCATATAAGCATGCTTTCATGACAACCTACATAAAATGTTACAAACAAAAAATAAAAATAAAATACAAAAATTAAACAGGGAAAACCTATGTATTTCAAACATGGAGGAAATTTGGAAAGGAAAAGCAATATTAGAATGTCAATTTCAAGAAATAATTTAAATGGATCCCAAGACCATTGATAATGGAGTTGAAGTTTAGGGTATGTTTATGTGGTTCATGGTCTTTAGAGATCAATGATTACTACATCAAAGGAATATTCATACCATAAGATCAACCCAAAGGAATATTCCTATTGGCTCAACCATGGAGCCTGATCGCAGGAGTATTGCGAGAATTGAATCTGTGACCTCTCGATCATTAGAGGTGCTTTACCGATAGGGACCCTAAATTTAATGTATGTTTATTTTCTATATTTTGTCTTTTAATTTTGGTTTTTCCTTGGGGTGAGAATGGGTGGTGTGGTCAAAATGAGTTACAAAATCATAAACAACCATTGAACAAGGGGTTAACCACAGTCAAGTCCCATTGCCTGTGTTTTGTTTAATATATTGACCATTTAGATTAATATCTAGTTTGGGAATTATATTTAGTAAGTGGGGTAATTGAAAAGATAATGAAGTATAGAGATTGAAATCCGAAAATAAAATATACCTAAATCTCATTGCCCTCAGCTGAAAATGTTTCTACATTTACAAAGGTCGGGGTTGAAGATTGTGAGACCTACGAGTACATGCAAATGTTGAAACCTTAGGTCGCTAGTGTGATGATGAAAGATCGAATACACAGATGGGTATGAAGACACATTGTTGAATATTATTATTGATTTCTAGAAACATCCACCTAGAACTCTTCCTCCCTCTAATTCCTCCTCTTCTCCCTCCTCCTACCTTCCCTCCAAAACTATGAAGCATTAATCCACCTGCAAAACAAATGAATCTCTTATTTTTTCCACCTATCACCACAATTCAAATCTTGTACTATCATATGACTTCTTCATTCATGTTCATTAATTAATGAGCATATATCTTAATTTCAAGCATAAATTGTATTGCACACCTCCCCCCCTTACTCTCTTTGGAACAATGGTCTCTTTTCACAACTTGCAAATAAAATGGTAAGAATTTGGAATGTGAGCCACCATTAAATGTGGTTTTTGGATAATGGACGAGGGGGTTTTTATTTTCTAATAAAAAAACATTATTTAAAAATAAAATGGAATTTTTGTCTCTATAATATTAAATTTAGTTTGAAATATTAAAAAGGGAAGATGTTATTCTCCTTACTTATATTAGTTCTTCAAGTATTTTTTGTTGATTACAATTTTTAGTAAATCAACTGTTGATTGAGGTTGACAAGGTATTAATGATCTATTTCTCACCTTTGGATTAGAGGGTGACACAAATAGTTAAATGTAGGTAATGAAGATTGATAATGGAGGGTGATACAAATAGTTACATGATTGATAATGTATATGACAAGAGGCACTCATCTCCCTCTCATCTTAATGACACCTTTGTCAAACCCTTTTAGGGTTCCACCCATAGATTGCACAAGGATTCTCGATTGTGAAGAAAAGCGAGGAACTCATTGAGTTCAAGGGAGTAGAGCCACAACACTAAATATCACTTGGATTCTTGTTGTGTGTTTTTTATGACTAGGCTCAAAGGACTTCTCTCATGTTCTATGTGCTTTTGAGAATAAGTCAACCTTGTAGACCTACTTCAAAGGCACATTATCTAACACAAATTAACAACCTTCCAATGATGGCAATGGGCATGCATATTTTGATGATTGTGGTGTCCATGTGTTTTTGGTTGATGGTAATAGAGTTGAGTATCCTATTGAGGGTGACGAGCATGTGTCTTGTGTTGATGGTGACATGCATGCGTATTATGTTGATGGTAGTGACTTTATGTCTTTTATTGATGTTACGTTGAGCTATGTTGATGGTGGTGGGATCTTCCTATGGGCTTGGATCTTTTGCTTGTCATGGAACATAGTTATTGATCAAACGAGAAAATTACAGAGTACCCGTTTTTTTGAGGTAGCAAAAAATCATCTAATTTTGAAAAGTGGTGAATCAGAATACACATTTTTTTTGGAGCATATTTTTGGCACTTTAAATTTTCTTATGTATCAAGTATGAACAATTTTTTTTAAATGTGAGTGATTTTCATGATGATTTTAAAAAGTGTTGATGCAACATCAACCCCTTTTTTTTAGAGGGTTTATTTTTGACACTTTAAATTTTCTAATGTCTTCTTCTTCCCTAAGATATTTATTTTTAAGTGTATTTATGTATTCGTGTGTTTTTATTTTTCTTTTCAATTTTATTTTGTAAGCTTGAGAGGACTATATATCACCTTGATCAGGGCGGGGAATTAAATCAGTGACTTGACATCAAGGAATGCCTTAAGAGAGCACCTGATCACTGTCTATCCAACACCCCATGGACATTTTTCTTTTCAATTTTGTTTGGAATAAAATCTTAATTTTTTCGCATAGTTAAAAAAAAAAATGGTCAATATTTTAAAGTTAGTATTTTCTATATGTTTATGTAATGTTAATTAATATTTCAATGCACATCAAATAATTGTCACTAAAAAAACAATAATTTTAAACATTTGACAAAAAATACACATTTTGAGAATTTTTGTCAAAAAATTGATATGGCAAATAAACGATTTTTATGGGAAAATCCTAACAAAAAAACTTTAAAAAATAACATTTTTTTATGAATTTTATGTAAAAAAGTAATAGTAATCATAGTTTTTTGACGAAAGAATGAATCACATAAAAATTAAAGTGAAAATAAGATAATACAAATATTGAACATATAACAACAATAATCAAATGCTCATTTTTTCTCATAAAATATCAAAGTCAAAACATTAACAAGTAAAACTAATAAATATCTCTCAAAATTGAGCTTGATTTGCAAGCATAACTTAAAGGTCATCAACAATAGTATCATATAATCCATGTTTGTCATCTTCTACAACTTCATTATTTTCTTCTTGCACGATATTTTCTGCTTGAGTTTCTTCATTTTCCTCTTCTAATGGATCTTTTATGTCTGCAAATCTCACAAAGTGTCATTTCCAATCATTCCATATAACTATGGTTGAGGTTCCTTTTCCTTTTTTGCCACACATGATTCATTAAAATATCCTTTCCTCAAACCAAATTCATATGGAAGAAATTGAAGAGCATTAATTCTTTGTTGAATAAAGTTGCATTGTATTGAGTTTTTTTCAATCGCAATGCAATTTCTTCCTTTTTGTAGGTAGCATGCTAGTGTTGTACATAATCATCAAGCACAAAAGAAATAAGTAAGTAAATTAGTATAAACACATAAAAACTAAAAAAATAAATATTAAAATTCAATTAATATAATAAAACTTGACTAGACTTGAAAATAAATCCAAAACCCAATCTCCTTCATTTGAACATAAATATATAAGATAGTTAATTAATGCTTGTGGTTTTTTATAAATGTTATCTATCTCTCCTTTTGCATCTTTATCCTCATATGTTAACTTTCTTACGACAATATCATGAACCAACACTTTTCTATGACTCTTTCCATTTTCTTGATTTAGAAGAATAGGCTTATAGCTATCATATTTTGTCCAACATTCAACATGGATGAACTCACAATCACTTATAATTGGTTGATTTCCAGAAGAAATAAGATTTGACTTTTGCCTATAACATGAGATAGTAAAAGTTCAATTAACTTATACATAAATACATTTTTTAACATTAATCAAACATACAATTTCAATGTCTTACCATGTAAGATGCATCCTTGGGTTTCTTTTTCCCTTGAAACTTGTTAATAACATTTCAAATTGTGTGTTTAAATGAGATGTCAAACATATCCAAAGTGGTGATGCTGTGACTTCTTGAAAGCCTGTAACCACTTTATTAAAAGATTGATAAGTATAAGGCTCACTATCATATTCAATGTCTAGGAAATTGAAACCATGATGAATGTCTGCAATAACCAGGGCCTATTCCCTTTTAGGTATGAGTTTTGAAATGTCTTCATAATCACCTTGTATTATTTGATATTGGATAGTGTCCAACCAATTCCAAATGAAATGAGTAAGAGTAGGAAAATTTCAACATTCCTATGACGTTGTTTTTTCAACCTTTCCAACTTAAATTTTTCAATAAAGCTTTTGAAAGTATTTAGTACTCCATCTGCGCCCTTCTTCGACATCTTTAATGAAATAAACAAATATAAGTATAAGTAATAAAAAAATAAAATTACATAATAAAATGAATGTAAAAATCAACATACCTTTTGAGTGCAAGATACAAATCTTTAAATGTTGTTGTAGAACTTGATTTGGTTAGTTACGTACAAAATCGTCCCAAATCTCTTCATTCAACATTCTAACCATATGTTCTTGTATTTTCATATAAATCTTATGATTGAATGCCAAGGGTTTGGACTTTTTAACCTTCTCATTTTTTATGGCAATACTCTCCCACATGTCGAAAATATCATCAATCAATTCCCACATCTCCCCTGTTCTAAATGCCAACTAGAAAATTTTATCCATGTCTCTGAATAATTCTGAATTTACTTTGTCACCTTTTGAATTGATTTTATCCTCAATTTGATAACATGTTTTCAAACACCATTCCTTCCGAAAGCTTAAACTGACTTTTGTTGTATCCCCACCATATTTTTCTACAAATTCATTATAAATAAATTTGACCATTTGGATGAAAATCATAGACATTCTATACTCATTATCTGCATTGTGATCCCATGCCAATAACTTTTCCTTTTTTTATGTGAAACCAGCATACATGATGCATTTCCTTGTTTCAAAAAGAGAGTTATTAAGATATTTCTCGATCAATTGTCTTTTGGCCTCTGTTGAATGGTTCCCTCCAATTACATAATATTTGTATTCAAAATATCGTGTCCTGTCAAATGCCTCTTTGTTGGCAATTTGATTTGGATCAACAAGAACCACATAATCCACCACCTGTGCATATGGATTATACCTAAACAATTTTTTCAAATTATGGACATGTAGGTGATGTCCCTTTCTAATTTGATATTGATATTTTCTTTCATCTGGTGTATAGAATTGGCTGACATTAAGCTGATTTTTTTCCACCATTAATTAATTTATTTTTCATCAAGTGATCTCGAATGGAATTTTGTTTTGTTTTAATAATGCCATACTCTAAATCAACACCCAGTGTTATGATTTCTTTGCTTCCTTTAGAAATTTCACTTTGATGTTCATTGTTGCCCATGATTTTAGCAGATTGACTAAATTTTGACTTCTTCTCACTGGTTAATATATCTTCTATATAAACAATCTCTTCTTCATCAACTAGAAGAGAGACATTCATGACCATTTTTCTTTCTGGTGTTTTATTTCTTTTCTCCTTTTGAACAACAGTTCTAATCTCCTCCTCACTAATGGTAACATGTTTTTCAACATCAGATTTAATTTCCACATCTTCAAAAGTAACATGTTTAGCTTTGCTAGATTGAACCACCTTAGGGATTCTTTGATGATCCCCTGTATGTACTATTGCAGTGTCATGGATTATTTCTTTTTGCTTCCTTCTCCTTTCTTCTTGTGTCTCTGTATGGAAACTGTTGATCACATTCATAATATTTGGCTCTAGAAAATAAATACCCTCCAACATCATTGAAAGACTCTTAGAAAAATCCTATCAAACAAATATAATATGTCAATGATCAATCATCTATAAAAAAATTAATTATTCTTACAATAATGCATAACACATAAATATAAATAAGCATACTTACAATGTTATTTGAAATGTTGCATGTGATTTCTTCACACGATGGTGTAGATTCTTCATATGTGTCATATTTAACCTCTGAGAGACGATATTTAACATTTTCATGTATCTTGGGGCAATTTTGCAAGAACATAAACAGTGTCTGCATTCAACACCAAACATATGTTTCGTACTCTGCCTATCACTTCATATGGTTCACCAAAGTTAATCATACCATAGTATAGATAGATGTTTACTATCATCCGTTTCAATATCTTTAACACATGCCATGTAAAATTTGTTTTATTTATTTCTCGTGAATTCTTCCATTCAAAAATAATATTGAATGTACTTGACGGGCCACTTGCTTGACTTTTACAACGTGTCTAAACTCAGGTATGTTCAACAATATTCATAGAGCATCCAAGTGAAACTTCAGATGATGGAATTGTTGTCCTTGTTCCAGGAACATTCACATAGGCCTTCTTTAATGCGATCTTCTTGAACATACACACACATTAATTAAAAAAACACATATATTTCTTTAAAAAAAATAAAAAATAAAAAACGATATAAATGTCATTTAAAAAAATATAAATATAAAAATAATTTAAATTTAATGTTAAAAAAAATTAAAATTTTTATAAATTATTTATTTATTTTTTTAATAAAATTTAAACCGTTTTAATATATAATTTATTTTAATAATTTTAAAATAAATTTAATGTTAATTTTTTAAAAATCAATATAAATTAAAAAATTTATAAATTATTAAAAAAAATTCCACAGGGTCGATTCTGGGAATTTTTTTTTAAACCTATATGAATGGTTTTAAAAAAAATCAATTAATATATTTTTATTTCTTTTGCATATTTGAAAAAATAAATAGTTTTTTTTTTTTTTTTTTTAATGCGTGCAAAAATTGAAATTCTCCCAAAAAAAAAAATAACATTTGTTTTTTCATTTCAAATCCTTTAAAAAAACAAAAATTCTTAATTTTCTCCTAAAAATATTACAAATTTGAGTTTTCTTCGTCTTCACTATATATATATATATATATATATATATATATATATATATATATATATGTATGTATGTATAAGAGATTTTAATGTGGTTTTACCTGTAAAACAATAAATTCTTCCCAAATTCCGCTTTAAATAGTCAAAATAGAAGGAAAACTAACCTTTCAAGTGCGAAAAACTCTCGTTGAATGTGTTATCGATGACAATGCAGTTCCTCCGTAAAATTGCTCCAAACTTTTTAACAAAACCTAGAAAACTTGATGTGATGTGACGAATAGAAATAATGCATGTTATTATATAATGAACATTATGTGATTGTTTTAGCTTTTCTCGAATGTCGGATTAAAATTAAAAATTAAAAATATATATATATATATATATATATATATATATATATATATAGATATAGGTTTAGATTAACTTTTATTTATTGTAGGATAAAAAATAAAATATCAATTATAAAAATTAATTTAGTTACGTAGTCAATGTTAAATAATCTAAATTAAAAAAAAAAATTATTTTAATTTCGAAGAAATGCATTAAACGAAAATTTTTGTGAATATTTTGAATAGAAAGTAGGGTGAAAATTTTTAAGACCAAAAGTTTAGTAATATGTTTTCAAGTAAATTTTAAATAAAATTTTGGAGAGAAATATTTCAAAAACAAACTTTTTGGAGGAAAACATTTGTGTAAAAGTTGTTGGGGGAAACATTGGAGAGAAAATTTTCAGCGAAATTTTTTGGGGGGAAACCTTAGAAATATAGTTACCGATCAATCGAGAAAATTATCTAGTCCCCATTTTTTTGAGGTAGCAAAAAATCACTTAATTTTGAAAAATGATGATTCAAAATACACTTTTTTTTTGAGCATATTTTTGGCACTTTAAATTTTTATATGTATCAAGTATGAACATTTTTTTTAAATGTTAGTGATTTTCATGCTGAGTTTGAAAAGTATTGATGGAGCATCAACACATTTTTTTAGGGGGCTTATTTTTTGACACTAGTTTTTTTATGTATCGAGTATAAACTTTTTTTTTGTTAGTGCTTTTCATCTTGATTTTGAAAAGTGCTAATGAGCATCAACCGTTTTTGTTTATAGGGCTTATTTTTTACACTTTAAATTTTCTATTTTATTAAATTTCGATATATTTTTTTCAATGTTGGTAATTTTCATTTTGGTAATAAAACATAAAAATAAAATTAAAAAACATGACAAAAAAAAAAAAAAAAAATCATAAAAATGTAAAATAAAAACCAAAATTAATTTGTAAAAATAAAAAACTAACAATAAATAAATAAATAAAAACAAAGTTAAAAAATAAAATAAAAAAATTAAACGAAAAATAAATCTAAAACCATTTTTTTTTATGTTAAAGATAAAATAAAAACCTCTTAAAAAAATTTAAAAAACAATTCAAAATTAATATTTAAAAAAAAAGATAATATTAAAATTATATATATATATATATATATATATATATATATATATATCTATATATATATATATAGCTTAAAAAAATAAAAAAAATTCCCAACCCATCTGGCCCTCTGCCCCAAACCTCCCTGCATACCCGACCCCACCGCGCCCACCCCTTCCAACCCCACCGCGCCCAGTATGCTCACCCACCCCGTTGGCCCAACCGACCCTAAGTGGCAAGGGGTTGATTCTGGGGTCGGCGGGGAGGTAGTTGTACGCAACTCCCTCCCCACCCACCCCGCGGCCTAACAGGCCCAAGGTGGCGTGGGGCTGATTCCAAAAAGCGACCTCTCATCACCTAGGGTCGGTTAGGCCACGGGGTGGGCAGGGAGGCCGGGCAGTGTGGGGAGAGAGGGAGGGACGACAGGGAGCTGTGGGAGGGCCGGGAAGGGAGTCAGAGTGGGGTGGGTTGGGTGAAGTGGGGTGGGAAGGAGGGTAGGGTGAGGTGGGTCGGATGGGGTAGGCAGACAAGGAGGGTGGGGTCAGGTGCACCGGGTGGGGTAAGGTGGGGAGGGAGGTTGGGGTGCGGTGGGTTGAGTGCGGTGGGTGGGGAGGCACGACGAGATGAGAGGGCCAGGTGGCAGGGTGGGGTGGCCCAGGGGTGGTGGGTGGCGTGGGAGGGTAGGGAGAAAGGGTCGGGTGGGGCGGATTAGGATTTTTTTTCATTTTAATTATTATTATTTTTTTTTAATTTTTATTTTTTCAATCTTATATATATATATATATATATATATATATATATATAGCTAATTATTTTATATTTGTTTTTATTATGAGGTTTTTATTTTTATTTTTTCTTAACTTAAAAAAATTGATTTAGTGTGCGTGTGTGTGTGTGTTTTTTTTTGCGAGTTAATTTTGGTTTTTTTATTTTACATTTTTATGGGTTTTTTTGGTCATGACTCAACCCCTTTGACCGATTGGGCCTTGGGGTGGGCAAGGATATTTAAAACTTTTATTTTATTTTTAATTTAAATTATTTAAATTTTAATGTTTTATTATATTTTTTATTTGGTTTTTATTTTATTTTTTATTTTTTGCTTTAAAAAATTGCTTTGGTTCTTTCTTTTTTTTATTCGTTAATCTTTAACTTTTTTTTCTTAAATTATGGCTTTTTAAAAAAATATTTTCTCCCTTTTTTTATTTATTTTTATTTTATTTTATTTTAGTGTGTTTTTTCTTTCAAATTTTTAATTTTACAAGTTAATTTTGATTTTTTTTTTTTTACCTTTCTATATATTTTTTATATTTGATTTTTTTGTCATATTTTTTTTTAAATTGTTTTTTATGTTTTATTATTTGTTATTATTTTTTAAAAAAAATTGTGCTTTTTTGTTTCTATTTTTTCAATATTTTAATACTTGCTTTCTTTTGGATTTTTTGTGTTTTTTTATTGTTTTTATTTTTTGTTCAATATTTGAATTTTTGTTTTCTTTTTTATTTATTTATATATTTATTTTTCTGCAGAGTTCGTGTTGATGCTCGTCTAGCAACCTGACCCCATTATGTGCAATTTGATAGTTGATTTTAAATTTTTCGTTATAATGAATCGAGTCTGCCCCTATAATGTGTCAATTTCATGGTTGATCTTTAAGTTTTCATTACAATGGGTCGAGTTCACCTACAGTTCGTGTCAATTTCATGGTTGATTTTTAACTTTTTTTTACAATGTATCAAGTTGTCTTAGACTAAAATTTTAAAATCGCTATACACTTAGCATTTTAAAAAAAATTACTTTTGGTATAATAACTCTTTCATTTAGGTGTTCATTTTTAAAGTTTTTTTAGTCATGAAATTTTTCCATAATGTCATGCTTGAAAGATTTTGAAAACTTAAGATTGTTTTGTAGTCATAATCTTTGGTTTTAATTACATGGTTTTAAGTCGTGATATTTTATCTTTAATGCTATGGTTGAAAACAGTTATAAGTATTATTTCTTAGCACCATGCCTCAAAATTGTTTGAATTTCAAGGTTTTTCCAATACGTGATATTTTAAATTTAATGTCATGCCTAAAAATCGTTGGAATTTTAAGGATTTTCAAAAACGTGATATTTTATCTTTAATGTCACGCGTGAAAATTGTTGGAAATCTATTTTTTTCAGAGTCATGATATTCTATTTTTAACGTCATTATTAAAAAATGTTGAAAATGTACCCTAAAAAATATGTTATTCCAGCATCAACACTTTTCATTTTCATAGTGTTTTTTGCACAAAAAAATTGGATTTTCACTGTCATTTTTAAAAAATGTTGAAAATGTAACTTAAAAAAAATATGTTATTCCAACATCAATACTTTTCATTTTCAGCCTGTTTTTTCATGTTTTTCTGGGGTTTTTGGGCTAGAGTACCCGTTTAAGGGCAATAGTTATCGTTTGATAGGTAATTATGTTTAGAGGGAAATTTTCAATCTCTAAGCTATAAATTGTCATTGGGAGAGACTTCATTTGTATCATTCGACATCTTTTGGTTGAAGGTCATGGATTCTTCTGATAGTGAATTTTTTCTTTCTATAACATTGACATCTTCGTCATGCAACAACTCTATTCATTTTGATGAATATAACAAGAATCCTTTCACTATGAATAAAGAGATAAATTTTTCACTTGGTTTTAACCCTAGGGATGATGAGAGCATGATTGATGAAGGGCAGCAATAAGAATTTCTTGTGAATAGAGAGTCAATTTTTCCACTTACTCATAATCCTAAGAATTATGAGAGCACGACTAACGAAGGGAAGGATGAAGAATTTTTAGTAAATAGAGAGTCAAATTTTCCACTTAGTCCTAATCCTACGGATTATGAGAGCGCCACTGATGAAGAATTTTCAGAGTCAAATTTTCCACATAGCCCTAATCCTAAGGATTATGATAGCACCACCGAGGAAGGGGGTGAGAATGAATAATTTCCAGTAAATAGAGATTCTAAGTTTCCACTTAGTCCTAATCCTAAGGATTATGAGAGCACCACTAACAAAGGGGAGCATGAGGGATTTCCATTAAATAAAAATTCAAAGTTTCCACTTAGTCCTAATCCCAAGGATTATGAGACCACCACTGATGAAGGGGAGGATAAAGAATTTCCCGCAAATGATAATTTGACTATGAATAGAGAGTCATATTTTCCAATTAGTTCTGATCCTAAGGATTATACAAGCCCCAATTATGAAGGGGAGGATGAAGAGTTTTTTGCAAATGATAATTTTAGAAGCGTAGATGTGAATAATGCATTTTCTCTAAGTGAGTGCTTCAAAGGCACTCATGGTGATGACGAATTGAATCCTCCAAGGGAGTATTTCAAAAGCATGGATAATGATGGTAAAGAATTTCATCTAAGTCAGGATTTCAAAAGCGCAGATGTTGGTAGTGAAGAATTTCCTTCAGGTGAGGATGGTAATGAATATTTTCCAAGCAATAATGGTGATGAATTTTCTAACTATATTCAAAATGATAATAGTGAGTATAATATTCCTCCTAATGAGATGAAAATGTTTCTACAAAGAATGATGAAATGATGGATACGTTGCAAGCAAATATTGTATCTAGGAGTAGGAGTAGACCTTTTTCATATCAATCCAAAATATTCCAGTTATACAAGGTTTATGACAAAATATCTCACAAGTAGAAGTTATGTCAGTGACGTGATTTCAAGTGAATGTTGTCGAAATGATTTTTTGAAACATATCGATTTCAATTTTTCCTTGGAGCAAAATAAGAGATATTGGTCAATGAATAAAACAATGCAAAATTGGTATTTAGTGGGTTGCATGCAATCTACATTGGCAGGTTATGATTATCATATTGGAAATCTATTTCTTTGTAGAAATGATTTCAAAACACTGCATTCAATTGGTAATTTTACTTTGTCAATAATCCAAGAAAGGATAGAAAAAGATCCTACATTTTATTCAGAAGTATGTTATAAAAGATAGGTTGGGCCATCAGCAATTACTGCAATGTCATGGATGAAAGACTTATTTTCAAAGCATGGAGAATGTATGCCAAATAAAGACACAATACATATTCCAAATAATTTCTCAAGACGAGAAATCTATAGCTTATACAGAGAATATGTGGAAAGTGCTAAAGGAGATGGTAATTTTATTACATATTCATATTTTACGAGGATATGGAAGAACAAATTCAACAATGTTCATATTCCTAAGAAGACAAGGATGGGGGTTTGCAATACATGTGCTTCTTTTAAATAAAAAAGAGATAAATGTTAAGGGGCAGAAAGAGGTATGCATTCATAACATTATTTTAAAAATTAGATAGTTACCAACTATGAAAATATATTTATTAATAGGTTTCTTTTATTTTATGTGCCCATTGTCAAAGCACTTCAAGAGCATCGCAATCAACAAACAAGTGAAAGACAAAAATTGTATAAACATCGAAAGAAGTGTTATGATAATCCAAATAAATATTTGGGTTTGATAATTGATGGTATGGACCAAAAGAAAACACTTCTACCACATTTTGTCCGCACACCAAAAAAATTACAGGAGGAAAATTTTATTCAGTTTCACTTGGTTGGTTGTATGGTCTTTAATGGGAAGATGTTTCCAAGGGTTTACTTCACAACTCCAAATATTCATAATGATGCAAATATGACCATAACTATAATCCATGATGTGGTTTCTCATTGGTCTGGTATTCTTCCTGAAGTTTTGTATCTGCAATTAGACAACACAAGCCGTGAAAACAAAAATCAAGTTCTTTTTGGATATCTAAACATGCTTGTTGAATTGAGAATTTTAAAAAAGGTAAAGGTTGGTTTCCTTCTTATTAGGCACACTCATGACCATATTGATAAGATGTTTAGCCGTTTTTCAGTAACATTGTGTTGGAAATAATACTGAGAGGGGGGGGTGAATCAGTATTATCACATTAATAAAACTTTTTCATTTCCATAATCAGATTCATATATGCTACTTCCAGAACTTCTTATGATTAAGTTAATTGATCTTCAATGAGTGCATTAGAACATTATCAACCATATTATCAGATAACAGATGCAGTAATAGAGAATAGATCATCACACATAAGGCACACACATGAACACCATGATAAGAGGTGGAAACCCAATGCGGGAGAAAACCACCTGCTGCAAGTCATCTCAATCTTCTTCTTAATAAGAAAATACTTTTACAATATTTGTACTGGTGCAGTCTTATACCAGTACGGGAGCTACAACCCCCTTTGCTCTTGTACTAGCCGATCCATTTACTAGTACACAGGCTGCTACCTGCTACAATGCTCCAAAGATTTCCTTTAGCTCTTGTACTAGCTTAGATACTAGTACGTAGGTGCTGACCTACAATCTTCTCTCCTCCAGGTACCACATTTCATCAATTTTCAGACTGGGTACACTGAAGCACAACACATAATCTGAAAGGCCACATTTCATCCAATTTTCATACTGGACCCAACAACAACTTTGAAGCTCATAATCAAACAACCTTCTCAATCACCCAATCACCAGATCCATACATATACAATGATATTATGAGAGTTATCAAACAGATCTAGTACATCAGATCACATGAAGATAAGTCATTTTAAACCGATCCATTCATCCAACAAAACTGAAGTTAATCATAATCATTCACTCAATCACTGCTGTTATCTGAACATAATACCAGAACCAAACATCACTTCAACAACCCAGATCATAAAAATGATAAACAGAGATTTTAAGAGAAGTAAGCAGCTTCACCCATGTACTGCCTGCTTACAGTACGCACTCTGCTCAACTGCTCGCCTGCTTACGTACGCACTGTAGTCAACTGCTCACCTGCTTACCTACGCTCTGTGTCCATTGAACTGCCTGCGGACCTCCGCACCTGCAACCCTTCTGTGCCTGCGTACCGGCGCACCTGAAACTCTTCGTCCCAGCGTATGTACGCACTTTTCTTTCACTGTACCTGCGTACCTTTGGGCATAGATAATTTCAAGACTTCAAGAATAACCCAGACAGTTAGATCTACAGATCTGATCATGCACTGAAGAGATCTCAATCCATCAGTAGATTCACCTTATTTAGATCTAGACATTACTCCCAAGAGATCATACTATTTCAGATCTAGCTCTCATAAGATGTTCAACCCAAAACTTGCTCAAGCCAAATGATCTCCTTTGCTTTATATAGGCAAGCTCCTCCTAAAATCATGGATCAATACCACGAGCCAAAACCATAGGAACATAAATACCGTCGGCTAGTTAAACATAAGAAACCCCACGTGTGCTTTTCTTTGCCTTGAAATGTGTGCACTGGGGTACGCACCTCCTGAACGGGATAACTGCGGGTATGTATGCACTTTTTGTAACACTGGCCTGCGTGTACGCACCTTATGTAAGGTGTACCTGCGTACCCCTTATTTTCTTCAATATTTGATAGCTGATCATCAATCTCTGCTGCTGACTTGAAGTACTGTGATCTATCACCTGAATGGGTTGCCATCAGGGACAACACTTTAGCCATAATGCCAACACATTGAGGAGGAAGGATGTTGGGAGCCTTCCAATATTAATCAAATGATTTAAGAAATCATACATTCCAGAGATTTTTTTCATATGTTGGAAGATACTATTGACATGCGAAGGTTTATTCTAGGATCGCATGGTGCAGATAAATGAATCAAAAACCTTAATGACATTAGATTATAGCATCAATTTCGTATGAAAAAATTAATGGCAAAACACTTATATGGGGCAAGAAGTATTCAACTATTGCATAATGGGGGTCGTCATCGGGTTTAACATTTTTGAAGTTCATTCCAGATCATCCAATATTTGCATCAAAGATAATATTATTACAATCAATTGTTGAACTCCATAATGCATGAAGGCATAAGAGAGAGATAAATTATTATGAATGTCTGGAATAAATAAAAAGATGTATTAGAGATACATATGAGTACTTTGATGTTGTTGATTCAGTTTGGTGGGAGTCTTTTTTCAATAATCAAATTGATATCATTTCAAGATCAAGAAATGAAGATACACTTTTGAAGACTGCATTTATTTGGTTGCAAAATATGCAAAATGAATAGGAGGAAAGACACATTGTTGAACAACAACAATCTCTGTTAGTGTCGGTATCTTCATCCCTCCATCAGTGATCAAAATTATCTTTTTGCATGCATTGTAGGTGTCTCATCCGATCAGCTGCATTCCATTAGGTCATGGATCATCTGATGGTAGTGGTTCTTTGTCAATTTCCCTCATGCTTTTCATCTTCTGGCCTATTTGCACATGTACAGATCATGTGCTGTCATTTTTATTTCATTTCATTTGCAGAAGTCATTTTAGGGTTCTAGGTCTCATTAGGTCTAGGGTTTCGTCAATAAGGTCTTCAAAATGCTTAATAACAGTTAGCAGGCGCATGAGGAGGTCAAATAAATTTTCAGCAATAATAATTTCCATAATCACTTGCTCAGTGATTGATTTTTCCTCAAAACCCTGTTTTGAGGAAAAACAGAGTTTTTATGTATAAATTTGATGTAATTTCAGTTTTTTCGTATGTCATAACTTCAGTGGCAACTCTGGTCACCTTGCCAAGCTTCAACAACTCCATCCCCTGCAAGGAAAACAACAAAATCAAAGCATTCAGTTCATTAAAGGCAAAAATAAAAAAACTGCCCAAAAACAGAGTTTTAAAAACAAGTCACAGGCAAACATTATAAAGTGGGTTTTTCATAAGTGAAAAATTAAAATCTTTTGTATATAAACCATTTGTCATTTTCAAAAAGCTCATTTGCATCCAAAAGAGAAGGAGTGAACAAGAGAAAGGTCAAAAATCGCAAAGGAGGCAAAACTGCAGCAATTTGGGCATATTTCAGAGGCGTGGCGCATTGGTTCGTGGGCGTGGCACATCCATCTGGCGCGGCGCATTGGGCCGCCCTTTGGACACACAGGAAGCAGTGTTGGGAGAACTCAGTTTTGGAAAATTCCACTTGTTATGGAAAGTAGACAGGTAGACCTTTCCAACAAGCCCACTTGGAGCACATTTGGACACCAGGAATGCCTCCAAAAGTAGCTGCAAAAAGGCGCTACGCATAGGGAAATCAACGTGGCACATTGGAGGAATTTTGCTCATTTTGGCCAAAAAAACTCTGTTTTTCGCCTAGTTTCTTCACAGTTTGACTTTTCTCCTTATAATTGTCAAACTCATGATGTAGTTTAATGTGACATGATGGATTTTGATGTAATTATGCTAAATTTTCATTCATAGAGGTAGATTCATCCATGAAAAGGTAGTTTTCAACTGAATGAATCAGTTTCCTAGTTTTTAGAGGCAAGTTGTTCCACTGCCAACTTTTTAGTTCTCAGTTTAGATTTTGTTGGAACAGCTCCTTAACTTATGAGCTCAACCCCTAGAGGCTAGGATGAGTTGTTTGTTGCCTATATCTTGTAATTTTTCAGTCATTGGCATGGTTGGACTTTTGGGAAAGCTAGGAGCTTCATTGTATATTCATTTCAGCAGTTTGGCTAAGGAATAGACTAGGGTTTGTAGCACTTTATGGGATTCTTATGGCATCTTGCTTTAGTATTGTGTTTTCTTCTGTAATTGTAAGTTTACATGTGCTTCATGTATGCCATTATCTCTCTTTGCTTCATCTTAACTAAATCAAACAAGGATAAAGGTAGAATACATTGAAAGTGCAGTGCTCTACCTATGGTTTGTTTAGTTATCTATGTTTTCAGCTGTTTGAAGAGGATCCCTAAGTTTTTCATGCCCTCTCCAACTCCTCACCTATCTAAAATCTCTCCATATCACTCAATTTGAAGTACCAAATCACTTGCCTACCTTGCCCCATAAAGATCTCTGCAAAACTGAGCCTCATTCCCTAGACCCAAATTTGCCTTTCACATTTGAGCTAGCAAACCAACATAAAACTCAATCAAACTCCTCTGAGCATATATGTAGCCTAACATTAATCTTTACATCAGTCATCTCAAACCTCATTGATCATATTTTCCTGAGATTGACAAGGAGAGAGCCCTCTCTCGACTTGGTAGGGCTAGCTACCAGGTTAAGCCTGGTTTGATGTTACCCTAGATTCTGCCTTTTTCAGCTTGAGGTAGATTTAGGCCTTAACAATCTCAAGACATTATTAATTCTCAACAGGTAGAGGAAAGAAAAATATATATTGGTTCTATAAGATCATGTGCACAACGTGAAGCCATGGAAAACCTTTGAAGGGGTTCCATGCAGGATGTTAAGGAGGGTTGCATGATCACAGTATTAGCAGATGGAGATCCACTTGGCTATCCATTATGGGTTGCCAAAATTATAAAGGTAATTAAAGAAAATGAATATATTACAGTTGTTGAAGTACATTGGTATGCCACAAATACCCACCCATTCAATGGTGTGTACAAGCCAGAGATGGTAGTTGATAAACAAATTGGAAGAAAGAGAAAAATAAAGGGTACAACTATAAATCGTTGCTGTAAAAACTTATTGAAATAGGAGGATGTTGACATACTTGTCTATGAATTCAATTTAACAAAGAGAGAAACTCTTCGCTTCAAGACCATAGATATTTTGAAGAAGTTTATACTAGAAAAAACAATGTCGAGATGGGAGTCTGTTGAACCTAGTCGTAGATCTAGAAGACTTTTGAAACCTGAAATGGTGGGCATGCATGTTGACTCAGATGGGGTTCTAGTTGATGAAAGAGAAGAATATGGGTCATCTTCATCTGCATCTACTCTTTCATCTGAAGATGTAGATTTTGATGGTGTGCCAGAAACTATGGGTTATTTTAAATAAATGTCTAAGAGATTTTATGTAAATTATGTTTGCATGGTAAATTGAAATAAATATTTTGACTTCCATATGATCTTACATGAAGTTATGAGTCATTCTATGTTTGTTGGATTGTATGTTTTAATTATGAAGAATTAATCTATTTAGAGATGTTTGCATAGTAAGTTGAAATACGTATTTTGACTTCCATATGATCTTACATGAAGTTATGAGTCATTTCTATGTTTGTTGGATTATATGCTTTAATTATGAAGAATTCATTTCTTTAGAGATGTTTGCATGGTAACTTGAAATAAATATTTTGACTTCCATATGATCTGACATGAAGTCATGAGTCATTTCTATGTTTGTTGGATAATATGTTTTAATTATGAAGAATTCATCTCTTTAGAATATCCACAATGCAATCATGGGGTCTTCACCTAGGGAGAAATATCATACCACATAGGTTCATATTGGGGGATATATATTGAAGAAAAAAAGACAATATATTGGGGGATATATAGAGGGTAAAGGGTTTTCATATTGGCAAATATAAAAAATGGAGCTTAAAGTTAAAGAGAAAATATAAAGGTGTATAAAAAATGTTAATGAAAAAATTAATACCTACAATATCTAGTAAAAATAGGCGTTTTTTCAAATGGGAAGCTATATTGGGTTCATATTGGTAGGGGGTTAAACAATATGATTTTTAGAGGGATTTCCCAATATTTAGTCAAATTAAGGGTATTGTTTAATATGCCACAAATGCACGTGATATGTCAGAAGTTCACTGAGAAAATCTCAGTGAATGCAATAATGAATTACAAAAATAATGTATGTTATATTCAATCTACCAAAGTTGATATTTTGGTTAAAAGTGAAGAAATATTAGAAATTAATATTGATTTTTAAAATTATACATTGATATTACCATGATATTATTTATTGTAATCATTTGGTATAAGATAGTTTTAAAAATGTTGAAATTTTAATGCCTCATTAAAAGGGACACTTCATTTTGATGGTTGATTTTTAGGATTTTGTTGCAATATGATAAGTTGTCTTAGGATAAGATTTGAAAAGAGCTATAGTTTTAGCCTTTAAAATAAAAATTACTCTTGGAATAATGAATCTTTCATTTACTTGTTCATTTTAAAAAATTGTTTGTCATATAATTTGTCCATAATTTCATGGTTGAAATATGTTAAAAACTTAAGGTTTTTAATTCCATGGTTTAAAATTTGTGAAAATCTTAAAGGCTTTTCTGAGTTATGATATTTTATCTTTAATGCTATTGTTGAAAACAATTACAATTTTAGGGTTTTTTAGAGTCAAGATATTTTATCTTTAACAACATGGATGGAAATTGTTGGAATTATCAAGCTTTGAGACATGATATTTTATCTTTAACATCATGTTCAAGAATTGTTGGAATTTTACGGTTTTTCAAAGTCCTGATATTTTATCTTTAATTCCATTGCTAAAAAGTGTCAAAATTGTAACCCGGTTTTTTGTTGTTGTTGTTCCAACATCAACACTTATTGTTTTGAGGGTGTTTTTTTCATCCATTTTGCAAAAAAAATGGTTTTTACTTCCATTTAAAAAAATGTTGAAAATTTACCCTAAAAAAACATCATTTTGGCATACACAATTTTCGTTTTTGGGTTGTTTTTTCATGTTTTTTTGGGGTTTTTGGGCTAGAGTTCTCGTTTTGAGGTAATAGTTCACGTTTGATCGGTAACCATGTGGTGGTTACTAGTGGCTTTACTTTCATTGAAATGCACCTTGTATTACTTGTTAGGTAGTCGTATTTTTGTTCCTAGACTAAATTATTCATTCACGTTAATTTTTTTTAGTTGCATTACTTATTAACTAGTAGCATATTTTAACTTGAGACAAAATTAGTTGGTTATGTCAGTCGTATTTAGTTAAGTCACTTTATATTGCTCATTTTTTGCAGTATTTCACTTGGAAAAGTTGTGGTGACTAACATTTTAATCGCCTGACCACCAATTTCATTATTTTATACTAGTGGAGTGGTTTTGTTCAGTGTTGGGGGAAAGGCACCTAGGGGCCCAGATGGATTTAGAGAGGTTCCACATGAGGAAGAGTATCCATGCGCTATAAAAGGATACTTAGAGAGCCATTATCCAGGCATTCCATCCATTATCAACATTTGGTTACTCATCTATTACTCATCATGACCATTAGTTTCCATCAATGGTTCATCATCACCATTCATTTGTACAATAAACCACCCATTATTATGATTCCATCATCACCATCTATATTCACCATTCACGCCATGGAAGAAGGTGAATGGGGGATTTTGGTTGTGAACCAGTTGGTGGGCATTGGAAGGTGGGAATCACAGAGGAACTAGTAGGTCCCAGAGAAGGGTGTGTCACCTGGGTTCCTGAAATGACTAAGGTTTTGGTGGCCGATTAGTGAGCCCTAGAAGGTGGGCACCATAAAGGGATTGTTAGGTCCTAAAGAAGGGTGTGCCACTTGAGTTTTGGAACTGATCTATCCAGTTATGGCCTGCAGGGGTGCCTAGAAGCAACACAAGCTCATGGAGCCCTGTTGCTGAGAAGTTCCTGGCTAGCCGTAAGGTGCCTTAGAAGGTGGACATCGCGGAGGGACTAGTGGGTCCCGAAGAAGTGTGTGCCACTTAGGCATAGGTATGGGGAAGTAGAGTGCAATGGTTGGAGCTGTGACTATTGGGTTAGTACATGGGTCATGGATATAATGATATCTCAGGTTTTTTGTTGCATGTGGAGTTGTCATCCCATCTCAGGGGTGACCTGTGGTTGAGATTGATGAACCACGAGGTCTATGGCTGGGTGGAACGTGGAGAGTCTGTAAGCAGATTATCTTTTGACACATATAAGTGTTTATATATAATGTGTATTGATTTATAATTTTATGGTCCAAATCCTAGCTCTAGGGGTTTTGTGATATAATGACTATGTTTTTTGTAAATTAAATTCTATTACTTCAAAATAGCATATTACAACGATTTTCCATCAACACTACCCATAATAGATCAAAGCATAATCTCTACATTTCTGGTGTCAAATACCAAGATAGTCCAGGGGTTTTGCTTTTTTCTCCTTCCTCTTTTATACATCAATCCAACCTACAAAATTACCAGGACTAACTGAATATGGAACAATATCCTCATTTTTTTGAGAGAGTTCCATTGCCACCAATTCAACTATATTTGTCATTTCTTTTTTGCTATCTAAGTGATTAGAATCATGGGTGTGTTTTTTCCCACTTATTGCAAGCACGATTATAACTAAGGCTCTTTCATTGTCATTTACCAGAAGGTTCTCCTCCGTTAAGGGATGAGATGGTGCCACTGGGGGCTGAATTGAGTCTGGAGGAGCTGAGTTTTCAGGAGAAGTCTTGTTGTTGAGAATTGTCCTTCTTTTGGCCTAGAGAGTTCTTGGATCCTTTTGCTTCCTTCATATCTCACCATCCATGACTAGTTTTCTTCAGCTCCTCAGTGCAAAAAGCCCCTTTTAAGGAAGGACATGCATTTTTAAGGTGCCTAGGTTGCTGATATAATGACTATATTTCCTTTATATTCTGCAGAGCATATATATTGGCATGTGATTATTCATAGTGTTGTTTAATGCAAGAATGCATTGTTGGTTTATATATGAATAATGGTTTCCTATGATGTCGAATGTGAATGATCATGGTAAAATTAATTGTTAAATTTCGTTATGCAATGTTTAATTGTTTTTTTTATGTGTTGAAGTTTGGCATTTAAAGCATTTTACAATTACATTTCCGTAAAATATGTGCGTCCAAGCGTAGAGATAGTTGTAAAACAGTTACGATTTCACTTCCATGGAGAAAGTTTTATGTTTTGGAGTGTCAAAGTTGCAATAGTGTTTCCAAACAAAAGGTTGGAGACATTATAGGAATGAGCCATCTCTTAGGCCACTATTATCCTATCCTTTAATCATTAATCTTAATGAAAATCATTAATAGGAGTGCAGTGTGGATTGATAAATTATTTACAAAACAACCTAAAGGTTGTTTACAAACCACAGTCTAATCTTAGGCAGAAGAAGCAATCAAAATTTTGAAAAGAAAATTGCTAATGCACCCGATGTCTTCAATCTAATGAGAGGATTATTGTCATCTTTGTGAAAAGTTCCCATCATTTGATTAAGTAATGATATCCACTAATCTTTATTGTCATCTTTGTGAAAAGTTCCCATCATTTGATTAAGTAATGATATCCACTAATCTTTCCAAATTGTTTCGGATTTATAAAATTTTATAAGCAAAATGTTGCTTATATGCTGGAGTACCACATGAGTTCATGTAATTTTTTCATACACCAACATAGATCCTTCTTAAATACGAATTGAACATGAGCCGAGAGACATCCAATTTCTTCACATGCAAATTTTTTTATGCGCTGACATTATTTATATATTTTGTATAATTATTTAATTTATTTAATTTTTAGATTTTAATTTTAATTTTTTAATTTTTATTTTGGCCGATATGAGCAAAATTTCAACTTTGATGCCGAACTGACATCCTTACACATCATACTGAGCTGTAGAATGAGCCTCTCAACTCAAAAAAATTTAATAACAATTTTATGAGAATGATTCCATATTAGAGTATATCCTAAATCCTTAAATCAATTGTGAAAATTATTATTGTGTAAAACATCCTCTAATAGTTTTAGTGTGCCTCAAAATTCCTATATAAAATTATATGAAGTAGCTTTAGCTTAAGGAATCACATAATGGAAGTAGTAGTGTGCATCAAAATTCCTATATAGAATTATATGAAGTAGTTATAGCTTAAAGAATCACATGATGGAAGCATTAAAAGCTAATAACCCCTTATACATGTCAAACGTCCTTGGTGTGACTTAAAATCATCCATTATATATGTAAAAAGTCCTTAATGAGACTTAAAATCAAAATTTTAACGGAAATAATTTATTTATTAAAAAGAATACATTTAAGCAGAAAATTGATGTAGCTGTTATCAATTAAATTCACTATTAAAATAATAGCCTTTTTGTTTTACATACGAGGGGATTTCTTTGACAATCTTTTTGTCTTACATGTGGGGATTTATTTTGACAAATTAAATTAATTTATGGTAATAAAAAATTGCAATTTATGTGAGTACCATCTGGAAATATGGTATTAGCAACTAGCAAGGCATGGAGCAACATTGTGATTATATCAGTTTTAGTGGTGATTCATGGACCACCTTTGTAGAAATACATTTTTTTTTTAAGAAATGAATGGAATTTATAAACTTATTTCCTTCTATAAATCTTCTTCGTTTCTTTTAATTATTCTTTAGCAAAATAGACTTTGAAGAATGGTTGTAAGTTCAACATTGAAAAAGAAATGAAGCTCAATGATAAGAAGTTTCATTCTTAATAATTAGTTTATGATTTCAAACTCAAAGTTTCATTCTTAATACTTAGTTTATGATTTCTTATATATTTAAAAAAAAAATTATAATTTTAATAATTAGTTGTGTTTTTGTTATTTTTTATAATTTTGAAATGTCATAAAGGAAACTAAATAATACAAGTGTTATGATGTTTAAGTAGGCCATATACTTATGTATTAAGAAAGAATAATAAAATTGATTCAAATATTATATTATTAAACAAGTTTTTACTAGGCCAACAATCCATGTTTTTGATGTTTGAGTTGAAGGTATATTATAAATTGGTATCAAAACATATGGTTATAGCATTAGGGATTATATGGGACTAAAAGAAAATGAAAGAATACTTTTGATGTTACGCTAACTTAATAAGTTATCCTCTTTACATAGATATTATTGTTCAAAGTGAGTTGCAAAATACTAATCTTATGAAATTGAGCAATTGTTGCTATCAAAGTTAAGAAAAAATTGAAGGATATGAACATATGCAATAGATATAGTCCAATGGAAGAGGAAATGTTGAGATATCTCCAAACGTGGAAGAAATTATGAGAATTTTAAGGGAGTAAACTCAAAATTACAAGACAAAATAATGAAAGAGTGGTCAAAGCTTAAGAGGGAAAAAGATCATTTAAATGTTGTCATATTGCAAAACTTGATAGAATTCCAAAGGAAAATACATTAAGGATCGACTTCAAGTAATGTTGGTAAAAGTAATTGAGAAAAGGTCCCATGGTACTAAAGACTACATCTAGAATTATGGGACACAAACACCATTGGAATAGTTTCCTCAAGCTCAACTACATTTGAAGAATAAATTAATAGTAATTCAAAATCTTCATCTCATAGGAGGAAGAAAATTCATTCCAAATATTACTTTCATGTTAAATTCAAAAAACTAAAACTACCTACATTTGATGGTGAGGTGAAATCTAGTCAAGAAGCCAAGTCTTGGATTCTTGGGATTTGCAAAATCTTCCAACTAATCTAGAAATATGAAGGTTAGAGTGACTCACTAACTATCTTTAATATGAATGGTAGAGCATATATTTGATAGGACCATTTCAAGCATGTGGAGAAAATCAATGAGATAAAAATGACTTAGAATCAATTTAAAAATTATTTTAGCAAATATATTTGAGATGAGTTAAAGCTAAGACAAATGATTATGGACGAGTATGTGAAAAGGTTCTCGGCATTGTTATCATATGTCAAGTATATCACGGATTGGAAGGTAAAATTTGATGAGACTAAAAATGTACAGTCCTAACTCAATGTAGCTAAAAATCATCATCATGGATGAAATGCATAAGAAAATATACTTGGGAAATATATGCTACCTAGGTATTTTGTTTTAGTAAGCTCTCTTTTTATTGAAATAGAAAACATTTACATCAGTTTAGCAAAATTGTTATCTTTGACTTACCGCCTTGGAAACCATACTAGTGACAGTAAATTAGAGAGTTAAGAACCTGAAAAATTATAGGAGAGTCCATGAAAAATAGAGACCAAAACCATTTTTCCCCTCTCAAGGGAAGACCAACAACAAGAGACAAAAATAACGACCTTGTTGAGTCGCACATTTTGTGCTAACAAGAAAATTAAACTAAGCATGGAAGTAAAGGGAAATATAACTATAACTCAACTCCATTTATTTCATTTCTTTCCACCCACATCGAGGTATTGATATCTTGAGCTATTATTTCATGGAATTCATATTTTAATGAGGAAGGGAGAAAGGAAGACCGAGAAGAATGGCTGAAAATAGAGAGTGTAGCACAACCTTTGTTGGCTAATCGTTCTACAGATATGTGAGGGAATGGTAACAAATATTTGAGGAAGGAATTGTTCAATGAGGTTTTGGATCCTTCATGTCTCCAAATTTTGGTGATTTTGAGAGAGGAGGATCCATGGAGGAGCTTAGTAATAATGGAAATATCAAGATGGGATTCACCTTCAAGGATAAGGAGATAGAAATTGAGGGTGGACGAAATTATAAAGCCCCATGTGAAGGGCTTTTAATTCCACAACATTATTACTATTGTGGCCAATGTAACCAAAGTACATATGAATAATGTCTCTTATTTGTGAATGAAAGACTCCCTCCTTGCTTTTATGAGCAAGGTTTCCTTTGGAGGAACCATTAAAGTTTAGCTAAATTGATAAAATTATGAGGAGGGGAAGAATAATGCAAGGGGGAGGAGGGAGTCAATGAAGGAGAGGGAGACGAGAGTTGGGCAGGGGAAGAGGGAATATTGAGAATAGTGAGAATAGGTGTATCAAAGTCTTGTACTTCCCATTCCAAGAAAAATTAGAGATAAGGATGGTTTCTTTGAGATTATGAAGAAAGGTGTTCTAAAGAGAGAGGGTGGAGTCTTGGGTGTTGCAGAAGATACATTGATTGAATTCTTTCTAGATGATTTAGAGGATGTATCCAGATGCAAGTATCCAAGATCTATTGACAATGTGATTGAAAAATAGGAAAATAGACCAAATACTGATAAAGTCCAGGGGGGGAGTCTCCAATTGGAAAGGTTGTCTAAAGAGATTGATGAACAAGATCCAAAGATCTTCAGCCACAGTATAAGAGTGGAAAATATGTTCATGTTTTTCTTCATTGGCTCAACATAAGAAGTAGAGTGGGGGACCAACGTAACCCTTAGAGAGAAGCCTATCCCATGTTAATGTCTTTTTATGGAGGAGAAGCCAAATAAAATAAGTTATCTTGTTCGAAAGCTTTTGACACCATAGATTAGACCATACGTGTTAATTCAGAGTGTGAGTGTGATTGGCCACAAGGAAGTAAGATTATTTGATGGTGAAAGAACCTTATGGCCAATATCCCCAACGAAGTTTTTCCATATATTCAAAAAAGTGAATTTCTTAATGTAGAAAAGTTTCCTTGAGTTTTTCAACAGCTTGGGTTAATAAGTGGATGTTTGGAGAGGAAGGAGATTGTCATTGATAATTGGTCTCTGTGGAGGAATTTTCTTAGTAATCAAACACAAGAATATTCCCCCGAGAATGCATAACATAGTTTATATCTTGAAGATGTTCTTGGGTAGAAAGTTTGGGAAATTGATGCCAAGCATCATCTAGATAGATGAGCTTGTTGGAAAGATAGTTGTGTGGATGCGTTATTCATTAGGAATGTGGTTGTTATATTTACTAGACCATATTTTATTGATCCATATGCCTGGACCTTCTTGTAACTAGTTCCACCAAATTTTGGCTCCTTATACAATGTTCAGAGTTTCCATATACTAGAGGCCCAATCCTCTTGATTTCTTGGGGAGTCTTGATTTCTGCTAAGAAACTAGTGCCCATCGTTTTCTCTTTTTTCACTTTTCCCCATAAGAAAGCTCCCTGAAGGACATATATTTGATCAAATATGCTTTTGGGTGCTACAAGGGCGAAGAAAATATATACAGGTAAGGCATGTAGGACAAATTTAAGGCGGATAGTTTTTCCATCTATGTTAAGTGAGTAAAAAGCCAAACAATCCAATTGGTTGGTAAAATTTTGAATGAGGTTAGACTAAATTTTGGTACACACAGAATTGGGAGCTAAGGGGGTGCTGAGATAGGTAGTGGGTAAGGTTCTTTTCTTGAAGCCAAAGAGATTAATGATATGGCGTTGAATAGTAGTGGGGGGGGGGGGCATTGAAGAAGAAGATCCCAAAAATTTGTGAATTTATGTCCATGCTTGAGGCAATTGTGAAATCATCCAGGACTTTTAAAAAGGATAAAAATTCTTAGCTATTTGGAATGCCCATGAGAATTGTATCATCCACAAATTGATGGTGCAAGGCTTTCTCATTAGAGTTGGGGAAGTATAGACCCTTGATGGAACCAATAGTAAAAACTTGTTTTAGGGCCCATCCTAGCCCTTCGATTGCAAGGATGAAGATAAAAGGGAAAAGACGATCACATGGATGAATTCATCTAGAAGGGTTGAAGTCCTTATAGGGAGAGTCATTAACTAAGATAGAGAAGAATCATAGGAGATAAGGGAAGGAATATAGGTGATTTCAACTTCCAAGAAACCAAATACTATGAGAATTTGCAAAATGTAAGACCAACTTAATTCATCAACATCATTAGACAAATCAAGATTAACGATCATACCTACTTTTTTTGAATGATGAAGGAAATGAACCAACTCTTAGGCCACTATTATCCTATCCAAAATTTTCCTTCCTTTAACATAACTTGTTTTCTTTGAAGAGATGAGCAGTGGAAGAGTGGATTTCAAATGATTGGCAATGAATGAAGATAATTTTGTAGACAGTGTTGCAAAGGGAAATATGACAAAAACCAATAGGGTCCTCTAAATTAGATTTTCTTAGTACAATGGTAAGAAGAGTAGCATTGAGGACTGGTAGGAAAACTTTTTTAAATTGATATTCCTCCACAATCCTCCATATATCCTCTTTATGAATGACCAACATGCCTGATAGAAATCAAGAGGTAAAGCCATTAGGCCCTGGTGCTTTTCTTTTGGGAATTCCAAAGATGGTTGCTTCTACTTCATATATAGAGTAGGGAAAAGTAGAGCCTCATTTTTCTTTGGACTAACTAATGCAAGGATGTAGCCAATGATTTTGCTAAGCCTTCATCTCTAGAGGGGAAAGGCTCTGATAAGAGATGTTGGTAATATGAAACAATCTCAACTTAAATATATGCATGCTTTAAAAGTTGTTGATAATAGAAGACAAACTTATCTTTAATATCGATGTGCTTTAAGAGCTTAGTGCCCACAAAATTTTTTAGGGAAGAGATTTTGTTTCTACTTCAATGCTTAAGCATGGAGCGATGGAAAAATTTAGAACTTTTCTCACCTTCTTTGAGTCATCTGATGCATTATTTCTAACATCATAGAATCTCATCCTATTTTTTCCCATATTTGAGATGAGTGGTGAGGGTTACTTCCTCAATAGCAAGGTATTTTGATCTACTAACCATGATGATTTGTTGTTCTATTTATTGCATGCGTTATTCAAGATCTCCTTGAGGTTGAAATATGTTCCAAAATTCTTTCTTACTCTATATTTTGATGCATATTTTGAGATATTTTAATTTTTTGCTAAAAATTACTCCATGAGAGAGCTTGAATTTGAAGGAGCTTTTGTCCACCATGTTTTAGCTGTATCCAAGAAGGACAAGTTTGACAAAAAATCTTAAAACAAAATGGTCGATTCATAGGCATGGTTTGGATGTCAGTACTTAGACATATGGGTTGGTGATAGAAGCCTTTGCAGGGAAGGATGGAGAATTCTTAAAAGAAATATTTTTCCATGATATTCTCAAAAATAAGGAAGCAACATTGTATGGAGGAAACCTAGTAATTTCCTTTATGTTATTTGTTCCAAGTGAAAGTTTCATTGATGGTCGTTAGATCCACTAGTTTCAGGACATGCATGGCCTTTTTGAAGTGATTTTACTCCTCATCGAGCCTTTGAATACCTCCCTTTTTCTTATTTATGGATTTATCATGGTAAAGTCTCCCCCAATTATCCATAGGAGATCTTTCAACATCCAACCTAGTCATTTTAGAGCATGAAGGAAGTATGATCTTTCACTAGTAATGTGCGGTTCATAGACATTGGATATATATCCCTCTTGATTTAAGCGTAAAATTTTGAATTTGGTTGTTAAAAATCTATTATTTTTTCAACAATCAATGAGAAAAACCTCATTAGGTGTTATCATTTGTATCAATTAGCAGAGACTACCAAAAAATAATTAATACAAAAAAAAATAAAAAAAAATAAATAAATATTTGTGTCTTGCAATGAAAACAAATATTAGAAAAAATATTACAAGATGTCTTGAATGTCAACAAGTAAAAAATAAATATGAATATTAATGTACTCGTTATAACCTTATACACTTCCAATCAAAATGAAGAATAATAATAATAAACTTTATTACATGATTACTTCACACCATAACGTAATATGATATTGCTATGTTTTCGTGAATATTATCATGTCTCATTATATGTACATTGTTCACATTTTTTTTGGTTTGTAAACTATATATTTTTATGTTTATAAATTTTCTTTCAGATGTATTATTAGTTGAGATTTATTTATATATATTTTTAACTCTATGTGACAGAAATAACCTTTGTTTAACTTTTATTTAAGTAAATATTTTTTACGATTAAAATTGATAATATATTTAATAAATTAATGTTTTTCTTTTTAAACTTAAAGTACTTAGTTTGCATTTTAATACATAATTGTTTTACTAAGCACTATTTGTTAATGTTTTCAACCTTCTTCCGTGATTCTCGTACAACAACTATATAAAATTGTCATTGCCACTTTTTTTTTCATTTACTATTTATAGAATAGATAGCCTTCTTCCAGGATTCTTTAACTAATTTTATTACTATTTTTTTTTCATTTATTATATATGGAATGGAGGGCATTCATGGCCATGGTTATCTATTTCTCTACACGAGTTTTAATAATAACAATGATATTACCTAAGAAAAAATGTCACTATTATATGAAATGATTATATTTTTATCACAAGTAATTTTATGATATGTTAATAACATAATATCATCCACATAAATCAACAATAACAAAACATAACTTCTTATATGCATACTTCCTTTATTCTTTATGATTCAATTTTCTAACTAATTTATATATAAGTCTATAAGTCAAATAGAGGAGACATTCTTATTTCATTTCTATTCTACTCTTAATTTTGACTGGTCCTTCTAATTTGATCATTTATTGGAATCCTCAATTTTACAATGAACTTTTCATATACTTAGAAAGTTGCTCTTCGCCACTCTAATTGCATTCCTACTTTCTCCATTATTTTTCAAAGTTATTAGACAATGTATGATAATTTTTAGAAAAACTGAAGAAGCATTAATTAATATTATTTCTTCATCTTTTTTTCAAAACATCCACTCATCAATGGTTGAATGCTTAGGCCAAAAGAAAACCAAGAAATATCCCTCGCAATTTTCACATTATTAGTCCTTGCCTAGGCAAGAGTCTAGCATCATGTTAAGTGACATATCATATTGATAAAAAACTATGTAATTGTATTTGTGCATTGTACTAATCAATTTGTAATTTAGTTGTATATGAACATAGTGTAAATATGATTTGAACAATTCCTACCAAAATTTCTACTTTGTAAAAAAATTACAAATTTTTTTTGTTTTGTTTTAGAAAATATAAATTGTCAAACTTTATCATATAAATATGAATACAATTGTGCTTTGTAAAATTATTTCATAAAATAATAATTTTCTTAATTTATGTATATAAAAAATATATATTAATTTTCTCCTTATTATTTTAATATTAGTTTAAATATTTCATAATATTTTTTTATATATTCAAACCAATAAATTTTAAATGAAAATTGTGTAACAACATAATTTTTAATTTTAATGGCAAGCACTAAATTGCCTTGTAATATTTGTTTTTCATAATTATCTAAAGATATGGAATGAGAAATGATGTAATACATTTCAATGGTGTATGAGCGTAAATGACTATATGATACGAGATAAAAGGTGTTGTAATGCATTCCAATGATATAAAAATAAATGACTCAATTTCCAGGTAATGTGAATGTGTATTTTTATAGATATATATTTTTATTGTGAATGTGTATTTTTATAGATATATATTTTTATTTAAATAAATAAATATAATGGGAAAATTATATATTTTTAAAATTTATAAATAATATTTTTATTATATTAATTAATATTATATTGGAATGTTAAAACAAATATTTTAGGTAAAGAAAATTCTTAAGTAATACTTCTTTTATTATTGTTGAAATAGTTTATTATCACCGTTTTTAAATACATGAAGTTAAATATAATAATGAAAATTATATTTAAATAATTTATTAAAAATATAAATTTATCAAAATTATTATTTATAAATCATTTTTAATAACGAACTAATTATTACAACTAATAATAATAACTCTTTTTCCTATTTTCTATGTGATATATATTTTTAGTATATATATTGAATTTTTTGTTTTTCGCTTTTTAAATAAGGGGTTTAATTTTGCTATTGTCTCTAGAAAGATTTCCATCAATGACATTATTTGTAACATCGAATATGGGATTAAAGACCTTCTTGATAATGTCAAGGAGCTTATTAGGCAAGATTGCGCTATTGTGCTTAGGAAAGCTAAGCCTCCTAAAAGAGACAATGACAAAAATGAGTTTCTTGCCCTTAAAGCTTTACGGGATAATCCTGACATTGCAGTCCTAAAATCCGATAAAGGAAGGGTTGTTGTCATCCTTGATAAAGCTGACTATGTTAGCAAAATGATTGACCATCTGCATAACAGTGGTAGTTACATTAAACTTAAAAGGAACCCCATTAAAAAAGTTTCTAAATAAATTGCGCTAGCCATAAAATCTAATAATTCTCTTAACCCTATTAGCAAAAAGCTGATTGAAAGCAATCCTCTTACCCCTAGAATTTATGGCCTTCCAAAGGTCCATAAAGTTGGGATCCCCCTGAGACCTATTGTCAACACAATAGGTGGTCCCTCATATCTTCTTGCTAAATTCCTTGCTCAAAAACTCAAACCTCTGGTTGGTCTCATTGACTCCTTTGTCAAAGACTTTGCTTCCTTTATCAAGGAGGTGAAAAATATAAGGCTTGACCCTGGTGATTTGTTAGTGAGATTTGATGTTGTTTCCCTTTATACAAAAATCCCCATTCAAGAGGCCATCAATGTCATTAATCAGATAACCGATAGTGACACGGCCAAATTGGTTGGTCTTTGCCTTACCTCCACTTTTTTCAGCTTCCAAGGTGAGTTCTTTGAATAAACATGTGGGGTTGCGATGGGTTCTCCTCTCTCCCCCATAGTTGTGAACTTACTCATGGAAGATTTTGAGACCAAAGATTTGGCCTCTACTCCATTTCGCCCCAAGATATGGAAGAGGTTTGTGGACGACACTTGTGTCGGTAGGGCCCATGGTCATGAGATACTAGATCTATTTCCCATTCATTTGAATTCCCAAACTGAATCCATCAAGTTCATGATGGAAGTTGAAGATAATGGATGACTTCCTTTCCTGGATATTCTCCTCTTCAAGATGGAAGATGGTTTCGTGTCTCACCACATTCTCCGCAAAAAAACTCACATAGAACAATATCTTTGTGTTGCTTCTCATCATTTTACGGCCCATAAATTAGGAGTTCTTAACACTATTGTCACCCGTGCTTTTAGAATTTCTTATGAGAATCACTTAGAAGAAGAAAAATCTCATCTACTGAATGTTTTTGAAAATAATGGCTATAGCAGAAAATAAGGCATTAGATCTTTTCAAAGGTTCAGTAAATAATCTCCAGTTAAGCAAGCTTGTGATGATCAAATTTCTAATGTGTTGTTTCCCTTTATCCAGGCAACCATGGATAAGATTGGCCATATTCTTAAGGAGAACAAATTTGTTGCTACTTTCAAGTCCCTTAATACCATTAGGAATTTTCTTAGATCTATTAAAGACCCGGTTAACCCTAAGGACATGAAAGGGGTCTACTCAATTCCTGCGAGATCCCCTACATTGGTGAAACTGATCGCTCCATTAACCAAAGAATCCAATAACATGAAGCAGACATTAGGCATAATTGCTCTTGTTCCTCAACTTTAGCTGAACATGTGGTGAAATCTAAACACCATGTCTACATAGAAGATTTCCAGGTCATAGCAAGGGTTGATCATTTCCATCAAAGGAAGCTAAGAGAAGCCATTGAGATTGAGAAGCATGCTATCAATCTCAACCAGGATGATGGTTGGAAATTAAGCAGGAGTTGGATTCCTGCCCTCTCCTCTTGATTGTTTTCATTTTCTTTTATTTTCTATTTTATTTTATTTTTGTCTTATTTTAATTTTAACCTTTTTTTATTTATATTTTCTCAGTCTTGTCTTATTATTTTTTTCTCTATACTTGTCTTTCCCTTTTTCGTTAATTTCCCTAATAATTTATTATTTAATTATATTTAAACTAATTTTAGTTTTATTGTTTTATTCAACATTAATTAAACTTATTATCAATTATTATATTAATAACATTTCTCTAACCTCTTTTCTAACAATTTTTAATTCTTTTCCATTAATTGTATTACATTATATCATTGATTTTGAAAATAAATTATAAATTAATAAATAAATATTACTTTATTCTATTAAAATGAAAATAAATAATAAATTATTAGATAAATTAATATTTTATCCCTTTAAGTAATTCCTAATTCATAACGATCTTCTCTCAACGGCTAGTTCATCTCGGTTATTTAAACAATTGGGAATATTGGTTTTTTCACCTTTGTCCTGAGCATGAATCACATTAGTTGGGAAGCTTGGTTTTTTCACCTTTCTCCTCAGGATGAACCACAATAGTTGGTTCGAAATGTTGACCAAAATTCAATGATGTGATTAATCCAAAAGAAAATTAGGGGTGAGACATGTTGATGTAATGGATGAGCATTAGGAAGCCTTTGATGCCTTCCCCTTGCGTGCAAGTAGAGAAAAAAAAATTCAACCTTTGTCTTTTTACCAATCTTGCAACATCTTGTATCAATATAGGACCTCTTTATAGCAATTCAGGAAAATAGTAAAAAGGAAATTAAAATGATGTAGGGAGGATTCATTATTATTATGAGAATGAATTCACTCGTGCATGGAGATATATGTGTAGGTTTTCCTCCCTATTATTCCTAGTTGATTTCCTTTCTGTTATACCTGCACATTCATCAAAGTAAGAAAATATTTATGTTTTTTTTTTTTGTTTTTTTAGGCCCACTAGTTTCCTCATGGAGGTTTCTAGCTAGTAGGTATTCTGAGAGTTTTGAGAATATAGAATATCCACAGTATCCATTTTTGTGTCGATGTTTCTAGCTAGTGGGCATTTCCATAGGTGCCTGAAAGGAGGTTTTCACCTGGGGATATTTATTATTGTGTCTTTTTCTTTTAACTCTTAGGCTCACAAGGTGCCTCAGGGAGATTTTTAGCAAACGAGTCTTCCTCAAGTGCCTCAAATGAAATTTTCACTTGATTATTTTTTTCTTTTTCGCTTTATTTTAATCTCTCTCTCTCGGTTTTCCATTTTATGTTTTTCCTTCATTTATTTAATGATTAGAGGTTGAATGGATTAGGAGATTTGATACCCTCAATCACATTCAACTCTTTTCTTATGGAATTAGTAAATTCAACCCTTGAGAGGGGATTCTTGTAGAACTTTAGCAAGTAACCATTCACCAGAAAATGTGATTAGCGGGATGTAGCTCCCTTCGAGTGGGTGTTCGAGAACCAATGGAAGTTGTAGCCTCCTCCATGTGGGTGCTTCTATGCTAGTAAGATTTCACACCAGTACAAGATGTAATGAATATTTTCCTTATAATAAAATAAGAAGACAAATATGAAAACAACGGTGGTTTTCTCCCACATTGGGTTTCCAACTAAAAACTTGGTGTCCATATGTGTTGATATGTTTCTTATGTGTTGATGATTTATATTCTCTTTACTGGTCATGGTTACTGCTTATTAAATCGCTAATGAAATAATGATGCACTGGTTAAAGATAAATATTCGATGGAACATATGAAAAATTAGTTATCTGGATATACGTGATTTGCATTCACTAATTGGTGTACACACGCAAGTTATCTGAATAATAATATCATACAAAATTCTGAATGTGATATTGGAAGTTAAAGTGAATTAAAAATATTGATTCACCCCCTCTGCCCCTTAGTATTTTTCCTAACAATTTAAAAAAAATATGTAACTCAACAAAATCAGTTAAGGAAATATGAAATTTTCAAAAGGACAGGTAATTGAAGGTTGCAACTGGAGATGTTTGTATTTGAAGGAAGCACCTGGATCAAAGTGAAGTGTTGACGAATAAGGGGAATGATGAAAAATGGTTATTACTGTGGGTTCTCCGGTTACTAAATTAAAAGGGGAATGATGTCTCGATATACGTGATTAGCATTCACTAATTTGTGCACACACACAAGTTATTTTAATAACAATATCATAAAAATTCTGAATGTGATATTGGAATTTAAAGTGAATTAAAAATATTGATTCACCTCCTTCGGCCCTTAGTATTTTTCCTAACAATTTAAAAAAAATACGTAACTCAACAATGTCAGTTAAGGAAATATGAAATTTTCAAAAGGACAGGTAATTGAAGTGTGCAATTGTAGAAGTTTGTATTTGAAGGAAGCACCTGGATCAAAGTGAAGAGTTGACGAATAAGGGGAATGATGTCTTTTGTAGTTTTGTGGTTGTAAAGTAGTAGATGGGATTGGTGTCACCTATAGGTTGGCTGGAATAAACTTGAGTGACTAAGTGGATTAGTGTCTTTTATAGGTTGGTTCATACAAAGAATGATATATTAAATATGTTTTGTGCCTTTCTACCTAAAGTGCTTCCACATATATCTCTATTTCATGTTCTCCTTATGAGATTGATGTTTTTTGGTGCTTGAATGCTTTAATTAAGTAAAATTTCTATCACACTAATTCAACCCAACCTTATTAATGTAATTGTGAATCCAACACTGCATCATATTTTTCGTAGCAATGTCATTCTTGCATTCTTGCTACGACATGCACTATAGTAAAGAAGAAAATATTCTTATTCATAAATGAGGAAGAATAGCTACCAAAATGTGTATCAGAAAATATGTGAAACTAGAAAAGTAGGTACATGAACTAAGCACATAAATGATGATCCTAGGACACAAAGGGGTATGTAGCAAGCAACAATCCACTAAAGAAAACAAGAATCCTAAGTAGGATTTAGAAGAAGCTAAAAGGAAAGTACACTGAAGGTTTAAAAAATTGGAATTATAGAGATATCGTTAGGTCCATGGCTCATATTTCAATGTAGATGGTAGAGTAAATATGTTTAGCCAAAATATACACTTTGTTCCTCAAAGAATAATGATGTAAGCATAATATCACCAACCTTGCACATCTCTAGGAGTTTGACCTTCAAACTATTGAAGAAATAATGCAAGTGGTTCAGGACAAAAACATAGAAGGAAAGACCAAACTCTATGAATTCTATCTCCATAATCTCATGCAATTCAACTACATACTTGGTATTCAAACCCTTACATGGGGATGCATAGTTAATGCTTATGGCTTCATGGTTGAGGCATGAAGATATGAGATCTAAGGAAATGAAGAGGCATAAACAAGAGGAATTACATAGTTCACATTGGGTAAGGGATGCACCATACAAGCTTAAGGATATCCTTGCAACTCATTAAAATTTTCCATCGTATAACGTGGTTTCCCCCAATTGGAATAAAAGAAAATAAGACTTTGTGTCCCACCTAGAAGAGATACTCAAATTATTGGGAGAGGAAGCCACTTCGACTTGGAAAAGGAGGCGGAAAACTTTTCCTTATAGCCTCCAAGTTCATAAACCTCACTCTCCCCTCGAATTGTAGGCTATTGTTATAGCAAGATATTCATGGTAAAATAAATCAATGCAAACTTTGGGAAAAATATTAGTAGCGTTGAAATTCAACCCACCTTTCTTGCCTATATGAATCTTGAGTTTTATTGGGAAGTATAAGAGGAATATTTTAAAAGTAGTAAGCAAGCACGAGGTTTTTATTATCTAGGAGAATTCACTTGGAATTTAACTTGTGACAAGAGGTTGAAATACAAAGAAAAATATGACGAAGAGGACAAACAATATGATCAATAAGATTAATATGTGCATTTTCTCAGGGACGGGAAGTCATATATGCAATAGGAATGACGAGATAAGAAATATATGATCAAACACCCATATATAGCCCTTTTTCCACCTTAAAAATGGATTCATGTCCTTTTTAATTATACATTTTAATGTGATTTTACTATGGTTTGAATAATTTCTTAGGAAATATAATCATACTCATATATTTATGAGCTTCTGAAGCATAAGTACATATATTTGATAGGTTTTTGGAGGAATATATCATATACCAATAGGCCACCAACAACCTATCATAAAAAAAGGTAGCTCTACTACCTCGGCTACAATTGTGGAACTCAAGACTATGTGGGTTTAATTCCATAACAATATCAAGGGACGCGTTTATATGTGCAAAAAACCCCAGGTGATGAAATGTATATGATATATGTAATGTCTGTTGGGGGAATCAACCATTCTTTCAAGGTGTTTTCTCAACCATAAATTTGTATAAGAGGAGAATTGAGGTTAGGCCTAAAGGGAGAAGACAAAGAACATTATTTTAATTACATTGTAGATTTATAGTTCTATTTATATTTGGAATTATGTATTAATGGAATTATAGTATTTATTTCCAAGTAGCTACCATTATATTTTATTAGGTCTATAACAGGGAGAATTTGAATGATCAAAATTTATCCTAAAGTTTAGAAACCTTAGCGAATATCACTAACCTTTAATATGCAATCTATAAAATATTTGGCAATGTTTTTTAAAATTATTAAAATTTCTAATAATTTTATAAATTCTTTATATAATTCTTTTTGTCATTCTTAAGGTAAAATAATTTTATACCATAAAGTTTGGGCAAATAATTTTACAAAAAAATCAAAATTGGCAAATATTTTTTTGGAAAAGGCATAGAAAATTGGCCCACTTACGAATATTAGCCACTAATATTTTCCCTGGTCTATAAGAACCTTTGGGAGTGTCCACCCATCTAAGTTATAATTCCCCTATATACCCTTATCATTCTCATATTAATGCTTATTTTCCATGATATTTAATCTTCCATTTTATGTTGCAATTAGTTTTGTGAGTTATGTACTTTGCATGCTCTAGTAGAAGATTAGTAACTTATTCTTTGTAATTTGGTGAGTTGTTTTTATTAAATGTACAGGATAGAAATTAGTTTCTTTATGATTTTTATGCCTTCAATCATTTAGTTGTTCCATTAATATCTAATTTAGAATTTTCCTATAGGAATATATAACTTTCCTGTAGGATTTTATGGTTTCCTATAGGATGGCCCTAAGAGCTTCTTTTTAGCACTTTTCTTCATGTTTAATAGATATATCATCTCTAAATATAAAAATGGCACTTGTTGATGTGAATTAGCAGGTAGGGGAGTTAAAGAAATGGAAAATTGTGTATATAAGATCAACCTCTATGAATCTTCATGTTATAATAGCAAGAGGAACATGTCCTACCATCCATAGAGAATCTAACTCTGTAATCATATGAAGAGTTGAAATAGGATAAAATTTTATTGAAGTGGTCCCAAACTATATGACAAGGGTGGGATGGCCTTAGGTAGATTGGGTTCAAACGATAACTTTTGGGTAGAACAAAATGGTACTCCAAGGAGAAGCTAGAGGAAATTTTTCCTCACCTCATTTAATGAATTAGATTGGAATATTATAATATTTTTCATCCACCTTGATGCTTTCATAGAAGGAAAATTCAGAAGAAACATATTAGAGGGTCATTTTCATTGGTGAGTCTCAATTTGGAGAATTGGGTCTAAATCCTTCCAAAGTGAATTTGAGGCATTGAATGAAACTTTTTGTGGCCCAAAAACTCACTTGTGCTAGACCCCATGATATAGTTAGACACTAAAATAATATTTCAATAGTGTAAGAAAGATATCAATCAGAGTTTGTGTGAAAAAATTGTTCCTCCCAAAAGTTGGCCTTTTGATTTAATCACCATGGTTTAACAACATGCCACATCAACCCCCATTACTCATGCAAAATGGTATATTAATGCAGGCAATATTTTAGAATGGTAAAATTTGAAACTTTAGTTCCGAGTTGGACGATTCAAACATAATCCTTACTTGGTTATTGGAATATATAGAGAATTAATTATTTGTAGTGATATCCTAATAGGCCACATGTCTTCAACAACTCCATAGATAGTGTATTCTCCTCCATACTCGCATTATTTCAATTAGGAAAAAAATAGAACATAACAACCTCACCTTTTGGCTAAGCTTTCTCCTATAGATTTTATTAGATAAAATTTGTGTTCATTGTGGTTGGTGTGCGATTGTGTTTCGTTTTCTCTATTTTATGAATTTTATTTATTTCACGCATAAGTGGAAAATCAACAATGAACAAATATGGAAGCTATAAAAATTTAATCATCATATGATAGGCTTTAGTTTATTATATGAGATCTATTGTAATGAACTATCTAGAGGAATATACATGGTATTTTATAAATTACAGATATCAGAACCTTTAATCTTTGGCCGTTACATTATTTATATGGATTGACATTTGTATGGAATTTATTATGGGTTATCAAAATTCGATAATAAATTTGTAATAATTGTTGTAGTTGATCACTTTATCAAATATTCTCAATTTGTTCTCTTTAATACCCCATTCAAGGCCATTACAGCTACATAATTATTTAGATTTGAATTTTGATGTATCATTACACCATGCTCACTTTTAATTCTAGAAAGAGTTGACTTAGAACTAGGGAAGTCAATAGAAACTTAACACCACATATCACCACTAAATTAATAGTGGTGTTAAATATGTCAATAAGTAGTTGTAAGCATATTTGAGGTGTGTTACTTTGGAAAGACAATCATGATGAGTCTAGAGGCTACCTCAAGTTGAACAATAGTATATTATAACTTATCATGGTGTCACTTGAATAAGTTTTTTGGAAATTCTCCATGGCCAAATGCCACAATCATTACCATCCTATTTACCGCGAGTCTATAAGGTGTAAGAGTTTGACAAGACCCTTGTATATTGAGCTAACATCCTCTTCCCTCCCAAGAATGATTAGGCGATGAATCAAAAGAGGATCATCATCGTTTTAAATTTCGTTTTGATGAAAGGAATCACATTTTCGTCCATCTATGGCCTTGTGAGATGACATTAGTTAAATGGGACCACCGCTAGAATCTTTCCCCCAATTTTTATGGTTCATATAAGGTCCTCAAACATATTGGGTTAGCAAATTATGAATTTGTAGTGTCCTAGCCAATTAAGATTCATCCAATCTCCCATGGCTCATACTTACAAAGTGGTTATCTCTAGTTCCTATATTGAAACATTCCTTCCAAAACAAGGTGAATAAGGTTATATTCAGTTGTAGGAAAATGATGTCCTCAACAAAAGAGAATGGTAGGCTCCATTAGTGAATTATAGAAGAGGAAATAGTACAATGGAAGGATATGTGTTTTGTAGGTGTTCCATGAGAACCATTAGAGTTCATTCAATAATACCTTCATCTCTATCTTTGAGGACAATAGTGGTTTATAAAGGTGAGGTTATGTCACTATCCTATTGGAAACCACTTAAGTAATAGAATGATTTCCTTTTATTGAAGCCAAGTATATTAAAAAGAGTCCATGTAATATATATTGTTTGAAAGCAATAATTTTAAGAAGGCTTGCAGAAATGTTTCTTCAACCAAGAATTTCTGTTAGTAGAATTTTCCTACGAAGTTAAATAAAAACTATGTAATAAAGTGGAAGCAAGTTAATGGAATGTCATGTGATTCATCTTGTAATTAAAGCTCTCCTCATCAATAGGACCCCTCCTTAAAGAAACAAGATAATATTGCTTTTATTAATAGAGGTATTGCTATTTGTGGCATTCATATTCTTCTACAAATATGTCATTTGTGCTCTAAATCTTGTTATCTTACATTATTTCTACTATGAATCTTCTATTTTGCTAATAAATAACATCACATTATATGAAAATCAAGTTACCTTCAAGTGATATGAATAAGACATGATTAAAAATTCTTCTTTTATTAGTACCATTAATTTTATCATTATTATTATAATTTCTAGTAGTTTTATCAATGTAAATAATGAAGGCATTTTTTTACTTTTTAGCTTGGTATAAACTATTACAAATAAATCTTTCAAAAACATTTAACATTCTTTCATTTCTTCTTCTGATTTAGTTATAACGAGCACCTATTATGGGTTGATAAGGATCTCTCTCTCTCTCACACACACACATATATATTCTCTATAGGTTTGAAGTTACCAAATTGTTTGAAGGCTAAGGAGTTTTTTACTTTTAATTATTTTATATGTTTATAATTTATGTTGATATTCTTCACTTATATGAAAATTATAAATATTTTATTTACAATTGGTTTTGAATTTTTATTTTTATTTTTTGTAAATATTTTATTTTAATAATATTTTTAAATTATTTATAGATATAATAATTAATATTAATTTTATATAGCCCATGGGGCTTTGGATTGATGGTGAATGGGTGCACTGTTAAGGCACTCCTTGCGATAGGTCACCGTTTCAAATTCCGCGTGGGTACTTAGGTTAGTCTTAACTAGAAAAAAATAATATTAATTTTATATATATGAAAAAATAATAAAATAATAATTAATGTTTATATATAAAAACATCTATCAATGCAATAAACTTTTTCTTTTAACTTCAATTATTTCACCTATTAAATTAATATAAATATTAATTTTTCTTTTAACTTCAATTATTTCACCTATTAAATTAATATAAATATTAAAACGAAATTATTATTGATATTTTGTAAAATATTAGTTAATATACACCAATGCCACATAGGCCTTTCTGGTGAAATGGATAAATAGCATTTAATGGCAACTTTGTTTAATGCTAAGTCTTCATTATTTTAGAGAGGAAGACACAATTTTAATAGGAAAGAAAGAAGAAGTCGGCTTGTGTGGGACAAAGAGTACAAAATAATTCAAATATGATTTAAATGAGAGAGTCGGTGATTGTGTCGTTTCATACCATTCCATTTGGCCAGTGTGTATATCTCAGTTAAACAAACAGCTATTTGTTCATTATCCCCGTCTAACCATACTTAGTGTTTGTAGTGGATTTCCTCCGTTAATTTTCCAGATTTATTTATTTCAGAAAGAAAAACTCCCGAAACAACAGGGAGAGGGTATATTCTGGACAAATTCGCTGTTTGTGGGCAGACAAGATAATATAAAAGGGACATATCAAAATCATGGAATCAAAAGAGCAAGGGTCGATGGACTTGTCTTTAAAGAATGGAAAGGGGGAAGAGAATGACCTTGTGGAGGATTTGACAGTGCAAGACACAGTGAACATTCTAAATGCCTTAAGCCGTGAGCAATTGATCGAGCTTGTACAGGAGGCAGCCGCTGAACATAGGTACGTTCGGGATCAAGTGCGCTCGTTCGCCGTAAAAAACACTTTGATCAGAAAACTATTTGTGCGTGGTCTTGGCCCGGAGACAAACGACCAGTCCCTCGCCGCCGTATTCTCTGCTTTCGGTGAATTGGATGAAAGCTGCGTGATCAGGGACAAGAGAAGCGGGAGGAGTAAGGGATATGGTTTCGTCCTGTTCAAGCACGTTAACAATGCCATCAAGGCGTTGAAGGAGCCCAGTAAAATGATTGGCAGTCGCATTGCGGTGTGCCAATTTGCCCCCGCCGGCTTCTACCCTTCTCAGCCACAGGACGAGTTACATCGACGGAAGATTTACGTGGGCAACGTTCCGGTAGACATGGAGGCTGGTCCTCTTGTACGTTTGTTTTCGCAGTATGGCGAGATCGAAGAGGGCCCCAAAGGGTTTAATAAGAATACGGGCAGGTCTAGTGGATATGCCATCTTTATTTTCAAAACGGTAGAGGCGGCCAATCGTGCCCTAGAGGAGCCCATTAAGTTGACAGATGACGGTCATCAGTTGTATTGCAAATTAGCCAATGAGAATCCGATGCCCACGCCCGACCGAGTCAACTCTCTTACTCATACCGCCAGTGCCAATGGGTTAGACATGCATCAGTTGGGCTTTATTCCTGGTCAAGGGTTTGGTAATCCTGCCTTCCATGTTAATCAGGGTAGGCATCCATTTCCGTTAACACCATATCCAGACTGGCCTGAACCTAATTTTAATCCAAATCACGCCATTCATAATGATGGTAACTCAAATGCAGTGGCTTTTAATATTTATCAGTACGGCGTTCCGGAATATGTGGGTTATCCAGCTGAAGGTTATGGCTATACGCGTGGAGTCCAGGCGAGTCCGGGTTCTCCTCAATTGCTCTTGACTGAATTTATGGAAGAAGGCAACCATCCTGGCTCCTCAAATCAATCTCAATATCAAAATCAGCAGAAGGATTAGGGCAGGCATCCTGTCGAGTGCTTGATAGCGTTTTATATTATTAGATTTGCCGTTTCTTTCCCATAGCCATTAAATTTCGGATTTATACTTTCGGCAGCTCCTCTAGGTTATGATATAGATATTTACGATCCGTTTAAGTTCATTTTGATTTATATTTAATTTCTAAATTAAAATGGTTTTCCTACTTTACTTTATGTTAAATATTTTTTAAGTGAAAATTCTTGAAATTTAAATTTAAATTTCTTTATTTCATGTTTTCAATAATATTTTTTTAAAATGTTGAAAGAGTGGAAAGATCTTGAAATTCAAAATTTATATTTTTTAATTTCATTTTTTAATAATATTTTTTAAAAATGTTAAAAGAGTTCATTCAATTTGTAGAGACACATGGGGTGTTTCTAGCTATGGTGAGTTCAAATATCTGGAATTTTATTTAGGAGAAAATTGTGAAAAAGAAAATTAGGTGAAAATTGTAAAGAAAGAAATTCTACTCGATAGTCTTTTAATTGTTTTGTTGAAAAAAAATACATATCAATAATTAAAAGAACATATTAAAAATAACATATTGATAGCCTATTTTGTTAATAAAATGTTATTTTTATTCTTGACAAATATTCTTATTATTGTCAATGATCCACTAATGAATCATTCTCCACCCTCAAATACTCCTCTTTCTTCACCAGTTATTATATCAAACAAAAGAGAGGTTGGTTCGTTCAATTTACTTTTTTTTGTTGTCTATCCTCATTGGCATGTTTTTTTGTATTATGGATCTTTGAAGGTTTTCTCAGCGAGTCTGAACTTAATCTCTTTATATGTGCTAGAGACGTGGATTTGTGGTTTAACTTCATTGTTAATGCTCTCTTATCTGCGAAATAGAGTGGTCTGAGCTCTTAAATTTATGTTGGATGATTTTGTTATCACTGCAGCTCATGGATATAAATGATGTAAATCTTCAATCTTTTGTTTTCATAGTTATGATATTTAATTTTGTTTTACTTGGTTGGAGAATAGTACTCTCACGTTAATCTTTTTAGTTTCAGAATCTATGCTATCAATATAAACATGCATCTTTCATTAATATAAATCTTTTTCACTTGCTTAAAAAAACATGTTATTTTTCTTATGATATTTATTTAAATTTTATTTAAAATTTAAAAATAAATTTAATTTTATAATTTCCAACTAATTATTTATTGAAAATAATATAATTTTCCCAAACACCAATATAATTCAAATCTCTTTATTTTTAAGAGTATTTTGGTGTTTGATTTGAAACACAATTCCATTAAAATTCCTAGTTTTTGGTGTAAGTGTGTCAACAAATCTTAGGGTAAGAGAGAGAAAGAGAGGTGTGATGAACCTCTTGCCTCGGAGATTAATGTCGTGTCATCTGACAAGGGAAAGAATCCAAAGCAACCAGGGGGCAAGAAGAAAGGGAAAAATAATAAGAAGAAACAGGAAAATTCACCTCCTAAAAAATCTTCTGAGAGCCCTACTAGGCAAAAGAAACCTCGTCGACCATGTTACATATATAACGAGGACCATTGGATGAATAATTGTCCACATTGAGCTGAGGTTATGAAACTTTTAATGACTTCAAGTACCACAACGGTGTTGACTGATCCGTTTCTGACCCCAAAAACCGATCTGGTTGCTATCGATCATGCTTCTCCATCCCAAGTACAAAATGATGCTTTGATATTGACAAGGAGTAAAGATTATGGGAATCCACCGTCGTCGAACGACAAGGCTACAGAGCAACCCAATAGTTTGACAACGACTTCACCTGAAGTTGTTCCGCCCATCATTCCTGAATTAACTGTAAAGCCCTAAAGGGAGTAGTACATAAATCGAAATTTAATCCTCGTGCTCGAGCTGCATAAAATTATAATATAGCAGAGGATCTGGCATAATCGCCATCCGCTATGTCAACACTTGAAGTCCTGCAAAATTGACCCTCCCAAAAGCAGGCTTTGTTATCAGCAATATGTGGGATTGACCCATTGGATTCCAATCTTGTGGCGTTTAACCATAAAGGATATACACCTCAGTTACCAGCCCAACTTGCTTCATTATACAGGTAAAAGCCCTCAATAAAACTGTTCATCGAACAACCATTGATGAGGGGGCATCTACCTATATTATGTCAATGAGTTGCTGGAAAAATTTATGTTCACCACCCTTGTCGCGATAATCAATGACATTAAAGGCATTTGATGGAAGAACATACATGCCGTACGGGATTTTAAGTAACTTGCAAGTTGAACTGGGGGGCATGAGAGTAGAAACTAAAGTTGAGGTCATTGATGGAAACCTTGATTACAATATCTTAATGGGAAGGCCCTAGATTTATGCTATGGCTGCCATTGTGTCTACATATTTTAGACAGATTGCATTTCCCGTCGAAGGTGGAATTACAATCATTGATCAACTAGCCTTTTTTCCCAACAGTTCACAAGCTAGTGGAAGCATTCCATTGATCCATGGAAGCTCTCAATCACTTCAAAATGTCGGAGTAGGTCGACTAAAAGACCCTTCATTAATGGGTACTTTTGCCCTCCCACCTCCACCTGGACTTGCGAAAGTGGCCACAGTGGAAACCAATCATATGATCTATTCTACATCATTTCAGATTAATAAGAACTCTGACCATTTTTTTAGTGTGGATCACCGCGAGGTTTTTCCCCCAAGTGCCATAGAATATTTGTAGCAACCAATATTCTGGGCTTGGGCAGTGAACCCAAATCAACACTCAACGAGTGTTTGGATAGATAGGTCTCTAGAGTATGGTACCTCTTCCGATCCTTGATCTCTAGTACATTCTACAGACAAAGGAATCATCCAGTCAATGATGATAGGAGAGACGCCATGGGAAGATTACCACCATCATTCCCACCTTCAAGATAACAATGAAGATTAATCATCCTTCCGTTTTTTATTTTCTATCAAATACTGTAAATACAGTGGATTCTGAGTGAAATCTGTCCAACATTGAAGATACTATCACCATTAATATCTCGACCAAACCTAATGTTGCAGAGAATATTCACGTTGGCAAATTATTTTCTCCAATAGAACTAGAAAACGAATCTTCTGAGTCCATACCGAACCAAAGTCAACAGGTTGAGATGGCAGTCGACCCAGTTTTGCCTTCAGAAGATCATATCCTTCCTGAAAAGAGTAAGAACGATACTGTTCAAATTCTTTTTGTTACTTCAGAGTTCGATGAACTTGGGGGTAATCCACCTGTTCCTTCACAACAGGAAGAGAATCCTCCAGTTCCCACTACTCAAGGGGTTAATTCAACCATTTATTTGGTACCCCCTCCAAGCAGTCTAATCGCTTCCTTTGATTGGAATCGACTAGCGAGATCTCGCCTTCCTTCCTATGTACCATTCAGGATCATAGTACAAGTTTACAAAATGATCATGTCTGGCACTATTATAGATGAAGGGGCTTCAATGAGTATCCTCTCCTCAACTGCTTGGAAAGCACTTGGTTCGCCATCGCTTATGCCTGTTACATAGAATTTGTCAGGCTTTAACAAAGGAACCAGTCGACCATTAGGGATCCTTCCTAAGTTACTAATTACTTTGAGAAGGAAAACCGTTCACTTGAACGTGATGGTAGTCCAAGAGCTGTTAGATTAAAATCTACTCCTTGGGTGTGACTGTGTTTACAACATGGAGGCTATTGTTTCAACACTCTTTCGAGTGATGTGTTTCCCACATGAAAGCAAAATTGTCACTATTGACCAGCTTTCATTTCCCGGTTCAAGCATAGCTCCAAGTCAATCATCATCCTTAAATGGTCCTTTTATATCAACGATGTCTCTTCAACCTTCATTCCATCCACCTAATTACCGCGAGTAGTCTGGTAAATGTAACGAAGCTTAGGGGGCATGCACCCTTGTCTATTTGGCAGACGAACCCAGCTGAAAATATAGGTTTTCCTGTAGAGATAAGTTTCCCTATTGGTTATGTGATTGGTCTGAGACACCTTTCACCTTTGTCTATTTGGTGGACAAAGTGTAGGAAGTGTTTTGTCTGTTCCGCAGACGAATCCATCCTGCATAACCACAGTAAGTTTCCATATGGCTACTGGAGACTTTCCTTTTCATCATGCTAGGGGCATCCAAACCATTTTATGCGAGCTATAAACAACCAATTTCATTCTTTAGCTTCATGGCTTTTTAGCTTTTTAGCTTTTTAGCTTTTTAGTATTTTAGCTTTTTATCTTTTTAGCTTCTTAGGTTAGGTGATTGGTCTGACACACCATTCACCTTAGTCTATGCTATGGACGAAGCAAAGGAAGTGTTTTGTCTAACCTGCTGACAAAAAATCATCCTACCTAACCTAAGTGGTTCCTTAGTTTTTTTTTTTTTTTTTTTTTAGCTTTTTAGATTGGTCATTTCTAGTTCGCACAAAAAGGGAATCTAAAAACTGAGCATAGTTTCCACAAGGTTCAAGCTCGTTAAAAAATGAACCCGCCTCTAACTCTGAGCATAGTTTCACCAAGGTTCAAGCTCGTTCAAAAATGAACCCACTCACAAACAGAGCATATGTTCCCCCAGAGTTCAATCTCTTTAAAAAATGAACCTACCTTTGGTAAATAACCTTTGTGATTGCCATTACATCAGCCTTTTGAGCCTTGGTTGTGTGTTGCCATCACCTCCATTCTTTTGGCCGATCATACGCTTCCACTTGATTGTTTACCCTTTTGAGCAACAACTGCAATGAGTGGTCCTATTAGCCACCCTCTTCACATCACCATGTTTTGAGAAGTTTCAAGGTTACCTGGAACTAGTTGCTACCTTGGATACCACTCATTCCTAAAAAACGAGTCCTCTTTAAACACTTTTCAGACTCATTAAATATGAAAACATTGTCGATCTATTGGCCTCTCCAGCTCATTAAAGTGATTGGAAGCACCATCCCTCCTATATATTTTAATCCTTTTCAAACCTGAGGGATTATCTCATGAAAAATTTCGAGCGTTTGTGTATTTCGGCTAACTAAAGTGATCGAAAAGTCATCCATTTTGTATTATTTTAATATTTTTCGGACCTAAGGGATTATGCTACGAAAAATAACTACTGGAGTTTTCTTTTCCTCCCTTTTCAAACTCTTTAAACATGAAAAGGACTGAGTTATCTTTGTTGTTAAACTCAATAAAACAATAGCGACAAACTTGTTCACCCAGACAAGAACGAGTTTCACTGTTGCTAGACTGGCTAAAACATAGCGACAGGTTTGCCTGAAGGGAAAATTATAGAACAAGCACATGTTATCCTCCTCAAGCTTGACAAAAATAAAGAGGTACTGCTCAGCAATGACTAGGGAAAAAGGGAAGAAAACTTGAAGAATTTTATGGTAGCAGGTCACTCTTGAACATGACATTTTCACTCCATCATCATGATTGAGTTGGGTTGGGTTATTCCATTCACCAGTCATTTCACCATTGGTCTTTCACACCATCCGTTTTTGGGGTTAAAGCTACCAATCCATCTCAGTGTCGTTGATAGTTCAAGAGAAGTCATTCAGTTGAGAATTAACCATCCAGTCAATGTCTCATCCACTGCAATACCTTCAACCTACATTTACCATGACCACCATTCCTGAACTTTGTGTCATCGATCGTTTTCACCTCCAAAAAAATCATTTGCTTCGTTTCATGTCATAGATGTGGGATACATTAAGGCCCTAATACGACGAGTCACTTCTTGTCGACTTTAGCTCATTATCCAAGAATTTTAATTAGAAACAACCCTTTCAGTACTTTGAAGCTTGCATGCCTTAATGGCAAGTTTCTCACTTCCGGCGACAGGTTGACATCAATGGCCTTTGACCAAAAGATTTTGCATGGTGTTCGACATCGGACCATATATTCACACCATGTGACTTGTACTGTAGTACCTTGAGGGTCATTATCATTATCGATGATTCCTCTCGCATCTGTTAAATTCACATTATTGGCTGGTAATCAGGCAATGTCTTTCCATGTTCGACTTCAGAAAATCTTTTCACATGGATCGACTTGTACATCGGGAAAAGATTGAACAAGTTTGAAGACCCTGGATCTAGTTTTATCCATTTGGGCTGCAATATATTCAGGAATATAAAGACATCAAATTTACACAGAAGTTACACAAATGGTCATCCAAGCCAGGGACGATGACCCTACATATGAAGAATCACCAATGTGCAACTACAGATGATTATTTGTTCTATGTACATGGAATGGATTTATAAATTTGAGCATGAGAATGCCCGCCTCAGCTAGATCATGAAAATTATATGATGATGACATATTGTATTATATCTTATACAGGTCACCTTCCAGTGTCGAAACCTCGGATCCTCATGTTAAAGCATTTCACCTGACATCAAAGATTTACGACTTCATGCTTTAGGGGGTATCTGTTATAGACGTATTTGGGAACTTCAACCCCAATATTATATGTCATTAAACTAAGGCTCTTTAATCCCTAAAAGTGTTGTTTCATACCCTAAAAGATCATGGTGAACTAATTACATCATTCCCCAAAAGTTTCACTTGGAAAACCATCCAGCACTGGCCAAAACAGGACCATACTGACTGCTCCACTGTTAGAGTGCAATGCATACTGAATTCTACACTAGCCAGGTGCGATGCATACTAATCAGGCCTTCTGTGGGGTGTGATGAGTGAGAATGGAAAAATTTCTGAGATAGTTTGCTAAGTGGATGCTCATGGAATCTTCTAGAAACTTCTCATATGACACTTGTTTCTCTGAATTCGCCCAGGGATGAGTAAGAGATCCAAGAAATCTCCAAGTGGAACCAGAAACAACAAGTGGAATGACACTAATCAAAAACCCAGAGATGGCTCACTCCCTTGCAAACATCTATAAATGGATCCCTCATCTGCGAGATCCGGAGGTTGAAATTTTGTAATTTGCAAGGAAGTGTTGATAGCTTGTCTTTGAGAGAGAGCATTGTATTGTTGAGTGATCTTGCTTTTCATGAGCTGAATAGGGTTTTGATGCTGGGAGGATGATGCTAGATCAGACAGCTCGGTTGTAATTCTCCCTTCTATTTAATAAAGTTCTTTGAGTTTTCCTCCATACAAACGTGTATTTGTGAACGTTTTTATTTGTGAATGCCATTGTATGTTCATTGTATTTCTGATTCTGCAATGCTTTTGATATAGTAGATCAAGATGCTTTGATGGTGTTTTGTTACTTTGTTTCTACAGGTATTCTCTAAGCGGGACAAGTAGGAGAGGAGTTGCAAGCTCTATCAAGAGGGAGAGAAATCAAGCAAGGAGTCAAGTGAAAGATCCAGGTTGGTCCCTTTGCTTCTCTCTTATCTATCATACATAGAGGAAATTGCAAATTGCTTTCATTGTTTGTTTCTAGGATAACTCCCAATCCTAGTGAGGCCAATAGATCGAAAAGACACTTGATTTCCTGGAAACACTAAGTCATCATAGATTTCTGGTAATTCAGAGAGAGGCTAGTATTGGTGTTGGAGATGTTATTGCTAGTGACTGAGAGGGGAAGAAAATAAGGATGTTGAGATGTTGTGGATAAAAATGATAAGTTCAACGAAGGGAAAATTAGGGGTGAGACATGTTGATGTAATGGATGAGCCTTAGGAAGCCTTTGATGCCTTCTCCTTGCGTCCAAGTAGAGAAAAAAAAATTCAACCTTTGTCTTTTTACCAATCTTGCAACATCTTGTATCAATATAGGACCTCTTTATAGCAATTCAGGAAAATAGTAAAAAGGAAATGAAAATGAGCTGATATGATGTTAGGTTGTTGGGTAATGTATGAAAATGATGTAGGGAGGATTCATTATTATTATGAGAATGAATTCACTCGTGCATGGAGATATATGTGTAGGTTTTCCTCCCTATTATTCCTAGTTGATTTCCTTTCTGTTATACTTGCACATTCATCAAAGTAAGAAAATATTTATGTTTTTTTAGGCCCACTAGTTTCCTCATGGAGGTTTCTAGCTAGTAGGTATTCTGAGAGTTTTGAGAATATAGAATATTCACAGTATCCATTTTTGTGTCGATGTTTCTAGCTAGTGGGAATTTCCATAGGTGCCTGAAAGGAGGTTTTCACCTGGGGATATTTATTATTGTGTCTTTTTCTTTTAACTCTTAGGCTCACAAGGTGCCTCAGGGAGATTTTTAGCAAACGAGTCTTCCCCAAGTGCCTCAAATGAAATTTTCACTTGATTATTTTTTTCTTTTTCGCTTTATTTAATCTCTCTCTCTCGGTTTTCCATTTTATGTTTTTCCTTCATTTATTTAATGATTAGAGGTTGAATGGATTAGGAGATTTGATACCCTCAATCACATTCAACTCTTTTCTTATGGAATTAGTAAATTCAACCCTTGAGAGGGGATTCTTGTAGAACTTCAGCAAGTAACCATTCACCAGAAAATGTGATTAGGGGGATCTAGCTCCCTTCGAGTGGGTGTTCGAGAACCAATGGAGGTTGTAGCCTCCTCCATGTGGGTGCTTCTATGCTAGTAAGATTTCACACCAGTACAAGATGTAATGAATATTTTCTTTATAATAAAATAAGAAGACAAATATGACAACAACGATGGTTTTCTCCCACATTGGGTTTCCAACTAAAAACTTGGTGTCCATATGTGTTGATATGTTTCTTATGTGTTGATGATTTATATTCTCTTTACTGGTCATGGTTACTGCTTATTAAATCGCTAATGAAATAATGATGCACTGGTTAAAGATAAATATTCGATGGAACATATGAAAAATTAGTTATCTGGATATACGTGATTTTCATTCACTAATAGGTGTACACACGCAAGTTATCTGAATAATAATATCATACAAAATTCTGAATGTGATATTGGAAGTTAAAGTGAATTAAAAATATTGATCCACCCCCTCTGCCCCTTAGTATGTTTCCCAAAAATTTAAAAAAAATATGTAACTCAACAAAATCAGTTAAGGAAATATGAAATTTTCAAAAGGACAGGTAATTGAAGGTTGCAACTGGAGATGTTTGTATTTGAAGGAAGCACCTGGATCAAAGTGAAGTGTTGACGAGAGTAGAATGGGAAGGCGGACGGAGAGTAAGGCGATTAGGGTTCTGAGAAACTCTGTGATGGTGCAGACTGCAACCCACTGGATCTACTCAAGAACCAGACCAAGAAACCTGTTGCGCAACAGCGTTGCAGGGCACTAGGGAAGAAAAATGGAAACTCCTCAGGGAAGGGCGTCAGAGCCGTCCCCCAACGCAAATAACTCGCTGCACGGTCCTGGACAGGATTTTGTTTTTGGATCCATCGACAAGGAGATAATGAACCAAGAGAATAGGTATCAACAGAGAAACAAGGGGAAAGAAGGGTGGAAGGACAAAGCTAGCGCCGCACAAGGCAATGGGGAGAAACCTGAGGAAGCTCTGAAAGTTTCTTCGGCCACATGCAAGACTATAGCCAAAGAAAGGCCTAGAATAGAGCTGCCGGGACACAAGATTGATAAGCGAATAGAATACATGCGAGATCATGCCCTTATTGGGAAGTTCATAGGGTTCTGGCCGACAAAAAGAGCCCTATATGGATGGATTGCGGCGAAATGGAAACCCAAAGGAGATGTCACCCTGCAGCTAGGGCCGAAAGGCTTCTTTACTGCGATCTTCTTCTGTCTCGAGGACAAATACAGAATCCTGGGAGCAGGGCCCTATTTTTTCAACTCAGCGGGTCTGTATCTGAGGGAATGGATACCAAGATTTAACCCGAATAAGGAATATCTCACATGGGCGCCAGTCTGGATTCAAATGTATTCACTCCCAGATGAATATTGGGACGAGGACATTCTCAAAGATATAGGAAATGGATTAGGGGAATACATCAGGGCAGCAGAAGAAACAAAAATGCGCAGATACACCTCTTATGCCCGCATATGCGTCTTCATGCGACTGAATGAAGCTTTGCCAGAATCGGTAAGTCTCTCTCACCGTGATGAAGAATGGGTTCAACCTCTGGACTATGAGCATGTGCCCTTTCGTTGCAGAAAATGCCATGCTCTTGGGCATCTCTTCCGGGACTGTCCGCTGAATGCCAAAGCCAACACTCCTGATCCCTTAGAAGCCCTAACCCAGGACGGCTTCACCAAAGCCCCCAGCCGACGGCGTGCGCACAAGTAACCCACTAATGGGAATAAACCCCAACAAACTCATAACCATGGCCCAGCCACAAAGAACAACTTTGAAATTCTCGCGAGTACCTCTGATGAGCATCCCCCGATTCCTGAGACCACCCCAGCCCCTCCTTCCTCATCCTCCCCCCCCCCCTCCCCTCCAACAGCCTCCTCATCCAAACCTCAACCTCCCATTATTAATCCAGTAACCCTCAATGATGGACAGAAAGAAACGGAAGGGAAATGCAAGGATATGGAAGTCGTTGGAAAGCTAGACCCCCCACAAAACTCAAAGATCAATATGGAGGGAAGCAATCAAGTGCAACAAATGGAAGAAGAACCAGAAAGCATAGATTTGAATGGCTTAGACATTATAGAGCTGGAACTAGCATGCAAAAAGAAAGCATATGATAGTATACCAGAGAATCAACTCAACAAGCTGGAAGTGGTCATTTCCAGGGCCTTTCATCAGCATCAACTAGGTATACAGCCAGGAAGCCAATGGGACGGAAGCTTACCCCCAAAAGATACCAAGAAGAGAGGAAGAAGAATGGATCTTCAGCGAATGATCGAGATTGGGAAAATCCTGGTAGACTCGGGCAGGTATGCTAAGTTGACGAAGTACTACAAACCCTCCTTCAATAGTTAAACCATGAAGCTGGTATCATGGAATGTAAGAGGGCTCAACAGCCCAGGAAAACTCAGAATGTTAAAAAACATGATTAAAATGGAAAAGCCGCAAATGTGCTTTCTCCAAGAAACCAAATGTAACAGCTCAACGTTAGGCAACATTCTCTCCAAGGCTTGGCCAGGCTGTCGATCGGTTGCGGTGGATGCCTCTGGAGCTTCAGGAGGGCTGGCTATAGCATGGAGTACACAAGCGATAGCTCTTTCAGATTTTCACGCCTCTCATCACCTCATCCAGGCTGAGTTTCACATTCTAGGTACGAACATCCACGGAAACCTTTCAAATGTTTATTTCCCGCAGGATACAGGAAGTAAAATTGCTCTTCTTGACACCATAGAAGCCTTGAACAACAATAGGAGGCACCCGCTCTGGATAATAGGAGGGGATTTTAACATGATCACCAAGCTAGAGGAGAAGATTGGGGGTAGAAATAGAATGGAACAAGAAAACTCTCACTTCAAGGATTTCATTCAGAACACCTCTCTCATAGATATGCCTTTCTGCAATGGAACTTTCACATGGAGCAACCGCAGAGCAGGTAAGCATAAAATTGCTTCCAAACTGGATCGCTTCCTCATATCAGACAATGCGGTTCACCTTGGAGGAGATTTCTCAGCAGCTATTCTTTCTCACACTGGATCGGATCACTGGCCGATTGCCCTCCAATGGCAAAGACCAGGCAACCTGACCAGAAGACCCTTCCGCTTCGAAGAGTTCTGGCTCTCGCATCCCTCGTTTAAAGACTTTGTCAAAACTACATGGACATCCTTCATCCCGCCTGAAGGATCCAAGATGTATCAGTTCCAACAGAAGCTCAGGTTTTTAAAAAATCAATTAAAGCGGTGGAACAGAGAGACCTTTGGCAACATATTTACAGCGCAACAAGAACTAAACAAGGAACTAACGGAACTTCAACAAAGGATAATCACAAAGGGGCACACTGAAGAAACCCTGAAACAGGAACGACACATCCACAACCAACTGGAGGAAAGGAGGAAACAAGAGGAAATATACTGGAAGCAAAAGTCCAGAATCAGATGGTTGAAGGAAGGTGAGCGAAATACCAAATTCTTCCACAGAACCACTGTTCAGCGAAGAATGCACAACAGCATCCCTTACATCCAAAAACAAGGGGGGGGAAAAATAGAGAAGCACAAGGAAATTGAGGAGGAATTCCTCAATCACTTTAGTCAGGTCCATCGAGAGCCTGAAGGAGACAGGCGTCCGGCTATTGAGAAAATAACCAAAAATGTGCCAAGGATCATCACAGAGGATCATAATGAACTTCTCCTTCGCCCCATTCTGTCTCAGGAGGTGGATGAAGCAATGTCCCAGCTCAAGGAAGGAAAAGCCCCTGGCCCGGATGGATTTACCACAACGTTCTTTCACACCTTCTAGGAGCTGATAAAGCAAGAGGTTTGGCAAATTGTAGAAGAATCAAGAGCTCTCCATTGGCTGCTTCCCTCTCTAAACTCAACCTTCATCGCTCTTATCCCTAAAGAGGAAGATTCTATAACACCTGACAAGTATAGGCCGATTGCTCTTTGTAATGTCATTTACAAAGTCATATCTAAAGTGATTGCGAACTGGTTAAAGCCCCTCTTGCCCCTGCTTATCTCTCCGGAACAGTCAGGGTATGTGGAAGGGCGACAGATCATGGATGGAATTCTCCTCACGCACGAGGTAATACACTCCCTCAAGCAAACCAAGCAGGCAGGTATGCTTCTCAAATTGGATCTCTCTAAGGCTTTTGATAAACTGAGTGGACTTACATTCAGCAAATGCTAACAGCCTTTGGATTTTGTTCTATGTGGGTCTGATGGATCATGAGTCTAATTACTTCTACTCACTTCTCCATCCTTGTGAACGGTATACCCTCCCGCCCTTTCAAACCTTCCGGAGGAATCAGGCAAGGGGAACCCCTATCCCCCTTCCTCTTTGTTCTTATGGCTGAAGGTCTAGGGTGTCACATAAAAAATGCCCTCCATTCTCATAAGCTCAAAGGCCTTTCTGTTCACAACACCCCTGCTAATTCCCATCAGCAGTTTGTTGACGACACTATGCTATTTGGCTACCCATCTGTCCAGGAAGCCTCCTGCTTCAAATCCCTGCTCAATGATTTTTCTGAAGCCTCTGGCACTAATGTCAATTGCACCAAGTCGCAGATTTTTTTCTTTCACACTCCTCCCTCTGTCAAGACTGCGGTTGCCCGCATCTTGGGATTTCCCTCTGCCACCTTCCCTTCCAAATACCTTGGAGCTCCTCTCACGGCATTAGCCATAAAGCATTCCTCTTGGCGATCTCTCCTTGAAAAACTCGAATCTCGCCTTAACCTCTGGACTTATAGAACTTTAAATCTAGCCAGTCGGGTGTTGCTCATCAAGTCAGTCCTTTAGGCAATGCCACTCTATCTGTTCTCAATCCTAGCAGCGCTGAAGTGGGTGTTAAAAAGAATAAGGAATCTTCAGCGTGGCTTCCTATGGGGTGGCTCGGCAACTAACCGTAAATGGGCTCTATTAAAATGGGCCACCGTCTGCACTCCCAAAGACAAAGGGGGCATTGGACTGAGAGACCCAGAGCATAGCAACTCCATCATGAACGCCAAAATTTGGTGGCAATGGGTCACTTATCCAAAAAAGCCCTGGGTCAAACTATGGACAGCCAAATATGCCAACAACAGACCTCCGGAGGAACTCATCGGGTTCACGCCCAATGTCAAAGGCTCGCTAATATGGAATGCAGCCAAACAGCACTTCCATTTAATTCAAACGCACAGCTTCTGGGAAGTGAGGAATGGCAAAACGACAAGATTCTGGACGGATGCATGGAACCAGATGCCAAAGCTCAACAGTATTCTGCACCCAGTTCCAGAATTCAACAGGCAGGAGCAGCAGCAAGAAAAGATCCAACAGTTCTGGTTGCAGGATACAGAGCATAGCTTCAGGAAATGGAAACAGGTTAATCAGTTAATCTATAACACAAACCTTCAAGACACTGAGCAGCTGGAGAAGGAGCTTCGGAAAAGAAATATCAGACATGACGAAGGAAATGACATCCTTCGTTGGGGATATCAACCAAAAGGCACCTTCACTCCTTCAGAGGCGTACAAAATAGTAAGCAATATTACCACTCCGTCTGACCCAATCTGGCGCAAAATCTGGGAGCTCGACTCCTAGCCCAAAGTCTCTTACTTTCTATGTTTGGTAGGACATAAAAGGATACTCACTTGGGATAAATTAAGAAGAAGAAACTTTCATGGTCCATCCATTTGTTATAATTGCAATCATAATGAGGAGACTCTCCAACACCTCCTGGACTCCTGCCCCTTAGCCAATTAGCTATGGGAAAAGGCAAGCTTCAGATGTCAAAGAAGATGCAGAATGGAGAACGACATTACCAACTCTTTAAGACAATGGCCTCAGAAACCCTATAAAAGCGAGCTCCTCAATTGTTTATGGAACATAATCCCAGGTCTAATCCTCTGGAGCATATGGAAGGAAAGAAACAAACGAATATTCAAAAACCAATATTCTCCGATCGAGGACATATGGAAGAGGTTTTGTGGGAATCTCAAAGAAACGCTACTGATCCGATCCTGGACACAGGAGGATCTTCCCTCTCAAAACAATGAGAAAGTATCCTAGACAATTGGCAACTGCATCTTCCTCAGGAACTTCATAAGAATGGCCCTGCCAAAAGCAGCAACAGCAACAAAGGCAAATGGACCCCCCCCCCCAAAGCATTCCTATAAGCTCAATTTCGATGGTGCCTCCAAAGGCAACCCTAGAATGGCTGGTTTTGGTGGAATTTTAAGAAATCATGAAGGCACTCCCATGCAGATATACTTTGGAAACATAGGATGGGATACTAATAACTCAGCTAAGCTAGAGGGACTTTGGCAAGGGCTCACTCTTGCTTGGAATCTCAACCTCCAACCCCTGGTCATGGAAGGAGAATTCCAGATTCTCATAAACATGGCCAAGCGCATCCAGAATGGATCCCAAGCAAGGAAAATTGCCACTTGCTGGAGGCTCGAAGCAAGGCTTGAGGCTATTGAACAATTGCTTCGCAGCAACAGAGCCATCTCTTTTAATCATATAAAAAGGGAAGGCAACAAGGTTGCTGACCTTCTAGCCAATATAGGAGTGGAAAGCGAGAACACCCTTCTCACTGGAAATACCACCATAATTCCAAATATTGTCCAGGCTCAGGAATGCAATAGCCTAGTCCAATGTGATGCTGCTGACCCGGATGCGGGTGACAGGATGGGTGGCAGTGAGGAGCCACATGCCAGCCATGTGCTGCCTCGAGCATAAACTTAGAATTCAATGTGTCTCTCGCCGCCGAGGAATAAGAGCTCAGGTGAGAGCGAAGGTCATTCAATGCAGCGTCTAGTTAATTGATGCGACTGCAAATTGCAGTTATGGAGAACAGGTCTCGAGGGAATGTTGAGGATATTAAGAAGGGTGATGGAATGGAGCAGGTTCATGCTCAGCGCTGGGATCTCGAAGTTCAGGCTCCTGCTTGCAATTTTGTTATACAGGCTAAAGCTCTTGCTGTTAAGGCCTACCTCCAAGGCGTTGAGGGCTGTCTCAAGCCCGAAAAATCTGTTGGTTGTTGTCTCTGTTCTGTTGAGTGTTGTCCCAGGTCTACTGGGAGCGGCTTCAATTCTATTGGGGGTCATCTCAAGCTGGGAAGGTCTTCTATTGCTACACTGCTTCAAGCCACAGGTACTCCTGCAAAGATGGTTAGACCCCGACAAAGATTGCTCAGTCGACGAGGTTCTGCACGGGGAGAGTCTTCTCGTCCTCCAGTCACAGAGCCCCATCTCCACTGTTGTCACTGTCACTGCCACAGAAGGGCAGAGGCCAATCCCCTCCAGGCGAGCCAATTCATGGACGCGAGCAGTCCAAGCTCTGAACCGGACCCTCTTCCTGCGTTCGGCTCCGCCATCTTCACTTTCGGCAGCTCGATGGACAAACCCTGCATTAATGCACACATCTCGGTTTTATTCATCGAGGAAACTCAGGATGGTGAAGGTGGTTCGCGCAGTAAGGAGAAGCTCCCAGGTGAAAGCTTGGAAGACGACGAGGAGAGACCATCGGGGGCTCCCGAGCAAACTCCTACTCGCCCTCAGGCTCAGGAGGCGTCGACTTCCAAGGAGAACATTGTTGAAGACTGGGACTCCTTCCCCACTGCAGAAGAACGAGAGAATTATGGATGGTGTAGAATTGTCGAGGAGAAGCCGAAGGAATAACCTCAAATGGTTCAATCAATCGTCCTCCTTAATTATTCAGGTCCTGTTTCGGTTTTACGTCTATGTCTATGTCTCTCTGGTTCATGTTTATGTCTATGTCTGCTCTGGTTATGTTTGTATGGCCCGTAAGGGATGTTGCTATAAGTCTTTTGATGCCCCTGCGAGGGATGCATTTTTTTGCTCCGGTGCCCCTGCGCAGGATGATTTTGTATGGTCTGGATACACTGTCGTGTTACGATGTACTGTGAAGGTAGTTCTGTCTGGACGCGCTGCCCCTGCGAGGGCTGGTCTTGTGCTGAGAAATCCTGGTCCAAAGAGCCACAGTTGGCCTTGGGCAATCTGACTCTATGTTTGTAATGTTTTCCTGTATATAATATAATAGAATAGATTTACCGAGAAAATAAAATATTATTGTAAATTAAAACTAAATTGCTTAATAGAAATCAATTTTGTATGCTTTAAAATTATATATATATCTATCTATATATATATATATATATATATATATATATATATATATATATAAAGAAAATTTCATCAACTCTTCTAATAATATTGATATTTTAATGTGAAGGCTCGGTCAGACTAGCAGGGCCTAACCCCAAGGGTGTGGAGGAGAATTGACCTTGTGACCTCTTGATCTGTGAAGTACTTAACAACAAGGACTGGACCAATTGAGCTAACCCTTGGGGCTTAATGTTAACAAATTGTTTAAACAAAATGTATATTTCTATATATTTTCAATAAATTGTATATTTCTATATAGGCGTAGTCTAACTTATTGACTAAATGGCCTTTTTCACGACATTTGTTTTAGTTAATTTTAATCAAAATCTGATAGAGATTTTTAAAAACTTAAGTTTAAATTGTTTAATTTGCATAATTCGAGTACCCCTAGGTTTTTCTGGGTGCTGAATCTATTTATGGATTCAAAAATGTACTTTAAACAAAAATTATTTTTGTAATTGTATTGTTTTATTTTGGTGAATTTGAGTGAAAAAAGGTTATTTCGTCTATAAGGTTCAAGTGCCCCTGGGGTTTTTCTGGGTGCTAAATCCATTTATGGATTCAAAAATGTAATTTAAACAACAAAAAATCTTGTAATTTTATTGTTTTATTTTGGTTATTGTGTCTATAAGTTAGACTACGCCTTTGTATATATGTTAAAGTTTACGACTAGTTACCTATATTTCAATTTTTTAATTGTCATTTACTGACATTTTTAAAATTTACACATCATTAATGACAATTAATTTTTTTAAATGTCAATTTGATGGGTATATTTAAAATTTTACCCTATATATATATATATATATATATATATATATATATATATATATATATATATATATATATACACTTTATTGATTTTTCTATAAAGTAAACAAAAAGTTGAGATTTTTCTATAAAATAACAAGTAGTTTTAATAATAACTTTTCCATAGTCAACCCTCGATCGAGGTGATAAAGAGGGACAGTACGAAAAAGTGGACAGCGCAAGGGAGAGGATGGCCAGGACGGCCACCTACTGACCTCACCATAGATCAAATGGCTATGGTGGCGTCCTGCATGCCTGCGGGAATTTCAAGGCAGCGTAGTGGAAGGAGTGAGGGGGGAGAAGAGGTAAGAAGCGGCGGCGGTAGTGGGATGGGACGTGGGCCAGATGGGCTAGGTTACATGAGGGTGGTAAGGGGGGGAGAAAATCTTAGTATGCAGCGAAGGGAGAAGGAGAATGGAGTTGGGCAAGTGCTGGGATCTTCAGCAGGCAAGTGTGATTACGGGTATGTCCCCTTTGACTCTCCTCCTGCATTTCACTCTGGCTTGCTTAGTATGGTGGTAGGGGGGGATTGAAGGGAAGTGATGGGGAGGGGCGGAGTATGAGCGGGTTTGCTTCTGACTCGACCCTGCATAGTAAGGCGGAAGAGAGTGGTAAGCTGGGATTTGCAGGAGAAGGGCTGAGGCTGAACGGGTCAGAGGGTTGCATGGTGAGGAAGAGAGAGGATCAGAGCATAGGCATGTCAGGGAATTGTAGTAGTGGGGCAGAGGGTCAGCCCGAGAATTCCAAGGACCCTTTCTAGGAGGAGGGAAGCATGACAGAGAGCTTGGCCACCCTCCTTTGTCCAGGGGGAGAGAGACCTCTGATGCTACAGAATAATGGGGGTGGTCGGAGTGGGGCAGGAAAGCTAAGTGACAAGGAAATGCTGACTGACGGGAAGATTATAGTACCCCGAAAGCTAACCTATGTAGTTGATAATTGCAAGCAGGAGGCGATAAAGGAGAAAATGGCTCGTCTAGGCAGAGGCAGGGGTCGCGGAGGCAAAGGGCGACAGAGACAGCCAAGCCGAAACGAGCCGTCAACCTCGGAACCAGCTAGTCAGAGGAGAGGAAGGAAAACCAAGAAGCAGCTCGAGCCTACAGAGAGGGGACGGACGCGGATATCTGACAACTAATTCAAGAGATGGAAGACAATGTAATGGAAGAGGAATCAGAACCTGAGATGGAGGAATGGGGAGATATTATCCCTAACCCAGGGCATACCAGAGGCCGAATGACGCTGTATCGGCAAGCTTTGCATGTGTACTGGGTTTTAAAGCGTTTACTAGCTAAGGCCCTGGAGCAGGTGGCAGGTGAAGTGGCAGCAATAGCACAAGGCATGCCTAATATTAAAAAGGAAATGAAAAACTTGCAGATCATCATGATAATGCAAGACAGCAAGCTGGAAGAGATCCAGCAACAGCTGAGGAAGTTGTCACCCGCACCAAATGACTTGATGGCAGCACCTGTAAACGTAGATTGCGACGAAGAAGACCAGAAGGATTAGTCCTCTACAGTTATCTTATCTGATTATTTTGCGGCCAGCTTTTCTTTTCAGATGTTTGTATGGTAGTTTGTAGCATGTTTAGTGTTTTTAGATGTGTTGTTCACGTAGCATGGATAGAAAGACTAATTAAATTTTGTTATTGGATGGCATATACCAAACTTAGGTGGCCAACAGACTTGGTTTCCCATATGGGCAAGTTGAGGCCACCAAAATGCTGTATTTGGTACAACTTGTTTTATTAAATAGAAAAGGAAGGTACTACCCTAGCTTACCAAAAAAAAACTTTTCCATAGTCAAGTCCGAGTAGCACAACTGGTTGACCTCGTTAGCAAGACACCCTATGATCAAACCTCATGGAGGTTATTGTTCCCATGTTAGGGGGAGGAGACATGCTAAAAAATTTATTCAACATAGGGATGGTGTGGCCTAGGTCAGTGCTAATCCCACTGGGTTGCGGTTTGTCAAGCCACAAGACAACTTGACAAACAAAAAATAGCTTTTCCATCATTAATAATGGAGAATTTATTTTTTTACATAGCTAATTATTCCACCAAGAAGTTCTCTAACCGAGAGTGAAAGAGATGTTGTAATGCCTTATTATGTTATTTTATTTAAACATTTTGACTCGCTAAAATAAAAATAAAATAAAATCAATAATTTAACATTGGCAATTTTTTAGCTCGAGCTTTTGAGAACCCATGGTTTTTCCCATGGTATTTGTTATGATGAAGCTTATTTAAAGGCTTGAGGAAATCCATTATGGAATATAAGAGTAGTGTAATCCATTTCTATATATCAATCCAGTCAAACACAACGCACCCACTTGATGCAAAATATGTAAATTTTGATCTTTTCTACTAGTTTAGATTTTTTTTAAGACCTTTTTGTTTTCTCCAAGAATTAATTTATTTTGATTTGAATTGATATTAATGAATTTTATTTAATGTATTCAGGTTGTTCAAACTATGAAGTTGTTCAATAGGAAAGTTTAGCCTAAGGAGAGGAAGCTCTGAGGAGGAGCACTATAACTTGTATTTGTAAGTTAATTTGAATTTATTTATTTCTGAAGTCTAGTTTATTCATAGTATTTTAGTGGTTGCATAAGATTCAAAGTGTGATTTTAAATCATAGTAATTTAGTGTTAATTTGAATTTATTTATTTCTAAAGTCACATTTATTTATAAAAATTTAATGGTTGTGTAAGACTGAAAGTATGCTTTAAAATCATAGTAAATAATCTAATAAGATAAAGTTGATTATTCAATAATTTAAATCATAATTTTATTTATTTAATTAATTAATCAAAACAATTAGTCTCTCCTGTCTATTCTAAAGGCTCGAATTATACAAGATTCATAAAAAATTAATGGTTGCTTAAGACTGAAATATGGTTTAAAATCGTAGTAAATAATATAATAAAATACAAATGATTATTCAATAATTTAAATCGTAATTTTAATTTATTTTATTATCATTATTTAATTAATTAAAATAATTAGTCTCTTACGTGGAAATTTTCTTTTCTCCTCCTAACGTCAGTAGAAAATTTTCTTGCCTTGAGAAAAATAGAAAGAGAAGTGATCTCCTCACAAACCGGGAAATTAAATGCATAGTACAAAAATAACTTTCTATGATATAAAAAATCTATTTGATATTTTTAAAGTAATATAAAGTATAGACATATATTTGATGTATTAAGGGGGTTTTTCGCAGTGCATTATATTGGATATCATTTTTGGGGTCCAATTGCGTTAAGTAAGTCATTCACGTATGACCATTTCCATGAGAGGTAGTCGTAACTCACTAATTTATCATGATTTTTATATAGTCCACTTAGCACTCATTGCATCGGGTGATGCTCACAGGGGTGAAGAAATGGGATTGAAACTAGTAAAATGAATCACATAGCATCAATCATCACATATGCATATGGATATTTGATTTAAAATATTGTAATGTGAAAAATATGCATTTACATTTAAGATATAATATCTCATCATACTTTTTTCAAAGAATTTACTTGTGATTTATGTTCTCTTGAATGGGCTATAGTTGCAGCAAGGTTCGTTCAAAAGTGTTCTTGCGAATAGGCTTTACAACCATCATGTGTGCATCCCATCTGTATTTGTCAGTGAGGACACCCTAAAAAGAACTACACGAAAAATGGACTAGGAAAGAGGTTATGACAACTATTGATGGATGTAGTGAATGTAAATATTTTCAGACCAATCATTCTCCTTTGCTTGAGACATTTTGTGGAGTTTGATTTTCTTAGCTATATAGTCTGACCGGTGACCTATAAATAATTGTGTCCTAAGTTCGTTTAGAGTAAGAGTGAGTTGCGGTTCTTGTCTACTTCTCTAAGCTCGTTTAGAGTAAGAGTGAGTTGCGGTTCTTGTCTACTTCTCTAAGCACCCAAAAGAGAAGTTCATACAAAAAAGTAAGCATCCATTAAATTGTGCAATTTTCATGCCATCTTAGGATTCAAATTCTGCAAAAGCAACCTTCGGGCTCCTTCGCACCGAGCAAAGAGCATAAAAACATTATTGAATCTAGATCCATGCACAAATCTTGGCCCTCTTTAGAAATGTAATTTATTCTTAAAAATAAAGATATTTATTCACACACCTATTCTTGCGTACCCTTCCACACACATCACAACACTTCCAAATGACATGGAGTTTGACCAAGGTAATCAACCAACTATTTTTTTCAGCGGATAACTCACATCCCAACTTGTTCTCATGTTAAATAATTCCAAAGAAACCAATCTCTTCCTTATTGTTGTCAACATCTCTCCATAACAATTGATTCCTTGAGGGCATCCGCAATTGACACGATCTCAACCACACACAAATCTTCTCATAGATCTAACTAATATCAACCACTAATATCTCACACACTTGAACAATCTCAACATTCAATAATAAACCAAGATTGATGAACACAGAGAACACACTCTTGAAAAACCCATATTTGGATCATTCCTTTTTGTAACTTGGCCTTCTAGCTCTGATATCAATTTAAACAAATGAATCACAAAGAATTGATAAAAAAGAAACATATAATAATTTGATCCTAGGCTTGCTCATCCAAATACATGAAATTGTCCTATTATATAATGATGGGATGAACTAACTCGATAGACCTAACAACCTAGATGATAAGGACTATGACTTAGCTATAACTTGCACACATTGGAAAACAATGACTTCTAGAACAATACCTTGTGACTCACATAGATCTAGAACATTTTTCCATTATCTCCAAGTTATGGATGCTTTTCGCAACAATGAACAAAAAATATACTTTGGAGATGAAATTTGTAAATTACATGTATATATAGACATACAACTCTTAGACATGGTTAAAGTTTTGGAGTAAACCTAGGATTCACTTGGTTGGATCATAATGTTGGTGGGCTTGGCTACTTTTAAGTCAAGGCATGGATGCCTTTAAATCAAAAGATACTAAACAAAAATGGATTGCTTGGGTATCCTTATATCGATCAATCCACATAAGTTCAGGAGATTCCTTGTCCCACAAATATAAAAGTTGCATACACCACTCTAACTTATCATAAATTCAAATTGTAGAATATCTACTATCCAAATTACTAATACCTTAGTTTCAATACCTTATAAAGTAGACATTCACTGATTTAGTGATGATATCCGTGCAACCTCAATTTATCCCATCGTACATTTTTCAAACAACTTACCTGTCATCTATGTTCTCTTGAATGGGCTATAGTTGCAGCAAGCTTCATTCAAAAGTGTTCTTGTGAACGAGATTTACAACCATCATGTGTGCATCCCATATGTATTTTTCCGGTGAGGGCACCCTAAAAAACATTACGCGAAAAATGGAATAGGAAAGAGGTAATGACAACTACTGATGGATGTATTAAATGTCAATATTTTCAGACCAATCAATCTCCTTTGCTTGAGAGATTTTGTGGAGTTTGATTTGCTTAGATATACAGTTTGATTGCTCACCTATAAATAATTGTGTCCTAAGTTCATTTAGAGTAAGAGTGAGTTGTGGTTCTTGTCTACTTCTCTAAGATCGTTTAGAGTAAGTGTGAGTTGTGGTTCTTGTCTACTTCTCTAAGTGCCCAAAAGAGAAGTGCCTATGAGCTTCTTGTGTTGAGAGATTACTAGTACTCGCTACCTACAATCCAAAAGCCAAATTTCAAGTTTTTGCATTAACAGTGCCAATATTAGTTAAATTTGACATTCTATAATGAAAATGGGTCACATTCATGATGACTCCTCATTTCTACTCTCAAGTAGAAATACAAGGTGACATGATACAAATTTCAATAAAATCCACTTGCAAGGAGGGAAGAAAGGTTTCATATCCCTTGAGTTTTGAGGACGATGGATGCATCAAACGCCAAGGTATAATTTTATTCAACTTAGTTTAATTAAGTCTATAATTCATTGTAAATAGTATTTGTGGCCCATTATGTTGCTCAAGCCTCACTAGGTAGAATGAATTTGCAATTGTATACTTGATTTTTTGATTTGAAAGAGAAAGATTTAATGGCGGATATTGGTAAGACACCTATTGACACGTTTCCTTGAGTTCATATTTTGAATATGGATGTAAGTTCCTTAATAAAAATAAACTTTGTTTTTCTACATTGGTTAGGGTGTTAGTTGTTTGCAAGGTTGCAAATTTTGAAGAATATTTTGAAATTTGATAGACTGGACCCAACTCAATTGTTTAACATCATTTTTATTTTTTATTTTTGTTCTCAAAATATTTGTAGAATTTGCAATCAAAATAAGAATAAATGGAACATTGGGGATAACAAGTGCACATATTATCACAATGGTGATTGGATTCAGAGTGCTCTCATTGGCATGAGCAACAACTGGGCTAGGATGGATTACTAGACCTGTAGCCATGCTTTCTTTTTCCTTTGTCACATACTATACATCTTGCTTACTTTCATACTATTATAGGTCTCATAAAGGCTTCACTGGGGGAGAAAATACCATACCACTTGCATTCATATTGGGGGATACATATTGAGGAAAAAATGACATAATATATTGAGTATATAATAGGGAGTATAGGGTTTTTAGAATGAAAGGTATAAAAAATGGAGCTCAAAGTCAATGAAAAAATATAAAGGGGTATAAAAGATGTTAATGAAAAATGGATACCTAGAATATTTAGTGAAAATAGAGGTTTTTTAAATTGGGAAGGTGTATTGGGCTCGCATTGGTAAGGGGTTAAATAAATCAATTTTTAGAGGTATTTTCCAACATGTAGTCAAATTAAGGGTATTCTTTAGTATGCCACAAATTCATGTGATATGTCAGAGGCTCATTAAGTGAAGCCTATGTGATAGGTATCCAGGCATAGTTAAATGAAAACAAATATTCATGCAGTGAGAGCTAATCTAGGTATGGTTCCTACATGTAAATAAATGTTTGAAACTTTGGTGCTCAATATAACTCTTTAGAAACTTGAAAATTTTGATTTGCTACCACAACTTTTTTTTCAGATGGCTTTTAGGTGTGGATATGTGGTTTCACACAATACATGAATATGTTCGAAACTGTGATTGGTTATACAATAGTTTCATCCATCCACATGATGTGAGATAATTTGAGTCTAGGTGGATAATTAATAGTTGTTCCTAATGATTTGGAATTTGGACACCAATTATCTTATTTTGGACTGAATTGTATTGTTGAATGTTAGAATTAGTAATTACTCCCGCATGTAGATCTAGAAAGATGTAAGTCAAGTGATGCATGAAGAGTTGATTTAAGTTGAGTGGAGTCAAGTTTGCATAAGTAGTTAGCCAAAGAAAAGTAAAGTCTTGTTAGAGTTTGCATGATTGCATATTTAGTAAGTTTGGTGTTTATATACCCATGGTTGGGTCATTGTAATGAGTGAAAGCCAAGAACATGAGCTCGAGGGGATGTATATGAGAAATATTAATTAATAGAAGACTTTTATGTATAGAAACAACTTGTGCATGCTTGTGTCCATTGTGTTTGTTTGTTTATCTTTATCTCTAACCAACAAATGGTATCAAAACTCAAGCCAAGTTTCAAAATCCGAAGAGCAAAAAACAAAGTGAGTAACCTACAAAGATGACAGTATATTAAGAGAAAAAGAGCCAAAAATAGTAGTAATGCACCCTATAAATTACTACTCTCTCACTATAATGCAAAAGAGCTATAACAACAATCGTGTTAGCGTTATAATGCAGGAGAGCCATAGAAGAAGTCACATTCTACGTCTAATCAAAGCATTAACGCGACCTCCCTATATCAAGAGGTGTGTTATCCTAACCATTCAACAAAAAGGCAAAGAATCATTGACCATGAGCAAGTTTGAAGGTTAAGAAATATTCGAAGATGATTTTTTTATTAAAAGTGAAGAAATATCGTTAAGAGATATTTGAAAAGTTTTCTTTATTAAAGGACAAGATATATGGTTAAGAAACATTTCGAAAGTTTTTTTTAGATATTAAAGTTTGGGATATATATATATATATATATATATATATATATATATATATATATATATATATATATATATATATATAAAAAGTCACATGAGATAGTTTTTCATATGAAGTAATGGTTTGTAAAGCTAAGAGTGCATCTCTCATGAATTGAGAAACAACTAATGAATTTGGTAAAGTTGAAGTTGTTAATGAGCACATGCATGCTTAGATATCCTGCCATAGTGTGGATCAAAATTATGTTAATGACATTTGTGGTCTATTTTTTGAAACATGGACTACTCGTGGCAATATGGAAAGTTCCATTTTTGGTGAAGAATTGAAGGTTGAAGCTACCATTGTAACAACAAGTTATGAAGCAAAAGTTAGAATTTCTCATGAAGTAATGTGTGTTCCAACAACAATTATCGATTTCAAAGAAGATGAAAATGAAGTGATTCGACAGTTTTTTATGTCAATATCCACTGATTTTATAATAGTGGAAGATAGTCTCAATGCAGTTGAAGAAGCGGAGAAGGAAGAGGAAGAGGAGAAAGGCCTCAACAAAGCATAATGAAGATGTTTTTAACATTGATTTTGAGTGTGCAGGTAAACATGATAGTAGTCCAGCTGAAAGAGAAGATGAAGAAAAAGATGTAGGAAAGGACATGGAAGTTTCTGAAGATGAAGAAGAAAGCATTGAAACAATATTTCAACAATGGAGTCAAGAAGAGATCAGATTCTACTATCAAGAAATATGGCAGAAAGAAGATTAAGAATATGAAGCATAAGAAGTAGAAGGAAGAACACATTTTGAAGATGAAGATTTGTGGAAATAGTCCATGAGTGAACAAATCTTTGAAGAGGAAGATGTAGAATACAAGATTATAAAAAATATAAGAGAAGTAAAAGAAAAATTGCAGCAATAACAAGTGAAGAAATATGGAACCTACAACAAGAACGCGTAGTTTAGAATGAAGCAATTTTGAGGGTATAGAATTTGGAAAAAACAAAAAGGAAAATTCAGCATTATAAAAGTTTTGAGTCATTGTAAGCCTACCTGAGACTTAAACCATCAATTCAAGTTATGATTAAGTCAATTTTTATTGTAAACTTGGTACACATAGTTGACTCAAGATTAAGTTAGGTTGAGTCATACCATCGTAACTAAGGGGGAGGGTTAGCAATACTAATTACTTCCACGTGTAGATATAGAAATATCCAAGTCAAGTGATGTATGAAGAGTTGAGTTAAGTTGAGTGGAGTCGAGTTTGCATGAAGTAGTTAGTCGAAGAAAAGTCAAGTTTAGTTAGAGTTTGCATGATTCCATATTTAGTAAGTTTGGTGTTTATATACTTGTGGTTGGGTCATTATCATGTGTGAAAGAAAAGAGCATCAACTCGAGTGGATGTGTGTATAAGAGAATCAATATTTATGTTTAATAGAGTAATTGAGCAACAACTCACATTTTTAACTGTGTATTTTGTGCTTTCCTCCTCTGCCTTTCTAACATTGAATGCAGGACCATTGAGAAGTCAAATTGCTTCAAAACTCATGGAGATGATTACCCATGCAACATCTCCATTAATCTGTACTTAATAGCCTTCTGAGTGGTAGAGATCTTGCTTTCTCATATACCGGACTTTGAATAGATATGGTGGTTCTTTATTTTCGTTGTGGTCAAGTAATTCACTTATTCTACCATCAAATTTGGCCTCAGTATTGCCAAAGTAGCATGCATGTCCATCAATTAACTCTACTCCCTCTTTTGCTTTTCCCCGCTCATCTCTTCTCTCAATTGCACTTTTCACAATGCATTTCAAATTTTGTCTAAATTAATATATATATCATAGATTTCTGAGCTACCTGTAATATGTCTGGATGTTCTTTAGAGGTGGGACACTTTAGAGGGAGTCTCACGAAAGCCACTATTGGTACAGTAACTAAAGCTGAGAATAATATGGAATACATTCCAAGCTCCCGAGAACATTTCATTTTCTTACTCCTATTCCCTCATTCTCATAAAAATTTAGGTACTGTATAGTTATACAATATCACCATATCCCTGTTCCCTAATTTTTTAATACATCAGTGGCTCCATGGTAACAAATGTGAGGAGATAACTCAATTGAAATGAATCCCAAGGCACAACAAAATTGTCGAGAGCAGAGAATAAGATGATGAAGAAAGCAACATTACTAAGTGTGGCAACAACAACGGTGTTCTACATGCTATGTGGTTGCATGGGCTACACAACTTTTGGTGACAATGCACCAGGAAACCTATCGCCAGGCTTTGGTTTTCACAATCCCATTTTGTTGATTAACATTGCCAACATTATAGTTGTCATCCACTTAGTTGGTACATATAAAGTAACTATAACAGTTAGTGTTAAAGCTTAGATCCCACGTATCCATTTTCATTCCATTGTGGATTTTGAAAATATTCTAGAATTTGATAAAAATGAGTAACTTCATTTGTTTAAGGTTACTCTCATCCATCAAATTGCAAACTATTATTAAAATATGTACTTTCTGCAATCCTATCAAAATGTACAATTAACAATCTCAATAATGATTTCAATGTTTTTAGCTATTGAGACTGAAATTGACACTTTTATGCATATAATGGAGTATCTCAATTGCTGCTTTTTTGCACATAAATGATTTTTTCTACATGTTGATGCTATCAGTTATATGATCATGTTACAATTTGTGTTTGTTATGCCAATGCATTGATGAGTGACCAATGTTGATGTATTTTAATGTTTATCTTTTCCTTCTCATATTTATTTCCAACCATTGTTTGCATTTACTGAAGGGTGCACCCGCAAAAATTACCCATGCAATCACTTCATTAATAATCAGTACGTTCTGTTGATACCTTTATATGGGCCATATAAGGTGAATCTCTTCAGGCTACTGTGGAGGACAGGTTTTGTGGTGATCACCGCATTGATTTCCATGTTGCTTACATTCTTAAACAATGTTCTATGACTTCTAGGTGCATTGTCATTCTGGCCATTGACATTGTACTTTTCGGTGAGCATGTATATATCACAAAACAAGATTCGGAGTTGGTCTTCTAAGTGGGTTCTTATGCAAATATTGAGGTGGATTTTGTATGAATATTTCAATGCTAGCTGCCAATGGATCTAGAGTGGTTATTGCTAAATCTTTAAAAGCGTACAAGCCCTTCCATACAACGTAATGACTAACGATAAACTATGGGGCAGCCAGTGAGCAGACTTCGCCAATATGTAAAAACATGCATGAAAGATACTATTTTTCTCTCTCATGAATAAAGACAATTGTAAGTCGCAATTAGAATTCAGAATATGTAATTGTGCCACTTTTATTGTCTTCTTAATTCAAGGATTATTGTTTCATTACTCAAGGTAAAGCGAGGGTAAATATTCATGGTTAAGAATATTGTTACATGTTTTTTAAAATGTATATATGTTTAACTCTTATATTAATCTATTTTATAGTTGATAAAAATAATAACTTAAAATAAAATTATAATTTAAATAATTTTTATGGTTTTTTTAATCTGGGTAATGTGACTAGGTAAGTATTTTGATGTTTATTATGTATTGATGTCTATCGATGTTTACCAATCATTTGATTTATATGAATGTATTAATATTACTTATAATCAAAATGTGCAAGTATCAATTAATCATTTAAAAATAATTAGTATCAATAAAGCTAATATTCTTCGACGTGTTTTTTAAATAGAAATTCCCATCATTAATTAAGTACTATCCACTCATCTTTCCAAATGGTTTTGGATTTATAAAATATAAGAAAAACACTATATGTTGGAATACCACAAGAGTTCATGTATCTTTTCAGAGAAAAGTTTTAAAATGCATCGAAGAAGTACCTTCTCTTCCCTGAGACGATGGTTTTATGAGAATGATTCCATGTTAAGTATATCCTAAATCCTTAAATCAATAGTGGAAATAGTTATTGTGTAAGACATCCTCTAATGGTTGTAGTGTGCCTCAAAACTCCTATATATAATTATAAATTTATATGAAGTAGCTATAGCTTAAGGAATCACATGGTGGAAGCTATAACACATTATATAGGTAAAAAAAATAGGGATTTAAAATCATCATTTTATAATATATATACTTACTAGTTTTTGTGCTGCATGGAGATTTATTTAAAAAAATTAATTTATTGTAGGAAAACATGAAACTGATGTGAGCACTATCTTGAAATATGAAATTATATTTAAAAATGACATATATTACTCACTCACGAGGTATGGAGCAACATCGTGATTGTAACATTTTTAGTGGTGCTCCATGGACCACCTTTGAAGACTATCCATCGTTATTATTTATCATGTTGAATACATTTTTTTTAAGAAATGAGTGGAATTTATAAGCTTATTTCCTTCCATAATGAATTGTTTGTTTTAATTATTTTTTAGTAAAATAAATTTTGAATTTAATGGTTGTAAATTCAACATTGGATTCATTAATCATTAATGGTTAATTATAATTTTTATTGTAATATTGTGGGTTTTAACATTCTGTGTGTTGAATTTGACTTTTATAAACATTTTTGTATATGTTATGTAATGAGATCACAAAGTAGAAGAAAAATAGATCAATGACTTGAAAATAAGTCTTTTTAAGGGGAACTTTCTTTACATCACATAAATGAATAATTCTTGGATGATTCAAATGAAAAGACGTCTTTAGTATATATAAGAGTCTAAGGAGTCACAATATAATAAGAGCCAACATAACAATAATAATGTAAGAGAACAACAATAACAATAGTGGGCTTCTATAGGGCACAAAAATAACAATATGGGTGATACATGGGCAAAACGATAACAATAAGGGGGCTACACTAATAATAAAAATAAGGGGGCTACACCAGTATTATAGGGACCTAACAAGCCCCTCGCATTAAAAAACGTGCTGTCCTCAACGTTTGAGTAGTTATGGATGCTTCTGTATAAAATTATCATCCTCCCATGTGGAATCTTCAGTGGGTAAGTTCTTCCACTTAATGAGATACTATGAAATTGATCAATTTTGTAGTTGTCAAGTTCTTTTTTCACGAATACTTCAAGCTCCAATATGATTTTTCCTTCCTCATCAAGTTTTGGCAATATTGTTTGATCTGGGAACTTAACACTGATAATCTTCTTTAAGCATGAAACATAGAAAACTGGGTGTACTTGGGAAGATGCAGGCAAATCCAATTTGTATGCCATAGTACTAATCTTTTGCAATGCCTTGTAAGGACCCAATAAGGACCATAGTACTTGGGTGATAATTTCTTATCCTTCTTAGCTTGTTTGAGGAACATTTGATTGTATGGTTGTAGCCATGAAAATACCCAGTCGCCTACGTTAAAAATCATTTCACTGTGATGTTGATTTGCCTGTTGTTTCATTTGATTTTGCACCAGAATGAGGTTATCCTTTAAGAGTTAGATAGCTTATTTTTTATGCTCGTTGTGATCTTCCACTACTTGAACCTTAGAATTTTCTCTTAAAGATGATGTGATGGACAGTGGATGATATCCATAAAGTTCCATAAATGGAGTCATTTTTTCTCTAGTATGGAAGGAAGTGTTATACCACCATTCAGCCATAGGTAACCACTTGACCCATTGTGTTTGTTTATAAGATACAAGGCAACAAATATATCCTTCCGAAAATTTATTCGCTATCTCAGTTTTCCCATCAGATTGAGGATGATAAGATGAGTTGTGAGCTAATTGAGTACCAAGACAAGATAATATTTCAATCCAAAAACTTACAGTGAAAATAAGATCTTTGTCACTTACAATAATCTTTGGGTTTCCATGTAACTTTTGAATTGTTTCCATAAATGCAGTAGAAACTATATTGGCTTTAAAAGGATGAGATAATGCACAAAAGTGTGCATACTTTGTAAGTCTATCAACTACCACCATGATGACACACTTTCCTTCAGACTTGGGTAAACATGTGATAAAATCCATTGAGACCTCCTCCCACCGTTGACTTGGAATGGCTAAAGGTTGTAATAGACTTGGGGTCCTAATTGTCTCAACTTTATTTTATTGGAAAGCAAACATTCTACCACAAACTTTTGAATATCATATTTAAGGCCATCCCAAAAAATTCCTTCTTGACCTTGTGGTAAGTTTTTAAAAATCCTAATTGAATTCCTAAAGGAGATGTGTGCAATTCCAAAATAATCTTTTATTTGAATTTGGAATTCTTATATAGATATAAGTGATCTTTGTACCATAATGATTCATTTTTCCTAATAAATGTATAAAATGTACGAGGATCTTGTAGCAACTTTTGAATGAGTGTCCACACCTCTTCATCATTCTTCCATTCCTACCTTGCTTCACTTATCTATTCAGGTTGGATAATAGAAATGGCATAGAGAAATTCTTCCACATACTCATCCCTTCTTGAGAGTGCATCTACAACAACATTTTGCTTCCCTTTCTTGTAGATGATTCAGAGTCATAACCTAACATCTTAGTGATCCATTTTTGCTACTCCTTTGAAGATAATCTTTGTTCTAATAAGGATTTAAGACTATCATGATTTGTTTTTACCTTGAAGTGTTTTCCCATTAGGTATGGGTGCCATGACTTCAGGGAATATAGTATTGACAACATTTCCTTCTCATAAATAGGTTTGTGTAAATACTTTCCCTTAATTGAATGACTTTCAAAAGCAATGGATATTCCTTCTTGCATTAAAACGACACCAATTCCATTTCCCGAGGCATCACATTCCACCATAAAGGTTTTTGTGAAGTCTAGAGTAGCTAAAGCCAAAGCTTGGCACATTTTTTCTTTAAGATGTTCAAATGACTTAGTTGCTTCTAGAGTTAAAAAAAAATGCATCTTTATTTAGTAATGTTGTTAATGGTGCTGCTATTTTTCCATAATTCTTAACAAACTTGCGATAATACACTATTAACTCGAGAAATCCTCGAAAATGCTTTAGGGTTATGTGTATTTTCCATTCCTTGATGGATTTAATTTTGTTAGGATCTACCTTAACACCCTCATGAGATACAATATGACCCAAATATTCCACCTCTTGTAGCCCAAAGAAATATTTGGAGGTTTTTGAATACAATTATTTCTCCTTCAATAGTTTTATCACCCTGTCAACATATTGAACATGATCCTTCTAAGACTTCTTGTAGATTAGTATATCATCAAAAGATACTAACACAGATTTTCTAAGGAAGGGTTTGAAAATGGAATTCATCAAACCTTGAAATGTGGAAGGTGCATTAGTAAGGCCAAAAGGCATGACCAAAAATTCATAATGACCTTCATGAGTTCTGAATGTTGTTTTTAGAATGTCTTTTGTCTTCATTCTAATTTGATGATATCTTGAATGAAGACCCAACTTTGTAAAGTAAATTTCTCCATGTAATTCATCAATGACAGGAATGGAAAATTTATATTTAATAGTGAGATTGTTGAGTTCCTTATAATCCAGACACATATGCCATGATCCATCCTTCTTGTGTACCAATACTACTGGAGCAGAGAAAGAACTTTGGCTAGGTTGAATTACACCATCCTATAGAATTTTTGCAACCATACATTCAATTTCACTTTTTTTGGCATATGGATATCTGTAAGGTTTGATGTTTGGACGAACGCTTTCTGGAATCAATTGAATAGCATGATCATGATCAAAAATAGGTGGGAGTCCTTTGGGAGTCTCAAATACATTGGAATGATTGTCCAATATTCTTTGGAGATATGGAGAAACAAATGATTTGGATGTTTGAACATCTAGTAAGCATAATTGTGTAATTATTCCTTGTTGTTATTTCTTTAGAATATGTGTCATTCTGTTAGACATGATTATATTCCATGGTTTCCCCATGATTCCCCTTAATTCAATTTCCTTTGCTTCCCAAGAAAATTTCAAGAAAAGTTCTTGAAAATTAAAAGTTATCATCCCCAAAGATTGTAACCATTGGAATTCTAATACAACATCAATACCACACATTGGAATGGAAAGCATTGGACTATTCAATACATATTCCCCCATGGTTAGATTGATATTATCGCACTTCCTTGAGCAATTTATAGTTCCTCCATTTGCAACCATCACTTGACACGCTAGTGTTTGATATAGAAAGAAATCGAATTCCTTGGCTATCTTACAATGAATAAAATTACATGGGTACTATCTGAATCTATCAACACTATTACTCTTTTTTCTTAATATATCCTTCTATCTTGAGAGTTTGAGGAGTGGCAATTCTTGCCAATGCATTACAAGATATGGTCAGATTCATTTCTTCTTTATCTGAGGTTGGTTGTTGGTTTATATCCTCTTCTTTTGATGTTTCTTGTTCCTTTTCAACCTTCTCTTCACAATCTATGTAAAATAATTTCTTCTCAGCACACTTATGACCCTCAGTGTATTTTCTATCACAACTGTAAAAAATCCCTTATGCTCATTTTTCCCCCAGGTGTTGTGGTGTCAACCTTGTAGGTCGTGGGAAGTTAGGAGAAACAACACTTCCATCTTTATAGTTGTGAGTGTTAGACTTCCTTGTTTCCATAACTTTTCTTTCAATTTTTCTTGCCACCTTGAAAGCCTTCTCCAATGAATTAGGTTCCCAAAGGTGAACCTTATGTTGGAGGTTATCCTTTAAAATTCCTACGACGACATCAATCCTATGCTCCTCTAGAATATCATTTACCTTGATATTCAATATTTTTAAGTCCTCAATGTGCTCCGCCATTGAACCCTTTTGTTTGAGATTTATCAACAGGTAAAGAAGATATTGTTCTTTGTATCCTCATAACGTGCTACCAATTATTGTGTAAAAATTGTCCAAGTGACAATTTATTTATGAGAAAAACGGCATCGATACCACACAAACTATTTTTTTTCTAAATATAAAGACACAATGTATAACTTTTGTGTGTGCGATACATCATGTAGATCAAATAATTGCTCCATCTATAGTATCCATGTTACTAGATCCTTGCCATCAAACTTTTTCATATCGATATTTGGAATGTGGTTAGTCTTCAACCCACTATTAGAGTCCCTAAAATCATAATTTGTATTCCTTTTGTCCTCATCATGATTTTCATGGATTACCTTGTCACCATTAGGAAGCCTTTGTTGCAACAACTTTGTCAAACCTTCCTTTAAACCTTCCATGTCTACTTTTAAACCTTCCATGTCCCCTTTTAAACCATCCATGTCCCCTTTTAAACCATCCATGTCCCCTTTATTTTTCTTTTATAAACCATCCATCTTAGCATTCAATTCATTTTTGGTTGCTCTTTGTGAGAGTGAAATTTGTTGCACTTGGTCCTGTAACTTTGATATATCATGTTGCATTTCTTCCTCTTCTTCATGCGTCATAGTAGAGATTTCTGGTTTCTTACTGGGTGTATCCATTTTTTGTTATGAGGCGCGTTGTAACTAAAAAATTATATTTATGCTTCGAAGTGCCCTTTGAATCACTTCAAACTTATTTTTCAAATAATAGTTATGCAATTAAAATATACACACTTTTTCTCTTGTTATTTGGATCTTAATCTTGAAAATGTTATATCTCTGTAATTTCAGCTCTCCAAGATCTAAAATTTCGTCCTGTGGTAGTCCTTTGAGTCTTATTTCCAATACCACAAGTCAGAATGAGATTGGATTCTTCAAGGTCAAGTTATTCTCAATCTCCCACGATGACATGATTATGGATTGGTTCAGTAGAGCAAACTTGTACGAAATTCCATGTGTCACTGTTTCAACCTCCATTCTTGAAAATAATACACAAAAAACTATTTTTCATTAAATTTTAGTTATTTCCTACAAAATTCAAATTCGATGCTCGCAAAAAAATTTATGACGATTTTCCCTGGGTCACATGTTTGAGACAGAATTCCAGAGAATACAAAAACCCTAACTTCTTCAGACCATATCTCAGAGAATATAGTGAACACGGATCTAAATTTTTTACATGAAGTTCACTAAGATTTCAGCTCCACATAGCCAAAATTTAATTTTTTGAAGCCTCGTAGAAAAAAAATATAACAAAAATTCCAAGATGACCTATTTGAAGCAATGAAACCTTAAAGTCCAAAGCTCTCAAACTAAATGTTATGTAACTAGATCCAAAAAAAATAAAATATAGGTCAATGACTTGAAAGCAAGTCTCTTCAAGGGGGAAACCTCCTTTACATCACATAAATAAATAATTCTTGGATGATTCAAATGAAAAGACCTTCTTGGTAGATATGCGAGTCTAAGGAGTCACAATATAATCAGAGTCTACATAACAATAATAATGTAAGGGCACAACAATAATAATAGTGGTCTTCTATGGGGCACACCAATAAAAATATGGGGCCTACATGGGCACAAAAATAACAATAAGGGGGATACACTAGTATTATAGGGACCTAACAGTATTATTTAGAATCCCAACATAATATCTTATTGCTAGAGGAAATTGTGTTTTAATATAATGAAATTATTGATGTGGAAAATCCAATTATGTCGTGATCATGGTACCAAAGTGTATGAATTATTTATCTAATTATAATCACACATTTTAATGCTTTAATCAATACCATAATTAGAGTTATCATGCATTAATGCATAAAAGGATTAATTAAAGATATATGATTTAATTAATAATTATTATTATTAATTATAATATTAATATTTAATTAGTTTTTATTATTGTCGAAAATTGAAATTTGAGGAGAAGGTATAATGGTCCAGAGTTTTGAGAGATGGGTCTGACGTGAACCACCATACCAATCCCACCAAATTTAATGTCGAACCCTTATGGATGGGAAACGCTGCTATGATTAGATTTGGTTACTAATGCAACTACCAGTGTCATCCTGATTTGTCCCTTCTCGTGAATCAAAAGGGTAACATGAAAAGGAAGGAAATGCGGGGGAAAGATTTCCCTCTCAAAAATTCCTGAGACATAGCATGAAAACTTAAATATGTTGTCCAATTGTAGACAAGGGAATCGAATTTGGATTTCTAGGAAATTGTGTGGAAGATCCAGGACTAGGAAAATTCATGAACATTGTTCACTTACACTGGACCACTTCTTAGTCTTCGGATTTCTATGGTGTTTCCAAGTTGGGCACAGAGTAAGATTGACTAAACATATTGGGTGCTTGCTGAGGTTGAAAAACCATTGGTGGTTATTGTGGCTGAGAAACCGTCGGTCCTTGTAACAAGCTGTGGAACCACTTGTACAATGAGTCACTGGTGCTTGCGGTTCGTTGAGAAACCATTAGTGCTTTCTACAACTGAGAAACCACTAGTGCTTTCTAGACTACTTATAAACCACTTGCAAGTGATATCATTCTCTTAGCTCAATTGGTCTATTGTCTAGTGAATTTTAACTCTGAGACTCTGGACCTAACATGGGGGTAACAAGTTATGAGATAGAATAATGTAACTAGCCTACGTTTGGGAGGATAGTGTGAAGCCCTTCTCCAGGAACCATCATAAATTAACTTATACAAATAAGTAACTTGGTATAATTATTTCTTGTGAATTCTGTAGAAATTTCACCTGTAGAACAAACCGATATATGCAATGTCCTAAAGCATAATACTTGTTGTACTTCTATAAAACATTAAGCGAATGCATAATCGAATTCATGAGCAACATCAAGTAGAAACATGCATAACTGATCAACAGAAATAATCACACATAACACAAGATATATCCAGGGTAAAGCACCAGCATAAAACCCCAACCATATTATCAATCAAGTGGAAACCCTCTTCACAATACAAAAAGAATTAGCTCTCAAGCTATTCAGTTCTCAATGAACTATGAAGATATGAAGATATATCTCATGAACCAACCAAGCATTGTACATAAAGGCTTTACCTATGGTCCAATCCCTATTTCCTTGAGCAGTTTGCTTAGGAAATAATAGCAAAAGCATATGCAATTAATTCCAAACATACCAAGTTAACCAATGATCCAACTACGCAATCCTTGAGGACACTAGTTCCTCAACCATGCAAAAACTACTTACTAGAAATAGTCAAGCATCTGATAGTACACTGTCCCACATCTGATCTCAACTAGGTCTCTGATAGAACTGACATGCAACAGTTATCTATGAGTGAATTCTCAGTTTTCTAAAATAATAGTTGTCACATGCATGCAAGCATTAACAAACTATATTTTATTATTTTAACAACTTGTTAAAATAATTTAACTAGACTTGACTAGTTAGAACTAAGTCAACTAATTCTCTCATTATAGAACTCATACTTATTCCCTTAATCAATGGAGGAAATTAAGGATAAATTCCTCAATCAGTGGGACAACTCATGTGCATGCTCACAAAGACTTCAAGTTCGAATTTCCTTAACTAATTAACTCAACTGAATTAATTAATTAATATTTCCAACTGCTATTAAGACCAAAATTAATTTTACTTCCTATAGATAGACTAGGGATTGCTATAAATAGGAAGGGACCCAGAAATTCTATTTTTAGAACTTTCTATTTTTAGCAATTTTACCTCTCACCCAATGTGGCCAATGACCTCACTGGACAAACTGCTATTTTTAGACATACGATTTTAAGACATGTTATTTTTAGCAAGTCTATTTTTAGCACATTCTAAATTTAACATTTCTTGTTGCACATTTTTCAACACTCCCTCTCAACAAGAAAGGCTTCCTCTCGAACTCAATCATGCAACTCCAGAATGTTCTGGATGCAACACATCTACCTGGTCCACTTGCTCCAACAACACTTGGAACAAAAACACTCCCAACTGACCACTCTATTGGGCTAGGAACATACTCTGATGCTGAAGCTCTACTTGCTGTTGACAAGTGCTCCCTCTCTGACATCTGCGCTACTGCAACATCTCCATGCATCTCGCACCTTTGCACACCTCTCTATGCCACCTAGCACTATGCAAAACACTTGTGCCTCTCGCATTGCTGCAGCTTGCTAGCTATGCGTTGTCCTGGGATTCCCTGCACTGTCGCTCTCTCTACCACTCCATCCACATCTGTCTCTACCCAATCAGTCAATTCCTGCTACTCCACATCGGGGCTCCTATAGCAAGGTCTCATCCAAGAGGTTGGGTACCTCAAGGGTCCTACCCCTCCTCCTTGGGACGATCACTCTATATCGCCCCACCTCCTACCTGGAGGTATAGATGCATGTGATCCCTCTGCCCACCTGGCTTGAATTTTCCCCCTACTGGAGGTCTCTGCATGAGACTCACCCATATGAATGAGTGAGCGACCTCTAAATAATATAGGGCCTTTCGAATGACGGCAATGTCTCTACTCGATCTCCTCTCAACTTCCCTTGTAGTGGCTGCTCCACAACCTCCTGAAGCTACTGCACCAATCATGGCTCCTCCACAATCGTCTGAGACTTCTTCTGGATCTGCATGTTGAGAGGTAATATACCCTCCCTCTCAACCACCAAATCTCCATCAGTTGCCTTGCTGCTCAAGGCTTTGTATGCATCTTGAACCTCAAGATCATACAGGTTCTTGACCCGTGAACCAATCTGCTTCACTTGTCTAGTGATGATGTGTCTAAGGAAAACCTTTCCCTTACTGAAGACTACATCATAGCCTCTGCCTTCCAGCATCGCGATCGACACCAAGTTTCTCTTTAGTCTTGGTACATACTTTACATCGGTCAAGGTAAGGCGAGATCCACGCTCCCTCTGAAAAATAATCGTGCCTACACCTGAGACACTATACTTCTCATCATTACCCATCGCTATGAGTATATGGAGATCTTTCTTCTCCAAAGTACAGAACAAACTCTTGTCGTCAGTCATGTGGAAAGAAGCTCCACTTTCAAGAAACCAACCACTTCCCACCATGGATGAAACCATGCATGCGAAGAGTGTGAAATCCAACTCAAACTGTGAAGCAAGTGCCTCACCTTCAGATCCTTCCCCGGATCCCTTTTTGGATTTCCTCCGTGGACAATTTGTAGCATAATGGCCCACCTCATGACAATGAAAGCATCACACTTTCGATTTGTCAACCTTCTTCCCATCATTGGAAGAACTAGATTCGAAAAGAGAAACCTTCTCCTTCTCCTTCTTCACCTTACTCACTAAGGCACAGTTCTCTTCATCATGCATGGATGAAGAACTGCCTCTGGTGCTCCGTCTGATCTCCTCCTGCATCAAATCTGACCATAGTCGCTCCCAATCTGGCAGTTTCTCCCTTCCATTCACCGAGTCCTGGTAGCTATGCCAACTCTTAGGAAGGCCAAGGAGTGCTAAACTCACCATATCCTCATCCGTTGTCACGACCCCTACACTTGCAAGCTCATCCCTGCATGTGATGAGCTTGGTCAGATACATAGAGATCGTCTCATCCCTTTCACACTTGATCTTTCGAAGTTTGTCCTTCAGTGCCAGCTTCCTCTGATCACTGTTATTCTGATATAAATATTTCAATGTTTTCCAGATTGCATGCGGAGTCTCCTTCCCATGGAGGCTCGAGACAATGTGATATCGCACTCCCTCCAAGAGATTTCTCCTAGCTCTAGCCACACACTTCCTCCATTCCACCTGCTCAGTCTTGTTAGTAGGCTTAGGAATTTCTTGATCAATGAAATCCTTAAGGCCATTATCTTCCAAAACTGCCTCCATGAGATCCTTCCAAGCTATATAGTTTGAGCTACCATCAAAGGCATACTCAAGTCTCAAACCATAGAACACCATCCATGAAATAGATGTGATAAGAACTTGAGATCTATATCCTGAATAATAAACTTCGAATGTCTCCTGCTAGTATACTATTCTTGCTTGATCACCTATGCTCCGATACCATTTAGAATTTTGTAGAATTTTTCTACAAGTTAGCTAGCTCTAATACCATGTAGAAATTTCACCTGTAGAACAAACCAATATATGCAATGTCCTAAAGCATACTACTTGTTGTACTTCTACAAAACATTAAGCGGAAGCATAATTGAATTCATGAGCAACATCAAGTAGAAACATGCATAACTGATCAAGAGAAATAATCACACATAACACAAGATATATCCAGGGGAAATCACCAGCATAAAACCCCAACCATTTATTATCAATCAAGTGGAAATCCTCTTCACAATACAAAAAGAATTAGCTCTCAATCTATTCAGTTCTTAATGAACTATGAAGATATGAAGATATATCTCACGAACCAACCATGCCCTGTATATGAAGGCTTTACCTATGGTTCAATCCCTATTTCCTTGCGCAGTTTGCTTTGGAAATAATAGCAAAAGCATATGCAATTAATTCCAAACATACCAAGTTAATTAATGGTCCAACTACGCAATCCTTGAGGACACTAGTTCCTCAACCATGCAAAAACTACTTACTAGATATAGTCAAGCATCTGATAGTACATTGTCTCACATCTGATCTCAACTAGGTCTCTGACAGAACTGACATGCAACAGTTATCCATGAGTGAATTCTCAGTTATCTAAAATAATAGTTGTCACATGCATGCAAGCATTAACAAACTATATTTTATTATTTTAACAACTTGTTAAAATAATCTAACTGAACTTGACTAGTTAGAACTAAGTCAATTAATTCTCTCATTATAGAACTCATACTTATTCCCTTAATCAGTGGAGGAAATTAAGGATAAATTCCTCAATCAGTGGGACAACTCATGTGCATGCTCACAAATACTTCAAATTCGAATTTCCTTAACTAATTAACTCAACTGAATTAATTAATTAATATTTCCAACTACTGTTAAAGACCAAAACTAATTTTACTTCCTATAGATAGACTAGGGACTGCTATAAATAGGAAGGGGCCCAGAAATTCTATTTTTATAACTTTTTATTTTTAGCAGTTTCACCTCTCACCCAATGTGGCCAATGACCTCACTGGCCAAACTGCTATTTTTAGACATGCTATTTTTAGCAGGTCTATTTTTAGCACAATCTAAATTTAGCATTTCTTGTTGCGCATTTTTCAACAAATTCCACTCTCATTTATATACATTTATGTGTGAAATTTACTAGGATGCTTAATTTTCTATCTCTATATGTTAAATGGATCACAAGTAAAGGTGTTATAGTATATGAATGCACATGAATTGAATATTCGAACTTTAAACATGCATTGATGAAGTATAATAATGCAAAATTTATACCTTCCACTCTAATGCATGTTGTTAAAACTATTTATTGAACGAATGTCAAGTTATGTGTGTGTGTTTGTTGGAACTCAAACTTTGTGATTCACAACAATTCCTTTTAAACAATTCCATGTATCCACTTAATTTTGCACTTTAGTGAGATGGTATTTGTGAACTTTTCAGGAAAAAAAAAACACTTGTGTATTAAAAATATACATATTCACCCACATAATCATGCAATTGTTGAGACAGAATTCAAGCTTCATCATAATTCATGTATCTTATTTAGGCTCTAATATACGCATATGTATAGTCTAGAAGTGGGAGAATCAGATTGAAGCCATAAATTTTGTCTTTTTTATTTACCTTTAAAAATTGGCTAACAACGTCTCCCGTTTGAATTATTCCATACCAAATTAGCGTTGTTATTCATATTTAAAAATGGGTTAATAAAGTCGCCCACTCGAATTATGCAATGTCAAATTATTATGACCCAAATGGCATGAATAGTCTCACAATAATGGATTAATCAACATAAATAGTCTAGCCTGGGCCACTTACGACATGCCCAAATAATTCATCGAGTACTAGCATCTTATATGTAAATCACTTAATACTCATATAAGCCACTTATATATTGCTTTTGATGGAATAATTGGCATGTGTATACGTATAGCTTGGGACCCCCTGACCCCCGATGAGGATGAGGAAAATCCCATATATATCCATCCATAAGCGTTGTTTGATGGTAAAAACATTTTGTAATGACTTGGGACCCTCAACCCCTAATGGGAAAAGAGGTGAGCCCCCTACCTATTTGGTGGTCAATGTTGGATTAGTGGTAGGGAATTTTGTTAGTGCTCAGACCCTCAACCCCTGATGGGGCGATGGGGTGGGTCCACCTTATTATCAAACCTCCTGAGTGCTAGTTTGGTGGCAATATGTTTCATCAAGGCTTAGATTCATGACCCCTGATGAGGTTTTGGGGTAGGTCCACCCTAAAATCTAAACCACCAAACCTTGGGCTTAGACCTCCCCATGTTGATTTGTGTAACCACTAGTATGGTCGAAGACAGAGTATGGTGAGGGGGTGACCCACTAGTGACTCAACTGTAGGCCTCATGGAAATATGGGATGGCACAATGGCACTGATGTAGGTGGTGTGGGTTTTTTGGATAATCTGTTTGACACATACAATATGTGGTTGAACGATTTTAATGTAATCTATTTGATTATATGTCGCGACATGACATACGACGTGGATTTGATGCATGTAGTTTGTTTGTGTATAATTGAGGTGCGATGCTCATTCTACAACCCAGTATGAGGGGATGTGTAAGTTTGTTCATCCGTCCATGCCCTTTTAAAATAAAAATAAAACATAAAATTTATGTTATATATAGAAAAATAATGTTGCCTATAATTAAAAAAAATAAATATGTTGTAAAGTAATTAGAAGTAAAAAAAAGTGTGAATCAGATGTTTAAATCTTATACTTTTCAAAAATATTTCAACAAGAGATTTAAATAAACTATTTGAAGATATATGTTAACTAATTTATGTTGATATCAACTTCATATATATCTATATATAGAAAAAAATTAAGTTTTTATGGTTAAATTTTTTATTTGGTCTTATATATACTCTATTTAGCATTCAAAAATACAATTTAAACAATGAAAAATAACACATTGTATTTTGCACTCTAAAAAAAATTGCACGTGAAGAAATTTGATCCCTCTCGGCTCATATTAGATCCATACTTAAGATGGATTTATGCTAGTATATGTCGAGATATTTGATACATAGAAAGTGTTTGCATATAACATGTTACATGGATTTAATTCTTGTGGTTTGTTTACATGTTTTGGATTCAATATTTGTGAATTATTTTGTATAATATGTATGATGTGGGTTTAATGTCGGTAATGTGTTTTATGTGACATGGATTTAATTCGGTGATTTGATTACCTATTTACTATATATGGCGTGGACATAATACCTATGATGTGTGTGTGTGTGTGTACTTAATAAGTCTCAAAAATATGTGGTAGAATTGTTGCCTTGAAAGGTGACCAAATAAAAAAGAGAAACTAAGCAGGTGCCATGTGACCTGCAAGTTTTGATATGGCCAACATTAACAAGACCATTTTTGCTCATAAGTGTAACTTTTAATTCGGGTCTCAGATTAACAAAAACATTTACATTGTCAAAAGGCTCACACCAAGTTGGACATGATGACAACATTAGTGTCTATTTCCATAAGTTTTTGGAACTGGGGAATTTATATGTTCCCAATTTCTTTGGAAAACATTGGAAATCAAGTTTAAGGCGATAATAACACTTTCCAATACCTCATTAATATAAGGGGATGGTAGGTAGTGTTACAAAGTGGCATTAGAGCCCAAGTTCAACACTTGGATTGAATGGGCCTTGAAAAAAGAAATTCACAGATAAAACTTAAATATATCTGAACAATTACACTTATAATTAATATGAATGAATACTCTTGTTGGCATGTTGACATGTTTTGTAGAGTTTTGGTTAACATAAAATCTAAATAAGCCTCAAGTTTGATTTGATGAATTGACTTATTTATGTTAGATGTAACTTATGATTACGTGTGTGTAACAACACATAAGGTAGCACATGTCCCAACCATAAAGCAAAGGATGAGCAATAGGATGGTGCAATATAGTATAGACAGAGCCCAATATGATCAAGAGGAATAATTTGTTTGGAAGACGGTGGAGGAAAATTCCCCCTACTAGATGGACACCATTTGAAGCTTGAAGGCTGAGTTAAGAAGTTGCAAAGAAAATAACGCAAGAATCGCCAAGGTGTAGGAGAAACAAGTAAAAGCGAAAGTGATGATTTTCCAGAGTCTCAGAATTAGAAATAATAAAACAATTCAAACTTGGTGCCATCTAATTGAACAAATGAAAATCTAGGCAAAGCCCAGCTAAGATATAAAGGCACAGATTTGAAGCTAATAAAGTATAAGAGAATAAATAAAAAGGGCACAAGAAACATAGAGAAGATACTACGAGAGGAGAAACTCCAAAGAACACTCCAAATCCAAGGCCATACAACCTTGATCAGTTGTCAATGACTACAACTAGAAGAGATTGTTGAAAAGGAAGGAGTGCAAAAATCAAAATACTGAATGAGTTGAAGAAGGCGAAACTCCCCACCTTTGATGGAGGGAATAATAAAGTTGAAGAGGTAAAAGTCTGGTTTTTGGGCATTAAGAAATACTTTAGGGTACGTGATTACTTTGAAAACATGAAAGTTAGGGTAGCAATTTTCAACTTAAAAGTTAAGGCTGATATATGGTGGCAAGGAATTAAAAAATGTTAAAGATAACAGAGAAAATAAGATGTCATGGAATGAGTTTGAAAAGTATTTATGGGAGAAGTACATGTCGAAAATGTATTATAATATCAAGATCAAGGAATTTCATGAGCTCAAGTTCTGTTAGCTTACTGTTGATAAGTACACAATTTTTTTCTTAGAACTACTGAGGTATGTACCTTATATCAAGGATGAAAAAGTCAAGATTCAAAGGTACCTCAAGGGTTACCTCAAACATTTAGAAATAGGATCGAGTTCGGTGAACCCAAAAAATTAGAGGATACTATCTGGAAAAACAGTTACTATTATGAACAATCCAAACATAAGAATGAGAACCAGATTTATTGGAAGAAGAAAGATCAGAACAATTTCAATGGGAAAGAAACAAAACCCTTATGGAATAAGAAAATGGGGAAGGCAAGAAAATTCATCACTCCTTCTAGTGGAAATATCCCACTAACAAAGAGAAATTCTATAAGCCAGTAAAAGAATAAGTTGAGGGGTATAAGAAACTTCAATGTTGGACATGTGGAGGAAACCACTAGCAAACGGATTTCCTTCAACCACAACAAAAAAATGACAAAAGGTTATACAAGGTAGAAGAGGCTCTGAGAATGACTCAAACTTACATAGCATTAGACAACCAACAAGTGTATCATTAGGCCTTAGTCATCAAGGTGGAAGGTAAGATCATTAACCAATTAGTTTCATCGAGGGGATGTATAAAGAGGAGGAAAATTTCCATCGACGATAACTGGTCACTTTGGAAATGTTTTCTTAGTAATCATACAAAGGAATTTTCCCTTGAGATTACATAAGGTAGTGTATATCTTGAAGATGTTCTTAGGTAGAAATTTTGGAAAATTGATGCCAAGAATCATCCAAAAGCAAGTAATTTTTCCATCCTTAACTTTCCAAAAGCAGTCTTCTTGTACTAAATTTTTTCCTTTAGAAGTTAGACTCCAAATAGATGGGCCTGTTGGAAAGTTAGTTGCGTAGATGTGTTGTTCATTAGGAATTGGTTGATGTATTTAATGGACCACCAAAGTTTTTCTCCTAGGACAATGTTCGGAGTTTCTAGATATTAAAGGCCCAATCCTCTTGATTTTTTGGTCAAAGATAATTTCTCCCAAGAAATTAGTGCCCATTTTTTCTCTTTCTTCACTCCTCCCCATAATAAATTTCACTGATGGAATTTGATTTGATGAAGGATTATTTTGGGCACTGTAAGGGTGGAGAGAATATACGTGGGTAAGACATGCTAAGTGAGCCAAAAGAGTATAACTATCCAATTGAATGGTAAACTTTTGAATGAGGTTAGACCGAATTTTGGTATGCAAAGAAATTGGGAGCTAAAGGGGCACTTGAATAGGTAGTCGGTAAGGTGCTTTTCTTCAAGCCCGAGAGATTAACGAGATGAAATCGAATAGAAGGGGGAGTATTGAAGATCTCGAACTTTTGTGAATTTATTTCCATGCCTAAGGCTGTCATAAAATCATGCAAGGATTTTCAAAAGGCTAATGCTTCTCAGATAGTTGGAACACCCATGAGCATTGTACCATCCACAAATTTTTGGTGCGAATATTTCTCATTAGAGTTGGTGAAGCATAGATCCTTGATGGCACCAATAGTAACATCTTGTTTTAGGGCTTGTCCCAGGCCTTCGACTATGAGGATGAAGATAAAAGGGGAAAGAGGACTGCCTTGGCAAACTCCTCTAGAAGGGTTGAAGGCCTGAGAGGGAGAGACATTAACTAAGATATAGAAGAAGGCGAGGGAGATAAGGGAAAAAATATAGGTGATTCAGTCTTCCAAGAAACCAAACACTCTGAGAATTTGCAAAATGTAAGACCAACTTAATTTATCAAAATCCTTAGATAAATCAAGCTTGATGAGCATACCTACTTTTTTGAATGATGAAGGGAATGAACCAACTCTTCGGCCACTATTATCCCATCTAAAATTTGTCTTCCTTCAACATAGCATGTTTTCTTCAAAGAGATGAGTGATAGAAGAAGGGGTTTCAAATGATTGGAAATGAGTTTAGAGATAACTTTGTAGATAATTTTGCAAAGGACAATAGAACGAAAATGACTAGGGTACTCTAAATTCTCTTTTTTATTCGCAAGAGTAAGATGAGTAGCATTGAGGGTTGGTAGGACAGCTTTTGTTAATCAAGACTCCTCCACAACTCTCCAAACATCCTCTTTTATGAATGACCAACATGCCTGATAAAAATAAAAGGTAAAGCCATTAATCCCTAGTGCTTTATTTTTGGGCATTTCAAAGATGGATGATTCTACTTCATCTATCGTAGTGGGATGAAGTAGAGACTCATTTTTCTCCTGATTGACTAAGGCAAGAATGTAGCTGGTGAATTTTTGATGGCTTTGTGTTTGGAGTGGGAAGACTTCGATAAGAGATGTTGGTAATAGGAAACAAACTTAGCTTAAATATTGACATGCTTTAAGAGCATAATGCCCTCCAATTTTTTTTTGGAGGAGATTTTATTTCTACTTCTATGATTAAGCATTGAGTGATGGAAGAATTTATTATTTTCATCACCTTCTTTGGGCCATCTGATGCATGATTTCTAACGACAGTGAGTCTCCTCCTATTTTCTCTGATCTTCAAGATGAGTGATGAGAGTTGCTTCCTTTGTTGCAAGGTCTTCTAATCTACAACCTGTGATGATTTTTTGTTGTATTTCTTGCATGCATTCTTCAAGAGCTCCCTAAGCTTTAATGATGTTCCCAAATTCATTCTTATTCTATATTTTTATGCAAATTTGAGATGTTTGAGTTTTTGCTAAAAATAATTCATGGGAAACTTGGATTTGAAGGAGCTTATGTCCACCATGTTTTTGGCCTTGTCTAGGAAGGATAGGTCCAAGAGCCAAAAACTCTCAAAAAAAATGGTCAATCATAGGTTGGGTTTTGATGTCAATACTTAGACAAATGGGTCGATCATCAAAGCCTCTGTAGGGAAGAACGAAGTCTTCTATAAAGATATCCTTTTCCATGAAATTTTAGAAATAATGATGTGATCTAGTCTGGAGGCAACCTAGTGATTTCCTTTATGTCGGTTGTTGCAGGTGAAAGTTCCATTGATCGTATTTAGATCCACCAGTTTTAGGACATGAAAGGCCTCTTTGAGTGATCTTCCTCTTGATCGAGCCCTCAAATACCTCCCTTGTTCTCAGAGAGGTATTTTATCAAATTAAAGTCTCACCCAATTATCTGTGGGAGATCATTCAACATCCAACCTAGTCTCTTTAGAAAGTGGCAGAAGTATGATATTTCACTAGCAATGTGTATCCAGAGACGTTGCACATATATCCAACTTGATCTAAACTTAAAATTCTGAATTTAGCTACTAAACACTATTATTTTACCAATAATCTATGAGGAAAACATCTTCGAGATACAAACAATAACTAGACTTCCTGCTTGATCGTTTGCATCAATAGCCAAAGGCGACTGAAAGATAATTAATACAATAAGAAATCAATACTTTTAATTTAAAATTAAAAAATATATATATATTAAATCATATATTGCAAAATACCTTAAATGTCGACAAGTAAAAAATAAGCATGAATATTCAACGGTGTTAAAACCTTTTCCACTTACCATCAAAATGAAAAGTAATAACTATACATTTTATCACATGGTAAACAATGAAATAACATGATATTAATCATTTTTATCCCAAGTTTACCAAAAACAATGAACATGATATTCATAGATGATAATTGATTAAGAAAACAAACAAATTATAAACTCATATATTTAATAAATAAAATATAATTATTTTTGAAAATAATAATAAATATAACTTAAGCCCCAAGGGTCAGGTCAGTTGGTCAAAATCAGTGCCTCGCCGTTCGGGAGGTCACAGGGTCCATTCTGCTCGAAGCCCTTGGGGTTAGGCCTTGCTAGTAGGCCGCAAGGCTAGATTCCCTTTGGTGTTGATTAGGATCTTTTCGTGGACGTAGCGACCACCTGTTGACCAAGGTGTCTGTGAACCACAACAAAAAATAATAATAATAATAATTATAATAAATATAATTATTTATTAAAATATTAATGAAAATAAGAATCACAATGCACACAAATTTTATCCCTCTCTCATATTCATTTAAAAAAAAGAAGATAAGTCATCTTACATAATTTCAAATATATTATTTTTTATAATGTTTTCATATTTTGTTTATTGTTTTCAGAATGTTTTAACATTTTTGGGATTGAAAATAAGATTTTAATGATTAATGAAAGATATGGGATAAGAGATGATGCAATGCTTTTGGATGATGTATGAGTGCAACTTGTAAGTGACTCAATGATATGATTGAAAAGGTGATGTAATACATTTCAATGGTATAAGAATAAATGACTCGATCTCCAAAAGGTATAGTGATCGTGTATTTATATATATATATAGTGATCGTGTATTTTTAAATATATGTAAGGTGAATATATATATATATATATATATATATATATATATATATATATATATATATATATATATATATATATATAATTTATTTTATAAATTCTTTTTTATATCATTTAAATTTCTATTGTATTTTTTATCTTTGACATAATTTAAAAATATATATATATAATTTATTTTATAAATTCTTTTTTATATCATTTAAATTTCTATTGTATTTTTTATCTTTGACATAATTTAAAAATATTATTTTTTCCACTAAAATTTTATTATATAATTTTTAATTAAATATTAATATTTTATTATTTAAATTACGTTTTGAAATAAATCTATCCTCTAATATAATATAAGTATATTAACCATTTTCAATTTTAAATTTTAAATTCATCCATTTCTAATTATTTAATAATTAAAAATTTACTTAAAAAACTAAAATAATATATTACATAAAATATAGACATAGCCTAAATACACTAATTTTTTTTCCTCAAAATTCCAAAAAAAAAAACAAAAAACAAAAAACAAAAACCTCTTACCAATACCTTGACGAGTAACCATTAACACACTAACTTTGAGAAACAAACTATGTCATATCATAATTTCTTTATGTTGATTAACAATTATTCTATATTATATTGTGTTGGGTTAAAAAAATATATGTGTCAACTTTTTATAAAACTAAAAAAAAAAAAGATGATTATTTTGAGGTATTAAAATTTCTACATTAAAGAGCTTTATGAATCCCTAAATTCCTAATATAATGGATAATATTCATTTTTATTTTATTTTATTTTAGAATTATTTTCCTTTGGAAGACACAGTTTGGTGTTCAGTGGCTTATAATATATAAATTGAATGACATCAAAGGTTTCAAAACAAAAATATCAAAAATTGGACGACTTATCTTCATCATGGACATAAATGGATTATATTTGAGGCATTGGTTTATAGGGCCTATGTTAGTGGTAGGTGTTAGACTAGCAACTACACCAAATGTCACAAAGGAACCGCGATAAGGCATCACTAACTATTATCTTCCTCAACAGAAACATAACTATTATCTTTATCAATTTCTACCATAACATATTGCTATTTTATCACAAACTATTATCTTTCTCAACAAAAACATAACTATTATCTTTATCATTTTTTATCGTAACATATTGCTATTTTATCTTGTCTACCTGTAGGGAAGCTCAGTTTGTCCATATATTACTTCCTCTTTCCATTCATTTACAAGAAATTCAATCATTTCGTGTGACAGTCACACATTTGTACTCCTTCAAACTCCTTTGAATTGCATGCTTCGAAAAAAATGATAATTTCAGTAGACTTACACGAAGAGCGAATAAGTTCTTCTCCAAGATCTTCTGTAGGATCTTATTCCACTATGGGGTTTAATTACCCTCTATGAATAAACCTCCAATCTAGAAATATAAGCAAATAACTATAACTATACATTGACTGAGTTCGAGCTTATAGACCAGAGAGTCAAATAGACATCAAGAAACTAGTTACAAAGAATTTCACAATAGAATGAATATTTATAAAATGAAGTAATTTAAAAATTGGTCGGCTTGGTAGCCTAAAGTAATATGTCATTTAAAACAATAACAAGAGCTCTGGCTCGGTATATTCACATAAAAAAAACTACATATGAATGTGCAAGTTATAAATGCATCTAGTCAGATGAACTGTAAGGGATTCAACATAACTCTCAAAGTTTCAACCAAAAAACCTGTAATTATGAGTGTACATACATCTAAATACAAAAAGAAAAAGAAAAAAAATCTCAGATTTGAGTAGATTTACATCATCAAATTCCTCACTAAAATAAGATCCTAGAGAAGATGCCCAACTCTTGCACCTGATAAAAGACTTGATGAAGCTGATAAAGCCCTAAGGTCATTGTGTCCATGGGAAAATTTGGACTTCAATCCATTTGGGAAGGTTCGATTTACGCACAACTTGATTTTATAATTCTTTACCCTCTTAGACAATTTGTGAATTAGACTCAAATCTTTATGAGATGGCACAAGAGGGGCAGCCTCCCGTCATAGAATGACCTACGAGACTACGGTGTACTCCCTCTAGTCTTAGCACCTCCGAAAGGTTGAGCCCTTGTTGTCCCTTCGGGAAAGTGCCAAATGGTCATGACATATGGGAATCACCAATTTCCAATTGGCTTGACTGAGGTGCCAGCTTCATGAGTTTGCCACCTTGATGAGTTTTTCATATCCCTTTGCCATATGGTTTATTGAGTCGAGAGGCTCATTCTACAACCTAGTATGAAGGGGACGTGTAAGTTTGTTCGTTCATTCATCACCTTTTAAAATAAAAATAAAATTAAAAATTATGTTCTAAATAGAAAAATAATGTCCATTATAATAAAAAAAATAGAAGTAAAAAAAATATATGAGTAAGATGTTTAAATCTTATAATTTTCAAAACTATTTCAACAACAAATTTAAATAAACTATTTGAACATTGATATTTTAAAACTAACCATACATAACATTAGAACATTCATAATCTATAGTCCAAAAATAAATAGTTTTCCATTACAACAATGTATCTTTTACAATTTTAAATTTAATATTAAAATAATATCATTAAAGTTTCATATTTTGAAGAATAATTGAATTTAATATTTAAAACATATTTTATGCAATAATTGTATGATAAATGACATACACACTCAAATTTCATATGCATATACAAAAATTTTATAAATAAAAATTGTTCTTTCTTAAAATTAATTTAATTTTTTACATAAATATTTCAATTAAAATTTTTAAAATAATTGAGTGATATTTTTCATATTTATATTACCACTAATACATTATTAAAAACTATCATTAATTATTTTAATGAAAATATAGAAAAACAATTAATTTCCTCTTTACATGCACCTCAAAAAAATTTATAGTCTTGGAGTAATTGGAGTAAGATTTAGCCCAAACAACTCGATTTTATGCGAAGCAAGAATTGAACTACACCTAACCAACCCCATAGTAAGTTTTGGATTTAACTGGAACTTAGGAGGCCTAATTTTATTTTATGATACTGATAGAAATTCACCAACAAGTAACTTGCTCATGTCTTGATTTTTGCAAGAAATTCAGTGTCTTGGAGTAAGATTTAGCCTAGACAACTCAATTTTATGCGAAGCAAGACTACACCTAACCAACCCTGCAGTAAGTTTTGGATTTCACTAGAACTTAGGAGGCCTAATTTTAACTTAGAAGGCATCTTGATTTTTGCAAGAAATTCGGTGTCTTGGAGTAAGATTTCGCCCAGAACACCTAGGATTTCACTGGAACTTAGGAGGCTTAATTTTAACTTAGAAGGCCTAATTTTATCTGATAGAAATTTTAACGTTTGCTTTTGCAAAGGAAAACATTTTTTTCATGGTTTACTAAAAGTAAGTATAGTCTTATAAGTTGGTTGTGCAGGGTTTAGTTCTTACTAGATTATTTGTTTAAGTTCCATGAAAAAGGAGTTGAGAGTAAGATTCGTGCTGAGAATAAAAATTATCCTAAAAACTGTCCCAAAATTATCCTAAAAATTGTGCCACAAGACATGATGAAACTTTACACAATCTTAATTAATAACATTCCCAGGGGCACAAATAGTCCCACAAGACATGGACCAACTTTACACAATCTTAATTAATTAATAACATGTGTACATGTAATTTATAAATTCGATTTAAATGATTAATTCAATCTCCTTGTAACAATATGCAGCCAAAATTCTTAGATTGGCAATTAAGGCTGATGTTGGGTTTGAGCACAGGTGAAAAGTACAACAGGCTAGACATATATTCATATTTATTTTATAGGCCTCTATTCTTTTTCCCTTTATTATCTATGGCATTTGGAAACTGGTTTTCTGGATTGTTGTATCATGATATTTGCACCATAAGAGTTGGCAAATTGTATTTTTGAATGCTAAATAAAGTATATATATAGAACCAAATAAACATTTTAACCATAAAAACTTAATTTTTTCATAATATATTTTATCACAAACTATTATCTTTCTCAACAAAAACATAACTATTATCTTTATTATCTAAAAATTGTCCCAAAATTATCCTGAAAACTGTAGCACAAGACATAACGAAACTTTACACAATCTTAATTAATAACCTTCCCAGGTGAACAAATAATCCCACAAGACATGGACCAAACTTTACATAACCTTAATAAATTAATTAATAACATGTTGTGTACATGTAATTTATAAATTCGATTTAAATGATCAATTCAATCTACTAGTAACAATATGCAGCCAAAATTCTTAAACTGGAAATTAACGCTGATGTTGGGTTTGAGCACATTTGAAAAGTACAAGAAGCTAGACATATACTTTTTCCCTTTATTATCTATGGTATTTGGAAACTGGTTTTCTGGATTGTTGTATCATGATATTTGCACCATAAGAGTTGGCAATAAGTTACAAGACGGGCTCCCCAAAACTGTTCATGTGTTATTCTGAGGGCAAAGACTCCAGCAAATTTGCTTCTATCACAAATAATACAGGTTGTAGGTTTCAATTTCAATGATCCATTGGATCAATTAATATCTAATATAGAAGACAAATAGCTTTTCTCTATTACATTAAAATTCAAACATAATTTAAAAAAAAACATTTAAAACTTTCTTATATTACTTGGTAAAATTTTGTGGTGTTACAAATTAATATGACTGTTAAATATAGTAAAATTCTTAACTCAATCTTTCCATGAAATTGTTAATTTCTCAAACATTTTTTCTAATGTTCTAAAAATATTCAAAACAACGCCTCATTCTATGAGGAGGTTTATATTTCCCATTCGAACATTGCATGCAGGTCCAAAAAACCAAAAACAAAAAATCCATCCATTCGAATCTCTCGGTCGACTCTGCATGTTGGTTCTAATTATTTTTATTGTTATTAATTACATGTTATGAGGATGAGTTTTAAAATGTTTTAGTTTTAAAGTTTCATATTTTTTATATTTTTCAACATTGTAATGTATTGTTTTGAGGAATATGGTTTTTATATTTTTATTTAATTATTAATCATTAAGTGTATAGTATATGATTTAATTTTAACGGAATATTCTTGAAATGTCAAAAAAATGTAACCTTCAACCTCCATTCTTGAGATATTGCAACAATTGATTCGTTTTTGAATGACATACTGCGAGTCTGTTCAAGAAGCATTAAATTAACAACACGAATCCCATTGATAAAGTGCTTCCTAACTGCAGATGCATACATTTAAAAAGCAATCAAAGGAGAATAATTATTGACCAAGGGAATTTTAAGACTTCCTAAGAGAATTCTATACAATTCAATGATCTGAAAGTTAAAAATCTATAAATACATCCTCTTCCCATAAAGCTGACATGTAAGCCAAAACAACAGCTGATAAAGAAGACTTAGTCTTAGAAATTATATTTGCCTAAAATAATTTTACAGTTTCACAGGACACATTCCCTACTTGCGAGATATCCACGCTGTAAATTAAAATAGTGGGAAACAAAACCTAGAGGCAAATTAGGCACCTCCACAGTTTTTGCCCGTAGAACATGACGAAATAGACGACCACACGAAATGTTTATTCTCACGCTCAATGTTGTGATTTGGGGACTCTTGTCGTCTTCCTGCAGCGACCTGAAATGCTCAAGGTTATGATCTGGGGACTCTTGCCATCTTTCTGCAACGCTTTCCTGTAGTGCGCTGAACAAATGTGAGGAAGAGCCTACCAGTCTATTCGCAAAAGCCTCGATATCATCCTTTTCCGAGCAAAGGTGGTTTATCACTCACTCTACCAAATTATAACTGAGAATACCGGTTTATAACTGACCATACAGGATTTTAATCTGGTGGTAGACGTTATCACTCTACCAAATTATAACTGAGAATATCGGTTTATAACTGACCATAAATGATTCTAATCTCATGGTAGGCATTATGACAATCGTCTAACATCAGAATCAACGTCTTAACACTATACAGGTGGCCTGAGAAGAACTTGTTTTCATAGAGAAACTTACGACGTAATTAGATATTTAGGATTTGGAACCTTCCATGGCCATTTTGAAGTATCAAACATCAACTTTGTGTGTCAAATTTGGTGAGCACGACTTTCAACCCCTTACATTATTCTACACATTCGTTATTTTCCAATTATGTGAAAATCACCTCAATTGGAGTTTGTATGTGGAAGTTATGTCTCCCATGAATTGACCTACCTTGTTGCTACCATGATCAAGTGGATTCCCATGCTAACCCCTATTATTCATGTGCAAGGATAGTCACATGTGCACTTTTAAGAAGAATTTAGAAGTCTAAAACCATAACATTAATTGAGGTACATAAAAATTCTAACCTTAAATGGTTATCTGACTCTACTAAATACAAGGACACTACGGCGATAGAGGGTCCATTCTTTTAGCAGTGTACTTGTTTCATATTTTAGCAAGCACCTAAGAGTAGGATTTCATAGCATAGTATAGGAGGAAGTAGATTTTGTAATAGTCGTTTAGGCCAAAGTGTCAAATACAACTCCATAGTGAGTGTTACTTTCTTTGTATTCACATTTCATACAGAAAGGATTTCATTGCATAGTATAGGAGGAAGTAGATTTTGTAATAGCCTTTTAGGCCAAAGTGTCAAAGACAACACCATAGTGAGTGTTACTTTCTTTGTATTCACATTTCATAACAAAATAAAAAATAACAAAGCATAAGCATCACCTTTTAGTGAGTTTTGTCAAATTTCATATTTTTATGTTTCCCAACATATGTGTGGATGGTGTTCATTTGTTTGTTCTTTCATTTTAAAATTTCAATTATTTCTATAAATTTAACTGACAAAATACTGATAATGATCCAAATTTGATCATTACATTGTTTGTCATCAATCTCGATGCTTTCAGGGTGGAAAAATCAAAGAAATCATCTTATAAGAGTAGTTTTAGTGGTGGAACCCAATTTGAAGAATTGGGTCAGAAACCTTGTGGGGCTAATTTGAGGCCTTAAATGATGTTTTTTTAGGAGTGAATCATCTTTTCTTAAGATTCAGACCCCCTCACATTTTTCTACACTCAAAGACCTTTCCAATAGTGCAAAAAACACATCAATGGGAGTTTAGACGCAAAAGCTCTGCCTCTTAGAAGACAGACATAATTTGAGAGGATGTCACCTCAGCCCCAATTACTCATGGAAAATGGGCTATCCATGTGGGAAATATGAGAAAGAATCTAGAAGGGTTGAATTGTAACTCATATTGAGGATTAAATGGGTCAAATTTAACCCCTTGTTGGCTATAGGGCTATGTTAAAACTGAGCCACTAGGAGGAAAAGGAGTTTGATTATATTATACTGAATTTTGTTCCATACTTTAGTAGAATAGCTGAGAGTAGACAGAGAGAGGGAAGAAGAGAGGGTTTGTGTTCTATAGCAACTCATGAACATAAGTCTTACTATGTATTTGCACTAATTACATTAAGAGAAAGAGAAAGCAGAGCAACTTCACCTTGTTGATGGGTTTTCTCCCAAAAGCATTTCTTAAGTAATGTCTTGGTGTTATTATGTTTGCGAGTGATTGTTTTATTTATTCTCTATTTTCTACATCTTATATGTTGTATCCATAAGCATAAAACAATAATTTGATATATCCAGAAAATCTAAGGAAAATTAACTCTCATAATTTAGCTTTCAGATTTCAATATATGTTTATTTGATTTGTTGTGATGAACTGTCTAGTAGAATATGCACAACAATTTACAGATCATATTGGTATCGGATAAAGTTTCATTGGGTATATTATGGGGAGTTGTGGGGGATCATATTGGTAACAAAAAGTCAAAAAACATCATCCATGGCCAACAAAGCTAGTTTTAATAACCCACAAGATCAAGCAAAAGAGATATTCACAAGGCTAGAAGTGAAGGTTGCAGATATGAATTGTAATATCAAACTCCTTATGGAAGCTTTAGGAAATAAGCTTGGAATCGAACAAGACAAATGTTCCAACCCATAGTTCATATCAAAGGGAAAATTAGGGGAGAGGGAAGAACCAAAGAAGGAGTCTAAGAAAAAACCAAAAAGGAATAGCCTAGTTTGAGTGTCATGAACCATTCATATTCCCTATTTAAGATGGAAACAAAGGTTGACATCAAAACATATCAAGGTGAGATTGTCACTTTCAACTTAAATCAGTAGTTGAATTAGTTAGAGGTTTATTTTAGTGTCCACCACATAGAGGAGGAATAGAAAATTTTGTTTCCTCATCTGAAACAAGAGGTACATGCCCTGAATCGATGGGAAGTCACATGGAAACCCTGAGGCTAGAGGGGGATCCGCTTGTAACTAAGTGGAGGGATTTCAAAACTCTCATAAAGTCTCAATTTTACCATATCAGTTATATACAGAAACAATGCATTCATTGGCAATACTTCAGGTAGAAATAGGGGCAGTGTGTACAACAATACATCATAAAATTCAAGAAGCTAGCAACAATGTTGGGTATCTCTCCTAAGAACTTAGACATTCTCCTCAAGTATCCAGGGGATCTACACAACCGTCTACAAAATTAAGTGAAGTTGTTCAAACCCAGAACATTTGATGGCCCTTTTAATTACTTTTGTAATTACTTAGGTATATAAATAAAATATTGTTAATTTAATTATCAACTCGGGGTTTGTAGGGAGCTTTCTAACTATCATGCACCTTATATGCTAGTACAATCGTGTATGTGTCTGAAGTTGTAGTAACTAAATAATTGTCATAATTCACGATCATAAAGATACTTTTACAAGTCAATAGGTAATCTAAATCACATCTTCAATCTAATCCACATTTGTAGGAATGTAAAGGGACATTTTCTAATCAATGTTGTAAGAAAGTAAATCACACACATCTAAAGGTGACTTTCTCAAGTATTAAAATGATCTTGGTTGTTGTAACTAATGTGCAATTGCATATGCAATGAAATGAATTCAATCACAACCCATTAAATCACAAATTATTGTAAAGAAAAGGAAACCATAAGCTAAATGCTTGATAAAATAATCAATCTAAATTGTTTAGGAAAACAAATTTATTATGATTTTGGAAATAAAGTACATTTTAGTACTACAATAGAGTTGCAGCAACATGAGTTGAAATAACAACCCCACCTCACAAGTTGTTAAAAATCATTCATGAAACCAACTAGTGACTAAACAAAGATAAAATTAACACTTGAGTTGTAGGAATAAACCAAGAATTCAAAGTTGCAACAATACAATTTACTAGAGTTGCAGCGATACAAAAAATAGACTAAATGTAGAAATAACTAGAAACAAAAATTATAAATATATTTTTGCTATGGATACAAACAATACCTAGCTAAGGGGGGGGTCTTATCTTCTTATATGAGGCTCTAGTGAGAAAAAAAAACAAAAATTGAATGATCAACACACCATTACTTGAACTATAGTGAAAAGGAAATTAAATTGTGAGAAATGTGGAAAGTACAGTGATCTGAATTTAAACAAGAATGCAACAAATTACATATATAACCATAAATACAGATATGCAGCAGAAATAACACTTCCTTTCATTAATATCAAATAATGAGATATGCTTACAACAGAATGGAAATGAGACTAGCTCGGGCGATGGTCCTTTATTTCTGAGAAGAGATGTGGTGGCTACATGGCTCTGAACTCCTCTCCCATGTGTTACAATGAGGCTCAAAGGCATATTTATTATTGATACATAATGGAAAACCCTAAATATCCAAAATCTTAACCCTAGGAGATGAAGCGCCAAAACTGTGGGTCCTGTTTGGGTAAATTGGTACATCAAATTCCTGGGGTTGTAACTTTGGCATACGATCCCCGTTTGGCTATCATAATACCTTGTTTCGAAGATCTCAAAGAGAAGGATGAAAACAAACTAGCAAGCTAGTTTGGGACATTTTCAGTGTTTCTGTTTTCCCTAAAAACATTGTTTAGGGCCTCAAAACGACTCTGGAAGTTCAAGACCCAAAAAAAACCAAAAATAGTAAATTGTGCTACAATTAAGGAAAACGAAAAACTAAAAGAGACGGTGTTGGGGGTACAAGTGGAATAGGCGGGTGGCCACCAATATCCACCTAGATGATACAATAACTTATTCTTCTCTCACAATTCTCAGTTTCTCCTTAGTTACTAGTTTTCTAGCTTAGAGAGAGCAGAAGGTTTTTATAAAACATGTTTTATATCTAAATAATTCAAACAAGAGGACAAAAAACCATGAGATTAACATCATTCATCTTATTACATTGCTTTTCTTAAAAAATGGGGAAAATGTTGATTTAGTTGTGTGATAGGTGGTGGATGAGTCATCCTATTTTCTGGGTTAGCCAATTGTTCATGTCATCTACCTGTGTGAAAAAACATTCATTGCATGCTTGATTGGTCCAAAAATCACAGGTGGTTGTTTGACTATCGAGCTGGCACAATAGCCATAAAGTTGCAATATTATCGCCAGAGTTGCAACAATAAGAAAAATAGGGAGTTGCAAGAACACAACACTAGCATGGGCAATATAATTTGCAATAACAATATTAGGGTCAACGCAAGTCACAGCAAAAGGAATTACAACATCAGGGTTGTAGCAACAGTGATAGTGATATGGAGTTGCAAATATTTGTAGTTGCATCTTGTAGTTACAACAGAAATGAAGAGTCGTAGCAATTATGGTTAAATATTGGAGTTGCAACAACTAAAATTTGTTTAAGCAAAGAGAGCTACAATACCTACAAGGAGTTGTAGTGCCTACAGGGAGTTGCATCCACTATTGAGACACCTATGCTAAGTAGTACTTGTGCAATATTCTATACTATATGCCATTGTTAGAATAGAAATGATAGACTTTCCAAAAAAATGCATAAGAATAAGCTTTAAAAGGGAACATAGAAGGATATTCATACCTTGACCAAAACTGTATCAATATGATTGGAAAATGTAATAAGAAAGGATGGAAAGTTGGAAAATGGTCGGAAAAAATGTATTAGATGGGAACTGCAAATATGCCAATTTGGGCACCTATTATCTTTCTCCAACTAAACTCATTGCATGTCCTCATGCAACCAATAGTCAGTTTAAATCTAAGAAGGTAAGGATCCCATGGAGGTTACTAAGGTTGTAATCAACCTATCTTGGCTCATCCATGTGAAATTATCCTCCTCTTTCCTGGATTTCCCTCCAAAAAGCCAATTTTTCCCTTTTGGTGAACTTATAATCCTCCTTGTATCCTTTGGTTGGAAGCTAGATTATCTGACAATGAAATTTAAACCCAATCCAATTGTTTCCATAGTTATCCATGTATTTAATGTATTTGTGCATTCTTTCTAATGATATCTTCATATTTTTTGAGATTGAAATGTTCTTTCCTTTGGATTCCTTCCCTGAATTTCTTCCACCTTCTTGCACATCCTTACATGGTTGATTTCTCCATTATCTCAATATGTTCCCTACAATGTGTGATAGTTTCCTTTCTAGTCTTAGCTATTAATTTTGCATGGTGGAGAGAGAAAGTCCACTGTTATTAAATGTTAAGGACCTATAAGGGTATGTGGTAATACCCCCTAACCCAAAGATTACTGGAAAAAATATTTTGTGTAATTTCTTTAGCTAATGCCAAAGCAACATGATTACTAAGGTAGGGCACAAATGCTCTCAACTGTACATCCGCCATAAAATGATGAGGGTTCCAAAAGGGATCATGAACTAATAGAATATCATGTTGATAAATATCACAAAGGAGTTTATTATCCTCATTCATATATACATATTAGTACTCCAAAAATGTAGTTGGGCTTGTGATTTCAAATGGCTTACTAGTCATTATGGCTTTTTCTAAAACACTGTGATCTTTTCTTACAAAACCATGTTGTAATGTGGAAAAGGGGTTCTGTGTTGTAAAGGTTTTGTCATTGATGTCAAAGCAATTATGGTCATTGGTGTAGGTCAATGTTGACCAATATATTCTTATTAGCTCCAACATGATGATGTATATAGCTCATGTTGAACAAGAATTGTCATTGATGTCAAAGGAATTGTGGTCATTAATGTTGATCTGATGTAGACTGCTGCCTATAAATAGAGATGCAAAGTCCTGTTGAAAAAAATGAAAAAATCAAAGTGTTACATTTAAATCAAGAGGTGGAGTTGAGAATAAATGTCCTATTGCAAAATTTGAAAGAAGAGTGAGTTTCTAGGTTTCCCACTATGGAAGAAATTTGAGAAGAAGAAGCAGATATTCCACCATCAAGCCAATAATTGAAGATCAATATCATTGTAAGCACTGGTTTTTCTCAATTACATTTAAAACATTAGAGGGAATAGATGTAGAAAGAAATACAGTAGCTCCCATATAGTCCTAATATATTGAATCTTGCATTATAACAATTCATGCTAAAAATGCAGCAAGAAAATCTAGTTTTGACTTAGCCTTGGTCAACTAGATTAAAATTCGAATTTCTATTTTAGTAGAATACTTGGAGGTAGTTAATTGAGGTGACATGGAACTTGTCACTCATTTAATTTTTATAATTCAAGTTGGGGAAGATTGAGTTCATTTTATCATGTTTGATTGTTAATTTGTAGCAATCTATTTCAGTTAATTTGAGTTATTGTTAGTTTAACTAGTTCTAACTGTCAGAAAAACTAGTGGAGGTCAAGTTGTGGAAGTGGAACTTCAACCATACTTAGCGATCAACCAATTAACTCATCAATAAACCCAAAATAATTATTGCATGTAGAGAATTTGATTTACCTAGTTGAGATGGAGATTCCAAGGAAGTGTACCATCAGTTGCAGCATATTCTAATGTGTACAAGTGGTGTATACAGTGTCAGGAATACCTAAGGCAATTACGCAATTCAATGGTATGAAATTCCTAAAAATAGGGGAAAGTTACCAAGGGAACAACAACACAAGGAAATAGGACCTTCGAGGGCTTGAAAATTGGCTAAGTGTTGGCCATAGTTAGTCAGTCAGGAAGAGGGATAGACTATACACTTACAAGGTGTGCTCAATCTTGAGCAAGCATATGTATTTCTTCTCTATTGTCTGATTAATGCAATATAGCTAGTAAGGGGTTTTGAGTAGTTTATTTCCCCTAGATAAATGTTTGTGCATGTGTGATGTTTCATTTTTCATGTCTATGATTCTTGTGTTAGATGGTGAATTAACTTCTACGGATCAACAGAGTAGCTTCAAGTACTTGTGATTTAGCAAATTTCATGAGAAGTATTGAATATAGACATTAATTTCTACATGGTATCGAAGTTGGAATCAATGTAGAGCAGATATTCGAATTTGTAATTGTAGAAGGTTCAAATTTTCAAATCAGGGTTGGAGGTTTTCTTATGAACTAAGAAGATGGCTTTCAATGGAATAAGGCTCAAGTATTCCCTTGAGGGAAGCTAAAATTATGTTGCATGGAAGGATTGCATGGAGGCGGTACTGAAGGATAATGGGTTGACGGAATTCATTGATAATGATATTCTGAAACCAACAACATCTGATGCAAAGAATTTAGCAGAATGGAAGAAGTGTGTAGCTAAGGCAAGGAGGATCATATTAGAGGGAGTAGAAGACCATATTGTCTCAAATATCCATAAAAATAGACTCTGTATGCAATGTCGAAAGTGTTGACAGATGTGTTCTAGAATAATAGAGACCACAGGAAATTGGCTCTCAAGGACAAACTTCGAAATATCAGGATGCAAAGGAATGAGACCATTCCATAGTATTTGAGTAGGTTCACACAATGTTGTGATAAAATTGGTCAAGTTGGGGTTACTGTAGTAGAGGATTATTTGGTGAGCTTAGCCCTTCTAGGCCCTCCTAAGAGTTGGCACAACTACCAAGATTCAGTGAATGGGAGGGAGAAACTACCAAATTGGGAATTCCTATGGTTTGATTTGGTATAGGAGGAAATAAGGTGGAATACCAGAGTTGGGACTTCATTCAAGGGAAATGATGACGAGAACTATGCCTTGGATGGAAAGGAAAACAAAGGGAAAGGGAAGAAATCCCGATTAAAAGTATAATCTAGTTAAGTGGGCAAGAAGGAAGACTTGTCCATAATCAAGTGCTTTCCCTGTCATGAATTCAGGCGCTATGCCACTAAATGTCCACACAAGAAGGCAAGCAAGAAGACTGCAGGAGGAGAAATGGGTGAAGCTTTGGCTTCACAGTTTGAGCTTGATTTTACTCTCATTGCATGCATGGACAACACAATGATGGGAAGTGTGTGGTATCTCGACAACGATGCCTCGTTCCATATGATGGGAAATAGATATTTTTGTAGTGATTTGGAAGAGAAGGATCTCTAGAATGTTGGCATTATGATACAGGTGTTGTCCTTGATGGCCACTCACTCACAGGTCCGCTCATATTTGATAAAAGGAAAATCATAGTGTAACAGGTCAATTCAATGGTAACAGGGCATTAGTGCAGAAGAACACGAAGTTTGAACAAAGGTCTACTAATCAAAATCAAGAAGTTGAAGGAAAATGATGTTTTCAGATAGTTTAAGCTGTATACACAGGTTCACCTTGTAAAAACAACATATACACGCAGGTTCACATAACAAAAAGAGTGTATATGTATGCACGCACTTTCACAAGAGGAAAATCGCGTATGGGTTGGAAAATCAAGGAAATTCAAGAGTAAAGGATACCAAGGGTCAATACCATGGTATTAGCCCACAATATTGAGCGGAGTAACGACTATTTGATCCCGTCCAAGAATACCATAGGTCCTAAGTGTGGTTTTGGTCCGAGGTATTGAGGAAGGCCAAAAATATATAAGGAGGAGAAGATCAAAGGGCCAAGTGTGCAAGTGAAAGGGTTTCTCAGGAATACTTCTATCTGAAGTATATTTGATGTTGCAGGGGCTATGATTATGATATAATCTGAAATATTTTGTGCACCTTGAATTCAATGTTGGATCAGGATCATGAGACCTGAAATGACTTATCATTGAATGATCTGATATTGGTTGGGCTAGATCTGATTGCTTACACATGTTTTATTCTTTAAATGTCATGATATGGGTATGTCTAAAGTCTGGAATAGTAGCGAAGTTGTGAGTTAATATTTACAGATTTATATGCCGGTTCGCCTTGGTAAAACTGCGTGTAGATGAAGGTTCAACTCTTCCAAGTAGCGTATGCAAAGGAAAAGCCTATTGTTCATAAATGACTGATCTATCTGATCACTGTTGTTGTTTTACTATGTCTATCAATGAAGTCTTCTTAGATCTGAATGTAAAACTAAATGCATAAGGAGTTTGTGTCTCATTGATTGATTGATTAAGTGAGAAGAGTTATCTTTGATGCTGACTGTCTATATCTCTGCAAATTGACAGTAGATGTTCATAATATTATTGGTTGGTACAGATCTGATTAAGAAGTTGTTATGATTCAATAGTTTTGAAGGTATACGCAGGTTTTGTTAAAGGAAGTAGCATATACATGCAGGTTGGGTTCAGTAAAGTAGTGTATGCATTCTGATGTATGATTTTTGAGGTTGCAGCTGGTTCTGAATGATGATGTAGGTTTCTGGGTTCAACACAGTGTTTTGGTGACAATGATCTGATTGTTCAGATTAACTGATTGTTGGTTGATGCAGTTTGAGTTTCAAAGTTTCTGATGGGTCCAGTATGAAAATTTGATGAAACGAGGCCTTCATATTGTATTTTTGTGTACTAGGATCATCTAGTATGAAAATTAATGAAACGTGGTCCCTGGAGGAAGAGAAAAGGTCGTAGCCTTCTCTAGGCCCATGCCTACGTACTAGTAAACACATCAGCTATTGTAAGATCTAGGGGGTTGTAGCTCCCTTCCACTAGAAGTTGGAAAATGAGAGAATGTTATAGCCTTTTGCAGGTGGATTCTTGTGTACTGGTATGAGTCTGCACCAGTACAAGATTGTAAACAAATTTTCTTTATATAAAAAAAGATTGGGTTTCCACCTTAAATCTTGGTGTTCATGTCTGTTGTTTATGTGTGATGGTTTATTATCTTATTACTGCACATAGTTATTGTATAATAAGATATTGATGCACTAATTAAATATCAACACATGATAAATTGACTAAATCATAAGTTCTCTAGGTATATGCTGGTTTCCTTAATCACAGTTGCATACACACGCAAGTTCTCTTCACTGAAGTAGCGTATATAAATTTGTTTGGGAATTGAAAAGTTATTGAAATTCAAATACTGGTACACCCCCCCCCCCTCTCAATATTATTTCCAACATAGATGTACATCGAGATGGGAGATTATGAAAGGTACATCGTGATCGGTATTGGTATAGTCACCTTTTAGAGGGAGTCAGGCTCCCCTCTTAGGCTCAAGGATGTGATGTGTGTTTTAGAAGATCGTGGCTATAATGTGATCTTCAGTATAGGAAAGGCATTCCTGAGACACATAACGTTGGAATAGGTGAAGCAGATCAAGGTTCATGTGAAAACCTCTACAAGCTAGATGTAAAGGATTGTGTTGCATTGAGCATAAAAGCTAAGAAGGTGAAAAGCCACGATGTCGACGAACTTTTGCATAGAAGACTTAGCCATTTGCATCATGGCACTTTGAATATCATGTTGCAGATTACCATAGGCCTCCCCAAAGAGCACCAAAGAAACAAGACACATGTGAAGGGTGTACCTTAGGGAAGTTGATCTAGGTGGATTTTGGTGGCCACCCGCCTATTCCACTTGGACCCCCACCACTACCTCTTTCAGTTTTTCAATTTCCTTAATTGTAGCACAATTTACTATTTCTGGTGGTTTTTCGAGTCCTAAACTTCTAAAGCTGTTTTGAGGCCCTAAACTACGATTTTTGGGGAAAACCCAGGCAAACATTGGTTATTGACCGTTTTTTTCCATTAGAAAGTTGTAGTCCTCATATAGATATTTTTAATGAGGTATTGTGTGCATCAAACAAAGATCGTATGTAAAAGTTACGACCGCGGGAAGTTGATGTACCAATTTATCCAAACGAGGCACATTGTTTTGGTGCTTCATCTCCTAGGGTTAGGTTTTTGGATGTTTAAGGCTTTCCATTATTTCTCAATAATAAATAGGCCTTTGATCCTCATTATAACACATTTCAGAGGCATGTATCCGCTACATCTCTTCTCAGAGATAAGATACCATTGCCTGAGCAAGGTCTATTTCCATTATGGTTGTAAGCATATTTTAGTGTTTGATATTAATGAAATGAAGTATTATTTCTACTCCACCTTTGTATTTATGATTATATCTATAATTTGTTGCATTCCTGTTTAATTTTGGATCAATGGTATCAACGAGGTCTGTTCTTTCTCTTTTTTCTTTGAATGTCCCCAAAAAGGTCGAGATATAAGGACTTAGGGCTCAAACAGGTCAAACCTTTGCAAGACTAGCCTTGCAAATCCTAAAGGCCTCCCATGGCGGAAGAGAAGAAAGACGAGGGGGATATATGAGGGTCAAATAGATGCAGACGTCATAGATAAATGGTTAAATATACTAGAAGGATATTTTTGTGTTCATGATTTTTCCAGCCAAGAAAAGATTACTTTTTCACTTCTCAAAGCCGCCCCCACATCAAGGACTAGTGGGAAACCTACTGTGAGAAGGAGGGAAGTACACCCTCACTATTATCAGCCACACCCACTTGGATTTCGTTCCAGGATGCCATCAAGGAGTAATACTACCCTGTCGAGAGCTATGAGGATAAATAAAAAGTGGACCCTGTTGTGGCATGGAAGCGACCAAGACGTGTTGGAGTTTACCAATGTTTTTCATACCCTTCACATGAAGTTGGATATCAAGGATTCTGAGAAACATTTGGTACTCAAATACCATGACTTCCTACACAGGTACATCTAGGGTGAGATGGAGTTCTTGGAAATCTTCTCGCTTGGCACGACATACTGATACATTGTCAAGATTGAGCAGAAGTTAAAAAAAAAAAAACAAGAATTTAGATCTGCGAATCTGAAGCAAGGCAAAGGTGCCCCCAAACCACAAAATGAAGGGAAAATGCAAGTCGAGGCGACCCAGGATAAACCGTCGAATCTGCAAGAAAAGAAAAACACCATGAAGACAAAGAAGGACACGGTAAAGTGTTGTGAGTTCCATAAGAGCTCCACTCACAACACAACTGAGGGTTAGACCAAGACGTCACTCATGGCCAAGTTGAAGACTTTCGAGTCAGATGCATGTTCCGACTCTGAGTCAGAACTCGACAGGGGGAATGATAAAGGTAAGTAAATCATTGATGTAGAGCCCAGTGCCATTTTGGCCACCACCAAGATCCAGAAGATTGAGCTCGAAGATCCAGAGGAGGGGAGCATCTCTTCCACTCATAGATGTGGGTGAAGGGTTTGTCACTGTAATTCATTGTCGACAGTGGGATCCAAAAGAACCTCATTTAACCAGAGGTTGTGAAGCTGTTGGGCCTACCGACCACACCACACCCATAGTTGTACAACATCAGGTGGCTTCACCATGGATGATATCTTTGAGTCAGCCAACGGTGCCGCCTTCCCTACAACATCAGGCCCTTCATGGATGATGTATTGTGTGATGTTTCTCCTCTTGAAGTTTGTGATGTATTATTATGAAAAACATACTTATGGAAGCAACATAGTGTATATGAGTCTAGACCTCACTTTGTTATTATTTCTTTGGGTAATACATTATACAAGCTACCGGAGGTAGCCTTTAATACCACCATCTATTTGATCTCTTCTAAGCAAAGCAATAATATCATCTCCCAGAATGGGAATGATTTGTTCCCAAAGTAAGGGGAAAGTCGTAGCCACATCCATGGCCCCTGGGAAGGGTTCCTCCATGCAACAGAAGCAGGTGGATACAGTTGTGGAAGAATACAAGGACATCTTCTCCTCACCCACAGGGGTACCCTTGCACTGTCAGTTCAAGCATCCATGAACCTAGGATGAGATTCTTCTATATGTGCATCATAGTTATAATAGAGCTCTTCATAGCTCGACCGATAACAGTCCCTTTCAAGTGGGTTTAGGATTTCAACCATTGTGTCTGATTGATGTTGCCATGCCTCACGCGACTACACAGACCAGATCCACACATGTATTGTCCGAGGCTGATAAAATGACTAGATTTATTGAATGTATCCACCACATCCACCATCAGGGTCACGACATCTTGGAGAAGTCAAATGCCAATTACAAGCAACGACATGATCAACATTAGGTGCCACACAAGTTTCATGTGGGTGACAAAGTTTGGTTGCATTTGCAGAAAGAACGCCTTACCAGAGCCCATCGGAAGCTCAGACCACTCCGATATGGTCCTTACACCATTACCAAGACTATGGGAGACAATGATTTTGAGCTCAACATTCCCCCATTCCTTGGCCTGCACCCAATGTTCAATGTGGACTGCCTTCGACCATACTTCCCACCATTACTGGACACATCAAAAATTGTACAACAGCTCACACCAGCAAAGTTAAACCCAGACTACATGGAACCTGCCACAAATGATTGGATTATGGACACATAGGTCAAGAACACTCGCCAACAGAAGATCTAGCTATATCGGGTTGTCAAATTTGGCCAACTCCTGCAGCAAGGCAAGTAGCTCACCAGAGACCAAGTTCAGTAGAAGTTTCCCCATCTCATGGAGGCACTCAACGCAATGGGGACCATTACTTCCTAAGAGGGAGGACTGGTCTAGGTGGATGTTGGTGGCCACCCACCTATTCCACTTGGAACCCCACCACTGTCTCTTTTAGTTTTTTAGTTTCTGTAATTGTAGCACAGTTTACTATTTCTAGCAATTTTTCAGGTCCTAAAATTCTGGAACTGTTTTGAGGCCCTAAACAACTTTTTTTTTGGGAAAACTAAGGCAAACATGAGACTATGAGCTATGTTTTCCACTCAAAAGTTGTAGTCCTCAAATAGATCTTTCTAATGAGGTATTGTTCGCATCAAATGAAGATCATATGCCAAAGTTATGACCCCGGGAAGTTGACGTACCAATTTACCCAAACGGGGCCCATAGTTTTGGTGCTTCATCTCCTAGGGTTAAGTTTTTGGATATTTAGGGTTTTCCATTATTTCTCAATGATAAATAGGCCTTCAAGCCTCATTGTAACACAGTTCAGAGGCATGTAGCCACCACATCTCTTCTTAGAAATAAGCTATTATCGCCCGAGCTAGTCTTATTTCCATTTTGTTTGTAAGCATATTTCAATATTTGATATTAATGAGATGAAGTATTATTTTTGCTGCACCTCTGTATTTATGGTTATATCTATAATTTGTTGCGTTCCTATTTAAGTTCGTATCATAAGCACACAAAAGCCACTTTCCATGATCGAGACGACAAAGCACATGTAGTCCTTGAAAGAATCCACTATGATGTTTTTGGGCCTTTCTCGACAGCCTCCACTACCAGGGACACATATTTTGCTATATTTATTGATAACTATTCACGAAAGTGTTGGATCTTCTTCATGTGGAAGAAGGATGGGACTTTCTCCAAGTTCTTAGAGTTCAAGGCACTAGTGGAGAAAGAAACAAGCAAGAAGGCAAAGGCTCTCACAAGCAATAATCGAGGTGAGTACATGTCGAATGACTATAAAAATTTCTATGCAAAAGAAGGCATTCGACGAGAGTAGACATCACCCACAACCCACAAGCCACAACAGAATGGGGTGGTTGAGAGAAAGAACTGAAGAATTGTGGGAGCAACACAGGCGATGTTGCATGACCAAACCCTACCTCTGCACTTGTGGGTTGAAGAATGAAAAACAAAGGTCTATTTGTAGAACATGAGTCCTCGTCAAATTCTTGGCATGGTCACAGTAGAGGAGGCTTTCTCGAGGAGGAAGCCAGATGTTTCACTCTTCAAGATATTTGGAGCCTCTATTTATTGCCATGTCTCCAAAGAGTGAAGGGAGAAGTTAGAGTCCACAAAAGAGTTTGGGGCATTTGTGGGTTACACATAAAATCCCCACAAATATTGTGTGAATTTTCCATCCCTCGGAATGAAAATTGTGCGATGGGATGTTAAATTTGATGAAGACAAGGCCATGTGGTGCTCTCTTGAGACGGATCTTCAGATCACACCAGAGGAGGAGCTTTTGGCTCCAAAGGAGGAGCCTCGGGATGTTGTGGAGCAACCACAAGTTGAGGAGCAGAGAGTGGAGACAACCACTCAAGAAGAACAATCAAGAGAAGGAAGGAAGAGAACCAGAGAAGATGAGAGACTTGTGCAAGATACGAGGGGGAATGTGGGTGCTCCTTTAAATCAACGTAGGTAGAGAAAGTCACTAGATTGGTACACTGGCTACATGGCTCTAATGATTGAGCTAGTAAAGATTGAGCCATCCTCTTTCAAGGAAGAATTATAACAACCAATATGGGTTGATGCAATGGGGAAGGAGTATGAATCCATTTTGAAGAACAATGTTTGGGAAGTGGTCCCGAGACCAGCAGAAAATCAGTTGTGGGATTGAGATGGATCTTTAAGGTGCAGCAGGTAGCAGACAGAATCATAGAAAAGTACAAGGCAATATTTGTGGCCAAAGGTACTCTCAGGTGGAGGGGATTGACCATGAGGAGACCTTTGCTCCTGTAGCAAGATACTCATCCATCAAATCAATCCTTTCTTTGGCTGCACAGATGGGGTGGAAGATCCACCAGATGGATGTGAAAACTACATTCCTCAATGGAGTTATTAAGGAGGAGGTGTATATTGAGCAACTAGAAGGCTTCAAGACTTTTGATCGAGAGTCTCATGTGTGCAGACTCAAGCGAGCATTGTATGGTCTCAAGAAAGAACCCCGTGCTTGGTACACCAGGATTGATAACTATCTCATCGGTTTGGGCTTCACCAAAAGTGAAGCAGATGCAAACCTCTATCATATTTTTGTAGAAGGTAAATTGTTGATTATTGTTTTATATGTTGATGAATTATTCTCGAATCGTGATGAGAAATTGATTAGATCATAGGACGCTGACCTTGCAAGAGAGTTCGAGATAGACATGGGTCTCATGCACTACTTCCTTGGATTAGAAGTATGGAAAGGTGATGGGGAACTGATTATCTCTTAGTGAAAATCGAGGCAAACATTGGCCTATGATCCATGTTTTCTGCTCAAAAGTTGTAGTCCTCGGATAGATATTTCTAACAAGGTATTGTGCGCGTCAAATGAAGATCATGTATTTAAATATTTTATTGAAAATAGAAATTGATTAAAATTATTATTCATAAATAATTTAAATCTATTTTGATTTTCAATATATAATTTATTAATAAATTTTATCTTTTGTTATTTTATACTTATTGTTTTATATATATTATAATGAAATAAACTACTCTATATATATATATATGTTTAATTAAGAAAATTATAATATTTTTTTAGTAAAATTATTATAAATTAAAATAATATATATATATATATATATATATATATATATATATATAGACAATTTATTTAAACAAAATGTATATTTCTAATAAATTATGTATTTGTTTGATATGCATATTTATTTTTAATTTTTTTATTTAATTATCAATAATTATAAGGAGGATGGTATGAATTTAATGTCTATAGAACATTCTAGATAGAACATTTTTATTAGTATACACAAATAAAAGGTTGATTTTTTTTTTCTAAAATAGTTATTCTTTTTTTGCCCTTTTATTTAAAAGCCTACAGGGGAGCTCAATGATGATTGTTGTGTTATGAAGTATGATGTAAACTATGAGATTAATGATTCAAATCTACCATGGGTCAAACCATAAAATAATGGTTCAAATCCCCCATTGGTCAAACCAAGTAAACAAATCATTAACTAAAATAATGTTATATGAACAAGTGTGATATGAAATGAGTTTTCTTTTTTTGGGCATGAGGTATTGATAAGCTAACACTCTTCAAAATTTTATTTCTATGGCGAAAAAGAACGGAGAGAAGCTTTCCAAGATTGTTGTAGTTGTATTGACTTAACAAGTCAAGAAGGTTGGTAGTGTGGAAAATCCTTTGAAAAAAGAGAACAAATGTGAGTAAGGGTGGGGAAATCCAAGAGAAAGTGTTTTTCATCTTCAACTCTTTTAGTATCGCAAATGGCGCAGATTCTTTTGTCCCAAGGTGCTTTAGGAATAAATAGACCGACACTCGGTTTCACTTCGAAGCTCATGAGAATAAGTTCTTATCTTTGCAAAGTTCATTTTATTCTTAAATAATTTTAAATAAAATTATAATTTAGTTAATTTTATGATTTTTTTTAAAATTTTAATCTTTATGAGAAAGTGGGGATGAATCTCCATGGTTAAGAAGCTTATTACACATTTTATTTTAAATGTATATATGTTTAACTTATATATTAATTCTTTTTATCATTAATAATAATAACATTATTTTAAATAAAATTATATTTTTTTTAACAACTTGAGATGTATGATGAAATAAGTGTTTCACTACTTATTATGGATTAATGCCTATCGACATTTACCACCATTTAATTTATATATATATTCATAACAAAATATTATATGTTGAACGATGTTAAATGCATATTTTTTCACATTATTTTTCTTGTACAATATTTTAAATTAAATTGTTTGTATACTAGAATTATGTATTTTTTTAATAAAATCATTTAAATTTATATAAAACTAAATAATTTTTATTCATTTAATTATATAATTTTAATTTTTTTTTGTCGTCCTTCCTTGGATGGGGTGACGAATATGGGGAGGAGGCGTGGAGGACGCATGGGGCAGGGAGAAGTTAGCGTGGGAGGTGCCATTGCCCCACCTGACCAATAGGCCAATGAACGTGGCACCGTGTCCCTGGTAGGTGTAAGTAATCAAGTGCAAGTTATAATGCCCCTCGAGTATGCTCCCTGGCAAGGACAACAAGGACCTATAGGAAGAAGCGTTGCATGTGTGAGTGAAGGGGTGGCCATAATGAGTTGCAAGGATAGTTTAATTTTCTTGTGAGGATTGATATCGCATAGTGTTTGAGAGAATGCGGGTTTAAGGATTCGAGACCTATCGACAAAGGCTTGGTATGAGAATGTTAATGGTAGAGGAGAATGTCACCATGTAGGAAATTACAAAGATTTTAGACTTGGCTCCTAGTGGATGGAAAAGTTGTGGTAGATTTTTTTGGTTCATGGGTAAGAGTTTGTAATTTATGGACCTATCGACGTCGGTGGGTGGGTGTTCACAAGCTTGAAGAGCGGGTTTCCAAATCTGCAGTCAGAGAAGGCATAATTCATTCTAATTTTTGTTGGCATTGAGAGGCAACAAAGGAGGAAAGCCCCAAATTTTCTTCTAGGTAATAGATATCAGTCCACCTAGTATCTTTTTTTCTAGTTTTGCTTACTATTTGTCTAATTTGAAAGAAATTATGGGCAATTTGCTATCTATTATTTTTATTTCGCTGGTGTTTGTGTATGTGTATTTATTTATCTTTCTTATACTAGTTTGGGAAAGAAAGGGTTGGGGGATTCTCATAGAACCTTGATGTTGGGTTAATTTGTAGAGGGGTGATTAATGTTGGAGGGTACTCAGTCATCTTTGCCTTGGAAATCAATGGGGCTCTTATGTTTTGGAATGATGATATTCTTGTGACAATTATCCCAATTTCTCTCCAGTCCCAAGGAGTCGACTTTGGACTGGGTGTTTAGAGTGGTGGAGGTATAAGAGAGAGGGGAACTATATGGGCGTGAGAGGGCTCCCAAAACCCTATTTTTTAGCATGGGTGAAAGGGGTGTGTTGTTGCAGGTTTGGATCCCTAAGATAAAATCCCTTTGGTTAGTTTGGAAGTGGTGTGGGTTGAATATCGGTGACATCCAAAGCACTAATAATAGGTGGAATTATAATATAGTGAGGTTGGGTTTCTAAAGAGGTGGTCAACTCATTAGTTTTCAATTGTGCTCTAGCTTGGCCAAGGAGGAACAACTTATAGTGAGGAAGCCCCTGCATGTCCAACGCAGACTATCTCTTGCAACTCAATTAACTATGTCCAACGACACCATGCCTAGACAAATAGGTTGTTTGAGGAGAGGAGTCACTTATAATGAGGAATGGGGACACAAGGAGAATTCTCACTTACATCATTGTATAGAAGGATTTGTAGCAAGATCGAGGGACCACATCATGGTTCAAGTATAGGAGGAGATGGCTTTGATTGAAGGGGAAGCTTATTCTTAAAGAACTCCCTTATCAAATTATGAGGTGATGGAAGAATGGACAGGGTGGATCCTTGACACGAGACACACACGAGGAAGAGTTAATTAGTACATGTAGACAAAAGATTTGTATTGGTAGATGAAGTTCTTATTGGGGTGCATTATATTAGATTGCTAGAGGTCCGAGATTCATTTGATGCAATCTATGGACCACATGCATAGGCACATGAAATATTATGAACGGTGATTGGATAGAATGAATCACAGATTGGAAAGTATCGAGCATCATCATCTCGGCATCCCCTGGACTCACAATTGACCCAGTGACTCATTATAGTGACAAGCTCTGACTTTGATCCCATCACTTGTTTTTTATGTCTATGGATAATGTATCAATTTATGTTGTTTTTTAGTAAGGTAAGGTGGGCTAGCGTTGTTGGCTTCCTATTAATGGCGATGTAGAAGGATAATCTAACACTCCCCGTGTGTTTCGCGGCATGTGTTTAAATCTAGCGATGTGTCTGTTTACTAACACCTGCGGGTTTTGGTGTAACGGCAATCATGACTCCAACAAGTGGTATCGGAGCCAAAGGTCTCTAGTTCGAAACACACTGGGCTCGCGTTGGGGGGGAGATTGTTGGCTCCCCGTTAATGGCGGTGTAGAAAGATAATCCAACGCTCCCCGTGTGTTTCGTGGCATGTGCTTAAATCTAGCGATGTCTCTGTTTACTAACACCTGCGGGTTTTGGTGTAATGGCAATCATGACTCCAACAAGTGGTATCGGAGCCAAAGGTCTCCAGTTCGAGGGGGGAGATTGTTGGCGCCTTGTTAATGGCGGTGTAGAAGGATAATCCAACGCTCCGGTGTGTTTTGTGGCATGTGCTTAAATCTAGCGATGTGTCTGTTTACTAACACTTGCGAATTTTGGTGTAACGACAATCATGACTCCAACAAGGGTCTGGTTTTAGACTTGTTAGTTGTTGATTTTGTATGGGTCAAATTGCTCTCTCAACCCAGTGTAACCCTGTGTAGGGTTTAATTTTGGTTTTTTTTAACCTTGAATCTTCGTAGAAGTTCTGCGCGATGAACTTGGCGGCTTCTGTAGCTTGTCGGGCGCGTCAGTGGTTTCTACAAAAACACCCAATGCGACTTGAAGGCACAGTTACCCAATGCGTATGCACTTTCGGTGATGAATGCATAATTATCTGTGAACCAATGGAGCCATAAAACATGTGAGTCCCAAAATATTGTAAAGTTTTTTAGTACGGAAACTATGCAGCTCACAAACTTAACATAAAGGAGCCTTCGGAATGTGCCGATAGTATGAATTATTGGCACCTTATCCCATTTTATTGCTGCACTGTATCTCAAATCAAATTAAATTAAATTAAAATAGGCACGATGAATGTCACAATTAAACACGTGATAATCTTGGCCGCTCAATAATCGAATAGAATTATGGGTGTGATAGGATAGAAATGGATTCATACTTTTTGAAATTTAAATACACATATGCATATTTTATTTTCTGCCTATTTTTTTGGATAAAGGTTAGGTGTTTACTGGGCATAATCAAATCTTTGAAAAAGGTTTGGTGTTGTCTCTCATAATTGAATTTGAGATATGTTTTTGTGGTATTTTTATATAGATTTATTTATTTTAATAAATTGTAAATATTGAAGTGCTAGATTTTAATAGCAGACAAAGTTGGAATTTCATTTTATTTTATTACTATCAGAATTGATTGTTTATCATTAGATTATAATTATTATCACTGGATTTGATTGCGCATCAGTCTATCATAATCACTATTAATGGATATTTTTAATGCCCTTTAGTCTATAATAATTGACGGATGGTGTTGATCTCATTTATGTATCAAACAATCATCAACAGATTGGTATTGATCTAATTTATTTGCAGATAAAATAGCCAACTTTTTTATTACAGAATTATAGAAATACAAAGAGGAAGAAAAAAAGTGTATACGGCATTTTACAAAGAAATGATAAAAACGTGTGATGGTTACACAACTCCATTCATAACTTGTTATTCAATGTTTATCCTTTTGACGTCACCTCGCGTTTTCGATTTCTTTCATGTGTGACATAGGTGTCTGGGTTTATGGAGTTGTGGGAGCAACATGACCATGTAAGTTACACAAACAAACAATAGTACCGTATGTCCATTCATGGAGTTGTGACAGTGACTTGTTGGTGATAAGTCACCAACAAGAATCAATGTGCGTGTCTATGGTGACTGTCAGTTCTCCGGCATGTCTTTGTGTAATTAACATATTTCTACTGGAATACACCTCTAAATATGCGTGTCCCGCCCCCGTCTTAAGTAAGGAGTTCCACTTGTTCTTTGCTCTGCTTTTGCTTTCAGAACCGAGACCACTGCCGCTCACAAGCCAATAATATTTAAGTTGCACAAGTTGGGGTAGATTTGACCGAGGGTCGAGAGGTTTGTTACGATGGCTCAGAATGATGCTCCCCGTTTCCACCTGCAATTAGAATTGCAAGGCAATATCGCGGACGTTTCGATAGATGCTGATCAACGGGAGAATGGAAAAATTTCAGACCACAACGACTTTGACGACGATGGCCGCATGAAACGCAAAGGTATTATTCTGCATAATGTTTGTCCCCAACTGCAAGGTCTTTGCACCAAGGGTTTTGCGATATATATATATATATATATATATATATATGATTCAACTTCTGATGTAGTGTTGCATTCATTTAATGCAGGCACAATATGGACAGCAAGTGCGCTTATTATCACAGCAGTTATAGGGTCTCGAGTGCTCTCATTGGCATGGACAACAGCTCAGCTCGGATGGATTGCTGGATCCGCAGCTATGCTTGCCTTCTCCTTTGTCACATATTACACGTCCTGCCTGCTTTCGGACTGCTACAGGTTCCGGATCCAGTCACGGGAAAGCGAAATTATACTTATATCGATGCTGTGAGAGCCAATCTAGGTATGACTCCAGGCCCCCTCCTGTAAATAAAAGTTTGAAACTTGGTGTCAGGTCGTATGTTGTCTAATTCCTGTCCACATTAGAATAGTTTCTCTGTAATGCCATTATCTATTTTAATTTCTAAAATACATGTTGTTCATGGACATTAACATAGCTAATGGTAGATTAGTACAGTGAACCGCATAATTTTTACCACATACAGTACTAGACTGTTACAATGAACCGAATAAAAGAAAAAACTTTGAAATTTGGTGTTGAATATGCCTCTTTATATACTTTGAATTTTGATTTGTTCCCCTACTGTTTCTAATCAGATGGCTTCCAGGCCCGGATATGCGGTTTCGCTCAGTATGCTAACCTATTCGGAACTGCAACTGGCTATACAATAGCTGCATCCATCAGTATGACGTGAGTGAGTTAGTTGCAGTCTGGGTGGATTACAAAATTTCCAGTAATTGTGTTCACCAATTATATAAGTTTTGACTTATTTGTTTCTGAATTTTATGTCACAGCGCAATTCAGAGGTCCAATTGCTTCAGCGCTAATGGACATGACGACCCATGCCACGTGTCCAGTAATCCATATATGATAGCCTTTGGAGTAGTAGAGATTCTACTTTCTCAGATACCCGACTTTGACCAAATATGGTGGCTCTCTATACTTGCTGCAGTCATGTCATTCACCTATTCTAGCATCGGACTTGGCCTCGGTATCGCCAAAGTAGCAGGTCTGTCCATTATACTCTTCACTTTAACTTTCACCCACTCACTCAGCACTGCTTTCCACCGTGATGTTCGCAACACACACATTTCAAATTTCATCTAAATTATGGGATGCCAAATTTCATCTAAATTAAGGGACGTCACAGTTTTCTGATCTTCCTTGCAATACGTGACTCTGGATGTGTTTCAGAGGTGGGACACTTTAGGGGGAGCCTCACAGGAGCCGCTATTGATACAGTAACTAAAGCTGATACAACATGGAATACGCTCCAAGCTCTGGGGAACATTGCATTTGCTTACTCCTATTCGACGATTCTCATAGAAATTCAGGTACTGTTTACTTATATAATATCACCATAGCCCCTGTAAATTTACATCAGTGGCTTCATGGCAACAAATGTGAGGAGCTAACTCAATTGAAATGACGCGCAGGACACAATAAATTCGCCTCCAGCAGAGAAGAAGACGATGAAGAAAGCAACCCTAGTGGGCGTGGTGACCACAACGGTGTTCTACATGCTGTGTGGTTGCATGGGCTACGCAGCTTTTCGGCACAACGCACCAGGCAACCTGTTGACAGGCTTTGGCTTCTACAATCCCTTTTGGTTGATTGACATTGCCAACGCTGCCATTGTCATCCACTTGGTCGGTGCATATCAAGTAAGTATAAGCATTAGTGCTCAGCTGAATTCACTGCTATTTGGCAGATATTTGCATCACATGAGACCTAACTTAGTCGCAATCAGCTACATTCAATTTTCTTCGCTTGATATTCGCAACGGGGATCAGTTTCCTACTCACCTAACACCTATTTCTATTACTACTACTAATACTATAACTCATGGATGCCTAGCTATGCCCCTTCTACGTACTGTGGGATTTGAGCCTAGAATCTTTTAGTATCGTTTTCAAATAATTCCCCATTTAAATTGCCCTTCAAACTTTCAGCAAATCCATCTTGCCAAAACATCAAATGATTCAAAGTAGCAATCCCAACAACAATTTTATGTTTTTGGCCATTGAAGTTGAAATTGCTAGCTCCAGAATTTGATGCTGCCCTGCACATAAGTTATAATCAAGTTCTAATACACACAGAATTTGATCATGTTGCATCTGCTGAATTTGAATCAGTGTTTATCATGTCAAATATTGACATATTGTACTATTTGCCTTTGTAGGTTTACTGCCAACCATTGTTTGCATTTATTGAAAGCTGGGCTAGCAAAACTTGGCAAGACAGTGACTTCATCAACCATCAGTACATGGTGCCAATACCTTTGTATCCATGGGCTTATTATAAGGTGAATCTGTTCAGGCTGGTGTGGAGGACAGCCTTTGTTGTAAGCACCACATTAATTTCCATGCTGCTCCCATTCTTTAACAATGTTGTGGGGCTTCTGGCGCAGTGGCGTTCTGGCCACTGACAGTATACTTTCCAGTGGCGATGTACATAGCACAGAATAAGATACGGCGGTGGTCTTCTAGGTAGGTTGCTCTGCAAATATTGAGTGTAGTCTGCCTCGCTGTTTCCATAGCAGCTGCCACCGGATCCATCGTGGGTGTTATTAAAGCTTTAAAAGGGTACAAGCTCTTCGGGACAACGTATTGAATCCCGCTGCAAATTATCTAGCAGTTCGCGAGTGGGCTTTGGAGTTGTGTGAAAACATGCATGGTCCATTGACGCGCCATCATGAATCAATTTCCCAAAAGACTCTTTTGCTTTAATGGGCACAAAATAATACTATTCTTTTGCTTTAATGGTCATTAGTCAAACCCCGAATAATAACTTTGGAGTTGTCTTTTGAGCCCTGACCTGCGCACAGCGGCAAAATGTACTTGCAAAATGTATTTTCAGTGGTATCATGATGAGGATAATAAAATCTATTTGGGTAGCTTGAATCCATCAAAATTTGGCAATTGGTGTTTTGATGACCTCTTAAAACCATTCATCTTTTCGCATAATTATGAGAAATTTTAATATAAAATATTAAAAATAAAAACTTTTTATTTTTAAATACGATACGATTTTATTGTGATAGATTTTGTCCTGCAAGAAGTTTAAATATAATTTCGATAACTGAAAATATTTAATGTGATTTTATTGTGACAGATTTTGTCATTTAAAAATTTTAAATATAATTTTGATAATTAAAAATACTCCATTATAACATTATCATAATAATATATTTTATTATTTAGATTATAATATTATCATAATTCTTTTTATATTTATTAACCATTATTCTATATCATATCGTGTTGGGTTGAGAGGAAAATAAATTTGGCAATTTTTATCAAAAAAAAAAAAAAAATTTAAGGTATTAGGATGGTTACATTAAAAAGTTTTATGAATCTTTAATATAATGGATAACATTAAAAAAAAATGTATAGAATTTTTTGGAAGACATTGAGTTTGGTGTTTAATGACTTATAATATAAAAATTTAATAACATAAAAGATTCTCAAATAAAAATATAAAAATTTGGAGGGTTTATCTTCATCACAGAATAAAAAAGGATTATAGATAGAAAAATTGGAGGCATTGGCTTATAGGGTCCATTTTAGAAGTAGGTGTTGGTTTAGAAATTTGGTATTTGGAACCCTTTAGAGCCAATTTGATATATCAAACATCAATTTTTGAGGTCAAAATTTTGTTAGCATAACTCTCAACCTCTTACCATGGGGGCTACACTAGGGAGCAATACCATACCACATGCGTTCATATTGAGGGATATATATTGAGGAAGAAATGACATAATATATGAACATATAATAGGGGGTAAAGAGTTTTTGTATTGGTAGGTATAAAAAACGGAGTTCAAAGTTAATGAAAAAATATAAAGGGGTATAAAAGATGTTAATGAAAAAATTGATACTTACAATATCTAGTGAAAGTAGAGGTTTTTTAAATTGGGAAGGTGTATTAGGTTTGTATTGGTAGGGTGTTAAATAATGTGATTTTTAGAGGTATTTTCCAATGTGTAGTCAAATTAAGGGTATTGTTTAGTATGTCGTGAACGCACATGATATGTCAAAGGTTCACTGAGTGAAGCCCTCGTGCCCTTTACACTATTCTACACATTGATCTTTTTCCAACAGTGTAAAAAACACCTCAATCGGAGTTTGTATGTGGAATTTATGTCTACCATAAATTGACCTACCTTATTGGCCACCATGATTGAGTTGATTCCCATGCCAACCCCTATTATTCATGTATAGATAGCATGTAAAAACCCTAACCTTAAATGGTTGTTAGATTCTGTTAAATACTAGGACACTACAAGGAGAGAGGGTCCATTCTTTTAGCATTTTACTTGTTCCATATTTGAGCAAACACCTAAGAGTAGGATTTGTGAGCATAGCATGGGAGGGAGTAGATTTTGTAATAACCATATAGGCCAAAGTGTCAAAGGCAACTCCATAGTGAGCGTTACTTTCTTTGTATTCACAATTCATAAGATAAGAAAAGAGAACAAAGCATAGGCATCACCTTCTAGTGAGTTTTCTCCAATTTCATGTTTTTATGTTTCCCAACATATGTGTGGATGGTGTGTTCATTTTTTTGTTCTTTCATCTCCAAAATTTAGTTATGTTTATAAATTTAAGAAATAAACTAGTGATAATGATCCAGATTGGATCATTACTTTTTTTTCATCAATGTTGATGCTTGCGGGGTGGAAAAATCAATTTGAAGAATTCGGGTAGGAAACCTTTTAGGGATATGTTTAGGCCTTAGTGATATATTTTAGGAGTGAAACTTTTTTGCTTAAGCCTCACACCCCCTATTATTTTGCTACACTCAAAGACCTTTCCAACAGTGCAAGAATCACATCAATGGGAGTTCAGATGCAAAACTTATGCCACCTAGAAGTTAGCCTATTGTGATTGACCAACATAATTTGAGAGGAATCCACATTAACCCTAATTACTCATGAAAAGAGGGCTAACAATGTGGGAACTATGAAGAATAATCTAGAAGGGTTGAATTGTAACTCATATTGAGGGTTAAATGGTCAAATTCAACCCTTAGTTGGTTGTAGGGCTATGTTAAAACTTAGCTGCTAGGAGGTAAAGGAGTTCAATTATATTATACAAAGTTTTGTTCCATGCTTGAGTATAGTAGCTGAGAGTGGATAGAGAGAGGGAAGAAGAGAAGGGTTTTTTTTCTATAGTAGTTCACAGGCCACAGGTCTTACTTCTTTGTATTTTCACCAATTCAATTCAGAGAAAGAAAAAGCAGAGAAACCTCGCCTTCTAACTGCCAGGTTTTCTCCCAAAGGGTTCACAACTAATATATTGATGTTATTGTGTTTTTGAGTTATTGTTTTATTTATTCTCTATTTTCTACATTTTATATATTACATTCATAAGAAGAAAACAATAATCTAATATATCTAGAAAATCTAAGGAAAAATAAATCTCAAAATTTAGATTCCAAATTTCAATGTGTTTTTATTGGAGTTGTTGTGGTGAACTATCTAGTGGAATATCCACAAAAATTTACAAATCATATTGGTATCAGAGCAAGTTTCATTAGGTATATTGTGGGGTGTTGTAGGGAATCATATTGGTAAGAAAAAAGTTAAAAAACCCAATCCATGGATGATAATGCTAGTTTTAATAACCTACGAGATCCAACAAAAGAGATATTCACAAGGATAGAAGAGAAGGTCATGGATATCAACCGTAATATGAAACTCCTTATGGAAGATTTGGAAAATAAGATTGGAATCAAATAAGACAAAGATTCCAACTTATATTTTAGAGCAAAGGGAAAATCGAGGGAGAGGGAAGAACCAGAGAACGGATCTAAGAAAGAACCCAAAAAAGAATAACTCAGTTTGAGTGTCATGAACCATTCATAATCCCTATTTAAGATGGAGAAAACAGATGACATCAATAAATATTAAGGTGAGATTGAAAATTTCAAATTAAATCACTAGTTGTAGTAGTTAGAGGTTTATTTTAGTGTCAACCACATAGAGAAGGAATAGAAAATTTTGTTTCCTCATTTGAAGCAAAATGGCCATGCCTTGAATCGATGGGAAAGCGACATAAAAACCCTGAGGTTGGACGGGGATCCACTTGTAACTAAGTGGTGGGGTTTCAAAACTTTCATAAAGTCTCAATTCTCCCATATCAGTTATATAATATAGGACCAGTGCATCTAGTGGCAATTTTCTGGTAGACATAGGGGTAGTGTGTGAGACAATACATCATAGAATTCAATAAGATAGCAATAATGTTAGGTATCTCTCCCAAGAACCTAGACATGCTCCTCAAGTATCCGGGGGATCAATATGGCCATCTACGAAGGCAAGTGATGTTGTTCAAACCCAGATCATTTGATGGGACTTTTAATTACTTTTCTAATTGCTTAGATATACAACCAAAAGATTGTTCATTTAATTTTCAACCTAGAGATTGTAGGGAACTTGTGAACTATCATGCATCATATATGCTAGTACAATCATGTATGTGTCTGAAGTTGTAGTAGATAAATAATTGTCACAATTCGTGATATAAATATACTTTTACAAGTCACCGAGTAATCCAAATCACATCTTCTAATCTATGTTGCAAGAAATTAAATCACACCAACATCTAAATGTGACTTGCTCTTAGATTTTACGTTGATTACAAGCAATTCAACAAGGTGACTATCAAGAGTAGGTATCTTTTGCCACAAATTGATGATTTTCTTTTATCGGATCAAGGGAGCTACAATGTTTTCGAATATTGATTTAAGATCAGGATATCATCAAGTGCACATCAAAGAAGAAGACATCTCCAGGACTGCATTTCGCACAACATGTAGGCACTATGGGTTCATGGTGGTTCCTTTTGGTCTTACCAATGCTCCAGCCATCTTCATTTGTTTGATGAACAATGTGTTGCACCCTTATCTAGTTAAGTTTGTGATAGTATTTGTTGATGATATATTGGTATATTCCAAGAATGAGGAGGAGCATGCAGAGCACCTGGCAACAATGTTGATATTTTTGAGAGCACATTAGTTGTATGCTAAGCTTAGCAAGTGTAGTTTCTTTAAGACTTAGATTCATTACTTGGGACATGTTGTTTCCAAGGAAGGGATAACAGTGGACCCAAAAAATATTAAGGCTATCGGGGAGTGGCCATCTTTGAGGAATGTTGATGAGGTTGGGTCATTCATGGGACTAGAAAGTTATTACAGGTATTTCATCAGGAACTTCTCAAAGATTTACTATGCTATCACATCTTTGCAAAGGAAAGGGAGAATTTTGGATGGACTAAGGAGAGTGCAACTAGTTTTTAGTAGTTAAAGAAATTGCTTACTAATGCTTTGGTTTTGAAGATTGCAGATCCTGATAAGGATTTTGTGGTTTGTACAAATGCTTGAAAGGAAGGACTTGGTGGAGTCCTCGTGCAGGAAGGGCAAGTGGTTTTCTATGAGTCAAGGAAGTTGAGTGAGCACGAGCAGAACTATGTGACTCATGATCTTGAGTCGGTAGCTATCATTCATGCATTGAAGATGTGGAGGCATTATCTCCTTCGAAGAAGGTTTTTTCTAATGAGTGATCATAATGGACTGAGGTATTTGTTTGACCAATCCAATTTGAATGCAAGGTAGGCTAGATGGTTTGATACTCTCAATGAGTTTGATTTTGAGATTAGGTACATCAAGGGATTGGAGAATCGGGTTGTAGATGCTCTCAGTAGGATAGTGTAGGTGAATCATATTTCAACTGTGAGCTCTTATGGGACATATTTGTAGGAGCATATCTTACATGAAGGGAAGAATGATGAGAGGTATCAAAAACTAAAATGGATATTGCAGCAGCAGGGTGAAGGTGATAGGGATGAGGAGTATCACCTCACAGCAGATGGCTTGGTCAAATTCAGGAGTAGGATTTCTGTGTTGGATATAAGCAAGTTGAAGAAGCTTATCTTAAGAGAGTTTCATGTCAAGCCATATTCAAGGCACCTGGGATACCATAATACTTTTATATTTGTTAAGAAGTTATATTATTGGCTAAACTTGAAGAAAGAGGTGGATGAGTTTGTTGCAAGTTGCTTGGATTGTTATTTCGTGAAAGTGGAATGCAAGAATTCATCTAGTTTATTGGAACCTATTTAGATTCTAGAAAGGAAATGGGAGGTCATTTCCAAGTACTTCATTACACGTTTGTTGATGACATTGAGACAACTTGCTTCCATCATGGTTGTGGTTGATAAGTTGAGCAAGGTGGCTTACTTCATTGCAATGAAGTCTACTAATTTAGCTAGTGAAGTGGATTAGATCTTCATTAGGTTGATATTGAAGTTGCATGGTGTTCCAAAAAAGATCATATCAAATAGAGATGCCAAGTTCACTTCTAAGTTTTAAAAGGAGTTGTTTTCAGGCTTGGGGAAAGAGTTAGCCTTTGTCATAGCTTATCATCCGTGAACAGAGGGAAAAATCGAGAGGGTTAACGGGATTCTTGAGGACATGTTCAAGATGTATGTCATGAATCACCAGTGGAAGTGCGAGGAGTAGCTTCCAGTGGTGGAGTTTTCTTATAATAATGGGTATCAAAATCCTTAAAGATGAGTCCATTTGAGGTTCTCTATGGGCAGAGTTGTAGTACTCCTATAAGATGGAGTGATCTAGTGAACATAATGCTAATTAGACTAGATATGTTGGCTAAGATGGAGCAGGAGGTGCAGGTTATTAAAAGGAATTTGAAGGCAACACGAGACAAGACTAAGAGTTATGAAAGTCAACATAGAGCATTCAAGGAGTTTCAGGTTGGGGATCATGTGTACTTATGCATCAAGCCCAACAAGAGCTCCTTGAGGATCGAGTCATGTTCCAAGCTGGAACCTCGATATTACAGACCTTTTGAAATCCTGGAGAGGATTGGACCAGTGGCCTACAAACATGCACTACCGCCAATAGTGAAACTCCATGATGTTTTCCATGTTTCATTGCTTAATAGATATGTTTCATTCCATTGACATCAACACATCTTCCTCTTATGATGACATCTCTGATCGAATCGAATCGTGGGTCCGTACAGTAGGACATCCTGCTGCATCCTCTTTAAGATGAAGATAATGTCACTAAACCTTAGAGGATTGGGATCATCTTGAACTCGATGATCATTTCTTGAACTTATTTGATCTAAAAATCCGACCATGGTTCTATTGCAGGAAACCATGATCGATAAGAAGAAATCACTGCACATACTTCATAGGATCTGTCCAAAATGCAAAATTTGTGCTACCAATGCATTGAGCATATTTGGGAGTCTTGCAGCTATGCGTGATCCTAAATTCCTATCGATCAAGGCATACAATTTCTTGGTAGGTATGATTTTGTCTAGTTATTACATGGGCTTTCCACTTCAATTGCACATTCTTAACATGTATGCTCCATATGAAAACATGAAGGTCTTCTAGAAAAATCTAGCATCCACTGGAATTTTGGATATACACTTGCTCATCGTCACGGGGATCTAAAAATTACGCTGAACACAAACGATATTTGGGGCCAAAATAGCAAAGTTGACCCTTCAGAGAGATTCTTCAAGAATTTATTTCAATGCAAATCATTGATGGACATTGTTCCTTGCCCTCTTGGTCCTACTTGGAGAAACAGAGAGACTAGAGGGAATTGTATAGCTAAGAGGCTTGATAGGTATTTGATTCATGGATCCTTGTTAATGAGACTTAAAAAATTTACCTCTTCATCCACCTTTGTTGGGACCTCGAATCACGATGCCATAGTTTTAGAGTGGGAGGGGGAATTCTAGGTTGGAACACTTCCCTTCAAATTTTGTCACTCGTGAATCCAAGAAACAGAACTAATAGACTTGATTCATGATTATTGGACTCTTTTGTTGATGGAATTCTCCCCAAAAAGATCGATATTGTGACATACAACTTGGACGCTTGAAATCCCTGGTCAAAACTTGGGTTGTTAAGTGCAGGAAACAACAATATAGGGATCTTGCCCTCATTGACAAAGAAATTACTAGACTGAAGTACCCCTCACTACTAGTGTTCTTCTCTGAATAGTTAAGGTGGACGATTTTGGACTTATCATTTCAGAAGGAAAAGATATTAAAGTTGTAGGAAGATGAATGGAGAATTAAAAGCAGATTAGTTTGGGTTTAGGGCAGTGACAAAAATACAAAATATTTCCACATGGTTGCTTCAAAAAGAAGAGGGGCTAATCAATTTTGCATATACAAGACTCTGAGGGATGAATTCTTATGTCTTTACAAGATATCCGACAGGTATTTGTTTGACACTTTCAAAAACAATTTTCTACTCAGGAAGTGGCCATTATTGAAGAAAAAAATGGAAATCGCCCAACTAGTCCTCCACATGGTCAATGAGGAAGTCATTGAGTGCCTTGAAAAATCTATCACTGCAAAAGAGCTTCACGGATTTCTAAAAGAGTTGACCAAGGACGAGATTCTAGGTCTATATGGCTAGTCTATTGAGTTATTCCTATTTTTCTTTGACTTGATGGCTACTGATCTCATAGATATGGCATATGAATCTCGACTATCGGGAAATATCTCAGGTGAAATCAACACCACTTTTCTTGCACTCATTCCTAAAAAATATCAGTCGTCTTTCTTCTATGACTAAGGTATATTTCTCTTTGTAATATTACATATAAAATCATTTCTAAGTTGTTAGCTAAAAAACTCAAAAAGATGTTGTCTAAACACATTTCTACAAAATTGTTTGGTTTTCTTGTAGATATGAGCATACAAGACGTTGTTGGAATTTCCAAGGAATGCATCCACTCCATAAAATCCCACAAATTAAAATCTTGTTTGATTAAAATTGACCTCATTAAAGTGTATGATTGGGTTGATTAGGACCTCATTCAATTGATCTTATTTAGGATTAGACTCCCTTACCGACACATTAATTGGATCATGGCATGTGTTATAACGACAAGCTTGGTGGTCCTGATTAATGGTATGTCTGTAGGCTTCTTTAGGATCTCTAAAGTTCTAAGTCAAGGTTGCACACTCTCGCCTCTTCTCTTCATCATGGTTGTGGATGGGTTGAGTAGAGGAATATTAGAAGCAAAGGTTGTTGGGCGCATATCTGGTTGTAGGGTCACATCTAACATACATCTTTCACTTTTATTGTTTATGGATGATGTCCTTTGCATGGAACTGACTAGGATGGCTGAATGACACTCCTTCCATCTAGTCTTTAAGAAGTTTTCGAATTCCTCCAGTCTTTTCATTAATGAAGATAAATCTAATCTTACTATGAATTATCCTGATGATGAAGAAACTAAAAATATTGTTGATCTATTTAGGATTAGCATCAAGCCATTCATTGATGGCTTAAATTACATGGGTTTCTACTTGAAGCCTTGCAACTATGTGGAAAGGGATTGGTCTTGGATCATTAGGAAAATCCAAAGGAAATTGACCTTATGAACAAATGGTTATCACTGGGAAGTAGGTTGGTCATGACTATGTTTTTTCTCGAAGGAATTTCTATATATTGGATGCACCTATTTCTCCTTCCAATGTCGGTGATCAAGAAGAATGACTATATACTAGAAAAATTCATATGGGATGGGGATGGAAATAAATCAAAATTCCATCTTACCAAGCTCTTTGTAATTTGCAGACCGAAGGATGAGGGTGATTGGGGTATTAAAGACATTAAGATTTTCAACATGGTGATGCTAACTAAGAATTTATGGAGGGCCTAGAATTTTGCATGAAATCATTTTAGAAAAAAACCTTAATAATGATTTATTGGAGGAGTGGGTAAAGGTTGGCGCACCGATGAAGAAAGGGGCCTCATATATCTGGTGCAACCTAATGAAATCTAGGCCATGGTTTTGTAGCAACCTCAAGTGGAAGGTTGGTTGTGGTAGCAACATCCCTATGGGGCTTGATGTCATCTTTAGTATGGAGGGAGCATATATTATTTTGCCTACCTTGATCGACTTTCTACAGGGGTGGGGCTACTTCTTCCATGCTGATATCAGCCTCCCACTAAACATTAGATTATCCACCACCCACTGGATGCATGCAGACGAGTTGGGCGTCCCCCTATATTTGGTGCTTGAATGGGAAAGATATCGTCTTCACTTGTACCAGGCTGGTATTACCCTATCAAAACACATTGACATTCTTACTTAGGATGGAAGAACATATGGCAACTCTCTCTCTGTTAAAAAGGCCTATTCATTCATCATAAATTCCTCCCTTCAGTCCCCAGGTATTATTTGGTTAGCTAATATGTGGAGATGGGAAGCTCTAGCAAAGTTAAAATGTTTCATCTAGCTCATCTTCCATAATAGAATCCTCATCTGGGAAAACTTAATCAAGAGAGCATTCATAGGGCCTAGGCTCTGTCCACTATGCAGATTTGCTAATGAGGAGGTGAAACATCATTTTTTGCCTTGCTCTTTCTCAATCTATGTTTGGAAGGAGGTATCTAATACTCTCAATATCACCATGTCGGTAGACCAACCTTCCATCATAGATTGCTTTCAAAACTAGTCCCTCCTTAATAAGGACTTCCGGCCTCTACCTCTATATGTTTGATGGGGTATTTGGTGTAGCATAAATGCCTTCATATTTGAGAATAAATATCCTGATATGATGTCCATTGCATCATATATCACGACCTATTTTATGGAGATTGGCCCTTGGAGCCCTCTACCCCACCTTCGCAGATTGTCTCGTAGGAAACTTGAGAACATATTCCCTATAGGTTTCTTTGATGGTGCGACAGTCAATGGGACTTTTGGATGCAATGATATCATTCGTTTCAGCCCTATTTTGGCTGATATTTTTTACCATGGTCTTTGCACGAATATTAGAGAAAAGGTTTTGGAATTATGGGGGGCAATTAGGTATGCAAAATGGTTGTCCATTGACCATATTCTGATTGGTAGAGACTCAAAGAATGTCATTGACTGGATCAATGGTCTCTTTATGATTTTGGTCCCTTCCCTCTCCCACTAGATGGAGCACATTCAGGTCATGAATTCCTCTTTCACCTCTATCTCTTTCTTCCATATTTATAGGGAGAAAAATAATTTGGAAGACTCCCTCTCCAAGAGAGGGACCACCATTTGGGATGGGCATATGTGTTTCAAATTTATGGTTAATGGATATATTTGCACTAAGGGATCTTTCAAATTGTGAAAGGACGCTCTGCCTTGGTCTAGGGAGGGCGATGCTAGCCTCTTATCCTAGTATTTTGGTGGTTTCATGGACACACAAGTCTTCATATGCTTTGTTTTTCAGCTCTTTGTTCATTGATCTTGGATGTCTTTATGTGGCCTGACTAGGGCGGACAACGCTAACCTCCTCTCCTAATTGTCTTGGTCTGGTGGTTTCATGGACATACAAATTTCTTATGCTCTATTTTTGGAACTATGTTTATAGATCCTGCATGATGGCTACATTTATCTGGTTCCCATATTATTTCGGACTTTGAAGCTTTTCATATTTTTTCATATATAAACATCTTTTTTTTGTAATGAAATATCCTTGTTTTTTTCTTCTTGAAAGAAAAATGGAAGCAACATGGAAATCAATGTCCCTAATCACCACAAAACCTTTCCTACACACTAGCCTCAACAGATTCACCATTCAAAACAATCTGTAGACTGTACTCCTTGTCTTTAAAGTCACCGCGTGGCCATTTTTTCGCTAACCCACCCTTCAATGAGTGCAAAGAATGGTTGGAAAAAAACCTGTGAAGAAAAAGACAAATAGTAAAATATGTCAACATTGGTCACCCACCAATGCATTGTCATAATGAACACAAGTTGCAACATGATCATATAACTGATAGCGACAACATGTATAAAAACTCGGTTATGTGAAGAAAAATATTGAATTCTGGATAACATCAACATGTTGAAAAAGCTCGGTCATGCAAAGAGAAATATCAAATTCTGGAGTTAGCAATTTCAATTTCCATGGTAAAAAATATTCAAATTATTATTGGGATTGAAATTGTGTATAGTTTGATATGGATTATAGATTTTGTTAATATTTTATTGTAAAATTTGATAATATTTCAAAACCTGAATGGAGAGGAGAAATGTCAGAATTGAACTAGTTACTACCTATAAATTCCAAAATATTCACAAAAATTTACAATCCAGTAAAATGAATATGTGAAATCTAAAATTTAAGGGGATGACAACAACAACATTGGAAATGTCAATCAACCAAAGTCAATCAACCAAAAGGGATTGTAAAAATCAAATTTTGTCAACAGGGTTCCTAGTGCATTGTCACCAAAAGCTGCGTAGCCCATGCAACTACACAATATGTAGAACACCATTGTCATTGTTGATCTGATAATGAAAATCTTAGTTCACTTTTAAGGTGTTACAAACTCATGTGCGTGGATTAGCTTACATTACTTAGAGCATGGATCGATAAGTTTGCGAATAATGCAGATAATGAGTAGTAAGAAGCATAATAGACACATAAACACAGCAAGTTTAATATGGAGTTCACCCAACTCTTGGGCTATGTCTCCTGGTCCAGCCTTTGTGGTGGCCTCTCTATTATGTCTTCGAGAGCAGACTTTTACAAAGTGTGAGCTTAATTGAGTCTCAACACAATATATGCAAATAACAAGAGTTTTTCTTGAACCTCTAAAGCCTCTCTGAGTATGCAGACTCTTTCAGTTTGCTCTTTGTCTTTGTTTTCTCTCCTCTTCAGCACTGTCTCCCCCTCTTTCTTTGTCATTCCGTGGCTTTAAATCCATTCGATGCTATCTGTTCGTTTTTTCCTTCTCGGGTTCTCTAGTTCCTAGCCTCTATTCACTCGAATCCCCCTTCTGAGCATTAACAATCATGGCATAATGCTTTCACAGGAGGTGGCCACTTGTTCTGCAATGGAAGAGTCCATCCGTCTTTTAAATCCCTGAAATAGCCATTATCTATTTACACAGAGAAATACATTCGAACATAGGACAAATCTACCAAAGCATTGTTCATCGGACTTCAAAAGCCCTCAAATCCACTCTATACTCTTATCTGGTCCTCCTGAAATTGCCGATCGCATGTCGCAAATGCCCGTTCCATGGTTTCCCTTTGTATTTTGGAGAATACGTTAAAACATTGAAATTATGGCAAAAATGGGTTTATGTGGACTTGAAATTTTATACATGTGCATTCATAAACCCTTTTGGGTCCAATTTCATCGCATCGACGCATTCCCTTCGCTTTTTGTTTAGTTAACGAAAACATGAAAATGCATAGAAAATGCCAATTTGAATTTACGGAACTCAAAATATATGAAATATTATCTATGACTCCGTCAGGTTTGGATATGTTGCTTCATATTCCCCTTGACCCCCGATCATCGATTGCCCTGATCGTCCGCATCGATGATCGGCATATTGGCGATCGCATGGTTATTGGTCTTTTGGCTTCCCCCTTTACACAATGCCAACACGATATTGCGATGCAACGTGGGCCATTGATTTGCGCACTTGATTGATGGTCCTTGTTGACCCCGTTGATCGATGTCGCATTTCCCATGTAGTAACTTCCGATAGCCTCTGCCTGCCTTCGCTAATTGCGATAGGCCAATCAGATCTGGACCGTTGATTAGCCAGATCTGACGGCTTCTGTGCATCGTTGTCCAAGTAGTCGATAGCTCTGTTCTTTGAGCATTTCTTCATGTTTTTGGCTGTCAATAGTGTTTTCCGCCTATTTTAAGAGTTCATCCTTTTGCGATTGTTTTGATTCTTGAAGACTTAGAGGGCTTCTTGGATCCCTTTGGATCACGCCTTCCCACTGAAAAAGGCTTTTGGACGACCAAAAGTTGAATTTCAAGCATCGATCAAGTGAGGATACAACTTCCTCACTTATCTAATTTCCATCCATCGTGCACTGTAGGGTTTTGAACCTTTGTGTCCAATTCTGAGGTACTCGATATCTCCTCTGCACGTAGTTCTCACCTTCTTGTCCAGAATTGTATCTTCCTGCAACTCATTGAGGTATTCATGCAACAAACCATCAATAGAAGCCAATTGACTTTGCTCTTCGGGATCTTCAATCAATGAAGATTCAAACAACCTCAAATTCTCTACATTAACCACTGAATAGATGTGCATGTAAGCTAGAAAATCAAGGCGAAAAGCATTCTCACCAATTTTCTCAAGTATCTTGAAAGGCCCATACCTTATTGGCTTTAGCTTCTTTCCTTCACCTTCCATTCTGTTTTTGCTAATATACAGCCAGACTTGATCACCAACTTGGAAGCTATGCTCCTTCCGATGCTTATCATGCCTTGCCTTATACTTGGCCTGGCTTCTTTCCAGCTATTCTTGCACTTTCTGGTGAATTCCTTAGATCTATTCAATGAAATTGGTTGCTTTATCCACATCACTGTGTCCATCAACCGCTATGTCTTTTCCAAAGACAAAATCCAAGGGAGACTTTGGTGTGAAACCAAAACAAGTCTCAAAAGGAGATCTTTGTGTAGAAGAGTGTTTAGCACAATTTTAAGCATGTTGCACATAACAAAATGTTCATCCCAAAGCTTGGGATGCTTGCTGCAACAGCCCTTGAGCAACTGTATCACTGTCCTATTGACCACCTCTCTTTGGCCATCTGTTTGTGGATGAAAGGTTGTGCTGTTCTTCAATCTGGTGTCCATCAATCCCCATAGACTTGACCAAAACTTCCCAACAAATCGGGAATCTCGATCAGATACTATGGAAGTGGGTAACCCAAAATGCACCCTGACATGCTGAAAGAATAACTTCATTATTTGTTCAGCTATAATCTGCTTGTTACAAGCTATTAAAATACACATTTTGCTGAACCTGTCCACAATAACATACAAATAGTCATGACCGTTTCTAGATTTTGGCAATCCCCCAACAAAGTCCATGGAAACACTTTCCCAAGGATGAGAAGGCACTGGTAGTGGAGTGTACAAGCCTAATTTTCTATTGCTGGGCTTGCTTTTAGCACACATGGTACACCCTTTAATATATCTAGAAATTGTTTCATGCATTCTTGGCCAATAACAGAACCTTTTTAGCTGTGCAACTGTTTTACTTACACCAAAATGACCTGATATAAGAGAATTATGTGCTTCCCGAATTATGGTAACTCTTTTAGTTTATGGAATGCATAACTTTCCCAGATGATACAAAAATTGGTCCTTAACATAATAATTCAATTCTTCTACTTGTTTTCCATGACTTAAAGTTGCATATACATCTTTAAAATCTATATCTTGAGCATATTGTCCAATGTAGCTTTCATGCATTACTGAGTTATGATTAAGTATAGTGAATGCATTTATGATTGGTCTGGAAAATATATCTGCAACTTTATGTGTATGCCCTTCCTATATCTGATGACTAGATGAAAGTACTATAGAAAACCCATCCACCTATAGTGTCTTGATTGCTGCAATTTAGTCTGTGAGTGCAAATACTGAAGTGGTTGATGATCAATATGTATAATTGTTTCTTTGCCCATTAATTAATGTTTCCACTTTTTCACACTCTGTACTAATGCATACAATTCTTTATCATATGTGGGATAATTAACTACTGCAGAATTAAATGTCTCAGAATGATAACATATGGGTTTACCATGTTGCATCAACACCACTCCCATGGCATAGTCACTGGGATCTGTTTCAATCTTAGATGGTCGTTGAAGATCTGGCAGTGCTAGTACTGGTGCTGTACTATTTTTTTCTTTTAAGGTGTCGAAGGCTTCTTTCTATTTTCCTCCCCACTGAAACACCTTGTTCAATCCTGTTAAAGCATGTAAGGGAGCTGCAATCAAGGAAAAGTTAGCAAGAAACTTTCTCCAATATTGTGCTACTCCTAGGAAGCTCCTAACTTATGTAGAAGATTTTGGTTTAGGCCAATTCACAATGACTTCCACCTTAGAGGGATCTATCTTCAATTCACCACCCCCTACATTCTGACCAAAATAATTCAAAGATGTTTTGCCAAATTCACATTTTGATAACTTAACATAGAGATTTTCTCTTTTCAAAAATTCTAGAGTCTTCTTTACATGCTTCAAATGTTCTTCCCATGTTTTACTGAAAACAAGAATGTCATCTAAATATACAATTACAAAATCATCAATAAAAGGCTTAAGTACATCATTCATAACTCTCATGAAAGTGGCAAGATCATTAGTTAAGCCAAAAGGCATAGCTAGCCATTCATATATCCCTTGCTTTGTTTTGAAAGCAATCTTCCATGTATCTTGTTCTGCTACTCTGACCTGATGATAGCCACTACGTAAGTCCAACTTGGAAAAGTAGACTGCTTCTTTCAGTTGATCCAATCGATCATCAATGCAAGGAATGGGATAACAATTCTTGATCGTTATTTATTCAGTGCTCTATAATCAATGCACATCCTCCATGAACCATCTTTCTTTCTCACCAACACAATTGGAGATCCGCATGGTGATGCGCTTGGTCTTATGAACCCTTTCTCGAGCAGCTCCTGTACCTGTTTCTTGATCTTTTCATTATCTAAAGCAGATAACCTGTACATTCCGATGTTAGGCAATGGTGCATCTTGTTGCAAATGAATATAATGTACAATTTCCCTTTTGGGTGGTAGACCATTAGGTTCTTGAAATAGGATATCATATTCTGAAACAAATTTTTCTAAATTAGCTTTTTGTTTAGCATCACATCCCTCAAATACATTGGTTTCATCATGGTTCTTTTCCTTTACAACCATCAGTAAAAATTGCTTGCATGAATTTACAATTATTTTCATCTGCCGTGAGTTTATGAGAGTATAATTATTTTTGAGTTTATGAGCTCTTACAATATATTCTATTCCATCTTTGGTGAGTTGATACTTATTTTCAACTCCATAGAAAATGGCTTTTCTATCATACAAGTAAGGACTTCCTAAAACAATACCACATATATCCAAGGGAATTATATCTTACTCAACCTCATCTACGAATGTTGACCCAATAGCAAATCTAAGTTTACATCGTCTAGTCACTTGTAGCTTTGTTTTATCTAATACCCAACCTAATGGATATGGCTTTTTGTGAGGTGTGGTTGGCAATCCCAACTTCTTTACAATTTCTTTAGAAATCAAGTTTACTTGCGATCCACTATCAAATAAAGTATCAATCTTTTGATGCTTGGAAATAACTCTAATATGAAAAAGCTCATGTCTTTTCCTCTCATTTTCTTCATTATCAATAGATTGTGCAGAATTACTAGTAGATGCTTCAGAATTTTTACCTTTAAAACCTGTGGTTGTGACTGTTGTTTCATCACCTGAGTCTGACCCCAAATCTTTCTTAATAGCAGCAACATCCTTCTTCTTATTGCCATCGAACTTCTTGGGTTTCAGCTCTAGATGCAAAACCAACAATGTGCATCATCATGTCCATCCTTCTTGCAGTGAGTGCATGAAGGTTTGTCTTTTTGTACAACTTTTGCCTTCCTCTCTTTCCATCTCAGCTTCTTCTTTTCCTTGTTCTTGCTTGTAGTGGGTTTTGATGATGCCCCAATCTCTGGGTTCAAATTCTTGCCCCTCGCCTGAACTGATACATCATCTATGCTAGTAGGATTAAACATGAGAATGGTGTGTCTCAAATAGCTATGCAGACCACCTATATACTTCAACAAAGTTTCAGGTGAGTCTAGAGAAATGCCTAGAATTAAAGCCCTTTTTCCAAATTCCTGGGTATAGATTTGTACACTTTGCCCCTTTAATTGGCGAAGAGTTTGCCAACTCATCATTTCTTGCTGCATATAAGCTAGTGGATACCACTGTTTTTTAATGGCAGAAACAAATTTACTCCAGGTAGAAAGAATTTTACCATGATTCTTCAAATCAGCTTATGTCCTGCCTTCCCACCACACTAGGGTAGTTCCTCCAAGGCGAAGGCTGGCCAGCTGAATCTTTCTCCTTTTTGAATCAATGTTCTGCACTCTGCAATACCCATCAATCTGTCTAATCCAGTTATCTAGCTTTTCTACATTCAATTCGCCATCATATATTGGCAAATCAAATTTTACATCTAATTTAATCAAATATGTTTTCTTCTTTTTATTTTCAGGGCTAGAAGGAGGTGTTGATGGAGGAGGTTTTTCTCCTTTCCCTTTTCCTTCGGGGGCATCTAGAGAAGGTTCTTCTGCTCCTTTATCTTGTTTGGAGGTTGAAGTACTTTCACCTCGACCTTTCTTGAATTCTCGATACATCTCTTCTACCATGGCTCTCATGATCATGAAGCTATCCCTGAATTGAGATTCTGATTCCATTGAAATCTCTTCTGCCATGCTTCTCCTCGGATAGACTCTTCCAATTTTTGGGTTGGCTTCAACAAGTTCTCCTTTTCCCAGTTTGAGCTTCAACCTAGTTAGCATTAAAAAATCCAGCACAAGCTTGTCTAACCTCAACAACCAAAGAAACCAAAGGCTTTGATACCACTTGATCTGATAATGAAAATCTTAGTTTACTTTTAAGGTGTTACAGACTCATGTGCGTGAATTAGCCTACATTACTTAGTGCATGAATCGATAAGTTTGCGAATAAGCAGACAATGAGCAGTAAGAATCATAATAGACACATAAACAAAACAAGTTTAGTATGGAGTTTACCCAACTCTTGGGCTACGTCCCCTGGTCCAGCCTTCGTGGTGGCCTCTCTATTATGTCTTCGAGAGTAGAGTTTTACAAAGTGTGAGCTCAATTGAGTCTCAACACAACATATGCAAATAACAGGAGCTTTTATTGAACCTCTCAAGCCTCTCTGAGTACGCAGACTCTTTCAGTTTGCTCTCTGTCTTTGTTTTCTCTCCTCTTCAGCACTCTCTCCCCCTTTGTCTTTGTCATTCTATGGCTTTAAAGCCATTCAATGCTGTCTGTTCGTTTTTGCCTTCTCAAGCTCTCTAGTTCCTGGCCTCTATCCGCTCGAATCCCCCTTCTGAGTGTTAACAATCATGGCATCACGCTTTCAAGGGAGGTGGCCACCTGTTCTGCAACGGAAGAGTCCATCGGCCTTTGAAATCCCTGAAATATCCATTCTTTGTTACACAGAGAAATACATTCGAACATGGGAAAAATCCACCAAAACATTGTTCATCGGACTTCAAAAGTCCTCAAATCCACTCTATACTCCTATCGGGTCCAAATGAAATCATCGATTGCATGTCGCAAATGCTCGTTCCATGGTTTCCCTTTTTATTTTGGAAAATACGTTAAAACAATGAAATTATCACAAAAATGGGTTTATGTGGACTTGAAATGTTATACATATGCATGCATAACCCTTTTAGGTCCGGTTTCAACGCATTGGCACATTCCCTTCGCTTTTTGTTTATTTAACGAAAACACGAAAATGCATAGAAAATGCTAATTTAGGGAACTCAAAATATATGAAATATTATCTATGACTCTGTCAGGTCTAGCTATGTCGTTTCACATTCCCCTTGACCACCGATCGCCGATTGCCCCGATCAGCCACATCGGTGATCGGCATATTGGCGGTCTCATAGTCGTTGGTCTTTCGGCTTCCCCTTTTAGACAATGCCAATGCGATATTGCGATGCAATGTGGGCCATCGATCTGCGCGCTTGATCGATGGTCCTCGTTGACCCCACTGATCATTGTCGCATTTCTCATGTAGTAACCTTTGATAGCCTCTACCTGCCTTCACTGATTGTGATAGGCTAATCGGATTTGGACCGTTTATCATCCAGATCTGATGGCTCCTGTGCATGGTTGTCCAAGTCGTCGATAGCTTTGTTTTTTGAGCATTTCTTCGTGTTTTTGGATGCTGATAGTGTTTTCTGCCTGTTTTAAGGGTTCATCCTTTTGTGATTGTTTTGATTCTTGAAGACTTAGAGAGTTTCTTGGATCCCTTTGGATCAGTTGCCACACCCAGTAGCATTTATTTGTCTATCATCTTGTTCTCTATTGGAGGTGTTTATATTATGCCATACTCGTCATTTCAATTGAGTTAGTTCATCACATTTCTTTCCATGAATATTAGGGAACAAGGGCTATGGTGATATTGGATAATTATATAGTACTTGAATTTCTATGAGTATCAGGGAATAGGAGTAATCAAATACAATGTTTCTGAGAGCTTGGAACGTATTCTATTTTTTCTCATCCTTAGTTACTGTACCAATCGCGGCTCCCATGAGACAACCTCTAAAATGTACCACCTCTAAAGCACATCCAAACATATTATAGGCATTAATTTAGAGGAAATCTGAAATGTGTTGTTAATATCGCAATATAGAGTAGAGATGAGATAGGGGAAAGCTAAAATGGGAGTAGAATTGATTGATGGAAATACCCTCTACTTTGGCAATAGTGAGGCCAAGTCTGATGGTAGAATAGGTGAATGACATGACCACAACGACGACAGAAAGCCACCAGATTTGGTTAAAGTCTGGTATCTAAGAAAATATGATATCTACCACTCCGAAGGCTATCAGGTATGGATTTGTGGTGAAGTGGTATGGATAGTTAAATAGAAATTTGAAGATAGACATAGTACACAAATTACACACAAAATAATTCCTATATTACATTTCAAAACCAAAATACATCCCACAAATATAGTGCTTATGAGATCGAACAAATTCTAAACTAAGATATTATTGTTGAGAAAATCTCTCAATAAACTCCAACAACCAACAAAACTAATATGGAAATATACTTGTAAGTGTTATTTCTAAGTCCCTCCCTTAATTATTACATTACAACGATCAATACAAGAATCATAAATTACAGTTCACATATAAGTGACATCTCTCAGATATGGTATTCGCTAACACTTTACTCACTCTAAAATCTCAAATATCATGTTCTTTCTCTACCACAATCTTCAAGCTTCCCACTTGTCTCATTTAAGGTACAACTATCTCTCACTATTGTTTGCGTACTTGTAAGATCAGCAATATTGACATACTCATCTCGTTAAGGCTTCCACGAGAAAATTTGTCAAGTAATTGAACCACTTTATGGACCTACCACCATCTGTCGGATATTTTTATTTTAGATATCAATCTGTTTCTAGGAATTAAATCTGGAGACTGAGTCTATTCAGAAGTTGATCATACCACTTGACCTGTCTAACACGCAAGGATCTCATACTATAGCCAGAAGTTGTTGTTTATGGGTTTTCCAGCGCCAAGAACCACTAATTTGAATTATGCAACATTATTCAATAATTGGTTCTGCACTTTTAACAAACATGTTGACACCTAATCACATGGATTGGGGGAACAACTATAATTAAAAATGGAAAGTCATCGAGAGATGAACTGAACTGTGACTCCCTCTTGTATATAATAATGAACAACCTGAATGAAGAATACAATTACATTTGAGGAGTTACCTCCTGGTCTGACATGGTATTAGAGCCAGTGCAATTTTTGGCTTCCCTCTCTACTTTGTAACTCCCATTCTGCCTATTCTACCTATTCTGTCTATTTTGCCTCCATTCTGCATTATTTTGCAGACTGACAAATCACTACTGTGCGTTAATACTATTGGTAGAGTCATTACAAGAAAATGGAGTCGTGGAGGGCCGATTGTGGAGTGGCATGAGAAAGGCGATGGCGTGATATGCATGAGAAAGGAGTCGCGACTGTATGGTAGGTAGCAACCTGCTCTTGGTATATTCACAAGTAAATTACAGGAATCAGTGGATACATTGCTCCTCGGTCCATATGCTGCTCCCACACGCCCATGGTTTTGAAGCTTGAAAGCTCGCGGGGTTTGAAGGCCTCCCAGTTTTGAATGTTGCTCCCATAAGACTGCTCGTCGATACCTCCATGACCCTCCTCCACGCCCCTCCTCCATAGACAGTCAACTCCCATCGCCTCCCTTCACTCGCATACCATACCCTACCCATTGGGTTACCATACACAGTCCATACCTCGGCCCTTGGCATATGTGAATCCGCTCCAGGTTATATACATTAACGTTGTCCGGTTATATACATTGACGCTGTCCAGGTTATATTACGTTGAACGTTGTCCTTCCTTCATTACCACAAGTTAACGCAGTTGGTAGAGATAGTATAACGTTGTCCAAATTTCAGCTTTCGTTGTCTGTCTTCATATACAAGTCTCATAGAACGCCGATATACATTATATTGTTTCATAATTTCATTGTCTTTGAATTATAGTATAACGTTGTCTCTGCTTCAAACTATTGGTATTGTTTCAATTGCACTTCCCTTTTGATATCATAATACGCTATTATCATAATTTGCTCGGTTCATGATACCGACCTCCTCCCATAGCGTGTTGGGTGTGGGGCATGATTATTTAGAGGTCTTTGTTTCAGTCGGATGTATACCCCATGAAGTTTGTACACCACTCCATGCGGGGGGGACTTGTCCCCCGCACAGGGGTTCACGGGGGGTGGGGGCGATCCCCCCTGGCTGGGGGGTCTGGGGGCCAGCGGTCCCCCAACGGGGGTTTCGGGGGCAGCGCCCTTGAAACTAAAAACAAATGTAAAATTGCCTTCTAAAAGTATAGTAATTTCTAGTTAATCTGGGCTGTTCATTAGGCAGATGATATGACGATAGAACTTATGTTTAGTTTAGGGTTTCTTTCCCTAGAAGGAAACCCCTCTCTTTGTATGAGGGTATTGTATTGAGGCTATAAAATAGATGTGTATTCTCCGAGCAGAAATAAAGAGGCAAGACTGTGAGAGAAAAACAGAGGATATTACAACAAATCTGATGTAGGTTGTGTCTCTTCATTTTGCTGGATAATAGAAAGGAAGGACTGGTTGTTCAGGGTGGATGTAGCCCAAATTGGGTGAACCACGTATATCTATGTCTCTCTGGTTTTATGTGTTTTTTGTGTTTATATTTATGCTATATTCTATGTGTTTCATTGCTCTATAATATATAATTTTCGAACAACGGGTATCAGAGTCGAAGGTCTATTTGGCTGACAAACTCGCAGGAGAGAATGGTTCCTGGTTCGAGTGGGAGCAATGGCGGAAGATGGTAAGTTTAGGGTCGAAAAATTTAACGGCCAAAACTTCTCGCTGTGGAAAATGTAGATGGAAGATTATCTATATCAGAAAGATCTGTACCTACCATTAGGCAGAAAAACAAATATGCTGACGAGTATGACAGATGAAGAATGGAACCTTCTCGATAGCAAGGCACTTGGAATAGTACGGTTGTGCCTTGCAGTGTCGGTCGCCTTCAACATTTCGAAGGAAACAATGATAGAGGGTTTGATTAAGGCGTTGGAGAAACTATATGAAAAACCCTTGGCCTCAAACAAGGTATTTCTTATGAGACGGTTATTTAATATGAAGATGTCGGAAGGTGGATCTATTGGAGACCATTTAAATGATTTTAATACTATTACAAGTCAGTTAAGTTTTGTAGGGGTAAACTTTGATGATGAAGTTAGAGCTCTGTTATTCTTGTGCTCATTGCTAGAAAGTTGGAATGGTTTAGTAATGGCCATTAGTAACTTTGTTTCTGGATCTAGTACTTTAAAGTTTGATGATGTTGTCGGTGCTATCCTTAGCAAGGAAATGCAACAGAAAAGCTCCGGTGAGACATTGGGTAATGCTTTGAGTGCAGAGTCTAGGGGAAGAAAAATGGAAAGAGGAAAGAGCTCAGGATATCGCAGTAAATCAAGGAAAGGCAGATCCAAGTCCAAATCGGGGATAGTGTGTTGGAAATGCGGAAAGAAAGGACACCTAAAGAAAGACTGTAGATCTCGGAAGGGAAAAGAAGGAGTTGCACAGCAAGAAAACAATCATGAAGCAAATGTGACAGGTAAGGTGTTACAAGATGCTTTGATTCTTTCTTTCGAAAATATTACTGATTCATGGGTGGTAGAATCAAAGGCCTCATTCCATGCCACACCTGATAAGAAATATTTTCATGACTATGTTCAAGGATATTTTGGACAAGTCTGTTTGGGTGATGATAAACCCTGTAAAATTGTTGGAATGGGTAAGGTTCTTGTAAAACAGCAGAATGGAAACCAATGACTACTAAAGGAGGTAAGGCATGTCGCAGATCTGAAGAAAAATCTAATTTCAATAGGGCAGTTAGGCAGTGAAGGTTGTGTGACAAATTTCACAGATAAAGCTTGGAAGGTCACCAAAGGAGCCCTGGTAATAGCAAAAGGCGAAAAGTTTGGTACATTGTATTTATGCAATGGTATTTCTAACTCTGTTAATGCTTTAACTTCCAAAGGAGAAAATGTAGCATTATGGCATCATAGGCTCGGACACATGAGTGAGAAGGGGATGAAGATTCTTCACTCAAAGAATTTGTTGTCGAGTTTGAAGAATGTTGATTTGGACTCAAGGAAAATTTTAAGAACCCCCCCTAAATTTACATGTATAATAAATGGGCGAATCTCCATGGTATATAGGAAAAATGGAAGGCAATTTTATCAATAATATGATATGTATATATAATTTTTTGGCGAATCTCTCACCAGGCATGGCGAATATTTTACTCAATTATAAAATCTTGTGTTTATTGAATACAAAAATGAAATCATTGAATTTCTGTAAAATATCTTTTGAAATCAAAATTACCAAAATTACATATCGATAACCTAGTAGATGTAGGATAAAATTCACCCATGCCATTTACAGAAAGCATGAGAAAAAACCTAATACTATATATAAAACCAAGAAAAATTCAAATTCATCACTTCTAGGGAACTCGTAACCACCCTGCCAATACACAAGTATGTTCCTGTTTGCAATAAGAAAAATTACCCAAATTACAATCTGTTTACTCCAGCATATGTTGGAAAGTTATAGAAGGATAACTAGTGCAATCAATCCATTCCTTTTAGCTATGGATTTGTTTCAGTTTAAAACAGAAGTATACAAATATACTTGTCCAATGTCTATGCTTTAACCATTCACCTTAAGATGTTTTTACAATATAATTTCCCTATTTAATATCTTCTTTATCATAAAAACCAACCTATATCCATCTTAACTCCACATCTACCACTCTTAGGGGGATGAAATCTATTTATCTCTTTGAGCACTTGGTAGACCCAGAATTAAGATGGATCTAAGATGATATAATTTCCCCTTTAAATAGTCTATGCTCACATGAATACCATGGTATTACCATGGGTCAATACCATGGGTTATCATAAACCTGGAGCTTAAAAATTACTATTAGTAATTTATAAAAATTAATAAAATTAATAGTTGATTTTTATTTTATTTTTTATTTTAACCAAGCTAAAATGTTTAACATACATTAAATTACAACATCCATTTTTACTCTTGATTGGATCAAATATTTTTTCACTCTATGCTAGTTTGCATATCACGATATTTGATACCTCTCGGGGGTTAGTAGATCCAACGTAAATATGGATCTATGCTGGTTTAATTCCCCCATTTAAATAAGCTACATTCCAGGTGAATACCATGGGTCAATACCATGTGCCATTTTTATTTTTATTAATACTAATATTAGGGTTAATAATGTTTTTTTGCATGGTATTAATAACAATCTAGTCCATGGTATTTGTCCCATAGTATTTTTCCCATAGATTTCACCAAAAGCATTTTTTGAGTGTCCGTAAATATAAGGTGACTTATGGAGTAAATATAAAAAAATGTTTTATTTGTTTACCATACGTCTCGTTTATTTATATTTTTATTAATTTACCATACCTCTTTTACAAATATGATATTTGGCCCATAGGATTCACTTAAATAAAACCTCTTTCTTGAGCCTTCATAAATAAAACAAGGGTTATGGACTAAATATAAAAAGAGGTTTTATTTATTTACCATGCGTCTAGTTTATTTTTATTTTTATTTATTTACCATATAAAAAGACGTTTTATTTATTTACCATACCTCCACTTTACTTATATTTTTATTTGTTTACACCCTTGCATGTATATAAGGTGACTTATGGAGTAAATATAAAAAATGTTTTATTTATTTACCATACTTCTCATTTATTTATATTTTTATTAATTTACCATACCTCTTTTATAAATATGGTATTTGGGCCTTTGACCCATAGGATTCACTTAAATAAAACCTATTCTTGAAAATGGGTGAATGGAAGGTTGTAACTCCTAATTTCAAGGGCTAAATTTACCTTTTTTACCCTCTCCCTTAAAAGAAGGTGGGCTATTTGAGGTGATTTGTAAAAATGTACTATGATACAAAATAATCGCCCACTAAAAATTTTAAACCCCTTAATTTCGCCAAAGGGCGAACATTCGCCCCTAAAATCACCCCTATTTGGACTTCTGTGAGAATTGCATTTATGGAAAACAGAAGAGAGTCAGATTTCTTAGAGTTGGGAAAGAAAGAAGAGCGAAAAATTAGAGCTTGTGCATATAGATGTATGGGGACCTGCTCAGGTATCATCTCTGGGTGGCCCTCGTTATTATGTTACTTCTATTGATGATGCAACTAGAAAAACTTGGATTTATTGTATTAAGAATAAATCTGATGTATTTGATACTTTCAAGAAATGGAAAGCTTTCGTTGAGATTGAGACAGGAAAGAAATTGAAGTGTCTCAGATCAGACAATGGAGGTGAATATTACAGCAAAGAGTTTGATAGTTACTGTTCAGAACATGGAATTCACAGAGAGAAGACAGTTCCAAGAACACCATAAGGAAATGGTGTGTCAGAAAGGATGAACAGAACAATCATGGAGCATGCAAGATGCATGAGATTGCATGCAGGATTGCCTTTACAATTTTGGGTAGATACTGTAGATACTGTTGTTTATTTAATAAATAGAGGGCCTTCAAGTTCCTTGGATGGTGGTGTTCTAGAGGAAGCATGGACAGGTAAAAATGTAAACTACTCTTTTTTAAAACCTTTTGGTTGTGAGGCCTTTGTCCATATTAATAAAGAAAATAGAACAAAGCTTGAGGCAAAATCAAAGAAATGTAACTTTATTGGATATGGTGTTAATGATTTTGGTTATCGCTTATATGATTATGAAAATCACAAAATCATTAGGAGCAGAAATGTAATATTCAATGAAAAGGTCTTGTATAAGAATCAGTTGCAGGAAAAGAAACAGGAAAAAGAAAACAAGGAATACACAGTTCTTGATGACATCACTGAAAAAGTAAAGGTACCTGAAAATAATAATAATCAACAACCACAACAACATCAACCACCACAATAGCAACAGGCACCCCAAACACCTGAAAGTGGTGTTAGAAGATCAACCAGGATACGTATACCCCCTGAACGATACTCTCCTTCATTATATTATTTATTGTTGACTAATCCTGGTGAACCCGAATGTTATGAAGAAGCAATGCAGGTTGAAAGCAGGAAGAAGTGGGAGCTAGCCATGGAAGAAGAGATGGACTCATTAATGCATAACCAGAATTGGGACTTAGTCAGGTTGCCTGTACAGAAAACTACATTGAAGAATAAATGGGTTTACAGGATGAAGGAAGAAGATGGAGGAAAACAAAGGTACAAAGCTAGAGTTGTGGTGAAGGGGTTTGCACTGAAGAAAGGTATTGATTTTGATGAAATATTTTCTCCTGTTGTTAAAATGACTTCAATCATAACTATTTTAAGTCTTGTAGTAGTTGAAGATTTGCATCTTCAGTAGTTAGATGTAAAGATAGCCTTTCTCCATGGGGATTTGGAGGAAGAGATATATATGCAGCAACCACAAGGATATGAGGTGAAAGGGAAGGAGAAACTAGTGTGCAGGTTGAAGAAGAGCTTGTATGGCTTAAAACAGGCTCCAAGGTAGTGGTATCTAAAATTTGACAAGTTTATGCCTGAACAAGGTTATACTAGTTGTCACTCTGATCATTGTGTTTATCTGAAAAAGCAAAATGATGGAAGCTATATTATATTGTTATTGTATGTGGATGACATGCTTCTTGCAGGGTCTAACATGCAAGAAATAAATGTGCTCAAAAGACAATTGGCAAATTCATTTTCAATGAAGGATTTGGGAGCTGCAAAACAAATCCTTGGTATGAGAATAACTAGAGACAGGAAAAATCGCAAATTAACATTGTCTCAGAATGAGTACATGCAAAAGGTGTTGAAAATATTTAATATGCACAATGCAAAACCATTTAGTACACCTTTTGCTAGCCATTTCAAACTTAGTAAGGAAATGTGCGCAAAGACCTAAGAAGACATGGATTATATGTCTAAAGTTCCATATGCATCAGCAGTTGGAAGCTTAATGTATGCAATGGTCTGCACAAGGCCTGATATTGCACATGCAATGGGAGTTGTAATCAGGTACATGAACAATCCAATAAAGGAACATTGGATGGCAGTGAAATGAATCCTCAGATATTTGAAAGGTACCACAAATCAAGCGTTATGCTTTGGTGGTTCAAACATTTCTCTACAGGGATAAGTTGATGCAGATATGGCAGGTGACAGAGATAATAGTAGAAGCACTACAAGATATGTATTTACTGTAGGTGGAACATCTGTCAGTTGGGTTTCAAAAATCCAAAGTGTTTTTGCACTTTCAACAACAAAAGCCGAGTATGTTGCTGCTATAGAGGCTAGTAAAGAAATGATTTGGATACAAAGGTTTATGGGTGAATTGGGTAAGAAGCATGATATGGGCACATTATACAATGATAGCCAAAGTGCCATTCATCTTGCAAAGAACTCAACATTTCATTCCATGACTAAACACATACAGATCAAGTACCATTTCATACAATCAGTGTTGGAAGATGGAGAGTTGAAGATGGAAAAGATACACACTAGCAAAAATCCCCCAGATATGCTAACAAAAGTTGTAACCAGGGAAAAACTGAGAATATGCTCAGTTTCAATTGGTCTTCAAGGATGACAATGAAGATTAGAAACAGTCAGGTCCAAAGAGGAGTCATTGTCTAGAAAATGAAGTAGTGGTGGAGTTGCTACAATAATTCTCCAAGTGGGAGATTGTTGGGTGTGGAGAATGATTATTTAGAGGTCTTTGTTTCAGCCGGATGTATACCCCAGGAAGTTTGTACACCCCTCCACGCGGGGGGGTGCGGGGGGGACTTGTCCCCCCCGCAGGGGTTCACGGGGGGTCGATCCCCCCCGACTGGGGGGTCTGGGGGCCAACGGTCCCCCGAAGGGGGTTTCGGCCACAGCACCCTCGAAGCTAAAAATAGATGTAAAATTGCCTTGTAAAAGTATAGTAATTTCTAGTCAATCTAGGCCATTCATTAGGTAGATGATCTGACGGTAGAACTTATGTTTAGTTTAGGGTTTTTTTCCCTAGAAGGCAACCCCTCTCTTTGTATGACAGCATTGTATTGAGGCTGTAAAATAGATGTGTATTCTCCGAGCGAGAAATAGAGGATATTACAACGAATCTGTTGTAGGTTGTGTCTCTTCATTTTGCGGGATAATAGGAAGGAAGGACTGGCTGTTCGGGGTGGACGTAGCCCAAATTGGGTGAACCACATATCTCTGTGTCTCTCTGGTTTTATGCGTTTTCTGTGTTTATATTTATGCTACATTCTATGTGTTCCATTGCTCTGTAATATATAATTTTCTAACATAGCGCATGTGCCTCTCCATCATAATAACGATGTTTGACATGGTATTACCCTTCCACTAATAACTTTGTTTGACATGGTATCACCCTTCCTCTAATAACACCTCTGTCTTCATATGTCAGAATCAGATTTTTTTTTTTTAGGAGTGAAATTTTGTAGTAGAAGTATTTTTTTTTTCCACAGTACACAGATTTTACAATGCATTCGTTAATATCTATTGTGGGAGTGGTTCTCAATGGGAAGGAGAATTATCCTGAATGGTCACCGAAAATCAAACACGCTCTCATTTTTAATGAGCTGTGGAAAGGGGTGTGTGTTGGAGACAAAGACAAAGAGCCAGAACAACCTACCTTAGACAAGGAATTCGTCATTTGGGAAAATAAGAACATCAAGGCTTATGCATTGATTGCAGCTTCAGTAAATGAAAAGGTGAGTCGCCATGTTTCGCCATCTTCAAATGCTTTCGAAGCCTTACAAAAACTGAAGGAACTCTATGACTCACACTCTACACTTGAAGTTGTTCAACTCATGATTAAATTGTTCACCCTTGAATTGCAAAATGATGATCCTCTTGCTCTTGCACCAGAAGTAAAATCTATTATGCATGATATCAAAGTCACTAATGTTGAACTCGACATTCCTCTGATAGCTTTTCTCAAGGCACTTTATCCCACTTACTCAAATTATCTTGAGTCATTGCAAGCAAATGGAAACCTCAAAGATATTACCTTTGACTCCCTTGTAAAAAAATTTGTTGAAAGAGAGAAAGATTTTGGGAAGAAGACAGCTCAGTCTTCTAAAGAGGTTGTGTGTCTTGCACAGAGAAAACAATCTTGCTCAAGATTCTTCTAGAGGAAGAGGTGGTCAAAGAGGAAGAGGAAGACATTTCAGAGGCAGCGGGATCACATGATGCATCCACATGCAAGTTTCCTTGGGGTAGAATTGAGCAGGAAATAAATCAACCCAAGGGTAAAACTAATGACAAAGACAAAGGTAAAGCACTTGAATCCGCTCACTATTTTGTGGCACACTGTAATATTGGAATAAATGAAGGCTTATTTAATGCTTCACTTACTTCTTGGAAAAAAGATTGGTTGCTTGATTCAGGAGCAACTTGCCACATGAATTTTAGAAGAGATTTTTTTGAAGAATTCACTGACAATGTTGATGGAGCAGTATACTTTGCAGAAAAATCAAAACTCAAGCCATCAGGGCTTGGCATAATCAAGCATAAATTTCCTGGTCTTCCAAACTTTCTTCTGCATCATGTTCTATATCTCCCACAACTAAGGAGAAACTTGTTGTGCTTGGTCCACATATGCTAGCAAGGACATTCCATTCATATGTTTGATGGAAAGCTTGAGGTGAGAAAAGCATTAGACCACTCACTTGTCATGACAGGGTTAGAAGAAGAAAGGCTTCTCAAGCTGTAGGGTACCTCTGCTCGTGCACAAAAATTCTCATACAATTCTCATAATGAAGAAGGTACATTTCCATAAAGTTTATTATGGCATGCTAGATTTGGACACTTGAACTATGACAGCCTCTGCTTGTTGAAGAAAAATGGTGTTACTAGTTTGCCTACAATTCCTAGGAAACTTAAGCAATGTGATGCTTGCATTCTAGGAAAGCATAGAAAACAATATTTTCATGATTCACATTCCAGAGCACATAGAAAACTTGTACTCATTCATTTTGATTTATGTGGTCCAATGCCTGTTCCTTCTGCAAATGGAAATAAATATATGATGACATTTATTGATGACTACACGAGAATGTGTTAGGTTTATTTATTGAAGAACAAATCTGATGCTTTTCAAACATTCAAAAACTTTCATACATGGATTGAAAATGATGCACAATCTCATATTGGCTCTATTCGCACTGATAATGGAAAAGAATACACTTCAAATGAATTTGAAAACTATCTATCTTCGCCAACATAGGATCAAACATCAAACAATTGTGCCTTATAATCTCCAATAGAACAGAGTAGCTGAGAGAATGAATAGGACAATATTAAATATGGTGTGCTGTATGATGTTTTTCAAAAATGTAAAATTGATGTTTTGGGCTGATGCAGTTCTATGTGATGTATATGTAAAGAATAGATGTCCATCTAATGCTATTAGAAACAAGAATCCTTATGAAATGTGGTATGGGCACATTCCTTTGGTAAAACATCTCACGGTCTTTGGTTCCACATGTTATGCCTTGATACCAAAGGTACATAGAAACAAACTTGGTGCAGGAAGTCGTAACTGTATCTTCCTGGGGTATTCAAACACCTCCAAAGCATACCCTCTCTATGATGAAGTCAATAAAAAGTTTGTTGTATCAGAGATGTAATATTTCTTGAATCGTCCAAAACTGACAATGTTGTTGAGCGACAATTTGATCACTTGGATAGATTCACAAATGCAAAATCATTTCAAGAATTTGATAATCAGATTCCACATCTTGAAAGGGGATTCCTATACTAGATCAACCTGTGGAATCTTCTTCTGAAGCACTCTCTCCCCCGCATGAAACTCCAACAACGAATGATACTTTGAGTGATGTGACTGACAGAATTGGGAGACTTAATCTTGATTCAGTCCCAACTCAATCAACGGAGCAACCTAGACCATCTGAGAAAGGTCCCCCAAAGTCATTGACAAAGACACTTGAAAGTGTTCATCCTAATGAAGTTGGAAAGACAGGAACTAGAAATTCAAATTGGCAAAATGGAGGTGATGTAGATGACTCTGATTCACCTGTTGATATGGATGTTTCTTATGATTTTGAATTGAATTTGTCTACAAACTTTGAACCAACTTCCTTCAAAGAAGTTTGTTCTCATGATGAATGGAAAGAAGCAATGCAAAAGGAGTATGATGCCTTGATAAAAAGTGGCACTTGGAAGCTGGTTGATCCTCGATTGGGAACCAAACTAATTGGCTGCAAGTGGGTCTACAAGAACAAGTATAAAGCTGATGGCTCACTTGAAAAGCTCAAATCTAGGCTTGTGGAAAAAGGTTTTGCACAAAAGGAAGGGGTCGATTATGAGGAGACTTTTGCCCCCACAACAAAATGGGCTACCATCCAGACACTCTTTTCCCTAGTAGCTTAGAACGGTTGGAAAGTCTATCAAATGGATGTAAAAACTGCTTTCTTGAGTGGAGATCCAAAAGATAATGTTTTTATGTCCCAGCCTAAAGGATTTTTTGTAAAAGGACATGAACATAAAGTATGAAAACTTGTGAAATCCTTGTATGACCTCAAACAAGCACCGCGAGCCTGCTATGAAAAATTAACTGAGCATCTTCTGAAACTCAATTTCAAACATTATGATCTTGATGATGCAACTTTGTTTGTCAAGAAGGTTGGCAAAACAGTTGTATATCTTGTGGTATATGTAGATGATCTTTTGATGACATGGAACAATGAGAGCTACATTGCATCCATAAAGAAGCGATTGAGGAAAGGTTTTGAAATCACTGATTTGGGCTATGTTCATTACTATCTTAGTATTGAAGTAACTCAACATCCAAAGTCCATATTCCTTTCTCAAAAGAAGTACATTGGAGATCTGTTGAATAGGTTTGGCATGACTGAATGCAATCCTCTAACTACTCCAATGGAACAAAACTTAAATCTCACATCCATTGAAGGAAAAGAATATGAGGATGCAACAAAGTATAGATAGCTTGTAGGAAGTTTCAACTCCCTAACTACTACTAGGCCAGACATTTCGTTTGTTGTTGGAACCCTCTCCAGGTTTATGCAAAAGCCTTATGAGGGACATTGGTCTGCTGCCAAAAGAGTTCTAAAGTACTTGAAGGGAACTCAAGACTTTGGAATCAAGTATACACAGGTGGGCGACTTCAGCTTGATTGGATACTCTGGTTCAAACTTCGATGGAGATAAAGAAACTGGGGTATCGACTTCAGGTTATGTTATGAGTCTTGGATCAGGAACTGTCTCTTGGAGATCATGTAAACAATTAGTTCCAGCAGATTCCACAACATAGGCAGAATATGTGGTAGCAGCTGAGGCAACAAAAGAAATTGTGTGGCTCATGAAAATTCTTGAAGATTTGTAGGTAAAACAAGTACAATCAACTCCACTCATGATTGAAAATACCTCAGCAATAAATTTGGCTAAGAACCCAAAGTTCCATGATCGAACGAAGCACATCAATACAAAATATCATCTAATTCGACATCATGTTGAGACCAAAACAACCCATCTTCGTCATTGTTCCACTAATGAGAAGATTGCAAACATCTTCATGAAAGCGTTTGGAAGAGAAAAGCTTGAAAGATTCAGAACGATGCTTGGACTCACCGAAATCCCTTCAGATTAAGACGGGAATGTTGACACCTAATCATAGGGATTGGGTGAACAACTGTAATTAATGTAAATAAATAATAGATAAAATGGAGAGTCATCAGGATATGAACTGAACAATCACTCCCTCTTGTATATAATAATGAACAACCTAAATGAAGAATACAATTACATTTGAGGAGTTACCTCCTGGTCTGACAAAACATAATTAAAAGAAAACAAAAAACAATTGATGAATCCCACGACAACAAAACCAATAACCATCCTTTTCCATGAAACTATCCACTTCCCTAGTCTCCTCATATCTCCATGGGACAAGCCAAATATTTTTCATATATAGGTAACAATGTAAACTTTGAAACGGGAACTGATACTGTTACCCGTTTTGTAGAGATAGCAAAAAAGTGACCCGATTTTGAAAAGGGGTGATGCAGAACACACATGTTTTTTTTAGAGCATAGTTTTTGGCACTATAATTTTTTTATGTATATTGCGATTTAGAATGGTCGTGATTTTGATGTTGATTTAAAAAAGTGGTAATTCTACACCATGCCATTTTTTTAAAAGGATTTTTATTTTTTATTTTTTATTTTTTTATAATGTAGGAAATGTAAATAATTATTTTCTAAATTTAATAACTTTGGAAGTGATCTTCTTTTTCATATTTTCTTGTTTTTATTTTTATTTTTATTTTTTTGTAGTGAGGTTTTTATTGTTTTGCATATTTAAAGAAGAAAGTCGATATTTTGCATTTTTGATATTCTACATATTTATACATCGTTAATTAAATTTTCAATCCACATGAAATAATTGCCTCTAAAAAACATATATAAAATATATATATAAAAAAACAAAAATAAAAAATGTAAAAAAAAAAATAATCTCATAAACCATAAAAGAATTGGGAAACAAATAATAATATATATATAAGTAAAAATAGAGAAATTAAAAAAAAAAACATTAGCAAAAACAAGGGAAAAAACAAAAAAAATTAAAAACAAATTAGTTTAAAAAAAAATTAAAAAACTAATAAATTTATTATTAAAAAAAACAAAAATAAACTCAAATATATATATATATATATATATATATATATATATATATATATTTCCAAGGAAAAAAACGGTAACCTTTTATTAAAGAATTAATGAAAAGTTACACTAGCAGATGCAATGAAGCATTCAGTATGTTGCCACATGGGCTCACAGCGTTAGGAAACTAACGTGCACAAAGAATAAGAAGGAGAAGAGAAAAGAGAAAGAAAAAGGGGAAAAAAGCCTGACTTCCGGCAATGAGTAAAACTCACGCTTCAGGTTTTTCGCCCCTTTTTCTTTTCAACCTTGCGCCACTCTCCCACAGTGGGCTCGGTCGAAGCAATGACTAACTGAGTTGTTACATTCTGATGCCCTGTTTCTTTGTCTGAGTCTGAAGTATCTGAGTGATGCTGTCGTTTGATGCCTCCCATGCTTTGATCCACGCTTGTCATCTCTGCCTGATTTTGCTGGGTCTCTGCCTGAATTGAGTGTGGCTGTAGATCCTTGTTGACTGCTGTATTTTCCTTCTGGTTCTCTATTTCAACCTCCTCTATGGTGGTATCATCCTCCTTTGCTTCTGTTTCTTCGTCTTCTGATACTGTGCGGGCTTTCTTTTCCACGGTTCTCTTCTTTATGACATTATCTATGTTCTGCCATCCTTTGTGCTTCCTTTGTTGTGGCTTGCTCTTGTTAAGGCTTTTGCATGCATTGAACAGATGACCTGTTTGTTGACATCCCCTGCATCTGAATGCTGTATTCTCATAGTCCAAAGGTTGTTTCCATTGAGTATTGTTGAAATTCAGGATGATGCTTTCCAGTAACCCTTGACTGAGATCTACCTCGACACATATTCTAGCAAAGGTAAAGATTCCTTTTAAATGTCTCTCTGTATCAATCTTTAACATTCTTCCAAGGGTATTCCCTATAGCTGATAAGGATGTAAAGTGCCAAAAATGTATCGGAAGATTATGTAACCTTACCCATAACAGCATCCTTGATACCACCATGGTATTTGGATCAAACTCCGGGAACCAAGGGGTAACAAATAGTCCCGCACTGCCCCAGAACCATGGTCCTTCAGTGAGAGCTTTTTCCCTTTCTTCTTCAACGCGAAAGATTACTATAAAAAAACCCTTCGAGCATAGGTGGATTCGGCAGTTTTTTTTCCATGCCATGTGAATCCATTGATACAAAGCATCCGATCTAGGCCAGAAGCCGTTAAATCTACAAGTAACGGCATTTTTTTGTAGATATGAGAATATGCACTTTACCTCTGGGATATCCAACGGAATGGAGGGGCTCTCTGGTACTTCATCCATGATATACTGCCCTGGAGGTATATTAACAGTTGCATGTTCTTTCCCCTTTGGATATTCTTTCCCTTTTGCTGCGTCTCTGTAGGATCCTGTAGGTTTTGATGTAGATCCCTTAGATCCACCTCGCAGTCGGTGATTGAGGATAACAGTTGAGTCCTTTGCAACCCTGTAATGCTGGAGTGTGTGTTGATCCTGCATGTAGAGCCCTGAAAATAAAAGATTTTGTAATGCAGCTGGAGTACCCAGTTTGACTTGGATCTCTTTTTTTAATTCCAATACAGTCATCCATTCCCAGATCTGCACACAAACGTGTCTTCCTTCTGTTGATCTGATAAAGATTTGTTTCAGATCTGCTGTGTCTACCTTGTTCAGGTCATTTTTAACCTGCTCTGGCTGATGGCGTAGTTTCAGGTCTGGCTCCATTTTGGTTCGTTTTCCCTTATGCATGACTAGATCTGCAGCAACTCTGCCCGATCTAGGGTTGATGTCTTCGTTCTGCCGCTTCAGATTCGATAGATCCAGCCTGGGACTATATATTTTGGGCCATGCATGGGTGTACATGGGAGGATCTGCCCCATGCATCCCTTCGTCTTCACTTGCATGAAAAAACTGTGGAGGGGTAAGCCAAATCAACCCTAGGTTGACAGATCCTGTGTTTATCAAAACAATCTCTGCCAAATCTCCACCCCCAAAAAGAGATCCGAGCCCCACATCGAAAGTAAACTGTAGATCTCTGGTCTCGAGCGGATTTGCAGTTCTCTCCTTCGAATCTGCTCTAATTTCCTTTGGCCCAGCATGCAGATGTTTATTTACTGTTGTACCCACAACTTCCGTCAGTTTCCAGGTACAAGCGTTCATGTTCCCGGCTGCTTCAGAAATTTGGAGAGGGCCGGAACATTCTAATGCCTTGACTGCAGCCCCCATCGATACATAGCCGCGCAGATCTAAATAGATCTGCGGTTTTTGACTGCGGAAAACAGTGTATTTCACTGTAGGCGGACGAGTTAGAGGCAGCCAACCCGCAGCGTTCTCCGTTCTCCCACACGCTGGATCGCCTTCGGCCCCGGAGGCGGCCTTAGGGATCGACACGGCGGCAACCATGACTCTGTTCGAGCAAACCCTAACCATTTCGCTCTGATTTATCTTTTCAAGAGGTATATATATATATATTAAAAAAAAAAAAAAAAAAAAATTAAAATTTATTTATTTTTTAAACAATTTTTTTTATTAAAAAAATTATTATTAAATTTTATTTTAAAACAATTTTTTTCTTATTTAAAAAAAAATCATGCATTTTTTTAAAAACAATTTTTTTTTAACATTTTTTTTCTTATTTAAAATATATATATATATATATATATATATATATATATATAATTTTTTTTGTTTTTTTTTAATATATATATATATATATATATTTGAGTTTATTTTTTATTTTTTAATATTAATTTTACTAGTCTTTTAATTTTTTTCGTTATTATTATTATTATTATTATTTTCCTAGTTTTTGCTAATGTTTTTTTTCAATTTCTCTATTTTTACTTATATATATATATATATTTTCCAAATTCTTTATGGTTTATGAGATAATTTTTTTAACATTTTTTATTTTTTATTTTTAATATATATTTTTATATTTGTTTTTTTAAGTAATCAACATTTTAATCTTAATTTTAATACTTTTTATTTATTTTTGGTTAATTTTCAAATTTTATTTTTTTTAAATCTATTTTGTTTTTATTTATTTATTTATTTACTTACTTAATTTTAAGTTTATTTTAAATGTTATTTTTTCTTTTCCATTTTTTTTTTTTTGGGCCAACTTTTTTTTTATGGTTTAGAAGTTTGTTTTTTTTTTTTACACAATTTATTTGTTTATAATGTTTAATTTTTTTTGTTTTTTAATTCTTATCATTAATTTTGTTTTTTTTTTTATTGATTTTGTTGTTTTTTTTAAGTATATATTTTAATTTATGTTCTGTTATTTTTTTAACTTTTTTGTTTTGTTTTGTGTTTTTTCATTGTTTTAATTTTATTTTATTTTATGTTTTCATTATTTCTTTTAAATTTTAATATTTTTCGGAGTCATGATAAAATATTTTACGCCATTATTTCGAAATGTTGAAATTTTACTTTTGAAAAGAAAGAGTGTTTTCCCAACGTTAACACTTTTCGTTTTGAGGGTGTTTTCTGGAAAAATTTTGCGCAAAAATTTGATTTTCACCGCCATTTTTAAAACATGTTGAAAATTTACTCAAGGAAAAAAAAGTTGTTATTCCAGTATCAACATTTTTCATTTTTAACACTGTTTTCGATGTTTTTTTGAGGTTTTTTTCCCTGAGTTTGCATTTTGAGTTTATAGTTCCCATTTCAAAGTTTACATTGTTAGGTGTCCCAATGTTTCATCTTGATTCAACTTTTATCTTGGAGTTTCTCTTCTTCAGAAAGTACATATTACAGTAGTCAATTCTAACAAACTCACACTCCCATATTAAATTGACTAAAATTAATATGTCTATTATGCACACTCTAAATAATTTTAAACCATAATTCATTTCATATTAACTTCACATTAGGTTTCAATACTTGCACAAACTCTCTGCGCTCCACGTTCCCACAGCACCATTATCATACCTCAAACCCACAAAGCACAGATCCATGTGGGCTTCGAACACTGGTCCACTTGAAGTCTCTTTGTAGTAGAAAATATCCTAGAGAGGTTTGAAGAAATTGATACCAATAAAGCTGAGTGCCTATGTCTTATGACGCAAATGATTTATTTGGCCAAAGTTGTCAAGCATTTTAAAGAAATCCCTCAAAGAAATAAAGAAACAATGCATGATTTAATCAAAGAAACAAGTCCCATGTGTGGTTCTTTAGGGATTTCTTCAACATAGTCTTGAGAATAGTTTCACTAAGAAAATTAAGGCATAGAAAGCATGGAAACAAACTTTCATACCAATCACTTGCTCATTGAGAAACTGAAACTAGGCCACTAACATCATGAAATGCTTTTTACACACTACAAAAATGCTTGTCAAAAGCATATCTGCCTCGCAAAAGTTGTTCAACATATCAACCTACAAGCCCATTTGACGTCTTCACCGCCCTCTTTCAGACTTTCGGAATTATATCACAACAGTCGTCGCACCATCATCATCTTCTAATCAAAATGTTGAAAATTCAAAGGAAGACACGAATTTATATGTTTCCCGGTGAGAATTCAGATCTCTCAAGAGATACCATGGATAAGCGAGGAATAGGCACGAGACTGCACGCGTATAACAATGCCCCACCTCTGCAAAAACCACAAACCAAAATTCTAAAGATTGATGATCTCTGAACATTTGAGTGTTGCAAAATGAAACTATGCAACGAATCTCGGATCTTATACTCTTGGTTGAGCACATTTGAGTCAGAAGTAGAGGAAAAAGACGTAAGAAAAACCTTTTCTGCCAAACAATGGTCACACATCCCACATCTCTAAAACGTGTGTGGTACGTAAGAGTGGCCATTAAATTTTTTCCCAACACGAATTTCATACATCATTGTAGCACTTACATAAAGGCCTAAGCTTGGGATGATGGATCCTCACAATTAAAGGAAGGAGCGACGATTCATAAGAGGCCCATATCTGTTGACATTGTGACCCAGTGGTGAGCATTGGATCTGATAGATGATGCTCTTCCAACAATAAACATACCTAATACTCTCAAATATAGCTAATATATAACCTACACCTACCTTATGTACATAGAATTAGCATTAATTCTAATATATTTTCCATTTACATGGGAGAAGAGAGTGAGACACATACATGCTCTGATAGCAAAATAGAAATTTGAAGATCAAACATAGTGCATAGCTACAGATAAAAGAAATAATCTTATAGTACATTTAAAAACCAAAATACATCCCACATATATAGTGCTTATGAGATCCAACAAATTCCAAGCTAGGAGATTATTGTTGAGAAAATATCTCAACAAACTCCAACCACCAACAAACCTAATATGCCAATATACTATTGTAACCATTATTTCTAAGTTAATCATCTCCATATGTAATGAAGAAATTTGACCTCTCAATAGCCCTGCGTTCAACAATATAATTAATTCCAAACTAACATAATTGGCGCACCATTTCCAAGTCATTAGGAATGACCATTGTTGATCCACCTAGAATCAAATTAACTCACGTCATGTTGATGCCTGCAGTTATTGTATAGCTAATAGCGATTCCAAACATATTTGCGTACTTAGTGAAACCACATATGCACACCTAGAAGCCATTTGAGAAAATGTATCATGGCAACAAATCAAAATTCCAAGTTTCTAAAGAGAAATATTGAACCCCAATTTTTCAAACATTTATTTACAGGTGGTAAAAGCATGTTAATGTGTATCACTTTTTCCCTTTTTGTGGCAAAGAAGTTTTATAAAAATAAATGGAGTTGGAATGTTTACTCTTAAATTTACAAAATCATCAAGAATTAGGTGGTGGTAAAAGAAGACAAAACATGTCAATTTAAATTCAATTTCATGTCATATTTTTTCTAAAATTTAATATATATTTTTTATCTAATTTATTCATTTTCTTTAAAAGATATTCATTAATATTTTACATAAATTTTTAAGTAGTGACAAAACTGCGACCCCCCATTTCTCTATTGATTTATGCTTTTTAATTCCAATTTCTTTAAGAGATGTGTTGTAAACATTCTAAAGATTGCTAAACAAATTTAAAAATAAAAAGTAAGCATATTTTTTAATTATTATTAAAATACTAGTAAAAATGATAATCGTTTTGTATATATAAAATCGCGACCCAAGAAACTATCCTTTCAAGTTTATAAAATCAATTTTTTTTAATAGAAATTTGAAAATAACATATAACAAAATGTTAAAATTATTTTTTGAATTTTTTTAAAATATATTTTAAAATTTTTATAATAACATATTTTATATTATTCAAAATATAATATATAAAATTATTTGTTTAGAAATTTTAATTCTATTTTTATATATATTTTTAAAGAGTTTTAGCATTTCATTCAACTTTACATATTTAAACCTGCATATTTAAAAAAGTTATTTATATTTTGTGAGTGATTAACCATAGCTTTTACCAATATTTACTATGAGTTGACTTATTTACAAATTTAGTATTTTCTTTTTATAACATTATTTATATTTTCTGAACCCATTAAATAGGTTCACTATAGCTTTTACAAAATTTATTTTCAGTTAGCTTTGTTACAAATTTAGCTTTTATTTTTTATAATTAACAAGTATGAAACTCAACTCATTTAATTGATATTTTTATATTCATTTTTTTTTTTTTTTATCTTTTTTCATTTGAATACTTTTTTGCTTTTTCCATATAATGAGACACATTAACATGCCGTCACTTGGGAACCATACCTAGCTTGGCTCTCACTGCATGAATATAGGTGTAATTTCATTTTCCAGTAACTGCACCAGGAGACCTATAGCAGTCTGAAAGTAGGTCAGGCGTATAGTATGTGACAAATGAAAAAGAAAACATGGCTACAAGTCTGAAAATCCACTCTAGATGAGCTGTTTCCCATGCCAAAGACAACACTCTAGATCTGAAAATTGTTGTGATAATATGCACACTTGCTATCCCTAGTGCACCTATGAATGCAATATTTTAGCTATTGCATCATAAATATCTACTAGCACAACCATAATAATAAATGTGGTTGATAAACGCCGATAGACATATATCAACCACATTTTAAATACACATCAATATAAAATATTGTCGATATATTTTATATGAACTTATTTATATCAACCTCCATACACAATATTGTCCATTTATATACATGAAATGAACATTAGTGTGCATATCAATATATTAATGTAAATTAGTATATCAATGTATTAATATGTACAATAATTTACTTAACAACCACATTTATAAATAAACATCAATATACAATATTCTCCACTAATTGTATATGAATTTATACATTTATATGAACTTTCATATACAAAATTCTTGATTTATATATATGTAATGAACATTATTGTGCATATCAGTATTTTAATGTAAATTATTATATAAATGTATTGAAATGTACATTAATGTACTTAACAATATATACACTAATGTACATCTTAATGGACTTGACTACATAACAAAGGGCCCTACAGATTAATACTAAAAACCCAAGGGATTATAAATGCATATCAATATATTAATGTATTTTAGTGTAAATTGGTATATAAATGTATTGAAATGTACATTAATGTACTTAACCATATATGCACTAATGTACATATTAATGGACTTAACTACATAACAAAAAACCCTACATATTAATACTAAAAACCCAAGGGATTATAAATGCAAGGGAATAATATTAAACCCTAGAAATATGAACCCTTAGATCAATAAACCAAAGGCATAAATATTATAAACCCAACGGCTAAAAATTAAAATTCCAATGTATATAAACCCAAAGATAAATATTATAACCACTTGAATAAAAATGTTTGACCATGGTTGATTTTCATATTGAGACAGTCCTTGTCAAAATGAGATGTTGGACCGTGGTTGAGCATGATTTACCATGCTTGATTTTCATATCAACAGATTCTTTGTCACAATGTGGCATTGAACCATGGTTGACCATGATTGACCATGTATTACCATGTTTGACTTAAAAAAAATGGTTGACCATTGTTGACAAAGGTTGACCATTATTGATCATGTTTGACCATGATTATCATATTGAGACAATATTTGTCATAATGTGACATTGAACCCCTGGTTGAGACAATGATTGATTTACATAACGAGACAATATTTGTCATAATGTGCCGTTCGACCATTGTTGACCATGGTTGATTTTTATATTGACATAATCATTGTCAGAATGTGACATTTGAACATGGATGATCATGGCACACCAAGATTGTCTATGGTTGACCATGATTGATAATATAAACCCAAGGGACTTATATTATAAACCCAAGGGATTAATACTAAAACCCCAAGGGATTATGAACCCAAGGGACAAATATTATAAACCCGAGGTATATAAACCCTAAGATAAATGATATAAACACTAAAACAAACATGGTTGACCATGGTTCATTTCCATATTGAGTCAATCCTTAGAGCATGGTTGAGCATCCTTCACAATCGTTGTCACAATACGACATTGGACCATCATTGGACATGGTTGATTCTCATATTGAGACAATATTCGTCATAATCCAACAATGGATCATGGTTGACCATGATTCATATTATAAACCCAAGGGAATAATAAACCCTACGAATTAATACTAAAGAACCAAGGGATTATAAATGCAAGGGAATAATATTAAACCGTGTAAAGATGAACCCTTTGATTAATAAACCCATGGGATTGATATTATAATCCCAAGGGAATAATATACTCAAGCGATTAAAATTAAAATCGCAAGGTATATAACTCCAAAGATAAATACTATAAACCTAAGGGAATAATAAATGTAACGGATTTATATTATAAACCCAAGGGAATAATAAACCCAACAGATTCATATTATAAGCCCAACAAAATAATAAACCCAAGGGAATAATAAATGTAGGGGATAAATACTAAAACCCTACAGGATTATGAACCGAAGGGAATAATATTAAACCCAAGGGACAAATATTATAAACCCAGTGATATATGAACCCTAAGATAAATATTATAGACATTAAAATAAAAATGGTTGACCATGGTTGGTTTCCATATTGACTCAATCCTTGGAAAATGTCATGTTGGACCATGGTGGAGCATGCTTGAGAATCTGTGTCACAGTGCGACATTGAACCATGCTTGGACTTGGTTTATTCTCATATTCAGACAATATTCGTCAAAATCCGATGTGGGATCATGGTTGACCATGGTTGAATTTATAAAACATAGTTGACAATGATTGATATTATAAACCCAAGGCAATAATAAACCCTACAGATTAATACTAAAAACCGAAGGGATTATAAACTGAAGGGAATAATATTAAACCCTAGAAATATAAACCCTTAGATAATAAACCTAAAGGGATTGATATTGTAAACCCAAAGAGATAATAAACCCAAGGAATAAAATTTATAAGCCCAAGCTATTTAAACCCTAAGATAAATATTATAAACCCTAAAATAAACATGGTTGACGATGGTTGATTTCCATATAGAGACAATCCTTGTCACAATACAACATTGGACCATGGTTGACCATGGTTGACCATGATTGAGTTTTATATCAAGGCTATCGTTTTCATAATGCGACAATGGACGATGATTGACCATGGTTAATTTTCATATTCAGAGAAAAACTGTAACAACCCTGGTGAAAATTCCATGTAATAAAAGTTAATAAAGGAAAAAACAATAACCACAATTGATGGGACACTTATTCCAAGTTTATTGTTGGGCAGGATATGCTAGGGGGTGTTCATTTGGATTTTTAAGGCTAAGGAAATTGGAAAAGGCAATGGCTAAGGATTTGGATAGGCAAAATGGCATTTTTGACATAATTATTTATGAAAATAATGGGAATTAGGAGAAAAAGGAGGTGAAAGGTCACAGGTTGCATGTAAGGAGGAAAATGAAAAAAATAGAGGCCTCATCCATAAAAAGGCTTATGAGGATCAGTTGACAACCTTTTGTCAATTCATTTTTGGATCTCTCTCATTATTCTCTCTCTCTCTCTCATACTATTGGATACTTAGAGATTTCTTGGAGAATTTTGGCATTGGATAAAGAAAGGGAAAGAAGGCAAGAGGAAGCAAAGATAAAGCAGGGAAAGGAAGGATTAAGCAGTTACAACAGGCTTCATTGTAGGCATCAACTTGCTTGTGTATTTTCCTTGTTGTATTTAGCATGCATGGTATTGCATGTGGTTCTTTTGCTGTTGTGAAATGAGTTTTGTCACGTGTAACAGTGTTTTTAGCCTAGCCTTGCCATTTCTAGATAGCCATGGTGTGATGAGGTTCTCATGTTTTGGTTGATATGGATTTCCTTATGGATTTGAAGTTGAGTGAGGTGTATCTTTGAATGATAGAGCACATGGCCTAGTGGCCCCTGAACCGGACTATGGATCACAATAAAGACACTGGCATAGTGACCCCTGAGCCAGACTGTGGGTTGCAGTAAAGCTAGGATTGTGTGTCCTCGGTGAGCCTAGGAATCCTTGCCGGTGAATGGTAGGAAATACGGTAAAGCCAAGAGGTGGTTTTCCCTCTGTTGGGCCAAGTAATCCTAGGTTTTGGATGTGTGGTAAAGCCTGAAGAGTGGGTATCGGTTTAGGGCCTAGTGATTCAGGTTTGGATTATGGTAAAGCCTGAGAGACCAGGAGAGAAGAAAATTCCTCACGGTGTAGGTGGAGAAATCAGGTTGCATCCATGCTTTGTTTGGCTTAGTGATCGGGTGGAGAACATGGTAAAGCATGTTATGGTGTGTTCATTGTGTTGGCCTAGTGGTCTGGGATGGATTACAGTAAAGCCTGGTTTCTATTGATGAGGGAGAGGTGGTTTCGCCTTGATATGCCCTGGTTGAGTTCTTTTGGTTTGAGTCCAACATTCATGCTTGGAATATGGCACAGGGGAGAATAGATGAAGAGAGATTTGGCTCATCCATTCTATGGTCGGGTAGAAAGTTGAAGTCCCATCTCGGGTTTGGATTTTGCATCCTTAATGAAAGGCTATTTCTCCTTGTATTTCTATGAGAATTTGATGGATTATATGTGGATCTTATGCTGGATCTTATGGCTAACATGTTTATGATATTTCTGTCCCTATTATGTTGGTTAAATGTATATCTTATGACAACATCTATGTATGATTCTCAGCATGTTTTTGTTTGTAAATGAATGGATATTGTATCTATGGTATGATAGATGGTAATGCAACACATTACATGAGGGAACAATGGTTTGTAGTGATTCTCATATAAGTATGAGACCCCTACACTTAATTGTGTTGTTTACACATGTAGGTTGCATTTTGATGATATGTTCGATGAAATGCTTGTCATGGCTAGTAGGGGTTAGGTGAAGGTCTTGTTCAACTTATTGATTTTGCATCATTGTTTCCCTTTACATTTATTGATTTTAAGCTATCACTCCATTCAGGGAAGTGACATGGGATCTGGGCCATAAAAGTGGCTTAAATCCCAGGGTTGGTGGCACAAAGCTAGCAATTTTAGTCTTTGGTCACTAGCAGGCAAGCCTGTGAGAGCGACTTTAGGTTTCTCGACACTCTCTTGCTTATAGCATGGGAGCGACTAAGGCCTAAGATGTCCAGAACATATGTTGGACTCAGGGACATGTCATCTAAGTGGCTAACATGTCTCCTAAGGATTCTGAAGCTGATGTTGGATGAATGTGTGTGATGTTTCCATCGATTCCACTTCCTTAAGGTCACATAGGAGGTCAAATCTAATCATAGTAGCCTCTCATCTCATTGTTACCCCAATTGACTAGTTACTTGGGTAGATGTGGGAGGAGGGTGTTATAAAAACATGGAAGATATTACTCCCTTGTCACTAAGGTAAGATCCAACGAAATAACCAGGGGCGGTACGAACTGCTAAAGCAATAAAGCCAAACTCTTTGGCTTTATTGCTTTATAATCCCTTGGCTTTTTAGTATTAATCCGTAGGGTTTATTATTCCCTTGGGCTTATAATATGAATCATGGTCAACCATGTTTGATAAATTCAATCATGGTAAACCATGATCCGACGTCTGATTATGACAAATTTTGTTTCAATATGAGAATCAACCATGTCCAATGATGGTCCAATGTCAGATTGTGACAATGATTATGAATACATAAACAAAAAACCCTATAGATTAATACTAAAACCCCAAGGGATTATAAATGCAAGGGAATAATATTAAAACATAGAAATATGAACCATTCGATCAGTAAAATGAAGGCATTAATATTATAAACCCAAGGCAATAATAAACCCAACGGATAAAAAATAAAATCCCATGATATATAAACCCACAGATAAATATTATAAACCGAAGGGAATAATAAACCTAAGGGATTGATATTATAAACCCAAGTGAATAATAAACTCAAGGGATTGATATTATAAACCCGAGCGAAAAAATAAACCCAAGGGATTAATACCAAAATCCCAAGGGATTATGAACCCACGAGAATAATATTAAACCAAGGATTAATATTAAAAACCCAAGGTATTGTAGAAAATCCCGTAGATTCATAAGCTAATTGCTAAAGAAAGAGAAAAAAATCTACTTATACTCTTTACAGGGGAAGCCCATAAACATCAAGCAAAACAATAATCGATAGAGGAAGAGAATCAAAGGCACATAACACAATAAATATTCGGAGAAAACCACAACTCAAAATCCCACTATTTGTTTTGTATTAATCTAGAAAATCAAGATGAAATTATAATGTTTGTTCTCTCTAGAACAATCCTAGCACTCAACAAATTCAATCTCCAACTCATAAGCAAGCTCAAGGCCAAAGCTTAGTCCCTTCACAAGCTCTCCAAGTCTCTATTCCAATGTGTAATTTCTATGAAGGATAGCTTGTATTTAAAGGGAAATAAAGCCTCTAAAAATAACGCAATCCCTCAAGGATAAATTCTTGATTGCATGCACTATCAGTGAAACTTAGAAAAATCTAAAACAAATATTACATTGTCCCTACACTCTAGTCTCAATTAGGTCTTTCTCAGAATCAACATGCATGAGTTTCTGATGAGTAAATATTCAGTTAACTAGAGTTGCACTGGTGGAGTTCATTAGTGTCACCATTTAACGTTAACTCACCATTAGTTCTCTCAATTAGTTTGAGAACTAATTTAATTAAACCGACTTATGAAACTGAGTCTTCTATTTTACAGCTCACAATTAACTCACACTGGACTCCTACAAAGTAGGGAGAACATATACATGAATTCCAAAAGACTTCCAACTCAAATTTCCTAAGTTAAGTAAGTTTAATAAACTTAATTTAACTATTTAAGCTGCTATGAGAATAGAATTTGAATTTAATTCACAGTTTAATTCAAGGACAAATTAAACTGGAATTTCTTGTTACCATTTCTCAACACTCCCTCTCAACAAGAAAGGGATTATCAACTACCCCAATAATAACTATGTGAAACTCGAATTTACATCTTGACAATGCCTTTGTCAAGATGTCATCATCTTGCTCCTTCGTGGGAAAGTAATCCAACAACATGATCTGCCTCAATACACAATCTCTAAAATGTTGATACCAGATATCAATGTGCTTGGATCGATCATGAAAGACTGGATTCTCAAAGAGTTTTATACAACTATGATTATCACAATAAATCACTAGATATCATTTTTTTGGATTCAACTGCGTTAAATAACTCATTCATCTATGACCATTTCCATGAGAGGTAGTCATAACTCACTAATTTCTCATGATTTTTGAATATTCCACTTAGCACTCAAATAAATCACTAGATATCATTTTTTGGGATTCAACTGCATTAAGTAAGTCATTCATCTATGACCATTTCCATGAGAGGTAGTCGTAACTCACTAATTTCTCATGATTTTTAAATAGTCCACTTAGCACTCATTAATTTCTCATGATTTTTAAATAGTCAACTTAGCACTCATTACATCGGTTGATGCTCACAGTGGTGAAGAAGTGGGATTGAAACTAGTGAGATAAATCACATAGCATCAATCATCACTTCCGAGGCTTGCACCCGGTAACCAGGACTTCCCGAGAGGTCACCCATCCCAGATCGCCTCTGGCTGAAGCGTGCATAACTGTGGAGTTTTCCCCACAATCAAGTCCACTTAGCTTGCTACCCCATTTGCAAAACCTTAGCAAGTATTGTGCCTCATGAACCATTCAAGTAGAGTTTCCTTCACTCTTTTGAATTATGTATTAGAGGTTTTCACAATGCATTATGTTAGATATCATTTTTTGGGATTCAACTATGTTAAGTAAGTCATTCATCTATGACCATTTCCATGAGAGGTAGTCGTAACTGACTAATTTCTCATGATTTTTGAACAGTCCACTTACACTCATTACATCGGGTGATGCTCACAGGGGTGAATAGGTGGGATTGAAACTAGTGAAATAAATCACATAGTGTCAATCATCACTTCCAGGTCTTGCACCCGGTAACCAGGACTTCTTGGGAGGTCACCCATCCCAGATTGCCTCTGGCTGAAGCACACTTAACTACGGAGTTTCCCCACAATAAAGCCCACTTAGCTTGCTACCCCATTTGCAAAACCTTAGCAAGTATTGTGGCTCATCAACCATTCAAGTAGAGTTCCCTTCACTCTTTTGAATTAAGTATAGGGGGTTTTCGCGGTGCATTATATTAGATATCATTTTTTGGAATTCAACTGTGTTAAGGAAGTCATTCATCTATCACCATTTCCATGAGAGGTAGTCGTAACTGACTAATTTCTCATGATATTTGAATAGTCCACTTAGCACTTATTGCATCACGTGATGCTCACAGGGGTGAAGAAGTGGGATTGAAACTAGTGAAATAAATCACATAGCGTCAATCATCACTTCTGGGGCTTGCACCCGATAACTAGCACTTCTTGGGAGGTCACCCATCCCAGATAGCCTCTGGCTCAAGCACGCTTAACTCTGGAGTTTTCCCCACAATCAAGCCCACTTAGCTGCAACTGATGTTTCCTATTGTACCAAGAAATTGTGGCTGACCTAATACTAAATATCCCTCCTAATGTGCTTTTCCTGTCGGATGAACTCCCTACCCAATCTTCATCGGTGAAGCCTTGAAGCTTCACTCCCTCTGTCTGTTTTTACCATAACCCAAACCGAGTAGTGCCTCTGAGGTATCTCAATACATTCTTTGCTGCCTTCCAATATAGCTTGGTAGGCCTAACCATTGCTTGACTAAGTGGTTAACTGCATAGCACATATTCGGTCCTGTGTTCGCCAAGTACATGAGTGAACCCACAAGCTGCCTGTAAACAGTAACTTCCGCTACTTCCCCTAAGGTAGCATCCTCCTTCCTCCAGTTACTAGCTAGAGGAGTCTCCGTGGGTTTACTACTTTCCATGTGGAATCTCCTGAGTATCCCGTTGGCATACTTGCCCTGAGATAGAAACAACTCCCCATCTCCCTGTCAGATCCATCTACTGACTAAACAAACCAATGATGTTCTTCCTCATCTAGAGAGCCTGACATGTTGCCTAACTTGCAACCATGTACTCTTCCTCTACTGCACTGAGTGCAATCGATCTCTGTTTCCTACCCTACCAAGAAACTGTCACTGACACAATACTAAATATCCCTCCCAATGTGCTCTTCCTGTTGGATGGACTCCTTATCCAATCTGCATCGGTGAAGCCTTGAAGCTTCACTCCCTTTGTCTGTCTGTACCATAACCCAAACTAAGTAGTGCCCCTGAGGTATCTCAATACATGATTTTTCGCCTTCCAATATAACTTGGTAGGACTAACCATCGCTTGACTACGTTGTTTAATTGCATAGCACATATCTAGTTGTGTGTTCGCCAAGTACATGAGTAAACCCACAAGATGCTTGTAAACAGTAGCTTCCACTACTTCTCCTAAAGTAGCATCCTCCTTCCTCTAGTTACCAACTAGAGGAGTCTCCATGGGTTTACTGCTCTCCATGCAGAATCTCTTGAGTATCTCGTCGGCATACTTTCCCTGAGATACAAAGAACTCCCCATCTCCCTGTCAGATCAGTCTACTGACCAAACAAACCAACCACGATCTTCCTCATCCAGATAGCCTCAGATGTTGCCTAACTTGCATCCATTTACTCTACCTCTGTTGAAATGAGTGCAACCAATATTTGTTTCCTGATGTACCAAGAAACTATCACTAGCCCAATACTAAAGATCCCTCCTGATTTTCTCTTCCTGTTGGATGGACTCCCTACCCAATCTCCATCAGTGAAGCCTTGAAGCTTCACTCCCTCTATTCGTCTGTACCATAACCCAAACTGAGTAGTGCCTCTGAGGTATCTCAATACATGTTTTTTCGCCTTCCAATATAGCTTAGTAGGCCTAACCATCGCTTGACTAAGCTGGTTAACTGCATAGCACATATCCTGTCGTGTGTTTGCCAAGTGCATGAGTGAACCCACAAGCTACCTGTAAACAGTAGCTTCCACTACTTCCACTAAAGTAGCATCCTCCTCCCTCCAGTTACTAGCTAGAGGAGTCTCCATGGGTTTACTGCTCTCCATGCAGAATCTCCTAAGTATCTCTTTGGCATACTTGCCATGAGATACAAACAACTCCCCATCTCCCTATCGGATCCATATGCTAACCAAAAAAAACAACCAAGATCTTCCTCATCCAGATAGCCTCACATGCTGCCTAACTTGCAGCCATGTACTCTGCCTCTGCCGAACTGAGTGCAATCGATCTCTATTTCCTACTATACGAAGAAACTGCCGCTAACCCAATACTAAATATCCCTCCTAATGTGCTCTTCCTGTCGAATGGACTCCCTACCCAATCTGCAGTGGTGAAGTCATGAAGCTTCACTCCCTCTGTCCATATGTACCATAACCCAAACTAAGTAGTGCCTCTAAGGTATCTCAATACATGCTTTTTCCACCTTCCAATACAGCTTGGTAGGCCTAACCATCGCATAACTAAGCTAGTTAATTGCATAGCACATATGCGGTCGTGTGTTTTCCAAGTACATGAGTGAACCCACAAGTTTCCTGTAAAAAATAACTTCCACTACTTCCCTTAAAATAGCATCCTCCTTCCTCTAGTTACCAACTAGAGGAGTCTCCATGGGTTTACCGCTCTCCATGCAGAATCTCCTGAGTATCTTGTTGGTATACTTGCCCTGAGATACAAACAACTCCCCATCTCCCTATCGGATCCATCTACTGACCAAACAAACCAACCATGATCTTCCTCATCCAGATAGCCTCAAATGTTTCCTGACCTGCATCCACGTACTTTTCCTCTGTTGAACTAAGTGTAACGGAGCTCTGTTTCCTGATGTACCAAGAAACTGTCACTGACCCAATACTAAAGATCCCTCCTGATGTGCTCTTCCTTTCGGATGGACTACGTACCCAATCTGCATCAGTGAAGCCTTGAAGCTTCACTCCCTCTGTCCGTTTGTACCATAACCTAATCTGAGTAATGCTTCTGAGGTAACTCAATACATGATTTTCCGCCTTCCAAAACAGCTTGGTAGGCCTAACCATCGCTTGACTAAGCTGGTTAACTACATAACACATATTTAGTCGTGTGTTCACCAAGTACATGAGTGAACCCACAAGTTGCCTGTAAATAGTAGCTTCCACTACTTCCACTAAAGTAACATCCTCCTTCCTCTAGTTACCAGATAGAGGAGTCTTCATGGGTTTACTGCTCTCCATGTGCAATCTCCTGAGTATTTTGTTGGCATACTTTCCCTGAGATACAAACAACTCGCCATCTCCCTATCATACCTCCATGCTAAGAAAGTAATGCATGAGCCCCATGTCCTTCATCTCAAACTCTCTTTTAAAGGTCCTCGTTGCAAGATTCGATGAGCTTCTCATCACTTGTCAGTATGAGATCATCTACATAAAGTACAATGATCAAAACTTACACCCCACAACTATCAAGTGTACATGCTGACTAGTCAGATGACAGTGGTTCACAGGGATATCAAGTTCGATGAGGAGAAGTCCATGCAAGTATCCCTTGAGAGGGAGATTGAGCTACATGTGGATGAGGATATTAGCTCCTCCTAAGGTTGAGGGGCCTCAAATTGATGTGGAGTAGCCACATGTAGAGATTCAAAGAGTGGAGACATCCACTTAGGTAGAGTCTTCTAGAGAGGGAAGAAATCACACTAGAGAGGCCGACAAATTGTTGGATGATGCACAAGAGAATGTGGGAGTGCCCTCTCCTCAGCGCAGACAGAGGAGGTCACGAGAGAGGTACAATGGATACATGGCAGTTATGGGTGCATGTGTTGTGACAGAGCCATCTTCCTTTCAAGAAGTAGTGCAGCAACTGGTTTGGGTTGATGCGATGGTGGATGAGTATGACTCCATAGTTTGAAACGGTGTTTGGGATGTGGTCCCGAGATTGGAGAACAAGTTAGTTGTGAGCTCCCATTGGCTTTACAAGGTAAAGCAAGATACAGATGGTAGTGTAGAAAATCCTGTAGATTAACAAGCTAATGCAATTTGCTAAAGAAAGAGACAAGAATCTACTTCTACTCTTTACAGTGGAAGCCCATAAACATCGAGCAAAACAATAATCAAGAGAGGAAGAGAAATAAAGGCACATAATACAATAAATATCTGGGGAAAGCCACAAATCAAAAACCCACTATATGTTTTGTATTAATCCAAAAAATCAAGATGAAATTACAATGCTTGTTCTCTCTAGAGCGATCCTAGCACTCAACAAATTCAATATCCAACTCATAAGCAAGCTCAAGGCCAAAGCTTAGCCTCTTCACAAGCTCTCCAAGTCTCTATTCCAATGTGTAATTCCTATGAAGGATAGATTGTATTTAAAGGGAATTTAAGCCTCTAAAAAAAGTGCAATCTCTCAAGGATCAGTTCCTGATTGCATGCACTGTTAGTGCAACTCAGAAAAATCTAAAACAAATAGTACATTGTCCCTGCACTCTAGTCTCAACTTGGTCTTTCTCATAATCGACATGCATGAGTTTCTGATGAGTAAATATTCAGTTAATTAGAGTAGCACCGATGGAGTTCATTAGTGTCACCACTGACTATTAACTCACTATTAGTTCTCTCAATCAGTTTGAGAACTAATTTAACTGAACTGACTCATGAAACTAAGTCTTCTATTGTACAACTCACAATTAACTCACATTGGACTCCTACAAAGTAGGGAGAACATATACGTGACTTTCAAAATACTTTCAACTTGAATTTCCTAAGTTAAGTAAGTTTAATAAACTTAATTTAACTATTTTAAGTTGTTATGAGAATAGAATTTGAATTTAATTCACAGTTTAATTCAAGGACAAATTAAACTGGAATTTCTTATTGCCATTTCTCAATAGGTATAGAAACCAAAGATAAATATTGTAAACACTTAAATAAAAATGCTTGAGCATGGTTGATTTTCATATTGAGACAATCCTTGTCACAATGCAACTTTGGACTATGGTTGAGCATGCTTTACCATGCTTGATTTTCGTATCAACATAATCTTTGGCACAATGTGGCGTTCAACCATGGTTGACCATGATTGACCATGTATGACCATGTTTGAATTTAAAAAAGATGGTTGACCATTGTCGACAAAAGGTTGACCATGATTATCATATTGAGATAATATTTGTCATAATGTGATGTTGAACCAAGGTTGAGACAATTATTGATGTTCATATCGAGACAATATTTGTCACAATGCGATGTTCGACCATTGTTGACTATTGTTGATTTTCATTTTGAGAGAATCGTTGTCAGAATGCAACATTCAAGCATGGATGACCATGGTTTACCAATATTGGCTATGGTTGACCATGACTGATAATACAAACCCAAGGGATTGATAATATAACCCAAGTGATTAATACTGAAACCCCAAGGGATGAATATTATAAACCCAAGTGATTAATACTAAAACACCAAGTGATTATGAACCCAAGGGATGAATATTATAAACCCAAGGTATATAAACCCTAAGATAAATATTATAAACACTAAAACAAACATGGTTGACCATGGATGGTTTCCATAGTGATTCAGTCCTTAGAGAATGGTTGAGCATCCTTCACAATCATTGTCACAATGCGACATTGGACCATCATTGGACATGGTTGATTCTCGTATTGAGACAATATTCGTCATAATCCATTGTTGGATCATGGTTGACCATGATTGAATTTATTAAACATGGTTGACCATGATTTATATTATAAACCCAAAGGAATAATAAACCCTACTAATTAATACTAAAAATCCAAGAGATTATAAAAATAAGGGAATATTATTAAACCCTAGAAATATGAACCCTTTAATTAATAAACCCATGGGATTGATATGATAAACCTAAGGAAATAATAAACCCAAGCGATAAAAATTAAAATCCTAAGGTATATAACCCCAAAGATAAATATTATAAACCCAAGGAAATAATAAACCCAACGGATTCATATTATAAACCCAAGGGAATAATAAACCCAAGGGATTGATATTATAAACCCAACAAAATAATAATGCAAGGATTTTATATTATAAACCCAAGGGAATAATAAACCCATGGAATTAATACTAAAATCCTAGGGATTATGAACCCAAGGGAATAATATTAAACCCAAGGGACGAATATTATAAACCTAGTGGTATATAAACCCTGAGATAAATATTATATACACTAAAATAAAAATGGTTGACCATGGTTGACAATGGTTAGTTTCCATATTGACTCAACCCTTGGACAATGTCACGTTGGACCATGGTCGAGCATGCTTGAGAATCTGTGTCATAATGTGACGTTGGACCATGCTTGGACATGGTTGATTCTCATATTCAGATAATATTCATCAAAATATGATGTTGGAACATGGTTGACCATGATTGAATTTATAAAACATAGTTGACCATGCTTGATATATAAATCCAAGGGGATAATAAACCCTATAGATTATACTAAAAACCAAGGGATTATAAACTTAAGGGAATTATAGTAAACCCTAGAAATATAAACCCTTAGATTAATAAACCCAAAGGGATTGATATTATAAACCAAAGGAATAAAAGTATAAGCCCAAGCTATATAAACCCTAGGATAAATTTTATAACCCCTAAAATAAACATGGTTGACCATGGTTGATTTCCATATAGAGACAATCCTTGTCACAATACGACATTGGACTATGGCTGAACATGCTCGATCATGATTGAGTTTCAATCAGGACAATCTTTGTCATAATGCGACAATGAACAATGATTGACCATGGTTGATTTTCAAATTCAGACAAAAAACATGGAAAATCATGGAAGATATTACTCCCTTATCACTAAGGTAAGACCCAATGAAACAACTGGGGGCGGTACGAACTACTAAAGCAATAAAGCCAAACTCTTTGGCTTTATTGCTTTATAATCACTTAGTTTTTAAGTATTAATCTGTAGGTTTTATTATTCCCTTGGGCCTATAATATGAATCATGGTCAACCATTTTTTATAAATTCAATTGTGTTCAACCATGATCCAATGTCGTATTATGACGAATATTTTCTTAATATGAGAATCAACTTTGTCCAATGATGGTCCAATGTCGCATTGTGACAAATTGTGAAGGATGCTCAACCATGCTCCAAGGATTGACTCAATATGGAAACAAACCATGGTCAACCATGCTTGTTTTAGTGTTTATAATATTTATCTTAGGGTTTATTTTTCTTGGGTTTATAATATTCCTCCCTTAGGTTTAATACTATTCCCTTGGGTTCATAATCCCTTGGGGTTTTAGTATTAATCCCTTGGGTTTATTATTCCCTTGGTTTTATATTATCAAGCATGGTCAACCATGGTCATCCATGTTCAAATGTCGCATTTTGACAATGATTCTCTCAATATGAAAATCCACCATGGTCACAATGGTCGATATGAAAATCAATAATAGTCTCAACCATGGTTCAATGTCAAATTATGACAAAGATTTTCTCAATATGATAATCATGATCAAGCATGGTCAACCTTTGTCGACCATGGTCAACCATGTTTTTTAAAGTCAAACATGGTCATACATCGTAAATCATGGTCAACCATGGTTGAATGTCACATTGTGACAAAGATTCATTGATATGAAAATCAAGCATGCTAAAGCATGTTCAACCATGGTCCAACGTCGCATTTTGACAAGGATTGTCTCAATATGAAAATCAACCATGGTCAAGCATTTTTATTTAAGTGTTTATAATATTTATCTTTGGGTTTATATAGCTTGGGTTTTTAATATTAATCCCTTTGGTTTAATATTAATCCCTTGGGTTCATAATCCCTTGCGGTTTTGGTATTGATCCTTTGGGTTTATAATATCAATCCCTTGGATTTATTATTCCCTTGGGTTTATAATTCCCTTGGGTTTATAATATTTATCTTTGGGTTTATATACCTTGGCCTTTTAATTTTTATCCATTGGGTTTATTATTTCCTTTTGTTTAAAATATCAAAGACTTCGGTTTATTAATCCAAGAGTTCATATTTCTAGGCTTTAATATTATTCCCTTACGTTTATAATCCCTTGCATAGAAAATTTTAGGGGCGAATGTTCGCCCTTTGGCGAAATTAAGGGGTTTTAAATTTTTAGTGGGCGAATATTTTGTATCATAGCACATTTTTACAATCACCTCAAATAGCCCACCTTATTTTAAGGGAGAGGGTAAAAAAGGTAAATTTAGCCCTTGAAACTAGGAGTTACAACCTTCCATTCGCTCATTTTCAAGAATAGGTTTTATTTAAGTGAGTCCTATGGGCCAAATACCATATTTATAAAAGAGGTATGGTAAATTAATAAAAATATAAATAAATGAGAGGTATGGTAAATAAATAAAGCATTTTTTATATTTACTCCATAAGTCACCTTATATACATGCAAGGGTGTAAACAAATAAAAATATAAGTAAAGTGGAGGTATGGTAAATAAATAAAACGTCCTTTTATACTTACTCAAAAGGTATGGTAAATAAATAAAAATATAAATAAACTAGACGTATGGTAAATAAATAAAACCTCTTTTTATATCTAGTCCATAACCCTCGTTCTATTTATGAAGGCTCAAGAAAGAGGTTTTATTTAAGTGAATCCTATGGGCCAAATACCATATTTGTAAAAGAGGTATGGTAAATTAATAAAAATATAAATAAACGAGAGGTATGGTAAACAAATAAAATATTTTTTTATATTTACTCCATAAGTCACCTTATATTTACGAACACTCAAAAAATGCGTTATATTTAGGTGAAACCTATGGGAAAAATATGTTGGGACAAATACCATGGACTAGATTGTTATTAATACCATGCAAAAAAACATTATTAGCCCTAATATTAGTATTAATAAAAATAAAAATGGCACATGGTATTGACCCATGGTATTCACGTGGAATATAGCCTATTTAAATGGGGGAATTAAACTAGCATAGATCCATCTTTACTCTGGATCTACTAACCCTGAGAGGTATCAAATATCGTGATATGCAAACTAGCATAGAGTGAAAAAATATTTGATCCAATCAAGAGTAAAAATGGATGTTGTAATTTAATGTATTTTAAACATTTTAGCTTGGTTAAAATAAAAAATAAAATAAAATTCAACTATTAATTTTATTAATTTTTATAAATTACTAATAGTAATTTTTAAGCTCCAAGTTTATGATAACCCATGGTATTGACCCATGGTAATACCATGGTATTCATGTGAGCATAGACTAAATAAAGGGGAAATTCTATCATCTTAGATCCATCTTAATTCTGGGTCTACCAAGTGCTCAGAGGGATAAATAGATTTCAGCCCCCTAAGAGTGGTAGATGTGGAGTTAAGATGGATATAGGTTGGTTTTTATGATAATGAAGATATTAAATAGACTTAGGAAATTATATTGTAAAAATATCTTAAGGTGAATGGTTAAAGCATAGACATTGGGCAAGTATATTTGTATACTTCTGTTTTAAACTGAAACAAATCCAGGGCTAAAAGGAATGGATTGATTGCACTAGTCATCCTTTTATAACTTTCCAACATATGCTGGAGTAAACAGATTGTAATTTGGGTAATTTTTCTAACTGCAAACAGGAGCATACTTGTGTATTGTCAGCGTGGTTACGAGGTCCCTAGAAGTGATGAATTTGATTTTTTTTTTTGTTTTATATATAGTATTAGGTTTTTTCTCATGCTTTCTGTGAATGACACGAGTGAATTTTATCCTACACCCACTAGGTTATCGATATGTAATTTCAGTAATTTTGATTTCAAAAGATATTTTAAAGAAATGCAATGATTTCATTTGTGTATTCAATAAACACAATATTCTAATGGAATTCTGCATTTGTGGTTTACCTATATAGATTCCATGGAGAAGTGTTAGTGGTGTGACATCAATTGTCCTCAAGCAGAGGCTTTAGTTTACTCTTTTTGGAAGCAAATACTTTCTTCCAACATTTTTGAGTTCCATGAAAAATTTGAAAGTCCTAATAGTATTCAATTATGGGTTCAAGAGAGACATAGTATTCAATTATGGGTTAAAGAGATCCACATTGAATGATCTATCAGCCTTATCTTCACTTAGTTTAAGACTATTCACTTGGAGAGCCTGCATGTGCCCCCACTTCAAGAGCATAGTAAAGTCATGTAGAACTTAGAGAAGCTATCTTTAAGCTTTTAGTGAATAATGGAAAAATGTATGGGTTCAATAACAACCAGTCGAGCATTAAGCTTCCAATAATGCTAGATTTTAACCTGGAGCACTTTTGTGATTTGGAGGAGATGCCCCCTCGTATTTGTGACACATCCTCAGTTGTGCATTGGACTATTACTAACTGTCATTTCCTTCGAAAGTTACCTGATGACTTGGGGAACCTCAACTCTTTAAGAATGTTAAGGAAGCAAAGAAAGTACATTATGCTAAGTTCTCTTATGCTTTTCAAGTTTTTCTTAGATATCTACAACGTTTCAGGTAGGAGAGTACATTCTGTTAATGAAAATTTGTCTTGATAGAAAGGCCCAATTTCAGATTCTAATGCTTTCAAAAAACATTGTATAACTGTAAAGTTTCTAAAAGGAAAGCATATTTTTTCAATTACAGTATCATGATCCCATATTCCAACTTATTTTTCAGTAACCCATTAGGCTTTGTAGCTTTGAATAAATCCATGTCTTTTGATAATATTCTCTTCCAAATTAGAACACAGTTTCCTTTTGGCAATAACCACATACAATGTCTTGATTTTGTTATTGAGAAAATAAAGGTTGTGAAACAAGCTTGTGCCATACAAGGACTTGATTCATTGATTATGTACCAATTATGGCTCTTGATGTAACAATGTCTTGATTTTGTTGCTTGAAAATAGAGGTTACGTTTTACTATTTCACAGACTTTTTACAATCTTTCCATAGGTATTGATTTGTAATCTCAGTCACTGAGGGATGACAGTAATGAAAAAGGTAATATTCCATGGTTTGAAGTTACCCTCGTACTAAATATTTAAATATATCACCACAATTTAATTGTTAGTTAAAGGAATTGTATTTGATTTGTAAACAATTCATTGCTTGATTTATAGATTTTGATTTTTTCCCTTTTTTATTTTTTTCTCAGATTTGGTATGAGATATCTTCCAATATTTGGGTTCCCTAGTTTCCCCACCATAGCTATGAGGTTCAGATGCTATCATTAAATATTCTCAGAACGTTACAAATTTTCTAGTAAGTGTACTTTTAAACATTGTTGTTGCTTTTCCATGGTGTTAATGCAAATAAGCACTACAACTAGTGCCATTATTTAGATTAAGTGCCAAAATCTAGGTGGTCTTGTAATGATGGAGTGATTGTTTTCTAGCTACTAAGGCCATATGCATTTTTATCTCTTGTGTTGTCCTGAGATATTCAAATTCAGAATAAGAATTGAGGTCTCGTTTCCACTGTAGATTGCAGTCAGTTTCTTGAACATAATATATAGTAGATTATATTTTACTAATCAAATGTGGATGTGATCCCTCGCAGGAAAGGAAATTCAAAGTGACTTTGATTTCACATTGATTTGTCAAAACATCCACACAGGAAAGGAGATTCAAAGTGACATTGATTTCACACTGATTTGTCAAAATGGAGGCAAGAGAAAAGGAAACTTTATATTCAACAATGCTCTTAATTTCATATGTACATGCACAGACATATTAGTAGAAAATATTGAAGGGTTGCCTAAGTAATATTTTCCATTCCATTACAATCTTTACAGCTTGTAAATAAATAACTCAAAACAATTCATTACACTACTTGTTATTCTTTATTAATCAGTGGTTAAGATTTTGATATTGAACTGGCTAAGATTTTTCTTCCTTCTGTGAAATTGTGTGTTCTATAATGCTTCTTTTCCATTCACTATGTATAGCATATAAAGTGTGTCTAATGGAGTAGGAAGATTGGAAAGCCTTGTGATCCTTGACGTATGTTACAAGGCAGAAACCCAACAGGGTAGGGTAGGTGCATCCAACAAAGGGGTCACAAATACCAAAGTTGGTATTGGCTAGTGCCTTGAGCTAGAAAATTTCCTTTACCCTTGTATTAACAGTGAATTCGGAGAGGATTCTAATATTGTCTTTATAAAATCTATATTAGTTAAGATTGATGAATAAAATTCATGAGACATGAGCTAGGATGTCCTTGCAAGGTGGTGGTTGATTATTGGAAGCTATGATGGCCATTATGTCAGGCTAGGTGGTTGCACTCCCTTGATCATGAGCATGATTGTGATCAAGATGGAAGACTTCATAGTCTGGATTGATTGTTTAGCAGTGATAATTAGTGGGCTCATTCACAAAAGCTTCTATTTCACTAATCCTTTTTATAGAGTTGTCAGATTCAATTTCCATTGGTTTTAATTACACTATAGAGTTGAGTTCTGAGAGAGTTGTGATTCACAGTGTTAAGTATAGCAGCTATGACACTTGAATGAAGACAAGCATAGTAGACGTATCAGACTCTGTTATAAGCTTACCTGCATATTATAAGGGACTTGGTTGGCTTTTTTATAATTTTATAAACAAGTTCCATTTTGTGGAAATGTGAAAAAAACAGTGATATTGCCACCATGTGGCTCTTGTCATATATGGTTTTATACTTTTTCAAAAAATTCTCTAAGAGTTCATAATGCTAAGATTCACTAGGACCTTACAAAGTTTTATTATTTAGTGAAAGACGCACCAAGATCTTACAAGATTTTATAATTGAGTAAAATATTCGCCATGCCTGGTGAGAGATTCGCCAAAAAATTATATATACATATTATATTATTGATAAAATTGCCTTCCACTTTTCCTATATACCATGGAGATTCGCCCATTTATTATACATATAAATTAAGGGGAGGTTCTTAAAATTTTCCCTGATCCCTTGAATTTTTATTATTAATTCGTAGGATTTTTTTGTTTATGTAGTCAAGTGCATTAATTCTTTTGTGTTTATTAATCTAAAGGTTCATACTCTTAATCCTTTGGGTTTTTAGTATTAATCAGTCAGGTTTTTAGTGTATGTACTCAAGTCCATTAATATGTACATTAGTGTATATATAGTTAAGTACATTAATGTACATTTCAATACTAATTTACATTAAAATACATTAATATACTGATATGCACAATAATGTTCATTGCATACATATAAATGGAGAATTTTGTATATGGAAGTTCATATAAATGTATAAGTTCATATACAAATAGTGGACAATATTGTCTATTCATGTGTATTTATAAATGTGGTTGTTAAGTACATTAATGTACATTTTAATACATTGATATACTAATTTAAATTTAAATACATTGATATATTGATATGCAGATTAATGTTCAATTCATATATATAAATGGACAATATTGTGTATGGAGGTTGATATAAATGTATAAGTTCATATAAAATATATCGACAATATTGTATATTGATTTGTATTTAAAAATGTGACTAATATCCGCCTATCGACATTTATCAACCACATTTATTAATATGGTTACTAATATATATATACATAGTGCATCATTATTACAAAAATGAAATGGAATCTTGCTATATGTTCTTTTGAAATGCTTCTTAGTAAGAACAGAACAATAAGACATAAATTTGTATCTTTTACTTAATACAATATTTTTATTATTCTTACCTAAAAAATTGTCAACTTAATACAACCATTTTCTAATAATCTCTAAATTATAATACTACTTTTCACAATATTTGACATCAACTCTTTTTACTAATTTCTCATAATGCTCATTTCATATTATTTTACATTAATTTAATTATCCATGACTTACAATAGAGTGGGATATTTAACTTCCACGCCAACAATTTATCAAGGTGAAGGTCCCCTTACATAGTTTATCTTTACTTATCATTATTGTGAATTAAAAAACCAAAAAGAATAAATTACTTAGATAGTTTCTCTTTACCCGTCATTATTGTGAATTTAAAAATAAAGTAGTTTGTGGTACTTTTAACGGTAACTTTTACAACTTCAATGTAAAAAAATGTTGGCGTCCATTATTGATTGTCGGAAAATTTCAAATAAATAAAAAGTCCCGTCCGTCCTTTGTATTTTGTTACCTCTGTGACATCTTATATCAATACATTCTACTCCTTCAATCCAATGGGGACCTCTCGCAATTGTAACCTATTTTATAGTGTTTTATTTAGTTAAATTAAAAAGTCCCATTTTATATGGTTTTTTATTTATTTATTTGAAATTTTCTTTTATAACTGATATTTGAAAATTTTGCTATATCATCCTAAATTGATTTTAATAAAATAATATTATGTTAATAAAATATATAATTTTTTAAAATAAAATTTGAGTGATAAATTTAAATATACGAAAATGGCTAAATAATGAAGGCAAATAATTGTTCAAGTTAAATGTTTAATCACTTAGTTTAACAGTAATAATAATTAAGAAATGTGAAACATATCTCCCAACTACTTGAGTGTTTGCCATAATGAACTTTGTCCATTGTCTTAAATTTTAAGAAATCTATATTTGTTAGGCGATATAGTGGAAGGTTGACGGTTCATATTGCAAGATATTTTCAAACTAAGCCCGAAAAGAGTTTGAAAGTTCGTTTCAAGCTCAAACCTGAACTGAACTCCTTGCTTGGGCAGATGTGGACTACTTCTTTAGGGCACTTACATTACCTTATCTATGATCCCACTTATATCGATCTTACCGGAACCAGTGGAGTAGCCCTTTCGTAAGGGTTGGTCTCACCAAGGCAGGGAAATAGAGTGGACAAGTGCAGGAAGCAACTTGGATATAATACAATCACTGTACCCATCAATGCCTGTGCCAGTAGCTAACACATCAATCAATATACAGTGAGTGACAATGATCGAATTTATGTGAAAGATTTTTTTTATAACTTATTTATAATAATTCTTTTGCATATATATATATATATATATATATATATATATATAATTTGAGTGGGTTTAATGGTTAAGAACATGTGTTTCTTTCTAAGAGGACACAAGTTTAAAACAAGAGGGGTAGAGTATGTATGTCTTTATAGACTTAGTAGTCAAATGGCCCCTTGTCCCACAAACAAGGAGGTCTCATACACCAATTTGGTGCTTGGCTCCCTTCTCCCTTGTCCGAAAAACAAGGAGTCTCATACACCAATTTGATGTATAATATTATTACGTGTCATTTATTTATAAATAAAATATTAAAAAATATTTTTATTTTTATTTTTGAATTATATTTTTATAAATTTACTTAAATATCATACTCAATCATTTATATTTTTAAGTAAATCAACCAACATAAATTGAAAATACATTAAAAAAAATTGTTTATTTCCATATGAGTCTACTTAAAGATATACAAATGATGAGTCTACTTAAAAATATACAAATGAATAATTTCTGAATGTAAAATTTAATGGTTACGTTTAAACAAATCTATAAAAATATAAATTAAAAATAATTAAAAAAAACTCTTACATAAATGTTACGATCTCAACTTCATGTCAAAAACACTATTTAGCTCACTGAAATTATCTTATAAATATTTATTTTAAAATGATTTGATGGTATATATATCAATTAATTTTAATTATTGAATATATTGTTAATCATTATTTAATATCAAGATATTAGAATGATTTTGAATTTTGGTAACCTATTAAAATTTTTAAATAACAATCGACAATATTCCTTATTGTTTGAGCATGGGTCCTAATACAAATGCTAATGCATTTGTTAATAATTCAAACAGTTATAACAAATTTAACATAGTAAAGAAGGGAGGAAAATCGATCTTCTTTGAGTTTTCAAATGCTTATTGTTGTGGCTAACTCTAATGAAATTTTTTTGGTTTGGTGGTTAAGGTGTGCTACATTGTTGTTATTATTGAGAAATTTATAATGAAATTTCTAAAGTATTTTGCTATTCTCATTAAACTAATGAACTCTATTGCACTAGTGAGAATAGGCCATTGGGTGACTGGTTACAATCTTTTCTAGATCTACCCTTAGCCCTCCATCAATCATGTGTCCAAGATATATTAACGATGTCTTCCCAAATATACATTTCTACAAATTGGCAATCAACTAATTCTTCCTTAAGGTATTTAGTACTTGTGTCACATGTGAGAAGTGCTTTTTCCATGTATCATTGAAAATTTGTTATATGTTATCTAGATATACTATTACAAATGATTTAATGAAAGGGTGTAGACATCAAACATTAATATCATGAAAGTTGCAAGTGTATCACATAAACCTAAAGGCATTACTAACTAGTGGTACAAACCTTGTCTTGAACATTGTCTTCCACATGTCTTCAACTTTGATTATCACTTGAAGGTAACCTTATTTAAGGACCATTTCACTAAATAATTTAGCTTGTTATAGTTTATCTAAGAATTTATCATTCCATAGTAGAGGATATTTATTTTTTATGGTCATTTTGTTCAAGGCATGGTAGTTAATGAACATTATCCAACTGTCATCTTTCTTTGGCACCATAATGATGGGTGAACCACATGGTGATGTACTAGGGCTAATGAATCCCTACATTATAGCTACTTCTTTCACTTACTTTACTTCAATGATGGACTTCTTATACATTCAAATGTTAGGCAACGATGAATTCGACAACAACTAAATCTTGTGCTCAGCCCCTCCCTTAGGTGGTGGCCCCTGATGTTGTTAAAACACTTCTTTGTAGGTTTCAACTAATTGTTGTAATTGTTAGTTCTACTTGCCACCACATCCTTCCAAGAATGCCTTCATCTCTAGGTGTTTTCCTTCTCCTTAGCACTTTCCTTCTCTCAAAAAAAATTGAGACAAACTTCTTCATGATACCCATGATTATTTTAGCTTGATAATCAATGACTAAAGAGAGTTTTTCTTCATCTTTGTGTGCATTTATGGCATATGCCTTTCCATCCTTGATTAGCATATACTTATTTTCTCTCCTCTTAAATATGGTAACAAAAGTTGGAATTCATCCTTGGGATCATTGTTCTTTCTTCACCTTTTGAAAGGTTATTTTGTACCATGTTGGTCTTTATTAGAGAATTATCCTCAATTATGAAGACTATGAAGAATTTTGAATCATGTTGGATCATTATGGAACAAGTTTTAATAGTTTTTTTTTAGATTAATCTTAGTGAAAAGTTGTTAAGTTAATCTTGACTCAGTAAAATAGTTGTTAGGTCAACAATGATGGTTTTGGGAACATGGTTTTGGTGATTCGTGGCATTGAGCCTATGAGTTACATGTAATGAAGCCTTTAAAAGGCTTGGGGATACTTCATTGTAATGTTCTTAGAAGTGAGCAGTGAAGGGTCACTTGGTTGGCTTGACTAGGTTTGGTTAAGGGAATAATAGATCTATTGCCTAGTTTTTCTCGTAAGGGTTTTCCAAGATAAATCACATGTGATTTGTGTGTCTTTTTCTATTATTTGTTATAATTATCGTTCTCTTATATTTTGAATTCTTGCATTACGAAATATTTTGGCTTCAGAGATACACCTTTATTTTTAAGGGTTTGGCTTGTTTTAGATTTATGACAAGGTATTAATAAGAAGATTGAAACAATAAAGGGTAGATAGTGGCTAGGAAATATGCATTTTGATGTGCGAGTGATGACATCTAGTGTTGAGGTCGTGGATTACATGTAATGAAACATTTAAAAGGATTGAGGATACTTGATTATAATATGCTATGAAGGGAGTAGTAAAAACTTGTTTTGTCATGTTTGGTCAAAGGAATAATAGATCTATTATTTTCTTTTCCATAAAGGTTTTCCAGTATAAACCATGCATGATTTATGTGTATACTATTATAAATTTTGTTATTAGATAAGGAAAATCTCTTATTTGACACTCTCATGCACATTTGTTATCTTATACAAATGTGAAGTTTTTGGATGAAGTATCTCTAAAGGGTGTTTAAGAACAATAGATTAAATCCAAGACCAATTGATATCTTATAATATTAATATTAGAAGTGTACACCATAACCTATCCTCCTCATAAAATCAACCTTCACCCCCATTGAGTGCATGGGCTAATATTCTTGAATTGATTAATTCAGGTTAAATGACACATTGTCTTTATGAAGATTCAATGTCAAATTTCTACCATGTTTTCAACTTCCAATAAACCGATCCTTTGATTCTATTGAATCAATAAATTCATAATGTTGACATGCTACTTGGTATAATGGTTCTCTCATTCATTGATCTTAGAGGAGGCTCATAGACGAATCTTCTTATTAAAATGAATTAGCTCTTTGCAATTTTTAAAAATTCTTTTGGATTCGTTGATATCCATTTTATCCATGTTGGGATGATTTTCTATCCAATAGAGGTAATATCAATCCCTATAGAGGAAAACCTTTGATTATATCTTCTAAAGAGAAATTTTTTTGGCATATATAGATTAGGAAAGCACTTGAAACAAGGTTATGAACTACAAACTTATATACTTCTATCAAATTTAATTAAATTTTTTAGCCCAAGGATGAATTCCAAATAGAAATGAACTAAGGAGAGGTGAAATTATTTTGAATTCAAGAAATAGTAAGGGTTCCCATAAACTAGAGAAGCCTCAAGATAAACTTGTGTCTTGTTCTCTATATTTGTCCACAATCTTGTTAAAATATCCTTCCCCAATTTTTTCCTAGGGATTATAGGCTTAAGAAGGGACCAAATAAAGGATGGAAAAACCAGAAGGGATAAAATTTAAAGAGATCCCATAAATGAAAATAAGTGACTTAAATGAGGGAAGGAGCTAGTATAATATGGCTAGACTCCATATAAAATTTATCAAACCAATAGAGTGATGTTCCTACCCCAAAAGGACAAATCTAGGTTTATGAAAGGAAAGGGAGAGTCAAGAATCATCAAATTGAGAAATGCATTATATAAGTTGGTGTTGATTCCCCAGAAGCTAGGAAATTTCCCTTATACCAAATCTTTATAGAGGTAGTTGAGCCCTGAACTTGCATAGACAATGTTGGTGGGATGTCCAACGAAAAGTAACATGGATACTGAGGTTGTTATTCCCACCAAAAAAAGGATGTGCTACTACCCAATTCTAACACCTACACACTCCATTATCCCATTAATGAAACACATAATATAATGGGATCCTTAAATAATCACAACCAAAAATAATGAACACATGCTTAAGGTACTACAAATGATTCTTCAATCTTCCGAACTATGGAAATGCAATGATGAACTATCTGCTCACCCATGAGAGACTAAATGTGATTTGAAAAAAATCAATTTGGACATAGAGCTATGGGATATAAACTGTAATGCTCCCTGATTTTTCAATAGTATTCCAATATCAAGGTCTAAAGATATGTTAGATCACTTGTTCCCCACATCGTTGGGGTGTCTTTTGACATGGAAATAAGAGGAATGTGGTAGGAAATTGGAATCATTTTTCATATTAATGATAGTGTTTGTCAAGTTCTTGTCCTCCAACATCACAAAAAATTCATGGCTTTGAAGACATCCATGGAATATCCAACAATTTTAAACAAGTTTACCCTTTCCTCCTTTGCGAACAATATCCCTTACATGGTGAGTAAGTTTTTTCCTAGTTATAGTAACTTGTCATAATTCCAATGCAAAAGTGGAACTATTTTTCTCCCAAGGTCAAGAATTTATCCCCTCACTCTTGCATCTTTAAGAAAAAATTAAAATATATATAGTTACTACTTTGAAATTAGCATTACATATTTTATTAGTTTATGGTAATGAAATTTATAAAATTTATAGGTTTACAAAAATATATAAAAAAAAAATACGTAGTTGATATTTTTAAAATATGTGTTATTTTTTTTATTAGTTTTTGGTAATGAAATTTGTAAAGTTTATATCCCTTTAAAATATACGAAATCAAGTATGGGGTGTTAGGGATGCATGAGAAGATAATAGATAGTTGGAAAGGGAAGTAGGTGCATGTACATGGGAAAGAGAAGAAAAGGTAGAAAGATATGAGCCATCTTAGTTTAATCCCAACACATCATGGCTCCCCATCACTTGATTCCCAAACTATTATTATTGCAATAATTCAAGGCTCACAGATTTACTTAATTGTTATGGAAGTAATAAGGTTCAAATTTTGGTTTATTATAGATTAAAATTTGTAGAATGGAGCTTAGAATTTATAACGAAAACACGGTAAACATTTGCTAATTAGATAGATGCTAGTAGTTACAACCAACTATGGAGGTGTGCCAAAGAGGGAGGGGTTGTAGTTTCTATTGATAATATAATGCTTCATCTAAATTTCTACTTTGTATGTGGAAAAATTGAAGGAATTGTTTTTAAGGCCCATTTTAAGGGTGGGTCGTCATTTGTTGATTTAGGATTAAAAACTTCTAAAGATGATTTTAGGCATTTAGTGACACCTTTTGTAATAAAAAAATTCCAATAATAGATCTCAACTCCTAAAATATGTTCTACATACTAAAATAATTCCAACGCTAAGGAAATCACCTCAATCAGTTATGCCCCTACAGGTTGACCTATCTTATTGATCATAATGGCACTAAGTGGATGCTACATCAATCCCTATTAGTCACAAATGGGCCTAGTATTGTGTTGACTTTCAAAGATATTCTAGAGGATCCAAAACCATAATATTGATTAAGGATTGAGGCATGCAAAAACCCCAACCCTAACTATAGATGGTTATGAGGCTATGTTAAATAATGCACCACTTATCAATATTACATTGCATAGATATTGGGATAGACCCTATGATGCACAAACCCACATACTACTCTTTCATTTAGTGTCATGGCTACAAAAAGGAAAATTGCCATTGTTTCAATATATTGGCTACTTGATAAAGTATACTAGTGAGAAATTGTCTTGGACCTTTTGAAGCCTACAATGATTGGCATATACATTAGAATGACAATGTCTAGAACCACTTAAAATGTTTTTGTGATAAAATAAGTTGTCTAGTTAAATCATATATCTCTTTTTGTTTTGAATGCGTTGTATGTTTACATTCTTTGGGGTTGTAAGTGAAGATTGGTGGAAGAATCCCTTACTAGGTATCTCATGATTGGGATGTTATGGTAATTCTTATGTTTTGAAGCATTGCAAGCTTTAGGCTAGCATAAATATCATGTAATCAATAGAAGTCCAAGTAAAATTTGCATATCTTTCTCACCTGTATTATGCAAATATGCCTTTCTTTAAACTAATTTTTTTTTTTTGGAATTTCTTGATTGGATAATAAATTTATGGTGGACACACACGAAATGTCCCATCTATTATATATATTTTATATAAAATTATCTTCCATTTAAATTACTCCATACTTGCACCATATTTTCATATTTTATTATGTTAAATGCTTTTTGGGCACTCATCGTCCAAAATTATTTTTTAATAGAAGATACCTTTTCTACATCCTTCATTGAAATTTTCCAAAAAAATGGTTCTTGATTGAAATTTTCCCCAATAAAAATATCATTGAACCATGAGCATGTTTTCTTAGATTGTATTATTGTATTTTAAACATTACCTACTATGGTCCAATAATTAAAGTTGCAAAACTACTAGTCATAAATAGTAAAATTAAAATAAAGTAAACATTGCTTTGGGTAAATATGAGTTTGGTCTTTTACAAGTTACTAATAAAGCATAAAGACATGCTTAACAAATTTATGCATATAAGTACACACTCCACATATATAATTAGATGTGGTTATTTCTCTTATATCAATTCTTTTTTGAAAATTTTGTATATGAAAATTTGACACCTTCATGTATCTAATTTACATCTTAAATTTTGCAATTAAAATTAATTAATCATAAAATTAAACCTTATTCATGGATCTTATCAACATAAAAATGTCATTTAACTCAATAAGTAAAGTGCAACCATTTCAAATTACACATACACCATTGAATAAAGTGTAGTTATTTCAAATTAGATATACCATTTTAATCAAAAGAAAAAGTAGACATATTTTTTTTTGTAACTTCTTTGCGATGAAACATAAACACCATTAAACTAAGATGTTGTAAAACTAAGAATCATTTGTCATAAAATATAATTTATGATCATTATTTTTTCAATAATGTGTAAATGTACAGCTATGTTTAAAGTTTTTATTGTTTTCTAAAAAGATAGTTAAACTAATAATTTTTCTATCTTAAATAATTTCTCAAATATATCTCATATCTCTTGCTTTTCTCACTCTTTTATTATTTTATATTAAAAAGAAAATAATGGCTTTATTACATTTACCACATTAAAAAGCCAAAAATATCTTTGTTACAAATAGAAAAACAATTAAAATAAAGAAATTTAACTAAAAAAACATCTTTCAATTTTATTTTATTTTCATTTCTTTTGTCTTCCATATAATAAAATAAAACTATTTTGAATAATTAAAAAAAAAATCTAATTTATCATACTTAAAATTAGAAACAATAATTTTTTTTTAATTAAATTACACAACAAAACTAAATTTCATAAATTCAAGATTGATATTCATAATATTACTAAAATGCATGTGTTGTTTGCTATCAATAAGATATCATTCTAAAATGCTTTTAATATTCTAGTGTAAAGACAAAAACAATTGATACGTGGAAACTATTAATCTCCACATAAAGAAAGGCTAGAGCCTGATATTAAACAGATTGAGAAGATGATTGGTTATTTATTTGCATGTGTTTAACATAGACTAATCATAACTATAGTACTAGATTAATAAACTTCAGTTGACAATGCGGCTTTATCGTTCACGCGTCCAGGGGAATGTGGATCAAAGAGATTTACGACCAACATTAGATTTATAGGGTTGAGCTGACCAAATCGATCTCCGCAAATCGAGCACAGGGAGATTGGTCGGAAAAATTGACACCCACTACATCCATGAACCGTTATCATTTCCTCTTTCCCAGTACATTCACATAATATTTTTGGAAAAGCCTTATTTATTATGTTATTCAACCATAAATGTGTGAGGGCAGTATATACTTACCACTAGATAATGTACTTGTTTCGATTTGATGGTGGGCATATACTGCCTCACACATTCATAAATCGATGATGATAGTAAATAAGGCTTACCATATTTTTTAGGGTGCCCTCAGGGGAAAAACACTAAAGGGTTGCACATATACTGCCTCACACATTCATAAATCGATGATGATAGTAAATAAGGCTTACCATATTTTTTAGGGTGCCCTCAGGGGAAAAACACTAAAGGGTTGCACACATGACAGTTGTAAAGCATGTTCACACGAAAACTTTTGAAGGAACTTTGTTGTAGCAATATTCCATTCAAGAGAACAAAAATGACAAGTACGTTGTTTGGAAAATGTACAATGAGATGAATTGAGGTTGTGTTGATATCATCAGTGAATGTTTCGTTTGTTATGTATTGAAACTAAGGTATTGGGAATTTGGATGGTAGATATTCTACAATTTTAATCTTTATGTAGATTTTATATTAATATAATAATAAATAATTTAATTTTAGGGCTAGGGTTAGGGTTAGGGTTAGGTTATATTAGTGTAAGACATTTTGAGGTTTTTTGTTTATATTGGGTTTTGCTTAGTGTTTTCTATTTTGAAGGTATTTGAGTAGTCTAGACAATCAACATTTTGATTTAGGAGAGTGAGTTCTAGATCTACTTTAAAATTTTAAGTATGTCTAACAGTTGTATGTCCAAATACATGGAATTTACAAATTTGATCTCCAAAGTAGTTTTTTTTTCATCAAGCATCCATTGCACTTAGAAACAACAAATCCCACCAACATTTTTCCCTAGCCAAGTGAGTCCTAGGTCTACTCCAAGACTTTACTCGTAGAGCTAGTCATGCCTAATAGTTTTATGCCCATATACATGTAATTTACAATTTTATTTTTATTTGGGTCATTCATGCTACTATTCTCTCATGTTTGCACATTTGAGCACCCTGTTGGACCTCTTTTTAGGCAATCTTCATGTATGTGGATCAAATCCCAATTGAGTTTCTCTATGTTTTAGCCTCAACATACAATGTGCTGACATTTGCAACCATCACCTCCTTGGGTCTGATACCACTTGTTAGAGATAAAAACAACATGAAAGAAATAATGATAAAAATCATACATAGCAATAATACACATAAACCATGCATGAATGTGGGACTCAAACCAAAAGAACTCAACTAGGGCATACCGAGGTTAAACCACCTCACCCTCATCAATAGAAACTAGGCTTTACAGAAATTCATCTCGGATCACTAAGCGAACATAATGAACGCATCATAACAGGCTTTGTCGCGATCTCCACCCGATCACTAAGCCAAACAATCATGGATGCCACCAAATTTCTCCACCTACACTGTGAGGAATTTTCATGCCTTCTAGTGTCTCAGGCTTTACTGCAATCCAAACCTAGATCACTAGGCCCTAAACTGAGACCCACTCTTCAAACTTTACTGCATATCCCAGACCTAGGATTACTATGCCCAACGGAGAGAAAAACACTTCTTGGATTTACCGTATATCCCGCCATTCACAGGCAAGCATTCCTAGGCCCACCGAGACAACACAATCATGGCTTTACCACAACCCACAATTTGGCTCAGGGGTCACTAGGTCAGTAACTTTATCATGATCCATAGTCTGGTTCAAGGAACACTAGGCCATGTGCTCTATCATTCAGAGATCCACCTCACTCATCTTTGAATCCATCCCCAAATCTAGCTCAACCAAAACATGAGAACCCCATCACACCATGGCTATCTAGAAATGGAAAGGCTAGGTTGAAAACATTGTTATACTTGGCAAAATCCATGCCACAACAACAAAAGAACCACATGCAATACCATGCATGCCAAATCTAGCAAGGAAAATACACATGCAAGTTGATACCTGCAATGAAGCATGTTGTAACTGCTTGATCTTGCCTTTCCCTAGCAAGGAAAATACACATGCAAGTTGATACCTGCAATGAAGCATGTTGTAACTGCTTGATCTTGCCTTTCCTCTTTTCTTCTTTGCCTTTCTTAATCCAATGCCAAAATGCTCCAAGAAAACTCTAAGTATCTCAGAGTATGAGAGAAAGAGAAAGAGAGAGAATAATGAGAGAGCTCCAAAACTGAATTGACAAAAGGCTACCAACTAATCCTCATAAGCCTTTTTATGAATGAGGCCTCTATTTTCTTCATTTTCCATTATTTTCCTTCATTTTCCTCCTCACGTGCAACTTGTGACCTTTCACCTCCATTTTCTCATAATTTCCATTATTTTCATAAATAATTGTGCCAAAAATGCCATTTTTCCTTTCCAAAGACTTAGCCATTGCCTTTGCCAATTTCCTTAGCCATAAACAACCAAATGAACACCCCCTAGGATGTCCTACTCAACATTCAACTTGGAATACGTGTCCCATCAACTGTGGTTATTTTTTTTCCTTTATTAACTTTTATTATATGGAATTTTCACCAGCGTTGTTATAGAACCCTGCCCCTTGGGGAACATCGTCCTCAGTGTTGGACGACACCAAGACCTCAAAAAAAATTCTAAAAAGAAAATGCACTTCCCATGGAGCTTTATAACATAGCTCGATGAAGTATTTACAATGCTAACCCTGTTGAAAAGAAACCAACATAACAACATAATACCATGACAACATGACATCAAACTGCATAATGGAGCTTTATAACTTATCTCATCCATATACATATGCACATATAGGAAAATCATCAAAACATATAGCAGAACATATACCAAAGCATATACTGAAATGACACCGAAAAACACCAAGCCAAAACTGCTTTGCCTCAACTGGAAAACAAGGAATGATACATAGCGCGCATCTAGTCTGCCATCTCCCATGTAGCTTCGTCAGGCCCAAAGTGCTTCCATTGCACTTTAAATTGTTCAATTGCTCTATTTCGGAGCATGAACACCTTTTTTTCAATATACACTAAGGCTACAACTGGAATTCTCCATCTGGTTCCACCTGCAATATAGACCAGTCAATCACATGATTAACATCCTTAACATACTTCTTAAGCAAAGATACATGGAAAACATCATGGTATTTCACTGTCATAGGTAGTGCAAGTCGATAGGCTACTGGCACAATCCTCTCAATGATACCGAAAGGTCCATAAAACCGTGGTGCCAACTTGGAACATGATCCAATCCGCAGGGAGATCTTCTTTGGTTTGATGCGCAAGTACACATGTTCCCCAACCTTGAACTCCTTGAACAACTTTTTCTGATCTGCATAACTCTTTCGCCTATCCGATGCTCCCTTTAGATTCTTCTTGATCACTTGCATTTGCAGTTCCATGTCTACCAACATATTTGGTCCAATCAATACTCTGCTAACCAAATCACTCCAACTTATAAGAGTGTTACAACTCTTCCCATACAATGCCTCAAAAGGACTCATCCTCAATGATTCCTGATAATCATTTTTTATGCGAAATCTACCAAAGAGTGATACTCTTCCTACTTCTATTGCTGATGCATCACATACATCCTCAGCGTGTCCCCCAATATCCTATTGACCCTCTATGTTTGTCCATCTTTCTGCAGATGATAAGATGTGCTGAATGCCAATTCTATGCCAAAACCTGCAAATAACTCCTTCCAAAACTTGGAATTAAACTTTGCATCCCTGTCTAACACAATATTCTTTGGAACACCGTGCAGTCTAACCAAATTGCTGATGAATACCTGTGCCACATCGCTAGCTAAGAATGTAGACTTCACTGGAATGAAGTGTGCAACCTTTGTTAACCTTTCCACAATGACCATAATGGAATCATGTTGTCTCACTATATTCAGCAACCTTGTGATGAATTCCATGGAAATGACCTCCAATTTCCATTTTGGGATCGCAATCGGCTGTAGCAGTTCACCTGGATGTTTACACTCTGCCTTTACTCATTGAAAATCAAAACACCTCGCCACAAACTCTGCTACACCCCTCTTCAAATTCGGCCAATAGTAGAATCTCTTCATCGCTATCAATGTCTTCTGATAACTTGGGTGACCTGAATAAGGTTTCGCTTGAAACTCCCTCAAGATCACCTTCTTGAGCTCATTGTTATCTGACACATATATCCTATCTTAGAACCTGACCAATCCATCTATTATAAGATAATGACCCATACCCTATGCACCCACACCTATACTTGTGCTTGTACCTACACTGCTACCTGTACTAGTACCATTACTTGTACTTGTACCTACACCTATACTATCACTTGTACCTCACTCTGAAAGAAACTACACTTGTTGATCTTAGCATACAACTGATGCTCTCTTAACAACCTCAACACTGCTGCTAAATGCTCGACATGCTCTTCCTCATTTTTATAATATACCATTATATCATCAATGAACATAATAACAAATTTATATAAATAAGGACACAACACACTATTCATTAAAAACATGAATGTAGTTGGAGCATTAGTTAAGCCAAATGGAACAACAACAAACTCATAATGCCCATACATGGTCTTAAATGCAATTTTGTAAATGTCCTCCTCTTTGATGCATACCTGATGGTATTTGGATCTCAAGTCAATCTTCGAGAACACTGCTGCTCCCTTCAGTTAATCGAACAAGTCATCAATCCTTGACATATTGTACCTGTTCTTCATAGTCACTTTGTTAAACTTCCTGTAGTCAATGCATAATATGAGATTACCATCTTTCTTCCTCACAAACAATACTGGTGCACCCCAAGGTGATACACTTGGCCTAATGTATCCCTCGTCCAACATTTCCTTCAACTGTAGCTTTGACTCAACCAACTTAGGTGTGCTCATCCTGTAAGGTTCTTTTGATGCTAGAGCTGCCCTTGGCTCTACCTCAATAGAAAATTCTACCTCCCTGTGAGGTGACAACTTTGTAATATCCTCAAGATATACATCTTGAAACTGCTGCAAAAATGGGTACCTATTCAACACCTCTGCATCCTCAACCTCCTTACCCTTATCACTAGAAACGTGTACTACAAATAACATACACCCCTTCCTGCGGATACACTTTGCTTACATAGTTGTCACCATCCTAACTGATGTGGATTTCTTGTTACCCTGTAAGACTCTTGGTTCCCCATTGTCATCAACACACTCAATGGCTTTGTCATAGCAGTCTACCTTGGTTCTATGTAGATACAACCGATACTTGCCCAACAACATATTGTATGATCCCAACGGTAATAAATTTAAATGTGTTGTGGTAGGCATACCATTCAAATCAAATGCACAAGATCTTACCCAATGATGAAATTGCTTCTTTGTACCTATAGCCAACTCCATTAACCAAGAATCTTCATGCAATTCCTTACTCAAACCACACTTATCCACCAAGTCAAGACTAACATAGCTATAATTAGATCCAAGGTCAATCAAATAGAAATAACTTCATCAAAAATCTTACCGTCCATCTCAATGATAGATGCATGGTGTTCTTCATGTTTGTTATCCACTGCTGCATAAATACAAGGAATAGTTTGACCAACATCCCCAATAGTCTATGCCTCTTGTGCACTATATGTCTGAGGCCTACCACCCTGATTTTGTGGACAATCTCTTTTAATGTGTTCCTTGCCACATGTCCAACCCTCCAACTGACTAGTACCAATGCCTCTATGTTGTTGTTGCGATTCATGTCCCTGTCTAGCTACATTAAACCTCTTTTGTGGTGCGACATTTTATTTCTCATATGCATGCGAAGGCCTTGTCCTCTTAGGCTGCCATTTACCCTTACCTTTGTCTTTTTCCTTCCATCCTTGCTGAGATTCATTCTTACGTTTTGATTGTTCAAACCGATGCTTTAGTTTCCCAATAACTTCCTCAAGTGACTGAGGCTCATCATACTCAATCCGATCTCTAATTGTTAATGGAAAACCACTGAAAAATCTTTGAACTTTAACCTTCTCATCATTAAGATACACTACATACCTCAATAGCTCTAGAAACTTGGTATTTTACTCTTCATCTGTCATTGATCCTATATTTAGCTCATAGAATTCTTTAGCCTTAATGTCATAGTACTTCTCTGACAAGTATTTCTTCATGAAAAGTCTCTTGAACTCCCACCAACTCAAGTCATCTGTCATGATGTCTCTAACTCGCATAACATCTTCCCACCAAATGTCGGTTTTACCTTTCAAGTTGAAGATCGCTACTCTGGCCCTCATGTTATTTTTGTAATCATGCACCTCAAATAATTTATTCATCCCAAGTATCCAAGAATTTGCATCTTCTGGCTTCTTCACATATCCATCAAAAGTAGGTGGCTTTTCTTTCTTAAACTCATCTGGCAAGTATCCCCTATCATTCCTCTTGTAAGGATGATAGCGATGATGTCTATTAGAACTAGAACTAGAGTAGTACCTATACTCATCGCCCCTCCTATTTGGAGTGTCCATCAACCTACCAACTCTCACTGTATCAAATCTATCTGACCTGTGTATACCAAGAGAACTACTACCATATGCCCCATTTTTTCTATCCTCATGTCCATGGCTGATCCGAAGCGGCCCTTGTCACTGCAAATCTGACAAACTCTGAAGAATTATATCATTAACCTCTGTTTGTTTCTCTTATGCCTGTATGATTTGGTCATTATCTTCCTTATAACTCCTTATCTCTTCCTTTAAGCTTCTCAATGTATCTGCCATATCATAAGAGTGCCCCACACCACGTTGCATGTATGATTCATAGGGAGATTCTATGTAGTCTACCACCTTGCTAGCCATTTGGTCTATTTCCTGCAATGCATAATATGTTAGATAAACCTAATCACAATAAATCAATGTACCTTAGTATAGATTTGGAAGGATACCTTGTCTGCAATATCACTAAATCAACGTGATACATGTATAACATAAACATAGCAGCATATAGACACTCACAAATAAATGTATCAACAAATAAACATCACTCTAGTTAGGGTCCATTCATCAATTCAAGGCCATATCAACAATGCATGATATGACCTCCTGCGTGACGACAACCATTAATCCTTTGTACACATTTCCACATGTAACCAACAACATGCATAAACAATGCCTAATCAAATACACATACACATAAACACATGTAGTTGAGCATAAGTGATCAATTCTTGTAACAACCTACAAGAAAGATACATGTAATCAAAACATACAAGAGTGTATTCTAACATACAAGGATGTCAGTAAGTGACGTATAATCAACATGTAACCATATTCATCCAATCATATACTCATGACAATGCATTCCACAACATCAATATTAAGTTCCTCATGAAAACCTTACTACCATCATGATCAACATCAAGCAAATGCAACAAGCACATGGAATGCAAATGAAAAAAACACACATGTAACTGACATGCATGCATGACCAACACACACTGCCCATCCAACCCAAAGGGTGAACCATGCTCTGATATCACTCCATGGTATCATATATGACACATTGAAGAGAACAAAACCAGACCCAAAGAGAGCGCAACTATGCTCTGATACCACTCTGTGGTATCATATATGACACAAAGAGAACAAAACTAGACCCAAGGAGAGCGCAACCATGCCCTGATACCACTCTGTAGCACCCTCCTCCCACATCTACCCAAGTAACTAGCCAACCAGGGTAAACATGAAATGAGAGGCTACTATGATTAGATTTGACCTCCTATGTGACTTTAAGGAAGTGGAATCGATGGAAACATCACACACACTCATCCAACATCAGCTTCAGAATCCTCATGAGACATGTTAGCCACTCAGATAACCTATCCTTGGGTCCCACTGATGTTCTAGACATATTATGCCTTAGTCATTCCCATGTTATAGGCAAGAGAGAGTCCATAAACCCAAATTATCTCTCACAGTCTTGCCTGCCAGTGACTCCAGGATTTAAGCCACTTTTTCAGGCCCAGATCCCAGGTCACTGCCCAGAATGGAGTGATATATTAAAATCAATAAAAGTACAGGGAAACAATGATGTAAAATCAATAAGTTTAACAACACCTTAACCTGACCCATACTAGCCATGATGGCTATTTCATCAAACATATCATCAACATGTAAACTACAGGGGTAAACAATAGAATTAAGTGTAGGGATCTCATACTTATCTGGGAATCACTAAAAACCATTTTTCCCTCATTCCTTTTGTTGCATTACCATATATCATACCATAGATACATTATCCATTTATTTAGAAGGAAAAACATGTTGAGAGTCATACATAGTTGTTGTCATAAAATATACATTTAACCAACATAATATGGATAGAAATATCATAAACCTATCAGCCATAAGATCCACACATAATCCATAAAATGCTCATAGAAATACAAGGAGAAATAACCTTTCATTAATGATGAAAACTCCAAACCTAGGATGGGACTTCCATGTTCCACCTGACCATAGAATGGTTGAGCCAAATCTCTCTTCAGCCATTCACCTCCACGCCATATTCCAAGCATGAATGTGGGACTCAAACCAAAAGAAAGCAGGGCATATCGAGGCTAAACCACCTCACCCTCATCAATAGAAACCAAGCTTTACTGTAATCCATCCCAGATCACCAGGCCAACATAATGAACACATCATAATAGGCTTTACTATGATCTCCACCCGATCACTAGGCCAAACAAGCATGGATGCCACCAAATTTCTCCACCTACACCATGAGGAATTTTCCTATCTCCCAGTCTCTCAGGCTTTACCACAATCCAAACCTGGATCACTAGGCCCTAAAATGAGACCCACTATCCAGGCTTTATTGCATATCTGAAACCCAAGATTACTAGGCCCAACGGAGAGCAAACCACCTCTTGGATTTACCGTATATCCTAGAATTCACCAGCAAGGATTCCTAGGCCCACTGAGGCAACACAATCATGGCTTACCGTAACCCACATTTTGACTGAAGGGTCACTAGGCCAATGGATTTATCGTGATCCACAGTCTGGTTCAGCGACCACTAGACCATGTTCTCTATCATTCAGAGATCCACGTCACTCAGCTTCAAATCCATTCAGAAATCTAGCTCAACCAAAAAATGACAACCCCATCACACCATGGCTATCCAGAAATGGCAAGGCTAGGTTGAAAACATGGTTACACCTGGCAAAACCCATGCCACAACAAAAAAAGAACCACATGAAATACCATGCATGCAAAATCTAGCAAGGAAAATACACATGCAAGTTGATACCTGCAATGAAGCCTGTTGTAACTACTTGATCTTGCCTTTCCCTACTTGATCTTTTCTTCCTCTTGCCTTCTTTGCCTTTCTTGATCCAATGCCAAAATGCTCCAAGAAAACTCTAAGTATCCAAGAGTATGAGAGAGAGAGAGAGCTCTAATGCTGAAAGGTTACCATCTGATTCTCAGAATCCTTTTTATGGATGAGGCCTCTATTTTCTTCATTTTCCATTATTTTCCTTCATTTTCCTCCTCACATGCAACCTGTGAGATTTCACCTCCTCTTTCTCCTAATTTCCATTATTTTCATAAATAATTGTGCCAAAAATGTCATTTCGCCTTTCCAAAGCCTTATCCATTGCCTTTTCCAATTTCCTTAGACATAAACAACCAAATGAACACCCCCTAGGATGTCTTTCCCAACATTCAACTTGGAATAAGTGTCCCATCAATCGTGGTTATTTTTTTTTCCCTTATTAACTTTTATTACATGGAATTTTCACCAGCGTTGTTACAATTTTTGTCTGAATATGAAAATAAACCATGGTCAATCATCGTCCACTGTCACATTGTGACAAAGATTGTCTTGATATGAAACTCAATCATGGTCAAGCATGGTCAGCCATGGTCCAATGTCGTATTTTGACAAGGATTGTCTCAATATGGAAATCAACCATCGTCAACCATGTTTATTTTAGGGTTTATATAGCTTGGGCTTATAATTTTTATTCCTTGGGTTTATTATTGCCTTGGGTTTATGATATCAATCCCCTTGGGTTTATTAATCTAAGGGCTTATATTTCGAGGGTTTAATATTATTCCCTTAAGTTTAGAATCCCTTGGGTTTTTATTATTAATGTGTAGGGTTTATTATTCTATTGGGTTTATAATATCAATCATGGTCAACTATGTTTTAGAAATTCAATCATGATCAACCATGATCCAACATCAGATTTTGACGAATATTTTCTGAATATGAGAATTAACCATGTCCAAGCATGGTTCAATGTCGCATTATGACACAGATTCTCAAGCAAGCTCGACCATGGTCCAACGTGACATTGTACAAGGATTAAGTCAATATGGAAACCAACCATGGTCAACCATTTTTATTTTAGTGTCTATAATATTTATCTTAGGGTTTATATACCATTGGGTTTATAATAGTCATCCCTTGGGTTTAATATTATTCCCTTGGATTCATAATCCCTTATGGTTTTAGTATTAATCCCCTAGGTTTATTATTCCCTTGGGTTTATATTTTATAATATCAATCCCTTGGGTTTATTATTTCGTTGGGTTTATAATATCAATCCATTGGTTTTATTATTTCCTTGGGTTTATAATATGAATATGTTGCGTTTATTATTCCCTTGGGTTTATAATATTTAACTTTGGGGTTATATACCTTGGGATTTTAATTTTTATCGCTTGAGTTTATTATTCCTTTAGGTTTATAATATCAATCCCATCGACTTATTAATCAAAGGGTTCATATTTCTAGGGTTTAATATTATTCCCTTACGCTTATAATCCCTTGGTTTTTTAGTATTAATTCATAGGGTTTATTATTCCATTGGTTTTATAAGACAAATCATGGTCAACCATGTTTGATAAATTCAATCATGGTCAACCATGATCCAACATTAGATTATGACGAATATTGTCTCAATATGAGAATCAACCATGTCCAATGATGCTCCAATGTCTCATTGTGACAATGATTGTGAAGGATGCTCAACCATGATCTAAGGATTGACTCAATATGGAAACCAACCATGGTCAACCATGTTTGTTTTAATGTTTATAATATTTATCTTAGGGTTTATATACCTTGGGTTTATAATATTCGTCCATTGGGTTCATAATCCCTTGGGGTTTTAGTATTAATCCCTTGGGTTTATATTATCAATCATGGTCAACCATAATCAATCTTGGTGAACCATGGTCATCCATGTTCAAATGTCGCATTCTGACAATGATTCTTTCAATATGAAAATCAACCATGGTCAACAATGGTTGAATGTCACATTATGAAAAATATTGTCTCAATATGAAAATCAATCAATGTCTCAACCATGGTTCAACGTCACATTATGACAAAGATTGTCTCAATATGATAATCATGGTCAACCATGATCAATAATGGTCAACCTTTGTCAACAATGGTCGACCATGTTTTTTTAGGTCAAACATGGTAATACACGCTCAATCATGGTTCAACGCCAAATTGTGACAAAGATTTTGTTGATATGAAAATGAAGCATGGTAAATCATGCTCAACCATGGTCCAACATCACATTTTGACAAGGATTGTCTCAATATGAAAATCAACCATGGTCCAACATTTTTATTTAAGTTTTTAGAATATTTATCTTTAGGTTTATATACCTTGGGTTTTTAATATTAATCCCCTTGGTTTAATATTATTCACTTGGGTTCATAATCCCTTGGGGTTTTGGTATTAATACATTGTGTTTATAATATCAATCCCTTGGGCTTATTTCCCTTGGGTTTATTATTCCCTCCGGTTTATAATATTTATCTTTGGGTTTATATACCTTGGGATTTTATTTTTTATTCGCTGGGTTTATCATTTCCCTGGGTTTATAATATTTATGCCTTTGGTTTATTGATCTAAGGATTCACAATTCTAGGGTTTAATATTATTGCATTTCTTTTATAATCCCTTGGGTTTTTAGTATTAATCTGTAGGGGTCTTTGTTATGTATTCAAGTCCATTAATATGTACATTAGTGTATATATTGTTAAGTACATTAATGTACATTTCAATACATTTATATACTAATTTACATTTAAATATGTTATGCTCTTAACCTGCAAGACGATACCAGAATACCAAATATGCGAAGAAATATACCCAGAACATAGAACAATGAGAAATAACAACAAGTATTTTATTATTCAGAAAGCAATGTTCACTTGCCTCTTCGAGGGGGAAACCTCCAATAGAGTTGAGCTCAATTACAAAATAAGACACGATGCTCCTCGAGGGGAGTCTCTATCCTTTATATAGGATTCATACATGCAATACCATGGGGCAATACCATGGTTCTTATTAATACCATCTATCTAATACCATGGCCCATTTGCAACTAACTATGGTCCCTTCATTAAATGCGGGTTAACCACTTACAATTATTAATATGAGCTTTATTAACTCTTTACTTAACTATAACTATGATTCGATCCTATTACATAAATAAGGGGGTTAGGGTTGGACCCTAACATGCCCTCCCCCATAAGAATGGCCTTGTCCTCAAAGCTGAAGCTGCGGAAACCGCTGAAGGATAGTGGTTGGTTCCCAGGTTGCATCTTCTGAGAGGTGTCTTTCCACCTGAGAAGGACTTCCTTAATCGTGTGGCCATGCAGGTGCCATTCATGTGTGTCATGAACCTATTCAGGTTGGAGCCAGATTGACCCTTCTTCATCCATTTCAGGTATATGGTTTGAATTCTGCAATTGTTCCCAATAACTTTCTTGAGGCATAAGACATCGAAGACTTGATGGATTTCTGCAGTGGGTGGCAAAGCTAGCTTGTATGCGACTTCTCCAATGCGCTGAAGTACTTGATACGGTCCATATAAATTTGGAGATAATTTCTAACAACCCTTGTCTTTGAGTGATGTTTTCTTATATGGTTCCAGCCTCAAAAATACCTGATCCCCTTCTTGAAATTAGCGTTCTGAGCGATGTTGATCTACCTGTTGCTTCATGCGGTTTTGTGCTTGATGAAGATTCTCTCTAAGGTGGGCCAGCATGGTTGTGCGGTTCTGTAGGAGTTGATCCACTGCTTGTACCTTCGAGCATCCCTTGATATAAGAAGTAGGGGAAGGAGGGAGTTGACCATAAACTGCTTATATGGAGTCATTTTAGTGGTGGCATGATAGTTGGTGTTATACCACCATTCAGCTAGAGGTAACCACTGTAACCAGAGATGTTGCTTTTTCGAAGTGAAACACCTAAGGTAGGTCTCCAGACATTTGTTGACTGCTTCAGTTTAACCATCAGTTTGTGGATGATAGGAAGTATTGAGTTGTAGTTGGGTACATTGTAGTTGGAAGCGCTCTTGCCAAAAGTTACTGGTGAAGATCGGGTCACGATCAGACACAATGGAAGTGGGAATGCCATGCAATTTGAAGATCTGATCCATGAAAGATTGAGCGACCAAAGTTGGTGTAGAAGGGTGGGGTAGGGCGCAAAAATGAGAATACTTAGAAAGTTTGTCCACAACCACCATGATGATTGTTGAGCCCCAAACTTGCATCTTTCTTATACACCTTTCTAGCCTTTTTCCATTTACCTGGACCTCCTAAGCTGTCAACATCATTGCATATTGAGTTTAAAATAGCACATAAAGTGATTTTCTAACTATGTCTTATGTCTCTTGTTTGAATTATATTTTTGCTCATAAGCTGTGGAATCTTATCACTTTCTGCAGCCTTTTTGTTAAAGTCTATATTGCAGGTGTCTTTAGGAAAATCGAGCCACATGGGAAAGTTGGAAATGACGTGGACATGGACCGAGTCCTATTGTCTCAGTCGAATTCATCAGAGGAGGCCATAGTCAATGGTTGTCAAGCGGTGGTCAACAGAAGAGTCCTACAGTGAAAGAACTCCGTTTTTCACCACGTGAAGACTTGCGTGGTTGTTCCTAGATCTCTGGGGACATATCAACACCTGTGGACTACTCCATAAGGCGAATCCAATAGCCACCCTCAATAGATTTCATCACCACAGCAGCCATGATGCTAGATCCTTGGACGTCGTTCTTCACGTGTCCTCTGTCAGCGCAATTCTTAAGAAATCAGTTATGTAAATGTTTGCTATAAATAATGTGTTTCCATACGCATAGTAGTTAGTCTTGGTAATGTAATTTTGCTGTTAAGAAATCCCACTGTGCCATGACACTGTTTTTATGACTGCGTTTTGAGTACATGAGAAGACTCTATTTATAAGCACAATTTGTGGTTGATAGTTATTGCCCGAGGTTGTGTAGAGGGCCCCTGCACACGCCGAGGTTTTGTTTATTGTTGTATAGTTTCATGCTGTGTTTCCTTACGTTCATTATGCCATAGTTATTCATGTGTATATATTGCATTTCTTATGGTATTAATGTTTTACTTCTGTCCATAATTTTACATGCTTTATACTGCTGTTAACTTATCAATGTATTTGTTCCAGATTATAGTAGGCAGCTCGGGCATTTGCACATAGTTTTACAATGACTAATGACATGAATCAATCTTGTCTTTCTGCTGATTTATTTTTCTTAGTTTTTAATTCCAGCACTGTTTTGTTTATTTCAGTTCTATTCATTGGCTTTATTAGTTAGATTAGATATTAAATTACTCATGTCATTATCAGTTACCTCCGAAAGCCATAGCGAGACTAATAGTGAGGGATTGAAATATGAGTGTGTAATTTGATATTAGTTTAAATTTCTGCAAGTTAGTTATTGAATTGCTCATGTCATTATCAATTACCTCCGAAAGCCATAACGAGACTAATGGTGAGGGATTGAAGTATGAGTGTATAAATTGATATTAGTTTTATTTTCTGCAAATTAGATATCAGATTTCTTAAGTTGTTTATGATTACCTCTGAAAGCCATAGCGAGACTAATGGTGAGGATCGGAATATGAGTTGATGTAATTTGATTTTAGCTTTACTTTGCTTGCAATGTTTGGATTTCTTTGAGTACAGTTTCTTTTGTATTTAGACAACAGCAAGGATAATGGTTTCATGATCAATAGTTCACTATTTGTTTAATTAGAATAGTGGCACATTTTCATTCTCTTTTAGGAATTAGTTTCATCATTGCATGTTTTAAAACCTTTTTGAAAAGTTTGAAGTTTTGGAAATCATTTTAAAGGACATCATTGCCTTGAACATTTGTATCCATACTTGTCTTTAGAATTTCCATCTCACATTAGGAAATCAACGAAGATAAACCCAAAAACAAAATAAAAACCAAAAGCGACAAAAAGTAAGAAGTAGGTTATCTTGCACATATAGTGCGCCGCACTTCAACAGTTTACGACTCCCGAATTGACAATTAATATAGCAATTTAGAACACTCTAAATTGACCAAACATTTTGGGGCCATTTCCGGGGAAGTGTAACTAGGTAGCCAATTTCTTAAAAAAAAAGAGAAAAAATTTAAAGAAGGGAAAAATTGATAACTTCTCAAAGTATGCTCTCCTCTTGCACCTAGTTTGATCTAGAGGATCAGAAAAGAGAGTTATTGGTTCAATAATTTCTTGAGCATGCCCTCTTCTTGCACCTAGAGTGATCTGGAAGATCAAAAAGAGAATTATTAGCCCGACTTGAAGATAAAAAATAAAAGATGACATGCATAGAGCAAGAGATTCTAGGGGAAGGTTTATAGCTAGGGCCAAGAGTTCGATTTTTACAACTCCATCTACTTCAAGGCATAGACAAGATACACCTCCAACTCACACTCCTAGCCTTAGGATTCCTGGAATTCAAGGGGCAACAGCTAAATTAGGAGACTCTCCCACACTATCCACCAAATCTGACTTAGGAAAATAACCTTTCTTCACTTTTACAGGGGAACATATTGTAATAAAAAAAGTAGAATCACCTGAAGAAGAAGAGGGAGAAATTCCTCCTCGTTCGCCATTAATAGAAGAACCAGAGGACTCTGAAATCTCTGAGGAAACTATCATGACAGAGGAAGTAGTAAACGGATTAGGAGGTGGAGGTAGAGGTAGAGGTAGAGGAGGAGGAAACAATGGAGGAGGTAGAGGTAACAATGGGGGAAATAGGGATGGAAATAACTCGTTTGGATTTCCTATAGTTGATGAGGAATCTCGTACAACAATGAAAAACATCTCACCATCTGTCCTCCCAAATTTTTATGGGTTGCGAAGTGAGGATCCTGAAACATTTCTATTTGAGTTTGAAGTCGTGTGCCGAACTTATGACTATATGGAAGACTCTCAAAAACTCAAATTGTTTCCTTCAACATTGAAGGGAGCTGCTTTGAAATGGTTCATGGGATTAGTCACTCAATCTATTAGGACTTGAAATCATATGAAACAAACATTTTTAGATAGATACCTGGACTATTGCATTCCCACCAACCATAAGGATGAGGTATTCAAAATGGTGCAAAAAGAAAATGAAAACCTGGAGGATTTACTTGAAAGATACAACTTGAAAAGAGAAAAAATGAGTAACTTAGATGAGGAGACCTTAAAATCCCTTCTATTAAAATCCATTAGAGATGAATGGATAGATATTTTAAACATGATGGGAAAGGGAGATATTTCTCAACTTCCACTTCATGACATAGCAGAACTATGTGTCCATCTCTCAAGGGGAAAATATAAAACTGGAAAAGGGCCTAGAGATCCTTCTCTTATTAGAGCAAACAAATCTGCAACTAGATCAGTAAGTAGGGCAGAGATTGGCAATATGCTTGATGAGTTCAAAACTGATATTTTAGGGAGCCTTAGTGAGCAACTAGACACCCTTAAAATACAAAACAAGCAGAAAGCAGAAGCTGAAGCTTTGGCCATCTTTTGTCCAAAATGTAGGAAGAAACATGCTCTAAGGGAATGTCCCTTGGATGCAAAAGTTGTAGAAACATGTATGATTTGCTCAGAAAGCCATGAGACCAAGGATTGTCCTTCAATTCCTGGGCTCAAAGCTGTCTTTCAAGAAGATCCAAATTCAATAGAGTCTCTCTGCTTTGTTTCAAGGAGACCTTGGTAGGGGCAACAAAATCAAGGGTTTAATAACCCTATGAACTTTCAACCCCCACCAAATTGGAATCCTTGGCAACAACCTTGGTCCCAACCACAAAATCCATATCAATCATGGGTACAAGGTATGCAAAATCCTTATGGGAGATTTGCTCAATTTTATCAATATCCTCCATCTTTTCAAAATCAACAAGCTCCACAACTTCCAAATCAAAATCCACAACTTTCATTGCCATTTCCACAACAACAACAACCTTCTCAACAAAACCCAAATTCTCAACTCTTGCTTCCATTCCAACAAAAGTCAAATCAACTACCATCCCAGCCATTGCCAAATCCAAATAATAAAAATCCTCAGAATGCTTACATGGTAGAAGGACAACAATTTCCTACCTATATGATTGTTCCTCTCAATGATGTACAACTCAGATCTGGTAGAGTCTTAGAAAAACCTTCTATAGATGCTCAAAAGCAAAGTATTTCTCAGGAAGATTCTCTTAAAGTTAATAAAGGTTCTGAAGCATCTCTTCAAAACCCAAACACTCAAAAAGAAAAAGAAAAAGAGTCAACCCCACAACTCCTATAGTTGAGCAACTTGCATCTTCATCCACATCTCCTTTCCCTGAAAGATTACAAATTGACAAAGGGGTGGAAAAACAAATCTTGTTGCCTGACTATGATTTCCTAGATGAATTAAAGAATGTTTGTATCAAGATTCCCTTTCTACAAGCCATTAGAGAGATTCATATTCTAGCAAAAGCAATAAAGGAGTTGAGTCTCAAAAGACCAGGAAGGAAACCAAGAGATACAAGAAGAATCCACCTGGTAGGAAAAATTGCAGATATCATGATGGGAAAAATTACCATGCAGAAGTATGTAGATCCCGGTAGTCCAATTGTCAAGACACATATAAATGGGGTAGAAATTCCAAATACTTTGATTGACTTAGGGGCTGCTATCAACATTATGAGTAGACAGACTATGGAACAACTAAAACTTCCTAATCTTCTTTTTACACCTACTTTACTGCAACTTGCAGATCGATCAATTATCAAACCAGATGGTGTATTAGAAGATATTTCAGTCTCCTTAGATTCTTGGGAATATCCAGTAGATTTCATGATTTTGACTCCCAAGAGTAATTTAGGAGGGCACCCACTCATTTTAGGAAGACCTTGGCTAGCCACAGCTGATGCTTTCATTAGTTGTAGATCTGGAGATATGTACATTTCTGATGGTAGTTCGACAAAGAAATTCAATTTGTATCCTCCAGCAAAAGAAATTACAGAAGTAGGAGATAATGAATGGGTCGATGATGAGGACATTATACAACCTGTCTTTACCATTTCTGAAATCAGTGAAGATAGTCAAATTCTGAACACATTAGAAAATTTTGAAACATCTTTAGAATATGACCACACACAATTTCAGATAGATTCTGACATTGAGTATTTATCATCTAGACAAATGTATCTTTACTCTATGGAAGAGTTCGGTAGTTCCGCCATTGAACTTTTTTCAGGTAAAACATTGAATATCAACAAAAACTTGGAAAAGCCACAACAGGGAGAGCTAACCAAAATCTTGCAAAAACATTCTACTGCATTTGCATGGGAGTATACTGATATGAAACGTATTGACCCTAAGACTTGCATTCATCACATCTACATCGAGGAAAACAGTAGACCAATTAGACAACCTCAGAGAAGGATGAATCCAAACCTTAGGGAGATAGTGAAAGAAGAGCTCCAAAAACTACTCAATGTAAACTTCATTTATCCAATTTCAGATAGCCGATGGGTTTCTCTTTTGGTTATAGTACCTAAAAAGAATGGTAAATGGAGAGTATGCATTGATTACAGGGAATTGAATAAAGCAACTTTGAAGGATCACTTTCCTTTGCCCTTTATCGATCAAGTATTAGATACCTTAGCAGGAAAAAGTACTTTTCATTCTTGGATGGTTTTAGTGGCTATAATCAAATTCAGATAGCACCTGAAGATCAAGATAAGACCACATTTACCTGTCCATGGGGAACTTTTGCTTATCGAGTACTTCCTTTTGGATTATGTAATGCACCTGCAACATTCCAAAGAGCAGTACTAGGAATCTTTTCTGATCTAATCCATGATTGTTTAGAGGTTTATATGGATGATTTTATAGTTTATGGTAATTCATTTGAAGAGGTATTAGAGAATTTGGGAAAAGTCCTTATAAGATGTAAAGAAACAAACCTTTCATTGAGTCATGAAAAATTCTTTATGATGTTTACTGAAGGTATTGTTTTGGGACATCACATTTCAGGGGATGGGATTAAAGTTGATAAATCAAAAGTTGAAGTCATCTCCAAGTTGCCTATTCCAAATTGTCAAAAAGATGTTAGAAGTTTTCTGGGATTTACTGGGTACTATAGAAGATTTATAGAGAACTTCACTAAAATAGCATCTCCACTCTTCAAATTGCTCACAAAAGACTGTGAATTCAAATGGGATCCTGATTGTCAATCAACATTTGAAAATTTGAAAACAGGAATATCTGAAGCACCCATCTTGAGAGGGCCAAATTGGAAACTTCCTTTCCATATTTCTATATATGCTTCAGATACAGCTCTAGAAGCAGTGTTGGGACAAAAAGATCTAGTTCCTTATGCCATTTACTATACCAGTAAAAATTTGACTCCCACTGAGTTGAACTATACTGTAACTGGAAAAGAGTTCTTAGCTGTTGTTCATGCAATCAATAAGTTTAGACATTATATAATAGGCTATGAAACTTTTATCCATACTGATCATTCTGTGATTAGATATCTAATGAACAAACCTGTTACTAATGGCAGAGTTACAAGATGGCTCCTACTTTTACAAGAATTCAATATTACTGTGTTGGATAGACCAGGGAAACAAAATATAGTAGCTGATTTCTTGTCTAGGATCCAGAATACTAAAGAAGATTCTCCTGTAGAGGACAAGTTTCCTGATGAAGATTTATTTGCAGTAACTACTAAGATCCCTTGGTATGCAGATATTGCTAAATATTTGGTTACAGGGAAACTACCTCCACATGTATTTCCTAGTGAAAGAAGAAAGATTATTCAGGAGAGTTCAAAATATTCATGGATTTATAACGAATTGTTTAAAACAGGGCCAGATCTTGTAATCAGAAGATGTGTTAGGGAAGATGAAATGCTTGACATCCTCAAGGCATGTCATGATGAACCATGCAGTGGACACTTTGCTAACAAAAGGACAGCCTATAAAATCCTTTCTTTAGGATATCATTGGCCTTCCCTCTTCAAAGATGCAAAAGAATATGTCAAAAAGTGTGACAGCTGCCAAAGAGTAGGGAAATTGATCCTTTCAAATGAAATTCCATTGCAACCGCAGGTACTCATCGAACCCTTTGAAAAATGGGCTTTAGATTTCATTGGACCTATTAATCCACCATCTAAACAAAAGAAGTATATATTGGTATGTACTGATTATGTCACTAAATGGGTAGAAGCCAAAGCATTACTTTCTGCTACTGAAAATTCAGTTGTTAATTTTCTTTATGACGATATTTTTACTCGCTTTCGTGTTCCAAGAGAAATTGTGACAGATCAAGGAAGCCAATTCACATCTAACCTGGTGGAGAAGCTTATGGAAGAATACAAAATCAAGCACAGAAAATCTACTCATTACCATCCGCAAGAAAATGGCCAAGTGGAGTTGACAAACAAAGTTATTGAAGGCATCATCACCAAAATTGTTCATCTACACAGAAGAGATTGGGCAGAAAGGCTTCCTGAAGCTTTATGGGCCTACAAAACTACATGGAGGAATACAACAGGACATTCTCCTTATGAACTTTTTTGGGAAAGAAGTCCCGCTCCCCATTGAGTTTCAAGTCAAAACTTTCAAGATGGCAGTTCAGTTGGGGATGGATCTATCAGAAGCCCAAAAGCATAGAATGGAGCAGTTGAATGAACTAGACGAGATCAGACAAGAAGCAATCCTAAGAACTGATCTAGTTCAATATCAAAGAGCTAAGTGGCATGATAAATACATCAAAGAGAAAAAGTTTCAAGAAGGAGACTAGGCATTGCTATTTGATTCCAAGTTTAAAGACTTCAAGAGTAAATTTCGGACTCATTGGCTTGGGCCATATGAGATTGACAAAGTCTTCAACAATGGAGCGGTAAGAATCAAAACCATTGATGAATTTCAAACTCCTCTTATTGTGAATGGCCACAAATTAAAGATCTACCATAAGCCACTCTCAAAAGAGGAATTTGTCAAAATGTTTCAAGATAGTTCTGCAATAAGGTTGGTGAAGAAGGATCCTTCTTCTCCACCAGCCTAGCTTTTGTTCCTTTGTTGTTAAAAAAAAATAAAAAAAATTGTGTAAGCCTGAAAACCAATCACTGATTGATAGTCTTATATAGAAAATATAGAGTGAAAATCAAGAACACTTGACACCCAATATTTTCAAAAAAAAAAAAATATATATCTCTTTCTTTCCCATTTTCATTCCACTTCACCTCATTTTCATTTCACTCCATTTCAATTTCATTCCACTCCACTTCATCTCATTCCACTCTATTTCATCCATTTCATTTTGTTTCACCAATAAAAGTTTCTTTCATTACCATTTTCACACAGTCAGTTATCATCTCTCCATCTCCATTCAGTCAAGTGGTTGCTGTGTCAGTTTCCGCAGCTGAAACCAGTTTCCACAGCCAGAAGCAGTTTCCGCAACCACCACTCTATTTTCCAAATTGACAGTCAAGATATTAGTTCAATAATCATGAAAGCAAATGCAGGTATGACCGAGGACATATTATGAAGACATGGAGCACCTAAAGGCATCAATAAGGAGCAGTTGATCAAGGGTTAATGGATAACAAATGGCAAAAATTCCAAGGTATGAGTAAAAATTTCTTTCAAATAGCAATCAAAACACATTTTTGCATAGTTATTAAACCATGAGCTCCACTATATGCAATGATTGCCGTGATAGCCTCCATAACCATTCCACGACATTCCTCCATGAACCATGCATTTATTTTCCAAACGGTCTTATGATTAGCCTTTGGATTTAATTTGTGTTGGCTGTATGTTAACACTCCACCTGTAATCATGAGGACGTAGTCGATTTGACTACGGCTCTTCTCAGCCGCACAAAATCCACAGCCGTTTCATAAACATGTTCGCATATACTCCGCATCCACTCAATTTAAAATTCCACTGGATACACTGTACTCTCCCTACTGTTCTATTGACATCACGGTTGCATTTCCACATTGCTCACATAAGCCTTCACCCCATTTCACTAATTTACTTCCGTTGCCTATCTTCTGTTTTCCGCTCACAGTCACTGGTTTTCTCCATAAACTCCAACTCCGTTTACTCCTATAAACCAGTCGTCTCACTTCCGCTAAACCCTCCTCACACAGACAAATTTTAAGAACAGAAGGAGGGATGGGTCTATTGTTGAGGGCAGAACCGGAAGGGCCTAAGTTTTTGGAAGGATACTCGCAAGTGAAAGACTTACTGAAGAAGGCAAGATGGCTATGTTTCATTCAAAAAATTTAAGGGCCACAATAAGGAGATTACAAAGGCCTTTGCAAGGTCTTTTAACGGCTAGGAGGTGTAGATTGGGGACCTCAAGTTTACAGTCACCGAGGCATCCATAACAGCTGCTACAGAATTTCCCCAGGAAGGTGAACGCTGGTTGAAGAACAATAGCTTTGACGAGCAGGCTTGGAGAGTCATACTACACAACCCAGGTATGGACGTAACTATATTCAAACGAGGAATTCTTGTCTATGCTTTAAAAGAGGAGTGGGCCAGCTTATTGTTAATTATTCAAAAGTTCATTATGTTGGCATTATGAGATAAGTGTTGTCCTTGATGGCAAACCTCACTGATGACAAATCATAGTACAGAAGGTCAGCAGCAAGGAATTGATGATCAGACTATAAGAAGAAGAGAAAGTTCATACACGCAGGTTCGTTAAGCCCAAGTCGCGTGTACACGCAGGTTGGCTTCAGCAAAAGCGCGTGTATGTGGAAAAGTACCTTTGGTCCATGCCGGTTATTCCTTGGAAGTTGTGCCTATGGTTTTGGACCTTGGCGTCTCGGCGGACGTGTTGATCCCTAGTTTTGAAGTTGATGGTATTGGATTTCTATGGTTTTGGCTCTTGGTATTGAACAAGGCCTACGGCTATATAAAGGGAAGGAAATCATTAGGCAAGTGGATCTGAATTGTCTTGAATATCTGATGAAGCATTAGATCCAGTATGCAGGGTTATGGGTTGATGATGCATTGCTTGATCTGAGCTAAGGAGAGATCTCACCGGTTGATGGAGAACAAGATCTAAGGAGAGATCGGGATCAAATGGTTTGAAATGAACTATCTTTATGATGCTTATTCTAGATCTACATACTGACGCATGTATTGTTCTATAAGTGTTATGAGTATGACTGATGTCTGGTACAGCTGCAAGTTATGAGAAATTATTTTTAGATCTGTACGCGGGTTGGCTTTGATAAAAGCGCGTATACACGCGGGTTTGATTCATCGAAGTAGCGTATACATTGTAAATCTTAATATTTGAAGTTGCAGATGGATCTGATGGTTATTACAGAGTTCTGTGTCTGCTCTGTGTTCTGGTGACTGTTGTTAACAGGGTTTCAGTGATTCAGAGTTTGATGATTGTTTTGAGCTTCAATGATAGTTATGGGTCCAGTATGAAAATTGGATGAAAAGTGGCCTTACAGATTATGTGTTGTGCTTCAGTGTATCCAGTCTGAAAATTGATGAAACGTGGTACCTGGAGGTGAAAAAATTGTAGGCAAGCACCTACGTACTAGTATCTAAGCTAGTACAAAAGCTAAAGGAGATCTTTGGAGCATTGTAGCAGGTAGCAGCCTGCGTACTAGTAAATGGATCGGCTAGTACAAGAGAAAAGGGGGTTGTAGCTCCCGTACTGGTATAAGACTGCACCAGTACAAATATTGTAAAAGGATTTTCTTATTAAGAAGAAGATTGAGATGACTTGCAGCAGGTGGTTTTCACCCACATTGGGTTTCCACCTTATATCTTTGTGTTCATGTGTGTGGCTCTTGTGTGATGTTCTGTTCTGTTATTCTGCACCTGTTTACTGTTAATATGCTTAATAATGATCTGATGCATTTACTGAAGATTAAGCTAACTAAATTATAAGATCTCTGGATATACGCGAGTTTCATTAGACTCAGCAGCGTGTACACGCGGGTTCACTTAATTGAAGTAGCGTATATGGTTCTGAGTATGAAATTGAAAAGTTTGATTGATCTGATAATACTGATTCACCCCCCCCCCCTCTCAATATTATTTCCAACAATTGGTATCAGAGCAGGTCCTTTTGGTAGAAGCTTGATCGCTTGAAGGAGATCCGTGGAACAATGGGAAAGAAGCTTAAGAAGAAAGCTCATAAGAAGAAGAAGACATCTCAGAAGGACTATGACAGTGGGAGAGTCGATTGGGGATTAGGTATAAGAAGCTCTTCAGATTCAGAATCAGATTCAGAATCATTATCAGGTATGAATGTGTTATCCTCTGATGTTCCTGCTATATTTCCTTGTGAAAGTGATGGAAGTGATAGTGAAACCACTGAACATGCTTTTATGGGTGAGCAAGAAAAGTGTCAAATAGAGGCAGTGTTTAGAAGGCTTGCAGACAAAGTTAAAGATCAACAAGATCTATTGAACAAAAGGGAATGTGCTTTCAAAGAAGAAGTTACCAAACTAAAGGCCCAAATAGAAGAAGGAAACAAGGTAAGAAAGCTACTCAAGGACAAGGAAGACCAATGTCAAAAATTGCAGCATGAAGTGACATCATTAAGAAAAGAAGTCAACGAAAGAAGCACAACCATCAAGAAACTCAAAGATAGATCCAGCTACTATGAAAATCTTGAAGCTACAATCCCCTCACTAAAAGGAGATCTTGAAGAATCAAAGAAGCAGAATACAGATCTACTCCAAGCTATTTCAAAACAAGAAAACGAAGTCACCAGCTTAAAATCTCAACTAGAATGTGCCTTCCGAGTTCGTCAAATGCAGCAGGATCTGAATGAAGAACAAGAAAAGGAGATTCTCAAACTAAGGCATCAGTTGGAAGAAGGAAGGAAAGATGGAGAAGACATGAAGAAGCAATGTCTAGAAAAGGAGGAACAACTTCAAGTTGAGGTAAATATCTTGAAAGGTAAAATAGAAGAAAAGGATAAGCTTTTACGATTTCAAGATAGTTCTAAAGTCTTGGATGATATTCTTAGTAGTCAAAGGTCTCCTGCTATCAAGACTGGTCTTGGTTTCCATGAATCTGTTGAAGGTGAATCTAGTTCACAAGGTGAGGCAAGGAACTCTAAAGAGAAATCCAAAATGATCAACAAGGAGATGAAAGGTCAATCTCATCATCAACCAAGGAAAGAAAGTCTTCAAAGAAAATCTTTTACTCCTCCTATGAATAATATTGAATGTTATAATCTTGGACATGTTGCAGCTAGATGTAGAAGAAGAAGAGTTCAAGACTATTATGCGGACAGGTCATCTCAATCAAGGTACTTTAATGGATATTGCTTTGCTTGCAATATGTATGGTCACAAAGCTACTGATTGCTACAGGAGGAATATGAAACATGTAAGATGTTATGCATGTAACAAGCTTGGACATATAGCAAAGGAATGCAGGAACAAAGGATGGACATCACACCAAAAGGAGAAAACCTCATCACACTTGAAGATATGGAGGAAGAAGGAAGTACAGTCAGCACAATGTACTGAGACACAGCACAGCACAGACATATCAGACTCAGGGGGAGCCGAAAGTGTAAACCTTCAGTATCCTGAATCTCATACGCAAGTTCCTTAAAGGGAAGTCGCGTATATACGCGAGTTAGACACTGCAAAGTCGCGTATATGTCAGTCTGAGGAAAAGCAGTGGGGACAGGCTCAGAAAAGGGATTTGATATGATTCAGTCCATTATTTTCTCTATTGGTTAATAGTTACAATCGGCTGAGGATGTGTGAAAAATGTTTTGATACTTGTAAGATGTCTAGAAGTGTTTTGATCCTAACTTGATGATGATGATGATGATGATGTCTTGATGCTTACTGCTGATATATGCATGATCAAATCTAACAGATGGCACAGGTTGAGGGGGAGCATATGCCTTTAGTAATTCATTGTTGGCATTGTGGCTTATAATTCTTGGTGATGATTCTTATATGGCTAAATGATATATCTTGCTATGATGTGGTTGTGAGTTGTCTATGATAAAATCTCATATGATTCTTGAGGTTACATAGTTGATGATCAGATCAGATTTATGGTTGATTCTTTGATGATGCATATATGGTGCTTACATGGTGATCTTCATAAGGACAAGGAGAAGTACAAAGCTTGAATATACATCTTCACTTGATGATGGGTCACTCATATACTGCTGTTGTCATATGCATAAAAATCATACAGTTATGATGCAGGCACTCTTGTGGATAAGGATTGTTGCTGTTGATGATATCAAGAAGTTTTGTCAAATGAGCTTGAGCTCAAGATACATAATGCTGATACATGGATGACTACTCAAAGTTGCTTTATTGGAGACATGGTGATGAGTTCTTATCTATATGATGATAGGTTTATACTTACATATGTTAATTGATGCAGATGTTCCCAAGTAATGATACTTGGATCATGTAGAGCTTGATGAAATGGCTATGGTGGTTTCACACATGATACAATGTGAATGACTCTGAATTCTGTTCAAAGGGATGAATTGATGCAAACATACCTTGTTATAGGTTGATGACCTATTCTCTACAGGACATTTACAGGTTGCTGATATGGAAATTTGTGTACGCGTGTTGTTTAAAGGATATCCGCGTGCATACGCCGTTTTACAAGGGGATAGTCGCGTATATGGTGTACGCCTGTTGCGTAAGGGATATCTGCGTATATACGCCTATTTATGTGTATACAGACGCGTATATGGAGATTTGAAGGAAATCAGCAGGGACAGATGTTGGTTGCAGAAAGTCTGATATAGGTCTGACAGAGATCATCTGGCACAGGTTCAGGGGGAGCAGATAATCTTCCAATGATGCATTGTTGGCATTATCTTAAAGCTTTTGGTTCTAGTTCACATTTGGTGTTGATTTCAGGAGGAACAAAGGCGAAAGGAGAACAGAAGGATCTCTTGGTTGCTGATCTGAATGGTGATTATCAGATGCTGCTAGTGACTTTCATAAGTCTTGGTCTAGTTATTTCGTCTCTATGTCATATATCTCTTTTGTGGTATCTCTTTCATGGTGTCAAGGTCATGTAATGGCCTATTTTGGTTTCCCCACTATGCCTGGGATGATTGATGCAATATGATTGGTTGTCATATGTAAACTTTTGATGTATCCCCACTTGGTTGGGTGGATGAGTCAATTTTTGTATATCCTCACTTAGTTGAGAGATGGATGTATGTATGAGTCTTTGGTGATAGGAAAGTCTTTTATGATGTATAGAGTCATGTTCTTCTTGAAGAACATCTTATGCAGATCTTGCCTACAGTCAGGAAGAGCATGAACAACACACTTCAGCAGTACAGAGACTTGGCATGTACTCAGGGGGAGCATTGACAGATTGGTACACCTTGGCATATACAAAGGGGGAGATTATTCAGAGATTTCAGCAGGTACTCAGGGGGAGTATGGACAGTGGAATGATTCAGCAAAGGAAGAGAATATCTTGGTCCACCCTTTGCCCTTGATGTCAAAGGGGGAGAGTGATTTGGTGTTGTTGCCATCAAGTCCAAAGGGGGAGATTGTTGGCATTATGATGCATGTGTTGTACTTGATGGCAACCCTCTCATAGAAGAATATCTCACTTATGTATAACTGGATGAATCTTCAGACGAGATATCAGATGTGACTAATGGAGGACAGCTCAAAGGAATCAGGTGCTAGTTCTAAGTGTGACAAGTTAGCTTTGCCATCAAGTCCAAAGGGGGAGATTGTTGGCATTATGAGATAAGTGTTGTCCTTGATGGCAAACCTCACTGATGACAAATCATAGTACAGAAGGTCAGCAGCAAGGAATTGATGATCAGACTATAAGAAGAAGAGAAAGTTCATACACGCAGGTTCGTTAAGCCCAAGTCGCGTGTACACGCAGGTTGGCTTCAGCAAAAGCGCGTGTATGTGGAAAAGTACCTTTGGTCCATGCCGGTTATTCCTTGGAAGTTGTGCCTATGGTTTTGGACCTTGGCGTCTCGGCGGACGTGTTGATCCCTAGTTTTGAAGTTGATGGTATTGGATTTCTATGGTTTTGGCTCTTGGTATTGAACAAGGCCTACGGCTATATAAAGGGAAGGAAATCATTAGGCAAGTGGATCTGAATTGTCTTGAATATCTGATGAAGCATTAGATCCAGTATGCAGGGTTATGGGTTGATGATGCATTGCTTGATTTGAGCTAAGGAGAGATCTCACCGGTTGATGGAGAACAAGATCTAAGGAGAGATCGGGATCAAATGGTTTGAAATGAACTATCTTTATGATGCTTATTCTAGATCTACATACTGACGCATGTATTGTTCTATAAGTGTTATGAGTATGACTGATGTCTGGTACAGCTGCAAGTTATGAGAAATTATTTTTAGATCTGTACGCGGGTTGGCTTTGATAAAAGCGCGTATACACGCGGGTTTGATTCATCGAAGTAGCGTATACATTGTAAATCTTAATATTTGAAGTTGCAGATGGATCTGATGGTTATTACAGAGTTCTGTGTCTGCTCTGTGTTCTGGTGACTGTTGTTAACAGGGTTTCAGTGATTCAGAGTTTGATGATTGTTTTGAGCTTCAATGATAGTTATGGGTCCAGTATGAAAATTGGATGAAAAGTGGCCTTACAGATTATGTGTTGTGCTTCAGTGTATCCAGTCTGAAAATTGATGAAACGTGGTACCTGGAGGTGAAAAAATTGTAGGCAAGCACCTACGTACTAGTATCTAAGCTAGTACAAAAGCTAAAGGAGATCTTTGGAGCATTGTAGCAGGTAGCAGCCTGCGTACTAGTAAATGGATCGGCTAGTACAAGAGAAAAGGGGGTTGTAGCTCCCGTACTGGTATAAGACTGCACCAGTACAAATATTGTAAAAGGATTTTCTTATTAAGAAGAAGATTGAGATGACTTGCAGCAGGTGGTTTTCACCCACATTGGGTTTCCACCTTATATCTTTGTGTTCATGTGTGTGGCTCTTGTGTGATGTTCTGTTCTGTTATTCTGCACCTGTTTACTGTTAATATGCTTAATAATGATCTGATGCATTTACTGAAGATTAAGCTAACTAAATTATAAGATCTCTGGATATACGCGAGTTTCATTAGACTCAGCAGCGTGTACACGCGGGTTCACTTAATTGAAGTAGCGTATATGGTTCTGAGTATGAAATTGAAAAGTTTGATTGATCTGATAATACTGATTCACCCCCCCCCCCTCTCAATATTATTTCCAACACATTACTTGTGAAGGCCGTTTTGGGGAAATGTATATGTATCATACCCGGTTATTGAAGAACTTTTTAGAAAACCAAACCCTTAATCTTCCCTAATTTTTATTGCTGAGCTTGAAAAAGATGTGCACAACAGTCCAAAAGAATATAGAAGACATAGAGCCCCATTTGTATCATCATGGGCTTGTGAAAATTCTAATTGAAGACCAATTGAAGAAAAATAGGGACACCTGGGAACGGTTTTTGGTGAGAAACTACTTTCAAGAGCCACCCGAGGTACCTGAGAGCAGTAAAACAAGAAGGAGTAGGAGGAAGGAGACAAGTGCAAGAATTCAAGACCCTCCTATTAGCAAAACCAAAGAAGTTGATCAAGAAGAGAGGCTGGAAAGAACCAAGGATAGAAACCAAAGAAAATCAAAAGGGAAACGAAACATAGAAGCTGTTTATCAAACTTCAGAGCCTTCTCAAAAAGAAGACCACCAAACACTGTCTGAAAGATTAGTTTATCTTCGAGAACAAGCGGCTGCAGCCAAGAAGAAATGAAAGGAAAAACAGAGTAAGGAGGAAGATACTAGTCCACAACATGTAAGAAGAAGCTCTAGGCTTAAAGGAAAATTAAAGACAGTAAAAACCAAAGGGCCCCACTTTATTGATTTGGGGGAGGAAACCCCAGAAAAGCCTCTAGCAACCTCTCCTGACCGTAGCCCACACCATACTTCCATTTCACAGCCAGATGTTGACATGAGTCCTTCTCGGCCAGAGTTTGAAATCAGTCCTTCTCAACAAGATTTTGGGGTCAACCCAAGGAAGGCTACACCTGAGGTGGACCCAAATCAGCAGGAGATGTATGATTATATAGAATCCTTAGAGAAGATAGTTGCAGGTCCAAGCACGTCATCCACTCAGCCTCACACAGCACAAGAAGCTCTAGTCCAATCGTTGAAACAAGAAGTCTTTGAATTGGAGGTTTTAAATAGACATATTACAAATGAAAATGAAGCATTAAATGAGCAAAGTAGATTGGATAGGATCATTCATAAAAACACTATGTTACATCTGGGACTGTGGCAGAAAAAGAACAGGAAATTGAAGAAGAAATGCAAGAGGTTGAATACAGCACTTGTCAACCTCAAATTCAGATGCTTGATGAGGAAGCCCAGGATGGTAGTAGTACCAAGGAAGAGGAGAAGAGGGTTGGATGTACTGGTAGAAGTTTCAGGGCACATGGACTAAAGGGAGGATGATCAAAATTTTGGTTGCATGGGGACATGCAACACCTTCACAGTGGGGGTATGTTGAGCCCCAAACTTGCATCTTTCCTATACACCTTTCTAGCCTTTTTCCATTTACCTGGACCTCCTAAGCTGTCAACATCATTGCATATTGAGTTTAAAAGAGCACATAAAGTGGTTTTCTAACTATGTCTTGTGTCTGCTGTTTGAATTAGATTTTTGCTCATAAGCTGCGAAATCTTGTCACTTTCCGCAGCCAGTTCAACTTTCCGTAGCCTTTTTGTTAAAGTCTATATTGCAGGTGTCTTCAGGCAAATCGAGCCACATGGGCAAGTTGGAAATGACGTGGACATGGACCGAGTCCTATTGGCTCAGTCGAATTCATCAGAGGAGGCCATAGTCAATGGTGGTCAAGCGGTGGTCAACAAAAGAGTCCTACAGTGACAGAACTCCATTTTTCACCACGTGAAGACTTGCGTGGCCGTTCCTAGATCTCTGGGGACATATCAACACCTGTG